>CM062918.1:11400620-12783740 GCA_031878705.1 Tapirus indicus
GATTTGGGATGGCTTATGCTCAACAGGAAGTCTAGGATCATAGGGGATAGTCTAGGTGTGCAAATAAACAGGAATGGGCAGCGCTGGTATATTCAGAACTTTGTAGGTAGTGCTGACTTTTGTTTCCTTTCTGAATAGGTCAAAATCAGTGTGAATAAATATGAAATAATAGAAAATATATATATTGGTCTCTGCCCCCAGTTCTTGACACCGAGTTCCTAAGACCTTTGTAATTTCCTACGTGAGAGGAGCATTTTACACCAAGCTCTTAAATCCCTTGGAATTTCCTTGGTGATAGCAACATCGTTTGTTCTCGTGGTGACTCTTCCTGGGCTCCTGGATGGAGGCTGGTTACCAGAAAGAGCAAGCCATGATTAGAAGCTTAGAACTCTCAGCCCCAGGGGCTGGAAATAGAGTTAACAATCGATCATGCCAACTTGATGAAGCCTCTGCAAAAATCCCAGCCGCACAGGACCCAGGGAGCTTCCAGGTGGGTGAACACATCTATATGCTGAGAGGGTGGCACAGCCCAACTCCACAGGGACAGAGGCTCCTGCGCTTGGAACCCTTCTAGACCTTGCCTTATGTATCTCTTCATCTGGCTATTGATCTGTATCCTTTATTATATAATAAACCAGCAAATGTAAGTGTTTCCCTGAGTTCTGTGAGCTGTTCTAACAAATGGTCAAATCTAAAGAGAGGGTCTTGGGAACCTCCGACTTGTGACCAAGGTGGACAGAAGTTATAGGTAACCTGGGGACCTACTACTTGTGACTGGCATCTGAAGTGGGGACAGTCTCGTGGGACTGAGTCCTAACCTCTGGGATCTGCACTAACTGTAGTATCAGCGTGGAACTGAATTGCAGGAGACCCAGCTGGTGTCAGAGACTTGGTCGGTGTGGGGAAAAAACACACATCTGGTGTCAGAAGTACCACACGAGTAGAAGAGAAACACAGGGAGTTTGTCCAGACGATAAACTAAATGTTAGTATGCCGGCTCTGCCTCCCCTGTCTCTCCATGGGGACTGGGAAGGAAACCCTAGAAGCAACAAGGTAGGTTATGTAACAATTCTCAGGGTAACTGCTTTGCTTCTAGAAGACTTCAGATTCAAACAAAAATAGATGTCCAACATTCAGGATTGGTTAAATAAATTAGGGCATCTCTAAATAACAGAATGCTGGAGAATCATTAAAATCATGTTACAGGAAAACATTTAATCACATTGGGAAATGGTCATAATATAGTGTTAAGTGAAAAATAATTTTTAAAATACATCATATGACACTGTGGATACAATAATGAATAAAGCTGACAAAAACCTTGCCTACAGGGAGCTTGCATTCTATGAGCACAACAAAATCTGAATATTATAGTACATATTCCATATTGTCTGTCCAGCATCTTTTTGGAAACCAATCCTTCTCCACTCTGGTTCTAATAATTTTCTTCAGTCCTCGATACTTACTGGGGGCCTGATCCTGTGTCTACCCTCTTCCTGTGGACCAGGCAAGCAAAGCAGCTGTAATCCACTGTCCAGCACAGCTGTGGCCAATCAGAGTAATCAATCCTCTGGCTAGAGTGCTTGTTATGTAAGAAGCACATGACCTAAACCAGGACAATCAGAATCTTCACTGAGACTTTTGTCAGAGCCAGTGTCAAGAGGACTTTTCTCCTGCTATAATTAGGTTGAGCTTTTTAGGGTGAGACTTGTAGGCTACCCATGGTCATCATGCCCACTATTTGAAGAGAACTGAACTGAGAATTGGAAAGAGGAAACCATAATAACCTCCTGTTTTTTGTTTTTGTTTTTGTTTTTGTACTTAAGGTCATTTGAGTGAAGTTTCCTTCCACTGTAAAGAAAAGAGTCTTAGCTACAATAAACATACCATGGAGATCTCAGCTTGTGCCTGGGTTATGGCGGCAGATCTGATTGCATTGGTGGGGCCATCAGAGGCATCTGTTCACACACATTATTAAGCAGAGAGAAGAATGTCCTGCTAGACAGAGAGGGGCAGAAACTAGGGGTGCAGAAACCAGCATGGTGTTGTTCCCCAGACCCCATATATTTGTGTTTGAGCCCCAAGAAATGAGCAGATACTGATAAAGGGAGATGTTTTTGTAACACACTCTATTGGGCATGAGGGCCGAGTACCTCTGTTCGGGGGCCCAAGACAGCAACACAGCAGATGGGGCATGGGACTCAGTGTGACTCTGCCACAGGGAAGAATTCAGGCCATTCAGTCCATTTTGGTAGCTCAGTGTTTTCAATTTAAGAAGAACTGAAGACAATTCACTTGGCATTTTATCAAGGAAGATAAAGACACCAAGGCAGCTGAAGAGCTGTCGTCCAAGTTGTTTTGCAGGTGACCTTGGAGTGTGGAAGATATGCTTGTTTGAGAATCCATACGGGTCACTCCTGGCCATGCCCAAAATACCATGGCGCAGTACTGAAGATGACCAGGGCTCTTACATTGGCTGGAGGGAGCACCGGCCAGTGAAGTTTATGATAATTACTGTTGCTTCAACTTCACTTACGCCTTTAGAGTGATAATATCTGGAAATTTTTAAACTATATATTTGGAAGGACGTGTTAATAATGGCTGTTTCTGAGTGATGATAGGATTATGAATGACTTGTTTTCTTCTTTGACCTCTTTTTAATTCCCCCCAAAGTTCTATAATTAAATTATATATTATAATGTGATCAGCAAACAAACACAATGTTATATTTAACAAAAAGATATTCTTGGGCCTTCAGGCAGTGCCATTCAAATGCACCCAAGAGCTGGTAAACCTTCTCGAGAAACAATCTCGCAAATTCAAGTTTAGAATAGAATGAAGAAAACCTAAGAACTTGGAGAAGTGTTGGAGGATAATTCTTCCCAGGGAAATCCACTTTTCTTTGTTTATCACCAAAATTATCACAACATCAGCAAATATCATCTCAGAAAGACATCTGAAAATCAAAGACATTATAATTAATTGTATTGAATACATGAGTTTTTTTTAATTTTAGATACATGAAATATAATTTACAGTCCATTTGATGTGCTGTCTATTGTTTGAATGACTGTAAATATATAGATATAGATAACTGTACATATGGATATAATTACAAGACATAAACACAGACACGAAGTAGACATAGGCTCTGATGTAGGCATATATTTCTAGGACTTTCAGAGCCATACTTGAGACCCATTCCCATATTCTCTGGTATATACTCTTTAGTTCCTCAACTCAAACTCATCCCATCCCAAAGGTTTTCAGAATTCTAATCCTAATTTTCAGGGAGGAATTATTACAGTCCAGTTCCTAGACAACTTTCTCTTTCATTTCTTTTTAAGTTTATTATGAACTACTTTCATAGTAGAACAGTGATGTGCAGAATTCAGGAAGATTTAAAAGAAAGGATATAAATTTTATTTAAAACACCAAAGATTTGCAGTCAAATAAATAGTTGAAGGAAAACTATTAATACACTTCATATTGTATTTAGCAATTTAAATAATTAAGATAATTAATTAACTTTCCTACTTTGAAAAATCTACAATTTTAAAATACATCAGTAAATAAGATTTAATAATAAAATTTTATTTGCAAATGAATTTTGTGGGCCACAGATTACATTAAAAATCACTTATTATCTTATAGTTTCATATAAGATGCATTCCTGTTGCTCTCTGTATATATTATTTATACAAGATATAGCTATAGATTAATTCTATAACTAATAACATAAGGAAAAGTAGTCCTAATCAATATCAATGGTCAAAACTTTTGTACAATTCCTAAAAGGTAATATATGTTTATGAATTATGTTACACATAAATATTTATTTATTTAAATAAAATGGTACATACCCCAAAATATGCTATTCCTCTCAAGTTCAATTGCACATCACCTACAAATAAAGAAATGGATTTTAGATACATGTCCTCTACACAACGATCTCACTACAATCACAGGACAAAGAAAAACCCAGGACAACTATGTGTCGCAACTCGGAGGCACCACTCACACAGCAACCTTGGACAAAAGCCACATGAAAAATTGTATAGAGATGGTTAGTGATTGTTTCCTGAAAGATAGGACAGAGTAAGAAACATCCTCCAGTTGAACCTCTGGAGACACTATTTTCCCCTCTTCCCATTGCTGGCTGCTTATTTTGTGTCTCATTATCTAATTGACCATTTTCTCTGGTCTTTAATAAGATCCCACTCTGTTTCTGGCAAATCATCTGTGCTAATAATATCCAGCTCAAGTTCTCTCTCCAGCCTCACATGAATGATGACTTGTTGCTTTGCTGAGAGCTCATTTGCTGGACTGTAATTTTGGTTCAAGAGGAATTCACATTTCGTAAAACAGATGGTGGATAATAATTCATCACACCTTGAAAGTTTCGATGCTGCTGCTGCTGGAATGAAAGCCAGGTTCATTTGACAGGTGTTCCACTGCCAGTTGCTACTGTTCGAGGTGACATAAAACTTTACTCTCCTACATGCCTTGAATTTTTTGCAAAATTTGCAATATCCAAAAGGCTCTGTGATTGGGGGACAGCATGTTCTTGTAGGGTTAATCTTTCTGTGTGAATACAAAAAAATGCAATCCCTGGAGACCTTCACCACTCCTTTAGTTAGAGAGAGAATTACATAATTTTAGCTAACTTTTTTATATGTTATCTTTGCCAATCAAATCCAAGGCTTAAAACTACATTTCTAAAGCAGACATTCTGACTCAGCAACTAAGAATAAGACCGAAAATTTTATTTTTGAAAAGATCAACTAAATTGGCTTTCCCACTCTGAAAGTCGTTTGCAAATTCAAATTCTCAAAGGAGTTACACTGCCTTGGTTTGAGCAGACTCAGAATAAGTGGAAATTTGACCTCAAAGCTACCTCTTAACCATCTCAGGTACAGTGTAGGCAGGGCTGGACTAAGGGTTCTCATGCAAGGGTGTGTGTGAAGAGGCAAATCTAGGAGGAGGGCTTCCTCCAGAATGATGTATAGAAAGTGGTTCCAGCATTATCACAGAAAGAAGTAAGAGAATACATATGATTCTATTTCTCTTTATCCATAAAAATTCCTTCCCATTATGATTTCAGAATTCAAAAACGAAGATTAAGAGATGGATCTCAGAGATGTAAAAAAGAAACACTAAAAATGCAAGCCATGCACTCCAGGGACGTACACAAGGACAGAATTCTTGGAGGAAATAAAGGAGCATCTGTGGGGAAAAGATGGTTGTTGATCCTCCAGCTCCCTCCTCCAGGGGGATTCTGAGCGTGTTCTACATTGTCCGCAAAAGCTCCCCAACGGGACTGTGCTCAGTTACCCACAGCAGTGAACTGATCACAACTCGCCCCGTGTTTGCTTCCTTCCCTTCCCTATCTCATGTCTCCATTCCCTTATCAGTACTTCCTTGGATCACCTCCAAAGAGACTACTCGCACACAAATCCTTACTTCAGTGTTTGCAACTGAGGAAACTCAGCCTAAGACAGTGTGTGTGCCCATGAGTCCTCTGAGCTGCAAGAACACCCTACCTTATTTCTCCATTTTCTACTGTGGTGGGCAGTATAGAGCAAAATTTGAGAATAGACAAGTACTCTAGTCCTCCTGAAAAAGCGCTCTTAGTATAGATGGAGATCAACCCATACACACTATCTGTTAGTTTTCTAGGGCTACCATAACAAATAACCACAAACTTGGTGGTTTAAAACAACAGAAATTTATTTTCTCACAGTTCTGAAGCCTAGATGTCCAAAATTAAGGTGTCAGCAGAGCCCTGCTTCCTCTGAAGGCTCTAGAGAAGGATCCTTTCTTGTCTCTTCCTAGCTCCTGGTGGCTCCTGACAATCCTTTGCATTCCTTGGCTTGCAGCTCATCACTCCTGTCTCTGCCTCTGTCTTCACATGGTGTTCTTCCTTGTGTGTGTCTCTGTACCTTCATGTGGCATCCTTATAAGGACACCAGTCATTGGATTTAGCACCCCCCAATCCGGTATGACCTCATCTTAACTTGATTACATCTGCAATGACCCTATTTCCAAATAAGATCACATTCACAGAAACTGGGGGTGTGGATTTGAATATATCGTTTTGGGGGGACACAATTCAACCCTCATGTAGCAACATGCTACATCTACCAGCTTGACAGAAAAATCAAGTCAAATAGCCCTTCAAATACTGTATGATGATGGTGATGATGTTGATAATGATAATGATGGTGATGATGATCATTTCAAAAACCTATTCCAGCCAGGAATATAGCTTTTAGCACAGCTAGGATAAACAGAAGACCCATGGCCAATGCTTCCTACTTACATCGGCTTCTGATTTTTCTCTCTAGGCTAGTTATAATCCATGGTATTTTTGCTCTAAGAATTCAGTGACTGCCTTCGAGCTCTATTCCTCTCTCTCCTGAGGACAGTAAGAGCAATTTCAACAAGACAGTGCCTTCCCTAGATGAGGTGAGAGCCAAAAGCAGCAGTTCATCAACCCCTCACAGTCCCTGACCTTAGCTGAATCCTGTTTCGGTCACTCTGAGAAACACAGACAGCCATGAAGAAAGCAGCCACGTGACATTTTCACTGTCAGCCCCTTGCATTGAGTGCATCTCCTGTTAAAGGCAATCCCTCTCTCATCTTTATAAGCACACTTGGTTTCCAAGTTAAATACTCCCAGGTTCTTGAGTAATTCACACAGCAGTCATGGCATTTGAGTCATATAAATGTACATTCAGCTTCTCTGATGCGATTTCTCTTTTGATTACTAATGAGAAGGCATTGAAAAGGAAAGGGAAGGTTATTGGACATCCAGAGCAAAATGTCCGTCACTAATTATCTGAAAGCTCAAAGATCCTGCATTCCGATTAGCACAGGCCTGGAAAAAGCACAGAGTGAAAGTGGACATTTATTCCTCAATCGGAGAGCAGAATAATTACTGTCTTCCAGACATCCTGGGAAGCACACTTCAACTTTATCACTCCTTGAGCAGAAAAGTAATTTAAAACACAAAGAAGTGCCCATTTAGGGTCTTTGAACATAGCATCAAAATGCTCTAGTGTGGAAGGCACTCGACTTTTTTCAGCTTTTATCTCTTAATCAAATTAGTCTCCTTCTGAAGTAAAAACAAAAGGAGAAATTCACAAAATTATATATGCAGTGCTATCTCACTATTTTAAAATGTACACAACATTTTTAGAAGAAAATAAAACATTTTAGAAGAAAACACAACAAATTACCAACTGTAGTAATTTTTGAGGATGCGATTAAGAGTGTTTTATTATTTTCTTTTCAATATTTTTGTGTTTTCCAAGTTTTCTAGAATGAGTATATATTGTTAGTATTTTATCATTAATGGTTTAATATGTGTTGAATGCTTATAATGTATATGACACTATGCCAAGAAAATTGTGCATATTTCCTCATTTAATTCTGACCAAAGGAAAAAAAGAACCTATACAGGAAGTTTTATCTCCATTATCTCTATGAGGTAACTTGCCTAACGTCACTTAGATGATGTATGGTAGAGTCAGGATTCAAACACAGGTCTACATCATTCCATTCTGTCTCCCATATACTGTTTCCATAATCAGAGAAAAGGGGCCATTCTAAAAATAGTATCTGAGAAAGTAAAATAGCGGAATCAACTTGTATGAAACAAACTTCCTAAAATGTAGATAAAAATAATACACCTAGAGAAAAATAAAATCTGAAAAAATAATTTATCTCAGGTTTACCCAATGTCAATGGTCTTTCAGTATGAAAATGTATAGTAATTTAAAGTTACTGATACAGTGCCTGGATACACTGCCTGGATACAGTGCCTGGAAATCAGGGGTCACCACTCTTCCAGGAGGGCCAGCACAGCCACCTGAGTCTGAGTTGACGTCCACCACTCACAAAACTGTATGACCTCAGCCAGTGTGCTTGTTCTTTCTGAGATTCCATGTTTCCACGTGTCATTCATCTATCCATTAATTCAATAAATAGTTCTTGTGTGCCTAACATGGGAGGCTTTATGCCAGGCCCCAGGGGGAGTGCAGTCAACAAGGGGCATGGTCTCTGTCCTCATGGAGATTCTCCGGTCTCTGTCCTCGGTGCCTCGCCTATGACAAAAGACAATAATACTTGCTTCAGTTGGGGTTGTTTGTAGGACTGCATGAAGTAAAGTAAAACACCTGACACAGCACTTGGCGTGTGGAAGGTGCTCAATAAATTTTACCGCTGGTATAATATCAGTTTTTCCACCTATAAAATGGAGTTTATCTTATCCCACTTGTCTGGGTGTGAGAGCACTGATCTCTATAATCCTTTAATGATTCATCTGCCCCAGTCCACAAAACACCTTGATTTTTAAAAGATGCTTCAAAGGACAGGGGATCAGAGGACTAGATGAGAATTTTGATATTTTATTCTAGGCTTGTAATAGATTAAATTCCACTTATTTTTCAATTTTTTTGGTTTTGACTATCAAAATTCTCACTGGCATATTTAAAACACCCACATAAAAACTGATAATTCACTATGAAAACTCTAAGAATATTTATGTAGGCAAATCCTTATGATTTTAGCTTTCATGCTATAAGAAGTTAAGGGAAAAGTTTGATAAGAACTATGTTAAGCAAGTTTCTACTTTTTAAAGGCTTTCAGATAGATATCTTGAGATCTTGGTCAAAGTAAGCTCCTCCACTAGCCAGAAATGTATTTGTGCTCATGCGTAAAATGATGTACACTTCCTATAATGCACATTCAATATCTTGTGAGCACAACATTTGAGAATATACCAGCAGATTTACATAATTTTCTCTAACACTCCCAACACTCCTTATAGTAAAGTTAGACATCTTCTCCATCAGTAACCGAAGCTGGGAGACGTTAGGCAGTTGACCAAGTTATACTAGCAAGTGTCAAGGCCTGAATGTGAATCCCGTTGTCTGACTTCACAACTTAGCCTTTTTTGATAACACCACACCATGCTCCACAACAGGAAATACATTACTTCCCAAAGCAGCTCATTTCTTCTTTTGAAAGCTCTTAGAATTCACAGTTCCTTCTACCATTGAGCTTAAGTTTACCCCCTCCTAGTAGTCACCATTGGCTCTAGTTTCACCCTTCAGTTAAATTAGTTAATCTAATTCCTCTTCTGCATAGAAGCTCTTTAAATATTCGAAAACATCGTTCATTTTACCCCTTCTCCTCTCTATCCAGTTTTCTTTTCTGCAAAACTAAATAGTCCCATTTTTCCATTTCTCTTTAGATTATATTGTTTTGAGTCTCTACCCTCTTCCTACTCAATTCCAATAATCATAGTCTCATTTGTTTACATCACTTTTAAAATGCGATGCACAGAACTAAAACAATACCACAGGTGTGGTCTGAAGAGCACAGACTTGAATTTCATTATTGCCATCCTAGTCCTAGATATTATACTTCTATTTATGTAGCTCAATAGCAAATTAGCTATTTTATTCCAGCTACTTCATGCTGCTGACTCACACAGAATTTGCTGCAATTATAATAAAGTTTCTAGATCTTTTTTACATGTGCAACTATGAATCCACATTTTCAACATCCTATTCCTGTGCCTTCTTGCATGACTTTTTCCATGTTAAGCTGCACCTCTTAGATTGGGAAGGCTGAAATGATGGGCCAAAGCTTTTCTGATTTGTTTCTGTCATTCATGGAGCTCCTTCATAGCTCCATTTCATCATCAACATGACCTCCCAAATCAGTGAGTAAAAATATTGACCACACAAGGAAGAGAATAGGGTTTGAAATTCTGCCTCTCACCCTGTACTTTTTTCTGGGTTGACAAGAATTCACACATTAGCAGCTTATAGACAGGGTCAATTTATCCACTTGGGGATTCACCTAGTGGTACTAATCTCCAGCCTGTATGCTCCTCCTGGATTCCTCCTCCAGGGTTCTAGGAAAGACCATAACATGTTCTTTGCTGATACAGATATTCCTTGTCTACTGTGTGTCCTGCCCCCTCAGCATGGTAATCAGGTACTCTGAGCCATCTTCTCTTATAAGATGTACAATCCCTTGATTTCTTTCTTGTTTTCTTTCTTAATCCCCAAGAAATCACTCCCACCAAATGCTCATCTTGGTGCTGCTAAATTTCTAGACTACTGCTTTCTTGACAAGGCAGGCTTCATGGGCACACTATCTGTATGCAGAGGCCCTCCCTCAGATGGGCCCCTACTCAGCTTAATTCTCTCCTAGCATCATCTTGAAATTATTAATAATTTTATTTATTTATTAAATTTATTAATTTATCTAAATGTAGAATGATATAAATAGTAAGTTAAAAAAATACCATAACAAGTCCAGATAGAGACCGCAGAAGAAAGGAAAAGCCATATATTTTAGCATGTTCAACAGCACCTTTTTCCTGCTTTTTGAACAAGAAGCCTACATTTTCATTTTGTACTGGGCCCACAAGTAATATAGCTGGCCCTGTTTCCAGGTTGGATATTCAAAATCTTTAACTACAAGTACAGCCTGGGACCCACTCAACCAGACTGGTACCTAACCAATGGAAAATCAGCACTAACTGACATGCAGAACTGCAGCAAACCGGCTGAACATCGGCCTTGCTGCTTTCTGATGGGTTGACATCACTTCCTGCAGAAGCAGGTAACAGTATGGGATCCCTTGACATACGCTGAACAACTTCAGGCCTGTGCCATCAATCCTACCCCTTCTCCCCCAATTACCTGTCTCCAAACAGCCTCACTGCATCAAACCACCTTTGTTCTTTCCTTGTTCTGGACTTGAAAGACAAATAAAAATATGTTATTTCCAAAGAAAGCTTAAAGTGAAAATTCTATTACAGAGCTTTGCTTTCAAAGGCACTGATCATTATTGGTGTTCTGGCAATATATACATTGAGGGATTTTCAATGGAAACACGATCATAACAAGGAAATTCTCTGATTCTTTTTCTTTCTGAAGTGAGGAAAAATCATTCCTTTCAGCACTCAGCCCCAGCAGAAGGTTAGGTATAATTTCAGTCTCGGTGCCGTTTCCTGTCTTACCGATAAGGGCTCACTCACACCGAAGCCCCGACTTCCATCCCTGTCCTGCCCAGCTCTCAGACTACAATCACACTGCAAAGTCAGATTATCATCGCTCTTTATGTATATCCTTATCCGTGACATTTCCTCAAACTAAGACCTCTCATCCTAAAATATCCACCCTGCTCTCTTCTTCTATGTGTCCCATATCTCTTTAAGGTGTTAGTTCAAGTTCCATTTCTCTGTGAAATTTTCCTCCTTTCCACTACAAGTTCTCCTGCATTACTGTTTTCAAACTTTCCATTTTAAGGCCATATATCTCAACATCTTAATAAGATCTAATTAATCTGTTTCACATTTAGGCAGGCTCTGTAGTTCAAGTGCAGTAAGCTGATTAGAAAATTTCTAGTCACGTTCACCTATGAAAGATTGAAATCTATTTGATGTGATAGAAAGAACGTTAGCTCTGCGTTCCAATTCTGCTTTTCCTGCTTTCTAGTATGTGATCTTCGGACATCCCTTTACCTTTATGAAAGTGGATGTTTATTTGTGAAATGATAATATCCACCTGGAAGGGGGTTATAAGTGCGAAATTCTCCTTTAATATATGACAATCAACCAGTCCAATACCTGGCATAGAGCAAGCACTTACTAAATAAAAGCTGTCAGTATTAGAAAACTCTCCACCACTGCTTGCCTGACTAGTCATCATTTCAAATCAAGTCAGTACTAACAGTAGGTAGTGTCTTCTACCACCAATCAATTTTGTGGAAATAAAAAATATATATATAGTTTTGATGCCTCGGAACGCCGTTGAAGAGAATTATATTTCTCGGCGAAACAGAAAACATGTTGGTGAAAACAAATAAAAACAACTGCTCAGGAGATGAGAAGTGGATGTGTGGGTGTGTTAAGCAAAGTCCGATACGTGTTAGGGTATCAAGGATGACCTCATGGTTTCTTGGTCCCTATAGCAAGAAAGACAAAAATATTCACAGCTCTTCTGAGGATCCCTTGAGGAGTATCCTGACTGCCCCATTCCTGTTGCCGGGCATTTTAAATTCCTACTGACCTGGAGCAGATTAAAAATTATAGGACTCAGGTGAGATTTATGTGACAGCCTCATGCATCATTTTTCTCACCTCAGTGACCTTAGTCCCCGGAATGCCATTTTTTGGAAAGTGCATCAACGCTAGAGAATTTAACAAGTTGTCTCCATTTTCCTTATTTCTCCAAAATACTGCTCTACAAACTTTTTGGCCTTTCAGCTACAGAAATTATTTCTCAGGGATACATAAAAGTGTCAGTGTTACCAGGCGATCTGATGATGCATGGCACACTTCGTGCTGGAGCAAAGGCAATGGAGGAGATATTGCTTTGAATCAAACTCTGACACGGGGCCAAAACTCATGGCATGTAATCCATTCTCCAATGGAATAGGTTACAAATGGGCAGAGCGCGGTGACGATGCAGGCATGAGATGCACACCGCACATCAGGAGAGCCAAGCCGAGCTCTAAGATGAGAACGTGACAAACCTCCCAGAATTTTTCTCATGTTGGCTAAGTGGGAATTTTGAACAGAAATGCACTGCATTTATGTTTGAGGTACTGAGGGGCGGGAATAAGGGAACACGCTCCTCCTCCATTTGGCTAATTCCCTTTTATCCGTCAGAGCTCAACTCAGCAATTACCTTCTTCAAGAAGCTTTCTGTGACCCCCACCACATCTATCAACACCACCACCCACCACCATCCTTGTTGCCTCCACCACCCACAACTACCACCCCCACCCCCACAACTACTTAGGCAACCCTGCACACGTCACTTACGAGGCAATATCACTCTGTATTTAATTGTCACTTGCTACTCTCTCGCTAGACTTATTTTTTGGTGTCAGGGACTGCTTTTGTTCATCTTGTCTGCCTAATAAAGAGCCTACCTATAGTAGGTACTCAACAAATGTATGCTGAATGAACAAACCTAAAAACGGAATTACTGCTCAGAAATGCTTGCAATACGGAGTGTCTTCTTTTTAACAAATTATAGCCAGATTCTTACAGTGCAGAAATTATTTGGTAACTTCATTAATTCTTTCCAGCCACTAAGGAACACTAAAGAAGCAATTTACTGAATGACACTCTAGTGACCATAAAGAGGTAATGTGGCTAATTCCAAAAGTAATTTTCCACGCAGTTTACCCACAGGAAAAACATGGCTAAATACTTCTAAAGACCATAAACTGGGAGGAGTCAATCAACTCAGCAGGCTGTGTCTCTCCAGACTCTGAGAAATCGGTGTATGGTGGGAGTCACCTGTTGGAAGCCAGTTTTAAAACTCTGTCGTAAAAATACTCACTCTTCCACTACCTTTATTGGTGGATGGATTTCTATGCATGGAAATTCACACTGAACTCTAACATGGATTGTCAAATTGCTCACCAGTGACCTTTGAACAATAAGGGGGAGACCTGAAGTTATTTTGCTCACGTCTAAAGGTTGTTCCTTTTCTTTGTGAGAGTTGCACGTATTTTAAAGACAATGGAAAGAACAGAAAAAAAGGAAGAGAGGCAGACAGAGAGAGATATAGGGAGAGGGAAATGGAAAAGTTTTAAAATATATATATTTATAAACCCAGTATCACATCAGTCATTACTTCCAAAACCCAAAACAACTTTGGAGTCCATAACTTCTAGTAACACAGAACTCACTTGCTCTGTCTGGTTCTAATTCTGCCACTATCAACGTGACATTAAGGATGTGACTTCGGCCTTCTGTTCCTTTTCTGTAAGTTTGGGGGGCTGGTGTTTACCCAAAAGTGCCTTCATGGTCTATGATTTTATAAACTGGTACCAAGTAGTCCCTGTTTTCTCATCTCTCTGCCTCTCTCTCAGTCAGAAAACCAAAGGTCCATGTCAAGGAGGAAAGCAGTACAAACGACACCTACCCAGGGATCTCAGACGTTGTTGTTTGTTTCTTTTTAACTCACACCGTGAAAGAGAATTTGTTTTGTTCTGCTGCCAAGCTCAAGGAGAGTCATAGGCACAATAACTATGCTTAATTTTAAATCCTTTACCCATCAAATTTCTCCAGGATTTCGTGTTGATCTCATTCCAGTAATTCAATACCTTACAACAGAAAGAAAATAAGAAAGGCAGGCAGACAGACAGACAGAGTTACATGGCTCTCCTCACTGCTGCTGTCACCTACGCCTTTAGTGTGTTCCCAGAGAAGGGATAAACACAGTCCAGGAAATAAATAAAATATGTGCAATAATAAAATACGGGCAAGTCTCACCTATCCATTTACTTACCATCCAGCCTTCACCGAGGAGGGAGAATCTAACCAATCCTCACTCCAGCTCTTTCCCCAAATCAGAACAAAGCTACAGGAAAAAGGTGAGGGGAAATGAGACAAAGAGGGAAGTAAAGGTTGATTTTGGCTTTTCGTTAAGAATTATTTACAACATATCACCCCCGGTTTTATATTTTATTTATTTACTTCACTTTTGCTTTTCTAATTAATGTTATTAGGAAGAGTTTTGTTTTTGTTGTTTTAGTTCTAACTTGTTTTAACTGACAGATCTTGCTCTCACTGAAGAGCAAGAGGAGCAGTGTATCCCAAGAGTCAGCAGCAGAGGGAAGGACGCAGGAAGCTGAGCTGAAGGCCCGCAGGTCCGGGACGTGGGGCCACGGACACACATGACCAATCCTCCCTTCCCGCTGGGCTGTTTCCGTAATGTATTTGCTCCTTCAAAGCCGACTCTCTACAATATATTAAATAACTTGAAACCCCTAAATGTAGACCTTTTTTATGCATTCAGTTCACCCATTTAAAATTTTATCAATAGTAGAGTAAGGAATGGAATTAGGAAAGTATCTACCAGAGATGTGAGATTTCATAAATTCCCCTGTTGGTACACGTACCATTCTGCATAACAATTTTTTTGTAATGGAAAAATACAAATGCATCTCTGATAATAATGGGGCTTTAAATTTTTCATTATCTCAAAAGAGGGGATGTTTTCATCCCTGTTTCCCAGTATGAGCAAAGGAGCCCCTGAGGATCCCGCATGAAATTAACCGAGCAATAAACCAGTGGTGTGCTGGTTCACCAGCTCTCCGAATAAAAAAAAGCCCTGATTTGTCTTATTTGCCAGTTTCCATGCTGTGACTCCTCCTACCATGCCCAACTTAAAGCTTCAGTATTTTAACAGACACCTTGCAAAATGTTTGATTGTTTGCAAATCAGCTCCGCCAGCCGGTGCGAGCGGATACAAAGCCGGCTCCAGCACATCAGCATCACGTAATTAAACAACCCAAGAATTCTTTCAGAAAGTAAACTTCTTTATTTAAATAACTTGAATAAGTCATTCAGGGTCCACAATTTCTTCCTTCTAGATTGTCAAATATGGCCCCCCGAATATGCCACCAAAATAACTGTTAAAAAAGCAATGTTGAATATACTGCTTATTGTGGGAGGGGAGATCACTTCCTGGAGATTCTGAATAGCATTTCAGGGGGAGGAGAGCAAAGACAGGCCATTGATAAGGTTTGGGGGTCTGGTTTAGGCAGGTTTTTTTATACTCATGGAGAGAGGGGAGCTGGATTAGGATACGTCAAGTTTCTGACATAATAGTTCAGGGTTGGTGGACACAGCAAGGCAAGGGTTTCAATGTGAATCCTGAAGAATAAATAGTCATCTGATGTTATCTATCATCCTGAGAAGAGATATTTATTCTGATGAGGGTAAATTGAGTAGTCTGTAATGAACCAAGTGGGCTTGCCGCCTAGTGAGTTAAATAAGACTCTACACCAGTGGAAACTGTCTTACAAAGTAAAGTGTATTTGCAGCAAATAGGCCATGAGGAATCATTTCCAAAGTCATGGCACCCTCGAACTAAGGGAAGCAGGGACCTTTATTTCAGACGGTGAATGAATATTCAAAAAGGAGAGGCGGGTATTTGCCTGCACAGGCTCAGCTGGAGAATATGCTTCCACAGACAGTGCAGGTTGTGATGAGGCCTGAGCTCCTCCTGGAGAGATCTTAGCATTAAAGGTAAGGCAAAGGTTATGGGCACAGCTCTTGTGGTGAGGCTTGGTCAGTTTCAGGGTGGTTGGTGGTTGCATCTCCTTAATATAACAAAAAGGGAAAAAAAACAATTTGGAAAAACAGTTAAATGCCTCCAAACCCACCATTGAGTTTCTTGGGGCACCTAGTCAGTGAGAGTCTAGTATTCAGATCAATGGGTTTGGGGAACTTTCCTGAAACAAACAATAAAGTTATTTGCAAGTTTATCTTCCTGGGCAAGAGTCTCCTGGAATCTTAAAAATCACACCAATGATGGGGCTGGCCCAGTGGTGTAGTGGTTAAGTTCCTGCGCTCCGCTTCTGGCAGCCTGGGGTTCGCAGGTTCAGATTCCGGGTGCAGACCGATGCACCACTTGTCAAGCCATGCTGTGGTGGTGTCCCATATAAAGTAGAGAAAGATGGGCATGAAGATTAGCTCAGGGCTAATCTTCCTCACAAAAGAAAAAAATAAAAAATCATGCTAATGAGGTCAGTCAAATAGGAAAGTTATTTTAATGAACACAGCCAAATAAGCTCTGTGTGGTTGTACCAAGTTTTGAATCCCAGAACCAAAGATCCATGAACCTGGAGGCATCTCTGCATGCAACTGGTGATTTTTCTGTCAAGATTAGGACGTGGCCACTGATGTTTTTTCCCTTAAGTCATGGCGATATTCATAGCTGATGAGTATTTGAAGACACCTACAGAAGCCTGACAAGTATCCTGGAGATCCAAAATATAGAAAGAATAGCAGGGTGTAGGAAGGTTAGGCATTTGCCAGGCTGACATAATCAGAGGATTCACAAGTGGTCCTTCCACAGAAATGTTGCAAAATACCTACCACTGCCATTTCTCATCTTTATGATACATACTAACCTCCTTCAAAATACAGATTTCTCAACACAGAGTCCTACTAACACATCATCTCTAATATTTTACTGTGGATGAATCATTATTTCATTCATTGGTTCAATCTATCTAATCATTCAATCAAAAACTAAAGTGCCGGGGCCGCCCGGTGGCGCAGCGGTTTAGTCCGCGCTTGGCAGCCCGGGGTTCGCGAGTTCGGATCCCGGGCGCCCGCCGACGCACTGCCTGTCAGCCATGCCGTGGCGGCGTCCCATATAAAGTGGAGGAAGATGGGCACGGATGTTAGCCCAGGGCCAGTCTTCCTCAGCAAAAAGGGGAGGATTGGCAATGGATGTTAGCTCAGGGCTGGTCCTCCCCACAAAAAAAACACAAAAAAATAAAATAAAAATAAAAAAATAAAGTGCCCATTGACTTTCAGACTGTCGTAAGCACGCAGTCACCAAAATGGTCACACTTAAGTATATTTGACTAAAAGGGAAAAACAAAGGGTGCAGAATATTACCGTCATTGGTTACAGAGTCTCCGCTACTCGCGAACTTCCAATTTACAAATTTTTTATATGTATAAAAGAAGCAAAAGCATGCCAACCTTGCCTGCCCTTATATGCCAGTCCTGTACCCTTATTTCAGTAGAGGATATTGCATTATTCATTAGCCTAAAGTGTATTAGGCTAGATATGTTGTTACTGTGGGAGCATTGAAGAATACTACTATCCCTATCATATTCTATGAGCACATAAGCAGGGAAAGTGGTTTTAAAACCTCCTGTAAGAAGAGGCATAAAATTACAATAGAAATGAAAAGATGCACATGTAGGTGTCTGTGTGCACATGTACACCTCGTGCAGTACAGTAGTCCTCTCTAATTCACAGTTTCGCTTTCTGCCTTTTCAGTTACTCCTGGTCAACCATGATCCAAAAATATTCTATGGAAAATTTGCTGCATCAAATGTCTCTGTCATTCACCTCACTTCATCCCATCACGTAGGCACTGTATCATCTCACATCATCTTCATAAGAAGAAGGATGGGTACCACACAAAAAGATATTTTGAGAAAGAGACCACATTCACATACAATATTATAGTATATTGTTATAATTCTTCTATTTTATTATTAGTTGTTGTTGTTAATCTCTTACTGTGCCTAATTTATAAATTAAACTTTATCATGGCTATGTATATAGGGTTTCGCACTATCCCTGGTTTCAGGCATCCACTGGGGGTCTTGAAATGTACCCCCTGTGGATAAGGGGGGACTACTGTATTTTTTTTGTATTTTTTAATTGAAAGTGATGAGAAAATGGAGACTATCATGCTTGAACTTGAACAATTTATTCAACAAAAGCAAGGTTTCTGATAGAAAAGGAGCAAATCATGCAACCTGTGAAGAGGGCCTGCGAATAAATATGAAGAAAAAAGAAAATGCTATTAGTCTGTAGCTTACAGAACAGCCTCAGGCAAACATCTAAGGGAAGCTGAAACTTGTCCAATTATGAGACTGAATGGCTGCAATCAACTTACTACAGCAACCAACAGTGTCAGAATGCAGGACAATGATATTCTCTAGTGGGATACCTTACCTAACTATTACATCAGGGTTTGACCAATGTTTTTCCTGAGAATGAGAATAATGAGATCATCAATAAATCTCAAGGGCTTTCTTATAAAATGTACAATATCTGAAATACTTATATTAAAACATTTTACATATACAAACTTAACAGGGAAGATTGAGCACATCTTCTGATTTGACAATTACTCCCATACAGTTCTCAAAATAGTATCAAGCTAATTGTGAAATATGAAACATACCAAACACTCCTAATTATTTTTAGCATTCTTCTTTATAAGGTGAAATAAAAAATCTTTTTTATTTTCCAGGACCCTCTGGCAACTCTCAAAGATAGTTTTAGGTGTAAGCGACATACTGATTTTACTTTTCTAATTTAAGGGTCTGAACTTGGGAAGGCAAAATCAAAAGAGTCACTAGAGGAGATTTGGTTACTTGATTAAGATAGCATCATGGATGCTGAGAACTAGTACTTGGTTATCCATTTCATCAGAGTGTCAATAGAGTATTCTAAAAAATAACATCAAACAAGGTAACATGATTATAAGGAATTTTAGCTCTTTTACAAAAGAGGAAACTTTGTTCTTTATTTTGCTTTTTAAAAACAATAATTAAGGACATTACAAAAGTCAATGCAGACCAGAAAACATTATTCTGAAGTGATATGGAATCTCTGCTGTCTGAACAGACTGCACAGAGGATGCAGCATAACATTTTGCTATCCCTTATTAAGATTTCTAAGACTAATTTATCATTTTAACAGAGAGAAAGCTAAATTCTAGTTTTTCATTAATATGATATTTGGCAGTAAAAGACTTACACGCTCCTTTTTCTTCCTTAAATTATCTGGTGAATAAATTATTCAAAATTGAACAAACTTTGCCAAAATATTAATACATTTCATAGCTTCTTTTGAGACTCAGTTATTAGAAAACAAAGCAAATAAAACTCACTTGCCTCCAAACCTCTACATCTTGCTGCACAGACTCAGATTTTTTCCTTCACTATGCTGTCTCATATTCTGGATCAAACTGATGCTTTAATTTAGGATTAAATCACTCTCTTTTTTTCTTGAAAAACAAAAGTATATACACAGTTGTATTTCTCTCTCCCTGTGATGCCTACTATAGCCTCCAGCACTCACATTAATTATAACTTTGAACTAAAACAATAACTTCTATTTTGCAGAGCAAACTAGAACATAGAAAATTGAGAAATGTACCATACTTAAAAGATTTTATCAGTCTAACAAATCTCATGAATACCAATAACAAAACTTTCTCCAGCTACATGTTCTTTTACATCTTCATAGTGTCAAAAATAGAGCATTCCTTAACACGAATATCCTAAAGATACAGCCATTTTATAGTGTATCAAAATCAGATGCAAAAGTATATGAACTTGAAATGATGCTTAGTAATCAATGTTTCAGTATCAATAGTACTTATAAATCGTCTGTGTATCCACTAATTATCCTTTGATTAACACAGTTTTTGAAATTTCAAGGTTTTGAGTTACCTACAGATCGTAGAAATGATGTTCAAACTGAAACACTACAAAAATAATTACTGTTATAAAAGTTTGTTATATGAAGACAAATTCACACTTTTATAATCTTAAGCATTATGTATCTGTAATGTTTTATTTGATCATTGAGCCAAAGCAAGTTTAGGAAGGTCATATTAAACTAGTCTCCTCATGAGAAAACATACCAAAATCATACACTGGAAAATCAAGGAAAATTATTAAACCCGTATAATTTGTTCAAAGAGTCACCTTAGTTACATGAACTTGGATTCTTAATATGTTCCTAAAATAGCAGTTTCTATAGGAAGGATTATTTTTCCTCAAAAACCTAGTGCATTTACAGTAGTAAAAGATTGGTTTCTCTATTTTCTGTGAATTCTGGGAGTATTTAATTAATATAAGCACTTGTTTATCTCTAAAAACCAATCAGAACAGAGTTCCTTTAGCTGAATAGACATTATAATCTAATTTATTTATACCCTGTAGAAGTAAGAAAGTACTTCTCATTCACACAAAGAGGTAGAGGTTTTTCTGAATTACAAACATATAGCTTTCATCCCAGTTGTACAGCTTCAGCTGCAGATCAAAAGTAAATCCAGAGACAAAAAAACTCACCAGCCTAAATCTCAAGAGTTGTTGCTCTTCCCAATGGTCACAAAATATTTTTCAATTGACTTGAGCTCACAAGTAGGAAAACAGAAAATGATTAACAAATCAAATTCTGTCATCTCTCAGCCTTCAGAAGCTAGATCTCCATCATCCATTCGACAGGAGATCACCAACAATCAGACCATAAAACCAAATTCCCAACCATTGCTGCCACCAATGGGCGATGAATTTATTGACCATGCAGGAACCAGAAAAAGCAAAAAGAGAGAGAAAGAAAAACAAAATGAAGAAACAGAGCATCAGCAAAGTTAAACTTCTGTTGCTGCTTGGAATTTACTCCAGGGAGGCAAAGAAAAGATGTACTCGAGCACAAGCAACTCGTGAGGTGACCTCTCCAGAAAAGCAGCAATTCAGGTGAGTGCACTTAGACATTTCAATGGATGACGGTCTCCAAAACCATTACAAGAATCATTTTCAAAAAGGGAAAACCATGACTCTTATGCAATATAATACAATCACCTGTTAATGATTTTTTATCTCACTGAATAACGAGAAAACCATTAAAATGTTAACAAAAAGAAAGAGAGATTCAAAGAGGATTCAAGAAGGCAGGTGTATATAGGCCATTTAACAAAGGAATGTTAAATTACAACTGCTGAGTTAGATACAAAACTGCTGAATATCTTACAGAGCTGTAACTGTATCCTTTGGAGCTATCTATGCCACCAGACAGAAATTATTTTCATCTCTACCAGACAAAAATCTACATGTTAACCTCTCCACTACAGACTTGTGAAATAGGTCAGTCAATAGAAAGGCAAGCGCAGCCCTGTATAGAAAAAGCATCCAACAATCTCTTCTATGTATTCCAACTTTGGGATCATTTTTTTTCTAACAGAGCTCAAGAATTTTAACCATGCACCCAACATGTCTTTTTTCATGCATCCTACTGGAATCTGATGAGTTCTGTCAGTGTGCAGAGTTAGATCTTTTTTCAAATCAGGGATATTTTCTGCTACTATTTAATTATTGACTTTCTTCAGAAAAAGAGAGTTCCTCTTTCTCCTTCTGGAGCTCTTACAATTAATATAGTGGGTCTTATGGTATTAGTCTTTCCATCTCTTGATATTTTTCCACACATTTCTATCTCACACGTGAGCTGCTTCTCCTTCAAATCAGCCATGGATTCATTAGTCAGAAAATGGTGTGTTTTTTGTATGTGTGCGAGGAAGGCTAGCCCTGAGCTAACATCCGTTGCCAATCCTCCTCTTTTTTGCTGAGGAAGACTGGCCCTGGGCTAACATCCGTGCCCATCTTCCTCTACTTTGTATGGGACGCCACCACGGCATGGCTCCATGAGCAGTGCGTCTGTCTGCGCCTGGGATCCGAACCTGTGAACCCCGCGCTGCCAAAGCGAATGCAAACTTAACTGCTACGCCACCAGGCCAGCCCCAGAAAATGGTGATTTTTAATTCAGAAAGTCTTATTTGTGCTATACTTGAATCTCCTTAAATGGTGTGATTATTTGGGGGCTTAAGTTATCTTTGGTCTCCTCCTACAACTCTGTTTTGCCAAGGATGTGATGTATCTGTGCTGACTACTCGCCTCTCTGCAGCTGGGTCCTTTAAATCAGTTGTTATTTTGTTGTTGTTGTCTCTTGGAGTCCTTTTGAATTGCTTTTGTCTTTTTCTCATGTTGCAAATGCTGCAGGAGGGACCTGGGGCCACCTGGCAATGGAAAGGTCCCCATCCTGGAAAGGCCCAGGTGTGGGCGCCTCAGACGAGCACTTCTCGAGGCCTCAGAACAACACATTCTGCTCCGACTTAGGTACAGTCTCACTGGGGTGTCTTTTCTCTCCTCTTCCACTCACTGTGTGATGAGTCCAGACAGCTGATTAGTCTGTGGGCTTACGGGACAGACACCAGAGAGTGCTCTTGGCTACTTTGTAGTGGTCGTGGTTTTCAGTGTGTTTGTTAAGTTTTATCTCAACCACTTAGGTCTGACTGCTCTAGATTAAAAACATTTTTGTGACACATTGTGATAGAGCTCAGCTCCCAGGGAAACTAAGTTTAAGTTTGGAATTAAACCCGCAGCTCTTTAAAGTCTGTCTGCACCTGAATTTATCTGTTACACAGCACCTTTGTGATTTGGTGCAGAGTTGGGAGACTGGTCACTAATGACGCTCTGCTCAAGATAACGGGCCTGGCTTTGGAAAGGTGGATAATGACACATTCTTTAGGACTACATGAGGCAGTTCTAACGCCCCTAAAAAGATTTCATGGCTTCATAAAGAAGAGACAAATTTGAAGCATTGTCAATTTGATTAGAACCTTGAAACAGGTTCCGAGATTTTCCTGCCTTATCCTCATGTGACGTCCATAAGTATTCATGGATGCAATAAGAAAACAAACCCAGCTGAATATTTGAACAGTAGCTTGATTCTGCTTTTTTTCCTTTATGAATGGAAAACTTTGCTTTTGCTTTGATTGATTTGCATCTTTAACATCCTTTAGCTATTTATAAAAGTACAAAAACAAAAGGAAGAATAAAAAATCATCCATGGTCTCAATAACTAGAGGTAACTTCTATTAGCATTTTGCTGAATTCACTTTCAGTCTTACATATACATATTTCTAATGAATTCAGTCATATCTATAGACTCGTTTTATTCAATGATTTGGACAGTGTAGAGCTAGTTTTTAATGAATATAATCCATTTTTTCAAAATCATATTTGAACTTGTATTTTTTCTAATTAGGAAATCCTATAGTGGTAGAAGTATTAGTTTAATATTCTTGTCTTCCCAATCCCTGCCAGTACAACCCAAGAATATGCACCTAAAATACCGTTGAATTGTTTTTCATTCTGTCCTCTCTTTGATTTTTCATTCTTGTATTTCATTTGGGTCCAATTTACAAGTACTTAGGCTTCACTCTAGACAGACATCTGGCTTCAGAGTCCTCACCACGGTCCTTCAAGACCAACCTAACTTTTTGATCCTTACAAGTAACCTGTTTACTTTTCTTGCTTGAAAATTTACATTGTTTTTATACAGGAGATTCACATTTTCATTACTATATGCCTAGGACTCATTTTTTTCATTTTGCCTGGAACATTTTCCTCAATCTATAGTCTCAGGTATTTTTTTTCAGCTCCAGAAACTTTTCTTTATACATCTCTGATTATACACTTAATTATAGTTTCTATTCTGTTCATTTGTCTCACTCTCAAGAGTGCTAATTATTCATAGCTTCATATTCTATCCCCTAACTCTATCATTTTCTTTCTTAGAATTTTCATTTTTTTCCCTGCGTTATATAAAAGAGTCTGCATTAATTATCCCCAATGCGGATTTTAATTCTGCAATGGAGTTTTAATTTCTACGGCTTCTTTTTTAATACTGGCAGTTTTCGATCTTTATCAACTCCCCCTTCAAATACTCTTTCATAGATATCCTGTCTGTCTTTTAATAACTGAAAGCAGGTGCATTCTAAATTTTCTTCTTTTAGTATGATCATCTTTCACATGTACTTTTTTAATCGTCCTTTGTAGCAGCGAGTCCCCTCTTGTATGTTATATAGGGCTTTTTAAAAGGTTCTGTTTGGTGTTTTTTTTCCCTTATTTGTACATCTTTGAATGAGGAGAAATTTTAATCACATCTGGCGACGACCAAGAAGCAGCTCAGTCTTCCCTTTGTTCCCAACTGATGTTCGCAGCTGTGACAGCATCTCCCTCTCAGGCCTCCCCTGAATATGGATGAGCACAGAATTCCATTGTATGAATATATTGCAATTTATTTACCCCACCTCCTATGATACACATTTGAGTTGTTTCCAGTTTAGAGCTATAAATATGTCTTTTCGGGTCCATATGCTTAACCATAAGTTATGTGTATATGCAGCTTTGGCAGATTCTGCCAAATAGTTTTGTAAGCATGCATAAGCATCTCAGTTGTTCCAATCCTTTCTAACTTTTAGTATTGTCAATTTATTTTTTATTGTATCCATTCTTATAGGTGTGTAGTGATATTTCACTGTTTCATTTGCTTATTGGCCATTTAAATAGCCTCTTTTATGAAGTGTCTGTTCAAGGACTTTCATATTTTCAATTGGGTTGTCCGTCTTTTTCTCATTGATATGTAGATGCCCTTTATATATTATGGATGCTAGTCCATTGTCAGATAAATGCATTGCAGAATATCTTTTCTACTCTGTGACTTACATTTTTACTCTTATTGGAGATTTAAAAATTTTTGTAATATTGAAATAATTTCAGATTCAAAAAAATGGCAAAAACAGTAGAGAGCTACTGGATACTCTTCACCCAGCATCCCTTAATGTTAACATTAATGTTTAAATACTTCAATTATTGAAACCAGAAAATTAACATTTATACCACACTACTAACTAATCAGAGACCTTTATTAAAGTTTACCAGTTGTCCCACTAACGTCCTTTTCTGTTCTAGGATCCACTGCAGAAACAAACATTGCATTTAGCTGCCATATCTCCTTAGTCTCCCCCAGTCTGTGACCGTCCCTCAGTCTGTCTTCATCTTTCATGACTTTGAAACTTTTAGGGGGAGTACTGCTAGTTGTTTTGTTGAACTTTCCTTAATCTGGGTTTGCCTGATGATTGCTAATGATTAGATTGGGAATACGCATTTTTGGCAAGAATACCACAGAAATCCCATCATGGCCCCTCTGAGCACCGTATCAGGAGGTATGTGATGGTACCATCTTATCACTGATGATGTTATCTTTGATCACTCAGTTCAGGAGGTGCTTGCCAGATTACTCCTCCATAAAGTTACAATTTTCCACTTTGTAGTTAGTAAGTACCTTCTGGAGAGATATGTTGAAACTATGCAAATATCCTGTTTTTCATCACACTTTCATCCATGAATTTTAGCACCCATCAATGATTCTGGTCTGCAACTATTATTATTGTAGTGTTTGCCTAACCGTGATTTTCTGTTTCTATCATTCCTTTTACGTTACTGATTGAATTTCTACAGTAATGAAGAGCTGTCTCTTCTCCCCATTTATTTACTTATCCAATTATTTACTTATATAACTATGGCTCATTGGTATTTATTTTATTCTATGGGTTGTAATCCATTACTATAATTATATATTTTGTTGCTCAAAGTATCCCAGATTTGGCCATTGGAAGATCCTTTTGACATGTCCTCATCTTCTTTTGAGCACTTCTTTTACTTTTGGTGTCACGAGATGTTCCAAGTTCTTTTTGTATTTTTCCTGCCCTAAGACTGGAATCGACAATTTCTCCAAAAGGCCCTATTCCGTTTTTAGTGGAAAATGGTATTTAGAAACCAATATCCGGGTCCTGGGTATGCTCATTGCTATGGGATTTCATTGGTTCTAGACCCTTTCTGAAAACAAAGCTAGAAAATACACATATATATTTACTCATATATCTATATTTATTTCTATATTTGTCCAACTGTGTGTGTATACATATACATTAAAAATCATAAGTTCATATTAACACCTCTGGTATCTCAGTCCACAATCTCTTTAGCTTTCTCAGATGGGCATGCAGCACAGTCCTCTCCCTGAGGGGCCCCCTTGAAGACACCCCTTTAGGTGTAGGTTTAGAAGGTGGCAAAGCACCCACCCATCCCCAGACTAGGGAAAGAATTTATACCATTCTTACACGACACTTCAGACAAAACTTCAGTAATCTCCTTGCAAAGTCCTCTCTGAGGCGTCCAGATGTGGAATACCTTCTTAGGTCCATTTCCCTTGAAAATCTGCCTCTGAAGAGGCTGCATCTCACATTCCCTGTTACCGTGTGGCATATTGGCATGTAATCAAAATTGAGACACAAAAAGCCCCAGACTAATGGTTTATATACACCCTATAGATTTTCTCAAGGTTCTCACTGGGGACAAAGAAATAGCTTCAGCCACATTAGAAAGCAATTGTGGTCCAGGACAGGAGGAGTCTCCTGACTCTGGTAGCTGGTTAAGATGGGACATGCTAATGGGGATGGGTATGCACAGATCAAGGTTCTTGACCACCCACACAACAGTTAGAGGCAGTTCTTCCAGAAGTTACCAAATCAGAAAATCATTCCCATGACCCCATGCCTCTGCAACTGAATGTACTTTCATGAATATCTCAATGGAGAGATTAGGGGGTAAATCAAATGTAAGTAGTTGGTCGTCATCACACATTAGAAATCTCTGTATGTCTTTGGGTTTTTTTAAGGCTGTTTTAGTTCATTTTTAGGAACATTTTTTAAATGGAGGAGTATAAAAGGAGATGAAAATAATATCAAAAGCATGCATAATTAGTTAAATTTTAGTCTCTCCTGGGTAATTTCATCAATCAAAATGTATAGCCGTTCCAAATCTACAAGTGGTTTCTTATAATTTTTAAAGTTAAAATAATAGCTGGTTCACTCAATACTGCACCAGAAGTTAGGGACAAGTCCCAATGAGCATGGGCAGTCAGTTCTTGAGTATTTGGGGCTGTCAGTATTCACAGAATCTTTGCTTAAGGGGACAGTTTGCCAACCTTTGAACTGTGAGTGAATAAGGCCCCTTCCCCACAATCAAGGAGACAGGGCTGCAGCTAAGTTTTCCCGTAATAATCACAGAGGCCACAACTGCTGTATGAAGCTTGAGGTTCATCTTTCCCTAGTAGAATGGGTCGCTAAAGGATGAACTCAAACTTCTATCTCCTTAATTTTTATCTTGATAGACTTTCCATCTTCTCCTCTAAGCATCCCATCTCTCATTCCATCATGAACGTGGTAGATGAAGAAAAATATTTCCTAAATTGAGTATAGACAGAGTATATTATATTTCTAACTGTATACTTGCTTATGCACCAGAGCATGGCTAACAAGCAGGAAGTTCTAAATAGAGATGCTAAGGCATCGATGAGCTGTTTACTTTCTCATGTCATCAATTATCATGGCCAAGAAATCAATTGTACTGATTGGCTCCCTACAGCACTGTATGGAATGCATTTCTTCAATCATTGGTATACTGCCATTTATCATTACATTTAATTATCATTGTAGAGCCAGTTTCTAATACCCAATGAATTGTCAGTGCTTCCAAAATCAACTAGAATCAAATCTTCCTGTATCCATTTTTTTTATTATTAATTCATTCACTTAACTAACATCACTACCACTTACTAACCTTTATTCTAAGCACCCTTCTAGTTTTGTGGTAATTACATCACAGTCCTTGCTTTCATGCTAATACAGGAATAGTTATTATTTGAGCTAGTATTTACAAAATACTGCACAAGAAGCAAAATAAAATGGCACAGAGATACAGAAGTAGGAATACAGGCTTCCATTGGAGAAGGTTAAGAGAGGTTTCCTCGAGGACTTATTATCTGAGCTTATCTGTAAAAGTAAGTAGGTTTTGAACAGATGAGATTGGGAGATGAGGAAGAACACTCCTAGTAAATGGAATAGCATAGAAAAATACATGAATATCCAAAGAAGGGCAAGTAGCACAATTTGACTGACACTAAGTACATTATATGTTAGACAGCGACACCTAATGGTAACATGCTATTTTACAGCCGATTCTATGATTCGGGAAGAACACAGACAAAAGACAAAGATGGACGATGGGAGAGTCCTCGGAGCAGGGAGGCTGCCCAGGACTGCCGTGAGGGGTGTGATGGACTTAGCTAAGAGTGGTGAGAAGAGATGGCGGGTGATGTGGAAAGGCCCCAAATTTCCTGAATTACTAAGTTTCAACACAGCACCAAGTATCAGTCAGTATTTGGGACCCTCCGTGCCCACGTTCCCTGCATCTGCCAGCTGATGACAAGTCTAAAGTATTTTTAACTGATGATAGTAGGAGGGAAAAATGCACATCTGTCTAATATTAGGTTCTTCCAGGTCCCAGGTATTAATGCAGACACACCAACCAGACAAACCCCAAATGCCGAAACATCGTCCAACACCACACACAAACAATGAAAATTTATAAGAACTGTCTTACATTCCATTACTGGTGCCTTTCTGAAAAAACAGGTAATATGACAAAGGGTCATACAATGCCTTCAGTCCCCTGAGGTTACTGTTCTGCCACCTCCAGTTCAAAGGCCACTGCAGCATTTGCCTAGAAAGGTCATGGCTTTGTGCTAAAGAATCTTCTCTTTTGATGACGCCTTGTGACTAGAGCGGGGGACAATCCCGACTAGGATAACCCTCCTGAGCACAGGTGGGGGACAAATTCAACCTATTAGAAAGGACGAGAGTCTCTGGAGACACACACAGTGACCACGATCACATTCAAAGCCCACAGTCTCTGGCTGCCCTCTGACCCTGGCAAACTCAGAACGAAACTGTGCAGTGGTTCAAATGAACAGGAACTTGGCTCTCACTGCTCTCTGCCTGTGTTCAGTGTGAAGGCTGTCACCCCTCTAGCCGACTGCACTCCAGGCTGCAATCCAGCACCTCCCAGACTTGAGGAGAAAAAGTAAAAGAAGTTCATTCAAAACACCCGGCTCATTACAGATTCTCAGAATGTCAACAGCACAGCTTTCCAGTCGCATCTGCAAGCCCTACAAAAAAGGAAAAAAACAATCCTATGTGCTTAGATGATTCTCACTGGGTACACCTCATCTCACCTTTGAGTTCAGGTTTTATAATTTTAGCTCCCACAATGACTTTGAATTTTATTTCTATTAAGATACAAGTCTATGGATATAATTCATTTTCCTAAATGGCATTAACTTGATGGCATGTGTTGACTATCAGTTATGTGCCACCACAGAATTGGGTACAAGGAAAAGGCTAACAAAAAACAAGCACATTTTGTTTCCAACACCAACCGTTTGTTTTTCCTCTACATTTGGATCCTAGGAAAGTGCTCTTGTGCACATCAAGTTAAATCTCTTAGCCTGACTTATGCTAGATTTATATTATGTAATGACTAAGATATACTTCCAAATTTTTCAATTCCTACTCCTGTGTCTATTATAATCTCCCAAGAACATATGAAAGCAAGGGAAACATCAGAGGAAGAGAAGGACATTCAAATATACAAGCGTTATCCTAAGACATGTGACCTGAACACTGACTGGCAACGCCAATGGAAATATTATTGTTGGATCTGGAGGGATCCGATGAGAGTAATCAAGGTAGATGGGCCTCAACTGGCTCTCCCAGCCCCCAGAGGGAGAAAAGACCTGATGGGTGGAAAGACCTGATGCTTCCCAAGGTGGCCCCGCCTGCTACCGGTCCCACCAGGACAAGCTCCTTGGTGGGTTGTAGAGAGAATGGCAGGCGGGATAAGTGCTCCCAGGTAGATGCCTACCAGCCACCCCACCACGGGGTTCCTTCCAGCTGGCCAGAAGCCTGCCTCCTCCTCGACAACACGTATCCTGAAGGGACTGATTCTCCCTCAGTCTCTCCTGCTCCCCCCTCCAGCAGAATAATGTTCCCAGTGAGAATCGCACACTTGTTCACGTTTGTTAATTTCCCAAGCTCAGTCTATACTTTCCTCTAAAACCACAGCTTGACAACATCCCTCATAAAATTAGATAGTAAACAGCTACATAAAGTCCACACCACATGATTATCACGCATCTACAAGAACTTTTCAACCTTTCTCGGCCACTTTGCGGTGAGTGAATTTCTTACAAACAACATATAGTATAAATATAACTCAGTCTGAATTTTTCTGTCTTTTGACTAACGAATTTAGCCCATTTGCATCTTACATGAAGGGAAACATACATACCTTGCCCCTTTCAACTGATTCTAGGCTTACTATGAATTATCCTTTATTGTTGTGGATCCATCTGTCCACGGTGGCTTCCAGATACACACTCTCTAGAGCAGCACCATCCAATGGGACATTCTGTGCTGAGGGAAATGTTCTGTGTCTGTGCTGCCCAATTCAGTAGCCGCTAGCCACAAATGGCTATTGACCACTTGAAATGTGGCTTACATAACTGAGGAACTGGAATTTTTATTCTATTTAGTCTTAATTTAAATGGTCACATGTGGCCAGTGGCTGCCACACTGGACAGTGTACCTAGAAGCCTTTGCCAGGCTGGCATACTGGGAGAGGAGGGTCCCCACTTGAGAGGCGGAGGCCAGGAGCCTGGGGCTGGTGTGACTGGGTCCAGCCTGCTTTGCTAGCAGCTCCTGAGCAGAGGAGGGTCCAAGTAGCAAGAGGAGGAGAGACCTGCCATCCAGATGGGCTCTGGGCCAGCTCTTGGTTGTCATTTGCCTCTCTGCAGACTCCTGGCATCAAGACCTTCGAAATGCCTCGTCTCCAAGACTGCAGGTTTCCACAGCACCGCAGAGCCCTCTCCGGTTTCACGGCATCCCGACTTGATGTCCTACTGCAGATCCTGGGGAGCTAGCTCCCCACCTCGTGTATACTTGGCTTCCTGCTCTGGCTCCTGGCCTTAAACTCGAACAGTGGCTGTCAAGTCTCGGGAGACGGTAGAATCGGGCAGTTCATCGGGAACCACGCATAGCAAGTAGACAGGCCAGCTCCTTTTCAGGACGATTCAGAGCTTCTCCTGGCTGGGTCCTGAAGAAGCCACAAAAATCTGTCATTTCACCCTAGTCTTTGAGGAGAGAGCCCTCTCCGTTGTCATTTCACCCTAGTCTTTGAGGAGAGAGCCCTCTCCGTTTCTCAGTCGCCCAGCTCTTCCCCAGCACCACAGGGGACTAGCAGCCTTGGGAACTCTTCCAAGTGTCTTCCTTTAGCTGTTATGATGTTCCAGAAGGAAGTGTGGGAATGGGGGCTGTCAAGCCTGTCCTATTCCAAGAACCATCTCCAGCAAATTCTCTGAGAAAGTGTTGCATCGCTGCCCTAACTGCCTTCCACGGGAATGACTCAGGGTACCAAGCTAAACGCTAGGCCATTTAGCCTGTGTCCCTGATGCCTGTTCACCCCTGTTGGAAGGGCCTTTTCTGAAACTTCGCTTTTCTTAAATTCCACTTAAGGTGATCTTTCCCACCTCTAATGACAGAGCCACAGGTGACTGTACTCTGCCCCCTGTGGCAGCTCCCCTCCTGCCCTTCTTTGTTTTATCTTTTGGAATATGCCCTGCTTCTTATTAACGCTTTAAGAACTACAAGGAGACTAAAGATCTTCTAGTCCTGGGAAAAAGAATCCCAGGAAAGACGAATAGAAATCATGTGTGCTGTCGCTCTCCCATCCCACACCCCTGGCAGAGATCACTAATCAATTAAAGAAATCTTTTCTACTGAGCCTGGACGTGGCCTTACAATCTTTCCCGACGGGATGCTCCAGGTAGCCTCTTCATATTTAACCATAAACATGGTTGGTGTCACACATTAAGCCCATTTGCTGATCCAGTGTTAAATGATGTCAAAGTAATCTGAGGCAAAATTAACACTGAGACCTGAACCCACATCCCCTGTTCCTCAGGCCATTGACCTTTGCACTACATCACAGTGCTGTGTTTATGTTCAAATGTCACGCTTTACATTTTCCCAGCAAATATCCCATTTGGGTTTAAGTTTTCCAAAAAATATCTAATCATGTTTTTATCTTTTAACCTTTATTTTCTTCTTGAATAACACATTTACAGGGCTTCAAAATCAAAGCAATATAAAGGTATACCCTGAGAAGTCATGCTCCCGCCCCACCCCCATCCACACCATCCTCCACTTTTATTAGTTTCTTATTTATCCTTCCAGGGTTTCTTTGTGCAAATACAAGCAAGTCAAATATATATTCTCATTTTCGGCCCTGGTTATACACAAAAGATAGCATATTATATACAATTTTAGCACCATGCTTTTTTTTTTAACGTAATATATTCTGGAAATGGATCTTCCTCATTTTTTAGCAGGTACATAATCACATTACCTTTGACATTTAGGTCATTCAAATAAGATCCAATCTGCATGACGTGTTTTCTTAAACCCTGCTTTTGTCCTCGCAGAGATCTGATGCCAGATTAGAAGGCTCCCATTTGTCCATGTCTCGCCCCACAGTGAGGAGGGTACTAGTTTTTAATTCATGTTGACTCCTGTAAGTATTTGACAGTCTCCATCAGGTATCTCCCCCAGAACTTTTTCAGAAAATGAATCTCATTTGGCTGATATTTGATTAGTGACTCCAGGCTGCTTAATTTATTGGACAGAGGTAGTAATTTTGAAGATAAAGTGATTGAATGGGGAAGTTTATAGAGCTAAATATTACATATTTTATTTTTCATACATGTTGGAAGTGCAAATCTGCGGAAATTCCATTTATAGGACCACATCAACATGCACATCCTAACATTATATGCTACAAGAACTCTTGTGATGATAGTATTTTGATTAAAGTGCACTGGAAGATGAAAAGAAACTGGCCACTCTTTGGGCAGTTAACATCTAAGTGGACCTTTTTGCATAAGTTTAGAGATCACCATGATCTCCCTCAGAATGTAGGTGAAGTTTTTCTATTATACAGCAGACATGGCCAACACTTTTATTTAAAAATAAATTTTATTAAAACCACCACTTTCGAGAAACTCTTTTTTTTTTTTTTTGGTGAGGAAGATTGGCCCTGAGCTAAGATCCATTGCCAATCCTCCTCTTTTTGCTTGAGGAAGATGGTCCCTGAACTACCATCTGTGCCAACCTTCCTCTATTTTGTATGTGGGATGCTGCCACAGCACAGCTTGATGAGCGGTGTGTAGGTCTGCCCCCGGGATCAGAACCCACAAATCCCGAGCCCCTGAAGTGGAGTGTGTGAACTTAACCACTATGCCACCAGGCCGGGCCAGAAAAACATTTTTTTAAAAGCACGGAGGTACAGAGAAAGTATCATAATGGCATTGATAAGAGATCAATATTTTGGAGTTGCCAAGTACAAACCCGAAGGCTTCAGAATTAATTTTAAGGCCAGAGCCCCAGTAATTAGCGGACACACATCTGCTCCTGAAATTGCTGTCAGTTACACTGTTAGAAAGCCCGAGGCTGCTCTGGCTTTTAGGGCCTTGGTAGAGCCCCTTTGCATCTGCTCCTGAATTGAGCCACTGACTGAATAGACCCCAAAGAGCCGGCCCATACTCTTCTGTCAATTGCCTCGAGTGGGCGTGCCTGGTCTGTCAGAGGCAAGTGAGGAGGCTTTGGTCGGTGCAGCATCCTTGCGCTTTCTGATCTTTATTACCTTCTACACAGGTACCAACCACTGTTGCATTTTTCAGTTCCTTTCAATTGCCCTCGTCAGGGCAATTGCCCTTTATCATCATAAAGAATGCCCCTCTCCCTAAGAAAGCCAGCATCCTCATGGGAAAATAAAGACTGGGGACATTATACAAGGCAAAGAAACAGATTTACAGATACATCTCATTCCTTCACAAGACTTTGGATGGCCAATTTCATAGAACAAAGGCTAACAAAGCCAACTGTGGCACAGTGTGGTTGGAGAGAGAGAATAGCAAGATCTTGTAGCTTGGATTATTGACGCCAGAGAGGTAGAGACACCACAGGGAGATTATTTTTGCCTCTTTCCTACCACTGCTCCCCAGAGAGAGACATCTGGGCCCCCTGAGAGTAAACACAGCAGGCACTGTTGCTGTTTGCATCCTGCAGGGTCCCAGGACAGGGCATAAACCAATAAGTCAGTCTAAATGCTAGATAAGAACATTAGCCTTAACAGCACTAATTAGTCATTTATTTCTTCCTCATGTAGCTGAGCACTTAATGATCTGAATCTTGGGAGGGAGCTGAGTAATAGTTCACTGCTGGATGACCCATCTTGACTTTTGAAGCTGCTATTGTTCTTACATTACCTTCAAGTGTTGTCATTAGGTTGTGAGCAAAATCAATTTTCTTAATCAGCCCCAATTTCCCCAACCCTTCTTCACTAGAATAATATCATCCACAGGCTGCCCACATCAGGCATCTGAGATTTAGTTGAATTAGTAACACCTCAAAGACCATTTAAGGCTGCAGCAATTAGCCTCCATTTTCGTCTAATTAGAGAGCAAGATTATTTCCCTAAATCCTCACTAATATTTCGAGATGATAAACAATGAAGTAATCCTGATAAGGAGAATAAATGAGTTTCACAAAGCCACGGCTTTTTTGCGCCCTCTTCAATAATTTGACCACTGTGTCCCACTTGCAGATGTAGGCATCAAGAACAGACTATGTAAGCATCTGTCACAATCGTCATTAGCCAGGAAATCTCCCAAGAAACTCGTTGGAATCTTCAGAAGCATCTTAACTCTGGGGCCACCATCGACCAGGAAAATTGCTACTGCTTTTATGCTTAAATTCTTAAACACTCAGGGACAGAGACAAATTTTGCTTGGTCCCTTATCATGAGAGTACTTAAGTGTTTACTAAAGCTAACTTCTCCCAATAAATTATAGCTCACTCCCAAAGACGGTATTTCTCAAAGACGCTATGAAGCATTCAAAAAGAACAATCAGTAAGATTTCATGGGGAAATGGCAATCTGAGGAAGCCTGCTCTAGCTTGGTAAATGACAACTTTTTCATCTGAGACAACATCTGTAGACATGTCTATTTTGAGCACACGTAAGGATATTAAAATAAATGTAAAATTGTGGACACACTGTTGTCAAGTGTGCTACACAGGAAACAAGAAGGGAAATAATACGGATAAGAAATACACAGAACGGAGGTAGAGAATGAAGACAAGAACTGAATGAGAAGAGATGGAAATGAATAGAAAGAAGAAAGAAAAGAGGGGGAAGCTTGAATGGGGAGAGAAACCGTGCTGTGCTGGCTTGACAAATGGTATGGGACCACTTACGTACTCCATGAGGGGATGTGGTGGATGGGGACTTGGGGTGATTGACAGTGTCCTGTGAATGTACGTGGCTTTTTCCCAAAGCTCTTAGTGCCCAGTGACCCCAGCAGGGCCGTTCTATACCTCGGCTTACTTGGCAACATTATTCTGGAAGCGAAAGGGAAAGGCTGTATTGGGGAAGCAATAAGAAAAGGGTGTCCAGGGGGATATTGGGAAATTCTGGGTTTCCTCTCCCTCAATACAAGAAGTTCAGGCAGGGTCCCTTAACATTTGTCCTCAGCAAAATTAAATGTGTCACTCACTCCTGCCATTTGCAATGAAAGGAGTACAATGGGCAGAGTTTGCAAGTTGCTTTCTGGAAACTTAAAAATGTCTAGTAATTTACTTTAAAGTTAATTACTCACTGTGAGGTGTGCAAACTTACATTTTCTAGAAATCTAGAAAAACAACTAAACCCTTTTGATTCTCTGAGGACCAATAGTACAGCTCATTAAGGCAAATGTCAGCAAAGCAAAGGGGGCCCGTCTATTGTTTTCTGTCTCTCCACAGTGCAAAAGTCACCCCCGTGTGGTCTGGACACCTGTTTATCTTTCAACTGACGAAGGTGAGGGCTGTTCAGTGGTGGGGTCGGATCTGAGCTCCATTGTATCGGATCCATTGTGTCCCCGGCTTGTTCCCTGACCTCTAAACCACGTCAGGCAGGCATTTGCGCTCTGATTAATTAGCGAACGTGTATTTTTCAACCTTCCAGATACTTAAGAAGTGCCAAGACGCTAAAGAGCAAGTCAAGGGTCCCACCTCGTGCTGGTGGGCTGCCTGCCTCGTGTGAAGCCACCCTAACTTGGTGGAACCGAGGACGCTTTAACAGCTAACAGTTAGTAAGGTCTTGACGTGCCCAACAGTGTTCTGCACACTGCACGTGAATCAACTCATTTATTACTCACACTGCTCTGAGAAGTAGTTACCCATTTTACAGCCAAGGAAACTGACCCCCAGAGAGGTTAAGTGGCCCAAGGCCTCTCCACAAGCGGGTGGGGGGTGCCTGAGTGGAGCCCGTGGCTCCAAACTGGGCTTCCCTCTGGGACACTGAGCCAGTGTTTGCCTGTCTTCTCTCTCTCCGTTTTTAAGCCTGATGATATTTTTCTTTAAGATCATAGCCCCAAGTGCTCAGTTAAAAAATCTTTTAATATTGTCATCTTCCATTAAATTTGTAACTTTTCCAAATGTTTTTGTGTCTTTCCAGTATTTTGCTTTTCATTTAAAAAAAAATACTCAGGTAGTGTATTATATGATCCCCCTCCTTCTGCTCTACAAATGCACCGAGGAAAGCCCACAGCCAGCCGAATGCTTGCAGCTAGTAAATCTAGGCATTTCTGTCTCCCCGGTCATGTGCCTGCCAAGACTCAATTGTGTTTTTTCTCAAATCTATATATACTAGTTAATTTTGCTATTATAATTTATAATTTGGTTAAATATTGTATAAAGTGATCAAAATGCAGGTGAAAAGAGATTAGTTGCTTCTATGCAAATTTAGCTGATTGCTTTGGATACGCTCAGTAAATTAGGTGCTAAAATTGCTGTCACACTAGATTTAAATTACACAACTGTAAAAAATTGGGAAATCTCCAAAAATGTAGAAATTTTGAATCATTTCTCATTCAGAATGCATTATGAAGAAAAGACCCTGGCTCTACATCAAAAGATAGCTAAATGACTGCCCCTTTAGTTATAATAAAAGGAATAGCGCATGCATCATTTTTTAATGATTTCCTGCTTTAGTGCACTTTTCTAGTAGCTGACCCTACTCAAATTATACTCTACAGACGGCAGCCACAGCAGCAGCAGAAACTCATTAGAAATGCAAGACACCAGGCCTACCCCAGACCTACTGATTCAGGATCTGCATTTTAACAAGTTTCTCAGGTGACTGCATGCACATTGCACTTTGAAAAGCACCCATTAGACTATTTTCCTCTGATTTGATAAGGGACATTAAATAAATCTGTGTAGTTGAGGCATTTTCTACATATTATTCAGCCCATGTCAAAAATTTCTTTTCAATTTAGTGCCAAGAAAAGCTTTGCTTTTTAGAACTCATAGTTTTTTCCTCACAGACATTAATAATTATCATATCAATCTTACTTTCCTTTTTGCTTTGGCCACAAGGAAGCTCATAAACAGAGTTTTTATTCAGCTATGTCATCTGTGCTTGTCTTCCTATTTTAATTTATATTTCCCCTAGAGTGATAGTTTTTATTTATGTTTTATTATTTCATTGTATATGTTTCTTGAAATTTATTTACTTTGTTATTTTCCCTAATATCATGTATGGAGAAAAGTAGGAAAATGAAAAGACAGACACTCCTCAGCCTAGCCCTGAAGAATTGAATTGAATATGATCCCACCTACCTTCCTGATCTCAGGTCCTGCATGCCCCCCCTTATACAAACATCATATTCTAGCCCAACTATTGACCCCTTTCCATTACCCAAACATCCTCTTCCTTTTTTCTTGAACTCCTTTGCTCTCTCAAAGTTTAGTCCAAATTAGACCTCCTTTTTTAAAGATTTTCCCTGGTAATCCTGAAGCAAAGGTTCTTTCCCCTCTAAACTCCAAAAAGCACTCTGTTGGTACCCTTGAAATACAAATTCCCATTTAGCCAAATATTGTGTCCATTTGCATTCGTGGCTTGCAAGTTTATTTTGAGAGAAGGGAACATGTATCATTTGGGGACCCTGAAGCGCCTACTGCGCAATAAACGCTATATTAATGAATGAATAAATGAATGAGTAATAGAATGAATTAAGTACATATGATGAGAGTTTCATTTGGTTTAAATTCTAAACAAAAAAAGATTTGACACAGGTAGCCAATCTGGTCAGCAAAATAACCCACTATTTTTACATTTTCTGCTTTACTTATCATTCAAAGGAATTCATAACCCAGGATTTGCTTGGGCATCTGAAAAGTTGACTCAAAATATGTAAGACATAAACATGTATGATGTGAACTCTAAGTCAAGCCGAGGGGATGTTGGGATGTGCAGTAGGGGGCTCAGATGTCTGTGTAGAGAATTTGGACGGCTGATAGGAGATATTTCCATTTTTACCCAAACCACACTGCTCACCTGGGGTTTCTGGAACCATTTCTAAAGACTCACAGGCCTTTAGCCAAGACTTTTAGGGCCAAAAGCTCCCCCTGGACTGTCTCACAAGGATCTGCAGGGGACAAGGTAACATTGACATTGGTGGCTGAGAGACAGTGCAACATGGGAGCAGACAGACAGCCTGGCACACAGCCAGCTGAGAAAATGGGACAGCAGTGTGTGAGCCAAACATCCCGCTGACCTTGAGCTGGAGGGGTGAGCCTCTGGCAGAGACCATTAAAGGGCTCAGACTCCGTAAGCAGAGAACCAACTTCACATACGAGTGCAGGGGAGTGGCCTATGCTGGTTCACCAGCCTGGGACACGGAGGACAAGAAAGTTCACCAACTCTCTCACCTTCTATTGAGATCAGTACTGTCCGACAGAAATATAACGCAAGCTATAATTGTAATTTAAAATTTTCCAGTAGTCACATAAAAAAGTTACAAAGAAACAGGTAAAATTAACTTTAATGGTACACTTAATAATAATAATAAACTACATTTAACCCAATATGCCTAAACTATTAGCATTTCAGTATGTAATCAATATTTTAAAAATTATTAAGATATGTTGCACCCATTTTACATACCAAGTCTTTGAAATCCATGTCTCAATTTGGACTAGCCACATTTCAAGTACTCACTAGGTACACGCGGCTAGTGGTTACCAATATTGGACAATACAGACTTAGGTGCTGAAGATACAAAAGTGGTAAATTAAATATCTATAAATTAAGAGAAAGGTCCTGGCTTTATAGACCAAGGCATCTAGCTTATATTTCTACTCCTTGGCTAGCTTCTCACTAGGAAAATGTTGATAAGTAATCTCTACCTTACAAGTGTGTTGGGATGAATTTATGCTGAGTTCCTAGCATGATATGGGAGGCCCCCGTAGGACACTCAATAAGTGACAACGTACTGATAACACGTCGAGAGAGAGGAAGGACTCCAGGGCCAGCTGAAATGAGAGCGAGACATCCATCTGAAGGGAGTCAGATCCTCTCACTTTTCCTAGTTTAAAATCACAATAATAGAGGAGAAAGAGGACAGTTTTATTCTAATTTTTTCTAACTTTACAGGATGTTATTCCAATAGATTGTATTCTTTTTATGAAAATACACAGATGGGAGGAATCTATATGTTATGTTACCATCTTCAAATCAAGGAGTCAAAATATTTTGGATGGGCACCAAATCAATATTTGGAGAAGGTGGAAGATAAATACCTTTCACCAAGAAATGTTTCACCTCATACACCATTCACACAAAATGATTTCACGATCACGAAATTTAAAAGAAAGTGGCTCATGTCAAATAGCTGAATAGAATACCTTCAAAGGTTCAGGCTTCTTGGGGCCAGGTCCCTACTGAATTTAACACCTCGAATACTTAAGTGTTCTTTTCTCTTCTGTCATTGATGGGTGTAGTTGGGGCCTGGGAATCCAGTCCACATTTTAACTATATTAAAAAGTAGTATTGGAAAATATCTCAGAAGAAGGGGAAATGAGATTAGGCATTCAGGAAGTAGGTAGTTGTTCTAGAAGCATAAAGTTGCTTTATGTAAATTTTAATGGAAAAAAAAAACAGATTGTCAAGAGACAGATTGTGAAGGGACAATTTCCTGGCCTTAGGTGAAAGGACAACAGAATCAATTTGGTAGGTGGAAATGGGGTTGGGGAGATATAGGAATTCACTCTCCTCCAGACAAAAATCTAAGGTCAAAATAATTACTAGAGAGTCTAGGGAAGAATATATGTTATGAAAGAAAGACACAGGGTGCAGGGGGGCAATTTCCCAAATCACTGTGCAAGAGGAGAAAGGGAATGGTTTTCAGTGGACAAGCAGAGCAGGCAGGTAAGAATATGAAACTAGAGAGGAGATACCAGAACATCTTCCTGGAGGGCAAGATTAATTAGAAGACAACAATAATTTCTCCTTTTGGAACAGAAATGTAACTTCGGGGATGCACGAGTAAGAAGCTGGTCAAAGTCACTGCAGTGCTTAGAGAGGTCAGAGGTGAACTATGGCTAACTGCTTCCAGAGGGAGTGAGGAAGAAGGGCTGGAGGACACCGGAGGCTGAGGGGAGAGAATGATGTGCTGTGTGGCAGAAAGCAAGAGGAATCTCACTTACAGAACCACTGAGGAGAGGATTCTTTTCAGGTTGACATTGTTAACGGGTAATTATTAAACATCTTTCACATTCCCTTCTACAACTTTCCACCTTTCACCTTTTCTTTTTTCTCTCATGGTTGCCGTTGACAATTCAAGAACAACCAGCTCTTGCATCCTAAGAATGAGGAAATTCTACAGACCCAACATATCAAATGGTTAGATTAGAAGGTACTGCTGGTGGGGGGAAAAAGACACTTTGGGAAAAATTCTTCCTATTTAGCAAAATTCAAAATAGTGTTTCCTGTAACGATTGTTTCCTACATGTTTTTTCTTTCTTTAGGAAGTTCTGAACTGACACAAATTTTCCAAAAGACTTGTAAAAGCTGTTAGCCAGGTTTAGAACAAGTTTCACCACATGGTTCCTTGAGGTCAAAAGCACTAAAGTGTAGCTCTTACAAAGAAGCTCTCTTCCCCTCATGTTGTTTGGCAAGGCCACCGTTTTGTGTTTCTGCAGGCCAGAGGATGAAGCCAAGATAAATTCCCCATACAGTCTCACCCTGCCATGGTTTATAATTTACACCTACTACGATGTCACACATTTCAAAATTGCCCTGGGTCTTATTGGCAAGTAATTATCTATCAGGACCTCTGGAATCTGTAGAGGAAGATATCACCTAAATCAATGTCTTTTAAGCCTTTTTTTTTACCTCTACCCACTGTACAAAATAATTTTTATATCGTGACTCTGCACACACATATATAAAATACAAGAGAATACTGAAACAATGCTTTATTACCTCTAACACACTCTGAAATTTCAATCCCAGCTCTATTTCATTACAAAATAAATAAAGCAAACTTGTTGCTGCCCACGATATTGATCCCTGCTCATTAATGGGTCATAACCCTGCTTGAAAAACACTGGCCTAAACATTGTGATTTCACTTCCTAAGTCGCTACCATGACATGTCTATTTACAAGGCCTTCCACCATCTGGTCCCATCTCCCTGTCTTGTGTGACTTTCCACCTCTCCTAACACAGCTTTGAAACTAATATAATGGCTTCCTTTCATTGGGCATCTACAATGTGACAGTTTCTGCACTAGAGACTATGTATAACATCTCTGTTACTAACAGCCCTATGATGAGAGTATTGATTTCCTCCCAATAGACAGATGAAGAAACCGAGGGTCAGGGAAGTTGATCAAGCAAGTAAGTGACTGAGCTAGAAATGGTATAACCCCAGAGCCCCCTCTCTTTCCACTGGAACATAAAGGCGTGTCTCCCTACTGCCCCTCCACTCACTGTCTGGAGCCCGCCCATGTTCACGCTGTTCCCCTACCTGGAAGGCTCTTCCAGTCTCTGCTTCTGGGAACTCACATCTGTCTACTCGTATTTCTGGACCCAACTCAAACCCTGTTTTTTCCAAGAAACCATCCAGATGACATTGGCCCACGTTCTTTCCCTTCTAACTCTGGAAGGCGGTAAATCTCAGAGGTTAGAGCTTGGGTACTGGAACCAGACACCAGTATGACGCTAGTTCAGCCTTGTAGTGTCTGACGATGGTGTTAACCTTCTGTGCCTCCATTTCCTCTTCTGCAAATGGGGATAATAATTGCTCCAACCCCATAGGATTATTGTCAGGATAAGTGAGTTAACAGGCATAGAGTGATTAGTATGGAAGCTGTACACAGTAGGTGCTTAATAAATGTTATTATTATTCAGTTGTACCACAATGAGACTTCATTATGCCCTGTCCTATCCCTTAATTATTTACTCAATATGCATATACATCTTGTTTCTTTGACTAGAATGGAAGCTCTTCCTGGGCGCATTTAACAAGTATCAGATTCAGGCACCACAAAACCGGCCAATGCCAGACCAAGAAGCTTTTTAGCAAAGGAACAGCCAGTGAGGACCTGCCAGCCCTCAGATCTCTGAAGGAAGACACCAGCTGCCTGTGGAGATGGTCTCCTTTGGGGAGGCTCACCAGGACGGTTTTTAAGTTCCACCCAGAAACGTGCTCTTGGGGATCTGAGGTACGGACGCTGCTCTGCACTGCCAGTGACGAAGCAGACATCCATGTCACAGATTATCTACTGAACTTGGATGTGCAAAAACTTACATCTAGGTTTGTTCTATCACAACAAAACTGATATTATTTTGCTCTTGAGCATTTATTTCCACTTAAGTTTACTCAGTGTCTTCAGTTTTAAAGCTGTCATTCTAAATATGATTCTCTCCCCCCACGCCCGGTTCTCTCCTTCTTCACCAGGGTTGTCTAGGAGCCTCGGCCCAACCGGGGCAAGGACGGAGTGAGAACCAGGCCAAAAACTCTGGAGGTTTCTTCCAGCTCTGAGATTTTCATGAGCCCGTGAACTTGGCTCTCAGAGGTTAGTCTATGAACAGAAACGGATATTTTAAACTCACTCGATGTAGCCACTTTCTTTGTTCCTGGTTTTCTTTTTTGACCTCACCCCGTTTTGTTGGTTCTGCAGACCCCCGCCCCGCAATGAGCACCTTCCTGTGGGGAAGCGCCCTCCCGCCAAGGCAGGACCACCCAAAATGGAAACACATTTTTTTCCTTGTACACAGATATCCAAAACGCAGACGCAAAAAAGCACAGAAAGAAATCCCACAGGGAAAAACACTGGGAACGTCTAAAGAAAATCACATATTTACTGGATTTATTACCTTTTCCAAGAAGCAAAAGTGTGAGATTTCTGAGATATCTGCCGCAGGGAAACACTCCTGGTCCACCAGAAATGCCCCTGTTACCAAACCGAGCCGGCTCCTGGTGCATTAAAGAAGACTCTACACCAGTGGGAGATGTCTCACAAAGTAAAGTGTATTTGCAGCAAATAGGAGGCCATGAGGAATCATTTCCAAAGTGACAGAGTCCCAGAACAAAGGGAAGCAGGAATTTTATTTCAGTTGGGAAATGAATATTCAAAAGGGAAGGGTGGGTATTTGCCTGCACAGGCTCAGTTGGAGAACATACCTCCACATAATGAGGCCTAAGCTCCTCCTGGGGAAATCTTTGCATTAAAAATAAGGCAGGGGCCGCCCGGTGGCGCAGCGGTTTGGTCCGCGCTTGGCAGCCCCGGGTTCGCAGGTTCGGATCCCAGGCGCCCGCCAATGCACTGCCTGTCAGCCACGCCGTGGTGGCGTCCCATATAAAGTAGAGGAAGATGGGCACGATGTTAACCCAGGGCCAGTCTTCCTCAGCAAAAAGAGGAGGATTGGACGGATGTTAGCTCAGGGCTGGTCTTCCTCACAAAAAAAAAATAAATAAATAAGGCAAAGGTCATGGGCATAGCTCTTGTGGTGAGACTCAGTCAGTTTCAGGATGGTGGTGGTTATATCTCCTTAACATACAAAAGGAAAAGAAACAACTTGGAAAAACAGTTAATTGCTTCCAAACCCACCTTTGAATTTTCTGAGGCACCTAGTTGGTGACATTGATTGCTCACAGAAAGTTCTAGAAGAGACTGAGCAACTCACTGGTTGCTCAGAATTCTTAGAATTACAACTTGTCATTGTGTGATTTCACTCCAGAATCCCTCAGTGTGTTATATGGCATGTGCTTATTTGGCACAAATAGAAATGTATAAATCAGCATACAATCAGCCAGGTCTGAGGATTTTACCGCATCCTGTGAAGTATTGGTAGCAGAATAAAATTGCAAAATCAGATTCTTGGCTTCAACCCAAAGCAATAGGTACTGGTGTGGTCCAGATAGTGCTAGATGTGAGTTTGGGGAAACTTTCTTTTAGGAACTACATACCCACTTTGGCTTTTGTTCTGAGACTGGTTCTCCCAGGCTTCTTGGGACTTCTCTGAAGATCACATCTGCTACCCCCAGCCATGAGCTCAAATGGCCAATCAGTGTGGCTCATTGCAGCCGGGGCTTGGCTGTCCGTGGGGCTTATGACAAAGACAGACATTAAGTGCCACATGTCAGTGTTATTAATGTAAAATAAATAGTTATGATGTTAAGAAATCTTATACAATATATTTCTCTAAATAAACAATTTTTCAGTAATAACAGAAAACAGAACCAAAGAAAACAAAACTTAGTTACAGAGTAAAATCTTTCTGACTTATACCAAGTTTATTTTGGCTCCTCTTTCTCACAGTTTCCATATAATTATTTTAAAAGCAAATTCCATTTCTAATAATAGATTAATATTCTTTCTTCTATTCTGCTGAAAGCTATAGAATCAGAAAAGCCTGCTAGTCAGTTTTCAGAGTTTCTAAATAATCCACCTGCTCCTTCTAGAATAGTGTGAGTACTTCCTCCTGAAGTCAATCTTTTTTGAGCAAAATCATACTTTTGAGAATCTTCTTGTCCAAACAGAACTCTCTCTTTCAACTTCCCTTCCCAGTAATTCTGTCCAGGGATGAACTGGCACCCGAGTCTGCTTTAAGCCTAGAGAAAACTGTCCTTAACCTTTATACACCAGAGGCTTCTTTTCAAAGAATAAGCATCATTTGACACGGAGTCAGAATACGTTATGGGAAAAACTTCAGAGAGACTGTATCAAATCCATTTACTGAAGCTTGGGAGCAGGGGCTGGCTGGGGTAGGAAGGACCTATTCCAGGGAGTCTTTAGAATAGGGGTGGCCATACTCTGCAGGCCTGTGCTGATGAAGGTGGGGAAGGAGAACTGGGTGTCTTCTCATCTCACTGGGCACACTGGGATGTGGTCGGTCCTAGGACCTGAGCCTGAGCAGTTCAGCTCCATGAGCAAGGTCACCAACTGACACGAGGGGAAGGAAAGAACGAGAGATGAGCCACCTCGAGGGCTCAGAGCCTACACTCAAACCAGACACGTACTCCCCCAAATGGGGCCGTGGCCCCGAGACCCAGGGTCAACTTCAGCCTGCACGAACAACAGCATATTGGTGAGAATGAAAAGATTATTTCACCTCATTCCCCTCCGTTTAACTCTCCAGCACTCCCATCGTTCTCAGGACAAATCACCAAGTTGTTCCAAGTCCTATTAACCCTGCAGATTTGGCTTTGACAGACCTCCTAGGCCCCGCTCAGGGACTCTCTCTCTTCATCTTTGTGCAGCCATGGTCACCTGCCTGGTGCTCCCACCCAGCCCCTGCTCCTCTCAGGACCTTCTCTGCCTGAAATGCTCTTTCCCCCCACAACTCTCCAACTCCAATATCCTTTAAGTGTCATTTTTTTCATGGAAGCCAACCTGATCTTCCATCACCCTATGCTTTCTCTTTAGGCCCTCAATACAACTGCAATTAAGTCATAGTCTGTTTAATGGCTGTCTTCTGCATTAGACTGGAAGATCAGTGAAAGCAGGAACCACATCTGCCCTGAATTCTCAGCACCCGACACAGAGCTGGCTCATAGTGGGCGTTCAGTAAACCTTTGCTGACCGATCACCTGAGAATGAACGAAGCTGAGTGGGAGAACATGGGGGACACTTCAGTTAGTGACATGTTCCATTGCTAGCAGTCTGAAAAGACCCCAGACTAATGTTTCCTAAATACTCATTGCAGTTATATACAGAGATTGTAAACAAATTAGATATTTTAAACAAGATAGATCTTTTAAAAACTCAAAGAATAATTTTAGTCAATCTTCAAAGCCAAAATATGACATTTCTATTAATAATTATGGGAGGAAAAGGAAAAATATGCAGAAGAATTGAAATATTGTTACACAATTCATGTGCTATACCTTTCTGCCATTAATTTAGGGGATTAAGTTAATTTTAATTGAGTAGATTTTTAAAATTTAGAATTCCACGTACGTGACTTCCTGTCCTCTGTTACCGTAGGCAGCCATCCTGGCAAAAAATGGAGCAGAGAACAGCATCTGAGCCAGAATTCCTCTTTCCCAGGTGCCAGGACTGGAGCAGGTGCAGGTATTAGACAGGTATTACAGAGATCAGGGACAATCACCAAGTAGACAAGATTCATCTCGATTCTTTCCTGACGTGCAGTTGAGTTTGAGCTAGAGCAGCACCCCTCAGACTTTCATGTGCCTGTGAATCACTTGGGGTTCTGGTTAAACTGAAGATTCTGATTCAGTACATGTAGAGTGAGGCCCAAGATTCTGCATTTCTAACAAGCTCCCAGGTAATGTCTACACTGTGGGTTCAAGAATCACAGTTTAAGCAGCAAGCAAGAGGCTAAAACAAATAGGCCTGGTCAACACAGATTGGCACAGGTCAGAGGGCAATCAGACCTTGAAGGTAAGGATTTTCTTCACTGAGAGAGCATGTCAACGGTGCCAAATGTAACATATGTTAGCGGCTGGTGGGGCCAGGACCTAAAGGGTGAACAGCAAAGACCATCTGTCTCCAGCAGAGGGCAGCAGAGGGCAGGGTAAATTGCACAGGACTCCCCCACAAGTGAACACCCTGGTGGCAATTCCAATAAAGGTCAAAAGTTGGCCACTCGCTCACCATCAGCCTTGATTCCTTCAACAGCAAAACCAAAAGAAGTGCAAAGGGCACTCTCTGATGGGCCTTTCCAACCTTCACATTCTGTGATCAGTGCTGCTTGTTCAGACTTTGAGGAAACTGGAAGGGTCCCTGTCCTATAGGCAAAGGATGGGGAGTCAGGGGGAGGGCAGAGCCCATGGAGAGATGGCTGGTCACCAGGATGAGGCCCAACAGGTCACATGGATGGGCAGTCAATCGGTTTGGCCTGAAGGCCAGGCTCTGTGGAGGCTTTGGGGTTTTTTTTTTAATTGTTGTTTATTTTTTATTTCTATTTATCAAGGATTACATGCAACTTGGTAAAAAGTCAAAGAGAACTAAAAGGCTTATAACCAAAACAGCCTCATCTCCCTTATCTTCCTCATCCTTTTCCCCAGAAGCAATGCTTCTGAACTCTTTTATGTTTCTTCTCCATATTTGCTTCCATATTTCCAAATAGTATGTACAATATAATCCTATTAATCAAATCAGTAGCTATTGACTTTTTACTACGGTAGATTAGGAGACTATTTCAATTCTACCATCTCTTCTTCTTCATTATTCTCCAAATATAACATCTTATTTTGGGGGTCATATCTATATTCACTGTTTCCATTATTATGACTATATATATTATTCAAGCAACATACTATGTCAAGTAATGTACTGTGACTGTATTTAATTTCTTATACAACTTTTTGTTTATCCTGGAATTAATAATTGTCTTATTTCTGTACTTGCTTAGTTTCCTCTGACCATCTGACTAAATTTCCCACATTTTCCAACACGTCTGTACAATGTCTCTTCCAAAGGCAGTTTTTCACACAGGGGAATTTGTCAGATTATTCTCAGTTTCGCATTTTTTTGTGTTGGATCCCATGTTTCCTGAATCCCACCCTTCTTCCTGGGGGTTTACCCTCATTTAGTGGAGCATGTCCTTTAGTACCATCCACTAACCCTTATGCTGACGCCTCTCTGGTCATTGTGGTCGTCTGCTGCACATTCTCTAGTGAATCCCTCAGGAAGAATTCGCAAGACCAACGCTTCCTAAGTTTGGGCACAGTCCCAACAGCGGGTCTGAACTCTTTGTATTTGAAAGTAAGTTCCGCTAAATATACACTCCTTAGCTTACATTTTCTTTCGTTGAGTATCTTATGTTATTCCCTTGGTTTCTGCATAACACATTGCTCTTGACTGGTCCGATGAAAATCGATTTCCTTTCCCTAACACATGAACTGTCCTTTAGGCTGGATACCTCAGGGATTTTTTTCTTTCTCTCTTTCAAGTCCAATATGCTTACTAGACTGTGTCTCAGTGTTGGCCCTTTTTGGGTCAGTTTTCCCAAGTATTTTCCCTTTTAATCTAAAGATTAAAATCATCTTTTATTTCAGGAAACTTCTCTTGAATTATAGATTTTAGTACTTGTGTTCCATTTATTTGGTTTTCTTCTTCAGGGATTCCTATCTTATGTATGTTGGATCTTTTTCGCTTATCCTCGTGTCCATCTCTTTCTCTCAAATCCTGTTTCTCTCCTTCATTTCTTATTGATTTTTAAAATTTTTCCTTTTTCCCTCTTTTGTTTCTCTAAAGCAATATCCACTGTGTTTAATTTGTTTTTGTTTTCCTCCTGGTTTTGTCTTTTCTGAAATTTTTTTTTCTTTTTTGGTGAATTCTGTTATTTCTCATTTAAATACTCATTTTCTCCAATTATCTCATTTCTGAGTTTTTCTAATTCTGGTGTTCTCTCTTAGCATCTACCAATTTATTTTAGCTTGTTTTGAAATATCAGTTTACAATCATCATCTACTTTGTGGGTACATTTTTCTAGAAGCTTTCATTGAGTGGGGATGTTATTCTACTTCTTATTCTCCTTTTTTGAATAACTTTGTATTGATTCACTCACAATCTTTTTCTGTTGTTCTTTTTTCAGACGATAAATTTACTGTACTTTTAGGAAGGAAGGATGCATGGTAGCTCTTCCAGTTTCATAGCCCTACAATTCCCTCTTCTGTCATTTTTGAAGAGATAAATGAGCTTTCTGAGATGCGCCTCCTCTGTTCCCTTCTCCCATTTTCATCAGAACTTCTCGTTCCTTTGCCACTATTATTTCTACTCTCAGTTTAGATTCTACTCTCAGCAGTTTCTCCTCAATGCAGAACTTTGCCTCTGAAGGGAGCTTTCGGTTTTTGGTTTCTAGAGCTGGTAGAACCCAGACTGCCCTGGATAGGCTCCCGTTAATTTGGTCTCCAGCTCAAGTCACAGACGCAACTCAGACTCTAGTATGGAAACTCTAAACACTGTGGTCTCTTCACCACATCTCACTGTCAGCCAGAACAGTGAGGTGCTGGCTTCACACTGTGTCACATTCCACTCCCAGGATTTCTTGAGAATGTGTCACTTGAAGGGGCAAAGTCAGACAGGATTCAGAGAAAGTGACAATAGTATAATTTATAAACCTTCTTGAATCCCCCTCCACATAAAAACTGACAAGAGTAACTATTAACCTTGTGTTTTTAAGTTTTTGCCAGTATTATTTCAAAAATTTGCCACTCATCGGATCGTGGTTTTTGTTGGTTTTGCTATCCTAGCTGCTCTGTCAGAGTACCTGAGTTTGCGGTGAGTCTGTGGTCTTGGGCTTATGTAATCCACTCTTTCACCATTCATAAATAGGATAAAGAATAATACCACAGAGTTATCAAAATAATGAGGTGATGTGGATGGTGAAACATGAAATTGCCTATGATTTAACCTCATATGTAAAAAGTTATTTATAAACTGTAAAATGCTATGCCATTGTTAGTTATTTCAAAATGGACTTATGAAATAGGTGAAAACCTATAATTTTATGTTTCACTGCATTGTTTTCACCTAATATGCTGTTTTTTTCTGTCTTCCCACCAGAATGTAAGCTTTATAAGAGCCAAGATTTTTTCAGTTTTTGTTCAGTGCCATATCCCCTCCGCCTGTCCAGTGCCTGGCTCCTCACAGGCACTCCCCGAATGCTCTGTGAATGAATTATTTGTGCTAACTTTGCCTTAAAGCGTATTATGCAAAGGATAAAACAAATGGGCAAAATTAAATTATTATCAGGCCGTTGTTGAATTGGGTCTGTGTAACGCGCTCTGCCTACCTATTTCCTTCAGCATTTCAGTTTGCTTTGCACTGTTGCCAAAAAATAACGTTGGCTGCCTGACTGTAGGGTGGGGGCTCGGCAACTCGGGCCAGACAGGCTGCTGCCTTGGCTGCACGCCTCCATCCCCCAGGCCGAAATGTAAAGAGCTGGAAACAATGTGGGGAATACCTGGGCCGAGCACAAGGAACAGCACTGTCCTTCTCTCGCTGGTCTTTATAGAGGCCGGCAGTCTGTTTTTAAGTAAATAGACTTGCGTTAATGGAGCGATCTGTCAAAATAAGCTGGGCTGCTCGGAAGGGGCGAGAAGGTGCAGCACGGCGTCCCTCTCCCCTGGGAGCTATTCATCTGAGGGGATGACGAACGAGCGCGAGGCACAGCCTGCGGCAATGACGCTCAAAGCAACAAAAATCATAGCGTGTGGCTCGGGATGGGCTCATCTTGACTCGACGTACGGATGGGTTTTGTGTGTTTCAACAGCCACCCGTTCCATTTGCATCTCAAACGCTCTCGAGAGGGAGCAAACGCAGGACCAGCCCCAGGTGGCTTCTCCTGAGCGGGTTTTGCAAGAGCAGGGGAGCTACAATTAACAGATTAATGAGCGAAAGTTTAGTCTCTACAGGTTTTCTCCCTCCTCACTAATGGAGGGTGACAAAAACCACCAATTTGCTTCATCACCACACAGCTCTTGATAAATGAGGAACATTTTTACATCGTGAGCTACATGGGGTGGGGCTCGGGGTGCAGAGGGGCGCGGTGGGGGGGGGGCAGAGTAGCAAATTCTCTCATGAGCACTCGTATTTGGACTTTACTCACAATATTCACTGCTCATGAAACTACACAATGAAGGGCCAGGTGGCATTGGACCCTTTTAGTTGGTGCCAGAACCTTGAATTCTTTGGAAAGAAGAAAAGGATTTAACGTAAACTACAAACGCTTTAATCAAGTGGCTTTCTTCACATACCATGAAAGCATTTTGAAACATTCAAGTAAAATAAAAATCCTTATTTTCTGACAATATAACCTCTTAAACACCAAGGATGCTGCCAGACCAAGTCCCATCAAGTAACAAGGCACAATAAGAAGCTTAAAAAGAGTGAGGATTAAGTTACATTTGTGTGAATAAGTTCATTTCTGTTGTTCCAGTCTCGATCCTTAAGTGATTCTATCTTGTGCACGGAAGGTGTCTCCTCATTAAATCATACATTCATATTCTCAGTGCGGGTCCCAATGGGACCCAAAATGTTCCCGGGGCTCACCACCCTTTGGATACAAACAGCAATAATTCGAAGTTTGCTCGGCCATTGTCCCCACCTGCAGGGCCCTCCCCTCCCCCCAGCCAGGTGCTCCTAAGCTGCCCTGGACCGTCTCACATGTGTGGATGAGAAGTCTGCACCTGCTCCCTCCACATGAGCGCAGGTCCTGCCCTGCTGCTGGCACCTTCTGGGGGATGCCATTCCCAAATGCCACTCTTGCCCCCATGTTATCCCCAGGATCTCAAATCTGCAAAGCACACCAGCTGCCAAAAGATGCACATCCCCTCCCTGCCTCAAGGTCAGAGCCATGCTGCTTCTACAACAAAAAGGCAACAGGAGCAAAACAGCCCAACGTGTGTCCCACGTCACACAAAAGCTTTTGTGGAAACATCTTCATCTGCTTCTGCCTTCTGCTCCCCTCTCCGCCCATCTCAGATCTAGACCAAGGCCCTGGAAATGGAATAAACTCTCCTGCTCCATCACCCAAAGGGTACAGATGTCCTCCTTCCAAGAAAACTTAAAGTCGCCATGCAAATTAACTCCTCTGGGGCCTTCCCTCCCATTTGACAAACATGCCAAGATAGACTTGAGCCTTGACAGTAGAGTGTCTCTCACACCAAGGTGCTGGTCCTATAAGTCTGTCCTTCATAAAACTTCACCCTGACCCTTCCTTTCCTTCTCATCTGCCACATCTTCATTCAGGCTTCTTGTCTCTTTGCTCCTGGCTTACCTCAGAAGTTCACTAATCAGAATCACTGCTCTGCTAATTCCTCCTGAAAGCTGCTACCCAAACAGTAATCCTTCGATGCTGCCTGGAACACATAAACTGTTTGCTGTCGTTTCTGACTCTCAATTGGCCACACGAATCCGGAGTGCTACAGCGGAGAGAATGTGGCCGTGAAATCAGTCACCCTGGGTTCAAATCTTGGCTCTGTGCTCGACTAACTTTTGTAACCTTAGTCCAATCACTTAATTGCTTTGGGCCTAGATTTCATCATCTGTAAAATGTGACATTAATATCTGCTCCATAGGGCTATTGTAAGGAAAAATTAAATAATCAATGTGAAGTGTGAAACGTGAAGTATAATGTTGCAAAAATTCAAGCACTTCCCCTTGGAACAAGAGTCCTCCCAAAGCTTGCCGCCACCCGCTTTTCCAAACTTCCCTCCTGTTACTCCCATTTCCAGGCCTCCTGGACTCATCAGTCTGTTTCTTGCCCTTCAAATGTGTCTTTTACTTCCAGATAATGCTAGTTGCTGTAATAGATAAACCAAAATTCAGTGACTTAATACAAGAGAAGTTTATGTCTTGCTCGCTTAAAATCCAAAACAGGTGCTCCTACTTGTGAGGTGATTCTCCTCCAAGTGGTGATTCAGGGATTCAGGATCCTTCCATCTCACGGCTCCACCATCCTTAATGTGTGGCTTGCCAGATCACTCCAAAAGGAGAGAGATCATAGAGAATCACATGTGGGAGGTTATTATGGGCCAGGCCTGGAGGTGGCACATATCAGAGCTGAGTCATGTAACAGCATCTACTGTCGTCCAGTGGAATGTCTAGCAGAGTGTCTGGTAAGAAGAGGACACAGGTTTGATGGACAGCTAGCTGCTCTGTGCCACCACCCCAGACACACAACTAGAATATATTTCCCAGAATTTGTTCTCCAGGTGCATCTTTCAAAGACCAGCTCAGGCCTCGCTTCATTTGTGAAGTCCTTTTGAAGCCATCTAGCTGTTGATCTTATTCTCTAAACTCAAACTCCTTGCCAATATCAAGTATACTATCCTTTGACTCAATAGCCTCCTTTTTGTTAAATTGCGAAGACTTATGTCAGATCTCTTCGTTCTCAAACCATTTAAATCTGGAGAGCACCCCACCCCCGATGAAACACTTCCCTAATCGATGTCCATGATTTCAGACCTTCTCCTGCCTCCTATGAGCTCTATTGCTGGTGCAGTTGTTTTTTCCACTGAATAATGGAGAGTCCCCCAGAGAAGGATTCTTCTGGTGAAAGTGGCCGGGAGGCTTCGATCAGGCCTCAAATCTCAGCCTCAAAGCCAGGAAGTAGTGGCTGGGAAGAAGCCTAACTCAGCCCAGTGATCTTCCCAAGTTACTAAACCCTCTTCAACTGTTCATTTAGACATAAAACATAATAGAATTTATACTCGTTTGTAGTCAATGATCCATGGTAATAAGTGGTAGTATTGGCTATAGAAATAGTAGTAATAATAGGATTTAAATATTTGAGGCCCTAGGGTTGGGAATAGTGGAAGATGTAAAAAATGTCTCTGTTCACTTTCTACAGTGTTCATTAGTCAGACATAGTCAAGTTCATGTAATCCATTTTCTCCCTAAAAATGGCAGCATGTATACTATTCACTCATCTGTTTTTCATTGCTTTGGGGAACAAATGAGACTCTATGAGATGAAACTAAGAGTATAATTTGGAGATGAAAGAAGATTAAGAGACTGGATTCAACAGTAATTGCTTACAGAAATTCAAAATATGAAAAAAAATTTACCGGATTTCTGAAAACCCACCTGCAATTGTAAAACAGCCTCCCATTCCCTCTCCTCTCCTTTCCTCCACCCACCAGCTCCTCAGATGCCTGGATCTCACAGGACAATTTGGAGATCCCTGCTCTGAAATCTCGAGAGAAGCCCAGGAGGGTCGAGATTGTTGCTCTCCCGCCGCTTGAGCAGCAGGGAGGAGAAGCCTCCCTGTTCTCTCGGCAGAGAAGCTGGCTCAGCCCATCCTTTTGAAGAGACACAAATCTCCCTTCTCGTTCCACAGTTGACAGCATGGAACGGTGTAAACAAGAGGCTCCTTCACATGTATTCATGCAGCTCGGCTCCCGCTGTGCTGACGTCCCTAAGCAGATGTGCAAGTGCCCGAAGACAATTAAATGATGAGTCATGCTCCACGACGCCTGCTACGGCAGGCTGCTGGCTGTGCGTGAAAACATATTTTAGCGGTAGCTGATCTTTCCCTTTGGTTGAGGACCAAGTCAGACCAGGCCTGGCTTTGAAGTGATTTCTGTCTCAGTGGATTAGAGGTATCAAAAGAAGCAGTTCCACAAAACTTTTAACAAATATTTACAGTTCTGCACTCAACAGCCTCCACCATAACGTAACCTTTACTGTCTTCTGCAATGCTTGCCAACCTCCCTGCCAAACTCACGCACTTGCCAGGGTAGGAGAGAGGGCAGCAGCTCAAAGGAAACCAAGTACAAAACAGTCAGGCAACCACGCTTTTTGCCGTGGAGGAGAACGAGGCCTTTTCGTGGTGACCCGCCTGCAGACGGGGACTCCCTCTCCTGCCCCCATCCCACCGAGGGGCCCTCCTCCTTCCCTGAGTGATGTTTCACTCTGTCCACCGGGGTGTTGGAGGGACACACTCTACACTCACCTCAGTGAAGTCGTGGCTGCCCTGAAGCCAAGGTTTCCAAAAGTGCCCAAGGGTGGCCGTAGGCGGCGCAGGAAGGACACGAAACAATAGGTTAATCTGCAAAGGAGATTGGTTATGAGGCTGTCGGTATTTTCTCCAGGAGACTGCGACACTTTGCATAGTTTATGGTAAGCCTCCTTCATCGGAGGTTTTCAATGAAACTGCTCGTCGCAGAATCCGTTGGTTGCTTCTAAAATGCATGTTAGACAACACTGATGTATTTTTTATTTTTAAGACTCTTCACTGTGAGCACAAAGATCTCATAACAAAATAGATGGAGAATAAAAGGACAAGAAGCCCACAGGAGGGATACCCTGGTGATGGGAGAAGAGCAGCAGTCCAGACCCTAGCTCCTCTCTGACCCAACTTCTCGGGGCCCTTGCACCTTACCCGTGGAGTCATGCCCCAGACGACACACGTAAAGGACACCCAGAGCAGGGAGCAGTGTTGGCCAGGTGCCCCAAGTGGCTTTCGGCAGCAGCAGAAGCCTCTATCAGAGAAGTTACCAAAGGAACAGATGGCAGCTGCTGACATCACAGCCACCAAGGTTTGTTTATGAAGCCCCATGACATGGTACCCGGGGACCCCCAGAACTTACTGGGAGACTCTTAGGCGACCTAGATAGAAGCCCCACAACACTGATAGGGGCAAGAGCCCAACGGATGTGCTAGACTGATCACAGGACCACCAGCTGTTACCTTCAGCTGCTGCGGCCCAAGAAACGCAAATCGATGTAGATGAACTCAGATATTTAGTGGCTAGAGTCGTGGTCAGGCATTTCATTCATTCATTCATTCATTCAACAAATATTTATATTTCAAGGCACTGGGTTAAGTGCTTTCCAAAAGAAAATTAATTCCGCACAGGTCTTGCCACCTGAAAGCTTGCACTAATCCCTCTGTAAGTACACGAATATCTACGCCACAGGTTAGAAATGGGCCATTATATAGTCACGGATAAAGTCTGCATGGGCTCCAGTGGTGGAGAGAGAGGATCTCTGTACGGTATTGGAGGAATGAGAGAGGATTTGGTGTAGGAGCTTAGGGTTGTGGTAAAATGAGTGCGTGCGAAGGTGGTGAAGAATGTAGTCTCAAGTCTCAAGAACAGCGTGAGGGACGGTATCGAGAAGGGAGAGGTTGGACACGCTTAACACTAAAAGCAAGTGGTTCCATTTGACTGGGCAATGGTGCATAGGAAAGGAGTATTGGGAAATGTGGCCAGAGAAGAGGGCTAGTCAGAAATGGAGGGCTCAGTGTGCCAGCCCGAGGAGCCTGATTTTCAGGATAAAGTAATGGGAAGTCACTCAAGAGTCCTTAGCAGAAGAGTGACCTGAAAAGATAGTTACTTCAGGAAGATTGATATTTAATAGCCAAGAAAACTCTTGTATACAGGGCCAGGATCATAACCAGGCTTTATAGTAGCTCCTGTTACAGTAATATTCAGTAGCATGTACAAGCAAGAAGATAGCTTTTAATCCCAAATTTACGTCTTTGTGCTGCCCAGAACACTCTCTCAGGCTCCTGACTTTTCTGTGTGCTCAGCGAGTGAAAACTCACGTAAATAATAGCCTATGCCCATCACAATTAGGAGGGTCTGCATGCTGGAGGGGAGGGGCAGGGCAGACAGTGAATAGCTAATTACAATACATAAAATGATTCGCACCCATGCTTACCAACAGGAGGCACATCCTCCCAGAAGCCTTTTTGGGTGCCCCACAATCTCTCCTCATCTCAGACGGATTGGGGGCCCTTCTTCCATAGCCCATGACCCCCAGAAACATACTCTTAATGTATTCAAATAACTTACAAAGGCATCAATGTACAACCTCATTCCTGAAAATTGGTGAAAATATCTTTTTCTACAGGGATATTCTCCTTGTTAATTTTGTAACAAGGAAAAATAATGGTATAGCACATAGACATTGTGAGTCTTATTTTGAGGTCTTAAATATGATTAACTCAATACACTTTATTTCACACATTTTAAGAATATGGAACAGGAACAATGGTCCTCATTCTGTGAAATCTAGCCAACACCTGTTAGTTGCACTCAAACATGATAATCTCTATCCATAGAAAATGCTTCCATGACTCCTATGGCAGAAATATTTGCTTTCAATTTCAGAAGTACTTTATAGTTTACAAATAAAAAGTGACTTAAAAATTAAACGTAAAGGGGCCGCCCGGTGGCACAGCGGTTTAGTTCGCGCTTGGCATCCCGGGGTTCGCGAGCCCGGATCCCGGGCGCCCGCGGACGCACTGCCTGTCAGCCATGCCGTGGCGGCGTCCCATATAAAGTGGAGGAAGATGAGCACGGATGTTAGCCCAGGGCCAGTCTTCCTCAGCAAAAAGAGGAGGACTGGCAACAGATGTTAGCTCAGGGCTGGTCTTCCCCACAAAAAAAAAAAAAAAAAATTAAATTTGTAAAGTTTTTTTTCTCTTTTCAAAAAGGTAGAAAATACATCTTTATTTTAGCAACATTAGAAAAAATATGTATAAGCAAAATAAAGAAAAATCTTTAATCAGTTAATATCACTAGTCAAAGATAATGACTGTTAATATAATATTGTACCTATTCTCCTAGACACTTATGTATGTTTTTGTATGTTTAGATTGTTTCCAGTTTCTCTACTTTAAAAGCAGGACTTTTATAAGCATGCTATCTAAATATTTTCTTACATTTGTAATCATTTCCTTAGAACAAACTTATAGAAGTCTAATTTATAAGTCAAAGGATAGGCATATTTTAAAGGGTTTTGGTGAGTATGACAAATCTATTTTTAGAAATCTTAGACCAGTTTCATTTTTCTTCTGCAGTGAATGAAAGTGGCCATTTTCTTGAACACTGGATATTAGGATTGTATTTTATTATTTGCTTATTTGAATACTTTATGATGCATATTATCCATATGATTTCTTCCTTTTAGAGTTATCTCTGCCCATTTTAAAATTTGTATATTTGGGATTTTTCATTCTTATGTTTAACAACTCTTCATATTTATGTTACAAATATATTTCTAATATGTTTTATTTTACCATTTTTGTACTTTTTTTGATATATAGTAGTTTAAATTTGTACATGGTCAAATCTATCCACGTTTCTTTTTTTTGTGATTTCTGGATTTGTTGTCAGGTTTAGAAAATCTAGCACACTCAAGATTATATAAATATTCATAAACATTTTTCATACTATTCTTATGAATTTTTGACATTTACATTTCTTTAGTCCGTTTGGAGTTTATTTTGGTGTGTGGTAGCAAAGTAGTGGTTTCACCTCATGTGTTTTGGTAGTAGCCATTCAGTTGGCCCAACAGTATTTGATTAAAAATTCATCCCTTTTCATTGTTTCCCCACTCCAATTTTTTTTTTTTACTACCCAAAGACTAATTACCCCTGTCACCATACAGGTGTGCCCTGTCACTCCTTTCGCCCCCCACTCTTTCCCCTCTTCCTCTCTGGTAACCACCACTCTAATCTCTGTCTCTACGTGTTTGTTTGTTGTTGTTATCTTCCTGTATGAGTGAAATTATATGGTATTTGACTTTCTCCATCTGACTTATTTTGCTTAGCATAATACCCTCAAGGTCCATCCATTCTGTCACAAATGGCCAGATTTCATCTTTTCTTATGGCTGAGTAGTATTCCATTGTGTATGTATACCACATCTTCTTTATCCATTCATCCATTGATGGGCACTTTAATTACATATCAATCTTTTATAGATGAATGGGCCAGTTTGAGGATTTCCTATTTTCTCTTTTAATCAGGATTCCATTCCTCAGCCAATACAGTGCACTTTATTTTAGCTTTTATAACACCTTGTAATATTTGGTATGGCATGGTGAGGTCCTCATGATTGGTTTGCTTAGTTTTGTTCAAATAGAAATTGTGCTATTTATCCTCACCCATTTATCACTCATTTATTTATCACCTATTTATCCTTTAACATTTTCAATAAGTTATGAAATTTTCAACCATTTAAAAGACACATAGAGTAATAAAATGAATACCCATGTACCCACCATGCTTCTTAATAAGTAAATTCTTTGAATTTACTTATACCCTAACTATGTATGTAAATACACTTGTTTAGCATTCTTTTAACTTTTAATAAAAATTATGCTTTGAATATTATGTTCCTATTTTGTGTTGATGTTCAATATTATGTTTGTGAAGTTTGTACAATTGATATATGTAGCTCCAGCCTTTCTTTTTCATTGCTTCATAATATTCCGTTGTATGAATGGAATGTATCATTTCAATTATCTAGCTATTGCCTTGTAAATGAAATTTTACATGATTTCTTTTGCTGTGAATGTTACTGTCCCTGTCTCCGTATATACATGTAGGAATTTCTGGAGGATATATACTTATGAGTAGAATTACCGAGTTGTGGGATGTATACCTCTTTAACTTTAGTCCAGGGATTGTCCCAGTGCTCTCCAGGGTGGTTCTACATTTATTTTGCCACTGACAGTGTGTAAGAGTTTCCATCACTCCACAGCCTCACCAGAGCTTAATGTTTTCAAGTTTTTAAACTTTCGCCAATCTAACCAATTTATTCTTCCAGGTGAACTTTAGAATTGTGCTGTGTGAAATTCCAAAAAAATAACGCATTGAGATTTTTAATAGAACTTGTAACATCATATATTTATTTGGAAAAAGGAAAAATTCACACCTATATATATATATAATATAAACTCTTCCCATCTCAGAACATGATTTTTCTTTCTAATATTTTCCTTTGCCTCTTTCTAAAGTTTTGCATTTTTTTCATAGTTGGGAACATTGCTTAAGTTAATTCATATGCATTGCATATTTTGTTGCTATTGTGAATGAACTCTTTTTTCAAAAGTTGATTTTTTAAAAGCCAAAAATTTACTTTATTCTTTTATTGACTTTGAATTTAAGTAGATTAGTGCCCCCAAAAGATGGAAAATATGTTAAGAACAAATAGCTGAGCATATCCATAGCATTATCTAAAATGTCAAATGAAAGGTCAGCACTGAAATTAAATTTCAGTACTATTATAAACACTGCTAGTCTCCTTCTTTTAATCTGCCCCACTCTCCAGAAACCCTATTTTTTAAAAAAGTCACTTTCAATGGCTCCTCCTCCTGACAAGCTGGTAACCTCAAGGTGATCTAGAATTCATCACATGGACAAGTGTGCAGAGGGTGGGCAATTCCTTTGGAACCCTCCTCCCCAGGGCACTTTGCACCATCTTGCAACACCTTACCAAGTTTCACCAGCAGTTGCAAGGACAGTTTAACCCTTAGCTTTAACCATTTGCTCAAAACGCAAAGATATAGGAGAGGGTAGGAGTAAGAATGGAGTCTCCTACCTCGATGCCCCTCCCCCTCTCTCTGAGCATCCACCTCTTCATCAATAGGAGTCATTAAACACCTACTATGGACCCATGGCTCAGTCCAATGCTGTTGGGGTAAAGGAGAGGATATGGAAAGAGCCCAAGACATGCTTCCTGTCCTCAAGGATCACATAGTCTAGCTGGAAAGAGGATGAATGTGTGTGCAGAATTAGAGAGCAATTCAGTACTGCTGAAGAGACTCTTATTTTTTCTATACTGCCTCTCAGCTGCATACAGTTATAGACAGATCAATGATAGAGATAGATAGACAGACAGACAGACAGACAGAGATTAGGTAGATATAGATGATGATGATAGATAGATAGATAGACAGATAGATAGAGATATATAAAATATTTGGGGTATTTTAGTTTCTGTGTCACTCTGTGAATTGGAACGATGTAAACTATTCCTTTAAGACCGCGACTGGACAGAGGACCTAATTTAATGCTGCCATGTCTCACAGCCAGTACAAAGGACACCATGACTTCCCTTTGGGCTGAGTGCGTTCCTCCCGTCATCAGCATGCATTGGCCCTCGGCTGTGGGCAGTTCTGGACTATAGCACTTTCCTCCCCGGAGATAGTATGTTGAGTCCCCAGCTCTGTTTAAGCAGTTTCTGGTGTGAAAGAGTCAACTATCCAGTCTTTCAGATCTTTGAAAGGAGTAGGAGAAAAAAGTCCAGAACCCTGTGTACCTGGGATTAATTTCACCTCTGTCTGAAAAAAAAAGTTCCTCCCTCCAGCCCATTGCTTAGAATGACACTTGGAGCAGCATGTAGTGAGAGAGATCAGTCTGTTCGTTCATCTCGCATTGTGTTATACATCATTAAAGACCTAAATACAAAAGATATATACACAGTCTTGAAGATTAAAAGTAAATTGCAAGCTATTTTGATTCTTCAAAGGGAATTAATAGTATCACATTCCTTAATCTTTTGTAGAGGATTTACAAAGTAGTTTCATAAATATGATCTCCTTTAATTCCCTCAACAACCCAGTCGGGTAGGCTGAGCAGGTAATATTATTCCGTCAAATCCATAGATCTTAAGGCTAGAAGGGACTTGAAGACCAATCCTGCAGATAAGAAAACAAGCTCAGAGCAGCTGAGTTAACACAACTGGTAGAGATGGGACTGGAAAACCTATTGCTGACAACGAGACACACTGCCTTTCTACTCACCAAGGTGCCTCATCTGTCTCAAGTAGGGAAAGCTAAAAGTGGTCATTAAGTACATAGAGGACCACAAGGGAAGGAAGGAGGGTGAGGCGCTCAATGGTTTCCATGGTAGAATGTCTCTGTTGTATGACCACATCGCCTGAGACCTCCATGTTCGAGGTTATGGGAGTATGAGGTACAGAACCTCTTAAACCTCTCCTGGTTCATGTGCCAATGTTACAGCTGACAGAGAAGTGAAAAGCCCCACATTCAGCCTCTCTAACTCCAAGGGAACATTGGCCCCCAGTCAATGCATCCTACCTGGCTTTCTCGGGGGATGCCTCGGTCTGGAATTTCAGAATCTCTGAGAAGGAAGGTCATTTCTAAGACTGACTATGATGCATAGGGCCCAAACTTAGTCCAAAATCTTGAAACCCCATTGAAACTAATTCCACCTAGAATGGAATCAAATTTTACAGTTTTCCCCCAGGATCAAAGCCATGGAATAGTTCCAGAACAAGGATAAATTCCCAGGCCCTGCCTCCTCAGACTAACCCTTGCGTGAGCCCACAGAGGTACTGACAAGACTAGACAAGGTAACAACCAAGCTAGGAAAGGGATGAGGGGCAATTTACTTCATCAGGAGAACTGTGTCTGCCTGCATGTTAAACAGCTGACATGGGACATGCAAAGGTGAGAGGTTGCCCGAGGACTGCGCTGCAACCTCCTTCCCCTTGTGAGGCAGGGTAGGGTGTGGCCGCCTCGCTAAGCTCTTTACTTGGCAAGCCACCAGGCATTTGGGACAGACAACTGGGTCACCATGCCCCCGTGACATCAACACTGTTCACACACCAGAGCGAGTAAGACAGGAATTTGATCCAAAGATTGATTTTGGAGAACCACACTCAGACTGGAAGGCTGAGCCCCTGAAAAAGATCTGTCTTGCCAGCTGGCCAAAATAAATACGTGCAAAAATAAAAGAAATGGAGAGAAAAGCAGATTATGAATAGTTTTTCCAGACATGCAATTCTAAACCTAAGTCCAGATATGCACTTTAGAGAAAAAAAAAGTGCCCTAGGCATTTGAACTATTTCATCTCTGGGAACAACCTTATTTTACTTTAAATTTGCTTTGATTCAGAAAACTGACATAGAGTGAGATCAAGGAACTTATATGCATTTATGTAGAAGTTTATTATTATGAACACTGAAGCACATTAATGCAAGACTGAAGTGCATGTCATTTGATTATTACCGATATAAAACACTCATGACTGCCTTCTGTATCCTGGCAGTTAACTCTGACTTTTTGTTATGAATTACTGAGATCCAGGTTCACATTTTAAATTCTGTTTCCTGTCTGAGAGGTCAAATTTTTTACCCAAATATTAAGCTTAGTTATTCCAACAAACACGAATCAAATGCCTATTCTGTGCTGCACAGTCCTTCACTGAGTTCAGGACTTCTTGGTTTCTATGTTGACGAGAGGAAGACGAGGAAGAAAATGAAATTCCCCATGGGGAAATAACATTTATGAGAGACTTGACTGTTTACATGCTAATCTTCATGTAACTTAGAAAAGTGCATATCGAATTTGGAGAGGTTTTAATACTCTTATTAAGAAGAGATGGGTATTATTTTATTTCTGCTCATAATGAATACGGTCATCTTATTGTATTTTGAAATGGTAGCACGCATTGGTTGTTTTCATCCCACAGTCTCAAATAGAGGCAACATCAGTGAAACAAAATTATTATGAATAATATATTAATTATTATGTGCTAGAAGTTTAACAGCAATGGTGTAACTGGTAAGCAGACCATTTAAAAGTAAAGTCTTCAACAATAAAGAAATAATTCATCCAAATACTATAATGTTATGGAAAATGGAAAAAAGATATTTTTCTAATTAACTGCTCTATTCCCTCTTTCTAATATTTCCAGGCCTAGGGGAGCAGAATGTTTACAACGGATGTTACCAGCCGTATCCTAAATAGCTTTTTAATGACACTGTTCTTCTTCGGTTAAATTATGTCACACAAAACCTCCCAGAGAAATGAAAAAGAACACAGGAATGAGCAAGACATATAAAGCTCCCAGATTCCTTCGACAGCCTTGCAGACACCCTCACCCATGACTGAGCACGCATTCAAAGCAGCCACTCTGACCTTTCTAACGAGCATCTTTTGAGAACCACAATGGTCATAAAAGGAAAGAGACCTCATTAACCAAGAAAGTTCATATCCCATGTAAGCCCCACACATTAAATATTGCATAATCCGTTCTCTAGGGAGCAGGAAAGATCAATATTCTAAGTACGGTAATCTCAAATAAGCTTAAATGAATGCTTTTACATTTGGATAATAATGGCATACTTTGAACCCTAAATTATGAGTAAACATTTTAATCCAAAGCACATAAACACTTTCCCTTATTTTTGACAATTTATCTAAACTATTGCTTATGCTTTCGAAGCCTGACCCATTTATACATAAGTTATATGATAAATGAAAGTCGAAGAGAAGATGCCTTCGTTTGGGTACCACATAGCATAACTAATTTTCCATATCAAAGGATATTTATTCTTCTTTGTTACAAATTGAGATAGATCGTCAAGGCACTCAGGAATATCAGCCTTTGTATAACTTGCCCAGGTTACTGTTTAACACCAAATTTCTGTATTTAAATAGCTAAAAAATTTTGTTTTGAAAACTCTCAAATCAAAGAAATGTGGATTATAGGGGATGAATAATATCAAAAACTTTGAAAAACAAATCCACTCTTGTTGTATTGGTGCTGCATTAACATGCTTCATATGTTTAATTAAGTCTTAGGATGTGCTTACCCACTTCAGTGACGTCTGCTTTTGTGGTAAAGCTCAGATTCATTACGTTTCTTTAATAGCGTCTAGCACAATATGATGCTCATTTAGTAAGAACCTTTGATGATGGGTACAAACCCCAGCAGAACTCCCAGTTACCACAAGAGCATTTTGTAAAAAGAAATTTTTTTTAGCAAACCAATAAGAAAGATTCCAGCACTGACTTGTCACTATTTTTAAGAACTCTTTTTCAGTCAGCAGGAAACTTTTCTGAGCAATGCGGTTCTCAAACTTGAATGCACGGACAAAGCACCTACGGATTCAGATTTGGATTCTGGGGTGAGGTCCAAGATTCCACGTTTCTAACATGTACCCAGGTGAGGCGGGTGCTGCTGGTCCAGGAACCACACTCTGTGTAGCCAGAGTGGAGAATTATTTCTAGGAAACCAGTAAAAAGCCTCAGCACCTTACTGGAGTGTTCCTTGGATTTTGATGAGTTTTACTATAAAGATGCTCATCCCAGACACCACCTACCTTGTTAGCTAAATTAAAGAATGACCATCATTGCTGTGAAGACAGATCCTTCAAATGGAAAATATAAAGCATTAACAGTCGAGCTTTAATTTAAAGGAATTACCTTCATCCTTCTCCCACTGGAACATTCATTCATTAATCAAACAGCTGTTGAACATTAATGACGTGCCGTTGTCAGGCAAGGCAGAATAAAAACAGGCATGAACCTTGTATTTAAAGAGTTTGCAGTGTGGTAGAAAAGAAGCAGCATCTTTCCCCGAGCACAAATAACTGTACCCTGATGTAGAAAGGAGTGAGTGTCCTAGAGCCAGTGAGAAGCTGGGGTGTTGGGAGGGGCTGAGGGAAGATGCATAGCTGTGTGAATCAAGGCTCCATGAAGGGGGTGGGGGCCACCTCTGAAGCATGAGCTGAGTTGACTAGGCAGAGATGGAGAGGAGGAATGGTTCACACAGAGGTACAGAGAGAAATCTGGGTGTTTTTATTAACATTTTTACTTCTACAACCAAAATGTTTAACATTTAACATTTGGGGGCACGTTTTATTGAAACGCCTTCCAGGACTCCAAAGATCAGAGATTCTCAACGCTCTGGGGTTCTCCAAGTGGGGCTCCCAAACCAGCAGCATTAGCATCACCCAGGAACTCCCCAGAAATGCAAGTTCTTGGTCGCCACCCAGGACCTACTGAATCAGAAACTGGGCCAGGGCCTAGAATTCTGTTGAAACAAACCTTCCACAAGGAAGTTGGAAAACCACTGGACCAGACCTTCTGTGCTTCAGTATGGATAGAAATCTCCCTGGGAGCTTATCGAAATCCAGGGTCCTGGGCTCCACTCCAGAGAATCTGATTTAGTACAGTGAGGTAAGGCCTGAAACGTGCATTTTAATAAGCATCCTAGCCTATTCTGACACAGGGGGACCACGGACCCCAATTTGAGAAACACTGAGTTAGAATATAATTTCAGAGGGGATGAAGGAAAGAAAAAAGGATGTGAAGAGAGAGTCAACCAAAACAGGTAGGAAAGGAAGAAAAAGAAAGTAAAACAGCTCTATGTTTATCAGTATGAAACCAGCCAGTAAGGAAAGAGTTTGATTCTGAATGGTCTGGAAAGAAAATTAGATCGAGAAAGCTGATACCTAAGTAACATACATCTCATAAAGTTTGATGGACAGCTCCACGAGGGGTTTTCAATAGCTATAAACAATTCCTCTTTTATAACGGAGGTCCCCGAGTATGACTCCTCTTGACATTACAAATGTAGAGAAATCGCTCGACTTCCTCCCTGCTTGATGCCCAAGAATTCGATAAGCCATTGTCATTTCTAAAAGACTGTCATTTACTGCTTGTGGGTCACAGGAGAGCTGAATGGCAGAAATTACTCTTAAAGCCTTGTCCAATTTAGGGAGCTAGGTCAGCATTAGCCATTTCTTCTCAAAGGGTCTTTTCTTTAACCCTATAAACTTTCAGGGATAAATCTCAGAGAGAGTTAGTGTCTAGAAAATAAAATTCTGGCTCAGTAGCAGCTACAAGTCTATAGCAATGGTGAGATTAATTACCAGGTTTTAAGGTTGAATTATCTCCTCTAATCTTCCTCACTCTTAAAACAAAATTGAATTGCCCACTTCAGGTCTAGGTTACTCCAAATAGAAGATAACACGTGGAATTCCGGAAGGCCTCAAGGAACTGTATACTTTCTGGGGTGCCAAGAGATAGAGTTTCCAGGGCACAGACCTCCCTGAGACCTAAAGGATGCTGACAGCAGCTCCTTTGTACACGACGGGGCCTTAGTGTCTGTCCCCCGTTAGGCAGCTTAGAATCCGGGTAAAGAGCAAAGGCCCTGGGGTCAGATTGCCCAGCCCCTTAATTGATGTGTGACTTGAAGCAAATTACATAATCTCTGTCCGCTTCAGTTTTCACATCTATAAAATGGGCATGTTAGTCAAAATAACTTCATGGGCTGGTTGCAATAATTAGATAATGCATATAGAGCATTTAGAAAAGGTCTTGACACTTACTAAGCACTTAAATGTTTTTATTTCACATATTTTATGCATAGAATGGATCAAAGTAGACATGAAGATGGCACTTAAAATATTAAATAAAAACACATGTACCATTGAAAGTACTTTTAGAAATGAATTCTTTTACATCTAGTTAGTCACAAATGTATTAGATCAGAATCCAAAAAAACCTCAAAGAGAGAAGCTTCAGCCTTTTTTTATCTGGCTTACTGGTATTTCCATTCCAAAGTGTTCCCAAAACGATACGTTTCTCAAACTTCTCAGGTAGCCTGGGTTTGAATTATGTTTCCTCCATTAAATGCGGGCCACCTAATCTCCCTGAACCCAAGTTTCCGCATCTGTAAAATGGGCTCAGAGCACCTGCTGTGGAGGGAGCCTCAGGAATGATGCTGTGTCGCCATGGTGATGGAGGTGCCTGCTGTCTCAGGGTCCCTAACCACAGAGGGGAATGAACGCCGACCCCTATGGTTCTGTGGCACATCCCAAAGCAGCCATCCAAAAGGAAGAAAGTCTCCAAAGTCTTGAGTATTACCATTAAGATTCCTGTGAATTTTTAAAATTCTATTCCATGACACAGCTGTCTCTTTTCATGTAAAAATGTTTAAATTGCTTTCCAGGTAAATTACTTAAATTTCTCCCTCCTCTGTCCCTCTGACACACCTCAAGTAAAATTGATACTCATTGGCTACCCACTTATTTCCCTAGTGGTAAAGACATCCCGGGTTCAGAAACCCTAGAGGAAAGTTCTATTCAAATATCACATTTTTGCAATCAAGCTCCAGTGAGAAGTCTATTGGAGCTATCTTCTGGATTGCCAAGGATTCCCAGTTCTCAAACCTTCTTCCCCCACCTTGTCCATTCACAATCAAAGATCCAATATAGCGAATACACGGCACAGGCATTGAAAGCAGGAGAAGCAATACTAGAGAAGCCAGCCTTCCGTGGAAATGAGACTGTGCTGCAGGGCTATTACACAACTCATACATTATTCAGGGTGAATTACACCCAGAAAAACTGTGTTGAGGTGTCTCCCACATTTCAAAGGAATAGAGCTGTCCTATAGAATTTGTAAATTTTCTGAATAGGACTCTAAGACTTTAATAAAATCACTGCGCTATCATTTTTAAGGGAAAAAGACCTCATCTCTAGTTTTTGTGTAATAAAGCACCCTGACTTAGACACTAAAATTCTGACTTTGGTCTTCAAATTCAAAGGAGAGATTTGTTCCTAGCTTATAAAGCAAACATACCTAAATTGCCGTCTCCCAGTCTAATAAATTCAGAATATTGTGATTTATAACAAGCTTTTTTAAAAAACTTACTACTGTGTAACAGTCATAATGCCATAATATATTAAGTTAAATTCCCAATTATTTTTCCTTTATTTAAATGGAAGTCAAGCTAAGTTGACTTATAGACTTACATAGGTCTCTTACAGGAAGGTTATAGAAAAAAAGAAATGTTTCATGCAACATAATCATGGATGTATTCCTTAGATCTTAGAACCACATAAGTAAAAATAGTACTTTAAAGTGTCAAATAATAAAATCTATATTTTGTAACAGTAAATGGAATTTTCTAACCTATTAACCAATTGGGGTAAGATGAAGGAAGATTTTTATATTTGGAACGTAAATGATGCTTTTTCCACTTAGTGATCTGTTTCTTTCAAGTGATGGTTATAGAATCGCAAGTATTATCAGCATAAGCCACTAGTCTCTTAAGATTCCTTTCTCTATTAAAACTGTGTCATGAAGTTGATAGATATGTTCAGGCAAAGTTTTCAGTGATTAATTGTTTTTCTTTTCCTCAGAGGCTTTGGAGATCTTTCTGCTTTCAGAGAAGAGCTCTAAAGTGCAGCAGAATCACCACATGAGTGCATGCAAACAAATATCTTCTCCTTTCGCAAACAAATTAAAATTGTAGTGCTGGGAAGATAAAAGACCTCAGCTGACTCACAGGTTTAGACAGCAAATTTTATATTTTCCTTGGAAATTTAAGTGAATATGATCATTACCCTATGTATTTCAGAAAAAGATTTTTTTAAGGCTAAGTTTTTTTAAAGAGATAGTCATGATGCAAACATGGACCTGAGGTGCTTTGTGGGCAGGACCTCCTGAACCAGTTCTGCTTCTAAAGGGGACCTGCTGGCCAGCTCCAACTCAGAGTCCACTGGAGCCACCCAGAGCAAAAGGCAGTATGCACCTTTCATAGTCTTAAATGTTGCCCCCAATAAGCTGCTCAACTTAGCAGGCAGGGGACATAATTTTATATTTTTCCTATTATAAAAACCAAGACATGCTCAATGATTAAAAGATAATTAAATCAAAGACTGCAGAAATGTCAAAAGTAAGAAATCAAACTGAGGTTCTCTTAAACCTCCCACACACCCTCTACCAACAAACCCTACACCAGCAATCCCATTCTCCACAGCGGTTCACTGTCAAAGGCTGGTGTATAAAAATCATTTAAGACTTTTTATGAAAATATAAGTATATTCTGCATATGTATAATTTTAGAATAAAATGGAATTATACTATAAATATTGTTCTACATGTCCATATGGAAAGGCAAATTATCACTAGAAGATTTCTTGGCTAGAATAAAGTCAGAAAGGAAAGAAGTACATGGAGTTGAATTGCCTGAATGGTTTAGTGGATTGAAGCTATGACAATGGTATTCTCCATTTGCTTTATGGGAATTTGTCAACTAGTAAGAAGCCAAAAGATCAAAATGTTCCTGTCCACTCCTTAAGCCACCGGTTCAGCAGACAGAACCAGGAACGGGCATATAAATGTTTGCACTCTGACCATTCCATACTCCCATTCTAGGTACAGTACACACCATGCCCCCTTGATTAGTGCAAACTTTCTTAAGAAAGGGTAGTAATTAAAATTTTGTTATAGTCTTTTATTCACTCAACTTGATTGGGTTACAGCTTGATTATGTCTTCGCATCATCCAGCTATACAAACTACAATGACTATCTGGAGAGGTTGACGCATCATGATTTCAGACATCCCCCACCCCCCCACCATCCCTTGGCAGAGTTGTTTTTCAGCTACCTTCTTGTTGTTTCTACAGCAGACTGATCTCATTCATCTTGATTCTTCCTAATTTTGTTTTCTCAGGTTATTCATCATATAGTCCTAAGGGTGCCATGTGTGTGTGTGTGTGTGTGTGTGTGTGTGTGTGTGTGTGAGAGAGAGAGAGAGAGAGAGAGAGAGAGAGAGAGTTAGGCATTGTGAAAATCAAAGAGGACACTAAGGACCTCCCTACCCACAGGAAATGTTAGATAAGAACAGCATTGACAGTGCAGGCTGTCATCGCTTTGACCTTTGAAGATTCTGGGCTTGCCTAGAATCTCACAGGATGCTCACTGCATCAAAGAAATAAACAGTAAAATATATCTGTAGTGTGCTGGGTCATAATGTCCTGCATGATAAGTGCTTAGACCTGCATTTTATTTAAGTAAATTCATCAAATATTTATGAAGCACCTGCTATGTGCCAGGAGCTGTGAGAAGCATTGGAGATAGAGTGGTGCAAGACAGACCTAATCCTTGCCCTCATCGAATTTCTGGCCTATTCGGGAAGACAGCCACTAAACAAAGCTACACAGATATAAAGGCTGTCCCAAAAGAGTAGGCAGCAGTGCTGTGGAAGTGTAGAGCAAAAAGATCTAATCCACCCTCCTGGGTAGGGGAGGGAATTTCTTCCTGGGAATAAATTAGCCAGGCAAAGATGGGTGAGGAGAAGAGATGTTGAACATTGGAGTCCATAGTGGATGGTCATAACGTGCCTTTTATTTTTGGAAATCAATGATTCTAAGACATTGACTAACAGAACATTTTTTATGCCATTAGAGAACTTCTGGGAGTAAAATCTTGTTATGACAGTCTAAGAATGTAGACTGAGACTCTCAAAACACGAGACTATTGCTTGTGGCTCTGATCCGCCCATCCAGGCACCAACAAACCTCTGCTTCCCGCTCATTCTCTCTCCCTCACCCATCTCAAGCGGCATCATATGTTTCTCCCCTCACCCTGATTACTCTTCCAGCTGCACCCATCAAGCAACGATACCATGGAGTGAAATGTTTCCCTAAGTGTGATGTGGGCAACACTGGCATAAAAAAAGGTTATTTTAGGTAGAAAAAGGACAAACTTCCTAATAGTTATGCATTGACTTTTACAAATTCCTTCTTTTTAAGTAAATTCAATTCAATTTTATTTAAATTCAAATTTAAATAAATTCACTAGTCAATTTAAAGAAATATATTGAGTAAATAAAAGTGAAACAAAGTTAGGGTAACATCATTATACTAGGGGTGCTCTAAACCGATAGTTTCACTTTCTGCACCTCATATTTTTCTTCTGTAAAATGGGAATACTAAGACCTGCCTCACTGATAGTGGTGAAATGAAAATGTCCTTAAGCCATAGCTGAATTTCTGGTGCATAGTAGGTTTTTAACAAATGACAATTTCCTTTTTCTTCCCTTTTTTACTGCCTACATACTGATCTTTCTACTGTCATTGCTATCTGGCCTTTACTATTAAAGATAAAATGTAAGATATTGCACATGGACTGTGTTTCAAATTAAAAGCTCAAGATAATCTGCTACTATCGTTCGTTTATCTAGAGCGAGGTTAGATACACAGATACATTGATACGCAGACATAGACATAGATATAAAAAGATACATATATACGCCAGGACAAAAGAAGTGTTAAAGAAAAGGCTGGAAATGTCTGCACTAATGATCATTAGGCAAAGAGCTTTAATGTCATTATGATAAAGATGGGATAACAGTCTACGAGTTTATCTTGTTTTATTTCTCTCTAGGAGAGAAGTAGCAGCAGGAGCAGAGGCTTGTAAACTAGAAGAGGGCTTGACTCAGCTCCACTGTTCACTAGCTGCGCGACCCTGACCATGTAACTCGATCCTTCTGACCCTCAGTTTCCTCATCTAATGACACCTACTACCTTACAAGGCTGTTGAGAAAGCGGAAAAAATGTACGTGAGGCATGGAACACCGTACCTTGCTTAAAGCAAGTGCTAAAAATCATGATCATCATAGTCATTATTTTCAAGTGTATCTGCTGCCCATGACCAAACTATAAATACCTGATTGCAGAGAAGATGCTGTTACTCCTACTCCATTCACAAGAAAAGAAAATCTCTAAATTAGCTTTCTTTTTAAATCTTGGAAACAATATCAGTCAGAGTTCAATTATAGATAGCAGAAGCCATTCTTGTAATTTAAAGTAGAAAGAGATTTCATACAAAGAAATGGGTGCTCACAGTATCATTGGAAGGTCTAGAGGAGCAGGTTCTAGGTGGGCCTTTAGAACAGCAATGCAAAAATGGCCCAACCCGGGGAGGGGCTGTTCTGCCATAAAGAAGGTGGGAAATCAAGAAATGGGCACCATAGCTATTGGCTCCAGGAGAATGTACAATCCACCCAGGGTCAGGAAGCCAGGGCCATGTGGTTGGCTGCAGAGTGGGGTTGCTAGATAAAACACAGGATGCCCATTTAAATTTGAATTTCAGATCAACAACAAATAATTTCTATGTGTCCTCTACAATAGTTAGGACATACTTGCACTAAAAAAATTGTTGTTGATCTGAAATTCAAATTTAACTGGGTGTCATGGCTCTAACTGGGAGTCCTGAATTACTCCTCCTTTATCTGAAATTCAGGTTTAACCAGATGTCCTGTATTTTATTTGCTAAATCTGACAGCTCTCCTCTAAAGCCACCCAGAGCCCACTGTCTTAATACCAGCAGAAGGGGGCCTTGCAGAAGCAGCCTCAGTTCAGTCTCAGGGGATTGCATCAAATTGGCAGAAACTAAATCACATCAGGAACTCTGGCTGTAGACACTGGGGACACACAACTCCTAGCTTTCCAGGCTCTGTCTTATGGAAGGCACACAAGAAGTATGAAGGGACATATGACACGCAAACACTCTACCACAATAGCTACACAATAATATTGATTCATCGCAGTTGCAATTTGGTTCATACTTAACAAATATATTTTGCGCATCTATTATCGCCAGTCACTGTAGGTACTGGGGTACGGTACTAAACAAAAAAGACAAAGTCCCTGTGCTCATAGAGCTTCTGACCCAGCAGAGAAAAAAATACAATTACAGAAATGCATAAAATTGCAAGTAAAAGCCATCTATAGCCCTACCACTCTTCTTCTGTCTTGACATGAAAAAGAAAAGTAAAAATTTCCCTATCATTTTCTCCTTCCAGTTTTACCTCCCAGAGATAACCATAGTAGCCGTGTGTGTGTGCTTGCACATGTATTGTAAATAATTGAAGCCTGATCACCAAGTCCCACAACGGTGGAGGTATACAGACTTGCGGCATCTGCTGAAGGGCTCCCGCTGCCCAAAGCTAATTAGGAAAGGACAGGATCCAGACACCTCTCTCCTCTACCCTTGGGTCCCCAGTCCCTGATTCAGCTCCCATGGCCTTCTAGAAGTCACTTTCTCTCTTGGTCTCCATCCTGTCTCCACCCTGTCTTCACCCTGCTGTCTCTCCCTTCACCTGCCTTGGATCTTCTCTGTTAGAGAAGATCTGACTCAATAGGAGACAGAGTGGAGCACATACCGGACAGAGCAAACCTCTCTCTGGAGAGAATGGATGGGTTTTCATACGCCCAATTTTTATTTGATGATGCGAGAATACTCCCGGTCCACTAATGTGAGGACAGAGGGAGAGAAAGGGGGTGAAGGGGATCCACTCCCTGCCCCACTCCTACTTTCTCTGTCACACACAGTTGTCTTAACTCTTTGCGTTGTGTTTTAACTCCTTTATCCAGCATTAAGGATTCTCCATGTCTGGCTACACGACCACATTTTCCTCCCACCATTTCCTCACAACAGCTCTGCTCCAGCCACTCTCCAAACATGCTTTTCCGTTTTCCCACATCTGCATCTCTGTCCTGACCTTCAGTCTGTATGGGGGGCCTTACTATTCAACACCTCTGCCCACGGGCACTTCCCAGCTCAGGACCCAGCTTCAATGCCTCTTCCTTGGTAACACTGTCTTAGACTTTGTTCCTCCAGAAGCCGATCCTGAGACAAGGATTTGAGTGCAAGGGGTTTATTTGGGAGGAGGTCCCAGCAAGCCGGTGTCAGGGAGGAAGGAGTGAGGCAGGGAAGGGAAAAGGTGACAAAATGTGTGTATCGAGGAGGTTTCATGGTGGGCAACTGGGGGGCTCAGCCGACTGGGGAAGTCGGGGAGAGGAACCCTCCAAAAGTCAAGAAAGCTGAAGTGTTCATCCTCCAGGTCCCACCTGTCTTTTGCTGAAGGCTTCTCCTCGGGACCCGCACTCCCCTGCAGTTCCAGCCTGGCCCCTGTGTGGCCTGAGAAACGCCTGGTGGAAAAGGGTAGGTGCGCGCAGTAGGATGTTCAGTGCATACAGAGCCTGTGGGTGCCCCGGCCACACGGACCCGGAGACACGGAGCTTTTAGCAAGTTACACATGATTTGCTCTGTCATGCTATCGTGGCCCTTGGTTGGTATCATTCCCGCCTCATGGTACAAGCATTTGTGTGTAACCAGAAAAAAATATTCTTGTCTTAGCCTAGGTTGCCCCAGAAAGCAGAGCCAGAGGCGGACGCTTCTGTGCTAGGACTTGATCAAGAAGTGCACACCCAGGAGGGCAGGCGCGGGACGAAAGGGAGCGCGGCGGGAGGCAGAAGCGCGGGTACGAGGGGCGGTGCGTTGTGAAGCCGGCCGCCGGGAGGTGCGCCTGACTGCTCCTCTCCCAGGACCGCCTCCAGGGGCTGTGCGAACCGGCGTCTCAGGACGCTCCGCCCAGGGACGGAAGGGAGGGGAATCCATCCGTTAGCCCCTTTCTCCCATTGTCGAGGGTTCACTTAGGCGCTGCGCATCCACGGTGCATGGGGGGGCGGGGGGCGCACTGAGGGGACCCACAGCCCCCGGCGCCCCAGGGCGGTGGGCGAGCGCCGCGCGGCTGCGGCAGGGGGCGAGGGCTGCCTGTGGGTGCATGAGGGTGGTCTGGACCTCACCTGTGGCCGGCGCTGGGACTGACGGGGCTGGAGACAGGTGAGGGCGAGAGGATCTGAAGCGGCTTTTTAACTGTGGCTGATTCACCCGCTGAAACAACTCACCAGGGATGACCCAGTCCTCACGTGGATGCACACATCATGTCAAGAACATTGTCCTGAAAGAGCGTGAAGCGTCCCCACGGTGGCTTACAAATCAAAATCAACTTCCTATAGTGAAAATCTGGTAGCTCAAACTGAAAACAGAAGCTGAGTGGAGAGAGGTCTTCTTTCCAAAATGGCTGATCTCAGTGAAAACAGGTGTCTGAGGAGCAGGAGGTGGACTGGAAGAATGAACCGAAGAAGGAAAAGAAACCTAGTGAAGCAAATCTGCGTGAAACCCCGTTGCTGTCAGTGAGATAAAGGAAAGGAGTTTTCTGGTTCACTTAAGGATTCCCTCGGACATTCTATAAAGAATTTTTAGCTGTTTTATTTTTACTCATCAACTTCTATGAAGCTGTATACACTCATTTTAAGTGTATACAGTTTTTTAATATATGTTTATGAAATTTGCATTAAAGAGGCAGAGGAAACTATCTCAAGGAAACGGGATGCTCAAAATCTTCATGGATGCTGTCCTGGAAGGGAGGCAATGCGTGAAAGAGAACCGCATTTATCTGTTGGAAGAATACCAGTAGCCGGAAGAATACAGGCCTGGAGAGACATTGTTTAAAGGAAGAAAGGAAACGTACTTGACTTCAATCTCTTTATAGTCACCAGTTCTGTATATATTTTTTTTAATCTGGATACTGTTAAATATACTATGAGTGGATATTGAATAAACGGTTGATGACACTTTTTCTACAATCATGCAGTATTATTTCAAAAGGAATTATTTCACTTTAAAGAAAATATTCTAATATTCCTTAAGAAACATTCTCGTTTAAATTCTTCACCTTATGAAGAAATTCAACTTTTAGTTATTCCAAATAGGCAGAAAATGATCTGAAAGTTTTATGATTAATATAGAACATAAATATGTTGTTAAAATGCATGAAAGGGTTACACAGGTAACAAAATACAATAATAAAGCTAGTGCCACCCTTTAAACAATAAGTAAGTTTCAATTTCTGGAAGAAGAGTTGTGTAAACTCCGACAGAAACCGCAGTCTATGTAATCACAACACTGAGGCATATTCTTGCAGATCAAGTGCTTGGTTATAGTCAGCCATAGCTTCCTCAACCAGACCGATTTTACCACGAACTTCTGCTCTAAGATTATATACTAGAGCATCATTAGGCTTCAAAGACAGGGCTGTGAAAGAAAAACATTTCAAGATATGTTTTGTGCTTGCACTGGAAAATAGTCTCATTTTTTAAAAAATAAAAATTTTATAAGAACTTTAGTATTACTCATTTGAAAACATTTTTCTTCAAATGTAAGTAATTATTTAGTTAAATTAAAAATATTGAATCTTTCTAAGAAAACTAACTTGGGGAAACACAATCCAACGTCTTTCTTTGAAAGCCTGGCATTGTTTGTGGATGATTTCCCTAATAATTTTCTATATCTCAGCTCACCTATGCTTTAAGTTATTAAATAAGGGAATCTATATTGATTACATTAAAGACATGATCTATAAAAACATTAATTCTTGTGTAAGTTTACCCAGAAAAATAGATCTGATGATTTCCATTTTTTGTTGTCTAAAAAAAAGCCCCACATCAACCACTGTACTCTTATCCAAACAGTTACCAAAAACATACCTTTACTTAGGTCTTCCTCAGCTAGTTCATATTGCTTTAAACAACAGTAGAAGTGTGCTCTGTTAAAATAGACTGCAGCCCAAGAGGGACAGCTTTTAACTACCTTTGCAAAATCTTCTTTTGCTTCTTCATATTTCTTTAGTATTGTATTTGCAATAGCTCGATTCATGGTAGCATATTCATTTTCTGGATCAAACTTTAAAGCCTTTGAGAAGTAGTCACTGGCCTATAAAATGTGAAGATAATGATAATTTGAATATATTTTCATTGGCAGCTATACAGCAAATTGAAGCACTTTTACTCTCAATTTAAAATTAAGGCCAGTGATGTACCAAGGGGCCAGTGGAAGCATTTCATCCCAGGTACTGAGGATAAGGAAGGGCACTGTCTGTAGGGAATGTAAGATACAACAAAAAAACCGACCAAACATTGGTCTGCTTTTTGTCATCACCATGTGTCATCAAATCTAGATACTGTCAGTGACAAAGCATTCCTCCCCGCTGAGGTGAAACGCTCCACTCCCCACCTCTCAAGTCCCACAGCCCTGTACTGCACCAGAGAAAGGTAAAATAGCAATTAGAAAAGGTCACGACAAGAAGATAAATATGTTAGAAAATGAACATTTTTCATCTAAAAGCAAAGTATCTAAAAAGCTAGAGATAAATGAATTTTCAAAATAAGGTTCTAAACTATACCAAAAAGGGATAAAAACTCAGTTACACTATGAAAAGTTGTGAGGAAGGAAGAGAGAGAAAAAAGTTGGGTTGTCAAGAAGATCAACGACTCTAGATTGTTTGTTACTCATCACGGAGTGCGAAGGACCCTTCAAAGTGTGGTCCGTAGGCCGGTACTGGGGTGTTGGTCCGAGAATCATTTGCTTACAGGTCCGCAAAAAGGTTAAGTACAGAAACTGAGAGTAAACTGTTAGTAAGTTCTACAGCGTTTTGACATGGCTGTGACATCCCAGCACATGAACATGTTTCTAGTAACTCATTTTTACCATGTTTTAGCAATGTATTGATCAACAATAAATTGGAATTTTTTTTTAAAAAAACTGGTCCTTCACCACAGATAGCTTCAGATGCTGATTCGACATCCTGGTACTCAAGGCAGGAATCTCTTCTCTAACTCCATGACAGATGAAAATTTGGCTCCTACTTTAAAACTTACCTTAAAGGAAAGGTCACTTTTAACAATATAGCTTGCTCTCTCCAGTTCCCCACCACTCAGTTTTTGCGAACACACCACAAGGTTGCTTCTACCTACCTCCCCTTGTTCTGTGAGACCTGCTCTTGTTACAGCTGCAGATGCCGTCAAGCCCAGTGGACATTTCCTAGTTCTTTCCTTTCATGACATTTCTGTGGCATGAACACTCTTGATCTCTCCTTCATTCTTAAAAATCTCTCTATCCTGGGGACACGGTGTCTCCCTGGCTTTTCTCCTACCTCTCTGACCATTTTCTCTTGGTCTCCTTCACTGAACTATTTTTCTCTATGTTTCCCAGGGATTTGCCTTCAATTCACTTCCATTGTGGGTGAAATGAAACACAGATAGCATGGTGGCCAGGAGCCCAGACCATGAAGCCAGATTTCTAGGTTCAAATCCTGGCTCTACCTCTTAATATCTCTATGTCTTTGAGTAAGTAACTAAAACTCTTTTTTCCTCAATTTTCTTATCTGTAAAATGGAGGTAACAAATAAAACTCTACTTCCACTGTTGCTTTGAGGATTAAGTGAGGTAATATGTACAGTACTGAGAATGATATCCAGAATATCAAAAGACTCAATCAATTATTATTGATACACCATTTTTTCCCAGCATCTACAGATGGAGAGACAACATAACCCCCGGTTCATACTCCATGAACTTTGCTGCCTCTGCCTTTTGAGAGGCAATTAGATGAAGACTGTATAACCCATCTCATCCCTGGATGCAACTATTCTATGATGCAGATAAGTGCAGTTTAAGGATCCGTTAAGACAGCAGTAGAATTGACATCCTTCTGTGAAGAGCCTAAAGGGAATTCACTCCTGAACAGAAGCTCATCAGACTCGCAATCATCAGAAATGAGGCAAGGGAGGAACCCCAAGCAGGGCCTAGACTTTCTTCGAAAAGTAATTTAGGCTTCATTTTAATTCACCAACAAATGACGGAAATAAAGGCCCCACTATTCTACATAACAAAGGCATGACTTCAAACAGGTGAGAGCAAATGCCTCCTTCAGCTAAGATAAAAGAACTCAGGAAAACACGATAATGTGCCTAACCTGAACACTGTAACTTTCTCTTATAGCTTCCAAAGTACATTACTCAGAAAAGGAAAGCCTATAAATGTAACGAGGTTACTCGCAGGATAAGACTGTTCGCTATGAAGCAATCAGAGGACACGGACACCTGCCACAAGGGATGGCCTTGATTTTTTCACCATTGGTCTAATGCCCTCATATCTGTGCTTAATTAGAAAGCAGATTCATTTTTAAAAAGTCACCTGTAGTTCATGATGCATGCACATAGCTCATCCAAATGTGGCATAAAATCATAAAGTCACTAACTAACGATAAAAGAAGCCAGAACACATACATGTTTTAACCCTCTAGAGATTATCGGATCTATTGAGGGACCTTTTCTCCTGCCCATTAATCTCCCTTCCCGTGTAGTCAGAAACAAAGGTGAGAGGGTGCAGGAAACAGAAGACTTTTCTCCACAAGGAGGCCTGGCGCATCCTCAAACAGCTGAATGACTACTCTGCAAGTCTGCTTGCCTGGAGGGAGTGTGCCCTGTGAAGCCTACGCATCCAGGATATCACGACAGAGGACTGGATACATTTGAGATGACATATTTGCCCAGCTATTGTGCCCCCAGTTTGGGGGAAATAATAGAGCCACACTGAAAAAAAAAAAAATCAAAGCTCAAACTACACGTTAGATCTAACCAAATAGTTTTGTACACGATGCCCACAGAGTTATTAGAGACAAATAAGTTCAGAAGGTGAGGGTCTCCCTCTCATGAGCATCTTAAACATTTATGGAAACAGAAAATTGCCCTAAGCATTCCATTTGTCTTAACCTCATTGACTAACTCTGCACACAGAGAAACGTTGCTAGGATCCAGCCAGAGAGTGGTTCTGAGCCTGAGGAAGTTTAAGGCAATTGACCCTGGACTGCCAGCCTGGGAAGACATTAGCCTCTCAGCTGTCTGGGGTCTGAGCTACGACAAGCTCGTTCATGCCTCACAGAATCATACCTTCGATAATTCTCTGTTCCAACATCCAGCTTAGCCACTGAGGTCCACCAGGCACATCACAGGGGTCAGCAAGCTGTTAGGGTCATGATCGAACTTGGGAGAGAATAAGAGCTAAACTAAGGCCCTTACCCTACTGTAGCTATTACCCCCATTTCACTGCTTCTCTTTACAGAAGAATTTCTTGAACCAATGGGACTTCCTAATTCTTCACCTTACATTTTCTCCACAACCCTTTCTGTTCCAGGCTCTGTCTCCACTGCTACTCCAACCATGTTCTTGCCAAAGTCTTCAGTGACCGCCTCCATCCTCCTCTTCCTTGCCCTCTCAGCAGCATGTGGCACAGGACACTCTTCCCCTCTTAAAGCACTTATTCTCGAGGTGATACCATTCTCGCCTGCTTTTCTTCCCATCCTCCTGATTGGATGCTTCCTTCTCAGTCTACTTTCTGGCATCTCCTCTCTGTTTCACTTCTAAACATTGGTGTTACCCCAGGGCTTGCTCCTTCCACCCCTTCTCTCCAACTGTACTATCTCCCAGATGATCTTATATAGTCTCACACATATGCTAATACTGATATAACAATGCTTCCATGAGACTGCATTAGACATTTATCACTACTGATATTTTCTTGTTCATTTTCTATTTCTCCCTCCAATAAAATATAAGCTACATCAGAAAAGAAGCCTTCCTTATCTCATTCAGCTCTGTATCCTCAGGGCCTTTATTAATGCCTAGCACATGGCGGGGACATCATAAATATGTAGAAACTGAAAGAATGAAGAACTAAGTGGAATCAGGAAATATTTGCTGAACTCTTCCAGCAAAATACAGACAAGAAACATAGTCTCTTGGCATACAAAGGTGCCCCAAAGATCATTTTATTGAGGGGTATGGTGACAGTATTGGGCGGCAGAGGAGAATACAGAAGTGACAGGTTTCAGAAAATGCAAGTAATAAAAACAACTTTTTAAAATGAGTACATTGTCTTAGAAGGCAAGGGCTGTGAAAAGTTCAGAGAAACACAGAGCTGGTGGTACAAGCCTTCCCAAACCAGGCTAAGCCAGAGGGGACATATTGTAAAGTCCTTTGCTATAGCAACAGAGGGAGCCCAACTTGGAAAGTTACCATGGCACATCACCCTGTTTCCCACAAGAATCTCTGCTTTCAGTCCAGCAAAAAAATTAATCTCATTCAAATGTGAGTAACAGAAAAGTCATTGGCCTGCCTTCATTGTGAAAACAAGGGTGAAAAATAGCTTAATTTCTGGAAAGATCATAAAATTTCCCCAGAAAAAGTATTGCTACAACGTAGATAAAAATGATTACATAACATTTCAAAATGAACTAGAAAAAAACTGTTAGGGAAGCAATTGCATTTAAGAAAAAAATAAATTAGAATTAAAGGATCTCAGAAAAGAGGTGGCCAGGAAGATAAGACATGGAAATGGGTGGAACTAAAAAAATAAATTAAAAAGAAACCTAAATTATAAGGTCCACAAGGGGATAAAAGATATCTCAGAAAACACAGTAAAGATTTAGAAGAGAGATGTGGAAAAGGAAAAGAAAATGAAACAGAAATTAAGAGAGAAAAAACATTTGAGAAAAAATAGTTGGTATACCGAAGGCAAAAGACATCCTATATAGTAATTGGCATATATAGTAATTGGTATTCATTCCCAATGAAGAAAATCAAAACAGTTAAACAGAAAACAATTTTTACACTGAATTCAACAAAAAATTTTCTGAAATCCACATATTGAAAATGCACACTGTGTACATGATAACTTTGATCCCAGATGGTCAATTCTATTTACTTGGTAAAACTATTTACTTAAAAAAGAAAATCTTTGAGTATCCTGACAAAAAGAAGTCCCTGATAAAAGAACAAAAATTAGGTTTGCTTTGGGCTTTTTGACACCCGCCTACAACACCAAAAAATAGTGAAACAACACTTACAAGGCTCTTAAGGAAAGAAAATGTGAGTGAAGGATTTTAAACCCAGCCACGCTGTCGTAAGATAGAAAGGATACAGGCAAATGGCTACGAGAGTGAAAAAATTCAAGGACTATTGTTCTCATGAGCCCTTTCTCAGGACTCTTCTAGAAGACTGATTTCGGACAACCAGGAAATGACTGGCAGGGAGGGAAGCTTTGGCAAAAAGCCTGGTGATGAGAATTAAATATACTTAACTGGAGAACTAAGACAAAAATGTGAAATAAGGGTAACAAGATAATAGGCAAATATTAAGTCCTCTGGCAGCATAGGAATCATGAAGCTCATAATAAAATGGGAGAATAGAGAGTCGAAATTAAGCGGACACAATAAGTTCAAGCATATTTAAGAATACAAATATAAGCATTTTTGTAAGAGAATTCTATTAACTAAAACTGACTAACAGATGAAAGAGAGGAAGAGATTAGAGGTTAATTTTATTGTTATTCATAGTAAAGAAATTAAAGAAATAAGGAACTGAAGGTATAAAAGTATTTTTATAAAAGTAACCACTAGAGCGAAACTGTAAATCTCTAAAAAAATTACATAAAACAGACCACAGAATAAAATATTTTAAATACATGTAAACAGAAAATATGATGTAAAATAACAGAACTAAGATCATATTGATCATGCCAAAATGTAAATGAGCTTAACCCATCTATTAAAACATAAATATTTTCAAATTCGCATCTCAAGCAAAATCCAACTCTATGCCTTATAAAGAGACACTCCTAAAACAAAGGATTCTCAACACTGAAGTAAAAGGAAGGGCAAAGGAATATCAGCACAAGCAAACCTAATGAAACCAGAGGTCCCAATCTTCCTATCAGATAAAAGAGGATTTATTCCAAAGAACATTGAAAGAAACAAAGGGCATTTGTAATGCTGAAGGCTACAATTCACATTTTGTATGGAATAAGTGTGAGGATCTATGCATGAAATAATGTAGTGGCAATTTTCATAAAGCAGAAATTAGAGGAGATGTAAAGAAAACTATATACGGCCACACTAATTCTAGGATACTGGAATAAACCTTTCTCAGTCCAAGATAAACAAAATGGAAAAACATATGGATATAGGCTAATTAAAAACAAAATTAATAAGGTAGATCTTATACATATATTTTTAACTCTATATCCTAATAGTAGAAACTCTTCTTTGGAAAGGCTCCTGCAATATTAAAAAAAAAAAAAAAGTTGCAGGGGCAGCCCAGTGGCATAGTGGCTAAGATTGGCATGCTCCACTTCAGAGGCCCGGGTTCTCGTGTTCAAATCCAGGGCGTGGACATACACCGCTCATCAAGTCATGCTGTGGCAGCAACCCACATACAAAATAGGGGAAGATGGGCACAGGTGTTAGCTCAGGGCTGACCTTCCTCACAAAAAAAAAAAAAAAGTTGCCATTTATTAGACCACATTAAAACTCAATAAATCACAAAATTAGAAAATATAAAAGCCCTTTGATCTGGACATTTTAAATACCCTATCAATTTATTCTTTAGTCAAAGGGAAATAAAATTTCAGGTGCAACATTTTGGGAAAACAAACAAAAATAAAATCATTACAGACCAAAATACATGGGATATTGCTAACAGCACTACTTGGGGAAAAGGCATAATCTTAAAAACTTATCACAATAGACATGAAAGGCAGACAGTAAATGAATTAAGCTTCTGACTCAAAAAGATAGACAAAGAACAAGATAAATTGAAGAAAAAGAACAAAAGAATGAATATAGATAAAAAGAGAAAATTAAAGTTTGAATTCTGTAGGTGTATTACATGTTACAGTTCAAATAAAATAAATTCAAAATATAAAAAAATCATCTAATAACCCAATACTTTTATTTCAGACATTATGAATTGAGGTCCAAAGAGATTAAGTGGTCACAAAACCAGAAGTAACATCCATATCTCCTTACTCCTGGTCAAGCGCTCACGTGACTGAAGTTTAGAAAAGGTGGAAACTAAGAAGAGTTAGATCACGTCATGAAAGAGGGTCTTGAAGGAAGTCAGAGATTTGGCTAAGTGGGGGCAAAGAGCAGGGGATTCCTGGCTGGAAGCTGTCAACATTGGATAACAAGGCAATTGCTGCCCTTGAGGGATGTCCCAAACAAGTTACCTGAACAGGTGTTGAATGGTTGGTGATAAGGAGGAGAATAAATCCACAGAGGTGTAAACATTTAGTAAATAATTATAAATATTCTTACAAAAGGAACAGTTTTTTTTTTTTAAAGAACTAATGAATGATTAGCCTGAGATGTAAAGATTGCATTTTGAAACTATATACAACAAAGAAAGCATTTAGTGTCAAAAAGAAAATGTTGTTAAGGAAAACTCACATTACCTGGGAAAACTGCCTGTGGTGAAAGTAGATATTTCCTGCATTAAAGTAAGCCAGCGAGTACTCAGGGTTCAGAGAAATTGCTGCTCGATAGTCCTGCATCGCGTTCTGTTGTTGACCCATAAACTCATGAATCACACCACGATTTGTTAAGAACTCTGCTGTAGTATTGATCTGCAGTATAATAGTATGAGTATTTAGCATCTGGGAATAGTATCTGTCTCTGATTTCATGTCTGCAAAAATGAATGTTATGAAATCTACTTGTGGGAAACTAGTAATTTTATAGTGCGGGTGAAATCCCACTAGAGCAAATATTTTGAGAAAGGACTCAATATGAAGTTGGTTCAATGTCAACACTTTGCTGAGTTGGTTGCAATAAAACAAATAATCTTAGTGCTTTACTCAGCCCCTTTCCAAGGAACAGACACAGAGAAAAAAGCTTAACTGTTTAACTCTGTTAAGCTGGAGAGAAATTAAATAGTTAACATGTTTATTTGTCCTTTGTAGTAGCAGTTATCTTTCAGTTTTTTCCTTTTTCTCGTCTCAAAGATTACAATATCTATCCGAATCTACAGAAACAAAGTCAAAAACCTAGAAAAAAAGGGGAAGATTTTCTGTCACTGTAAACAAAACCTGACATTTTTATTTGCCATTTCACTACAAAATAATCTTGGGATTTACTTTATTCTTTCTTTAGTTCCTTCAAACCCAGAACATTACTTTTTGCGTTCATTTTTTATTACAAAATAATGTTGATGTCCCATGGAAGTACAAATGGCATTTACTGAGAGGAATCAACATTTATCAGGAAATTGTTTTTTGAATTTTAAATGCATTTAGGTTATAAAATTGGCAAGCCATAATAACTCTTTACTCCAGGAATCTCCTGGGAAAAAAATACAAATGTTATTTTCTCTACAAGTTACTTTTAAAAAGTAACAGAAAACTTCTTACTTGACTCTATTCATGGATGGTGCTAATTTATGCTAGTGACAGCATAATCTAAGTGGACTTTTACCTTTATGGCAGCATTAATATCCTGAATTGCAGCAAAATTATCACCCATCTGAAGACAGACCACAGCTCTTCCTTCATAGGCTAGGTAGCTCTTTGGATCAACTTCTATGGCAATGGTAAAGTGGTTCCAAGCTTTCTGGCATTTTCCTTGGGCCTAAAATAATTTTCCATTTACATGAAGCAGCAAATAGTCCATAACATGACAAATGTTTATGATTCTAACTTAATCAAATAAAACCTTTAGTAAGGATATATTTATATTGTGCTAGATCGAAATATGTTAAACAAGGAAGTAGGCTGTACTGTGAGTGCATTTCGTTGACCTCTGAATATTTATGCTGAATTTTAATTAATTAAAATAAATATAATTGTCAGAGTCATCTCTTATACCAGCCTTGGACAACATAAAATCAGAGCCACCAGTGAAACACCGATGCTTCTGACAATCATCACAAAATTTAAATTGAGCTCTGCACACACAGGCAGGGATTGTATTTATTTGCTTGGCATTGAATCTCCAATTATACATAATATATACATAATAAAATAAACGTGTTGAATCAATAAATGAATGAACTAGTGGTGTAAAATCTATTTTGATAAATTGTACCAGCATCTGGAATTTTAGGATCACTATACACATTCCATGGAAAATGCATGCTAATCTACCAAGCAGCTGTATATACCAACCTTACGGCCAACCAGAAAGCAAGAAAAAAGATCAGAAGAGGGGCACTGTTAATAAAATGACGTCAGAGTATTTCCTAGAGAAGACCAGCTGGTAACTAAATACCTCGTCACAGGAAGGCAGTGAGTTGATACATTCAGCACGGTCCAGGGTCTGTCCTTTATTCTCATGGGCTCAAAATCCCAACTTGTCAGAATCTCAGAAACTGACTCACATAAACCAAGCTGAGCCCAGTGACTCTTGCAAAAAACTAATAAGAAATGTAACTAATAAGATAACTAGACACAGTCCTTTAACCCGTAAATCTTCTCCCTCAGGGTAAATTATGCAAAACTCAATATCATCATCACAAATTCGTCTGATAAACAAGGAATCAGGCAAATTGAGATGAGGTTGTTAGACTATCAAACTGCAAACAGCCTCACAATAAGATTATTTCTGTTGTCTCTTCCTAACAACATCTGTTTTGCTCACTTCTAGATCCCTAGTGCCAGAAATACGGTAGGGGAATCTGTAGGTATTTGTCGAACAAATGGTCACCCCTTCCGCTGAACAGGACTTGGATGGGCCCCTCTAACACAGCTTTTTCAGTCTTTCCTTTCCTGACTCAATCCTTCCTCATAGTGATGTGTTTTTCAATCCTCTTTCAGGTTGATATATACCCAGTGAGATCTTCATAAACATGCAAACCTGATGCCACTGCTCTGGTGAGTGATGTCACATTTTTAACTGGCCTGCAAGGCCTTCACCTCTAGCCATTATTCAATTTTCCAGCCTCATCCCATGTCACTCTCCCCTTGTCCATAACACTCCATCCACTTGGGCCCTCTGTCTCTTTCTCACAAGACTTTCTAATGGGCTGTTCCATCTGGAACACTGTGTCCTAGCCCCAACTCCTACCTCTGACTAATTACTAGTCTTTCATACCTCAATTTGAATGTAAATTTCTCAAAAAGCCTTCCCTTACCCCTCAAACAAAGCTAGGTTCCCTGGTTACAAGCTGTCCTAAAACCCATCCTTTTCCTTTGTTGCACCTATCATGAGTTCAATTAAATAATTACTCATATGATTGCTTGACGCTCATCTCTCCACTAGGTAGTACACTCTACATGAAGAACCAAGTATATTTTGTTCACTGCCATATCCCCAGGCCTAGAGAAGATCTTGTCCTACCTATATCAGGTGCTCAGGAAATGCCTTCTGAATGCAATGAATGATGATGTGAACACATTTTATTGGATTGCACGCTCTGCCTGCTTTGGGAGTCATCTGGTTTCTTTAAATTGACTTTGCAAATTTCTACTGTGCCCCAACAATGGCTAATTTTATGTTTAACTCTCATAAGGCAGTCTTATTTCCCTTATCAATAAGTTCTTGGGCATACCTCATATAACCACTGATCCCAATAATCACCTTCAATATTATTAGTCTTAGATCAGCCAAACTCACTAATTTTTAAATGAAAAGAAGTTAATGGCAGATTATTAACAGGAATTTCTGCAAGTTACAATAATTTGAACATACTTTTTTGCCCATTGTTTAAATTTTGGGATAAAAAGAAGATTTAAGATTACTCAATTCCTTTTCATGAATATAGCACATTTAGCACTGTATTCCAAAAAATGTCACTGCATTTTTTATTAGTGCAGATAGGATGGGGAGTGCATGGGTTAGGTCAGAGTGTCCCAGAAATCACTCAGAGACCTGCTTGGCCACACACAGAGGAGCCCTCTTCCATCTCCCTGGAAGGACAAATGCCTGGTCTCTTGCCTTCCCAGTATGTTCTAATTCACTGCCTTTTGGAAGATGACCTGAATTCAGAAGTCCCTATACAGTGCTCGTCTGACCCATCACATGGCTGGAGTCCACTTCAGAACTTTCATACATTGTTTATTCCCTTAGCTTTTCACTAATTCAACAGGACAAAACCTAGATATAAGCCAGCGAAATGAAGGTTAGCCAGATTCTTCTATGTGAAACTCATCAGGCAAATTTAAAAGTTGTCTGTAAATGTTGGGGGAAGGGAGGAAGGGGTGCAGGCAAGGAAACTCAGGTTCCAAAGACGCTCGTCTCACCGGCACACCAGGGCCCGGACGAGCCCCCAGGCAGGCTCCCCATGCGAGTGAAACCCCTGCTCCCACGGCTGCTCTGGATACTCACATAAGGGAAAGGCAAAATGTTCACAACCAAAGAAATAACACATACCCCATCGCCGGCAAAGGGCCAAATACGTTCTATCTCTGGTCCAAGAGGTGCTTTCATGGCCCAAAATGTAGTTATGTAATATTACCTGCAAATTATAGCCTAAACTAATCCTGGCTTTTGTGTACGCTGGATTAAAATGCAGCGCTTTCAGGAAGTCCTTCTGCGCTTGTTTGGTGGCTTCATCGTGACCATACTCCATGGAAGAATTTCCCCGTCCAATGTAAGCATCCAGAAAATGGGGATTCATTTTAAGAGCCCGGGTGAAGAAATTGACAGCTTCTTCAAACTCTTTATTTCTGAAAATAAATAAAAATATTGATGCTTTCTGGTGAAATTTCTAAGCACTTTCCTGTGTGTAACTTTTTCATAAAGATTTGCATTGACCCTTATAAAAAACCTTTCATGTTTTTGTCCATCATAGGAAGTAAGTACATAAGTCCACATGACCTAAGGAAGTCTGACAGGGTCTTTGAAGATTTGGGTAAAAGGGGAGAGGGGAGGTAAGAGCCATTTTTGTAGCAGAATATGTTGGGATGATGTTCTACAGTTCTTTTTTCAGAATTGTAAAAGTCTGAATGGCAATCCTGAACCTGTTTTTAACAGCTATCAGTGGCCAATGTAGAAAAACATACGCCATTATTGACGAAATACACTATTTAAATCAGATTAAGGTAAATTTATTTATATGTATTTAATATTTCCCTATACAATGAAAGGAACCCAATTTTCATTACATGGAAGTCCTCACTTCAGGTCTTCTATGAGGGCAGGCCCTTTGTGGAGAGGAGGGGAGAAAAAGAAGTAAAATGCATTTTAAGTGTTAACTTGTGAATATATGTGACTAAATGATGACTCCGTCTCTCTCTATTCTCTTGTGGTGGGGTGACGGCTGTCGAGGGAATCAAGTATTCGTTCATGGACAGAGAGAGTCGCTTTTCCATCTCACATGCATATCTAATCATTATACTTAACCTCAATCAACATGGAGAAAGTCTAGATTTTTTTTTTAAATAGAACGAGGGAGCTAACATTGAGTGACTTTCCAGGTACTGTGCTAAGTGCTTTACATATTGCTATTCCACTTAATCCTTCCAACAACTCTAAGCTAGTTGTAATTTTCTACATTTCATAAATTAAAATAAAATGGCTCAGAAAAGTTTGCACCTAGTAAGTAACATAGTAAATAGCATACTAAGGTTGCACAGAGCAAATATCTGAGATCCACACTCAGGTAAACCATACTCCAAACACCAAGCTTTTCCACACAGTTGTCTCTACCACACGTTCCTCACCTTTAACATACTTGCAGTCGGTGTACGAGAGCTGGTGTCTCAACAGCGCAGTCAGAGGAAAGGCATGGAGTTCAGACCTAAGCCTGAACATGCAAATTAATACTCAGCTTTCTAGGTTGTTATAAGGATCAAATGAGAGCACGTGAAAAACACTTAGCACAGAGACCCTCACCCAGTAGAGATGATTATCTTCCTTCCATTCTTTTCATTACTTCTCAAAAAGGTTTCAAAATTTAGCAAGATGCATCACTACTTTGCTAATTTTTCCTTTATAAAATACATGGAACCCAGAGTAACTGTTCTAGAAACTGTCTTCTCGGAGATATTATTCACCAATATCTCTTAAAATACTGTTTCCCAAACTTCAGCCCCTCTTCCGTGACAGTTGTCCCGCCTACAATATCATTTACTGAATATTTTTCTTTAAGTCAAATCATCTTTTTACTTAACTAAATCTGTTTTAAAAGACAACTTAACTTCAAAACCATAAATAAAAATTAATGTCTCAGGCCAGAAATAGAAGGCCATCATAATAACAAATAAATTTTGGAGAGGGATACTGTAGTATGCAGAGCACTGAACCTGAGCTGAGGGCTGCACCGTCTGTCACAGTGTTAGAAAGATGTTAAAGGCTAGCTCTTAGCTAAGACGTCCTCCTTCACATATTTAGACAGTTTGAGAAAGAATTCGGTTTGAAACTGAAAACCAATTCAGTTTCTCACAACGTGATTCAATATTTTTTAATGCTTGTCAAGTGAGAGAGAGGAAGGGTTAATTAATGATCATGGAACAACTGACAAGTGGCCATTCACAAAGAAATAAAGTTGGATTCCTACCTTACTCTACACATTCCATATGGATCAAAATTTTAAGTAAAAAATAAAATCATAAAAGCACCAGAAGAAAACATGAGTTTGGGGTGGGAGAAAGCCTCGACTTTTATAGTCGAATGTATCAATATTTTCCTTTATGCCTTTGGAGTTTGTGATTAACTTGAGTTAAAGCAAAAGTAAGAAATCCTGTCAGCTTAAAAAAGGAGTTACACCATAAACAAAACCAAAAGGCAAAGGACAACTGAGAAAGTACCACATAAGTGAAAATGACTAGGTTCCTACCTTTGAGAAGAGGCCCTGCAAATCAGTAGGAAGGAATGACAAGTGGCCCAACCAAATAGGACATTTTCCAGGAAGGAAGCAAAGGTCAAACAGTCAATAAGTACAGTAGTTCCCCCTTATCCAAGGTTTCTCTTTCTGTGGTTTCAGTTGCCAATGGTCAACAGCAGGCCAAAAATATTAAATGGAAAATTCCAGAAATAATTCATAAATTTAAAAAAATATATATTTTTAAATGCTTGGGCATGCCATGAAAAATAATTGAGGTACTCATGATATTTGCTCCATATTTTGGCAAACACTACTCAAAAGTGGTGCATCAAATGTTCTGCCAGAAGATCACTCAAGAATCAACAGTAAAGCACCAGGAAAGCTTGGCTTCTGACTTTACAGACAGGTGAAGGTTAACATTCACACATATGAGCCAAATGGTATCTTCTGACTTCACTCTGTGGATTCTGACTAAGAAAACACAGGCTTATTTCCCTCAGGTAGTTTACAATGAAACTGTGCTTCTCTCCTGATAACTGGCAGTATTTGAGAAATACAAGTTCACTGAATAGAGGGTCACCATGCTTGTAGCTGCCTTCTCACTGTATTACAGAAATAATGCTAGCATAGATAACATAGTCTTTGTCAAGAATAATTAGACAGGCCAAAGCAATCCTGAGAAAAAAGAACAAAGCTGGAGGTATCACACTCCCTGATTTCAAAATATACTACAAAGCTATAGTAGTCAAAACAGCAAGGTACTGACAGAAAAATGGACACACACATTAATGGAAGAGAATTGAAAGCCCAGAAATAAAATCACACATCACGTCTATGGCCAGTTAATCTTCAACAAAGGAGCCAAGAGCATACAATGGAGAAAGGAAATTCTCTTCAATAAATGAGGTTGGGAAAACTGGACAGCCATATGCAAAAGAATGAAAGTAGATCATTACCTTGCACCCTACACAAAAATTAACTCAAAATGGATTAAAGACTTGAATGTAAGACCTGAAACCATAAAACTCCTAGAGGAAAATATAGGCAGTACACTCTTTGACGTTGGTCTTAGCAGCATATTTTCGAATACCATGTCTACTCAGGCAAGGGAAACAAAAGAAAAAAATAGCAAATGAGACTACACTGGACTAAAAAGCTTCTGCAAGGCAAAGGAAACCATGAACAAAACAAAAAGACAACCCACCAACTGGGAGAAAATATTTGCATATCATATATCTGACAAGGGGTTAATTTCCAAAATATATAAAGAACTCATACAATTCAACAACAAACAACCCAATCAAAAAATGGGCAGAGGACATGAACAAACATTTCTCTAAAGAAGATATACAGATGGACAACAGACACATGAAAAAATGTTCAACATCACTAATCATTAGGGAAATGCAAATCAAAACTACAATGAGATACCACTTCACACCCATCAGAATGGTTATTACTAAAAAGACAAGAAATAACAAGTGTTGGAGAAGATGTGGAGAAAAAGGAACCTTCACACACTGCTGGTGGGCATGTAAATTGGTGCAGCCACTAAAGAAAACAGTATGGAGATTTCTCAAAAAATTAAAAATAGAAATACCATATGATCCAGCTATTCCACTTCTGGGTACTTATCCAAAGAACATGAAAACACTAATTTGAAAAGATATATGCACCCCTATGTTCACTGCAGCATTATTCACCATAGCCAAGACTTGGAAGCAACCTAAGTGCCTTTCATTGGATGAATGGATAAAGAAGATGTGGTGTATATATACAAGAGAATACTACTCAGCCATAAAAAAGATGAAATCTTGCCATTTGCAACAACATGGATGGACCCTGGGGTATTATGCTAAGTGAAATAAGAAAGACAGAGAAAGACAATTACCATATGACTTCACTTATATGTGGAAGATAAACAAACAAACAAACACATAGATAAGGAGAACAGATTGGTGGTTACCAGAGGGGAACTGGGTGGGGGAAGGGCAAAAGGGGTAAAGGGGCATGTGTGTATGGCTACAGATGGCAACTAGAGCTTTGGTGGTGAACATGATGCAATCCATGCACAAGTTGAAATATAATGATGCACATCTGAAATTTGTATAAAAATGTGACCTCAATAAAAAAAAAGAATAATTAGACAGTAGTAATTTTGTAGAAAATGCATTTAGTTGATAGGTTTTGTTATGCTCAGTATTTCTATCTATGGGTAGTGGACTATTTACTTATGATGCATACCTATAGTGACCATGTAAACAAATTTCCATGGCAGTCCCAGTTCTCTCATAATTTTCATATAAATCATTGAAATGCATCTAGTCTACTGACATCCAAATTGCATTATACCCACTGCTAAACCTCCTACCCACAGGGAGATTAAAAATCCTTTGTGGGTATATATGCCAATATATGGTTTATAAAATATAATCTCACCCTTTGTATAGACTAACCAATTTAAAAAGAAAAAAAAAATGAGGCAATGAATTGAAGCTATTTTTCTACACCTATCTAGTTATCAGCACTAATGTTTAATGAGCTAGTCTGTTCAGATTAAGTCAATACTCATTAAACCTTAAAGCTGGAAGGGGACCTTGAAAGCCACCTAGCAAGCTCTTCAAAGCTGATCATGACTAAAATTCAAGATGTATATCACACAGTATCCTATAGACTGAAGCTCTTGTTAATCATCACATAGCAGCTGGACAGTGGAAAAATATGGCAGAGTATCTGTGTTATATCCGGATATGTGTTCATGCAGACATAAATTGTTAAGCATCAACTACCACAAATATAAAAGTATATCAAATTAGTTTTTCTAAAATAAAATGTGTTTGTATAAATCTAAAATAAGGTAATCACTGACAGAAGGCACAGGATTCTCATTTCTGTGTCCATTAACTTTGGATCCTGCGCTGAGCTTGCAGGCGAGGCCACAGACACAAAGGCCCACCGCGTTTTCCAAATTAACCACATACGTGACCAGATGTGCCCTACTGAGTTGTACAAATAAATCATAAATACCTCCCCAAACTAAAGAACGTGGCTTGCAGAGTCAAAGATTCAAAAGTATTTTATGCAAATATAAGCATAGTGAAATAAACGTGCTGAAGTAAAAAGTGGATGGGATACGTAACTCGGAGGAATCAGGCTCTCCCTCTGTGACATATTTTTCTTTTTAATCTGAAGGTGGCTTTCTCAAAGAAATCTAAAAATTAACTCTACCGTAACGCTCTATGTGACCAAATTGGGCAACAAGTAGGATATTCAGGCTAAGGAATGTTGTCTCCTAGCAACCACCAGAGTGGGAACCAGAGATACACAAAGCCACACTTCAAAAGTCTGCAACCCCATGAGTTCAAAGAGCAAAGCACTAAAATTTAAAGATTCATTCTTTTTTAAAAATTTTCCAAATGGGAAAATCTTTACATTCCCTGCTCTAAGATGCCAATAGTGAATCTCAATACTTACAAACCATGCTCTTGTGGTATAAGTACATTATAGTTCACCTTGAAAAGCAAAAATATTTTTCCTGAAATACATTTAACCAATCACGAAACATTCCTTATTGTTAAATTCAGTAAAACTGTTAAAACTCAAAACACACGGAACTGGAACTGTGAGTTATCAGGGCTTTACTGTTGATTTAAATTCTACTTTTATTAAAGGACAATAGAGAGTCTAGTCGGCTGATGAAAGTTGGTTATTTGGAATTGCAAAGCAGTATCAGCTTAAGGAGGCTCCGCCGTATATACCCAGTGATTACATTTCATAAAGGAGATCGGGAGCCAACACACAGGGAAATTTACTGACTCTGATAGTTGCTAAACATGGAAATGAGGTTGAGAGAAATTTTGGAGTCTGTTTTTAGTTTTAAGAGAATGCAGTGACCTCAGACATTTTTGGTCGGCACTCACCCCCTAAAACAAACACATCAGTCGTCGTTATTCCATTTCTTTTTAAGAATGGCAATGACTTAAAGAGATGGATTGTACACAGGCTGCTGGATTAAAATAGACAGTGGTGAGACTACGTTTTGTTGTCTGTGTAAATTAAAGGTCCGAGGCCAGTTTAGGCCTTTTAACCCAAAGACACCTTCACAAGTTCCAGTTATTATATTACTATGTTCATGAAATTAAAAAATCTAACTCTCATAGGGAAATGTAGCTGTACTATCTATGTCCTAAAATGGGGGGAAAAAATGATGTCGATTTCCTAAATAATTCAAACTATGTTCTACTGTCTAAATTGGATATTTACACCACCTAGTCAACCACCCTAATTTCCTCCTCCAATTAACTGCTATTGTTCCTCTTGTGAAAAATGCTCTAAGCTATTACTTAATCAAATAAATTTTATCCCTCATTAAAATCATCACGTGCTGAATCTCTCTGCTTTTAAAAGTAAAATGACCAGAAATTAATATTTAGATGTCAGATGTTTATGCAGAAATGTAAACATTATCGTTATCAAAACGAATCTCCTATACTCTAATATTATCTCAGAGTAACTTTTAAACTGATCATCTTCTGTATTCAGCCTTATGTAACTGTTCTTTTCTCCCCTTCTATAACTTACTTATTTCTATAATAATCTCAGAAACAGGTAACAATGTTTTAAGTGATATGTTTTTTGTAAATTTTCTTGCATTATGTAGATATTTACTGGTATTTTGTTAATTAGTTTTAGATTTAGAAATGTTTTATAAAGGCAACATTTTCTTGAAAAAATATTATTTTGAAATCACCCTCTCTTCCAGGAAATGGGCTTTTTAAAAGTTAGTTCCATTTTATGAACAAAATAAATTACTTGATTTTATTCTCAGATATTTCAAGCTATGCATGATTTTATTCTGTATATTACCAAGTTCCCTTCCCAGTGACTGGGCATGAATCAGATGGACACCCCCAATGCCGTGGTGAAGGTGTTTCCTTGCTGACTCAGCTAAAAGAGTTTATTGGAAGATAGAGGGTGCCGATGACACACTCAGGTGTGCTCCCTACTCCTGTACACGGATTCTTTGTGTCTCTCCCCATGTTTGTACTCTGTCACTTCCACAACATTTTCCTGTTTTTTCTGTTCTTCTGTTATGGTTGTAAATTTGATGGTCCCGTTTGCTCTCACCTCAGGATAACGTGCACTCCGTACCTGTGATGGCAGATGGCAGCAGCTTGACAAAGGCTCACGTCAGTCTTGCTTATCAGCGCAGCTTGCTTAAAATCCTGAAATGGTTTTATAAACTTTGGTTAATTTTGCAACACTATCTATTGTGCTTCCTTGAACTTCCTTCTAACTTTGAGTCTGCCACGAATATACTTAAAACGAGCACTAAAACATACATCTTCCTAAAATTTTTTTTTTTTTTTTTTTTTGCCTTTAGTATCACATCTAGTGAGAATGGACGGAGCAGAGGAAACGCGTAACTGAAAACTCGCTCAGAATCGTGTGCTACTGGTCTCCGGAGGTGCTGCCTGCTATGTGTAATGGGGCATCTCATTTACTTTCTTTTTATTGTTTTTGTTTTCCAGTGAACACCGCCAGAGACTTCCCCATCCAGATGGAAATGGATATTCACCTGGAGAGAACCTTTGGCGTGACATGACTATAGGACAAATAGGTACCCTGACCCAGGGAAAGGGTGTAACTGGGCCTTTTGAGTGGATTAGCTAAGGCTGTTCCTACCTTTGGAATCCAAACCACCTGGGAGAAGCCATAGTTTTGTCCAGGGATCCCAGAGATCTCCTGAGAGGCAGCAATGGAAACTCTGACCCCAAGATTTGAAGTTAGGGACGTCAACTGGGATGGACTCGAAAGGCCCTGGGGAAGAGGTTGTCCAAGAGAATTAAAAGTGCTAAGTCTGCAAGAGATCTTGCCCCTGTGGCCCCAGACACTGTCCTCTATTAGGCACCAGGGACACAGAGTCCTAAACTCATTAGCTTTTCAAAGCCCTACAAAAGTATTTGGGACCTGAAGTAAAATAAGAACATCACTAAGCTGAAATTAATAAAATATTTAAATAAATATTTACATATCAAAATATCATGTCAACTGCAATAGCTCTGCTTTTTCCCAGAGGACAGCCTCAGCAGGAATCTTCATGGGCTATTTTGGTTGTAACCTCACTTGACCAAGCTAAACAGTGGGGAGTACTGTAACCTCCTCTGGAGTGGCAAGGGAAATTCCTCCAGACGCCCTTCCTGGACGCTGGGACACTGGCACTCTACAGCCTTAAAGGGCAAGTGGCAGAGTTCTGGTTTCCACCCAACTGGAGAGGAGTTGACCATGAGAGACTCTCCCTCTCCCTCTCCCTCCTCTTCTCCTCCCCCTCTCCCTCCTCCTTCCACAGACCTTCCCTGGCTGTATTAGAGGGAGGAAGCTGGCTGTCTTACGAGGGTAGAATGAGTTTTCTGCAAATACTAGGGGTGACAGAGGGAGGGGTAGGGTCAAACTGAGCTCCCTGGGATCCTCCTGGAAGAGGAAGGTGTCAGTCACAGAACAATCTATGAATTTGGACTCCCCACTTAGACTCCTGAAGCATATTTTGATACTAAATGGAACTATTTGGAAGAAAACAAGAAAGTGATTGTCTAACCAAATATAATCTAATCAAATATGCTACCAGATAACTCCTCTAAGAGGATTGTTTAGCTAAAATGGAAGCACACTTACAAGTGTAAGTGAGATTTATTACAAACATTCCCTTTAATTTTGGAAGTTGCCAGGAGTGATCACTAACTTAAAAGGCTGAGAACACGAAGTTTAGTTCTCTAATCGATAAAACACAAAAATCAACTTGTCTCTACATACATAGTCATATTATACTACATGGTAATTAGGCATTAATTATCAGCAACAGACATAAATGATGACTATTAGCATTATTTAGTATAAAGCTAACCGTCGTTTTTATGATTTTTCTCTTCTGCATTAATTTTTCTCTAATATGCAGATCATAAATAACAAACCACACAACATCGCTCAGATACAAAGCAAATTCCCTCCACTCTCATTCCCTCAGCTGATGAGTTTATTTGTAAAGACCTTCATGCACACTGTCTTCTTTTCTGTGTCAGAGGGTGGGCTCTTGACCTCATTGCTTCCCATCTCCTCTGGAAACGCGTTCCATCATATTCCTGCTGTCTTTTGCGTCTTGTCTCACTTTCCCTACTTAACATGCCTTCCCTCAACCCTCCCTGCCCACCAACTACGCGTGGCCATGTCTTTCTAGTTCCTGTCACTACCAGTCTCCTTGAAAGCATAGTCAACACTCACTTTCTCCACATCCCCAAATTCCATCAACTTCTTATTATTCTTGCTATTTAATAAGGCCAACTTTATTTTGTAATTCATAAACTGCCTCTACAGACGTTATTTATTTTTATTCTTATCAAAGTAACTCATGTATACAGTGTATAGGTTCTAATAAAACTAGAAAACTTACAATGCTTACAGTGATCCCCTGATCCACCTCTCCTTACCCTCGAGTCCCACTCCCCAAAGGCAGTCGTTTTTACATTTTGCTGTTGTTTCTTCTGCTGTTTACCTTCAAATTTCTAAATAACACGAGCGTTATATCATGTTTAACTTCCGACATAGGGTAGAATTTAGCTGTCTTACACCATCACTCCTCACCCCTCCCCTTCACCCACCATCCCTATATAGCTAGGAAAATTTGTTTGTTTTAGTCTCTATTTTACTTCCCTTAAGTGCAGGATCCTTGCCTAACCGTTGAAACTGAGGCATTAAAATATGGAATGGTGCCTGAACATCTCGTCTTCACTATCTTTAACCTGTGGAATTATATCTTTTTATTCCTTTACTGTCTTAATGGTAGGTTTTCAAGAGGACAAACAGATAAACAAATGTTCTCAATTCAAAAAGCTTAACCATTAACTTCCTAACCAATGCCAGTCCAAATGCTGCTCTGCTTCCTGCTCAAGCTGTTGCTGTGGGGGTCATACAACTATCACTCGTCTCCTTGACCTCTCTGTTAATCAATCATTCCCACTAAAAATTTTTCCCTGGGTACGTTTTACGACTCTGCCCTCTCTTGGTTCTTATATTCCTTCATTAGTTCTTCCTCAGCTTTCATCTTTTTTTTTTTAAGTTTTCAAATTAACTTTTTTACTTTACATTGAGAAAAATTCATTTTTTTGCTTTTAAGTAATGTTTTCAAGGCATATGTTTTTCCAGGCTTTTACTTTTGCCTACCTATATCATTATATTTAAAGTGTGTTTCTTGTAGCCAGAATATAGTTGGGGCTTTTTAAAAATTCCAGTCTGACATTCTTATTATCTTAATTGGTATATTTTGACCATTTCATTAAATGTAACTACTGATATGGTTGGGTTTAGGTCTATCATTTGATTATTTGTTTTCTGCTGGTCTCCTCTGTTTTCTGTTCCTTTGTTTTCCCTTCCCAGACTTATTTTGGATTATTTTAATTTTTTAATGTTCCATTTTAATTACTCTACTGTCTTTTTGACTGAGGAAGTCACATTTGAGCAGAAATCTGAAATGAAAGGAGGGTCAGTAGGAAGAGTGTTCTGTGCAGAGAGAACAGCTTGTGTGAGGACCCTGAGGCAGGAGGGAAACCTGGCATGTCCAAGCAATAGCAAAAGGCCAGAGCGGAGTGACCTGAGGGGAGAAAAGAAGAATGTTGGACAGTGAAGTCAGAGCTGTGAGCACAGTCAGATCAGGGAGGGTCTTGACTGGCCACAGTCAAGAGTTCAGATTTTATTCTAAGAGTGATGGGAAGTCACGGGAGGGTTCTGAGCAGAGGATCACTTGATCTGCTTCGTGTTTTGAAGAGATCTCTCTGGCTGCTGTGTGGAGAGCAGCATGTAGAGGGACAAAAGCAGAAGCAGAGAGGTCCGTTGGGAAGCTCCTGCTGTAGTCCAGGGAAGACATGGTGGAGACTTGAAATAGGAGAATAGTAGTGGCAAAAACGAGAGATGACCAGATTCCAAATACGCTTTGAGGGTAGAGCTGACCGGACTTGCTCATGAGTTAAATGTGAGGTGTGAGGAAAGAGAGGGCTCAAGAATGATTCCCATTAGACCATGAGCTCCTCGAGGACTGGAAATCTGTCTTATTTGTCTTCATATCTTCAATGCCAGTACCTCGCCTTGTCTGAGAGGACATAGGATTTGGAATCAAGTGAGACCTGAGTTCAAATATTGCCCCAGTACTTTCTGGCTGAAAGATTTTATTTAACCTCTTTTGAATGTCAGCTTCTTCATCTATAAGTTACAATCATAAACTGTGCAGCATTGTTGAGAATCTGGTCGGTAGCAACTGTGCAACAAATAGAGTTAATCTTGTGAAGTACTCAGTAAGTATTTGCTTGGTAGACAGCACAGGCCCTGCATTTAATTCTCCAATGGCTGAGGTCCTTTGCTCCCAATCCACATTTCCTCCCTTTCTCCACCCCATCACGTGCCCAGAGCTCCACAGCTCTCCTGCCTTCTCCAAACAAAGTTCTGTAGCTCCCCTACCTGAGGGAATTCTGAATGGTCTATCCCAAAACCAAATCCTAAAGGAGTTCAACTCTTGTAATTACATTTCGTCATAGTGTAAATTGCCTAGAATAAAGTTTCTCACACACTTTCTTAATAATAAGTAATTCTGTAGGGTAGAATCTCAAAAGAGGACTCCAGAAGTCACAAAATCATACAAGCCATCTTTGGAGGTGAAAAAAATAGGAAACACTCCATGACATAACGTTATGTTGTGGTTCCTCAGAAACAAGGAAGGAAAACTACCATTATTCAACTGCAAACTTCAAATTGCTATTTAATTTTTGCCTTGTATCTCTTAATCATAATTCCAAAGTTAACTTAAAATAGACAATACAAATAAGATAAAAATAAATAAGCATGTGAATTTTGCTTAATTATTCTGTAAAGAAATACATTTTAAGCCACCTGTTTCTTTTTGATATATTGCAGATGCTGTCTTCTACCACAGTTCCCAGAGCCTGTCCCCACTGACTTAAAAACCTATCCTCAGTAGCCTATTTTCTGCCCTATGCCAAAAAAAAAAAACAGACTTATTTTGATATATTTTCAATAGGGAATGAGGAATATTGTGAATGAGAAAGAGCACCAAGCAGCAAAGTAAACAAAAGCAAAGTAAACGACACATTTTACTTGCCAAATAAATGAATTTTGTGTGTGGGCAAGATACTCCCTTGGGGGAGGTGATAGTTTCGATATTTCATCAAACCAGAAACTTTTTATTTTACATATTGGCTACTGATCTGTAATCAAAACAAAGTAAAAATACACATTCTTTTGCAAAGATTCTAGTAGTCTTTCAAAGTATTTCAATACAATTCTTGCTAAAATTGAGTTACTGCTCATTAATACTGACATTTGACATCAAGAAAAACTTGCTCACTATTTTCAGAAGTGAACCTGCAAAATCAAGTGGGTTCGTTTTTACAAGGAAACAGGAAGGTTTACCTCTAATGCAAAACTGTACTGCCCGAGTTCTACATAGATGAGTCCACGATTAATGAAGGTATTTAATGTCACTGTTTCTCCAGCATCAAGAAGAAGCACGATTCCATAATCTGTTAATGCCTAAAAATAAAATAATCACTGACAACCTAGATTCAACTCCTAAGAGCCTTATTACATTGGCCATAGACAAATGTATTTATGCCCAAACTAAGACCTCATAGTTCTTTAATATGACTTTAATTTATGGCCAAAAATAATCATTTGTTACATTTAAAGGTCCCCTGAACTAAATAATATGGATGCTGCTGCTTTTTAGTAAGTAATGCGCACTGTGCTTGCACTTCCCATGGTATCTGTGGAACATCCTAAGCATTTTTATCGTCTATGGTGGGAAGGGGGGACACGACACCCTTCCCCCACTCAGGACTTTCACCAAATGACTGTTGACGTTAAAGCAGAGCACTTGTTACCTTTTGAAATTTAATTTCTTTTTAGTGTTTTATTGTTTTCCTCACTGAAACCTAAGTTTTATGGAGGCAGAGCTTATCCATTTTGTCCACCACTGTAAAGCCAGAATGAGCACGGTGCCTGCACATAACAGGCATTTGATAAACTCTTGTTGAATGAATAAATCATGAATCAGTGAAAATGGTCTTAACAAAACTAACAAATAAGCACTTGTTGGAAAATTACTTCAAAATATTTTGATAAGTATACTCGTTTTTTTAAGCCATTAGTCTAAGCTGAAAATTAATCAGCTGAAAGGACCTTTCTCCATTACTTTTATCTTTTTTCCTCATTCAGTGAATAAACAAGTTTTTACTGATCATCTGCTCTGCACCAGGTACCAGGAACATCCCAAATTTGAGTTGGAGCTGAATCTCTTAACTGGTTTTCCTCCTGAACATTTTGTCCAAAAGAGCCATATGGGTTCATCAGAAAAGGGCCAAATCTTATATGCCTACCATACATGCTAACTGAAAATGCAAATAAATAGTATTTTACTATATGCTCATTGGTCCTTCTCTAGTGTGTCATGATTAGGCACTCAAGTATCTAAAAGAATCGTACAATTAAAGACCTTCGAATGTACACTGTGGCATAATTACAAATAAACATTGCCAGGGCTGTAAAAATAATTCATAATAGCTGTAAAAACAAAACAAAACTAGAATGTTGGTACTGTCTTTCACAGAAGCGCAGAATGTAAAACCTGTAAGATGCCTTCAAGATCCACTAAGCAGCTGAATATGGGACACAAGAGGAAACAAAGGCTGGGAGATGAGACTCCATGAAGGTCAATGAGCAGGATTTGTATCATGCCTCTGCTATTATTACTAGCTTTTCAGTCTTGGGAAAGTTACTTAACACTAAGCCTCAATTTCCTCATCTGCAAAATTGGGATATGAATAATTCATCATATTGTTGTAAAGGTCCACTTAAAGATATTTTGATGGTATGTTGGTAAAGCATTTAACCCAGTGCCTGTCACACAATAAGCCCTAAGTAGGTGACAACTGTTATTATTTTTATCAATATAGGGTGGTAGGAACCAGAATTCACCTTTCTTAATTTTTATGAAACAGTATCTGGGAGAATGCCTAAGTTCATTTTCTGCAGAAAGTTACTGGGGTTTTCTCAGTCTAACCATGGCAGGAATGCTGAGAAACAGGTGGAGGTAGATAAAGAGGTAGGAGGTGACACTGTTAAATGACATCCGGTCAACATGCTGGATGTCAGTTGGTTTTACAAAGCCGCGTCAGGACTGCTAACCAGAAGCAAACAAACCTGTGAGCAGCAGTGCAGGTCTCTGCTCCGGAGCGACTTGGGTGTGTTTCTAACCTCTCCCTACTTCCATTTCCTCATCTGTAAAATGAGTCGATTGGATAAAACGTGTTGGGTACATGGCAGCTCTAAAATAGCCAATTTGTTATTTTTTTAGTTAGGTCTCTATTTAGGCAGGTTTTCATTTTCCTTATTCATAGAGCACTGGCTCTGTTACACACCAGAGATAACAAAAATGGGAGTTCCCTGCCCCCACAGAGCCCATTGTTTGCAGACTCAAGAGCTTCCCAGATAAGGCAGGAGTGGGGGTGGGGAGGGGGTCGTCAAAGACCCCCTGTGCTGTGCAGGTTACTCTGATAAATGATCCTTTAATTAGCTCCTAGAATCTTAACAACTCCTTTGTTAAAAATTAGTTATTCATTTGTCAACGCTTCTGGAGGAAACCTGATAGTCGGGATTTCTACATCCTCGGAGAGAGAAACAATGTTTCTCAACTTCTCTTCCACAGCAGATAAATGGCTAAATCTCCAAATGTTTTAAATAGATTTAACTGTCCACGTTTCGAGGAGATTGAGGGAGCGTGTCCACACAGAACAGCGGGAACATGGTGTACTCTTTTACAGGAATGCTTCACTGACTGTGGAGTGGATAGAAATAAAGAGGGGAGGGGAGGCACGTGGGCGACTGAGAAAGAGAAGCAAGAGGGTGGGCCAGAGCCCGGAGTCCACAGATCAGCTGGCGGGTGAGGAATCTTGACTGGAAAAGGACCAAACCGACAAGCGGAGGGAGGAAAGGAGCAAGATTAGCAAATAGAGAAGAGGGCTTGCACAGGCAGAAGCTGAAAGAGGACGGAGAGTTAGGGCTTCGAGATGCACAGCCAACCCTGGTCCCTGGTCCTGGAGTTGGAAACCATCACTCAAACCCCCTGCTGTGTCTGTGGTCTGAGCACTGTACAAAAAATACCTCAACACACTGCCAATGTCGAGATTCTGAAGCAACATTACTGCTAGGGATCACCGCTTAAAAATTCTGCAGGCAGTGTGTATCAGTAGAAACATGTACTTAAGTGAGAATTATGTAATGTATTTTAATTTATAAATGCCTTTAAATGCTTACATAAGCATTGTAAAATTAATTTTTCATTTGATACTGCAGATATTGTTTAAGAAAATTTAGTGAGCAATAACAAAGAAATTAAGTATTCTTTGAAATGATTCTTTGGTTTCTCAAGTTTTTTGTGTGTCTGTAATTCCACAGGAATTATTGTTCAAAATTATAACAGAAATAATAAGAAAATACTTTACACATGCTTTATATATGTTTACAAATGCTTGATCGTATTATTTATTAAAATGGTCATCTTACCATTCGAAGTTCACTTATCTTGGTGTAACATAATGCTCGGTTATAAAATGCTATGTAACTGTTCTTGTCCATATTGATAGCTGTAGTTAAATCTGTAATTGCTAGTTTATAAGTCTACAAAGAAAAAAATAATTAGGTGAGAAGGGTTAATCATAATGGACTGAAATTTAATTGTAAAATAAATTCTTGATTTCATCAGAGTTTTGGCACACTCATTTAACCCTTCTGCGTATCATCCATGAAATTAAGATAATCAAGCTAATCCTTCACACAGTTAATTAAGAAGATCTCTTGGTAGGAATTACTATTAGAGTTTCTCTTGCCTGCAAATAAAATTCAATATATAAACAACTTTAATTTAGACGATTATCTCATTACCAATGTTGCTATACAGCAAGGAGAAAATTGTACTTATTGGTAAGAGAGAAGCCAGCTCCATTCACCCAGCACACACTCACCAGAACCTGCTTGCTTCTGTCACTCGTACTCTCACATAACATAATCGTCAGATTTTCCACCCGGTTCTCCTTTGCTCCCTCTCTGCTGCTCCTCTGATACCTTAGATCATCCATTTCTATAGATGGTAATTTTCATGGAATTAACACATAATGCAAGGACTTACCTTTGCTTTAAGGTATTTCATATGGAATAGCTACAAAGAAAGGTCAGAAAAGAAAAGTAGAGAGAAAGTATCCCATGTAGTATCAGATATCAATGGTGCTGTGCACACCCTCGGATCCAGTAATTTCTGTTTAGGAATCAATCATAAACTCAAGCAATGATTTTGTTCTCAGTGTGTATAACTCTATTACTTAAAATAGTAAAATAGTAAAAAATTTGAAACAACCCAAATGTCCAAAAATAAAGTAGTTAAAAATAAACTGTGGTGAATATTATACAGAAATTATGTAAATAGCATAACCCCATCTTTGGAAAATATATATCATATATTATTAGGGAAAAAAAGACTGAATGCAAATACACCAAAATGCTCCTAGGAATTTTCATTTGATGGTGGGGATAACAGGTGATTTTAATCTTCTTCTTTACTCCCCTCGGTATTTTCCAAATTCTCTACAATGAATATATACTACTTTCTTAATAAAAATAAACTATATGTGTTATTTAAAGTGTAAATGTCAAAAATAAATATCACTGTTGTCAAAAACTATGGACTGAAATCTCTTTTGATGTGAAAGTATAAAGTGCTGTATGTAGCTCAGCCGTTCATACCACGGTGATTCTCCTCTCAGAGAGAAAAAAGGGGTGAGTCCCTACTTGGCATCAGAGCATCTGCCCACTCTCAAATTTCAGTGAACAAGGCAGGAAATTGCCCTACCTTGCTGTAGTATTTCAGAACTCCTCGGTAGATGTAGGCACGCACACTCTGAGGATAAATTCTGATGGCCTCATTACAATTCAAGATCGCTTTGGCGTATCTGCCTTTCAGACCATAGAAGGCTACTCGGCTTAAATATGCCTTTTCAGAGAAAGAGAGGACGAAAGGAGGAATGCATGTTTTAGTAAAAGCATTGATTCTACCAAAATATATGGTAGTTTGAACAAATCTATGCCACCCAAAGATGGTTTAAAATAGTCTCTTTTTCCACTCTCTTTTATTAGAAAAAATTTCAAACATACAGAATAATTGAAAGACTAGTACAATCAACATCCATACTCCTACCACCTAGATTCGATAATTATTAACATTTTGCAATATTTGTTGTATCTAATTTTTTCTGAACTATCTGAAAATAAGTTGTTGACATCATTATACTTCACACCAAGTCTTCCAGTAAGCATCTCCTGTGAAGAAGATATTCTCCTACACAACCACACTACCATTATATATCTAAGAAAATTAACAGTATTTCCCTAAAATCATGTAATATTTAGTCCACACTCAAATTTCATAGGTTTTTGTGTGTGTGTGTGCGTGTGCGAGGAAGACCAGCCCTGAGCTAACATCCGTTGCCAATCGTCCTCTTCTTTTTGCTGAGGAAGACTGGCCCTGGGCTAACATCCGTGCCCATCTTCCTCTACTTTATATGGGACACCGCCATGGCATGGCTGACAAGCAGTGCGTCAGCAGGCGCCCAGGACCTGAACCGGCAAACCCCGGGCTGCCAAGCGCAAACTAAACCACTGCACCACCGGGCGGCCCCTTTCATAGACTTTTAAATCAGGATCCAATCAAGCTTCACCTATTGAATTTTGTGTTGTCTCCCAGAAATTTTAAAGGCAGGAATTAAAAGAATTAAAGGAATTTTAAATATTATTTAAAATAATATTTTTAGTTCAAGGGGAAATACAAATATATGGATTATCAAAATGAATTATCATAGTTAGCTGAAAGTAGGTATAAGTAATTGACTGTTGCTAACTAATAACAAGGACAAATGATTTAATAGTTTTAGCAAATTTAACACACTCTCCAAATCACTGCAATTGTTCATTTAAATACCTGGTAGTGTTTTGGATCCAGGGTAATTGCACGATTAAAATCCAGAATCGAGTTATCCTTGTGGAGTTTTACTTTACAAAGCCCACGCTGATAAAAGCCTTCTGCAAAATCAGGATTTGCTTTCACAGCTTTTGTAAAAGAATCAAAAGCCTAGAAGAGTACATTGTTAAAAAGCAAATCATTTAGTGAGTAGGATATATTAATTTAAAATGTTAATAAATTACAGTATATAACTATTGTTGAAAAGTTTTCACTCCAAGTTTCAGACACTGTCCACCTCTGTGACTATAAGGACTGGAATGGGGTGTGTGTGTGTGTGTGTGTGTGTGTAGATGGGGTTGTGGAATATCCAACATTAGCCATTGGAAAATATCAATTATTTTACATATTTATCATATCATTTGACAATTTTGGTGGACTACCCAACATTAGCCATTGGAAAATATCAATTATTTTACATATTTATCATATCATTGACAATTCTGAAGTGGAGAATTGTGTAAGATAGCCTAATACTGGATAAATACATAACAATTGAATCAACTGGTTTGAAATGATCCTGGCTATCTTAATAACCAATTTCAATCTGATTTGAATTGTTCAGTTGTCAATAAGAAAAATCAAACAGCGTCCTAATCATTTTCCATTTATTCTACATTACACTGAAGCACTCAATTTAAAGTACTTACAATTTAAGAAGTAAATTCATATTAATGTGATGAAATTATTTTGCTATAATAATTTCTTACAGTTAGATTTATTGTTTGGGTGGGAAACACACGTTAGTCTTTAGAATATTGTTAACAAACAAGCATCAAATAAAATGTGTTGAGTAAATAAAACGATGTAGTAGTATTGCAGCGTGCAGACTGACGGTAATAAGCCAAGCTGTACAAGAAGCTTTGGTCTAGTCACTCACTGCCTTCAGAAATAGAGCAGAACGCAAGCAATTTCTAAAATCACAAATAACCCATGCTCCTAAACACACAAAATACCATTTGTAAGTTGCCTTCCTCCATGTAACAAAGACCCAAGTTATACAGACAGTCTGCTGAAGCCATTATGGCATTTGGTCCTTTATCCGAATGAGAAAAAACTTCCAACGCCTTCTTAAGCATTCTCATAGCTTCCTATAATGGTACAAAAAAAAAAGAGGGAAGAGAATGTTTCTTTCTCATCTTTCTTTAACATAACAGTTTTAAATGTTAAAAGGACTCCTGAGCACACTGCCCTACTCTCATTTCTCATGAGGACACAGAGGCCTAGTAAAGGCACAGATCTTGTCAGGGCGTGAGAGAAGAGGAACCAGGCACAGAGTCTGACGGCAGCAAGTCCCAAGCTGGTTCCTACCCAACCAGCCGGTACTTAAGCAGGTTTATGCACATGGATGTTTGGAACTATAATTTCTAAATTCTAAAGGCTATTTTCTTGTAGTCTTAAATCAGATTTTAGTTTATAGACTAGTTTATGACCAATTTCCCTGTAATTTCCTGAAGGGAATACTGGACAGCTATTAGGCAGCAAAAGATCTCCAATGATAATGTCTGATGGAGTTTTAATCAACCTTTATTTTGTCCTGCTGTGCTCTTAATGGGGTTCCATTGACACCAGAAAATAAACTAACATCAAAAATCACCCATTTAGACTACTTAGTCAAAATAGTTGAAACTCATTAATGAAAAAAAATTTCAGTTTTCCAGATAGGAATGCCTTTTCATAATTACTTAATCAACATATATATCTATATAGAAATACAAATACTTGTAACTCTTTAGCTCATTTTCTTAATTATATTAAATTGCTAAAGAAACAATGAGATTTAACTTGGATATGCTAAGTGTCCTTTGTGTCCCACCTCAACATCCATCCTCCCATCCTCACTCTCAACATCCATCCTCCCATCTTCACTCTCAACATCCATCCTCCCATCTCCACTCTCAACATGCATTCCCCCCACCCTCACTTTCAGCACATGACCTTGCCATAGAAAAAAGCCATCACCTTCTCAATTTCCCTCCTTTTTACTTTGCAATGTATCTATATCTTCCTCCACTTCCATCTTTTTCTCTCCTGTCTTTGAATGGTTTCCTTTCTTCTCCTTTCAGAGGTAACGCCTCAAGCTGTGTCCTTTACCCCAGCTCCTTCTGCCCCCCTGAGCACAATCTGTTATTTCCTTCCTTTTTTGGTTATCTGTCCCTGCACTGTCTCCTTAAGTCCATAAAGTCTTCTATCTCATTTAATTAAAATTAACACATCTTCACTTTCTCCTGCTTCCTTCTCTAGTGCATGTTCCACTTCTCTCCCCTTCGCCATTCAGAAAAGTCTCCTTGGGAGGCTCTGGAGGGTCTTGCACGGAAGGCATAGATACATTCTGACAACAGTACTGTGGCTGCTGTGTGGATAAAAGCTTGGAAGAGTGCAACACTGTTGCTCTAATTCAAGCAAAATAAAAATACGTCCTGGACTAAGAGAATGATCAAAGAAATAGAGAAAGGAAGTGGATTTGAGAGATATTTAGAAAGCAGAACCAAGAGAACATCATTACTGACTGAGTGGAAGGGGACAATCAAAGGTGACCCCAGGTTTCTAGCAGAGGAACCAGGCCACAGGGGTAAATTAAGGTAAATGTAAGAGTATTCCCAAAAGGAATTCACTATCAGAAAATTGTCAGATCTCCCTAAAATAATCTAGGGATTCAATACAATTCAATCAAAATTCCAACGGGGTTTTTAATGGATCCTGACAAGCTGAATTTAAAATGCATATGGAAGAGTAAAGGGTCAAGACTAACCAGGAATTTCCTGCAGAAGAATATGGTGTAGGAACTTGCTCTACCAGATACCAATAATTACAATAAAGCTATAGTAATTAAGACATTGTACTACTGGGCCAGGGACAGAAAAATTGATAGAGAGCCCAAAATCAGATCCACACATACATGAAAACTTATGGAATGATAGATGTGGCACTTTAAATCTCTGGGTTAAGGAGAATATTTCAATAAATGATACTGGAACATCTGAATATCCATATGGGGAAAATTGGAATTTTATCACTATCTCACACTCAAAAAAATCAATTCAAAATAGAGTAAGGTCTTAAATGGGAAAAGCAAAACTTTTAAATCTTTAGAAAAAAATACGGGAGAATAGCTTTATGACCTGGGCTAGGAAAGGACTTCTTAAACAAGATTTTTTTTTTTAATGTCATGACAATAAAGCAAAAAACAGATATATTTGACTACATTAAAATTAAGAAGCTCTATTCATCAAAAGACACCATAAAGAAAATGAAAAGACCAGCCACAAATTGCAAGAAGATACGTGGCACACATATAACTCACCAAGGATTAATGTACAGAATTAATTTTTTTAAATGCCTAAAATTGATAAGAACAAGAGAAAAAAAACAAAAAATGTGTATGGGAAATTGATAGAACAGGAAATATGGATGGGTAAGAAACATGTAAAAAGATATACTCGAACTGAGAAACGTGAATTACAACCACAATGAGACATCAGTTTTTATCCACCAAATTGACAAAAATAGTCTGACAACACCAATTGTTGTAGAGGATGCAGATCAATAGCAATACTCATACACGCAAGAGGGAGGATAAATTGGTACAACCCGATGGAACAATGTGTCAGTTTCCTGAATAAACATTCACGTTCTCTGTACCAGCAATTCCACTCCTAGGAGTCTATCCTGGAAAACTACTCCATATGTTAACAGAAGACATGAAAAAGAATATTTATAGCGGCCCTATTCTTAAGAGGAAAAAAATAGATAAAAGGAAACAACCCAAATGTTAATTAACAGAAAAATCAATAAACAAATGGTATAATTTAGTTTTGTAAAAAAAAAGATACATAAGCAGTCATTCTAGCACAATATAAAATTTCCACTAATAGGCTTAGTAAACGTTACTGAAGACTTTTCACCTTTCTTTTCTTGGCCTTCATTTGGGCCTTTGCTAATAGCACATACATGGTGATATCGGGCTTGTTCAAAGTGATCCCATCTAGGACCTGGATGGCCTTGTCATGGTTCTCACAAAATGAATAAATGAGTGCTTGCTGTATGGGACTCAACTTAATGAGACCTACAAGGAAAGAAAGTGTATCAATACCTTTGCCAAGGAGCTAGGATATAGAATAGAATTATTTTAAGGAAGTCAAGCAATTCAATAATCTATCTTTATAACATGAATTAACACATCAGTATGATACTAAAATCTATTTGCTATCAACAAATAATAAGACCTCCCAATTACAAACAAAAGAAGTAGAAGTGTGAGCCAGCCCTGATGGCTTCGTTTCCCAGTCGTGGAACCACAGCACCTGTCAATCAATTACCATGCTGTGGTGGTGGCTCACATAGAAGAACTAGAAGGACTTACAACTAGGATGTACAACCATGCACTGGGGCTTTGGGGAGGGGAAAAAAAAAAGATTGGCAACAGATATTAGCTCAGGGAGAATCTTTCCCTGGCCCCTCCCCCTAAAAAATGTATCAGTGTAAGTCTAGTGTTTCTTATAATAATACCCCCCACAAAACTCACTGTGTTATGGAGCATTTTACTAATTGATTATGTACACATGAAACTGAAGTTTTAAAGTTTCACAGTCTAGCTTTGACTTTCAAGTGACCCTCTTCATGTTATCTGTACATAGGCTATCACAAATAGTATCAAATTTTAAAGAGATACTTCTTTTAAAACTAAGACTATTATAATTTTTCATTAATTATATTTACCTTTGTTCATTTCTGCAATTTGATAAATAGTGAACTTTGCAAGACCATAGCATTTCATCATAAGAAGATATTGTCCTCTGGAAGAAATAATACCTTTTCAACTCTAAATAGTTAAAAATAATTTTTCAAAATAAAGTTTCCTATAACCAGTTACTGAAAATTTTACAGTTACAATTCATTCATTCATACTTACATATGCATGATACAAACAATGTGAAAATTATATACATTTTATATAGTCTAAATAGACCAATTAGCATGGAGATGTGATGAGAAAACAATTTAGGAAATGTGGGGCTGAAAGGAAAACACTCAAATCTTTTTGCAATTATCTGTATTTAAAATGTTTTACTCTGTTGCTGAGAAATTATTAAAAGGTAAATATAGTTCAAGGGACATAAAAGGGGGAAAATATTTACATAAATTGCTAAAATGTGGTTCAAGAGTTAAAAGACAAAGCAAGCCTTCATCTGACAGCATTGTTCCAGTCCATTTTGCCGCGTCTATGAGTCCATTTCCCATGTTAGAGATTACAACACATTTTTGGTAGTGGTAACTTGCAATGGGTCCCTTTATAGCAAGCTCTACTGCATTTGAAATACAATTTAATGTGTTGGGGTTTTTTTCCACTGAATTAGCTGAGGTTTATGTTTGGTACCTCTGTGGACACAAACAACTATTCAGAATATGTTACCTTACTTTCATGAGATATGTGATAACTATGTAACCAGTAATCTAAAAAGACCTCTAAGAACTTAAATGCAAGGAGAGAGCAAAGGGAAAGTTCTGGTTATCTTATATCATAAGTGATCTTACAGTTTAACAAAAACAATCCCTACATCTGACTTGATGGTTGGGAGATGGCCATTGCTGGGAGACTAAATGTAAAATGAGGAGGCTGGAAGGATCAAGAGAGAACTAAAGATCTCAACAGCCAGCTCAGGCGCTCAGTTATCCAAGAAGAATTCTATTCCCATGCACATACCTGATTATGTAGAATTGGATTCCATCTGGCTGAAGGTGGATTGCACGAGATAACTCTCTTACTGCCTTTTTCAGTTTATGCAACTGTCGAATGATTAGCAGAAACTTAAATCACAGTAATACGGCTTGCATCCTTTCTGATGTTTATCCCCTCCCACCTTCAATACAGAAACTGTGCAGGAACATCTCCTAACACACGTTTTTCTTAAGAATCATCAAAGCAAACAGAATACAGAGAAGTAAACAAAACAAAACAAAAAGTTTGTGATGCCAATTCTTCTGGTTTTTTAAAACAATTTATCTTTAATTTTGAAGAATGATTATATATACAATGAATTATATATACTACATATATGTAATTTTACATAAATGTAAAATATGAATGTAGAATACATTCATAAAAATGTAAAATGTAAAATATCATACATTCCAGTTTGTTTTCCTTTTTTGTTTAGTTTTTCAGTTTCTCTCTCTCAACCAAAACATCTTTTTCACCAAATTTGATCCATGTTAATAAACTAGCAAAGGAGGGGAAAATAAAAAGCAAAAGTCAATTCCACTTAAGAATAAGGGAGATAAAACAAGTTTGCACTCAAATTATTAAGTAAATGAATGAATAAAATAAATACAAGAATGATAAAGATATCTGTTTAAAACCAATATATAATGAAAAGTAAACACTGATTCTTTCCTTAATACTGGTCACAGAAGCATAATCTGGATTTCTACAAATTTGGGGACAAAAATCTACTATCATTGGGGTATTACAAAAGGAGGACCACACAGATATCAGCAAAATGAACCTGGGACAACCAAGGACTCCTCTTACTATGCTGACATGGTGATGCAAAGATAAGTCACAAAGCTAATGTGTGTAAGGAAGTAGGCAGTACCTGTTGAAATGGTACAAACTGTTGAGAGAAAATAGTGGATGGAGTCAGAAGAGGGAAACCAAAATGGGGGAGTTTGATATGTGTTTGAGTAGATTTGAGAATTTCTGTGGCACTTTAGGCCTATTGCTTCTCAAGCTGACCTTGTTCAGGTTGGTGTAATTAATAAACCATCTAGTCATATGTCAGCATTACTCCACCTGTTCCAACCATACATATCTATGCATTGTGAGGAAGACTAGCCCTGAGCTAACATCCACTGCCAATCCTCCTCCTTTTTGCTGAGGAAGATCGGCCCTGGGCTAACATCCGTGCCCATCTTCCTCCACTCCACATGGGATGCCGCCACAGCATGGCTTGACAAGCTGTGCGTTGGTCCATGCCCAGGATCTGAACCCATGAACTCCAGGCCACCAAAGTAGAGCGCATGAACTTAACCACTACGCCACTGGGCCGGCACCAGAATCTTGCTTTTCTTACTCGACAATATCTAATGGAAAGCCCTCAAACTCAGCTAGACTAGTTCCAATTATTCTTCTTATTGACTACATAATATTCTATGGTGTGACTATAACACAATTTATCCATCCATTACTGTGTAGAGAGTTTTGCCGCTCAGAACAATGAGTCTGAATACGTGTCCTTACACCTGATACTATGCTGGTGCTTTGGTTCCTAAGTATGCTCAGAGGAAATTCCAACTTCCCCAGAAGGCCTCAGCTCCATCAGCAAGGAGTTAAGCAAAAGGACCACACACCCTTCCCATCCCTTCCCCAAGAGGAGTCATGAGCAAATTTTCACTGGGGACAATACCAAACCTTCCCTGGATCTTCTACCTCCATCATCAGGAAGGTAAGGACTTTGAATGGGACTCTAGTCACACTGGGTCCTGAGATGTAGACAATGCAGAACAGAGCCTCCAGTCAACTCTCAGTGGACATGCAGTGTGAGCAAGAAATAAACCTCTGTCATTTTAAGATGGTGATTTTGAGTCTTGTCTGTTGTTTTTCCACAGCATGACCTAGCCTATCCTGATGGAAACCAATGTGGCTAGAGGACTGCAGGAGAAGACGGCAGAAAGGTAATGAGGAGACACTTCACGTGGGCTCTAGTAGACCTTTGGATTTTGCAGGATTTGGCTTTTATTCTGAGCGCAAAGGGAAGCTACTGAAGTGTTTTGGGCAAAGAAGTGAAATAATCTGACATGTTTTAACAAGATTACTATGACTGCTGTGTTGAAAATCCACCAAAAAGGAGTATAGAACAGAAGCAAGACCAGGAGGCTGCCACAATAATCCTGGTGAGAAACGGCAGTGTCATGGAAGGGGCGGTTAGTGGCGGAGTCGTGGAAAGGGATATCTATTTGGAAAGGTAGAGACAACAGTTAACAGTGCTTATCTCTGAAAAGTCACATTTGGTTGGAGTCAGGGAGAACTTTTACTATTTATTGTGTTGTTTGAATTTGTTGCACTAAGGATATACTACATTTTTTAATTTAAATAGCTTGTAAAATTTAAACAAAATTTAAAGGAAAGTATGAATGAGTAGGATGCCATTCTGTGCAAGCATCCCATTCTATGAACCCACTCACTCACTCATACACACACATACACGCAAAACCAACAGACTCCAAAATGTCAGTAGTAGTTATCTCTAGAGAATGAAATTATGGATGGTTTTTAATTTATTCTTATTTGCATACATATACTACATGCAATAAATATACATTACTTTTGTAATAAGGAAAAAACAGGTATTATTAAAAAAAAGAAAGACAAAAATTCACACCTCATCAGTAGAGGCTTTATAACATGGCAATTATAGTTGACTATATCTACGCTTTATTTATTTCTTATAAATGCATTAGCCTCTGTAATTGGCTGAACAAGAACACATTAATATTAAATTATATTGAACAAATATCCAAAAAACTAAAACTTTTAAAAAAAATCAGACCTTAAATACCTTATGATAGGTTTCTGCTCGACAAATATAGCTTTGAATATACAAAGGATCAAATTTAATAGCCTCAGAAAAATGCCAAATGGCTTCCGTGTAGTTATCCAAGTGCAGCAGATGTATGAGGCCAATATTTATATAAGCCAAAGTAACAGTTCTAAAAAAATGAGACAGCAAAATCTCGTTAGACATTTTAATTATTCCAAATATTCTCCAATTGTGAATGAACCTAATGAAATAGATATATCAATATATATCAGGGTTTTTTTTTTTAATGTTTTACTAGAGCAAAGTAAAATAGGTAACTCTATTAAAAATGATAAACACCCTTATGAAATCCTTAGTAGGAAATCAACATTTGTAGAGTCTGTGCGAGGAACAGAATCCCTGAAGTCTAGGAGACCTGGAGTCATTATGGAGCCATTATGGAGCCATGCTCCATGACTTTCCTGAGTCAAACTCAAAGTTTACCTCAGATAAGCTAAGTAAACAGTGTGCTGGTTGGCATGGAATTGGCATAATTTGTTACTCCTTCTGACACCTTCCATTTTAATGAATGCTTCATTGGAAAAAAGGGGAATTATTCAATTAAAATCTATGTTTTGCAGTTTAGCTTTCTGACTAGTGTGTGTAACTTTCAGTCAGTGTTTCCTCCTGAATCTGTGTTCTAAATGTGACTGGCTTTTTTCTTTCACTTTACTAAGCAAAATGAAGTCAGAAGATCTAAACAGAGGGTTTCCTCCTATTGAGTCACGTGGTGGGCATAAAGATGGTACATCAAGCAGAATATTTTGTCATTATTTTAAAACTTGATTACAGTTTTCCATGAAGTTAACTTCAAACAGCTCTAACCTGGGCATCCCCAAACTGCTCTTAATAACTTGTTGATTTTGTTTTTCATGGATTTAACTCCTCTCAAACCCGTTCAATCTCTACAATTTGCAAAAGCATCTGAGGCAAACAGATGTTGAGAACAGGTCTTATTTTAGAAGTAATCTTATTTTTAGAAGTAGTATTCTAATTCTAGGATGACTTTATAATTGTCTCATTTTTACAAGGTTATTAATGATGAGAGGGAAAAGCTTTTTCTCTCATTTTGTTTTTTTCTTCATTTTATATGAAAGTGAAATCAGTAAGAATGAAAAGGAAAACGCACCTTTCTAGAGAAATAACAGTTTCGAAGTCACAAATTGCCAGCAACCAAAGTTTCAGATCTGCATAGAGTATGCCCCGATGTAGAAAACAACCAAGATTCTCATAGCCATCATTTATGAGAGCTTAAAAATAAAAGTATATCTCTTATTCAGGTTCTGAACAAACGTATCTAAGTTATGTTTTAGTCTATACCCTTCCTACTGGTATTCTTATTTTTTTAACATTACATAAAATAAAACGTACCTGCAATGAGTGTACTTATTTGGAGAACGAAAACTAGTATTCACATAAAAATGTATTTGTTTATAAGTAACAATGTGGCTCTCATGGTTCACAAACTCATTAGAGCTGGAAGAAATCCTGGTGGTAATCTAGGATAGTCCACTCACTCTACAGATGCAGAGATGAAGGTCCAAAGCAGCTGGGTACACTGACCATGATCATGCTGCAAGTCAATGGCAAAGATGGGCCTAGAATCCAACTTCTGACTCACTTCAGAGGATTGCAGTCAGAAGGGCGCCATTGCCCTTGACGGCCTGTTACCATCAGGAAGACAGGATGGCATTGCTAGTGGCCAAAGAACAGGCTCTGGTACAAGTTCAGATGGGCAGAGAGCAGAGGTCAGGTTTACACACATAGACCAGCACGGGCAGCCCAAAGAGGCTACTCCAAGAAAGGCAGGACTTGGAGTTAAGACAGGTAACCTGGCTATGCATGTCCCGACTAACAAAAGATGGGGCAGAAAGAAGCTCGTCTCACAACTCCAGGTGTGTGGCTCCCATCAGTAACCAGTCTAGAGTCAGCTCATGCCTCCTCACGGATTTCCCCTTCACCCTCAAGAACGTACTAGTGAATTAGATGGGTTTTCCACAACATTTGATCCATGTCTTCTAAGCTTCTGAAGCCCATTCTGGTTAAGAAAGGAAAGTTTTGCCAAAAACATACATAATGTCCCACATTTAGGACACAAATATTCACAGTACTGGATTTTGGAAAGTATATCTTGTGTAAGCAATAATCATACAGATAAAGTAAATAATCCCTTGAAGGCTATCTGACTGCTCAGTTCACAGTATGATTGGCCAGCAAGGAGAAAGTCAGCTGCAGTTTTGATGGTTGCCCTAGAAAAATGGAAAAATTCTTAAGGAAAAAAATATTAGAATTATTTAAGCTCTCTGTGCCTCAGCTTTCTCATCAGCAAAACGGGGATGATAATAGTACCTACCTCATACCATTATTCTGAATATTAATGGAGACACTCCATATATAGCATTAAGAGTAGTGCTTGGCAAGTAGTAAAATGCCCGGTAAATGTTAGATATTAATCTTAGCTTAGAAAAATATCTTGAAGGTCCTTTTTGATTGTGGAAGATAAAACCCTTAGGCTAGCCTATCGGAAAGGATTGAGGCCAAAATCAAGCTGGTCTGCTCTGAATAATTAAATAACCAAGATTTTGTATGATCATGATAGACTAGAAAAGAGGGGGTGAGGAGCCCAAAACTTGAAGAACAGGGAAATATGAGAAAGAGGCCCTTAGAGAAGACCAGGGAGAAAGGAGTTCGGCCAGACAGCAGATGGAGAGGGCTGAAAGAGCTAGACAAACTTACAGAAATATGGTGTTTGACCTTCAATTTTAAATTGTCTGTGCTAACTTTATCCTTTAAACCCTAAAACATTCAGTAACCGAGAGCAGCCACAAGAAGCGAGTGGGGGAGCAAAAGTGGAGCATCAGAGAGCAGAAGTTAGATGCAAAGACTACAGAGAATTCAACAGGAATCCTCAGTTTTCTCTTCCAAGGATCCTTGGAAATAGAAGGGAAGGCACTAGACTCCTCTCAGCATGTAGAATGGGATTTGAGTTATTTTATTCGAAAATTCCTGGGAAGGTGAATTCAGAAGGCAAATGGACTTAGAGTCATCAAGTAACAATCTTCTTGGATTGCCTTCCCTGAGGAGCAATGTGTTCTCTTCGGAAGAGTCTAATTGTCTCTTAACTCTAGATACTGTCTCCTCTAGAATGATGAAACTTTAGCACTTTGCACCCAGGTGAACACAGCCATGTTGGAGTGTTGGGCTCAGGCTGAAATTTGCTACTCAGGATGGGCTAATTAATTCAGCTGAGGACTGGTGACTGAGCACTTACTCTATGCCCAGAGTTGCGCTGGCATATGCCCATACCGGGATTGCACCGATAGAGGGTCAGGGGGACATGGCCACTTTTAGCTGTTGGTGTCCTCTATCTACTGAGGATTCTCAAAGCCCATTTTCAGTTTAAGAGTTAAAAAACTCTGAATTTGACTAATCCATAGGCTGGGGCTACGGAGTAGGACACAGCCCACCAGGACAATTTACTGCCATTTTAGAGAGAGCTAACTGGGAAATAGACCTGGATTTCCAGAAATATCCTCAGAACTCAATATATGGAAAGAGACTCCTTTGATCTGATATTCTCCCTTTGCCACAGTTACACACACAAATAAATACACACACACACTAAAAGGGCGCATTAGAAACACTTAGCTAAACCATTGTGGCTTATAAGTATGTAGGGATATATATACTATATAAATATATATCAATGTATGAGAGTATATATATCACTATATAATAATATACATATTACATTAGTCCTCCCACATTAATATTCCACTCCACGGCAGTGAGCTGCTGAGTCTCAGACCAAATTCCTGTCTGTGTGCAGTTGAAGACAAAGTACCTGAAACACTGTAATCCTGGAGAGCTCTGAAAGGGTTGCTCTTTCTAAATAAGCAGGCCCTATAATACAAGGCTAACCAGTTATTAGGATCTAAGTGAATTGCAACAGAAAGATCTTGAGTTGCTTGCTTATATAAGTGCCGTTTAAAATATGCTATCCCTCGGCACGTCCTAGAAAAAGAAAAAAAAATCATTTTAACAGGTATTGCAAAATATACATTGTCTTTTTTTTAGCAAACATATACCACTAATTTCATATTTGAGTAATAATTTGTGATTTTTCCTCTTTGCTTCCCAAGAGTGTTTAGTCATGATGTTAATAGCAAAAAGGATATGAACTTTTTATAAATAAATCAATTATACTTTATTATATACAATTATATGCTTATTAATTATATGCTATATATTAATTATATGCTTACTAATTTTATTATATTTCTTACATTTGTCAGAGAGGTAGTTCAATAAAATAAAGATGAGATTTATTTATTTTTATTATTTATTGAGTACCCAAAATGTTAGGCTCTACTTTATACAAGATTGTTCTCTAGAAAAAACAAATAATCCATTTTGAAGGAAATGGGCCTCAGTGAGTAGACCTGTTGTGGGATTTTTCTCTGGCACTGAAGACACACCAAATAAATGGGAGGCTGCTTTATTATGGATGAAACTCTTGCATCAACTGTGTGAACTGGCTTTTGTCTCCATTAACTTCTGACTTCAATTTTGAAATTATCATTGACCTATATCAATTCCTGAAAATCCCATTTTCTATCATTTAATAATGTAAAGCAAATTAGCTTTTAGAAATAAAATAAAGAAGACAATTAAGGAAACACAGGAGGAATAAGCTCGTAGGCTGCCTACTCTGAAGAAGTTAAAATAAATCCAGGAGGACGTTTGAGAAAGTTAGACTATGAAAGCAATCGTAATCTGGAGAAAAGTACATAGCCAGTATGTTAGCAGATGAGTAACAGAGTCTTTCAAAAGCAATAAGCATCCTGAGACCCAGGATATTTTATCCTGGAGCAAAACATTTTTCACCCCATCTTTAAGAAATGTCTTATGTATTTGCTAATGAATACAGGAATTTTATATTTATTTTTAATTATTTCTGATTGCTAAAGAATATTCAACATACATATGACTCTGAACTTAAAATCTTACAGAATAAATCCTTAGTAATATTTTTGTAGGATGCCATTAAGTTATGCCAATTCTTCAAACACACTGACTTTTGCATCTGTTCCTTCTTTCATTTCTACTGCCTCAATATTTCAAACCCTCATCAATTCACACCTGGGCTACTATTTTACTCCATTCCTAGCTCCAGACTGATCAGGTAATAAATATCTCTTTTCTCAGAAACTTTCAACAACCCCCTATTGACAATGGGATAAGGTAAAATTCTTTAAAAATGGCATATAAGGCCCTCCATAAGACAGCACCATCTTACAATACCTTGAATTCACCTTCTTGTTCTTCTCCAGCTAATTTGATGCCTTCCTAAAAGTAATGCCCCTTTAACTCAAGAAGAAGCAGACAACCAGAATAGATCAATAACTAGGAAAAATTTTTAAAAGAGTTTCAAAAAAGTTTGCCCTCCCTTCAAATGGCTGCAAGCTGGGATAATTTTAGAAGTGAGTCATTTTAAACTTTCAAAGGACAAAAATTATCCAGTTCTAAAGGACACGTTTCTAAGAAAGAAAATAAATGAAAGGCTTAATTTATCTTGAGAAAGTAGCCAAATCCTAAAATCAAAATCTGCCTATGAAACTAGTGAACAATCTTACTATCAATATAAGATGAAAAATCTTAAACAAAGTAAAGACAAAGAGAATTCAGTACAGTGTAATAATATTCGATCTAAAAATATATTATGGCCAAGAGGCATTTACCCTTCAAAATTAGAGAGCTTGTTAATATGAGTATCTTATCAGTAAATCATAAGAAAAAAATAAACAAGAATAAAAGGATACTCCTTTAAAATAATTTAAAAAATAAATGGCTCCAAAATTACAACTATGATTTTTTTGGTAAAAACCAAAGGCATTTTCATTAAATTCAAAAGTTGAAGATTCCTATTATCACTAACTTTATTGTTAAGTTAAGGTCAATGCAATGAGACAATGAATTGGGAGATTAGGGCAGAGCGAAAATGGTAGAATAGAGAACTCCAAAACTCCACCTTTCTGCAAAAGCAATGAACAAGTTGGCAAAAAATGTCAGAATCAACTTTTAGGAACTCTGAAATCTAATTAAAAACTTACAACCAGGGGAATGCTTAAGAAAAAGGGAAAGAAACTGCTGAATTTTGGTAAGAGAACTCTATAGCAGTCTAACTTACCCTGTTACCCTCCCCCACTTCCCAGCTTCCTGGTGGCCTTGAGGACAACACCCTGCATTCCTGGTGCAGCTTGCTAGTACAAGAGGGAACAATACAAATCTTAATCTCAGAGAACTGTGGCTGTGTGTTTTGATCTGTGTGGTGGATCTTGGAAGGACTGGCTCAAAGGTTTCCCCTTGTTTTTTCTGCCTTGGAGTTTCCTGGATAGTATTTATCAAAAGCATTTAAAGATAAATATAGTAACTGCTGCCATGTGGGGCAAGGGATAACAATAGGGCAAGTGATAGACAGACCAAAAAGTCTGGGAAGGAAGAAGCTGGAGAAGGAGATACCTGGGGGAAAGAGGGTTTTGGAAAGTTTCCACATAATCCAGGGAGTCTAGAAGACCACATCAAGCCCAAGGCTGGAAGCATGCACAGACAAGACCTGAGAAGAACCTAAGCTCTCACCTGAATCTGGCTGATCAGGCTCCCTGCAAGCAAGAAGTGAACGCTAAGGCGTTGAAGTTGTAGCTGCCTGGGTAAGCACTGAAGGTGTGCCCCAACACAGAGTGAATCTGCAAAGACTGAGAGAAGTTTTGTTGTTGTTTGGCTGTAGAAGTTTAAGGAAATCTCAGTCAAATCACTAACTGACAATGTGACTAATAGAACAGAGACTTCAGTGGCCACACATGACAAAGAATACAGACTTTACAAAATCAGATCAGAAAAGTCACCAAACAAACAACACAAATGACAAGAAGCAACAAAAACAAATTCTGGAAGGAGAGAGGGTGAATCTGATATCCCAAGTTGCCACATTAAAATATTCAAAGTATACTTTTCAACAAAAAGTTACAAGTAAATAAAGGAGCAAGAAAGTATGACCCATTCACAGGACAAAAAGAAAATATAGAAACTGTCCCTAAGGAAGCCCAGACATTGGACAAAATTTTATTGTTTTTAATTTTTCTTTTATTTTATTATTATTTTTTTATTGCAGTAACATTGGCTTATAACATTGTATAAATTTCAGGTGTACATCATTATACTTCTATTTCTACATCAATTACATCATGTTCAAAATTTTAAATCAACTGTCTTAAATATGCTCAAAGAGCTAAAGACAACCATAGACAAAGAACTAAAGGAAACTAAGAGAATGATATCTCCAGACATAGAGGATATCAGTGAAGATACTGATAGGCAGAAATTGATTGATAGACAGATAAATTATGAAAAAGAAACCAAATAGAAATTCTGGAGTTGAAAAGCACAAAAACTGAAATGAAAAATTTACTAGAGGGTTTTAACAACAGATTTGAGTAGGCAAAGAAAGACTCAGTGAACTTGAAATTAGAGCAATTCAGATTATCCAGTCTGAGAATCAGAAAGGAAAAAGAGTGAAAAAAAATGAACAAAGCCTGAGATACCTATGGAACATCATCAAATATACCAAAATATAAATAATTTGCAGGTTGCAGAAGGAAAGGAGATAGTAAACGAGGCAGAAGTAACATTTCAGAAAGTAATGGCTGAAAGATTCCTAAATTTGATGAAAGAAAGGAATCTATAATCCAAGAAGCTCAAAGACTCCCAGTAGTATAAACTTTAAGAGATCCACAGAGAGACACCTTATAATCAACCTGTCCAAAGGCAGAGACAAAAAGGAAATCTTGAAAGCAGCAACAGAGAAATAATTCATCATGTACACATGATCCTCAATAAGATCAACAGCTGATTTCTCACCAGAAATTATGGAGATTAAAAGGCAGTGGGGTGGCATATTTAAAGTGCTGAAAGAGGGAGCTGGCCCGGTGGCACAGCGGTTTAGTCTGCGCTTGGCAGCCCGGGGTTCGCGGGTTCGGATCCCGGGTGCCCGCTCATGCACTGCCTGTCAGCCACGCCGTGGCGGCGTCCCATATAAAGTAGAGGAAGATGGGCACGATGTTAGCCCAGGGCCAGTCTTCCTCAAGCAAAAAAAAAAAAAAAGAGGAAGATTAGCAATGGATGTTAGCTCAGGGCTGGTCTTCCTCACATAAAAAAAAAAATAAATAAATAAAGTGCTGAAAGAGAAAATGATCAACCAAGAATTCTATATCTGGCAAACTTTCCTTCAAAACTGAAGAAGAAATTAAAACATTTTCAAATAAACAAAAACTGAGGGAATTTGTTGCTAGTAGACCTGAATTATAAGAAATGTGAAAAGGAGTCCCTAAGGCTGAAGGGAAAGACACTAGACAGTAACTTGAAGCCATAACAGGAAATAAAGAACAGCAGTAAAGGTAACAAATTGGTAAATACAAAAGCCAGTATTATAGTATTTTTGGTTTTTAACTCCTCTTTTTCCTATGTTACTTAAAAAACAAATGCATAAAATAATGATTAAAAATCTATGTTAATGGATACACAATGTATAAAGATGTAATTTGTGACAATAACAACATGAAGCTGGGGGTGAAGCATTTAGAGAATGATTCTCTAAACTTAAGAACGAAGGAAGAAACTGATAGAAAATAACTAATAAATTTGGCTGCACACAATTTTTACATTAAAAAATTAATACAGGGCTGGGCCCATGGCCTAGTGGTTAAGTTTGGTGCTCTCCACTTCAGCAGCCCAGGTTCGGTTCCCTACACCACTCATCAGTGGCTATGCTGTGGTGGACCCACACACAAAATAGAGGAAGATTGGCACAGATGTTAGCTCTGGGCAAACCTTCCTCAAGCAAAAAGAGGAAGATTGGCAATGGATGTTAGTTCAGGGTGAATCATCCTCAGCAAAAAGAAAATTAATACACAAATTTTAATGAGGTAAATGACAAACAATGTGTACATAGAAAAATGCACACATAAAGTGCACATACAAATTGATGATAGCTAAATTGAAAAAATATGTAGACAAGACTAATCAATAAAAGAAAAATTATTCAAAAGGTCAATAAATAAATTTTTGGTTCAGCCTTACAGATGTGTAAACAACAGTGAAATATTATTTTCAGACTGGCTGAAATTTTAAATGATTATAAAAACAGAATACCCAGTGTTGGTAAAGGTACTGGAAAATGGACCCTCTCCTTAATGATAATGACAGTGTAGATTGGGATAACATTTCAGATGTCAACTTGGTAATAATTATTAAGAATATTAAAAATATCTATACTCTTTAACTGAGTAATTCTAAAGCTAAGAAGTTATTCTAAAGAAATAATCAATGATGTAAACAAAAGTTTACAACCAGATGATCATCAATACATTATTTCTATTGGGAATAAATCCAAACAATCTAAATATCTAGCAGGGATGAAATAAATTACGGTGCACCCACAAGAAAAAAAAATCATAAATCCATTAAATCATAGTTTGAAGCCTTGAGAATATTATCTAATGCTTTGAGAAAATTCTCACAATATATGGTAAGTGAAAAATCTGTATAAAAGTATGTGATGTGACTTTAATTTTGCAGAAAGACAGTATGTTTTGTGTGTCACATATATATATCTACCCAAATATTAACATTAAGAGAAAATTATGTGATTTTTAACTTCTTCTTTATAGTTTCATATTTTTAAATATCCCCCATGGAAATGTGTTGTTTCTATAAGAAAAAAAATTAACTTCTTGTTAAGAAAGAGCTAAAAGAAAAAGAAATTGAATCATTAAGTTATCCCAACTCTGAGCAGAAATAATTTATTTTATTATTGAAGCAATAACAAAATTATAAGTGAAGATTTCTGCTTCTGGTAGTGAAATATCAGGTAATTTAAACCAACCCTTGTACTGATGACAACTAGAAAAAATGGGGAAAATATGAAAAATATATGGTATAAAATACTAGAGAGCTTTGAGAAAGTAAAAAATTACCAGGCAAGGATATGGGAGACGATGGAGATCAAAGGAGATTAGTCTGGCTTTTGAAGCTGCTTTTCCAATGAGGCTACTTGCCTGCCTTGTAGGAGGCAGGTGAACGACTTGGTGGTACTGAGAGCTTCATAGTGACAATGGCTAGGCATTGGAATCTAGGACTCATCAAGAGGGACAGGCCTTGGTGAACCTCCACTCCTTGCAGGTTGCAACCACAAAGAGCAACATCTAAGGAGTAAAGATAAACTGGAAATAGACAGGTCCTTATGGAGCTGTAGCTTAGCTTTGAATCCTCTCAATCCATGAAAGTAGACTAAGGAAGGATCCTGGATTTCTAGTGCCCTTAGCCTCCTATGGAAAGCAAGCATAAATCTTCTCTAGAGGATGATGACATCATTCTAGGCCTCAGATTTTCTCAAAAAATAATTTTTCAAATATAATAATAAATGTGCAATCAAAAATAACCAGGCACACAGGAGGAAAAAAAAACCACATGAAAGAAATCCAGCAAAAATGAAAGATAAGAAGAATGAAACCAGACCACTATCTTGCATCATATACAAAAATTAACTCAAAATGGATTGAAGACTTGAATGTAAGACCTGAAACCATAAAACTCCTAGAAGAAAACATAGGTGGTAAGCTCCTTGACACAGGTCTTGGCAATGAATTTTTGGATCTGACTGCACAAGCAAAGACAACTAAAGCAAAATCAAACAAGTGGGACTACATCAAACTAAAAAGATTCTGCACAGCAAAGGAAGCCATCAACAAAATGAAAAGACAACCTACTGGATGGGAGAAAATATTTGCAAATCATATGTCTGATAAGGAGTTAATATCCAAAATATATAAAGAACACATACAACTCAATAGCAAAAAACCAAACAATCCAATTAAAAAATGGGCCGAGGATCTGAATAAACATTTTTCCAAAGAAGACATATAGATAGCCAACAGGAACATGAAAAAATGCTCAACATCACTAATCATCAGTGAAATGAAATCAAAACCACAATGAGATATCACTTCATGCCCATCAGAATGTCTATCATCAACAAGACGAGAAATAACAAGTGTTGGTGAGGATGTAGAGAAAAGGGGACTCTTGTGCACTGCTGGTGGGAATGTAAATTGGTGCAGCTACTATGGAAAACAGTATGGAGTTTCCTCAAAAAATTAAAAATAGAACTACTATATGATCCAGCAATTCCACTTCTGGGTATCTATCTGAAGAAAATGAAAGCACTAATTCAAAAAGATATATGCACCCATATGTTCACTGTAGCATTATCTACGATAGCCAAGATATGGAAACAACCTACGTGTTCATTAATGGATGAATGGATAAAGAAGATGTGGTATACATATACAATGGAATACTCTGTGCCATAAAAAAGAATGAAATCTTGCTGTTTGTGACAACATGGATGGACCTTGAGGGAATTATGTTAAGCAAAATAAGTCAGAGAAAGACAAACACTGTATGATTTCACTTGTATGTGGAATCTAAAAAACAAAACAAATGAACAAACAAAATAAAACAAAACCAAAATTATAGATCCAGAGAACAGAATGGTGGTTACCAGAGGGGAGGAAGGTTGAGGACTGGGGGAGACAGGTGAAAGGGGTCAAGAGATACAAATTTCCAGTTATAAAATAAATAAGTTATGGGGATGTAATGTACAGCATGGTAACTATAGTCAATAAAATTGTGGAGCATACTCAAAAGTTGCAAATAGAGGGCCGGCCCAGTGGCGTAGTTGTTAGGTTCACAAGCTCCACTTAGGCGGCCCAGGGTTTCACAGGTTCAGATCCCAGGCACGGACAGAGGCACCCCTTGTCAAGCCATGCTGTGTAAGTGTCCCATATAAAGAAGAGGAAGATGGGCACAGATGTTAGCCCAGGGCCAGTCTTCCTCAGCAAAAAAAGAGGAGGATTGGCAATGGATGTTAGCTCAGGGCTAGTATTCCTCACACACACAAAAAATTGCCAATAGAGTAAATCCTAAAAGTTAATTGTATGATGATGGGTGATAACTAGACTTATTGTGAGAATCATTTCACAATGTATACAAATATCAAATCAATATATTGTACACCTGAAACAAATATAATGTCCTATGTCAAGTATACCTCAATAAGATTTTATTTTTAATGAGAGATAATGGAAATAAACCTATAGGAGCTATATATATGTTGGAATTACCACACACATTTTTAAACAACTGTGGCTATAATGTTCAAGAACATACAAGACAAAATTGAGAACTTTGGCCAAGAACTAGAACCAGAACAAAATGAAAAATCTACAACTGAAAAATATGACTGGAATTAAGAAAGCAATGGAGGAGCTAAATCACATATTAGACACAGTTGGGGAGAATTAGTGAACTAGAAGAGAGGTCAGAAGAAAATATCCAAAGTGTATCATAGAGAGACCAAAAAATGGAAGACACGGAAAGGATGAGATGAGACCTAAACATATAGTGAGAAGGCCTAACATACATATAATTAGAATCACAAAAGAAAAGGAAAGAATGTGTCAGAAGCAATATTTGACAAGACAATGGCTGAGAATTTTTCAAAACTGCTGAAGGCTTTGAACCATAAATTCATGAAATTCTATGAACCATAAGCACAAAAAGTAATAAGAAAACCACCCCATTCACAACAGAGCGAAACTGCTGAAACCCAGAGACAACGAGGAAACTTTAAAAGCAACCAGAGGAAAAAGGCACATTACCTTCAAAGGCACTGCCTGGCCACCGATTTCTTCACTAAAAAAAAAAAAACCTCAATGACATTGCATTGAAATATATTCAAAACGCTAAAAGAAAATAACTGCCAACCTAGGATTCCACACCAAGCAGAAAAGCAGAGATAACCGTTAAGAACAAAGGTAAATACAGATATTTTCAAACAAACAAAAATTGAGATGATTTGTTACCAGCAGATTGGCCCTAAAATAAAGGGAAATACAGAAGGAAAAGTATTCTAGATAGAAGATGATAGACGCAGGGAAAAAACACAAAGGGACCAAATACTATAGTTAAAAGACAAACATTGTCATACTGATTAAAAAAATGAAATTCCACTACATGCCTTTTTCAAGAGACATTTTTTTTAATTATTATTTTTTTATTGATGTCTTAATAGTTTATAACATTGTGGGGTTTTAGTTGTACATTATTGTTTGTCTGTCACCATGTGGATGCATCCCTTCACCCCTTGTGCCCACCCCCCACCCCCCTTCCCCTTGGTAACCACCAATCAGTTCTCTCTGTCCGTGTGTTCATTTATATTCCATATATAAGTGAATTCATGCAGTGTCTGTCCATCTCTCTGGCTTATTTCACTTAACATAATACCCTCTAGGTCCATCCATGTTGTTGTAAATGGGACAATTCTGTCTTTTCTTATGGCTGAGTAGTATTCCATTGTATGTATATACCACATCTTCTTTAACCAATCATCAGTCGAGGGACACTTGGGTTGCTTCCACTTCTTGGCTATAGTGAATAATGCTGCAATGAACATAGAGGTGCATAAACCTCTTGTGATGGTTGATTTCATGTCCACTGGGAAGATGCCCAAGAGTGGGATTGCTGGATCATAAGGTATTTCTATTTTTAAGTTTTTGAGGAATCTCCATACTGTTTTCCATAGAGGCTGCGCCAGTTTGCATTCCCACCAGCAGTGAATGAGTGTTCCTGTTTTTCCACAACCTCTGCAGCATATGTTGTTTTTTGTCTTGGTGATTATAGCCATTCTAACGGATGTCAGGTGATATCTTAGTGTAGTTTTGATTTGCATTTCCCTGATGATTAGTGATGTTGAACATCTTTTCATGTGTCTATTGGCCATCTGTATCTCTTCCTTGGAAAAATGTCTGTTCATATCCTCTGCCCATTTTTTGATCGGGTTGTTTGTTTTTTTGTTGCTCGGTTGTATGAGTTCTTTATATATTACAGAGATTAATCTCTTGTCAGATAAATGATTTGCGAATATTTTCTCCCAGCTGGTGGGTTGTCTATTCATTTTGATCCTGGTTTCATTTGCCTTGTAGAAGCTCTGTAGTCTGATGAAGTCCCACTTGTTTATTTTTTCTTTTGTTTCCCTTGTCTGAGTAGACATGGAATCTGAAAGGATCCCTTTATGACCAATGTCAATTAGTGTACTGCCTATATTTTCTTCCAGGAGTTTTATAGTTTCAGGTCTCATTTTCAGGTCCTTAATCCATTTTGAATTGATTTTTGTATATGGTGATAGGAGATGGTCTACTTTCATTCTTTTGCATGTTGCTGGCCAATTTTCCCAGCACCATTTATTGAAGAGACTTCCCTCTCTCCATTGTATGTTCTTTGCTCCTTTGTCAAAGATTAGCTGTCCATAGGTGTGTGGTTTTATTTCTGGGCTTTCAATTCTGTTCCATTGATCTGTGTGTCTGTTTTTGTACCAGTACCGTGCTGTTTTGATTACTATAGCTCTATAGTATATTTTGAAATCAGGGATTGTGATGCCTCCAGCTTTGTTCTTTTTGTTCAGGATTGCTTTAGCTATTCGGGGTCTTTTGTTGCCCCATATGAATTTCAGTATTCTTTGTTCTATTTCTGTGAAGAATGACATTGGGATTCTGATTGGGATTGCATTGAATCTGTAGATTGCTTTAGGTAGAATGGACATTTTAACTGTATTTATTCTTCCTATCCATGTGCATGGAATATGTTTCCATTTCTTTATGTCTTCCTCAATTTCTTTCAATAATGTCTCATAGTTTTCAGTGTATATGTCTTTCACCTCCTTGGTTAAATTTATTCCCAGAATTTTATTCTTTTTGTTGCAATTGTAAATGGGATTGTCTTTTTGAGTTCTCTTTCTGTTAGTTCATCATTAGTGTATATAAATGCAACTGATTTTGGTAAGTTGATTTTATACCCTGCCACTTTACTGTAGTTGTTGATTATTTCTAGTAGTTTTCCAATGGAATTTTTTGGGTTTTCTATGTATAAGATCATGTCGTCTGCAAATAGTGAGAGTTTCACTTCTTCATTGCCCATTTGGAGTCCTTTTATTCCTTTTTTCTTGCCTAATTGCTCTGGCCAGAACTTCCATTACTATGTTGAATAAGAGCAGTGAGAGTGGGCACCCTTGTCTTGTTCCTGTCCTCAAAGGAATGGCTTTTAGTTTTTCCCCATTAAGTAGGATGTTAGCTGTAGGTTTGTCATAAATGGCCCTTATTATGTTGAGGTACTTTCCTTCTATACCCATTTTGTTGAGAGTTTTTATCATAAATGGATGTTGGATCTTGTCGAATGCCTCCTCTGCATCAATTGAGATGACCATGTGGTTTTTATTCTTCATTTTGTTAATGTGGTGTACCACATTGATTGATTTGCAGAGGCTGAACCATCCCTGTGTCCCTGGTATAAATCCCACTTGATTATGGTGTATGATCTTTTTGATGTATTGCTGTATTTGGTTTGCCGATATTTTGTTGAGGATTTTTGCGTCTATGTTCATCAGTGATATTGGCCTGTAGTTTTCCCTCTTTGTATTGTCCTTGTCTGGCTTTGGTATCAGGATGATGTTGGCCTCTCCAAATCCTGCCAACACTTGTTATTTCTTGTCTTTTTGACAAGATATCTAACCTATAACATGCATATATTAGCCAAAAGAAAATTAGCCATAATATCTGATAGTAAAATGTTGACATCTTTCCCTTTGAGATTGAGAACAAGATAAGTATGCCTCCTATCGCCATTTCTGTTCAAGAATACAATAGGGAAAGAAAGGGGGAAGGTGTAAAAGGTATAAAGATTGGAAAATTAATATGTTTTGCAGATGATATGATTTCATATGGAGCAAATCCAAAAGAATCTACAGATAAATTATTAGATTTCATAAGTTTAACAAGAATGCTATATTACAAGGTCAATATACATTCATCAATTGTATTTCTATATACCTGCAACAAAAGGTTAAAAATAAAATTATACTAAAGTAGTACCTAAAACAACCCTAAGCAATACCAAATATCTAGGAATAAATCAAGCAAAAGATGTGCATAAGGCTTCCTTACAGAAACTATGAAACATTGTTGAGCAAAAGGAATGAAGATCTAAAGAAATAGAAGCATGCACCATGTGCATTGATGAAAAGACTCAACATTGTTAGGATATCAATTTTCCCCTTACTGGTCTATAAATTTACTGCAATCCCAATCAAAACAAAGGAATTACCATGGAATTTGATGTGATGATTCTATTAGGTTAAACCATATGAAATTTTGAAATTTGACTATTTTGATCTATCAAGAAGTCAATTTTCATGTATTTCAACCCAACTCAATGTATTTGGAAATGCAAAAAGCCAAGGAAAGCTGATAATTTTGAAAGATCAAAAGAATTGCTCTAGTGGATTTCAAGACTTATTATGAAACTATAGTACTTAAGACAGCATAGTATTGGTGCAAGGATAGATAAAAAGACAAAACAATAGAAAAAGGGACTCAGAAACAAATCCACTCCATGTGCATCTTCATTTCCTACAAAGCCATCACTGAAGAGCAATGGTGGACAATCTTTCCATAAAATGTTGCTGGGAAAATTGGGTATGCATATGGACAAAATGAAATCTGGTCCCTGCTTCACATTATATACAAAAATTGACTCCAGGTATTGTGTGAATCTAATTTTAAAAACAAAACAATAAACCTTCTAGAAGATCAGGTAGGAGAATATCTATATAACATAAGAGTAGGAAAAAACTTTCTTATATGACACAAAAAGCACTAACCTTAAAGAAAAAGGTTGATAAATCAAACTATGTTACATTTAAGAACTCTGTTGACCAAAGACAATATTTAAGGAGTGTAATAACAATACAGAATGGGAAAAAAATTTTGCCACAAATATAACCAACAAAAGGTCCATATCAAGAATATGTAAGAATTTGTACACATTAATAAGAAAAAGGACAGACAACCTAAGAAACATGAATGACAAAAAAGGAAATCCAAATGGTTAATAAACATATGAAAAATGCACAATCACATTAGTAACTAAGAAAACAAAAATTCAAACCCAGTGAGATAATACTACATGCCCACTAGGATGCTAAGATTTGAAAGTCATAATAATACCTAGTACTGGTGTGGAACCCACATACACTGCTTTGGAAAATTAGTTTGGGCTTACAGCTGAACACTTGCATACCCTATGAACTGGATATTTCACTCCTAGTTGTACATCCAACAGAAATGCATATGTGCATGTACCAAGATGTATATACAAGAATATTGAAGGAAGTAGGATTCATAATCATCAAAAACTAGAAATACTCAAATGTCTATCATCAGTTGAATGGATAAGCAAATTGTAATGTATTCATGCAACTGAATACTGCACAAAATATAAAATGAGCAAACTAGAGCCAAATGCAATAGTACATAATATTCAGTGAAAGAAGCTAGATGTGAAAGAATACTACCATATGATTCTATTTATATAAAGTTCAAAAAACCAGGCAAAATTAAACTATTATGTTTAGGGACACATACTTATGTGAAGAAACTATGAAGAACTACAAGAAAGTAACTGAAATAAAAGTCAGGACAGTGGTTACCTTCTGGGGGAGGCAAAGGCACAAGGGGGACTCTATAGTGCTGGAAATGTTTCTTGACCTGGTGATGGTTACACGGCTATTTACATTGTCATAAGCCATTAATCTGTACATTTGTATTTTGTACACATTTCTTGATGCATACTTTATTTTATTATTAAAAATTTAACATTAATCTCAAAAATTGTGAGTGAAAAGATGAGCAGGTCTGAATATTACACATTTTAAAACTCTTCAAAAAAAAACAGATTAAAAGAAAAGCAACAAAATGAGAACTGTGTTATGCACAATAAGGGTGGAAGAACAACGTTTAATATCCAAGTTACAATGAGATGTCACAGACATGTATATGAACAGTTCTCTGTACTTAATGAATATAAAGAATAAGAAAAAAAATTTCAAGGAAAAAAATATTGGCCAATACTTTAAAAATTGATAATGTAACCAAAATTTAGGAAATGCAAATAGAATAACTCTAAATTGTCATTTTACGCCTATTAAATTAAATAACCCACTACTGTTAGGGTGTAGGTAAAGATTTTCACTCACTGGTAGCACTGAAAATTGATTCACCATTTTTAAAGGGCTGTCTGATGTACTTCAAGCAATCTTCTTTCCTGAGAATGTATTTCAAAAAGAATAATAATTTCAAAAACTACATCTAAAATAATTCTTACCTTGCTTGAGAATTTTGGGGATCTATATTTAACAAGGCTGTGAAATCCTGGCTGGCTGCAATCCAGTTTTCATTTCCATAGTAAAACATCCCACGTTTCAATAAGGCATCTGTTCTTTTGGGGTCATAAAAAATACACTACATGGAGGGGGGAAGTGAAAGGGAGGCACAAAAACATGTCACATAATGAAAAATAAAAGTATATAATCCCATAGAAAATTAAATGGACTACAACCACGTTTTTAACTTCAGATTACATATGAGCAAACTACTTTAAGATGCCAAAATTTTCAGATTTGCATTTAAAGACCATGTCTTTAGAAAGTCCATTTATCATCAAATTCTAGAAAGGACAGGTTTTTCTGAGAGAAAGAAAAAAAAACAGCACATACAAAAAGCCAAGGCTTTCGCCCACTAAAATTTTTACTGATAAAACTTCATAAGTGAATTTTTCAACTAGAGTGGGGTTATATTGGATCTATCACAGTATTTTATCCCAGTTAAAGATGATATATATTAGACACATCAAAGCTGATTCAATCAAATCAAGTATGGATTAATGTAGTCCCTAAAATTCTGAAAAGAAAGAATTGATATTGGCATGTTGCATTCATTTCACATTGACATGCAAGGCAATAGAATGAACAGATTAAATAATTGTATACTCAGTTGTAAAGTTCCTTGCCTATTGATAGTAGGGAAAAAATTGAAGCACAAAGACTGCCAAGTATTTTAAAACAGGAAATTTTAAAAAAACTAAAGATTTTGAAGCATGTTTGACCTCAAGTTTCTGCATTAGTCAATTTTTAAACTATTGGTGCCAGATGGAGGAAATGAACAGGATAGATAATCTAATAATTTCAATATCTTCAAAAGAGATTTTTGGTCAGTTCCAGACCAGAAGTTACCAAAACTTAACAATATTCTCTGGAAGCAAAAGAATGTCAGGTATGTGGCTATCGTGGATTAAGAAACAGGGCAGTTGGCAACATGGAAAGCTAAATTATTTGAATAAATAACTTCTCAATTCTCAATTGTACTAAGAACGAAGAATTTAGAGTTAAAAGTCAGGAGATCAAAGTTACTATTGCACTGCAATCAGGGGACTATTTTGCCTGACTCTAGCTTCAAAGTACAGTTTAGCTACAAGTTCACCTCCTCAAGGGAATTCCCTGATATCCCCCAACCAAATATGTCACCCCCCATCATCCCTATTTCCTTCACAACACTCATCATACTTTGTAATTATATATTTATGTATGTATTTATTTCTTTAATATCAGTCCTTTAAACTATAGGCTCCATGTAAGCAGGAAACATGTCTGTTTTATTCACCAAGATTCATCCACTACATTATACAGTGCCCTAGTCAATAAATACTTGTGAGCGAATGAATGAATGAGCCGGTGAGCACAGCTTCTTCGAGAGCAGATAGGTTTGCTGCAGTAGAGAGTCAGCTATGTCTCAAGAGTTAAGAAGTGGAAAATGATTTTCTCTATTGTTTGAAGGAAAGAAACAATTTTCAAAGGTCTCTTTAACAAGTGTTTTCACTGTTCAAGAGGAGATAGCTGGAAAAGTCAAGCCCCCCTCCCCCCACGCCGAGAGTTGTCTCAATGCTCCTATACCCAACTCTTTGACATAAATCCATTCATTCACTAATAATTTTAAAAAATCATTGATGTGGTGTTAATATCAATTCCAGTAATGAATGTTCTAGGTTCTAACCTATAATAAATTAACTTTGATTATATAACATATATGAAAGAATCAACAATTTCTATATTAGGATGAGAATATCATGATCTAAAATACATCAATGGCAGCATTAGACATGATAGAGCTTACTTTAGAAAAGTCATCAATGGCCAATACTTCGTTTGCTATTTCATGCATCTCACCCCTCCTGAAATAGGTGTCAGCATCCGTGGGCTTGCACTTAATTGCCTGGGTATAGTTTAGAATTGCCAAAGTAATGTCTTTTTTTCTCCTGAAAATTTCTGCCTTTGACAAATATGCCTCTAAAGAAAATTAAAAAGGTAAAATTCAGGGTTACAATCCTTCCATTAACTATGAAAATTTCAAAAGATTACTCCCTCTCTCTCCAAAAGTGTAGTCTTAGAATAATCTTTATCTATTATACTTTCTTAACCATTTAATTAAGAGGTTTTTTTCCTTCATTTCAGCAATGCAAAATTTATTTTCAAAGGCAGGATAAATACTCATTTCTTGTTAGAAGCATTTTCAATTTCAATTTGAAGTGACAAAAATTACCTTTTACCTTTTCGTATGTCTGAAATGTTTCATAATCTTTTAATGTTCAGAATAAAAAGTTAGATTTTGATAGCACAAAATTTTATGCACTTTTACAGAGATCAGCATAGATCAAAAAATATTTATTAAGCTCATGTTATATTCTAGGGGTATGTCTTAGGTGCTGGGGATACAAAGATGAGTATAGCATTTTCTTATTCCCGAAAAGTTCCATGGTTAGTCGTTCAGGTTGGTTGGAGGACGGTACATAAGGGCAAACACACAGATTTCACCCAACCAAGCAGTCTTAGGAATACTACAACTCTAATTCAGAGATTTGTGGTCAAGAAAAGATTTGTGAATCACTTCTATAACTAAAATTTTTAAGTTCATATTCTTCTTATGGGATGAGCAGTAAGGAACCAATTGATTGCAATGTACAGCAAGTACAATAACATTTCAAATCATGATGAATATTTTGAAAACAAGATAGGATCATAGAAGTCCTAAGTTTACAATATCAAGAGTAAATTTAACTTAGGAAAGTCACAATCATTTTTGGAGACATATCTATTGATTTATTTATCTTTATAATACCATTAAATGATCAAAGCTTAAGTAAAGATATAAGCAATATAACTGTCTGCAAAGATAACCCACCTGCGTTATTTTTATTATGTTTATTTATATAATTCAAGTCATCCAAAGCTTCATTAATTTTGTCTTGGAAAAGATAAATGAAATGTCGGTGCCAATAGGCATTGAGAAACAATGGTTCCAAGCGTATAGCCTAGAAAATATATGTATCAATTCAATTAAAGTTGATTTATTAAAGGAAGATATCCTCAAATAATTTTTTCAAACACTACTGATCCCAAAGGCTTTGTATGTGTATAGTATAAAATATTATCTCCCAATCTGACAAGATCTGCTGTTTCTAATACTAATTATTTGAAAACACCAATAATTATAATTTCACAATCCCACATGCAAACTACAAATGTTCATTGTCCAAAATTCTAGTAAAAATTAACTATATAATTATAAACAAGTGTAAATTGTTAATATTGTTATTTTGATTAAATAAAACTTACTTCCTGTAGATCATTCATGGCACTCTGTAACTTTCCCAGTTTCCTATAAATAGCTCCACGCCTACAATATGAAAATGCAGGATATTTTTTCTTACTATTTATTTCTTCAGTCAAGATCTCCACTTCGGATTCATAATGTTTAATGACCTCTAGAGGAAGATCAGAATTCAAAGAATCACTTAATTCTAGTTTTGGTGGTTCTTTTGGTTCTTTCACTCCTTCAGACAAGTCTTCATGAACAGGTATGTTAACGACTTTCTCTCTTGTCATCTTCTGACATTTATACTTAGAGAACATTTCAAGAGCCCATGTTCGAGGGTCACTATTTTCTGGAATTCCTCCCTTACTTTGGACAAATTTGTCAAAATTTAAACACGAAGGTAGGCTGGGACACTGAAATGGACGTTCATGTAATGGAACTTTGAGCAAATATTTCTTCTGTCCAGGAAGGATTCCGTGAGACACTGATCTAGGTTTTAAAAGAGTGGTTTTTAAATTACAGAAATATAATTATTTTTATAATCAATAAATCAACTCACCCACAAACAAAATTACTATTTCTCTGTTATTGAAATAAAATTACATGCTACTTTTATGCAACCCAAGTCCTCCTGTTCATTCATTAAAATTGTAACACCGTATGAGCAATCTCTGTAGAGTTTATGAAAGCAGAAGACTGTTATTAAGATATATTCTCCTAGAACACTGAAACAAGGAATCAGCGCTTCTTTCAGGTTTAATTTATACCCCACCCCCAACCAGAGGAATTACAATGGAGAATTGAGGAGATAAAACTCGATATGAGAAAGGAAATGCCATCCAAGAGGTTGGGTAGGACATGAACTTGAGGAAGCAGGAAGAAGGAAAGATTTGACTATATAGCAGTCTACCAAGTAAACATCCCAGACTTCACCCTTCTTTAGTAGGCTATCAAATTAGATAATACCTAATAAGCTTTCAAATGCTACGTTTCTAGGATTATCCTCCTCAAATTCTCCATTTTCCACACAGTTTTCATTCAGTAACATTTACCATATGGCTGGTACTGTACAAGTCACACAAGCTAGAAGAAATGCATTCTATTGGGAAAAAAACAAATTTAAATGCCATCATTTCAATAATATTTATCAAGTGTGTACTATGAGAAAGACCTAGTGCTAAACATTCGGAGAATAAAAGTGAGAAAAGTCAGCGTCCTTCTCTTCCTTGATTTTGTGATACTCTCCACTCCCCTCCACATTCTAGTGCAAGCTGCCATAGAGTACAACAACTTCTTAATTCCCTGCTTCTGCTCTTGACCTTCATCTCATCCATTCTCCACATGGCAGCCAGCATGGTTTTTTTAAATCAGATCATGTCACTCCCTCCAAGAGCTCCCCCTAGTACCCAGAATGCAAATCAAGCTTTTCTCCATGGTCTACAAGACTCTACACGATGAGGCCCCAGCAAATATCTCTGATAACACTACTCTCCTCTCCCAGTTTTCCAGCAATATCATCCAAGAGCAAGGTTCAAGGCGAGTGCACTTTCCAGCTCTTCCAACTGGCTGACTCCTTCTCATACCTCCTTGCCAATTCATATTTCTGATCAAATGTCACGTTAGAAAAGCCTTCTGTGCCAAATATGTTTTGTCTCCACGTCCACATTCACCTCTACTCTTCTCTACCTTGCCCTCTGCCCTGGGGCAGTAATCTGTACAGACTACATCCACAGGATCCCTTGCGTCTCTCTTCTAATTGAGTATATCCAGTTAGGAACCCTGAAGAGGGAAGGAGGAGAGTGAAGCCAAGGTATTTATTCTTTGGCTCCCTCCTGAAGGGTTGCCTCAAACTGGCCATGATCTTTGACCAAAGATCAAGTGACCAAAGATCACTGCTTTTCTCAAGGAAACCCTTTCTATGCAACTCTTTTCTTCCAGGGTCTAGTAATCACCCCCTCTTTTAGTCCTCTCAGACTTAGTGATAGAAAATGGCTCTATTGTTTCTAGCCCCGGGATTCTGTGTTATCATTTGTGATTTCCCTATGCCCTGGCATCCTGATATCTTTGTAAATTTCCCCTTTATAATGCATTCCTAGAATAATCCTAAATTGAGAGTGCAATCTGTTTATTACCAGGACCCTGACTGATAAAGTAATTGGTACCTGTGGTGGGCCCAGGAAATACACACACAAAAGGATCGTGGGGTAAACATTCTTGTCAGGATAAAATGGACACAAGTAATTCGTGGTATGTGGTGGTATCAAAACTTCCCAAATTATCCCCAGTGTTAGCAGGGGTAATGTTCAGGTGGAAGGCAAGGCATTGGGAGATCAAGCAGCTACCACTTAGTCATTAGTAGAACATTAATGATGATAAAAAGTATGGAATCATTTGACTTCTTTCAGACCAAAAGAGAAGCTCCAGTACCTACTAAATGCCCAAATCCCCTAACCCCTGAATACCAGGGTAATGAAGCTACTAGGAAAGGAAGAGGAAACTGAAATAGGGGATGTGAACATTTGAGCAGGCATGAATGAGGCTGAGGATTTTGAATCTCCAAATTCCACTCATGTTCCCTTGATGGAGGAGACTGGCTGAGGGAGGATCAGATTCCCCAGTCTGAGAGATTCAACTCTCTCCCACATAAACATCTTTCAGTGACAACATGGTGACATTGCCTCATACGCTAATATCAAATCTGATTTAAGCACTCCCCAAAATCACTCAGTTGTGACCTCCTGAACCTTCTCATGGAGCGACACCCACTAGAGTCCCTCAGTCTCTCGCATACCTCCTCCACGTAAGTAGCCTTGGATCGATGGCTGCTAGCCCCAGCCAATGCAACCTAGGCTAGAACTTCCCTGGCATACTCTGAGTGATTCTCAAACTTTAGCATGCATCAGAGTCACCTGGAAGACTTGTTAAACACAGATTTCTCATGTATTAGCTGGGTTTTGTGGACACAATTACCACAATAAACCACAGGGACAGAAAGGTAATCACAAAATTTTAACCCACAAGGATCTGTGGCAAAACTAAATGACTACAGGTCCTTAGAGATGAGATAGATGGGCAGCTTGCTAAGGTGTTCTTTGACTTACGTACTGAAAAACTTCCAGGTCTTCTGGGCATAAGCCTACCCAGCTATAGTAGGGATTCACAACCTCTTATCCAGCTCTCAGTCCTAAGCCAGTTCACAGTCCATAACCTCTCACTTGACAGGAAGGCCAGGCCAGGTCCCACTGAGGAAAGATCTTGCAGTGTGACCTAGGTGTATTTACTGAATTTTCCCCCAAAGTTTCCAAAGGTCTCGGAAAGAGGAAATGCCCAAACCTTCTGGTGGTTATTATACACTGGCTTTAAACTTATGCTGATCCACAGATACCCACTGTGGATATCACTGAAGTCCACCAATCAAATTAGGGAATTATGAAGGTCAAATGATATAATAATTCTGGCCTGAAACCATCTAAGCTGATCTAGTGAGATATGGATTCATCCTGCAATAATTTCCCTAGTCCCACAATGTGTTGTGGGAATGAATCAACTTAATAACATAAACTATACAGTCAAGGATATAATGGTAGTAAGGGTCAAGTGGAAATCTCTGGCACTGTCCCCATTCCATTCTATACCACCATCCACCAAGATAGTATACCAAAAAGACCATCAGAGAAATTACCAATTAGTGGCACTAAGGAAAACATGTCACCTCCCGCTTGGGAGAAAATAAATCCTGTTTCTCTTGGGGATGTAGTGGCAGAAGGATGGGCCAAGAAAACAAGACTGAGACCACAGATTTGCCTTCAGGAACAGGTCAAGTTTGGAAGTTTTGAAAGTGGAAGTCAGGACTAAGGTCAGTCATTCTAGAAAGGGGCACAAGGACATGCATTCATAGGGATAGGAGAGCCATTAGCGAAAGGGCTGGCCCAGATCTCAGATCAGGTCTGTTACTCAATCCTGGAAGACAGAACGCTGGCAGAGATCTAAGAGGCAAGCAATTCACAGAAGTCCAGGTAAGAGGGAAGGCAGTGGGTACAAGGCAGCCAAGGTGGGCTAGAAGCCATCAACAAGCATGGCTTTCTGCTGCATCAGTGAGCTGCTGAGGAAGGTCTCCGCTAGTCCCTCATTGGCTGGTCCATCAGTATTGGGCTCAGAGACCAAAGCCAAGGGAAGCTTCCAGAGAAATGGTGAAGCTATAAAGTTATTGTTGAAACATGGCGTCCTGCCATGACCCAGCTGAGAAGGGAGGCAGCAGAGGTGACCGAGAGTAAAAGTAAAGGGACAGAAGAAACACACAAATGGCCTTCAGCAGGAGCTACTTTCCACATTTCCAAGATTTGACTTGATATCTGAGTATGTACGCAGCTCTCTTCTAACCATTTAAGGGAGCCAGCCAGAAGGAGTGCAATTAAATAAGCTTAAAGGTCGGATAGAAAATGGTAAAAAGGGTATCTCTGTGTTAACCAAATTATGATTAGTAAAAAAAAAAGTCTCAAACTCTAGGAATAAAATCATTTTTAAAGTTGCTCCATAAACTTGTTTTAAAATAGCAATTATTTCATAGCTACACTTTTGTGGTAAATTCATTCAAATTCAGATTTTTTAAAAAAAGAAGTTAGGAATGCTGCACTAATGTGTTATCTTAGATAAATGCTCCCACAGTTTGTTTTACTGTCGCCACCAAAAGGCTCATCCTATGGCTCCTGTTATGCCTGTTGGCAATATATACAAATTTCAAATTCAGTTGTTAAAAGGCAAAAATCTCTTTAAATGCTGAAACTGTATAATCAAAATGATAAAGGGTCAGTAAACAGTAAAACACCCCACTGAAGTACTGTTTCATCTGCTTATATCCTTTATATAGATAGAAATCACTTACATCATGGCCAAAATGGTGCTGTGTATTATCTTTTCTAGGATGGTGAAGATTCATAATACTTTGAAATCAGAAAATGTATCCAAAATGTATAAGCAAATTTCTAGTTCTGATCTAAAACGTTTGCAACTTAGAAAAACCTACCTAAAGTCTTCTAAAGGTGAGCTAACAAAAAAGGTTTTAGATATTATATTTGTTGCAGGGGAAACTTAAGCACAAGAGAATTCAGGAGTTGAATGGCATTCTCCACTAGGGTTGGTCTCTGTTCCACTTCGTCACTTACATAGAGTTATTCCCCAGTGTTCTAAGGGACAATGTCACCCCACCAAAATATAATTAACCCTTTTTCAGAACCAGTAAATCTTTATAACAATAAAGTGAACAAAACATTTTTGACTCTCTTATCACCAGTCAAGTCTTTACTTTTCAAAAGGGCTTAAGTTTAATAATTTTTTTGTCATGTGGGGATATCTAAAAAGAAATAAAGACCAGAGCTTTTTGGAAACTATTTTGCACAACACTTGGGTTATAAGAAAGTTATGTCCTGAACACTTAAATATGAACATACCTGGAATTTCAGTTGTTATTTTAGGTACCTCCATATTTTTATACATGCTAGACATTATTACCTCCAATTAAGGAGAAAAATTATTTCTGTATGTTGAGCCCTCAATAAGGGCTCATAACACACAAAAAACAGCTTGTCTATCTAGATTTACTACTCAATTCAATAGTTTAAAATTTGAAAACAGTTAAATTCCAACAATCTATTCAACTTTGGAATGGGTGGTATTTGTTTGGAGCAGGGGTTTGTTTTTGGTGCGAAATCTTTTCAGAAAATAACTCGGTAGATTTTATTTCTTTCTACTGAAAGATTTCATTTAGCCATCAAATTGATTTAGTCTTACTTCATGTCCTTGAGTCAGCCTCACCTTTAAATTGTAGTTTGAACGATTCATATTTTTATACTATTAAATATCCGTACACCAAAATATAAGGGATTGTCCTTTAGCTAAGAATTCAGCATATTTTCAGTGCTGAATAAAATACTAACTCCAATGGGTGAAATGATAAGGTTAGGGTCAAAACCACAATACATTTCTTAAACTATAACAATGAGTGATTAAACAAGACCTTGTAAGAGTTTTTGGAGGCTTGCATAACTCCTCGTATAGGGTTGTAAGTTTACTGAGTTTCAATCCTTTCTTCTGCTTCATCTTCTTTTTCTTGGGATAAACAATGTAACTAATGCCAGCTTTTCTAGACGCTTCAATGAGAGAGACCGAGAGATCTCTCAAACTGTGTTTGTTCTCAATGTTAACTAAGATAGTATCTATATTTTCTTTCACGGAAATGCGTTCCTCAGTTTCTTTTTGCTCAGTCATCCGGCGCCGGCGCTCCAACTCCTTTGCTTTCTGAAACATCACCTTTTTCATGTTGCTTTGCACGTCATACATAGTCGCTAATGGAGCTACAGTCCCCTCCTTCCTCAATTCAACTGCAGATTTTACTCTCTTTTCAATGAGGATACAAAGAGGCAGAAAAAAATATATGATCAATTTAGGTGCTACATTTAAAATTAATTTAGTTACAATTACTATTAATGTAGTTTGGACACTATTGAAAATTTTAAAATCATGTATTCTTGACATTTTTCAAAAGTCAGCTTATAAATTTAATAGTGGGTTAGTTAAAGCAAAGTATAAAAATTTGGTTGGTTATATGACATTTTGTTAGCTACATAAAAATAACACTGTAAAGTAGATATGCATTAATTGTGATTTTATATATACTTAATTAAAAGAGAATGCTTTTTATATATCCAAATAAAGTACATGCTCTGCTTTTATTTTCAATTCAAGAAAATTGGTAGAATGGGCAAAAATTATTAAAATCCCTTATCCTATAAAATCAATTTGTGAGTCTACTTTCAAAAGCACTTCAAAAATGTTGAATTTCTATATGATAGTATTCAAATATTCATTACAATAATTTTCAATTCAATATTTACAAGCTTAAGTAACAGAATTTCAGCCTAATATTTATTTTATCTAGTCATTAGAGAATCAACTTAATTTTTAATAATAATATAAATATTGTAATACATTAGTAACTGTAAACAATTTGCAATAATCATGCATTGGTACCTGAAACTCTAACGACACTCATGACTAATAAAAGAGAGACTAGTTCCAATCCAATTTTCTGCTATCAAGCCATTATCAATAAGTTAACTGCATTTAATTTTGCTAATAAAAATTTGTTATAGAGAAGTTTTTCTTTATAGTAAACCTAGGCCCAAATTCCAAACATAATAATTTCATACAAGCTAGTTATATACTTTAAGATGTACTAAAGTACAATAGCGATATTGACCCTCCATGACTTACTATACTTCCCTCTATGTCAAGAAACTATATGTAACTCAATATGTAATTAGAATAGAGAATAGAGAAATACATAGACTATATGTTATATGCATGTGTATATATCAAGGAACATCAACACATATGTATATATCAAAAAAAGTGTGCCTGAAAAAAGTGGAACGTAAGATACTCATTCCCCACTTGCTGACTAGATATGGATTATGCAGAGAGGCCATATGCAGCTCTGTAGAACACTCGGGAAGGAATCACCGACAAAATCTATAACTATAAAGCAGAGCTATCAGAATGGGTTTAGGTTTTTTTCCAGCTTTATTAAGATATTATTGACACATAACATATATAAGTTTGAGGTTTACAATGTGATATGACACATGTATATATTGTGAAATGATTACCACAATAAGGTTAGTTAACACCTCCAGCCTCTCACATAATTACCATTGCCTTTGTGTGGTGATAACATTTAAGATCTACTTTCTTTACAACTTTCAAGTATATAGTATTGTAGTGTTAATTATAGTCACCACGCTGTACATTAGATCTCCAGAATTTATTTATCTCATAACTAGAAGTTTGGACCCTTTGACTAACATATCCCCATTCCTATCCTCCCCCACCAGCCCTGGCAACCACTATTCTACGCTATGTTTCTATAAGTTCAGCTGTTTTAGATTCTCATACAAGTGAGAACAGACAGTATTTCTCTTTCTCTGTCATTTAGCAAAATGCCCCAAGATCCATCCACATTGTCACAAAAGGCAAGATTTCCTTCTTTTTCACGGTTAATATCCTATATATATATATATATATATACACACACTACAAGAAAAGAAAATGACAGGCCAATAACCCTGATGAATACAGATGCAAAAATTCTCCAGAAAATACTCAAACTGAATTCAACAGCACATTAAAAGGATCATACAACATGATCATGGGGGTTTATTCCTTGGACACAAGGATGGTTCAACAAATCAATAATGTGATACATCACATTAATAGAATGAAAGATAAAGATCATATAATTATCTCAATAGATGCAGAAAAAGCATCTGACAAAATTCCACATCCTTTCATGATAAAAACTCTCAGTAGATTTGGTAAAGAAGGAATGTACTTCAACATAATAAAGGTCACGTATGACAAGTCCACAGTTAACATCATACTCAATGGTGAAATGTTGAAAGCTTTCCCACTAAGATCAGGAATAAGACAAGAGTGCTTACTCTTCCACTTATATCCAACATAGTACTAGAAGTCTTAGCCAAAGCAATTAGGAAAGAAAAAGGAAAAACAGCATCCAAATCAGAAAAGAAGAAGTAAAGTTGTCTCTGTTTGCAGATGTATGATCTTATACAGAGAAAACTCTAAAGATTCCACCAAAAAACTGTTAGAACTAATCAATGAATTCAGTAAAGTTGCATGATACAAAATCAACATACAAAAATCAGTTGTGTTTCTGTACACTAACAATGAAGTATCTGAAAAGGAAACAAAGAAAGTAATCCCATTTGCAATAGCATCAAAAATAATAAAATACTTAGGAATAAATTTAATCAAGGAGGTGAAGTATTTGTACACTGAAAATTACACTGATGAAAGAAATTGAAGACACAAATAAATGGAAAGTTATCTCATGTTCTTGAGTCAGAAGAATTAGTATTTTAAAACGTCCATTCTACCCAAAGCCATCTATAGATTCAATATAATCCCTATCAAAATTCCAATGGCATTTTTCACAGAAATTGAAAAAACAATCCTAAAATTTGTATGAAACCATGAAAGACCCCAAACAGTTAAAGAAATCCTGAGAAAGAAGAACAAAGCTGGAGGCATCACAATTCCTGATTTCAAACTTTATTACAAAGATATAGTAATCAAAACAGTATGGTACTGGCATAAAAACAGACACATAGACCAACAGAACAGAATCAAGAGCCCACACATATATGGTCAACAGGGGAGCCAAGAATACTCAATGGGAAAGGATAATTTCTTCAACAAATTGTGCTGGGAAAACTGAATATTCACATGCAAAAGAATGAAATTGGGCCCCGATCTTACATCACTCACAAAAATTGACTCAAAATGGATTAAAGACTTAAATGTAAGACCTGAAACTGTAAAACTACTAGAAGAAAACATAGGGGAAAACTCCTTGATATTGGTCTTGGTGATGATTTTTTGGATATGACACAAAAAGTGCAAGGAATAAAAGCAAAAATAAACAAGTGGGACCACAACAAACTAAAAAGCTTCTGCACAGCAAAATAAAAAATCAACGAAATGAAAAGGCAACCTATGGAATAGGAGAAAATATTTGCAAATCATCTATTTGATAAGCAGTTAATATCCAAAATATATAAGAAATTCTTACAACTTAATAGCAAAAAGAAAAACAAAACCCCAGTATGATTAAAAAGGGGGCAGAAGAACTGAATAGAGATTTTTCCAAAAAAGACATACAAATGGCCAACAGATTCATGAAAAGATACTCAACATCAGTAATCATCAGGGAAATGCAAATCAAAACCACAATGAGATATCACCTCAAATCTGTTAGATTGGCTATTATCAAAAAGACAAGAGACATCAAGTGTTGGCAAGGTTGTGGAGAAAAGGAAACCCTTGTGCACTGTTGCTGGGTATGTAAATTGGTGCAGCCACTATAGAAAACAGTATGGAGGATCCTCAAAAAATTAAAAATAGAACTACTATACGATCCTCAATCTCACCACTGGGCATATATCTAAAGGAAACGAAATAAGGATCTCAGACATCTCCACACCTATGTTTATTGCAGCATTATTCACAATAGCCAAGATATGGAAACAACTTAAGTGCCCCTCAATGGATGATTGGATAAAGAAAATGTGATATATATGTTATATATGTGTGTGTATACACACACACACACACACACAGAATGCTACATATATAATATATATATACAATGTTATACACACACACACAGCAATGGAATATTATTTAGCCATAGAAAAGAAGGAAATCCTGCCATTTGTAACAACATGGATGGACCTTGAGGACATTATACTAAGTGAGATAAATAAGTCAGATAGAGAAAGACAAACAGATTGGTGGTTGCCAGAGGTGGGGAGTGGGGAATGGGTGAAATGGGTGATGGTGGTCAAAAGGAACAAACTTCTAGTTATAAAATAAATAAGTCCCGGGGATGTAATGTACAGCATGATGACTATAGTTAAAACACTTTATTGTATATTTGAAAGTTGCTAACAGAACAGATCTTAAAAGTTCTCATCACAAAACACAAAATATATAACTATGCGTGTTGATGGATGTTAACTAGACTTGTGGTGATCATTTTGAAATATACATAAATATCAAATTATTACTTTGTACACCTGAAACTAATAGAATGTTATATGTCAATTATATGTCAATAAAAAAATCTTAATGATAGTGTCAATGTACAGAGATACAAAACAGAGGAATCAAAAAGTCAATAAGAAAGAAGAATATCATAAATGAAATAGGAGGCAGGCTAAAGTTAGGCTGGCTAAAAGCAAGTTAGAAGCAAGTAATATGAGAATCAAGGAAGCTAACTGCCATATTTCGGAGAGAAAAACAAAAGCTGGAAGCTAGATGTCAATGCCATTGAAGGTAAAAACAGCCACTCAAGAAGGCCTATGGATTCTTGGCGCAGAGGAAAGTACATCGCATTCGGTAAGAGGAGGTGCGGGTTTAGGTTCTACCTCTGCCATTTACCACTTTCTGATCTTTGCTTTTTCATGTGAAAACAACGATAATATCTGTCTCACCCTCCTCACCAGGAGATTGTGAAGCTCAAGATCAAACTGGAATCGTGTCCATGAAAATGCTTCAAAACCACGAGCACAATGCAAGTGTAGGTCAACATTATAAGTGACTTCATTTATAACACACCACGCGTAAAGTCAAACTATGAATATGAGACACCACCAAGAGTTACTGAAAATCTTAAATTGGCACCCCAACCACAATCTTACAGGGTCTACCAAATACCCACTCAAATCCAAACTTTCAGTCAACTTTGGGTGAATCAACTGACTACACAATTTCAGGAAAGCAAACAAAAAAGCATAGGTGGTGATTATTACTAGAAATATAAACATTTCTTTTGAATAACAAAAACTGAAAATTGATCATACCTTTAATTGTGGAGATTCTGCACTGAAACGTTTTTGGATATTTTCAAATGATCCAGATTTTCTTAGGAAAAAAACCTGTGAAATAATCAAATGATAAATATGCATTGACTGTAGATACTATTTGGTAAACTAAAATATCATCTGACAGTTGGCTAATGATGACTATTTAGGTTAATTAATGAAATGCAGAAATACTAACTGAAAAAAATACAGGTTCTTACTCATTTCACTGACTTCACAGAGAGGAGCAGAACTTAAAATCTATCAATTAATTGAGAAAAGTTAGAAAAGTGTATAATAATGGAAACTACCTTATTTTTTTAAATGCAGCTTAACATAACTAACACTTACCAAAGCTTTCTGATTGGTGCAACTAGCACAGGTGTGTGTGAATGTGCCACAGTTATGCTGAGCCATTAACCCCTTCAGCCCAGGGGCTGCACTAATGGGACCTGAAGCAGCTACTGTCCCCTGAATAGTCACCTCTAATCATAAGCAATCTCAACTTTTACTCCACAGGACCACACCAATATTATCACTTATTATGAGAACTATTAAATTAAAAGAGTTGGGAAGTAGTACTACCTAGAAAGTACCAAAAAAATGACATATTCTATGTCCTTCCACCATTATATTGGACACAAAGAAATAACTACTATCCAAAGCAGCTGTGGCAACGACTAAAGATGGTGTGAATCAGGTGTAAAGAGAGCATGGGAGAGGGAGAGGGCAATTCTCAATGGGAAGGAACTTGGATAGACCGGCTTGAAGAGGTAGCATCAGGGCTGACCTGTGAAAGGTGGCGACATTTCCACAGACTGAGAAGGGGTTGAGAACATCCCAGGCCAATGGAAGAGGCTTAGCAAGAACAGGGAAGTGTCGAAGTGCAGGGGACTTTAGTCGCCAAGGACTCTGAAGCAGGCAGAGCACAGGGTACATGGAGTTTACATGGAAGCAGAGGTATAAAGGGAGGTGAGATAGAAAATATAGTTGAGGCCAGGTTATGAGGCTTAGTTAGCTCTCTGATTTTATTTGGTAGGTGGAGTTATTCAGTTTGTTGAGACATGAGTGACATAACCGTGCTCGTGTTTTAAGAATATAGCAGGGGGCAGTAGGGAGGATGGATTGGAAGAAGCAGCTACTAAAAATGGGAATACCTGACAGGCAGGTGTAAGTAGTGCCAGTATAATAGTCTAGAAAGTGCAAATGGCATTCCAAACTAGAAAGTGTCATTCATTGGTTCAATTCTTTATGCAATGCTCACTGCCCCAGGTGCTTTGGATAAACAGTGAACAAGAATGATATGACCCCAGGCTGGTGAGGAATAAAAAGATCAAACGTCCAAATATTTACTAAGTGCTACAAGGAAAATAGCAAAAGAGTGATCTATATCAAATAGAAACATTACCACCTCCAAAAGAAAAGTAATACTTGACGTAGGGGGGGACAAGAGAGGGGGCACAGACACATATTTAACCTAGTTAACTGACTAGAATAGGGATTTGACTGTCCCAGAGCACTAAGATTTTCTACTGTGTGGCACTCAGCATCCCAAGACATCATCGAAGGAAGTAGACGGCTGAAGGCACTAAGGAGAGAAAAATAAACTGTTCCTTGTTTGTTCCCCATAAAGTTCAGGGCATTTATTAAACCACTTATATAAATTTCATACCTTTCTTCTTCTCTCAATCACTCTCTTTTCTCTCTGATTGTGTTTATTGTTTAATTAGCTTATTTGGATACACTGCAGTGACAATAAGTCGTGAGCATGAGTCTCACCACCATTTAGAGAATTCTGTTTCATGACCATAAACAATCCCCCCATTTGGTGAAAAGATTCATTGACAAGTTCCTTTGATCATTTAAGACCCAAGCAAGAAGTGATAAATGAGTGCAAAACCAGAAATTTTAGGAAAACTCACAGCAGATACCCTGTTATTGATAAGTAAATAATATCTTCTGAGTATCAAAGACAACATATTTGAAAAAGAGGAAATGTGTCCTCAGCAAAGACACCAGGGAATGTTTCGAGGCATTTCCCGGAATGAGGAAGCACCAAGAAACAATTTCCAGAATTACTAGAAATAATATTTGAGATGTAGGCAGATAAAGCAACCAACCCACAACTCAGAATAAAAATTATACATACCCTAGAACTTCTTCTGCTGTACTGATTTAAAGTAACGACACTTTCCTTGCTTTCAGATGAAAATTTCTCAGTTAAAATTCTGCTTGCTTGAACACTCTGTGATAAAACGATAATAGTTTTAAATTATATAGTGGAATACTTTAAAAAGCCTATGATCATTGTTGCTTCATAGTACAACATTATTACCAAAATAGAAATGTATAGAAAAGGTAGAATTGTAGAAAACATTTACCAGAGAGGCATCCAAGTCCAACTACAGTCTTAGTATTTGGCTAAAACATGCAATTTGTCTTCAGGATTGGCCTTTGGCCAAACGGATACTTCTACATTATTTCTGGCATCCCTAATATTAGGAGCAATCAATGATCTTGTGATCTCATAGGTTAGCACTAAACCTATTTAGCATATCAACATCAAGATTATGAATAAGGCATATCATTTGGATTTACTGTCAACATATGACTATTCACTGTCAAATACAAGTAAGCATTCTAAATGCTAATTGGAATGAAAATCTCCTTAAATGCTTTATAGTTCAAACTCTGTCAATTAAGTTATATATGTACATTTATTGTTGTCATCATAAACTGCTGCAATGATTAGGATTATTATTAAATGTGCTACTTCTCTATCTTGTAATCAGTGATTTGGATATGTAGAAACAACTAGAAGATCTAAGTTTGACAGCCTGGTGGATTCATGATGAATTAAATCATGCCGCTGCTTCATCCTCTGAAATTTTCGCATCTCAAACAGCTAACATTTCAAATTCAAAAAATATTTTTCCAATAGGAAATCAGATTTTAAAATTATCATGTAATGATCACTGGGAATGGAACAGATATGGAGAAGGCTATGGGTAATTTAGGAATCACCAGCACTGAACTTTTGTTCATCCTCTTTTGTTGTATTTTCATAAAGTGGCTATAGCACAATGTAAGGTAAGAGAATTACTGGACATAGCAGAAAGACACTTGGTCACTTTCACCATTATTTTTCAAAAACAAACTACATGATACACAAGAGATTTTGGAACTATTTTGTCACATGCCTACGCAAAATACTCAGATATGATAGAATAGCAGTTATCACATATTTAAAAGAATGCTTTTAACAATAACAAGGACAAAAACTCTAATTCTGTATTTTACAGATATCAAAACAGCAGAACTTACTAACAATCAATGGTTGCTTTTTAAGAAGAGAACATGGTGCATATGTTGGAACCTGCCAAGATACTGCCCAGACTAACGTGCCTTGAGAGAGCAAGAATTGCTTACGCGATATCTAATGGAAAAAACCTCCTTCTCTTCTCCAGGGATATTGCTGAAACTGGTATGCATGCAATAAAAGCTGGGATGCAGATAGAACTAGAAACAGTTTTGCTACCTTAAAAGTCAATTATGACTTCTGCTTTAATTATGACAGGCTAAGTAATTCTGCTGAAGACAACTAAGAAAGCTACATGTGATGTGAAAAACATAATCTTCAAAGCATCAAAGAGCTAATAAGATGAAGAAGAGATATTGGGCCAAAATCTAAGAAAAGGCAAGAACCTGCAAAGGTAAGCCCAGTATTCAATGATGCTTTTGTTCTCAAGATATTTGCCAAAGAAGCTACAAATCTGACCTGCAGATTGGCAAATTCTTGGGGCAAGGGTGACAGAAATCAAAGCCCAGAATCTACCTGAGGTTTGCAGGCTGATTTACTTATACACATATATAATATTGTATATATACAAAATATACAAGTATCCAAGGCTACATGATGCTACGCCCTCAGGGTTACACCCTCAGATTAAGAGTGAATGGCAGTAAATCAACCTTTGGGTAGACTTCCAACCTGGGCTCTGTCATGAGGGTTGTCAAAGAAACTTACTCTAAGGTAAGGCTGTCTCTGAGTGGTAAAGATACCAGGTTCTGAAAAAAAAATTTCTCTGTAGAAAGGAACTGTCATTCTAGATCTCAAATGTTTCCTAATAATAATGTTTTCCTAATAATGTTTTAAATACAATGATAAAAATTTGAAGACAGACAGGTATACAAAGAAATAAAACACCAGAATTTAATAGATTTAGAGGAAAAAAATAGAAATTCTAAAAAGAAAAATACAAAACCAAATTAAAAAAATACAGTGAACAAGTTTAACAGCATATTAGACATAACCGAACAAAGAATTTATGAACCTGAACAATAAGATAGATCAAAAGAAATTGTCCAGAATCCAGTATCAAGAGAAAAAAAGAAATACATGTGATTAAAGTCCCAGAAAATTAAAGAGAGAATGGACAGAGGCAAAATTTGAAGAGAGAATGACTAAAAATTTTCCATAGCTGATGAAAAACATCAAACCACAGATGCAAAAATCCCAATGATTCCAGGGCCAGCCCCAGTGGCCTAGTGATTAAGTTCAGCATGCTCTGCTATGGCTCTGACCTACACCACTCTTCCGTGGCCATGCTGTGGTAGGGGCTCACATGCAAAATAGAGGGAGACTGGCCACAGATGTTAACTTAGGGTGAATCTTCCTCAGCAAAAAAGAGGAAGATTGGCAATGGATGTCAGCTTAGGGCAAATCTTCCTCAACAAGAGCAACAAAAAAATCCCAATGATTCCAAAGCATGATAAATAAAAAGAAACCTGCAACTAGACAAATCATAGTGAAACTGTAGGAAAGAAAGAGAAAAACTTCAAAGTTTTCAAAGCCAGTTTGCAAGCAAGCAGAGAATTAATTAACTTCAAAGAATTCACACTTAAGACTCACTTCTCAACAGCAATAGTGGACACCAGAAAATAGTGGAACATCATTAGTATGCTAAAAGAAAATATTTACAATATATGTCATAACCAGGTAAAATATCCCTCGAGAATGAGGTAATATAAAGATATCTGAAACAAAGAAAAACCAGGGTTTTCACCACCTGTGGCTTCTCCTAATTCCCTTAAAGCAAATTCTAAAGGACATACTTTAGGCAAAAGGTAAAATGACTTCAAACAGGAAGGTCTGAGATGCTGGAAAAGAAAAAGAGAGAGGGAGAGATAAATACATGGGTAAAGTATAAGGAATATTGCATAAAATTATAATAATGTTTTGGGGTTTTAAAAGATAAGAATCTAAAAATATATGAAAGTAAGAACATATTAAGTTAAGAAGGGGTAAATGGAATTAAAAGGTTTTAAAGTCATTGCATTTTCCTGGAAAAGTATAAAGGTATTGGTAAGCAATAGATATTGATTAGAGATACTGATTAAAATTAAAGATGAATATTCTAGGGAAACCACCATAGGAATAAGAAACAGTATACATAACCTCCAGACTAGGGGTGATAAAACACAATTTATCTGGATAGTTGAAAAAATTAAAATAAAATCAGAATACATTACATCTAGACCACTGAACTTTTTTTAAAAAAGGAACAACAACAAAAAAACAAATTTAAGAAAAGGAATGAAAGGAGAATATAAAACAAACAAAAGGCAGAGTCTATAAAAACATAAATTAAATAGCATGATACAAAAAATATCAGTCATCATAATATATATAAATAGGTTAAATTTGCTTGTAAAAAAATGGGGCTCACAGATATTTGTGTCTAAATACCATTTCCCATTCAAAGGAACCAGGAGTCTTTGAACAAAGATTTGTTTTCAGTTCTGTGCATGGAAAGTGTCCTAGGTCCTCTTTTTGTGCCCGAAAGTCCTGTTGGATCCTTTTTCTTCTGGTCATTGGGTGTGAACAGCCACCAGTACTGATTTACTCTTGGAGAACCTTTCTAGTGGGTTACTCCATCATCACCTATTCTAACCAATCCTTCTTATTCTTGCTACAATTCAGACTTTTGTTCAGACAATTCTGCCCACTCTCAATTCCCCATATTCACACTTTCCTATAATCAAAGATAGAGAAATACATGCCTGTAACTTTAGAAACCTCTACAGTAGTTAGGAAAACATTGCACTCATATTCCAGACTCCACTAGTGTGTCAGTTCTGTGAGAAGCAGATGCTACCGGTGGAGCATAAAGACAGAGGGAGCAGCAGGCAGAGGGAGCCTTCAGACATGATGCAGATCTGACACCTGTGAAAGGGGAAGAGAAAGGAAGGATTGGGTAGGAAGAGCTTCAGACCACAGAGCAGTCCTGAGAAAGAGTCAGCTAGGCAGATGGAAAGTCCGAGAGCCAAAGCTGTCTGTTAGAACAATCCCACATCAAGCAAGAATGGGTCAGCTCTGGCAAGCCCCTGTTCTCAGGCACTGGCTGGGAGCAGCCCAGAGGAAGAACGGCCTTGGAGTGAATGCCATGGCAGACCTACAGCACAGCAGTTGGAGGCCAGCAGTCAAGTATGCTCCTCTCAACAGATTCTCTTGAAGGAGATGTGAGCATCACATTTTCATGGGCGCCACACCTACTTACACAAATTAACATTCATAAATCTTTTACATTAAGGCAACCTTTTTATATACCTTACGTTATTAACCTTCTCATTTTAGCTTATGGCATCTTTTTCCAAAAAAAATACTTATTATTTTCTTAAGTAAATGAAAAATCTAGACTACACTAAAAAAAAAAAAAGAAATGCAAATATACACGAAAATCTTCTGATTTAAATTACACATGCACTGTGACCAGGAAGTCCAAACAGAAAAATATACATATGTATGCAAAGATATATGTTCAAGTATGTTTTAAGTGAAAAACGTCAAGATGCAGAACAATATAGTTTACAAGATTCCACATATGTAAAAACATTAACATGCATACACCTACATTTCATAAATGAAAATGAAGATGTCTGAAAGGATACACACAATGCATCTAACAATGGTTAACTTCAGAGACAAGAGAACTGGGGAAGGACAGAGTTCAAGGTGGGGAGTGCTTTTTATGCCATACACATCTTTATTGTTTGAATTTTTTCCACAAGAAAGCATTCATATACTACTTGTGCAAGTTCTTAAGTAATTTTGATAGGTCTTGCCACTCTGAAAACAGCACAGACAATAATATCGCTAAAGAAAATAATGGTGGTTTAACAAAAGACAGAATGGAAAGAAAATTTTTAAAAGACAGAAACCACAAAATAAAATAATACTAGAAAGACCAAATTAACCATATGCTACTTATATGGCTCAACTAAAACAAACAAAAAACACAACAAAGAAAGGATTAAAATGAAAATATTCCTGAACACAAACAGAAAAGAACACAGGGCTGGCCATATTAGAGTAGAATTCTAGCATTAAATAGGCACAAGTAGATCATTTAAAGTTGATAAGAGACAGAATCCATAATAAAGATGAAACAGTGCTGAATTCATAATAAAGATAAAATAGCTTCTACTCACAGAAAGCAAAAACTATCAGTAACACATGGAGAAATGGACAAAACATAACCACACTGAAAAATCCCAAAGAGTGTTTTTTAGATCAAAGGAAAGAAATATGCCACAGAAAAACGGAATTTAGCAATGCAACAGCTATATCTATTGAGCACTTACTATTCATCAGGGAGTACATTATATAGTCCCTCATTAAATCCTCAGAGCACCCATTCTACATACAAAATAACAGACTTCAACAGGCTAAGATACCAGTACAAGGTTATCCAGGAAGTAAGTGGGATTCAAATCTAAGAGTGTATAATTGCAAGGCCTGTGTTCTGCTTAGTGCTGCCACAATGTAATAATGGTCACTATATAAAATACCTTTGAATTAATAAATACTATTGGGACATCCAGTACACCACAAAGCAAATATCACTAAATTCCAAGAAACTGGTATTCTAAAGAATACATTTTCTTATGTTAATAAGGGTTAAGAATAAAATTTAAAAAAATAATTCCAACAAATCAAAAAGTTTAAAACAACTTTTCCATTCATTGGTGTCAAGATGGTGGTGTAGGTGGACTCTGAACTCACCTCCTCCCATGGACACAATAGACTTACAACTACTCTTGGAACAATTACTCCTGAGAAAGAACTGAAAACTGGATCAGAGGAACCCCTGCAACATGCAACAGTCCTGACTGAGGTGGAAGAGACAGAAATTCCCTTCTGGAGAGAAGGAACACCACCCTCACAAGCCGCAGTGCTTCACAGCCACCTGGGAGCAATCCAAAGGTATGCAACCTTCCCTGGAGCAGGGTGGGGGATCTGAGTGGTTGCTGATATAAGCATTTTTTGGACCCAGCACAACCAAGACAAGTGTCATAATATCTGGCTTTGCTGACTACTAACAACAACAGGGAATACCCCTAGAAAAGCTATCAGACATAAGAAAAAAAATCCAGCTCTTAAAGGGCCCATGCACAAATTCACCCATTTTGAAAAGCAACATAAAATCACCAGAAAGAAAGGTGCACAGTCCTTTGGTGAAAAGAGACTCATCTGATAGGCCCTGGGTACATCTTGGTGAGAAGTGAGACCTCTCCAGGGACTGAGACATTGGCGGCAGCCATTATTGAGACCGAGTATAGGCGTGCAGACACAGACACTAGCAGACACCATTAGAGTTCTTCTCTTGGACTGTTAGTGCAGGGGTCTGCCCCACCCACTAGAGCACAGATTGAATCCAGCTCAGCCATATCAGGCAGCCCACCCGAGGGACTGGCCCCATCCAACAGCAAGCCCTCAGGCAGCTTGTGGGCTTGCATGTGCTGGGTGCTTGGATCCACTGCAGCTGGGCGAGTGGGTCTACCTCTGTGGGGCAGAGTTTGCATGAGGAGCAGGTGCAGTATGTGGGGTATTGAGGGAGTGTGCGGGACCTCTGCAGTGGGGCGACTGGGTCCACTTCAGGAGGTCGGGGTACACACACAGGGCAGGACTGTGTTGATGGTGTGTGTGGTCCTGTGTGTGGTAGAGCTTCTCAGCTGCAGAAGACTTGTGCTTCTCAAATAGCCACATAGGGGATCAGCCCCACCTTCCAAAGACTGAAACAATTGGGTGCTCCCCTACCTGGGGCCAGCCCCACCCAGCTGCAATCCAGACAAAGCTGACAAGAGCCTTATAGGCTGGAGGCCTACAGCAATTGTAAGCCCTTGAGCCTAACAACCAGCCATGCTCAGGGCCCACTCACTTAGAAAAACTGCAACATGAATGTGCTATTAGACCTCGCAGCCAACTGTGCTGGGGCTCCCCACACCCAAGAAAGAGACTGAAGGATCCATAGAAGCCACACGCAACTGAGCATTACAACAAGCTAGCCAGGGGGACAGCTTAGCCTCCCTGGACATCTACAGCAAGAGCAATCCTGCCACAACAGAAGAACACATGTAGCCCACACAGGGGTCACCCCTGAAATATTTGGATCTGGTGATGAGAAGGAAGCACACTGCTGGGCCTCGTAAGGCATCTCTTACCTAATGTCACCTCTCCAAGATAAGGAAATATAGCTGACCTGCCTAAACATAGGAACAAGCACAGAGAAAGAGGCAAAATGAGGAGGCAAAGGAATACATTGCAAGTAAGGGAACAGGACAAAACCCCAGAAAAAGAACTAAATGAAACAGAAATGAGTAATCTACCTGACAAAGAGTTCAAACAAAGAGTCATAAGGATGCTCACTGACCTTGGGAGAAGAATGGATGAACTCAGTGAGAACATCAACAAAGGAATGGAAAAATGTAAAAAAGAACCAATCATAAATGAAGAACACATTACTGGAAATGAAAAATTCACTACAGGGACTCAAAAGCAGAGTAGAAGATACAGAAAAATGGATCAGTGAGCTGGACCAAAGACTAGAGGAAATCACCCAAGCTGAGTAGCTAAAAGAAAAAAGAATTAAAAAGAACAAGGACCATCTAAGGGACCTCTGGGACAACATCAAGTGCAATAACATCCACGTTATAGGTGTCCCAGAAGGAGAAGAGAGAGACAAAGGGGCAGAGTTCTATTTGAAGAAATAATAGCTGAAAACTTTCCTAACCTAAGGAAGGAAAGAGACATCCAGGTACAGGAAGCACAGAGAGCACCAAAAAAGACAAACCTAAAGAGGCCCACACCAAGACACATCATAATTAAAATGTCCAGAATTACAGATAAAGAGAAAATCCTAAAAGCCACAAGAGAAAGGCAACAAGTCACATACAAAGAAAACCACATAAGGCTATCAGCTGACTTCTCAGCAGAAACCTTACAGGCTAAAAGAGAGTGGCACAATCTATTTACAGTCCTAAAAGGAAAAAACCTACAGGCAAGAATACTCTACCTGGCATGGTTGTCATTCAGAACAGAAGGAGAGAGAAAGAGCTTCCCAGAGAAGCAAAAATTAAAGGAGTTTATCACCAAGAAACCAGTCCTACAAGAAATGCTAAAGAGGCTTATTTAAGGGGGAAAGAGAAGACCACAAATAGGAAAAAATTATCTATTTCCATGATAAGAGGGTAATGGACACAAATGCACACAAAGAGGTTAGATATGATGTCAAAAACATAAAATGTAGGGGGAGGGGAGCAAAAGAGTAGAGCTTTTAGAAAGAGGTCAAACTAAAGAGACCATCAAACATAATACTAAAGAAAGCCATCAAACCACAAGGAAAGAGAGCAAGAGAAGAAGAAAGGAACAAAGAAAAACTACTAAAACACCCAGAAAAAAAGTAACAAAATGGCAATAAGTACATACTTATCAATAGCTACTTTAAGTGTCAATGGGCTAAATGCTCCAATCAAAAGGCATAGGGCGTCTGATTGGATTAAAAAAACAACACCCATATAGATGCTGCATACAAGAGACATACTTCAGACTAAAGACACTCACAAACTGAAAGTGAAGGGATGGAAAAAGATACTCCATGCAAATGGCAATGAAAAGAAAGCTGGGATAGCAATACTCATATCAGACAAAATAGACTTTAAAACAAAAACTGTAACAAGAGACAAAGAAGGTCACTACATAATGATCAAGGGAACAATCCAACAAGAGGATGTAACACTCATAAATAACTATGCACCCAACATAGGAGCACCTAAATATATAAAGCAATTATTAACAGACATAAAAGGGGAAATAAACAGTAAGACAATAACAGTAGGGGACTTTAACCCTCCACCTACACCAATGGATAGATCATCCAAACAGAAGATCAACAAGGAAACATTGGCGTTAAACAACACACTAGACCAGATGGACTTAGTAGATATACACAGAACTTTCCATCCAAAAACTGAAGAATACACATTCTTTTCAAATGCACATGGAACATTCTCCAGGACTGATCACATATTAGGCCACAAAACAAGTCTCAATAAATTTAAGAAGATTGAAATAATACCAAGCATCTTTTCTGACCACAATGGTATGAAACTAGAAATCAACTACAGGAAGAAAATCAGAAAAGCCACAAATATGTGGAGATTAAACAAAATGCTACTGAACAACAATTGGGTCAATGAACAAATCAAAGGTGAAATAAAAAAAATACCTGGAGACAAATGAAAATGAAAATAAGATGTGCCATAATTTATGGGACACAACAAAAGTGGTTCTAAGAGGGAAGTTTATAGCAATACAGGCCAACCTCAACAAACAAGAAAAATCTCAAATAAACAATCTAAGAGTGCACCTAAAAGAAGTGGAAACAGAAGAACAAACAAAGCCCAAAATCAGTAGAAGGAGGGAAATAATAAAAATCAGAGCAGAAATAAATGAAATAGAGACAAAAAAAAATAGAAAAAAATCAATGAAACCAAGAGCTGGTTCTTTGAAAAGATAAACAAAATTGACAAACCTTTAGCTAGACTCACCAAGAAAAAAGAGAAGGCTCAAATAAGTAAAATCAGAAATGAATGAGAAGAAATTGCGATGGACACCTCAGAAATACAAAAGATTATAAGAGAATACTACAAAAAGCTATATGCCAACAAATTGGATAATCTAGAAGAAATCGATAAATTCTTAGAATCATACAACCTTCCAAAACTGAATCATGAAGAAATACAGAATGTGAATAGACCAATCACCAGTAAGGAGATTGAAACAGTAATCAAAAACCTCCCAAAAAATACAAGTCCAGAACCAGATGGCTTCCCTGGTGAATTCTACCAAACATTCAATGAAGACTTAATACCTATCCTTCTCAAACTCTTCTAAAAAATTGAAGAGGAGGGGAAGCTTCCTACCTCATTCTACGAAGCCAACATTACCCTGATACCAAAACCAGACAAGGACAACACAAAAAAAGAAAATTGCAGGCCAACTGATGAACATCAATGCAAAAATCCTCAACAAAATACTAGTAAATTGAATACAACAGTACATTAAAAAGATCACACACCATGATCAAGTGGGATTTATTCCAGGGATGCAGGGATGGTCCATCATCCACAAATCAATCAAAGTGATACACCACATTAACAAAATGAAGAATAAAAATCACATGATCATCTCAATAGATGCAGAGAAAGCATTTGATAACATACACCATCCATTTATGATGAAAACTCTGAAAAAATGGGTATAGAAGGAAAATACATCAACATAGTAAAGGTCATATAAGACAAACCCACAGCTAATATCATTCTCAGTGGAGAAAAACTGAAAGCTATCCTTCTAAGAACAAGAACCAGACAAGAGTGCCTACTTTCACCACTCTTATTTAACATATTATTAAAAGTCCTAGCCAGAGCAATCAGGCAAGAAAAAGAAATAAAAGGGATCCAAATTGGAAAGAAGTGAAACTGTCACTATTTGCAGAGACATGATTTTATATATAGAAAACCCTAAAGAATCCACCAAAAAACTTCTAGAAATAATAAATGAATATGGTAAAGTTTCAGATACAAAATCAACATACAAAAATCAGTTGCACTTCTATACACTAACAACAAAGTAGCAGAAAGAGAAATTAAGAATGCAATCCCATTTACAATTGCAACAAAAAGAATAAAATACCTAAGAATAAACTTAACCAAAAAGGTGAAAGATCTGTACACTGAAAACTATAAAACATCATTGAAAGAAATTGAGGAAGACACAAAGAAATGGAAAGATATTAGTTTGAAAGAATCCAATTGAAAGAATTGTGCTCTTGGATTGAAAGAATTAACATAGTTAAAATATCCATACTTCCTAAAGCAATCTATAGATTCAACGCAATCCCTATCAAAGTTCCAACATTTTTCACAGAAATAGAACATAGAATCCTAAAATTTATATGGAACAACAAAAGACCCCGAATAGCCTAAGGAATCCTGAGAAAAAAGAACAAAGCTGGAGGTATCACACTCCCTGATTTCAAAATATACTACAAAGCTATAGTAACCAAAACAGCACGGTACTGGCACCAAAACAGACACACAGATCAATGGAACAGATTCAAGAGCCCAGAAATTAACCCACACATCTATGGACAGCTAATTTTTGAGAAGGGAGCCAAGAACATACAATGCAGAAAGAAAAATCTCTTCAATAAATGGTGTTGGGTAAACGTGTCAGCCACATGCAAAAAAAATGAATGTAGACCATTGTCTTACACCATACACAAAAATTAACTCAAAATGGATTAAAGACTTGAATTAAGACCTGAAACCATGAAACTTCTAGAAGAAAACCTGGGCAGTATGCCCTTTGATATCAGTCTTAGCAACATATTTTCAAGTACCATGACTGACCAGGAAAGGGAAACAACAGAAAAAAATAAACAAATGGGACTACATCAAACTAAAAAGCTTCTGCACAGTGAAAGAAACTATCAACAAAATGAAAAGACAACCTAACAACTGGGAGAAGATATTTGCAAACCATATATCTGATAAGGGGTTAATATCCAAAATATATGAAGAACCAATACATCTCAACAACAAAAAAACTAATGACCCAATTTAAAAATGGGCAAAAGACCTGAACAGACATTTCTCCAAAGAAGATATACAGATGGCCAACAGGCACATGAAAAGAGGCTCAGCATCATTAACTATCAGGGAAATGCAAATCTAAAACAATGAGATATCACCTCACTCCCGTGAGAATTGCTACAACTAACAAGACAGGAAACAACAAGTGTTGGAGAGGATGTGGAGAGAAGGGAACTCTTATACACTGCTGGTGGGAGTGCAAACTGGTCCAGCCACTATGGAAAACAGTACGGAGATTCCTCAAAAAATGAAGAATGGAATTACCTATTCCACTGCTGGGTATTTGTCCAAAGACCATGAACACACGAATGCATAAAGATACATGCACCCCTGTGTTCATTGCAGCATTATTCACAATAGCCAAGACTTAGAAGCAACCTAGGTGCCCACCAAGCGATGAATGGGTAAAGATGTGATATATATACACAATGAAATACTACTCAGCCACAACAAACGATGAAATCCAGCCATTTGTGACAACGTGGATGGACCTTGAGGGTATTATGCTAAGCAAAATAAGTCAGAGGGAGAAAGTCAAATACCATATGTTCTCACTCATAAGTAGAAGATAAAAACAACAACAAACAAACACATAGAGACAGAGATTGGATTGGTGGTTACCAGAAGGGAAGGGGGTAGGGAGGAGGGTGAAAGGGATGAATAGGCACATGTGTGTGGCAATGGATTGTAATTAGTCTTTGGGTGGTGAACATAATGTAATCTATACAGAAATAGAAATATAATGATGTACACCTGAAATTTATATAATGTTATAAACCAATGTTACCACAATAAAAGAAAAAAACTTTTCCACATAAATGGTGTATCAAAAAGATAATGAAAACTACAATAGAAATTATTTAGAAAACAAATGAACACACTAAAAAATTGTATGAAATAAGATCAAAGGCTTACACAGAAGAAAATTCATGAAGTACTTAAAAAGAAGAAAGATAAAGAAATTAATTAAATTTTCAATACAAGAAATTAAAAAAATAGAAATGTCAATCTTTTATGGAAAGCAAGAAGCCAATAGCCAAAATATTTTCAAAAGAACAAAAATTCAGAGGGGCAAAAATTGAATTAATAACTAATCCAAAAGTTTTTTGGTCAAAGATGGTAAGTTGAACTCTGTTTTTCTGGCTGACTGGCCATGATATCTAACAGCCAGGGGATCATACATCATAAACTTTGCTAAAAAAAATTCAAGGGATGGTTTTACATTGGTGTGCAAATAGTAATTCGACAAGTAGAGACTAAAGCATTTGAAATGGAAAACAAATGAGAAAAGACAAAGAAATTAAACCAATTTCTAAAAAATCTATTATAGGGAAGAAAAAAAATCTCAAAAATGTCATCAGAAGTGGGAAAGAAAATGATGCAACATTAGAAATGGAGATTAAAACTGAAGAGAGAATATATCCAAACTCTGCATATAACATACATTTCAATTGAATAAATGGCTTTCTGTAAGAATACACATTACCAATTAACTCAAGAAAACATAGTAAACATGAGTAACCCAAGAATTAGAGGAAAAAGTTTTAATTGTCAAACAATTACCTTTCCAAATGGATCAGATGTTTCCAGTGAGTTCTTCCAAATTTTCAAGATTATTCCTAGGCTACATCAATTCCAGAATATTAAAAAAGATGGAATGGTACCCAATTAACTTTATGAAGCAAGATAACCCTGATCACAGAGTCCAACAAAGGAAAAAAACATATACTACATACATATTTCACCATGAGTATATATTAAAAATAAAAATAAAATATTGCCTAACAGAATTCAACATGATATTTAAGAATAATACACCATGATCAAGTAATCCAAGAAATATAAAGATGTTTCTATATTAACATTCTAAACATGTAGCATCAGTAGGTCAAATATGAATTTGATTCCATCTTTATCTTGGTTGCAGGAAAGCTGAGAGGTACATTAATGACCCATTTCAAGCAACAGCATATATGGACAGAATTTCTTTGATTTAATCTTATCTCTGATAAGATTACATGATGATTATGCTCTCCCTTATTATGCTTTCCACATTATTTCTTTAACTTTTCTGTTTTATCCTTTTCTGATATATGTGTTTTAGTAAGTTGCCTAAAATCCTGCACAAATAAAATAATTCTAAATATCATTAAAAATTTATGTACAATGATGTTCATCACAGAAATATTTTAAGAGGAAAAAATAACAAAGAAGAAGAAAAGGGGGGAAAGGAGACAGAAAAGAAGAGAAGGAGGAGGAGGAAGAATTTTTAAGAATGAAAGAAATGGACAGTAATTGTCTTGAGGAAGAATAATAATAGATGATTCTGGTTTTCTTCTCTTGATCTTTCTAGTTTTTAAAATAATCAGTATAACATAAAATGAGAGCAAGTAAACACTCTTTAAGGGAAGAAGGAAAAATATTAATAATTGTATTGGGTAGTGTTAAACTTTTTTAACATTAAATTAACTGAAAATACACTTTTAAAAGCAAATGAAAATACCACGAAGATCTTCTAAATAACCCAAGTAGTTTTATATCTTGGAACCTCAGTCAAATAAAATATCCTTTCAAAAAGAAAGAATATTCTTCTTGACTGGCTAAAGTAACATGGATAAGTACATTTTTTAGAAATATATATGTATGTATACATGTATAAGTATGGGCTTATATGTGTATATATGCACTTATATATGTACACACACATGCATATATAATGCATACATATAATAATTATTTATCACATATATAAATTCTGTAGTGCCATCCAATCTTTCTTAATTATGGCAATAGTTGTCTGACAACTTACACAACTGTCCAGTATAATTTAATGTCATAATCAAACATACAATTTAATTATTACAACAACAATAGAGAAAAGTCATTCAGTATGTTACCTTGTATTTTGGATACAGGGTTTCCTTCATGACAGATACTGGAACAGAGAATTTAGGTGAAGTCAGATTCCAAAACAATTTCGTAAATCCTGGGTAAGCAGACACCTTCGAGAATAACACAAAAGGCTATTAGAACCTCGCAAATGGTCCCTAGGGTAAAAACCCAAGCTCCTGTCAAAATTGTTTCTAGTTGCCCAGAAAATGAGGTGATTGGTTCCACAGCCTCTGAAAGTCTGGGAAAGACAACTTTTCATACCCTTCGGATTAGCAAAAATGTAAAATTGGTAATTCCAAGTGATGTGGGGAAATTAGTAGAACCACACTGGAAGCAAATTGGTCATTTCTAATCAAATAGAAAATGTGCATGCCACGTGATCCAGCAATTTCACTTCCAGGTATACAGTCTAAGGAAATTCTTACACGTATGCATGAAGAGATATGTACAAGAATGCTCATACAGCACATGAAATAGCAGAAAAACAAAGCTCAATCCAAATGTCCATTAATAGAAAAACAGATGAATAAAATGTGGTATATTCGTATAACTAAACACTATAAAGCCATTCAAGCAAAAAAAAATTACACATCATAGATGGATCTTAGAAGCATAGTATTGACAGTAAAATAAGCAAGTTTTAGAAAGATGCATACAAAATAGTGTCATTTATATAAATGTATCTATAGTACTTATTGCTTAAGGTCACAAATACACCTAATAAAGTATAAAATCATGGACTAGAAAGACCAGAGCTGTAACAGTAACTGCCCTTGGGTAAGGAGGAAGAGAAATGGAATTAGGAAGAAGTACAAGAGGACTTAAATTATTTTTAAATTTTCTTTTATTTTAAAAAATCTGAAACAAGTATGACAAAACGTTAACACATAAATTCTTGGTAACGTTTCCCAAAGTGTTTGTTAGTTTGGTGTCTGTATTTATTTATTTGTTTCTTTAAACTTTTTCCAAATAAAAATTATTCAGGCATAGGGGAATTTTTAGGGAGGTGAAACTATTCTCTATGATACTGGAATTGTAGCTTCATGACATTATGCATTTGTCAAAACCTATTGAAATTTACGGCACAAAGAGCGAACCTTAACGCATGCAAATTTTAAAAAATCATTTAGGAGATCAAGAGGAATCCCAGGATGGAATGCAGAACAGAACAAAACAATCTAACTGTATTATAAATGTATGAAACAACCTCACTGAAGGGGGTGGGGGAAAAGTTGCTGACCTTAGTAACTTTGGAAATGAATGGAGTACGTAAAACTAAGGGCAAAAGAAACTGTACATAGCACTGCACTTTAGTTGATAAAGCTGTATCCCACGGGTCTATAGTCTAATAATTCTGATACTTCTAGGCATGTATACTTCTATACTGTAACTGAACAATTAAATAAGTGGATGGAGGATGGTAGGAGCCAGGTTTGTCACTGTTGGAGTGGGAATTTAAAGATAAGCAAGGGAGGAAGCTAGAATGATGCATGTGGTAATGGATTAGAGTTGAAGACATCGATATGAACTCATGTTTACCCTAATTTAGACACAGATGGTTACACATAGAAGTATTTTTAAATATGTGTATTTACAGGAGTTAGCATACACACATCTATTTCCTTGCTGGGTCAGCTGAGAAGGCCTAGAAACAATAATGCCCCAGTGGCAACAAGCATACTTATTGCCCAGATCTTTGTTTCTATAATTACATTCTCTTGTAAAGGAAACCAGGGCTTCTTGTAGAAATGGCTGATTCTATGGACTGGGGCAGGAAATATACAGGATGAACCTGGAGCATCGCGTATTGCCAGAAGTTAAGGAGGTCTTGATAAAAAAATCCCACAATGATGGGTTATGTCAAAGGGACATAGGAGCTAACTGAAGGAGTTCTCAATGACCAAAGCTCTAACAATTTTAGCAAAGTAATAACAACAAAGTAGTATTGGATTATAACTCAAAATAGAAATATCCATGAGTCATATTGATATAAATAAATGATTGAATAAATAAATAAGTGGGAAGAATAGACAAATCTCCTGCACAGACGAATTCAAATTAATTTTTGTATATACTCAAGGAGGTGGAGCATAACTCCACATTCCTTAATTGTGAGCTGCACCCAGTGACTTCCTTCCAAAGAGTGGAGTCTGGAAAGGAGGAAAAAAGAGAAACTTTACAAAGAAGAAACCTGGCAAACACTACCCTAGCCAGGTGATCAAGGTTAACATCAACGGTGATAAGTCATGTTGATAGATGTACCCTTGATACGGTGTGATGAAAATGGCACTTTACTTTGGTAGTCTCCCTCCCAAAACCACATCAGGTAAACCCCAATAGGGGGACATTCTATAAAATACCTGACCAGTACTCCCCAAAACTGTCAAGGTTATCAAAAACAAGGAAAGTCTCAGAAACTGTCACAGCCAAGAGAAGCCTAAGGAGACAACTAAATGTAATGTGATATCTTGGATGGGATCTTGGAACAGAAAATGGGCATTACATAAAAACTAAGGAAATCTGAATGAAGTATGGACCTTAGTTAATAACAACGTATAAACACTGGTTCATTGATCTTAACAAACATACCATACAACTGTAAGATGTAATCATTTCCTAGGGCTGCCATAACAAATAAGACCACTGTGTGGCTTACAACAACAGAAATGTCTTCTCTCACTGTCCTGGAGACTAGAAGTCCAAAATCAAGGTGTAGGGAGGCCCATGCTTCCTCTGAAGGCTCTAGCTAAGAATCCTTCTTTGCCTCTTCCTAGCTTCTAGTGATTGCCAGCAATCCTTGGCACTCCTTGGCTTGCAGCTGCATCATTCCAATCTCTGTCTCCATCGTCACACAGTCTTCTTCCCTGCATGTCTGTGTGTTCACATGGAGCTGTCCTCTTATAAGGACACCAGTTCTATTGGATTTAGGGCCCACTCTAAATCCAGGATGATCCATCCCAAGATTCTTAATTACATCTGCAAAAACCCTATTTCTAAATAAGGTCACATTCATAAGTACTGTGGATTAGAACTTGGACATACTTTTTTGGGGCCACTATTCAACCCACTATTATATTAATAATAGGAGAGGGGCCGGCCCAGTGGCACAGCGGTTTAGTTCACACTTGGCAGCCCGGGGTTCGTGGGTTCGGATCCCGGGCGCCCGCCGACGCACCGCTTGTCAGCCATGCTGTGGCGGCGTCCCATATAAGGTAGAGGAAGATGGGCACCGATGTTAGCCCAGGGCCAGTCTTCCTCAGCGAAAAGAGGAGGATTAGCAACGGATGTTAGCTCAGGGCTGATCTTCCTCACACACACAAAAAATAATAATAATAGGAGAAACAGGGTGTGTGATATACGGGAAACCTCCATACTATCTTTGTAATTTTTCTGTAAGTCTAAAACTATTCTAAAAAATGAAGTTTATTATCGATAAAATAATAGTAATAATATCAAAGAAAACAACGAAAGAAAAAATAATTCTTAAAAATAGTTGGAGGTAAACAATCAGGCATTCACGACAAGATCTTGAAGAAAATGTGGTAAGATTTTTAAAATAATGGCTCTTTGAATCCATGTTACTATTAGCAATTGTATTTTCTTTAATATTTTCATTGACTTTTTTAATAATATTTAATTGGACTATGCATTTTCCCCAAAAAGATTTCTTTCACCAGACAAATGAGCTCAAATGATTTTAAAGCAATAGCTTGCAAGCATTACTCCAGCATTAAATATGAAACCTTAACAGTGACATCTCCTGGAGCGTGGGTGTTACACAGACCTTTGAGAGTAAATACAAAGACCCAAACCCAATAAATAAAGATTCACAATTATAAGGGGACACCAAGTCTTGATCACTTTTATTTCTAGTCAGATATACTTCAACTATGCCATACACTTGGTCATGTGTTTCCTATCTACCAACAGAGTATTTAGAGAAAAGTGGATTTCGCACTTGCTGGGTTAATTTGTCCAACATAGGAATTCAGAATTAAGTTTCCATCTCACTCGTCCTCTGTTTTGCTGGGCACACAGCACCCCTTTATGCTGTACAGACCTAGAGCCAAGAAGTCCTTGCTAAAAGATGAATAAACTTCCAAAATCAGCAGACAACTCTTCTTCCAAAGATCACCCAGAAATTAAGATTTCAGGTATTCCAATGACATGTCCTGTACAATACAATAACTCCTTCCATGTAGTAGGTAGACTTCCAGCAGCTTAAGTACCCAGAATAAAATCATTCCCCTAGAAGTAAGCAGGATGCAAGCCTCTAAACGGGAAGAGAGGAAAATCTATTGCTAAACAACAGCATTTTGCTCTCAAAAAGAAACACCGAGGCACCTTCAGGAGAGAATTTATCAAATTAAACTAGTAAATAAACACTCATCATGGTAAATTGTTTCCACAGCAGTGGTCAGAACTTTCTAAGAGCAGACCAAGGAAAATGCTTAGAAACAGCTGGGTTGGTGGCTGCTAGAACCTGACAGGAGGGAGAGACTGCACAGCAGACTGCATTCCTAACTGGAAAGCAGCCTTGGTTAATTTAGTGTAACAGCACCTGCACAGCCCCCATCACTACTATGTCTATTACAACCCAGTATAATGACTCGTGTTCAGACTGAAGGCTCAAGGTCAGAATATTCTGTTCACTAAAGGAGAGAGACACACAAATTAGTTTCAGGGGTAAGTTAAGCTTCATACAAATGAAACATAAAGGCAAACAACAGTTGTTAAAATGTGGTCTGAGACTCTGGAGAGCCTCAAGACCTTTTCAAGGGTCTTTTCAAGACCTTTCCACACTTGAAAACTATTTCTTTAATAATAAAGAGGTTATTTACCTTTTTCACTGTGTTGAAATTTGCACTGACGGTGTAAAAAAAAAAATATTGGGTAAAACTGATTGTGCCGCCTTAGCATGAATCAAGGCAGCAGCACCTTAAAATTGCCCACCAGGAAGCAAGAAAAATTGTTAATTTTATTAAATCCCAACTTTTAGGTACACATCTTTCTAATATTCAATGTGACTAAATGAGAAGTACACATTAAGTGTTTCTGTGGCCACAGTGAATTAGGATGGTGGTTTTGAGGGAAAGCACATGTGCTATTGTTTGAGTTGTGAACTGATTTTAGCCACCATTTTTATTTGAAAGGACAAACATCAAACTATGTTATTCAGACTTGGGTACGTGGCAAGCATTTTTCTTGAAAAATGAATGAAGCAAACTTGTCATTTCAAATAAAACAATCAAAAGTATTTGTGGCAATTAAAAATGTAAGCTTTTAGCAAAAATTAGAATTTTAGAAAATTTGTGTCCCTTATCATGAGCTTGCCAGGTTCCCACTGCTAAAACATTCTTCTGATAATATTAAAGATAAGATATTTTGACAATATATATATAGTGAAATGTATCAACATTTGAAGATCTTCATAACTTGGTGAACAATATTTTCCAAATAACCAATGCATAACGGCAAAAAAATCCATTCAAAGCACAAAATAAACCAATAGATTTTAATGAGATATGAAAAAATCATTGATATTGTTTCATGTTTCAATTGCAACAAACATTTTTAGCTGTACAAAGTATCCTTTAATACATTCTCTTTTAGCTGTACACATTATCATTTAATATTCTCTTTTTAATTGAGTTTAATTTCTCTTTTTTTTTTTTGGTGCAAATGACCACAATTTTTTATTCAACTTTTTATTTTGAGATAATTGTAGATTCACATGCAGTATTAAGAAATTATAGAGAGATTCCATCTGTCCTTTATCCAGTTTACCTCAAAGGTAACATCTTGTAAAATTATAGTACAATATCACAAAAAAATATTGACATTGATACAGCCAAGAAAATATTTCCATCACCACAAGGATCCCTCATGCAGTCCTTTTATGGAACTCTCATCCCCACCCCTCATCCTGAAACTCTGGAAACTACTAATCTGTTCTTCATTTCTATAATATTGTCATTTCAAGAATGTTGTATAATGAAACCATACAGTATGTAATCTTTTAGAATTGTTTTTTTTCAGCATAATTCTCTGAAGATTCATCCTTGTAAGTTGCATGTTCATTAGTTCAATAGTTCATTCCTTTATATTGCTGAGTAGTAGTTGTATGTTCAGTCAAAAAATATAAATAAACCTGCCAAACTGTTTTCCAGAGGGCTGAGAGAGGAGGTTTTTAAATTAAGAATTCAATTTCCTTGATAGTTATAGGGCTATTCAAATATCTATTTCATATTGAGCTAGTTGTGGTAGTTTGTGTTTTTTGAGGAATTGCTCCACTTCATCTAAGTGGTCAAATCAACACGTGTGAAGTTGTTCATAGTATTCCTTACTATTCTTTTGACGTCTGCAGGGTCTGTAGTGATAGCTTCTGTTTCATTTCTAACATTGGTAACTTGTGTCTTTTTTTTTCCTTTTCAGTCTGGCTAGAGATCAATTTTTTCAGTCTTTACAAAGAACCAGCTCTTTGTTTCATTGATTTTTCTCTATTGTTTTTCTGTTTTCAACTTCATTGACTTCTGCTCTTTAGTATTTCTTCTGTTCGCTTTGGGTTTATTTTGCTCTTCTTTTTCTAGATTCTTGAGGTGGAGCTTAAATTATTGATTTGATACTTTCCTTTTTCTATTACAAGCATTTAGTGCTATAAATTTCCCTCTCAGCACTGACTTAGCTGAGTTCCACAAATTTTGATATGTTGTATTTCCATTTTAATTCAGTTCAATTGATTTTCAATGTATTTTTTTTTAATCCCTTGAGATTTCCTTTTTAACTCACAGATTACCTATAACTATTGTTTTGATTCCAATCGTTTGGAGATTTTTCTGTTATCTTTGATATTGATCCATTATGCATTTGATTTCATTACGCATTTGCTCTATCTTGGTATATATTCTGTGGGAACTTGAAAAGAATGTGTATTCTTCTCTTGTTGGGTGTAGTGTTCTATAAATTTCAGTTAGATTCTGTTGGTTGATGGAGTTATTGAGTTCTTCTATATCCTTGCTGATTTTCTGTCTAAGTGTTCTATCAATTAGAGACAGGTGTTAAAGTCTCTGACTCTAATTATAAAATTGCATACTTCTCATTTCAGTTCTAGCTTCACATATTTTGCAGTTCTGTTGTTTGGCATACACTTTTTAATATTATTATTACTTCCTAGTGGATTGACATTGATATCATAATGTAATGCCCCTTTCTGTCTCTGATCACTGTCTTTGCTTGGAAGTCTACTTTATCTGATACTAACATAGCCACTCCTGTTTTTCTTTGATTAAGGTTTGCATGATGTATCTTTTTTTACCCTTTTACTTTTCACATCCCTATATCACGATATTTGGAATCAGTTTCTTGCAGACACTATACAGTTGGGTGATGTTTTTTAATCTGCTCTGCAATCTCTGTTACTTACTTGGTTTATTTAGACCATTCACATCTAAGTTAGAGATTTAGTCTGCCATTTCATTTTTTGTTTTCTGTTTGTTCTCTCTTGTTTCTTTTTCTTTTATCTCTCTGTTTTCTTTTTCCTGCCTTCCTGTTACTTGGACATACTTTAGAATTTCACTTTTATTTATCTATGATGTTTTTTACTGTATCTCTTCATATATCTTTTTAGTTTTGCTCTAGGTATTACATTATATAAACATAACTTATTGGAGTCTACTGATGTCATCATTTTACTAGTTCAAGTAATGTGTGGAAATCTTACCTCCCTTTATTTCTCCTTACAGTTCTCCATTTATAACATAATTGTCTTAAACATTTCCTGAATTACATTTAACAGTATGATAATTTTTGCTTCAAATGACAAACCTAACTTAGAAAACTCAAAAGGAGAAGAAAACTTTATTGCATTTACCCATATTTTTGCTTTACATGTTTTCGTTCCTTCTAGATATTCCAAGGTTTCTTCTTTCATCACTTTAGTCCTCTTTAGAGAACTTCCTCTAGCCATTCTTTTAGGGTAGGTCTGCTGGAAACAAATTCTCTTAGTTTCCTTTCATCTGAAAATGTCTTCATTCCCCTTCATTCCTGAAGGATATTTGCTCTGGTTATAGGACTTGGGTTCTGTTCTTTTCTTTTCCTTCTTTCAGCTTTTTTCTTTCTTTCAGTTCTTTTCTTTCAGCACTTGAAAAAATGTTCTGCCACTGACTCCTGGCTTCCACAGTTTCTGATGAGAAATCCACTGCCATTCAAATTGTTTTTCTCCTATAGGTAACATATTTTTCCTCTCTTGTTGCTTTCAAGGTTTTTTTCTTCGGCATTAGTTTTCAGAAGTTTGACTATTATGTGGCTTGGTACAGATTTTTCTGGATTTGTCCTGCCTGGGGTTTGCTCAGCTTCCTGAATATGTTTAAGTCTTTTTGCTAAATTGGGGGAGTTTTCAGCCATTATTTCTTCCAATATTTTTTCAGTCACCCCCCTTCTCTTTCTTCTCCCTCCAGGACTGTGATAACACAAATATTAGATCTTTTATTATACTCCCACAGATCCTTGAGGCTCTGTTGATTTTCATTTTTAGTCTATTTCTCTTTGTTGTTCAGACTGGGTAAATTCTATTGTTCTATCTTCACAGTTCAGAGATTCTTTCCAGTCTCTTCCATTCTCCTTTTGAGCCCATCCACTGAGATTTTTATTTCAGTTATTATATTTTTCAATTCTAAAATTTTCGTGTTTCTTCCCTATATCTTAAATTTCTTTACTAAGACTTTATATTTCCTTTCTGAATCTATTTTTCATTTGTTTCATGTGTGTTCATAATTGCTCACTGGAGCATTTTTATGATGGTAGCATTAAAATCTTTGTCAGATAATTCTAACATCTCTGACACCTCAGTGTTTGCATCTATTGATTGTCTTTTTACATTCAGTTTGAGATTTTTCTAGTTCTTTTTATGATTAGTGATTTTCAGTTGAAATTTGGATACTTTGGGTATTATGCTATGAGACACTGAATCTTACTTAAACCCGTTTTAGCTGACACTCCACTAGGCCTCCTCTGATACCATCAGAGTGGGGAGGGAGAGGAGTGGCTCATTATTACTAGGTGGAAATGGAAGTCCAGGATCCCCACGTGGTCTCGACTGACACCATGGAGGGGAAACCTCATTACCACTCTGTTAAGATGAAAGTCCCAGCTCCACACTCAGCCTTCTCTGACACCACCCTGGCAGGAGTGTAAGAGTGCCTCCTTACACTCTGGCACGAGTAAAAGTCTAGATTTCCCACTAGGCCTTTACTGGAGGAGGTAAGCATGGGGTCATAGTTTTTTCTGTGGTGTTTGTCTAGACTAGAGTGGCTATTGTCTAAAAGTTTTCTGTCTTGCTAGGCTGCCTCTTCCCTGGTTCTTTGGCTAGAGAGAGCAGGCTTTTAAGACTTTTTTTGTCTTTACCTATTTTGGTTTCTAGGTTACCGGTTTTTTCAGCTCCAAGTCTAGGTTATATGAAGCAAAAAAGAAAACTCAAGGAACTAACTCACCACCATGTCGTTTCTTGGGTCTCAAAGTTCCTGGTTAGTGTGCCTCATTCCCTCCACCTTTCAGAGGCTTCTTATGTTTATAATGTCCAGGGGTTTAGTTGTTCTTAGCAGGAAGAACAGGGAAAAGTACTTCTACTCCATCTTCTCTAGAAGTGGGAGTCTCACAACTAACTTTCAAGAAACTACCATTTGCTAAGTTTTGGTGTATTATCAGAGAATATCCATAATTATGTTCAAAAGCTATTAAAATAATCTTTCCTCTTCCAACTACAAATCTGTGTGAGACTAGAATTTTCCTTATATATTTCAGCCCAAACCACCCACTAAGAGAATGCAGAAGCAGACATAAGAATCTAGCTGACATTAAAGAGACTTGCAAAAAAAAAAAATCCTAGTTTTCACACCAAATTTTTTGTGTAAAAAAATTACTATTTTTTATAAAAATATATTATGTGTGTTAACATATATGACTTTATCAATTTTAATAAACTTTTATATAATAAATTTAAAAAGTGAACATCTTGGCGTTTTCTCAGTTTTAATTTTCAAAATTCTAAATGTCAATAGATATAACCCACATAATTATTGAGGTCATCAATAATTTTTAAGAGTGTAAAAATGGTCCTGAAACCAAAACGTTTGAGAACTTGTGGGGTAGAGACAGCTAATATTATAGGAAATTCTTACTTCCTCTCCCAAGAGTTGTAGGTCTGGTTTGTGCGCATGCTGTCTAGTTCCTGGTGCCAATTCAAGCGGTATCCCTGGTGTTGCTGGAAGGACAGCAACACATTCTTGATTGTCACCCATAACAGGAATTCCTTTCAGTATTCTGCAGTGTGATAAAAACAATAAATTTGTTTTTTTAAGTCACTGATAAAGCAAAAGATGTTTGCTCTCATTTCATGTCTCTGCCGAAATAAACACATTGATGTTTGATATCTGTACCAAACAGAAATTGTGCAGAAGTCAGATTATCCAAAATGGGAAATACTTCAAAAATAATTTAAGTTTGGTTCTGAGTACATTTCAGTAGTGAGCTTTATGATGGTTTTGTTTTATTATATTGGAATCATAAATTCACCCTATGAAAGCATGATTATAAAAGAGGTAAAAGTTCTCTCCCTTCTGATCGCTCACCTGCTCCCACTCCAAGCTCACAGGAAACCGTTTCATTTCTTAGACTGGGGCTAAGTGTCAGCCTAAGCAGAACCGCCTTCTCACATTGAAGTTTTCTCTTCTTGATTCATATCTCACCGGGAGGAACAGACAACTGTGACGGCATCAGGTCTTCCTTTCCAGGCTACAAACTACATATACATAAGGATATATGTAGGAGGCTCAAAACTTATCAACAAAAGCCTTAATTAAACTAAAGAAATGAGGTAAATCAAAATTTGAAGGCAAAATGTGTCATTAATGACTGACAAAGACTGCTTGAAGATTTATTAACTCTTGTATTGCAGCACTTACTGTAAAAGAAGTATAAATGAGTATAAAGTGGGCCTACACAGACCCACTACATCAATTTTACAATGTTCCCTCTAGCCTTTTGGTATGCCATTATACAAACAGACAACCACTTTATGAGCTACCAAATGTGAAGGCTAAGCACACACAAACACAACTGACTTTAGTTACTTCATAACATGCTGAAACCCTCAAATCCCATCATACCAGCTCTTAAAAAACAGGCTCACTCAGAGCTAGGCTGGAGAAGACAGGAGTTTGCCAAAGTAGAGTCATGGAAAGAAGCTTCCTATCTCACCCAGTCAAATATTTGAATTCAGGGAGATGAAAAAGCTCAACTCCCAGCACAGTGACTATAGTAGACTGCTCCTAGACATCTAATCCATCCTCCTTCTAATATGCTTTCCTGAACTGCTGAGGATGGAGACGTAAAAACTCTCCTGCAGCCAGTGTCCTCAACGTGATTTAGGATCCACTAAGCTGATGCATTCACATACAGTTTGGAAGGAAGTTCTGATGTGTCTGTTGGCAAGCAGTCATGGCAACGATGAGTTCTTCTGCAGCAGTGTTCCAGTTACTTCTTGTGTAGGTTGCCTTTCTTTTCTTGTTTTTTTTTTTGCCAGTGAGCATATCAAACAGACATAGTGTGGCTCCAGAGTCAAAAGCTGTGACAGTAGAGGCCATGTGATCCCTGAATCTCAGCTAAGGTACTATATTGGCTTCCAGATTTCCCGCCTTCTGGACGATGCCAGAAGGAGCAGCAACCTTGGCAGCCAGTTAAGCATGCTGTGTGAGTCATTTCTGTAAGCTCTCCCCGCCTAGGGCCCATTTTTCCAATCTTTCCATTGACTTTATAAGCATCGAATTCTGATTACTAAATCCCTTTTGCTTAAAATAGCCAAAAATATTTCTGTTTTCTGCAACTGCATCCTGACTGATGTATCCAGGAAAAACAAAAGAACAGGGTAAAGCCTACTGGCTAGAATAACGAGCCAGGAAAGTACATACATCAAGATCAGTAAAGTATTTCTAAGATCAGGGAGGGGAGGGTGACTTAAGAAGCTACCTTGAGGCACTGCTATATTTTTACCTGACCCTAAGCCAAAAGCAAGGTAGTGAGAGTCATTCACATCTTATTATCTTTTGCCCTTTCATGTTTCAAAAGCTCACTAAAGAAATAGAAATTGTGGTTAGTTGGAAGGAAAGTGATTCTTATTCATTTTCTGTCTCCCATGGATGCAAACGTAGTAGGTACTGAATAAGTATTGTTGAATTTTGGCTGACAGAGAAAAGTCCCACAGCCAAAGCTAGTCCCAGACCTGTCCGGGGGAACTGAAAACATTGGGTCAGCAAGACATACTGCAGCCCTTCTCAAAGTGTGTTCCCTAGCCATCATCATTAGCATCACATAGGAACTTGTTTGAAATGTAGATTCTTGGGCCCCATCACACCTAATGAATCAGAATCTCTGGCAGTAGACCCCAGCTCCACCAGGTGATTCAGATGCATGCTGATGTACTGCATTCTTTCCTAAAACAGCCTGATTATAAGAATATCCTGGGTTGCTTGTCAAATCTACAGCTTTCCGGATCCCTCCTCTGGAGATTCTAATTCTGTAGGTTTGGGAGAGAGCCTGAGAATTGACACACTTATCAAACACTCCAGGTGGTCCTTATCTTCAGGGGAAGTCTAAAAATCACTGATATAGTGGGAAGAGCTAGTCTTTGGAATGAAGTTAAAAACCAGGATTTTAGCCCCAGTTTGGCCACTTGGCGTGCTATGCTAAGTAGGTCACTTTTCCCTCCTAAGTCTCAGTTTCCTCATTTATGAATGGCAACAGTGATTGGGCCTTTCAGGGTCTAATGCTTAGGAATAATATATGTGAACAATTTGAACATAGAACATGCCCAGTAAGTTGTTGATATTACAATCATTATTGCTCTTATCACTGAGGGGATTGAATAAGGAAACAAGCCCACCTCCCTCTAAGTGACTCAAACCTCCTTCCCAGCCAAAATCGGTCTCCCATGGGGCCAGAGATATAAAATGTATTTCTTATTGCAGGTTGCTCTCAGAGAAGTTTGGAAAACCTTTGCTCTAAGCTGTGAACACTCATAAAAAATCTCTGCACACATCTTCTGTGAGTTCCACAAAAGTGACCGTGAACTCTACACCCTGTGAAGCGTGGAGAAGGTCTCTCCCTCCGGTGACTCTCTCCCTGCTTGGTGTGACTCTAACTGAGAAGTTCCCCGAACACATCTTCCTTATCTCTTCCTTAGCAAATTTATCTCGCTTCTTGGGGCACAAAACCTGGGTGAGGCTTCACAGGGAAATTTTAAGAGTGCTCAAGTACAAAAGTTTCGCCAAAGTAATACTATTCCAGACATTTTTTTTAAGTGTTTGCAGCAAGCCACTAAATTGATTTCACAACCCACTTATTGGGTCACAATCCACAATTTAGAAAACATTAACTTACAAAGAATGTTATTTGAAAATCAAACTCCTAAGTCTAGAAAAGACTTTAGGAGTTCATCTTCTTGAAGATGCTAACCTACAAATAATTTTCTTTGGTATGATCTTTAAACTCTGCAGCAGAGGTAATGAATACTTTTAAAACTTCAGAGAATATAGTCTTAATAAAATAATAAACCTAAAGAAGAATAAGAGTATAACTATATAGAATTTTTTTTTTTTACAAAATATGATTAGGGAGGGGGTAATTTTATTTTTAATCATTGTAACTCCATTGCTACATGCAAACAGTGACATCTGGTGGAATGACATTGCTTTGCTTTAAAAAAAATTCCAGCTTTCATATATTGGCAGTTATGAAATCAGACAAATTTCCAAATAATTCCTTTTGGGGTATTTCCATATAAGAACAAAAACATACTAATCTAATATCTTATAAAACATTGATAGTGCATACTGAAATAACTTTTTGTCATTCCGATCTATTTTTTTAAATATGCTTAAGGCTCACTTAGGTATAGGGGCTATTTGTTGAAAAGAGATATAATAGAAATCTAATTGACGTTACTATTGATTCTAGTTCTAACTCTGCCACCAACTGTGATTTGGGGAGCAAAATTTTGCCTCAGTTTCCTCATCCATAATATGAGAGGGTTAGGCTAGGGGAAGGCTAAGGTCTCTTACACCTCTGATATATGTGCTTCTGTCACACCTATCACCAGCCAGACCTCAAACAGGGACTAAGTCTCATGCTCTTCAGCATAATGTATTGGGTCATTGCCTGGATTATGCAGCAAGGAACAAGGCCAAGTAAGGGAAGGGGATGGGGCCAGGATTAGACTTGACTATGGAGGAATGGCAGACAGGGCAGGAGAGGGGAATGGTGGGAGAAAGTCAGTCCCAGATACCCACACTGGAAGGAAATGTAGACCAGAAGACGCAACACAATATTTCAAATGCAGTGCGACAGACTACAAGTGGTAGTGCATTACAAGTGGCATCAGAAAGGTCTAGCATGGGACAATGGCACATTCTAGTGGGGGCAGTATACAAAATACAAAACCAGGCAGTATTCAGCGAAAGCTTTCACCAATTAAGTAATTAACACTAAGGAAGTCTCCCACAATTAGGCAAGGCCCCAGAACTGGCCAAGGACTCAGAAAAAAGATTTCAATTCCTAAAAGGGAACAAGCAATATAAGATAGAACCCCAACCCTAATATAAGCAGAAATCCTGCTTCCAAAACTGGATCACAATGGATCAAATACAAACCACAAAGGGTGAGGAAAATACGCTTGTCTCAGATTATTCAACTAGAACTCCTCAGATACATCCCAGCTTATATCACAATTGGTTCTGAAAATAAAATGAGAGTGAGTATTCAGAACAAAACATAAAGAGAAAAAAATGAGAGGGTCTTTCACAAGTTCACAAAACAGTGAGATATAATGGAAACCACATTTAGAATCAGAGAGACCTGGGTCTAAATCCTAGCTTTCACCAGCTGTACATATATGGACTTATATATGGACTAGTCACTTAATCTCTGAACCGATCTTCTTCATTTGGGAAATGGGACGATTTTATCTACTACATAGAGTTGTTGTTAATGCTGAATTATATAATAAATGCACCTCAATACATTTTCTGTTAGATAATTTTCTATTTTCCTATTCAAATATCACTATCTTATTTGGAGACTTTGGATAAAATCTTTCAAATAAAAGCACACGTTAGATAGTTGATTTGTTAACTATAAGTAGTAAGGACAGTAAGTCAAAACAATTACTTATGTTCCTGTCTTTCAGTTTTAAAATAAAAATCCTTAAAGGAATATAAACTGTCAAGACAATATCTTTAATATCATTTTTGTAAGATGTGTGTATCTGCAATATATGTGCATGCACGGAAAAAAGCCTAGAATAATCCTTATCATATAGAAAAACCAATAGGAAAAGGTTGGCCTCTAGTACAATAGTTTTAACAATCATGGAGAAAAATTGTAGAGGCAAAATTTTCAGATCCTGCCCCATCCCACTCTCAGCACCTTTCAGGATTCTGAACAACTAAATTATTAATATAAATCTGCATCGTCTGGTTCTCCTACCTAAGATTTAAAAGTAGTATTCTAATGCCTCCAAGATGAATAGTCAAGAAATGCCAGGTAGATCTATTCGATATTAACTTCGGGCAGCCAGAAATGACCTATCTTCATTCAAAGATGAGTACACAGAAAAATCCAATATGAGTTCTATGAAGAGTCTGCAAAGTATAAGAAAAATATATAGTATTCCAAAAGTTACATGAAGAACACCCTTTTGAAAAAGATTTATTAGAGAAATCAAAAAATATTTTAGAAAGGATTGCTTTGTTTTGTCAAGAAAAAATTTTTAATGCTTTCACAAAACAGGTAACAAAAGTTCAGATAAGACAAAAGACAGATTTTTCTTAAGACATTGATAGAATTAAGAAAAATGCCATAGCAGTATTAAAATGGCAATTAGAAGGAACTTTTTAAATTTACACCTCAGAAAATAAAACCTTTGATGTGGAACAGAGGTTTGAGAGATGAATGTAATCAATGTAGAGGATAGATAAATGTAGGTAAAAGATAGGTAATAAAGATCCAACATATAGCTAATTGATATTCTTGAAGAAATGCACCAAATAAGTAGAATGGAAACATGACTCAAAATAAAACAGAAAAAGTGATATCAGATAATGATACAAAGAAAAAGATGGACAAATTTCAACAAATATGACAGATTATAGGAAATAGCAAAGAAAAAGAGAAAGAGAATACAAAATAAGATAACAAGAATAATATCGAGTACATCTGAAATGACAATAAATGAATATGGGGTGATCCAACCTATTATGAGAAAATAAATTTCTAATTGGCTTAAAAAATATTCAAGTCTATGCAATCTACAAGGGACACAACTAAGAAGATTAAAAATAAAAGAAAAGGCAAACATATACTATATAAATAAAGCAAAAAATAAGACAAAGTAGAGTTTCACTTTTTATGGATTTAATATACAATCTACAATGAAAAAAGGACCACAATTAACAGTTTCTTGAATTTCCTTCCACACACAAAAAAATTTGTACATAATCATATATCTATTTATATATTTAGTTCTATCGCCTTTTACTCAGAGCTCTACCTCATTCTTTATCTCAATTACAATGCATCCCATCATTGGATACCCCATAAAAACTCTTCCACTGATGGACACTTAAGCTGTTTCTAGATTTTAGTGATTATAAAAAGTGACACAATGAACATCCTTATGCATTTATCTTAGTAAATGATAGTCATCAGCATATAGATGGTATTTAGAGCCACTGTCCTGGATAAGATCACCTGAGAGTGTAGGTAGAGGGGGAAAGAGGTCCCAGGACGAGCCCTGGGCACTCCAATGTCTTGAAATCAAGAGATGAGGAGACACCAGCAAGGGAGACTGAGAAAGCACAGCCAGGGAGGCAGGAAGAAAACCTAGAGAGCGTGAGGCTCCCCGTATGCCCCAAAAGCCAAGGAAGAAAAGTGTTTCAAGGAAGAGCGAGTGATCGACTGTGTTCAATGCTACTGAGAAGTCAAGATGAGGACTGTGATATCTAAGAGCAAATCTGGTCATGTCATTCTTCCTCAAAATACCCTATCAATGGCTTCCCAATACACTGTGAATAAGAATCCCTCCCCTAAACCCTCACATACGCACGCAGGGGATCTATAAAATCCTACATGACTGACTCCTGCCTCCTCTCCAGCCTTAATTGTATCACCGCTCCTCCTGTTTCTTATGCTGGACTTCTTTCCAATCCTCAGATGAGTTCCAGTTGTCCACAGGAGGGACTCTCAAACTTCAGTGTGCATACAAATCATCGGCATTTCTAACACATTCCCAGCTGAAGTTGATGCTGCTAGTCTGTGGACCATCCTTTGGAGTAGCAAGAACCTAAAACATTTCTTTCCTCTCCTCCTAGCTATCTTCCAATCATTCTTTGGGTTTCAATTTAAGTGTCAGTTCCTTAAACCTCCCCAGATAATCAGGAACTCTTCTTACTGTTTCCATAACACCCTGCATATCTCCATATTAATTGTCACATTCACAATAATTCACCACCTTTCTTCTCTGCTAGCCTCCAACTTCCCTGAGGGTAGGGATTATATTTCTCATTTGCAGATGCTTCCTAGTGCCTAATTCTATGCCTGCCATATAGCAGGCACACAAAAAATATTTGTTGAATGACTTAACTGATTATTCAGATCTGTATTTATTGACGTGGAAATATTTAAAACATGAGTTTTAAAAATCGGGTTACAGGGGCTGGCCCAGTGGCACAGCAGTTAAGTTCGTGCACTCCACTTTGGCTACTCAGGGTTCCTCGGTTCGGATCCTGGGTGGAGACCTAATCACCATTCATCAGGCCATGCTGAGGTGGCATCCCACATAGAAGAGCTATAACTCTACAACTATGTACTGGGGCTTTGGTGAGAAAAAAGAAAAAAAGAGGAAGATTGGCAACAGATGTCAGCGCAGGGCCAATCTTCCTCAAAAAAAATAATAATAATTTTTTTTTTAAATCAGGTTACAAAACAGTAGGTACATAGCGTTATCCCAGTTTTGTTCTATATGATTTATGTGCATACAGAATGGTCTGGAATTACATATTTAAGAGTATAGACAGTATTATCTCTGGATGGCAAGATTTTGAGTAATGGGGGGGTTGCATTTTCTTGCATATTTGCTAAAATATTGTATTTTTACTATTATTTTGTAACAGAATAATAAATGAAATTAAACATTGAACCACTTAATCTTTGGTTTTCCATTTGTCATTGTAGTAGTTGCTGCTGTCTTAATGTATAGAACAGTCCATATTTTTTAAAAATGTGAATAGAAATTTCCCTTGTAATTTGACGCTGAGTTGAGGGTTAGGTCTGGAATCTATAGCTTAAGCACTGCTTACTGTCAGGAAGTCAGCTATAAGGGGTACCTGAGAAGGTACCCTGAGAAGTACCTTGAGAAGGTCAGCCAATATTTGTAAAATAGTATTTTTGCCAACTCCCTATTGATGGTGGATCAACAAATTACACAAGCAATTTTACATAGACAGATCAGTGAAATAGAATATAAGTTCATAAATAGACTCAATAACACACTGGAATTTAAGGTATGAAAAGCTGGCATTTCAAATTAGTGAGGAAAAGATCTATTGAATAAATGATATTGTGTAATTGGCTAGTCATTTGGGGAAAAAACAGTGCTTATTCTTATTATCAAATTAATTACAGATGGATCAAAGATTTATTTTTTTAAAAGAAAGCCATAAAACTACTAAAAGAAGATATGAGAGAATACTTTTAAATTTAAATATAGAAAAGCCCAAGGAATGACCCCAAGACTAGAACACACAAAGAAAACAATTGCTAGTTTTTACTACATAAAATTAAAACTTCTGTATGGCTCAAAAACACCATAAACAAAAGTGTAAAGCAAACAACAAAGTAAAAAGAAGTCTACAATATATATGACAAATAATTAAAAGCTTTAATATAAAAAGATAACATAAATCAATAAGAGAAAGAGGAATGACTCAACAGAATATGAACTGATAATTCTCAAAAGGAGAAAAGCAAACAGCCAAGAGATATCTAAAAATATGCTCAACTCTACTAGAAATGAACAAAAAATAATAACAAAAAGATATTTTTCCTCATCAGATCAGAAAAAAATCAGGAAGATTGACAATTAGTAGTTTGGCAAGGGTGAAAGGAAATGAACAGTGTCACAAATTGTTGGTAGGAGTATAAGTTGGTATAATTTTTGTGGAGAGAAATCCAGGAACATGCATCAAAATTTTTGAGCCAAGAAGTTTAATAAATAATTCCACACTTAGGAATTTTCTTATATTACAGCTTGATTAAGTTAGTGAATATTATGAAATAATTTAAATGTTCACACATAATCTTGAGCAAAAAAATTCAGTCTACAAAATGCTATATACAGTTTAAACACATGTATATACAAGAGAGGTTCAGAAGGCTGTTCACCAAACTGTTAACATTAATCTAAATGTTTAAACACTTTTAATCATTTCCCTTTTTTTAAAACCCCAAATATAAAATTTCATGCTAAGAATTCTCACCAAATGTCTACAAAATTTTCTTTACACTACAGAAAATTTAAAAGTAAAAATATGATCAATATGGAATATTTTTATAGTTCTCATCAAAATTGCTGTTTAGCAGAATAAATATAAGTTTGAATCTTACATTGGTATTTTAAATAAACAAGTATGTACCCATGCTATTCCACTCAAATATCCTTGGTGTTTGGCACAAATAAGAATTACTACAAGCAGAATTAGGAAAACGTTAAATTATATAACAAGTATTATTATGCTTTGTAGTTAACTGTTCATTGCACAGAAAAAACAAAAAGCCACCAAGTGAAAGCACATTCATTTTGTGTTTACAATTACTTTTCTTGAGAACACTTATTAGAGTAGAAAAAATTATACATTTCTCGAAACTTGTAGGCTCAGCAGACAGATATATTTTGAAAAGGTTAAGCTATGTTTAGCAAGGTAATCCTCAAGAGACGGATGCCAGGGAATTAAATATTCAGTACTTAAATTAACTTCTTATTTAGTACTTAGGAACAAATTGCCGAGAATTATCATCATCAAATAGAACACTTATTGACTCTCTTGGAAAAAGAAAGTGAGATCCACTTGAAGAAAAAAAATTTTAGAATTGGAAAGGAAACAGTATTTTTAACACTTTGCATGAATAATGGAAGCTGTAAGTCCTCAAAATGACGCTTGGCTTGCAGAGCGCTCATGGAAATGACTCAAAATAGTCGTTTCATGACTCTTAGATTATGTTCGCCTTTATTTTCCACTCTCAGCTTTAGGCTTTTAAAAGACATTCCAAAGAATGTCACACCAAACTGTTATTTTCTACAAGAGATACTGGAACAGTTTTGAAATTTCTTACATTCTTCACGTATATTTTTTTTCAAAAACTTAGCAAACATTGACTTGATAAATTAAAACTGAAAGACTTAGATGTAAAAAATTATGAATAACAAATCCTAAAAAAAATGCTTTTGCCCAAACAGAAAATAAACAAGAGAATGACCTCTTTTAAGGATTCAAATTAGATCGCACTGAGATTACTAAACACAGAGAAATCAGGTGATTTTAAACCGTGAAAGAATGCAGTAAAGTATTAGAATTTTTACTAAAAGTCAAATTTGAGGAAATGGGCTCAGAATATGCCGTGAAAAGAAGGGTAAGTTACTAATAGTTTTTTGATAGTGTAGGTAAAAGTGATGTTTTAAAATATTATCCTCATATATCTAGAATAGTTAAATATAATACTGAAAACATTTCTACTTAAATTTAACTTAATATTTAATATTTTTAATATTCTTAAAACATGTAGTAGATGATTTTTCAGGATTTCTACTAGCTCTTCTGAAAGGCATTCTCAATGCGCTGGTGATATCGCCCCCAAGGGGGTGAAAGTTGATGCCTTGGGGGGCGGCGATGAAAGCTTAGTCTTTTTATTTATACAGCATAGATACAGTGCCATAAACAGACGTACACTATTCTGGGGTATTACAATTTAATGAGGAGGGGCAATTAGGAAAAAAAAATCTAAAAAGCTTCCTTGAGGAGGTGATAATGAAAAAAGTTTGAGAGAAACTAAGTTAGACACATCTGGATTCTAATCACTATCCAGAAATAAGAACTTGTGCAAATATCCTGATATTATGGAGCCTACGTTTCTTCATGAATAAAATAGAAATTATGACTTTTCCCTTACAGTTGAAGATTTAAATAGGAAGGATGCAAAGCACACTGCGCAGTGCAAGGAATATAGTTACTGCTAAATAAACGTTAGCCCCTTCTCCTTTCTTCTCTCTTCTGAGGATGCTATAAATTATATACCCTGCACAAAAGAATACTCAGATTCCAAAGGAAAGGGAGACACAAGGAGAAATGGAAGAAACTCCAGAGGTACTGACTTTTCTACATGATCGCTGGACCCAAGTATGCCCAACGATGGTGAAATCGAAAGATCGAACCCACACAAAAGATTGGCTTCAACTCTCAAAACTGTGATTTTCTCAGTTGTATAACCCTGGTGAAGTTGCTTGATTTTTATGAGCCTCAATTTCCACATCTGTACTCCACAGAGTTGTTATGAAGAACAAATGAGACAACGTACGTGACACTCTTTGGAAACTATAAACCAATAAACTAAAGTTACATATGACAGGGCATGGTTCGTGTTAATAATGGCGGGAAATGAAGACACTGACCTAGACTGTGTATGTCCTGGGAAGGAACGGAAAAGGACAAAAACTGCTCCTCTCTAGCGTCCAAGAAGAGAATCAAGTCTCCAAAATCTAAACCTCAAAGGCAGAATGTCTTTGACAATTTAAATCTAGTTTAAAATCAGATTAGCAGTGGAACTCTTACCTATCTCTCTGCTCTTCATCTGTCAAGGGATCACCTAAGAAAGAGGTTCCAAATATTCCCAGCAGAGGACTGTGGCCTTTCTTGTTGGCTGTATGATACACTCGAGAAGCCAGGCGCAGGTCAATGGGCAGCTCCTGGGCTGGGACAGTGGTGCACAGATTGTGAAGGGTAGGAGTGGAGTAGACTTGTGGAATTCTGCAACACAGAAAAGAAAAGGGGCTTCTTTTGTCATTTTGTGGTCTTTAGACATAAAACATGTTTATATTGACAATTTAGTTCAGGCTCTAAGAAGGAGTAGAAATGTAGGAGAACAGATTTAAAACTGTAATAATGGTTTATAAAAATTTTAATATCATAATTTCAGACCATTGGCCAGGCTTGATATATATCCAACTGCCTGCTGAAGATGTCAGTCTACATGTCTCACAGATATTTCAGAATCAACAGGTCTAAAAGCAAACTCATTATCATTCCAGCCCAAACCTCTCCTCTCCTGAGCTCTGTAACTCAGTTGGTGACATCATATTCAACCATCATGCATTACTCCTTTGCTACTCTGCTTAAATGCTAATATTCCTGAAGAAGGAGAACAACATGGTCCTTTATTCATTAACTAGTATCAGTGGAACCCTGGGTCTCTCTAAGTTAGGGTGGCATCTTGCTTCCCACTGCACTGGAACTTGCCTCTCTTCTGCCTTTCCAAAGTAGAGAAGAGGGCATGAAGATCTGCTTCCCTAATCCCCAGTGTCACTTGCCATCCACTCAACAAATACTTACTGAGCACCTGCTATGTACCAGACTCCGACTAGTTAATTTACACACATTTTCTCCAACTCCCACAATAAACCTATATGGGAGGTATTATTATCCTTACTTTGGAACAGGCTTATTTTGGATAGGTTGCAAAATTAGTGAGTGGCTACTAGGATCTGAACACAACACTGCTGACTATAAGCCAAATTATTTTCTTATTAATGCTTATTAACGACCCCTGAGGTGGAAGTGGCCCTTATCCAGTACTACTCCATCCCCACCTCCCTCCTAAAGTTATACGCTTACATTAACCAAATGATGACCTTCCCATGAAATCAAATCAAATAAACTTTAGGTTGTGTTCTCTATGACCGCCAAGCCACAGCTGACAGTATGATGATCCTTCTTGAAATTGCTCTTCCTCCATGAGCTTATTTAAACCTGCACTATTCCAGCTCTCCATTTACCACTCAAATTCATCATAGTTTGACTCACTCACTGGCTTTTCTTTCTCTGTCTCCCAGTCTGGGTATGACTTCCAAAGTTTGAACTTCTTTTTCTACATGGAAAAATCATCTTCAGTGTTTCAGCTATTTCCTCTGTGCTGAGAGCTCCCAAATCTCATCTCAGGTATCACTATCTCATCTAGATTCCTCATCTTCAAGAAACAGAACACTGGAGCCATCTTCAACTCCTCTTTCCTTCACCTACATGTCCAGTGAAACTGAGATTCTCCCCTGCATGGAGTTGCTCACGTGTGCTCCTTCTCCCTCCTCATTTCCAATACACTCCAGTCAAGGTCCTCAGCACCTCAGCCTGAATTAGCAAGGGTCTGCCAGTTGGGTTGAGCACTGCACCCTCTGTCTCTTCCCTTCTTCAATACATCCTGCAAAATTCTACTTTTACCCCGACCCCTGGCCCCATAAGATATTAACTACAACCCTGCTTAGAACAAGCCTAACACGTTCTCTTTAGCTTACTGGAAACCACAACAAGAGGAAGGAGGAGATGGCTGAGACATATAGTTGAAACCAGTTAAAACCAGTTGAAGGCAATATGGCAGTCTGACTTGACCTGACATAGACCCCGCAGCTCAATATACGCTCACTATGATACATTATCATGCTACATAACACACCCACCAGCACCATGACAGTTTACAATTGCCATGGCAATGGCAGGATATAATTAAATAAGGAAAGAAAAGAGCTGGTGCCCTTGCTCCCCAGAAAAGCCTGCCCATTTCCCTGAATAACTATGAATATTCCTCCCCTTCCTCATCTAGATCCCTTATAACAGCTGTCTGATAACCCCAGGAGCTGAGAAGTTGATTTGTGAACATAGTTCCCACTTCTCCATTCTTTGGCCATTGAATAAAAGCCTGTGCTGTTGAACGCTCAGCTTCAGTTTCATTTCAAATCAGCGACACCCAACAGGAAAGAACCCTCTGGGGAAGAGAGGGATTGTGGGTACAAGGCCCATCCATGGGCCCCTCCTCAGAGCTCCTCCGAATGTGGGTCGGAGTCCCATTGGAGTGAGGTGAAACTGGTAACACTACCACTCTGATCGTCTTTAAACACTCCTTTACCCAGCACAATGGTTCTTTGTTGCTTGCTGCATCCCCCCAACTTCCTCTCTCCTAAGTTCCAAGGCTCCTCACATCTGGCCCTATTTCTAGCATAGTGGTTAGGAATACAGAGTCTGAAGTCAAACTGCCTATGTTCCAATCCTGTTTAAAATCATCACTTGGCCATCAGCAAGTCAATTTCTCTATGCCTCAGTCAATTGGGAATAACAACATTGGTGCATCCTGGATAAAGCTGCTTTAAGGAAGAGAGGACTGAATGCATTCAGAACAGTGTCTCTCACATGGCAGATGTTAGCTATTATTATCAGTCTCCAGGAAAGGTCACAAGGCCAGCAAGACCTGTCCATTCCTTTAGTTATGGATAGAATGCTGCCTATCCTTTTGTCCTTTTGTCCGTGTCTAAACATCCTTCAAACAATATCTCCGGGACAAACTTCCCTGCAAAATTTACCTTTTTTTTCTATTTTACAAATATCTCTTTTTATACATTGCCCTATTCTTGTGCCACCCATTCTGACCCTTCATCTAATGGGTTAATGCAGGTCTGTCCACCGACTGCTCCATACATCTGGAGGGTAGCATCATATAGAGTATAGACTTTGGAGTTGGCGGGGCCTGGATCAGAATCGCAGTTCTAACTCTTGCAAACTGTATCACTGGCTTCTCTGAAGGATTTCTATAAAATGAGACTGTAAATCCCTAAATCTTGCCTTTGTAAGAATTGATAACAATAACAGTTCCTGGTCTGTGGAACTCTCAAGAAATATTTGTTTTACTTTTATTGCTGTTGTTGTTAATTTGCACTGCACAGCACCTAACCCATTGCCAGGCACGATATGTACATTACTGAATCACTAAAAGAGAGCAGTTTATGTCGTTTCCAAAACAACACTGGGGGGCCGCCCGGTGGTGTAGCGGTTTCGTCCGCGCTTGGCAGCCTGGGGTTCGCCGGTTCGGATCCCGGGCGCCCGCTGACGCACTGCATGTCAGCCACGCTGTGGCAGCGTCCCATATAAAGTAGAGGAAGATGGACACGATGTTAGCCCAGGGCCAGTCTTCCTCAGCAAAAAGAGGAGGATTAGCAACGGATGTTAGCTCAGGGCTGGTCTTCCTCACCAAAAAAAAAACAACACTGGGCCCAAAAAGACTAGCACATTAAATTTATACGTGTTTGACTCGGGGAAGAAAAGAGAGGTAAATCTAAAGAATTTAGAAATGCCTGAAACAGAGTTCTAACTGGAGGAGTGAAAATGGGTGTCCAGAAAGCCAGGGATTCCAGGCACTCTGGGTTTCTAAGAAAAGACTGAAAAAAAGGGGGGAGAAAAAGGTGAGCTCTGATGTCAAGCTCACCTACATCATCATTATCTCTGGGACAGGTCCTGGCAGGTGGAATGTACTTGAGATTACATTACAGACTTTTTTTTCCTTAAAAAAGCATCACAACCAAACTGAATTCCTATGTTCCCATCCTTCTCAATAAAATAGATCTGTCAATGAGTATTCCTTGGTTATTGAGCTAAACAATACTATGTTTTCAAGAGATATCTGAATTCCCAAGAAAATAATTTAATTTGGGGGCTAGTCACTGGTGAGAAAATTACATAAAAAACTGGAAAGGAAAAAAGGAGCAGTGAATAAAAGATTTCAGAAACATTTTTCCAAAATTCTCTTTTACTATACAATATTTTTAAATATCAGATTTTTATTCCTCTGCATCTCATTCTTATTTCTCTATAAGGGAAATTTCTGCTTTTGGTTTTAATGAATTAACACAGTACTATTTATATGAAAAAGATCTACAAATATTTTTGGCATGCTTAAGAAAGGCTGTGTGTTTTTATAGCACACTCTCCTTAAACAGGACTATTTGTCATTCTTTGAAACACTAAGACATAAAAAAGAAAAGACTCCGACTCTGTGTGTGGCCACACTACTTCGCTTAATGCACTAAATGCAAGGTTTTTAGGAAAAAAAATCAAGAAGTTTCTGCTTCATTGATAATCTGACAGTAACTATTTATTGAAGGTAAAATACTTGTTGTCTGCTGTCACTATTTGTTTTAATACATAATCTTGCTAACTAAATGAGCTTAAAGCAATGCAGATAAGCAATGGCATGTACAGGGTCACTTAAATGCCAATTTGACTCTTTCATAAACTTTGGAATTCTTTTCCCATGAGTCTATTCTCAGCTACTAAATTGTGAGTAATATCCATTTACAAAGTTTAGGCTGGCCATAAAAAGGTTGTCTTCTGTGTCCAGCACACCTTTCAGTGCCCTAAGCAACAACAAAAGCTAATAATTAAAGCTTCTTTAAGCCCCCATAAAGAGTTAAATGAAGAAGAATCTAGAATAAACCAACCCATAAAAACCTAGTGGTGAAATAAGGTGAATGGCAAAAGATAAACCATAAACCTAAATTGCATTTACACACTATTGTTCAAAACTGTGGTTGGACCCCTGTGTAATAAGAAACTCTATTAAAAATATGGGAGGGGAATGAAACATAACATGATAGTAGAGAAAAATAAGGCCATCTAAATTACCAAATGGATTGGCCTATGGACATTTTGTGTTGAGTTATCTTTTATTTTATCATAACAAAATTAAGCAATATAATAAGCAGTTAATGCAAATTAGGCATTACAGTGACCAAAAATGTCAAAACTAACATGTTAACATAATTTTTTTTTGTCTCACAAAGAACTATTTTTATTCTAGCTATTGTTATGTCATTAAACTAAGTACATGGGTCAAAAACAAGAATATAAAGTGTGGAATACAGCACATGTATCCTAACTGTATTAGCTGCCACCATATCATCCTGTGAGATTTAACTTAGATCTCACATATGAATTTCTAAAAACTTAATTTTCCTTAAAAATGCATTTTCAGGTATCAATGCTACTGAAAACTTCTTTTCAGACGGTAAAATTTGTAAAGTTAAGGAAGTTACTTTTTTTCAAGTAATTTTTGATCCCGCAGGGGTTTTGGAGACTTTCTTTGTCTCTGTTGTGGAATTCCTAATTTACTTTTTCGTGGTCGCTTAACTTCTTTTCCTCTGATTTGCAACAATTCTGATGATTTCACCTTTAAAAAAACATAAAGTGTGCTGTTAAGGAAAGTCGTTAACTGAGAGTTAGATCTTTCTCTCGTATTTAACGGTCCATCTTATGTTTAAACTCCTAATTTCTATGTATATTTTATAACAGAATAGAAAATCTAAAGGTGAGTTGATATTTTCCTCTAAATTCATTCCTAAACTTTTACATATACACCTTCATAGCAATAAAAATATTAGTACCATATTTACTTATAAATTTTATTTATTGCCTTAAAACTATTAAAGAAGAAATATAAGATTTTGTCCTTCCATAAATCTACTCTTCTGGATTGGTATCTTTAATAGAAGTTACCCTTAGTCTCTTAAAATTTGGCATGACTGGTGGTTGCAAGCACAAGCCAAAACGAATTTTAATGCTTCATATAATTATTTTGAGCAATGTTTATCAATTTGTACTTCTTACAGTTGTACTGTTTTCTATTTCTACTGCTTGGGAAAGATCAAATGCATTTTTGTCTCTTAAATAATTGCATTTTAATCATTATAGATTTGGGGAGTATTGTTTTCCTAGATTTCTTAGAAAATTTGCAGTATTCACGGCAATAGTTCATCCAAAGATATTTTCCTCTGTGGGTTGCTCTGTATTTTTTTGAGACTGGATTTACAGAAGAAAGGAGAGAGGCTTTCCTTGGTGAAAGCAGAGAGGTATGGTTGAATAAGTAAAAGGAGGCCAGATACCAGGAGGTTCTTATAAATTTAGGTAGAGGGTTTGGACTTGGAGCGGTAGTAAGGAGAGAGCTATTGCAATGTCTTGTGTAAGGAAGTGATGACGAATAAGGAAAGCTCCGAGTATAGAGCATTCCATCTCACCATCCGGTTAACGTTTGAATTTCCTCTACACTATCTCCACCAAATGGTCATCCATCTTGACTTGAACAGGATCATGAACAGAGGACTTCGATACATCCAAAGGCAGCCACTTTCTGTTTGAAAATCTTCCAGTTGTCAGAATTTTTTTTTAATTGAACCCAATAACTTTCATCCACTAATCTCAATTCAAACCTCAGGACCATACAGGCACAATCTGACTCTCTTCCATTGGACAGACAAATATTTGAATACAGTTGACTCCCCTGGGCCTGTTTTCCCCCCCAGATAAACAGCCCCAGTCCCTTCAACTCTACCTTACACGACATTGTTTTGAAGTACTGTGCTTTGTCATCTTGAACGCTCTCTTCCAAACAGTCTCCAATTTGTCAGTGTCTCTCCTGGGTTTGGACACCCAGATCTGAACACAGTATTTGAGGTGTGACGTGATCAGATCAACCAGGAGAAAGATGACCCTCTTTTATGGTATTTGTCAATCAACGCCAACTATGGTTGTACTTGTCTTCCTATCACAAAACTAAATTATAGCTGAAAACCCTGAAGTCTTTTTCACATTTGCTCTAAGTCATGTCATCCCGTATCTATGCACTTAGTATGTGGACCCAAAGGCAGAACCATACATACATTTATCCCAATTAAATTGCATCTGAGATCTGACCAACCAAAACTTACCAGTCACATTTGGATGTTATCTGCAAATCTAATCGGTAAATCTTCCATATTCTCATCCAAATTATTAGGAAATCTGCTGAACTAGACACAGCCCTATTGCAGTTTGCTAGGGACTTTAATGACTAATTGTGCATCCTTTGCATAACCACTTACAAATCCATCTAGCTGTTACCCTGACCACAGTCTGGTCGACAAAACTGTCATTGGGAGGCTTTCATAAATGGATTGCTGAAACCCAAAAGACAATAACAGCAACTAAAATTTATCGAGTTTTCTTGTATGTCAGGCTCTTCACATGATACTCTTGTGTTGAAATCCAGGTCTAACACTTTTCTCATGTTCAGTCTAGTAATTCTAATAAAAGAAATAAGGTTGGTCTTCCATGGCTTGTCCTTAGGGAACTCTGCTGGCTCCAAGGGATTACTGCCTCCTTTTATAAAAGTTCAAACACAATTCTATTAATGATTCATTTAATCATTCCAGAGTTTTGTCCAAGATCAATGCATATATTTCAGAAACCATAACCCTTACCCTTAAAAGAAATAAAATTCAGATTTGCAGTTGCTAGTCTCCAGGCTTCTAGCACCTCTCCCACTGCACCGGCTCCTCAAAGCTGCTACTGACAGGGGCACAATACGCTGAAACCTATCTGAGCCAACGGGATCAGGTATTTCAGTTAACTCTTAAAATCTTTTACCAATCTTGGGCTTCAAGTTTCTTTTATCAATTCTTTTTTTTCTTCTTTCTTAACTAAAGATCATTCTCCTTGTCAGATTTAAGAAAGGCAAAGTACGAGTTTATCAGCTTCCTTTTCTCTTTGTCATCTTTCTGTTTATTTAAAACCTCAACCTTTTTCCAAAAATAAATTAAAGCTGCTCTGTCATCTGTTGTCATCACACTATTCATCCATAATGACAGGGTTATCCTTCCTTTTTTCTCTCTTTGCTCCAAAACTAACACGAAAAAAATACTTTTTTTATTCTTAGCATTATTCACAGGCCTCAACCCATTCTGGATCTTAGCCTTCTTGATATAATTGTTATGGCCACATGCCACTTTCATATTTATCTATGAATATGTATTTCTTCTTTCATATTTTGTATATTTTTAAGACTCTAAATGCAATAGATCACTCATAATTGTTTTGTGAAAATTGGAGGGAATTTAGGGCATCCCACATTTCTTAAACTTCCTTCCATTTAGAATCTCAGGACATGTGATATCTATATTTTTTACAGACTTTGACCTTTTCCCCTCCTAAAATGCTCAACAATCTGCTCATGGGCTCTTGTGTCAGTCATTTCTTCACAGAGTCACCATTATCTAATTTCTCTTTTTGTTGGTCATGACTTAGACTAGAGTTCTAATAACCTTTTTTATACTAATGAGCTTCTAAGAGTAAAAATGGTCAGCGAAGTAAAGATTGATCAAATTCTCTACTTTTTTGCTGAGTGAGACCTCTGGCATATATCTGAGCTGTGGAAGTCCTGCAGTGCTCCTTTATCACACCTCTGTGCTAGTTCTATTAGCTATGTCAAAAGAGGTCTTCTTATCCCCCCAGTCTGGCCTGGCTTGCTGGAGTATCTTATTCCTCATCTCTAGCCAAAGATGCTAGAGACTAACTTTATGGCCTCAAATGTCGAAACAGGGTGCAGTTCATGGATAATAGCTAATCTTAAGACGTTAATACAAACAAATAAATACAAGATACTTGGTGAAGACTTAGTGGGATGAGTCACAGGAATTCTTCCGGTGCTATTTTCTATGGCATTTCTGATGTGTTCCACACTATCCCACAACAATAAACCATAAAGTCTTATCAAGCATTCTCTTCTCCTCCCCTTGAAACACTCTGGTTCCAGTTTACAGCCCTCTTAACCCATTCTCCAAGTCTCTCTCATCAAACCATTCCTCCTAGTTTTGTGAGGGGCACTCCATCCCTAGTCATTTTTGCAGCTGTGAGTCTGTGTTCTCATATTTAACCAAACCCCTGTTAATTGTTCTAAAAGGGCAATGTTGCAGAGTGGTAAAGAGTGAAGGTTTCAGAATTAGACCACCTCAGTTCAGGTCCTGCCTCTATGACTTAACTAGATGTTTGTACTTGGGCAAGTTATTTATCTTCTCTATGACTCAATTTTTTCAAATATAAAATGAGGGTAATAACAGAGTTGTTATTAGGAAAAAATTGTATATGTAAGACACTTTGCAAAGTGGCTGGTACATGGTAAACGCTCAACAAATTCTAGCTACTTTAGTAAAGGACTGCCTCTTTTTAGCAAAATTAAATAATTTTGCATAATTTTTAATAATATTCAATAGCAGTCACAATAAACCAAAAGAATTAACATTATAGGGCTTTTCTAATGAGGGATTTAAGTTCCTGACAGGCCATGGTGGTTAAACCAGTGTCCAGAAAATCCATTTCATTGTTTAACACATTTAGTAGCTAACCATTTGCCTCTCGTGCACACATTTTATTTCCAAAGTTCCAAAGTTCAGGTAGAAGAAAAGATGAAACCACCACCTGTGCCCACCAGCCTAGCACTTCCTCATCAAGATGCTATGGTCTTTAACGATGCTTTCTAAGGTCTCCACACCTAGAAGGTGTCAGCCTAACACACAGGATTCACCTAGAGGAATTAGCAATGAGTGGATTCACTTAGCCTTGACAGGCTTCACTTCATACCCCAAGTGCACGCTTTAGAAAGACAGCATGACTTCTGATGGAGTCAGTCACCAATCATAGCAGAAGTCCCTTCCCCCTGACAGGAGTGGCAGATTTTCTCTGGGCAACTATGACTTGTGGATCTTCCTTATCACCTATTATTCTCAGAAGATCTATATGCTAGTGTCATGCAGGATGAGTCTAAGAAAGTAGGGCTTGAGAAATGAAGAAACACCAGGAGGCAATTGCACTAATCTAGACATAAGGTCACCAGGACCCATACTATGATGGGGGCTAGTGGAAAAGAGAAGAGAAAAATCATAAGCAATAATGTTTAAGGAGGAACGTAGGGCTTGGAGACTGATTATATGAAAGGCAAGGGAAGTTGAAGAACTGGTAATGGCCAGTTGACTTGGGTGAAGCATAGTAGGAACATGGTCATTGGTTGGGAGAATGGGACCCAAAAGGAGAGGATTGACCAGGAAGGTTGTCTGCACAAGAAGTGGTATCCATTTGAATCAGTCAGAAGGAGGACCCTGGTGATAATCAAGATAATACACTGTAATTTAGGAAAAAGTGGCTTTTTTCTAAATCCTAATAATAATGTGTCTATTTTTAAATAGACTTATTTATTTAAGTCAAAAAGTGACTCAAATTAAAGAAAAGGACTAAGTAAACAGTAGTAAGGTGATATGCAAATATGGTAAGAATTATTTAAATTATACATAAATAAAATGAATCTGGGAAACATTCTCAAAATAGGAAAAGACTCAGGGGTTAGGACAAACCTAAATGGGGCAAAGTTATAAAAGCTACAAAGTTCACCCAGTCCTGGTCTTTGGACTACAGTTCCTGACTCCCTCAATGGTAGCTGGAAAACTCTTGGGTCAATTTCTGGAAGGTTCCTTCCCCCCCTTAAAAATCTGTCTTCTCTCCCCAGAGTTGCAGTTAGGCTTGAAAGTAAAATCCCCCACTAAACAGCTGTCCCCTTTTCCCAATAAGCAATTTGCACATTTGAGGCCCTGTTTTCAGGATGAAACTGCCCCCATGCCTTGGCCCTTAACCGGGCCATTTCTTCACACCTACACATCCTCAACTCTCATAACTCTGCTTCCAACATAAATCATGTTTTACCTTTAAAGATGCCTGTTTAGCTGCTTTTGAATCACCAGTAGGCTGCTCATCTTCCAAAGGTTTACTTGATTTATCTGCTGGCTGAACTTCCAAAGTTTCCTGAGGTTTAAATAGTAGGCTTTCTGCTTCTGAGACTCCCCATTCTAATATATCCTCTTGTTCAATCTGGAAAATACTTGATACAGTTTCAGGAATTTCCTCAAGCACATTCTGTTGGAAAACGTAAATGTACAAGAATGCTCTTTTTATTGGTCCTTCCAAAGTTTTAAGTCATGCAGTATTTTCTAACAACAAAATGATTATGAAAATGCGTGACTGAAATTAAGCAGAGGTAGTAAATTTCCTTGGGAGATTTAGAAAAATTAACTAAAATTGACTGGCAAATTATTTTCCTCAGCCCTTGTCACAGGAAATATAGCTACCCCACAGTCATTATGTACCAAATCAAAAGAAATAACAAGACTCCAATCTGACCCTGACTCCACCCCACACTCACAGAGTCAAGGCCCACTGAAACATCTGACCTCTGCCCAACTTGAGATTCTCTGGTCCTGAAAAATGGGATTCCTGCTGGCCTGATGCTCTTCGAGAAGCCTGACTTCAGGTCCTCAGAGAAGAGTCGACCCAGAGAACTCAAGACCACCCAGACACCCCAGCTCCATCCCAAAGCCCAGATGAAACATTCTCACAAAATGGCACTCCTACACCTGTTTTGTGCTCCTTAAAAATGTCTCACTGACTTAATCTGTATCTCACCAAGTCTTCAAGAGAATGTCTTTACAGCCAGATTTGTGTATTACTCCATTTCAAACCAAGATTATCTGGGATTATGGAGCACTGGCAGTTAAAACTTAACTGCGTCAAATTAGCAGATGATAAACCCATCTGATTTACATAAAAGTCTGAATTCTAGAAAATGACTTGAAAATGCAATTGTATCGCTTTGTTCTTGGATACACTCATTTGCTAATAAACAAAGGGTAAAGATGGCATACACTACCAAATACTATACAAGTTTCTTTGTTGTGCAAGAAGGGATGGCCAAACCAAGAAATTTAAGTTTGTAAAATGAAACTTCAATCTGAAGCTGGTGTTTTTATAAAGCTACTGGATGGTGTTGTGGAAAGAGTAAGAGCTTTGTAACCAAATGAGAATTCAAATTCTGGATCTGTCAATTAATAGACGTGTGATCTTGGTCAAGTTACTTAACCCTTTTTAGCCTCATTTTCCTCATTGGTTAAAAGGAATTAATAAAATTCTTTTCATAAAATGTCAGAACAGATACACCAGGGTAATGCGCATTATGAGTCCTATACTGTCCACCTATGACAAACACTCATTTTGCATTCCATAGCTTTTGGCACTGTTAATCACTCCCTTTCTTTTGAATTTCTCTGCTCCTGGCTTCCTCAACATACTCTCCCACGGTTCTGATTTGGGAGACTGAATAGATGAAGGTACCACCCTCCAAAATAGAAAATGGAGGAAGAAAAGCTTGAGAGGGAAATGGTAGTCCTCCAGCTGCAACTGATCCTCTTCAGGACTCTGCCCAGCCTCCCCTCCTCCATAAAGCCTTCCCCGATCCTGTCACTCCTCTGTGCCCTGCCTCTATTTTAGCATGTAGCACACTGTATTACAATTGCCTAAATAATCATTATCATAATCATCAACATATATGGGCATTATCATTTAATTTTAATCTTCATCACAACTCCATGAAGTAGGAACTATTTGTAACTCCATTTCATGGATGAAGAAACTGAGGCTTAGAGAAGCTGAGTAACCTGCCCAAGGTCACACTGAGAATAAGCAGCAGAGCTGTGTTTGAACGTAGACAACCTGATTCCAAATTGTACTCTCTTACCCTCTTTCTCCTCCATTCAATAGACTAGTGGTTCTCAAAGTGTGGCCACAAACTCTGACAGTTTTCAAGACCCTTTTGGGGGATCTGTGACGTCAAAACTGTTTTCATAATAATACTAAGGCTTATTTGCCTGTTTCACTGTGTTGACATTTGCACTGTTAGTGGAAAAGCAGTGGTGGGTAAAACAGTGAACTAATACTTTTCAAATGATTAACGCATGAGATTACAAAATCATGCAGGAGTAAAAGATCCGTTCAAAGAACAAGGTAGATCAATGAATTTTAATGTAATAATATACAATAAATTCATTTGTCTGGTTTCAGATTCTCCATTGCAACCAATCTTTAAGAAACTACCACTTGTGGACTTTTAGCATATTAACAAAGAAGAGTATCCATAACTATGTAAAAAGCCTATTAAAATATGACTCCCTTTCTAATCTGTATGAGACCAGACTTAATATACTTCAACCAAAAGAACGTATACAACAGACTGAATGCAGAAGCAGATATGAAAATCTAGCTCTCTATTAAACCAGATACTAAAGAGATTTGCAAAAAATGTAAGACAATCCTGACCTTCTCACTAAATTGTTTTGTTTTGGATACTATATTTTCCTAAAAAGAAAGTTTTACGTTAATATGTAATTGGCTTATTAGTATTTTAAATGAATGAACAAATATTTTATATTTTTCTCAGTTTTAATTTTTAATGTGGTAAATATTAGTTGATATACTCCACATAAACATAAACTCCTTTGGGTCCTTAAAATATTTTTTAAGAGTGTAAAGGCATCCTGAGACCAAAAAGTTTGAGTACTTTAAAACTTTGAAGTCAAAAAAGTTGTGTCCCACCTCTCTTTTATATCTCAAGCACTTAGTGCATTGTAGACCCTCTGCAATTATTTGTGAATGAGCAAATGAATAAATAAACAAAAAGAAATGATATCAATTTTTTCTCTACTATGTAATTAGTCTCTATTAGAATATTTATTAAACAGTAATATACTTTTTCTCTTTATATATTGGTCTACTCCATACAATGAGCTTCTCAAGGGCAAGAATTTTCTTTTCTATCTGTATCAACTATGTCTAAAACAATGCCTGACACATAATAGGAAAATGAGTGAATTAATTCCTTGATTTTTTTTTTTTTGAGAAGTACGTGAGGAAATCATTTTTTATGATGGTTCAAAAACTATTACATTTAAAACAGTGGATATCCAAAAAGAAAAGACATTTCATTAAGAAGGCTCTTTTTTAAAAAGAAAACAAGTTGTATCAAAGAACTAAGAGCCTTCTGGCCTGTGGCACTGAGATGTTCACACCTGAGGCCACCATGAACTGAGGGCAGGGTGTTTGTCAGGTGCCACTTAGACCTTCCATTCCAAGGCCCTCTTGGAATGGAAGCACGCCGGCCGGTACTGCCCAGACAGATTTCAGCCCAGGAAGCTTCTAGAAGTCTAAGGAACAGGTAGGATGGACAGATAGAGTTCTAATCTCTGGCACAGTGTAGGCACCCCAAAAAAAATGTGTCTGGAATAAAAGATACCACGGAGGATCCTTTCTACCATGGCCACGTATCAAGTTAAAAGATATTTCACCTCTAAGGAAGTGGTAAGCTTCCTCATAGAAAGCCAGTGACCAGAAGAGGTCCAGCAATTGCTTATCAATGTCAAAGCTGAAGCTAAGCTTCCCTCAGAATTACAAAGCAATCAATATTTTTGTTTAAATTTTTATTTTAAATAATCAAGATGATGTCTAAGCTAGGTACCTGAAAATAGGCATTTTTCAGTTTCCTTCAAAATGGTATCTTTTCTTATATTTTACACGAATATGTAGTGAATGGCAATAAGTCAAGTTTATTCTACTAATAAAGATATCTATTTTTCTAACCCTAACTGATCTTGTATTTGTTTACTATACCTATTAGAAGCTTAGAGGTCAGAGGTTTTGATATCTACCTGTAAATGGTGTCAACTAGACGCACCTACCCTAGATGTTAGCTTTAAGCCCAAAGCATAAGGCTTCAAAACTGATATATGCACACACCTTTACTGAGTGGCTGTTAGTGCCGTATATGCTGGGTCCTGAAGCAGGTGATGAGAATACAAAGGGGAAAAAGACATGATCTCAACCCAGAAGCATCCCAAACTCTGGTAGTTCAACCATTTGTGGTAACTCTAACATTATAGGATCCACGATTTTTGTGAAAAGATTCTGTATGTTTTCTAAACATGATATGTCATCCTTAAAATGAAGTGTGATCTGAATTTTTATGTATGTGGAATCATACTTTCAGGAACTAAAGGAGCTTGCTATTTAATGGTAACATTCTACAAATTCTTAGTAAAGGAACTGATTATCATGCCATCATTTGTTTTACATGAATGTAGATTTCTATACACAGGGAGATACTTTCCATTCACAGGGACTACGTTACAGATTGCTTTGAATCCCGTAAGTATTTTGCCAATGATGGATGAAAGGGAGCTTTCTTTCTGAAACAAACTTCTGTCACCAATTATCCACGTTTCTCTACAAAAGTCTCCCCTTGTCAACGCTTTTCACAATTCTTCTAGCTAAATAAAGAATAAGGTGATGCTTTCTCAGAAACTAATAACTTTTAATAATTCTCCAACTATCTTCTAGACCTGAATGTCTCCGGACCAGAAGAAGTGTTAAAATCTTTCCCTTCTGAAAAGAGTTTCAGGCCTTAGCTCAGAAGGTCTACGCTAGGCAGCAACGGTGAGCGCAAATCGCCAAGACTCCCCCTGCGGTATTCAATTAGATGTGCTTACAGTCAAACACATCTCTAAAATAAATCAGAGGAGTTTTTTTTAACTCTCTCGATAGACATTCAAGCAACAGGAGGCAGACTATTACTTCAAAATAAGTGAGGAGGATTTTTATTTAAGACTACCATTTGCGGCTCCTCAATACTTACCTGTAATCCTTGCTCTGCTTGCACTTGGGATGTTTTGTGCCAGTACACCTTTCCCGTTAGAGAAATATCCTTGACAGAGGAAAAGAAAAAATTAAAATAATGGCAATTTAAAAAAATCATTGAGGCATATTATTCAATGCAGCAAAATATGAGTCAATACAAGTCAATAAATGAGGAATATATGAACGAGGAATATAAGCTATTCAATATTATGCAGTAAATAAGAAATGTAGATAAAAGATACAATAAAAATATTTTGTCTATTATTCCAGTTTCTTGGCTTTTTAAATTATTGATCTCTATAGATATATCATCAGATTTAGTAGGACAATTATATAAAATTAAATCAGATATTGTAAAACACTGCTATTCAATGACTACACAAGAAAGATAAAATCAAAACTAAAATTCTGTTTAACCAAGAGCAAGAAGAAATATGAATATGCTTAAAATTGTAATGGGTATAACTGTTAGTGTCATTTTTATCATTACTAATGCTAATTGCTATGATATACTCTCTACTCGGCTGAAGTGGTAAGAAGACAGCACGCTGCAGTGTCTAACAATGAGCAGGAATAGAGACCCAGGTTCTGCCCAAACTGTAGAGTCACAGACCAGGCATCAACAGCCAAGCTATTTTTCTTCCCTTCACCTCGGTTTTACCATCTTTAAAACAGGCATTCAGTTATACTACTTTTTAAGGCCCCTTTCTCCTCTAGCCTTTTAGTAATGCGAAAACCAAGATATGAACATTCATCGTGCTTTAAAACTCTGCTTTTCTGCCTTTTCTTCTCTTCATTAAAAAGATCCAACTGAGGCCACTGGCTTCTACTTCTTCCCTCTTGCCCTAAACAACTATAAAACTGAATAAAATATAAGAACAACTCTTTTAGGAATGGACAACAGGCAGTGCAAGAATATAATGACTAAGAGAATGGAAATAAAAAAGGTTAAGAGCTAAATCTCCCCAGATTTCTGCCTTACACAATTTCCAGACCACAACACAAGGAGGAGGAAATCACACAGAGCCCAGGGGTCTCACTAAATTGAAGAGATAGAAATCAGAGTGAGGAGAACACAAAGATTTTGTAAGGCACAGTGTGGAGAAGAGAGCTGATTAGAGAAAGAGCTCCAGTAATCTGCATCGGGTTTTTGAATACCAATCAGCTCCAGCAATGGTGAGACCCATGAACCCAGACAAAGAAAAACTGCCAGGGAAAAAAACAACTACCAATTGCTGTACGCCACAATTCCCAGAGCTCAGACATACTGGGAATCATTAGATCTACCACCAGACATGCCGAATACATATTATTATGAACCTCAAAAAGAACATTAGGAGTAGTGCTAAATTAGCCTTAGAGTAAAGGCTTCTCTGGACTTTAACAACACTTTAAAATAATACTTGAAAAGATCAAGTTGATCTATTAGGACAAACCTCAATCTTTTACAAAGAAAGACAACAAAATCCAGTATTCTACAATGTAAAATTCACATTGCTCAGCACCCATTCAAATGTTACTGGTTATATGAGGAAGCGTGAATATGTGACACATAGCCAGGAGAAAAATCAGTAGAAAAAGACCCAGAAACGACAGAGATGCTGGAATTATCTGATAAAGATCTTGCAACTTCTAACAGAAATATTATAAATATTCAAAGATGTAAATATAGTGAGGAGCAAATGTAGCGTAAAAACAGAATCGAATGGAACGTCCAGATAAAACATACATTATGGAGTTCCAGTTCACGATGGCGAGGTAGGAAGTTCCTGGACTCACCTCCTCTCATGGATAGACCAAGCGAGAGCTATACATGGAAGAGTTCCTCTGAGAAAAACCTGAAAATTGGCAGAGTGGCCCCTTCACAAAGTGGAAAACCACACTGAAGTGAGTAGGAAAGGCTGAGACAAAATCTTGCCATAAATCTTACCCCATGCGCAATGGCCCACAGCCAGGAGGGAACTCAAAACCGGGAGCTTCTCCCTGAGGAGGGAAGGGTGTATACACCACATCGGGCACCCCAACTTTTAAGACCAGCACCTAGGAGTCAAGCCCCCAAAACATCTGGCTTTGAAGACTATCGGAGCTCATGCCCATGAGACCCCAGGGGCTGTGGCAAACTGAGAAACGGCTCTTAACGGGCTGGCGTGCAGACTCACCCACCCCCGGGCCCAGTGCAGAAGCAGCCCTTTGAAAAGTGCCCAGACTTTATGTGAAAGAAACTCATTTCCTAATTTTAAGGCATTGGTCTGAGGGGTTGGGGCCTGCTGGGATACTCTCTGGGACTGGAGGCTGATGGGCACCATCTTTTTTTGTTGTTTTTAATTTCTTTTCTTTTTGTTTTATGCTTTTCCCTCTTTCTTCTTTCTTTTTCTTTCTTCCTTTTTGCAGCTGGTGCCATCTTTGCACTCCCCCTCTGCCTCACCCCAGCCAGTGGGTGCCATCTTCACGTTCTCCCTCTGCCATGTCCCAGAGCACCAGTATCTCCCAGAGGGGAGTTTCTACATGCGTCTGGTGCTCCGGTTTTCATGTCTGGTGACCCAGTTTATGCAGCTGCCACCAGGGGAGGCCCCTAGATTGCCCAGTTCTGGAGGCCCCGGAGGCTTGTGTTCCTGGGTCCCACGGGACTGTCACAACCAGAGAGACAGTTCCTGGCAGACTACCACCCCCAGGGCACTGCATAGACACCAGACTGAAGCACACCCCAGTCTTTCTAGGAAACAGGCCTACTCGCTTGTCCAGGAGCTTTGGCCTGAGGGGCAGGCTCCTGGTTTGGCACACTTCTAGACACCTACCTGTGGAGGTGCTCTCAGAGAATGGAGGCTGGTGGAGGTGCTCTCAGGGAATGGAGGCTGGTGGACACAGTTTTGCTCTCTCTCTCTGCCTTGCTCCAGCTGGCCAGTATCTTCCAGAAAGGAACTTACACCCTCATCTGGTGCCCTGATTTTTCGGGCTGCTGCCAAAGGGCACCTCTACATTGCCTGGCTCTAGTGGCCAGTGGGGCTTACACTTTGCAGCCCCACAGGACTGTATATATTTGCATTATTTAAAAGCTACTGCCTGAGGGTCTGTCTTCCAATCAGCCTGAATCTAGGTGCTGACTGAGATCCTCCCCTTTGGGACAATGACTGGTCTTGGCATACCCCCAAATACTGGGAGCTATTAAAAATAAAATAGGCTGCTTGGACAATCACAAAGGTTTGAGAGACAACCAAGAGCTAGGGCAGGGTTGAACGGCAAGATTCATCTCGTGCATGAGGCCATTCCTTCAAAACTGGTAGAGGTGGCTGTTTCATCTCATGCATAGAAATCAACACAAAGAGTCAAGCAAAATGAAGAAACAGAAGACTATGTCCCAAACAAAAGAACAAGATTAAACCTCAGATAAAACATACATTATTCGAAATGAGAATTTCACTGAGTGGCATTAATAGCAGAGAAGACACTGCAGAAGAAAATATCAGTTAACTTGAAGACACAGCTATAGAAACCATACAAAGTGAATCACAGAGAGAAATAAAAACTGAAACAATGTGAACAAATACACAGTCTAACATATATTTAATTAGAGTCACAGAAAGGGGGGTATGGAGGGAGCAGAAAATATCTGTACAAAAAATGGCCAAAAATTTTCCAAATTTCATGACAACTGTAAACACCCTGATGCAAGAAGCTCCATGAACTTCAAGCAGAAACACACAAAGCACACTGTGCTAAGTACATTATAATCAAAATGATGAAAACCAGTAATAAGGGAAAAAAATCTTATAAGCATCCAGAGAAACATTAAGTACAAAGAAATGAAGAATTACTGTTGACTAATTACCACAAACTAATACTGCAGGCTTCTTGCCAGAACTATGCAAGCCAGAAGACAACGAAACAACATATTTAGTGTACCTGTGCTGAAAGAAAATAACTGTCCACAAAGAATTCTATATCCAGCAAAAATATGTTTCAAAATCAAAGGTGAAATACTTTTTCAGCAAACGAAAGGGGAAAAAAATTCATTGCCATCAAACTTGCATTACAATAAATGTTAAAGGAAATTCTTTGAGCAGAAGGAAAATGACATCAGATTGAAGTATAAAAACATGATGATAATGAACACCAAATTCAGAATATTGTTCACACTGGAGGAGGGAGGGAATTACTGGAAAGAGGTACAAAGGGGACCTCTACTTTACTTGTAATTTTTCACTTATTTAAACAATCTGAAGAGAATATGACAAAATATTAAATTTTGAAAAATCTGAGTGATGAGTACTTGTTCTATAATTGAAATATTTCATAATAAAAATACCTTAAAGAAATTTCTCAATGCATTTTACATGGGTAACATAACAATGTCAAAGAGGAATAAAAATATCTTAATGTAGAAACCTATAGTTTACCTCACATGAACATAAATGCAAGAATCCCAATTAAAATATTTGCAAATGAAATTAATCAGCATATTTAGAAACAATACATCTTGACCAAGGAAATTTTTGCCAGAACTGCATAGATAAATTCATTGCTAGTTTATGAGATTAACAGTTTAACATGGAGATTCATATGATCATCTCAATAACTGCTGAGGAAAATCATCAATAAAATTCAACACCTATTTCTGAGTAAAAGGTAACTAGAAATAGAAGAAAACTTATTTAACCCCATGAGAGATATTTGCAGATTCCTGCATCAAACATTGTATTTCATAATAAAACACTAAACAAATCAGACTCAACGCAACAAGAAAAAAAATAATAAGTTGTAAAAAGAACATAAGAAAGAAGACCAAAATGACACTATTAATAGATTATGTGACCAAATATGGTGGAAGAAAGGAAATCAACTGAAAAACTATCAGACCAAAATAGAAGTAATAAGTATATCTAATAAATTCAATAAATAAAATTTCACACCAGCAATAACCAGTTAAGATTGCATTCTCAAAATAAAAATGAGCTACTAATATAAGCAATGGAATGAATGAATCTCAAAAACATTATGTTGAGCAGAAAAAGCCAGGTTAAAATGGCATCAGAACAGCCAAAAGTAGCCTCTCTAAACCACCCAATAAAATAAGTATAAAGACAAAAATATATGAAAACTTTAAGTATTTGTCTAGGAAGTCCAATGCCTGGGCTTCTTCAAGGACAGTTTCGTTTAATTGCTTTTTTTTATGTGTATGGGGCATACTTTCTTGTTTATTTGCATGTCTCATAATTTATTGTTGAAAAGCTTATAGCAACCCAGGGAGCACTTATTCAATAAAGGCTAATGAATCTTAGTAGGAACAGTGAGTTTTTTAGTGTTTTAACTTGCCCCTCTCCCATGCTCTGCTGTCCAGCTAAGAAGTAGCCTCGAAAAATAAAGATAAAAATAAAATAAATATTTTAGTGACTTTAGGCCCTGTGAATGTGTAGGTTGATTGTTTTGGGTTAGTCTCAGCCTATCGGTAGTAACGCTGTCGGCTAGAAATGTCTGGGGCACTCAGCTGGGTCCATACTATTTGTGGCAAGTCCCCACAGACATTTCCCCAACCAGAGCCAATGTTGTGGCTGGACCAGCCCTTGTAGTTCTTATTATGATGACAGACACACCTCAGCAACAACCATCAGGGAACTTTGAAAAGACAAGGGTTATTACTCACAGGTCCTGGAGGGTACATGGCACGCCCAGGGTCACACAGCAAGGTTGCAGAGAGAGAGAGAGAGAGAGCACAGACCTGGAATTCTGCCTCTATTAGGGTTGAGGGTGGGGGCCCAGGGTTCCATGGGTTCACTCTTTATTGGTGAATTTAAAACATAAGAGCAGGAATTAAAGCGTGGGAAGAGAAAAGCAAGCAGTCAGTCAAATAGTCGGTTATTCAGGTCAACCAGAGCTTTCCAAAAGGAGAACTTCATGGGTGGGGCAGCCCAGATCTTTATCTAGTTTGTAGCTGGCAATGTCTTCATTTGAGATGGATTCTGTGAAGTGGATGCCTTGGCCATCAAAAGCTTAATGTCAGGCACTTACATTACAATCAAAAAAGCTAACTGTCAGGTGCTTACAATACACTGATGTGCATGCCAAGGGTTGTGGGCATGCTCAGAAAAGACCTAGAAAGTTTTCACTTCTGGCTGACCTTGAGGCTCTAGGCAATCTAAAAGTGAGGGCTAATAGAAAGTTGTAAACTGCCTGCCTGAGCATTGAAGGTGTGTCCCAACACAGAAGAGAACTCCTCAGCAAAAGCTGAGAGACATTGGTTGCAGGCATTCAAGGAAATCTGTGTTCAGTCATTACCTGACCACTAATCTAACCAAGCAGAGACTTCAGTGGCCACACACAACAAAGAACACAGACTTTACAAAATTAGTTCAAGCAAGTCACTAAATTTTTGTAAAAGACAACAATAAAAACAAGAACAACAACGGCAAACAGCAACAAGGGGAAAGGAGCCCTAGGGGAAAAGGAGGCTTTGATTTCCATAATTATCACAATATATTATTTTAAATGTCCAGTTTATAATAAAAAAATATATGAGCTATGCAAAGAAACAAGAAAGTATGACTTGGTAAAAGTAACTAGATAGGTAAATACAAAAGGCAATATTAATGAAACTTTTGTTTATAACTCTTTTCTCTCCTGTCTGATTTAAAAGACAAATGCATAAAACAATAATTATAAATATGTGTTGATGGATACATAATGTATAAACACATAATTGGTATGACAATAGCATCACAAAGAGAGGGGGAACAGAGCTATACAGGAGCAAAATTTTTGTACATTATTGAAATTAAGTTGGTATGAATCTGGGCCAGATTGTTATAAGTTAAGATGTTGATTATAATCCCAAAGGTAACCACTAAGAAAATAAGTAAAAAATATACTGTAAAATAAATAAGAGAATCAAAATGGTACAAAAAGAAACCTACAGCTTTTCATGCTTTTCATTAGTTCAACATTTCTGAAAAACATGGCATGGGTACTGAAGAAGATGCCACCACAGTGAAGTAGAGATTCCATATGAAAGCTTGCTGGAAGCAGGGAATGAGACCCAGAGCTAGACAAGTCAACCCACACAACAGATGGAGCTCCAGGAAACAGTGCAGGGTAAAAGTGTCCAGAAACCCCTTCAGTTCATAAACACCTAGATTTTACAGAACATATTCAGTTCATGAATAAAGAGAAAAAGGCAAATTGAGGCCTATGAAAAAACCATTGCAAGATAAGGAAAATGAGACAACACCCAAAATCTCAAAGGAATAAGTTTTAAATAAACTGTGTGATGTGCTCAAAAGATCCAAGAAGACATGAATTCTACCAAAACATACAGAAGTTTATGTATAGAGGATGAGTTGAAAAAAACAGCAAGATGAAAATAAAACTTAAGCAGAATGAAATAAGAAGGTTTAAAGGAAAATAAACTACAATAATAGTATTAAAATATTTAAATATATATTAAAAAGCAGAATTTTTAATATGTTCACGAAGACATTAAATCATAAGGTAGAAGAAAATGATAAGATCTTCCAAAATATAGAGGAAAATGACCAAAGAGGAGGGAGGGATACAATGGGAATGTAGTGATAAAATCAGAGAGAAAATGGAGAGACAATATGGGGATAATTGATGGTCTTGAAGACAAAAGTAAGTGAAATACAAGCAAAAGTCAGTAGCTTGAGAGAAAAAGATTTAACTGATTCCAAAAAAGAGGGGAGAGCTGTAGGTAAGTTGAAAAGGTTTGTATTGTCATTTTTCAGGAAAAAAAAATCAGTGAAAATAAAAGCACACCTAAACATATTTTGTAAAACATTTAATTAGAAATACAGTAGATGTCTGAGTTTGTGCCCCAAAAAAGGTATTCTGACATATTCTGGAAGCAAATGATGACCTGGTGGGCAGAGCTCCCAATGGTCAATTTGGGCAGGAAATGCAGAGAGGGTTTCAGGCAGATAACAGTGGGAAGGTGGGGTGGATTAGGAAGACAGTGGAATCTGTCTCAGGCATTGGCCCTTGGTTCTCAGAAGTTTCTACAGGCAAGAGCTGAAGGGACACTTTTCACAGGAAACTCCATGAGTCTGAGAAACACAAAGACCTTCTTGATGATGAGCCTACACCAAGTAGAGAACAGGGACATCCTCCCTCCTTGGCTCAGAACTCTGCATTTCTTCGTTTCATTGGGGATCACAGATATATTCAGTTCAGAAAACACCACAAACAAACTGACCTTTTGGAAAAATTATTTGAAGATGCAATTACAGTCAAGTACTGCATAACGACATTTCAGTCAAGAATGGATCACATATACAACTGTGGTCCCATAAGATTAGTACCATATAACCTAAGTGTGTAGTAGGCTATACCATCTAGGTTTGTGTAAGTACTGTAGGGGAGGAAGTAATTTTTCTCTACCCTTCTAGGTTCTTCTGGCTGATCTAAGAATTAAATCGACATAAAACAGATTAACAGGAGAAAAACGAAAGTTTAATAACATGTATACACAGGAGAAACCTAGGAAAACCAAGTAACTCACCAAAATGGCTGAAGCCCTCACCTCAAAAACCATCCTCAGTTAAAGACAAAATACAATATTGGGGGTACAGGGTGGGTGTTGTGGGAAGAGTCAGGGACTTCAAAGGGAAGGAAGGCAATTCACAAGTAGGTGAAAAGGAGCAAATGTTTGGAAAACAAGTATTTGGCCACACAGAAACAGAAGAACACAGAGGGGAGCCCAGCAAACAGGCTTTTCTAGTTTCCTCCTTGTCTATCACCTAGTTCATATTATGCTGAGGTGATAGCTCACTTCCTGAGACAGATTTTTTAATCTGAATTCTTTTAGGCAGTTAAGGGGGAGGTAACAAGAAAAACTTTCTGAGTCTTTTGTTTCTTAAAAATAATCAGGCTAAAATAATCCTCATCTTAAAGAGACACATTTTGGGATGGCAAGTTTTTTTCCCCTTCAGTACATCTATGATGTCCACACAACGAAATCGCACCATGATGTATTTCTCAGAACATATCCCCATCAGTAAGTGATGCATGACTGTAAGGGATCCAAAATGGGAAGCTAAGGTATAAAAATACATATGTAAAAGTGGTATTCAGTGAAACCATTCAAATATAAATAATAGTCTAAATAGTTTTAAAATGGCTCACAAAACTGAAGGCAAATGTCAGGAATTCCACTTAAAAAGACATATAAACTACTAAAACTGACCCAAGAAAGAACAGAAAAGCTGATCAGACATATAACAAGTAAATAGATTGAATCAGTGATCAAAAACATCCCAACTAAGAAAAGTCCAGGACCAGATGGTTTCAAGGGTGAATTCTACCAAACATTTAAAGAGGAATTAATGTCAACCTCTCTCAAACTTTTCCAAAAAATAGAGGAGAAGGGAACACTCCCTAACTCATTCTATGAGGCCAGCATAACTCTGATACCAAGCCCGATAAAGACACTACAAGAAAAGAAAACTATAGACTATTTTCCTTATAAATGTAGGTGCAAAATCCTCAACAAATCACCAGCAAACAACCAGCAGCAAATTATAATGATTATAGGACACAACCAAATGGGATTTATCCCAGGAATGCAAGGATGGTTCAACATACAAAAATCAATCAATGTAGTACACTCCATTAATAGAATGAAGGGGGAAGAAAACCACATGATCATCTCAACTGATGCAGAAAAAGGATTTAACAAAATCCAACACCCTTTCATAATAAAAAACTCAAAACACTAGGAATAGAAGGGAACTTCCTTAACCTGAAAAAGGATATTTATGAAAAACCAGAGCTAACATTATACTCAATGGTGAAAGACTGAAAGCTTTCTCCCTAATATTAAGAACAAGACAAGGATGCCTGATTTCACCACTTCTATTTGACATAGTACTGGAAGTTCTAGTCAGAGCAATTAGGCAAGAAAAAGAAATAAAAGGTATCAAAATTGGACAAGAAGAAGTAAAATTATCTTTATTCACGGACTATATGATCTTATACATAGAAAACCATAAAGAATACCAAAATTAAAAAAAAAAACTATTAGAACTAATAAACAAATTCACCAACGTTGCAGGCAAATATATTTTAAAAGTATTAAATTTCTATCCACTAGCAATGAACAATCTAACAATGAAATTAAGAAGACAATTCCATTTACAATAGCATCAATGAGAATAAAATAACTTGAGTAAATTTAACCAAGGAGGCACAAGACATTGCTGAAAGAAATTAAAGAAGACTAAAATAAAAGGAAAGACATTCCATGTTCATGGATTGGAAAACTTAATCTTGTTGAAGTGGCAAGACTCTCCAAAGCAATCTACAAATTTGAGCAATCCCTAACAAAATCTCAAAGGCGTTTTTTTTTGGCAGAAATAGAAATGCTTATCCTAAATTTCATATGTAATTGAAAAGGACACTGAATAGGCAAAACAATCTTGAAAAAGAAAAATAAAGTTGCCAGACTCACACTTCCCTATTTCAAAAGTTACTATCTAGCTACAGTAATCAAAACTGTGATACTAGCATAAGGATAAACATCTAAATCAATGGAATAGAATTAAAAGTCCTGAAATAAACTCATCCAACTATGGTCAATTGATTTTTTAACAAGGGCACCAAGACCATTCAATAGAGAATAAATAGTCTCTTTAAACTGTGCTTGGGACAATGAATATCAACATGCAAGAAAATGAAGTTGGCCCCTATCTCACATGATATACAAAAATTAACTGAAAATAGATCAAACACCTAAATGTAAGAGCTATAAACTATAAAACTCTTAGAAGAAAACATAAGCATAAACATTCATGACTTTCGATTTGTCAAGAGATTCTTAGAAATGACACCAAAAGCATAAGCAACAAAAGAAAAAATAGATAAATTGTATTTCATCAAAATTAAAAACTTATGCATCAAAAAGTGAAAAGACAACCCACAGAACGTGAGAAAATATTTGCAAATCATTTATCTGATAAGGGTCTAGTATCCAGAATATAAAAAGAACTCTTAGAACTCCACAAAAACAAAAAACTCAATTAAAAAATGAGCAAAGGACTCCTGGCTTTGAAGTTAGTAATATTCTGGCACTAGTAGTTGTTAAGGTGGGAAAAGCAGGAGGAGGGAATCAAAGGAGTTGTCCTGATTATTCAGCTTAAGAATTTCCCTTCCTCCCTCTTGCTACCCATTGTAACTGTCCTGGACACCCCAGTCTTTCAGACCTTGGTCCTATTACTAATCATTGTTTAGCGTCAGTGACTTTAGCATTTTTCATACAAACATGTTTTTCCTCTCAGAATCATTTGTTCATCATTAATGTCACCACACAACAGAAAATTGTCTAGTATTCTTTCCTTTGGCACAGACTTGACAGTAACATGCAACAAAAATTTTCTGGGAGTTGAAGCACTAGCTCTGGGCTTTAGAAAACCCTGTGTGGTTTTTTTGGTGAAAGTGAGAAGGGAATCACAGGAGAGAAACTAGACAATAAATTTTCATTTTTACACAGTCAGAAAAAAATGGGCAAAGGACTTGGATAGACATTTCTCCAAAGAAGAAATACAAATAGCCAACAAGCACACGAAAAGATGTGAAAAATCTTCAGTCATTAGGGAAACACAAATCAAAATCACAATGAAATACCACCTCACACCCACTAGGATGGATATAATAGAAAACAAAAAACAGACAATAACAAGAGTTGGCAAGGGTGTGGAAAAATTTGAACTCTTGTGTATTGCTGGTGGGAATGTAAATGGTGCAGCCACCATGGAAGTTTGGTGGTTACTCAAAAACTTAAACGTAGAATTACCATATGACCCAGCATGTCCACTTTTAGGAATATGCCCAAAAGAACTGAAAGCAGGTATTCAAACAGATATTTACACATTAGTGTTCATAGTAACACTATTCACAATAGCCAAAAGGTGGAAACAACACAAACGTCCATCAATTGATGAATGGATAAAGAAAATGTGGCATATACATACAATGGAATATGATTCCGCCAAAAAAAGAGATAAAGTACCGATACATGCTACAACGTGGATGACCCTCGAAAACATTATGCTAATTACAAAAGGTTGTACATTGCATGATTCCATTTATATGAAACATCCAGAATAGGTAAATCTATAGAGACAGAGAGTCAACTAGTGGTTGCCAGGGGCTGGAGGAGGGGTTCTGCATGGGGAGTGACTGCTTAATGTGTGTGGGGTGTCCTTTCAGGTGACGAAATCATTTTGGAACCAGATGGATATGTGGTTGCTCACCATTGTGAATGTACTAGATGCCACTGAATTGTGCACTTTATGATGGCTAATTTCATGTTATGTGAATTTTACCTCAATGTAAAAAGAAAGTAATTAGATGTGATGAGCACTTGGAAATATTTCCTGCTCTTTTGACATTTTTATTAATATAGCAGTAAAATTTAGACTTGATAGTTGTAAGACATTGCCCAATGACAAAAGGACCTATTTTTGTTTGTCTGTATTCTACCAAATTCATAGAAATATTCACATTTGACATTTTAAAAAGACACGTAATATAAAAAAATAATGATTCATTGACAATAATTTTGTAAGTGTTGGATCCAAATTTAGTAACAAAGACACACAAATGGATATGGAGGTAACAGATAAGAGTAAAAAAAAAGTGCTTCATTTAACATTAGGAAATTCATGAATTTATAAGTCAGATAAAAAAACACACAATCATCTCCATGGTGGTCTCAAGTGAAAATCACCTGGAAGGCAGTATGTAAATTGGTTTGGGTCCAACACTCTAGAGTTGGACTGCTCTTGACTCAGTCACTTTAGGGCAGACTTCAACAAGGTACTTAATATCTCCGGGCCTCAGTTTTGTAAAATGGGGATAATAATAGTATATATTTCATATGTTTATTGTGAGGAATAAATGAAATAATACATGAAAACAGAAAATATCATATATAATAATAGCTATTACTATTCACATTAAAATAAAAAGCAAAATAAGGATGCCTATTGTCACCATCATTGCATATTATACTGAAAATCCTAAATACGAAACAGAAATAAAACATATAATTAGAAGAAATGATTTAACTGAATTACTGTTATTTGAAGAGGCTGTGACTATATGCCTAGAGACTCCAAGGAATCTATTGCAGAAGTATTAGGAACAAGGTTATTTAGACAGAAAATCAATTCACAAAAACCAAATTTAGAAAATGAGAAAAGGAATAAAATCATGAAAGCAAAAAAATATATATAAACTACCAAGCAGTGCCTTAAGAAATGTGAGGAAAACTGAAAAAACTCTGCTGAGATATAAAAATTGCCTTGGATCAGAAATCTTGGATTTGGACTAAGAAGAAACTCAAAGAGAATTTTTTAAAGAAATACAATTAGTATTTTGCCTAACATGCATTAATTCCATCTTGTCTCCCTAACTGAGTCAGAAACTATAATGAGTAGTATCTTTCTACATCTTTCACAGAGTCTGGCACAGTGTTAAACAAATTTTTAAATACTTGAAAATTTATAAAGCTGCGAGCAGTTCAGCTTGACGATCCTGGATACATACTTCATGTGTTACACAGGCAGTTTCTACCTGTGGCGTCTAACGCAGAATCCAAAATGTCAGAGCTGGAAGGAACTTGAAAAATCAGTGAAGTCTGAAAGGAAGCCCAGATTTCACAGACACCGAAACCAGAGCTTTGAACCCCAAAGTGGCTGTGTCGTATTCAAAACAAACAGAGTCCATGGTCTTTCCCCTCAGATGCTTCAAGCAGATGGAACAGCAACAGAAGTAGCAGTGTTTCTCCGGCCTGCTAGGCAGGCCCAGTATTTTTACAATCATCTTTAAAAGAAGAAGCGGGGAGAGCAACTTTCCCTCGCTCTTCCTTGTGCAATCCGCGTTCTCCCCCAAAAGACTCTGGCTGCGAAGATATGGCCGCAAGAGTGTTTCTAACACATGCCCTTTTATGGTTTCATCAGCCCTTATTCAAGGTGCACTGCCTCTAAATAACTTACTATGAAGTTCAAGTTTCAGAAAGAAGGAAAGAAAAGACATTTTTATGGCCCTAAACGAATACCTGTCCACACAGGTTATTTTCTTGGGAAACTGCCCTGATTTGCGTTGACTTTCTCTTGCTTCCCGCAGGCAGAACCCTGCTGGCATTGGCCTGCAGAATCCTGCTCACAGGCACAAGAATGTGTCAGGACTGCTTTGCATTCAATCTTAACCACATTTGAATTTTTTTTTAAATTAAACATTTTATATGATTGTTCTGGATGGCTGGACCTTGTATTCAGTAAACTGTCAGTTCTAAAAAATATGATTTAAAAAATCAGGACTTGAATGGCTGCCGTATAAATTTAAACATCAAAATTGCTACAGACACTATCTATAACTAAATATATATGGTATCTTTTCCATAAAGTCCTAACAGAATATAGTCCATCATTTAAGCCTGTGCAAAAAACAAGATATTTCCCAAATCACTGTATTTCAAGTAGATATTCTCTTTGTGTGTGTGTGTGTGTGTGTGTGTGTGTGTGTGTGCGTGAGGAGGACTAGCCCTGAGCTAACATCTGTTGCCAATCCTCCTCTTTTTTGCTGAGGAAGACTGGCCCTGGGCTAACATTCGTGCCCATCTTCCTCTACCTTATAATGGGATGCCGCCACAGCATGGCTTGACAAGGGGTGCGTCTGTCCGCACCCAGGATCCGAACCTGCAAAACCCCGGGCTGCCGAAGCCGAGCGCACGAACTTAACCGCTACGCTGGCTCCAGTATCCTCTTTTCATATCACTTTTCTGATAGGTGCCCTATACCATAATACTATGTAGCACTTTTAGAAAAAAATTATTGAAGCATTACATGAAAAGCTTGTTTCATCCAGACCTCTGAAACAGATGCAATCAGAAAAATATTTCCAGAATATGATCACACCTATGGTCAGACAATGCACTACCCCTTACTCCTTGACATTCACACCAGAAAAGACAACATAAATTTGGGCTTTTCCTTTAAGAAAGGAAAATTTGGGCTTATACCTTTCAGCCTATAGGTAAATTTGAGTCAATACGCCTGCTCCTGGGTTATAGTGTCTGCTGTATCTTTACATACACACTGGAATGTACATGACTTTCCTTTGAATTAAGTACCAACTATTTAGTGAGTTATGACCAGCTATGTGAGCAGCGTTGTGCAACAGTACTTCAGGGACAGGAATCCAAGAAAAAATATAAGGCAAAATTCTTTTGCTCAAGAAGTTTACAATCTAGTTAGAGAGATGAAAGCAACAGAGTAGAAATAATGCTTTTTTAAATGTAAAGCAATGTATTCAATCAAGAATAATTATCATGGACAGGCTCCAAGTTCAACAGGAATTCAGTTTATATAGAGAGATGAGAATAACAGTATAAATATCAGAAGATGCACCAGTTCCAATTATGCCATTGAAAAATAAATTCGGGTAAGAGCTGGGTTCTTGGGACAGGGGCAGGAGAAAAAGGAAGGGAGAACAGCAGTTCTCATTTCACATCTTAATATAAGACCACTGAAAATCATTGTGTGCCCGTGTTGATTCATTTTGAAAGTTCTTATACCTCTTGTTTATTTAGTCAACAAGAATCTATAAAGCTGAAACTTTCGAGACACAAATGGAAGAAGGGTGAAAACATATTTGTTATGGTTTCTCAAATGACAATAAATCTGAAAAACTCATCCAGTTTTTGCTGTCTCTAAATCAAATAATAAGTTCAATTAATTTTCTTAAACGTTCCCTATTGTAAAATCATTCAAAAAATGTTAACGAAAGTAAAACCCAGCTAGTTAATACACAGCTAACCTATCGTAATATTCAGCAAAAAACATCTGTAGTGCCATTTGCAGATCTTATTACAAAATGCTCTGGCAGCCAGTGTCCAAGATGATCCCCAATGATTTCCACATCCTGGTATTCATGCCCCTGAGTAGTCCCCTCCTCGGTGAATACATCTGATCTGTGTAATCAATAAGATAAAGCAGAAATGACAGTGTGTGGCTGGGTCATAAAAGATACTGCAACTTCTACCTTGCTCTCTCTTAGATCCCTCACTCTGGGAGAAGCCACCTGCCATGTCATGAGGATGCTCAAGGGGTCCCAGGGAGAGGTCCACATGGTAAGGAATTGAGGTCTCCTGGCAGCAGCCAGCACTGAACTGTGACTGAGGTATCCTGGAAGCAGATCCTCCAGTCCCAATCAAGTCTTCAAACAACAGTAGCCCCAACAAGATCATGACCACAACCCCATGAGAGACCTCAAGCCAGACTCATACAGTTAAGCTAATCCTGGATTCCTGACCCTCAGAAACTATGTGAAATCATAAATGTTCATTGTTTTAAACTGCTAAGTTTTGGGGTGATTTGTTACAAAAAAATAAATAACTAAAAGAGGCCCTAAAGGTAAAACTCGAGCTCTTCAGATATTTCATGGCATTTCCTAGAGAACCTATGATCTCAAAATCACATTATTACTATTTATTTAGGTTAGTTTGTGTTTTCTTCCTTATTACCTACTACTATATAATTTTCTTAGCCTTTTTAAAAGACATATATTGTTTAAGAAAATCTATTAAAAAGTGAAGTATTTTGTGCTAGATCTTTAAGCAAAACAAAAGGTATGTGCATTAGCAATACATACTGGGTCACACTTAAGATGTCCTTCTTTGTCTCACATAATTATCCCAAACACCATGAAATATTATCATCTAACATTTCATTACATATGTCAGCAACTTTAAAAGACACACCCCATGCACCATTGCTACAGCATTTGTGAAAACTGCAGAATCACAAAGAATTAAAGAGCTTACTAGAAGCAGGACGTGTTCTAAACCCACACCAAGAACATGATTCTTTGTCCTATTATTAAACAAAGTCAATGAAGGAAATTCTGTAAGCCCCCGAGTAACACAAATCTATAACAACATCTAATCTATGTTTATATTTTAGGCAATGTATACACCTTCCTTAGTTAAGATGAAGAATGACTCATTAATATCATCCATAAAGGAGCATTAATAATCAGCCTTCAGTTATCTCTTTTCCACACTAAATTCCAAATCCTCTGAACTTTTCTCTTATGGATCTGGGAGTGGAAATAATAAATTCACAGAAGAATCCATAAGAATATTCTTGAAGCCTCCTAATCTCACACATGAATTAATGACAAATACTTCAATAATAAAATTCAGATCTCCAAGAGTAAGCATATTTTTATTTACGTCATTCAACAAATATTTATTTATAGAGTGACTACTAAATCCAAGGAATTATTCGGGATGTTGCAAGGGAGAAAAAGACAAAAGATAAATAATCTTGCCTCCAGGTTGTTTATGGTCTTATAAAAGAGATTCAGCACTCATTTGATCCATTCTCCTAAAAATAGCAAGATGAGTAAGACTCAGTTCTGATCACTTATGTATTCACAGCCTAGACAAATACATATATTGGTGTGTACATAAATAACAATGTTACATGTCATAAGAGAGGCAGAAAGTAAATTTGTAGTTGGGGCAAGGAGGGAGCAGATTAAATAGATTTAGAATAGAAGGCAGTATTTCTTAAAATGGGCCATAAAAGAAAGGTAGAAACTAAATGCATCCGATGGATACAAAGGGCACTCCATGTGGAGAAGGCCTCCTTGGGCAGATTTTCAGGCCCTTTCTCTTCCCTGGGGTAGACACACACATGCCACTTACTACGATAAGCAGGGAGAGGATGAAAGGTATCTTCACATTGGCTCCTCACTCCCTACCCCCAGGTCTACTTCCAAGCTGACCCCGTCATAAGATACAACTCCACATTAATTTTTATCATGGCAATTCTTTTGATTTTTCAGTCAACAATGGCATAAATACCACTGTTTTCTCAGACTTTTATCTGTGTTAATTCCAGGAACATCGCGTCTGAAGTAATTGGCATAACTAATAGAGTAAAAAAGTGTCAATTTCATAATACAAGTAAGAGAATTAAGGACTCAGATTAACACTTGAAAACACCTTGTAAATATTGGTAATTAATTATCATGTAATTTATATTTCAAAGAAAAATAAACTCTAACTGTGCCAATGATTACAGTTTTGTGAAACCATGATCTAAATTTTAGAGTGGAAGCACAGTTATATTCTCAAAAACGTCATGAGTTTCATTTTACATACATTTCAAAAATGAGGGTAAAATAAACACTTTTTCAGATATTTATTTATTCAGGGCTTTTCTAAAAGCAGATTAGACAAATCCAAAATACCCCCACCAGAGTTACACACCCACACACTTTCAAGTAACAATAGCCAATATCCTCGCCTTCTCTCTTTTGTGCAAAAGAGGTCATTTTATGTGATCATAAGATGACCAACAAACTCTTTCACAATATAATGTAAATCAAGAGTTGGCAAAAGATGGCCCATCGACAAAATCTGGCTGGCCACCTGTTTTTGTTTGGCCCATAAGCTAACAATGGTTTTTACATTTTTAAATGGTTGAAAAAGCAATTGAAGAATAGTATTTCATAACAAGTGAAAATTGTATTAATTCAAACTTCGGTGCCCATTAATGACATTTTGATTTTCATCAATAAATATTTGTGGAAATTCATGTTCTCTCATTATATAAGTACTTACATACTTTCCTTGATTTTGCCTCTTGGCCCACAAAGCTAAAACGATTTACTATCTAGTCCTTTACAGAGAAGTTTGGTGACCCCTGATGTAAATGACTGATAAGTAATAAGAAATCACCGCTCTGTGGGAAAAATGCATCTGTAAAGAGGACCAAAGGAATGAATTTTTCACTCTGGAATTTCAGACAAAACAAATACTTTTAAGAGTTGGTACATGTCAAAAAAAGAAATCAAACTATCCCTTACGTAGAGTTATATGGGTTACACAGATTTTATCACCTCATTACATACCATATTGTCTGAAAAACAAGATAAATTGGGATCTCCCCTCAAAATTAATGTCATCGAGCGTTTAAGCCTAAGAATTAAGCAGCTACTCTACTTTTCCCTTCCACTTTAACTTGACAAGATTTTTATTAATCGAAATAATATTTTACAAAATTTATATCTGTGACAAAATCTACTTAATGACAAGCAATGTATTAAATAGTTTTCAATTCATGGAGCATACAAAGAAATTTTTTTTTCTTTATAGATCATTCAAATCATTCATACTGAAATACTTAGTTTCCAAATACACCGGGACCTTTCTTGCCTCGGTGTCCTTGCTTATGCTTGTCCCTCTGTCAGAAATTCTCTTCCCAAGTAACCCCCTGCTTTGGTTTCTTCCAGGTAGCACAAGCAGGTAAGTAAGATACTTGGGGGGGTTTCGGGTGGAAGAAGGAGTGTTTCTTTTTATATTAGAAAGCTTCCAAACCTTCCAAACCTTTTGAAAATGATTTTTTATTGAAATGCCTCTCCTCTTTGAACGTTCACTCAGAATTCATTGTTCCCACAACACATTATCTGTACTTCTATTTAGCATTTACGACATTCTATCCAATTAGAAGGTGGTTTTATAATCAACCACCTCTAGTTCTTTACAGATTTCAAGAAGCTGGTTTTTTTTCTGGTTTTCCTTATCTCCAGAATGCATACCCAAGGTGCAAATGCCAGAAAGGAAGAGCCATCCTTGACATCTCTCCTCTCCCCTACCTCTCAAATACTTTCATCACCAAATCATTAAATTGCTGCCTAAATATCTCCGGAATCCACACTGTAGCATCTTAACTATTATAACACACAACCAATCTAACTACCTCCCGCCACAGCCATTCATTCCTCACACTACAGTCAGGGTAATCCCATCAAATCAAACCTCACCGATACACATACTCCGACATCCCTGACCAGTTCATCTACCCATAGCACAGGCAATCAGCACCATGGGGCTTGCAAAACTGTGTTAGAGTTTGCAGCCTGTCTCTCCCACCAGATCAGCAGGGCAGAGACTGTACCACAGTACCTGGCACACAATAGCTGCTCAAAGATGTTTTATGATTCGATTAATGCTGGGTGACATCTTAGTCTTCTTTGATTCCTTGAGGTGGACAACTACTTTAAAGAAGTCCATTTTGGAAGTTCTATACATACTTCTGTAATTTTTGGAACTGCCTCCAGACACAGTTTGCCATCCACTAAAGAAAATTTGTCTTCTTCATTGCTACACCTGGATTTTGGACCCAGAGTGGCTTTACTCCAGTCAAACTCTTCACCCAATGTCACCAAGACATTGCTTTAAATGACACTTGGTTGTTTCCAAAAAACTCCAACCCACCCCCAAAGGTTAGACACTCGACAAGAGATAAAAGCAAGAGAGTGTACATGGACAATTACTGAGCACCTACAGTGTTCCAGGTATTGGGGAACAGTTTACAAACATTATTTCATCTAGTTCTCACAACATATCCATGTGGTCGTTGATAGTATCATTCCAACTTTACAGATTTAAAAAAAAAACAACAACAAACTGAAGTTAAGAAAGGTGGTTAAGAGTCTAAAGATATGCGACCTTCAACTGTGGACTCCAAGGAGGAGTGATTTTGTAGCAAAGTCCCTTATGAATGCCCATGAATGAAATATTGAGTGGTGGTAGTATCAGACTAATGTTTGTCTTCACGTTTCCTGGGAAACAGTCTTATTTCATTACTTTATTATCTTTTGTTGGTCTCTGTTCAAAGTGTTCGGGGCCCCTTCATGACGCTGAGTCATGCTGAATAAGCCTGGGAGGAGCTGTTGGGAAAATAAAAATCTAGAACAGGAATATCACATGCCTTCACTACAGATGTAGCAAAAAGTTCAAGGGAAAGGAAAGTTCCTTCAAACTGACACAAAGACAGTTCTAGCAGGAAAGATTAAACCTGGCTGGCTGTTCATTCTCTGCAAATTCAAGATATCATGACTCATAATAGTAGCATGTCGCTAAGCAGCAATATACAAATTCAAACATGAGGTTTTATTTTAAAACTCTTGGAAATAGCTTAAAATGCAGAACGTTAAAGTGAAAATAGAAGAATTTGATGAAATCTGAAATTTCTATCATATGAAATATGATATGAAAAACTATCCATTTTGTATTTTTCTTTTTTTCTCTTTTAGCCTTTGCTCTTCTGGGTATCATTCAGTTTCTCTATTTAGAGAAAGATATTTGCCAATTTATGTTTTATCATAAATATTTATCTCTACATATCAAAATTAAAGGATGATATCTGGCCATGAGTCTTGCTTTTCCACTCTTTATGTTAAAACCTCTGGGCCTGCTACACTAGACAAGCAAGTGGTTTAAGACCTGGGGGAATGGAGGGGGGCTTCAGTGGCAGTAACTGTAACACATATCCTAAAAGCAGCCAAAACAGCTCATTCATAGTATTCCCAAACTCATCCACAGGGTAATGAAGTCATACATTTACTATGAATTTAGAAATTACTTAAGTACTTATTTAAGGAACAAATTGGTAAATGGGAATGTATAATCTCCAGATTAACATTAGTAGATTACAATCAAGCGTAAAATCTAGCATCGTTCCCTATGGATTAGAAAACAAAATTTTTCAATGACTCAAGTCCCTGACTAGCCCATATTTCTGGCAGTACTGTTATTTAAACTAATTTAACTTTGGCCGGATACCATCTATATATTTTCTGTTAAATTCATAAGGCTAAATAAAAAGGAGAAAAATTGTTTATCCCTGAGCTGCTTTACTCTTTGAGTGGCAATTCTATCAGTTCCAACTTCTATTTTCTTAAAGTTATATTTAAAATCTTCTCAAAAGTAAGAGGATTTCTAAAATGCATCTATAGAAAGAATTATCTTAAACAAGCTTTAACTATAAGAAGACATTGCTTTAAATAAACATTCATCTAATTGGGAACAAATATATTAAAAGAAGTTTACTTTGGATGTGATTTGATAGACAGTAAGGACTTCAAAATGTATTCTACAAGATGGTAATTTATTCTTGTGTTTTACTACTGTAATGCATATAGTAAGTTGCCAGTATACAAACAAATAAATAAAGGTGCACATTAAAAGCAACAATAAACATTGATAAGCTGACATGAGAATGTATTGTAAATATTTTCTCATTATTTTATCAAAAACTCTCCATGAAATGTAACCACATTTTACAAAAATGAAAGCCCAGAAGCAAAACAAGTCATACTATAGAACCTCACAAAGATTTAGGAATTGGGGGTACCAATCTCCAAAAGTGAGGGGGCAAGTGGAGCTGAAAACAGCCTCCCTCGACCCCCCTCCATGCAGCCAAATAAATCCCTCTCCCACAGCAGAGCAAAAGATAGAAAGTGCTGAAAATAAAATATGCTGGCAGGAAGGAATACTTGACTACAAAGAAAGAAGCTAAAATTGAGAAAATTCTCCCAGAACAAAGAGGAGACAATGTAGAGCAAAATACAAGAGAAATATATAAAAGTAAAAGAATCACTCCAGAGGACCAACATCCAAATAATAGGAGTTCCAAGAAGAGAGAATTAAGAAAACAGAGGGAAAAATATTTTAAAAGAAACTGTAAAAGAGAATTTCCCAGAACTGGAGGATATGAGTTAGTAGGATGAAAGTGCTGCTGAGGGCCCACCATAAATGAATGAAAAAAAACCACACTGAGTCATTTTGTTGTGAAATTCCAGAAAACCTGGAGTAAAAACCTTTTAGAGAGGGGGAGAAAAGGTCACTAAAAAGGAACAGAAATGAGAACATCATTGGATTTCTCATCTGCAGCCACAGAGGTTAGAAGATGGAGTGATGCCTCCAAAATTTTGAGTTAAATTATTTCCAACCTTGTATTCTATGACCAGCCAAACTATTATTTTAAGTGAAGGTAAAATAAAGAAATTTTCAGAGGTGCGATCTTAAAAAAAAAATGTTCATCCCATGTATCCTTTCTTGGGAGTTAATAAATCAAGAAAGATGAAAATATGGGATCCAATCAACAGATGATGAAGGCAAATACCAGGGCCCCAGTAAAGTAGTGGCTCAGAGAGCAACTGATCCTGATCATACCAAGAAATCAAACTCCAAGAAGAACATCTTCAAAGAAGAACATGAGAGATTGTCTGATGTGTCTGAATGTGTCAAGAGGACATTTATGCTTGTATCAAAGAGCTTAGGGATAAATTAGTGATGTTTACATAGAAAACTAAGTAATTGTGGGGAGAAAACTTTGCAATCATCAACTCTAGGAAAAAGCAGTTACTCAAGCAAGAAAATGTTACCTGTGATATCTTCCTAAACATAATATTGCAAATACCAAAAATTATGATTAACTATATTGAGAAGGTAGGAAAGGAAAGTGTACGTAACATTGGTGGGGGTGAGTGGCAGTAAAAGCACTAAATGGTCATACTCCATAGTAGGAAATCAAGAGATGCTATCTAAAATGGAGAAAAATCAGAAACTAGCAGCATTAAAATACGATTCAGAAATATAAAGATATATATAAGATGATATAGCTAAAAGGTTGGAAAGTAGTTGTCGATGGGGAGTAGGAGTGGGAGGTACGGAGAGGTTTGACAAGGAACTGCTGTCATAAGCCTAGTAGTACTATGACTTTTTAAACTGTTTGTGTATTACTTTGACCAAAATAAAAATTAAATCAAAAATAAAAGAGAGGCTGGCCTGGTGGCATAGTGGTTAAGTTCATGCTCTGCTTTGGCAGCCCGGGGTTCTCAGGTTTGGATCCTGGGCACGGACCTACACACTGCTCATCAATCCATGCTGTTCAACCTAATGGCCTACTGTCATCACCAGCACCAAATTCCGAGTCCATCACCTGAATATCTCTTGCTGTCTGTTTCATTTGTGCCCTGCTTTCCAGCCTCTCTGCCCTGCATTAATTCAGACACTCTTCATTTCTTTCTGGATTAAGCCTTCAACCTCCTAACTCTTGCTGCCCACCAGTCCATGTTGGCACTGCCGCCAGAATGATCTTTCTAAAACGTTCATAGTATCGCATCATTCCCCTACTTAAAACCCTTCAGTGGCAACCCAACGCCACCAGAATCAAACATAAACTCTTTCCCGTGGCCACAAGCTGACCTCTCCAGCTGCATCTCCCTCCAGTCTCTGCACCTACCCTAGCCTGACCCAACCTTGCCCTCTACACGTGAGTCACACTAAACAACCCCCCCGCAGAAATGTCCCTCTCATGTTTGCATATTTATTTATATGGATATAAATATTTATATTTATACATATTTATTTATATGCATATCCCTAATATTTGGCACCTCAAAGGCACTTGATAACTATTTATGAAAGGAAAATTCAGTGTTTTCATAAAAAACCCAATAGTGAATCATGGATGAAAAAAAATATAAAGATTCAATTTCTTCTAAGAGCCAAGTGAATATTGAAAAGGCTGACTATGTTTACTTAAATAGTCAAAAGCATACTGACAGGAAACTAAGAACAATTTATAAATTGTATTTCAAGGGGGAGAGAGAGCAGGAAAGAATGAGAGGGAGAAAAAGAAAAAAGGAGTAGGGAAAGGAGGGAGGAGAGGAGTCTGGAAAAAATAGCTTCACCTCAATTTTACATAGAAACAGCTACGTGAAGAAAATCTGTAAATATTACAATTAATCTGTGGGCAGGAAATTGTTCTTCACTTTCCGGAAAGTGATAAAACTAAGGCTTTATGGTTAGCCTTAAAGAATATACTAAACATTAGTACTTCTACGTGTTTTCTGGTGAAGGGTGTCATTAAGTCTAAAAGCTGTCCAACCAGTTCTCAGACTAGTGCCTCATCCAACAAAAGTTTAATTAGGTTTGGAGTTTTGTTTAAACTGACAGCTGTGGTTCAAAAAGCCCCCAAGGTCAGCAGTATAGTTTGCATCTTAAATAATCAAATTGCCCAAAGGTATTCTGTGGTTCTATTGTTGTCGTTTTTTTATTCTGATTTGCAACATATCTAGCTAATAGCTCTATGCTAAGAATGGCTTATTCAAAGGCAAAATATTTTTACAGTATCTCTGAATCAATAAAAAAAGAAAGGAAAGAAAAAAGCAGTTATTCGTCACCTATTCAGTGTGCAGACATCCTGCAACCTCACGGATCTAGCAGAGACAGGAAGCAGGATGTAAGCAAAAAGGGCCTTGGAGCAGGCAAAGGAGACGTCAGCTCACACTTTCCCATAGGAAAGCTTCTGAGGCCCTCCCTCAGAGGCTATTTACTCTCACTTTACAAACAATATTACCAAGCGTATTTATCTAGTTACGAAGCCTAGGGCAGAATAGAAATAAGATATTAGGAAGAGAGCTGTGGGAGAGGGGCTCCTCATAGCATACTGAAACACTGACTACACCACAGAGGCAGGTGTCAGCCTAACGGGAAGGAGGAAACAAAATTATCAAAAGAAAACAAAAGAGCTCAGAGCACAGCTGAATCTAGGGTGTGGGGCAAACACTTCACACCCAATAAGACCTTGAGCATCACTCTCTCATAGCACAGCATGAGGAACTGACATCCAAAATGTGTCCTCTGTCCCCAAGAAAAGGACCAGCCTAGCACCGTGCTAGGGCATACCCGAGCCAGGTACGGGAATGCAAAGAGCAACAAGTCACACCTGCTTTTACAAGGGGGAAAAAGTACAACGGATTTTAGAAAATGTTTCTACTGAAAGAACAAACATTAAAAAGGGCGTATTCGTCCTTAAGGGACTGAACCCATACTTATTAAGAAACCAGCATCTAGGATGATTCGTTTGCTAAGGTACCTTCATGATGGCAGTTACAGGTATTTAAAGATCGAAGTGAAATATATTATTGGGTTGTGGAACCTAAACTCCATACGTGTTTCAAATAACTGTTAGACAATGGATCACGTCAAAGAGCCCAAGAGGCGCAGGCAGAGCATTTGGAGTCTGGTCTCTGCCCCACCACTCACTGTCTATGGCCTTGGCAAATCAGTTACTTCTCTGAGACTCTGTCTCCTCATATATCAAATGAAGGGTCGGAAGAGAGAGTTTTGAAGTATCCACTGATGTCTCCCTCCAACCCACACACCCAATATTCTCCCTTTACTCAGCTTGGCCATTCCAGGCCCAGGGCCTCAGATAAAAGGTGCAATCACAGAACATAAAGTGAACAAGTCTTTTTCTGGCTTTCAGGTTTCAAAAACCTGGGAATCTTATGGAACAGAAGAACATAGGACAATGACTTGGGAGAAAGCACCACGAGTTTGTTTGAGTAATATTTCCTCCTCCTGCATCTAGAAGAGAATAGAATTCCAGGGCCAGAGGAAGTTGGTGGGGAGGTGATGAAAATGTAGATGCTGCTGGGTCCCTGGAAGAGGGGCTCGCACCCAGCACCCCAGGGCTAAGCCCAAAGAAAACAAAAGGGAAATGTGTTTGTGGGAATGGAGAGCAGAAAAGATCTGGGACCCCTTCCCATGGAGAATCCAAGAAGCAGCAAGATCCCAAAGAAGAAATGGCCATGTGGGAATGTCAAGGCAGATGGAGCATTATATAATCTTGCAGAGTTTACCAGGCCCCAGCATGGCTTGAGAACAGCAAAATGCCTTCTGTATGCCCAAGAATGCCAAACACGATGGGAGAGCTGGGGAAACTGAAGGAGCCTTAGAGATGGGAACAAGGGGCAACACAGCAGGGACTTGTGTGGACTGATGATGGATGGGAGACCTGTCGAGCAAGTGGTATCTGTTGCCTAGTAGAAGTCCAAACATTTCTGCCCACTGCGTCTTGGTATTGGAGTCGCCAAGGAAAACACAACACAGTCAAGCACCGAATGGAACAATGTTACATAAAGAAGAGACAGAGCAAGATCAGCTTCAGTAGTGGCATTTGGTCCACCATGGCCAGCAGGTCCCTCCAGACCACCGACACAGGACCATCGGCCTTCACACACCCCTCCTGTGCTGTAGAATGAAGGGACCCGTCCCCTCCCTGCAGGAGACAGATGTAGTGGTGGGGCTGGCCAGGTGCCATATGACACACACACTTAAGCAGAACAAAGAAGCACACAGTGAGTCTGAAACAGGTAAAGATATTCCCACACAAGGCTACAAGCCCAGCACAAGGTATGAGGACACTTTATCTCTTGGGAAGGAAGTGTTCTAGCCTCGAGGCCCATTCTCATAGGACAAGTAGGGGTCAAAAGATTGCATGTATGAGACTCCCTTTCCCAACAAGCCCTAAGTGGACCACCAGATGGAAGTATGGATATCTTAGCAGAGGTCAGCATGGCACGTGACCTTAAGGAACTTGGTAAATATCCCAGGGATGGGGAGGGGGAATCCCCAAATTGCCTAAGACCAAATTTCTGTGGTCCGGATGGAATGGGAACTCCAAATAAAGACTAAATTGAGTTCTAGAGAAATAAACACTTTTCTTGCACATCTGTGTTTGGAGACTGAGATTCATACCCACTACATGCTGAGACAGACTCCACAGCTATAAAATCAAAAGACTAAGCCTCAGAATAAGAAGAAATAATCTATGAATAACTTCATGCCAATAAATGAGGGGAAACTTGGATAAAAAGAATTATTGTCTCGAAATACATGTCACAAAATTGACCTAGGGAGAGGCAGGGAACTGAAAGCCTGAATAAATTAATAATCATTAAAGAAACTGAGTTAATTAAAAAAAAAATCTCTCTTTACCCAAGACTCCAGCCCAGACAACTTTACAGGTGAAAATTACCAAACTTTCAAGGAGCAAAACTTCCTCTCTTATACAAACTGTTTTTAGAGATCAGAAAAAGATAAAAAGCATCCAACTTATGCAGCTAGTGCAACCTTATACCAAAAATGAACAAGAACAGTATGAGAAAAAAAGTGTACACCAATCTCACCTACGAACACAAATCCAAAAACCCTAATAGAAATCCTATACGTATTAAAACATACTGTAACATAACCAAGAATGTTTTTCCCAGAATGGAAGGATAGTTCAGATGGAATAATACATCACAATAACAGATTAAGGAGAAAAAGTATGATTATCTCCATAGAAGCAGAAAAAGTATTCAACAAAATTCAACACTCATTCATGATAAAAATTCTTAGCAAGCTAAGAAAGGAAGTGAACCTAATCAGGAATATCTGTCAAAAAGCTATAGTAAACATCATACTTCGTGGTGAAACTAAGAACCAGGCCTTTGTTTTAAAGTCAGGAACAAAACAGCGATGCTCACTATCACTACTTTCATTAAACACCAATTTTATTAAAGAAATTCTACAGGCAAACTATTAGAACCAACAAGAGAGGCTATGGGATACACGGTCAACATATCAAAACCAACATGGTAATAAACAATTTGAAAATGTAAATAGAAAAGACATCCCATTCACAAGAGCAATAAAATCTGTAAGGTGGGTATGTGTACGTGTATGTTAAATGTTATAGTTATAACGTTATGGTTAAAACTTACACTCCTCGTCTTATTTGACTTAGCAGGATTTGACATAGTTATTGCATCCCTCTAGAAATACTTTCTTCACTTGGTTTCCAAGACACCATACACCTTCTTCTGGTTTTCCTCTTACACCTGGCTCTCCTTCTCAGTTTCTTTTGTTCATTCTACCTCTTCTCTCTGCCTTTATACAATGACATGCCCCTAGGCTCTTAGTTCTTAGATTTCTTCTCCTTTCCAGCTACACTCCTCCCCTTGGTCATCTCTTCCAGTTTAATGAATTCAAATACCATCTGGCCACTGATGATTCCCAATCTTTCTAGAAGTAACCTCCCTCTGAACCCTAGAATTATAACTAAATGCCTATTCAACATCTCCACTTGGAAGTATATTAGGCACTTCAAACTCAGCATGTCCAAAATCAACCCCACAACCTGGAGCACCCTTGGTCTTCACCATCTCAAAAAATGAAAACTGTATTCTACCAGTTCGCTTCATCCACCAAAAACTAGAGTCATCCTGACTCTTCTCACTCCACACATTCAACCCATAAGCAACCTTCAAAATGTATGCTAAATCAGGCCATTTCTCACCTCCTTTCCACCACTATCACCATAGTTGGCCCAAGCCACCATCATCTCTCATCTAGATTATTGCAATAGGCACCTAATAGGTCTTCCTTCCTCCTCCATTCCTTCCCCTATAATCTATCGCCCACATAGTAGTCAGATGATCATTTTAAAACAAGGTCAGATCATGTCAAACCTCTGCTCAAAACCTTCCAGTGCCTTCCCACGTCACTCAGAGTGAAATCCCAAGTTCTTACCATGGCCTACAAGACTCTACACATCAGTGATTCTCAGCACGGGCGATACTGCTCCCTAGGGGACATTTATAAATTGCCTGAGAGGTGGGGGCAGCATTTTTGGTTGTTACAATGGGAAAGTGCTACTGGCATTTAGTGGGCAAGAAAGGACCAGGGATACAGTAGACATCATGCAGTTCACAGAACAGTCCCACAAAACAAAGAACATCCTGCATAAATTCCAAATATCTGGAAAGGCTTTCATGTGCGTGAAAAACATTTTATAAATATCTAAGACGAGAATCTAACTCCATTTTATGTATTTAAACACAAAACATTCCCCTCATTTAACCCACACTATATTTTCCAGGAATGCAACTACTGTGTAAATCAAAGAGAGATCGTACCTTATTTTCTTGGGAATGTCAACAAGAGTTCCTTACCATTTTAGAATATCAGGTCAACTAAAAGCAACTCTGCTCATAGTAGTTTATTCACCAAACAACACACCTGTTTCATTCTGCATTGGTAGCAGTTGCATGCAAATATGTGCAGAGGATATATGAAGTTCCTCTCGTAAACTTAGAACCAAATATAATTAATTTAGTAAAGATGTGTGAAACACAGGAATAATAAATATTTAACTAATAAAGGCAGTTTTTAATAGATATATTATTGCCAATCCATATAATTTTTAAATACTTGTAGCAAAATGATAAACTTTTCATGAAAATTACATTTTGAAGTTATGTATTTAATTTTGAACAGCCTGTTATTATTTTTTTTTTTTTACTCTCAAACTGTCCAGAGAGGCTCTTTCTCCATGCCTGCTTGTATTTCTCTTTCTTTTTTCCAGTCCATCCTGTAGTCTCATCATCTATCAAAAGATATGGCTTCTAAGATCTTTTTAAGTTCCAGAGACTGAATGTGTCCTGACATATGTGGAGATTTCAAGCTGGGAGATATAGGGGGTTTTTTGACACTTTGTCACTTTGTCCCATGTCACAACAGGGATTTACTCTGACACTACACTTATAAAGAGGCCTAGCTCATTTTCTCCATTTCAAAAGTCTTTAATTGGTCGTAGCATACACCCCTACTTCACTTAAGGTTGCTTCCCATTTTCTCTTATCCTATACACTTAGTCTAGTCTGCTATTATTTATCCAGCATATATTCTAGTGCCACCTGCACTGCTTTTTCATTTTCTGGTCATTTGTATACATTATGGCTGCTTATATTCCTACCCAAAGCACATTCATTATCAGTAGACAAAAGCAGCCGACAACTTCATTATGTCTTCTGGTATAGTCATTTACAATTGTAATTTAATTATAAATTACTCTCATTTTTCCTTTATGTTAAAATAGGGCATTATATTAATTTTTGCAATTGCATGGTAGGAAGATGATAATTATCTATTAATTTTATTTCAGGATAGAAAAACAGGCAAAGTATATTCAATAAGAAGAGAGTAGTGGGGGGGCCGGCCCGGTGGCGTAGTGGTTAGGTTCGCGTGCTTTGCTTCAGCGGCCCAGGTATGACAGGTTCGGATCCAGGCGCGGACAGACGCACCGCTTGTCAGCCATGCTGTGGCTGCGTCCCATATAAAGTAGAGGAAGATGGGCACGGATGTTAGCCCAGGGCCAGTCTTCCTCAGCAAAAAGAGGAGGATTGGCAATGGATGTTAGCTCGGGGCTAGTCTTCCTCATAAAAAAAAAAAAGAGAGAGAGTACTGGGTCTGATTGTATTGAGAACCACTGCCCTGCTGATCTGGCTATTGGGCTCCTCTCTGACTTTATCTCCTACCATACTCCCTGTTCAGAACCCCCCACCTTGCTCTTTCTCAAACACCACAGGAAGATTCCTGCCTTGGGAGTTTGTAACGTTTCTTCCCTCTGCCTGGAATGACTTTCCCCCATACAAGAATTGCATGGCTTTCTCCATTACTTCCTGCAGACCTCTGTTCAAATGCCATGTTGTCTTACAGTCCTTTCCTGACCATCTGATTTTACTGTCTCTCCACCCCATCGCGCTCTCTCTCTCTTATCCTGCATTATTCTTTTTTATGTCACTTCTTGCAACCTGAAACATTACTGATTTGTTTTCTCTCTGTCTCCTTTCTCTAGAATGTAAGCCCCAAGAAAGCAGGGACTTCATTTGTCCGTCGCTGTTTCCCAGTGTCTGGTACAGTGCCAGACACAATGGGCACCCAATAAAACTGAATGGATAGACGAATGTCTTAATGCCCAAGGATGTGCTGGCAGGAGCCTAAATCAAGCAAGTAGGTTCCAGGTCCCTCATTCCCAACTGAGACACTGCTGCTACGCCATTAAGTATTTGGGATATTGAATGTTCATTGAATATTTCTTTTGAAGAAAGGTTTCCACAACTGAAAAGTACTGGTGAGGATGTAGGGAAAGAGACTGGTGCTCATCATTTGTGGGAATGTAGGTGGTTCAGCTTTATGGGGAGGCATTGCGGAAGTATGTACTAAGAACTTTTTAAAAATGCAGTATATTTAACATGTGTTATTTCAGATCATTTTATTCTCACAGTATTGTAAGGTAAGTATTATTAACTCTACTGCACAGATGAGCAAACTGAGGCACGAATGATTTTAAGGAACAAATAAATTACAAATCAAGGACCCCTCTCTAAGGTCATCGAACTGCAATCCCAGGGCTTTCGCTACCATTTTCCATTGTCTGCTATTTCCTGTGCTATGTTACCTAACTCCTTAAAGCTAAAAATTGTGTCACATACAAAATCTTTCAATTCTTAGTACCTAGTACAATGCTAAACATTGCAGGTGCTCAGTAAACCTTTGCTTGAAGAGGGACTAACTCTCTGAGCCACTAGAGTCTCCATAGAAGGTGCATGACCCATGGAGACAAGGACAGAAACTGCCCCAGTATCTCTTCTATCACATTGCATAGTAAGAGAAGGTGAACCTTGGTACACAGCTGCCCAGAATAGTGACTTCATTTTCATCCTCTTTTGCAGCTAGATGTGGTCATGTGACTAATTTCTGGCTAATGACATATATGTAGAAGTGGTGGGCAATTTCAGATACATGCTTTTCTTGTTTAAAGCCTTCCTGCTAGCTGGAATGCAGATGTGATGGCTGGACCAGTCATACTACACCTTGAGATGACCTTGGCAACAAGGGTCACAGTCAGTAAAGCAATAAGATGGCAGGATCCTGGATCCCTGACTCTGCAAAACAATATATCAGTCCTACATTACCTTTTACGTGACCTTTTTACAAAAGAAAAATAAACTTCCATCTTGTCTAAGTCACTATTATTTTGGGTTTTCTGATTATCTGCACTCACTGGCTGCCCAGAACTATTTCTATTAGGGCTGCCACTTACTCTCATTTCCTTGTTACTTGATATTTGGCTAAACTGATTTGGCATTGTACTAGTGACAGCCTATATGAATTATGCATTCCATTTGGCATTTTCAAAGATTCCTTTGTAAATGGATATTTAATAAGCTTTTTCACTTAACCCTAAAGAGCAATAGAACAGAGTCATGCATAAAAAGCCATAATTCAGTGAACTGTTTAATAATCACTTTCCAGAGTAATAATTGATTGTCAAAGACTGTACATCTAGGCAGGTCTCAACAGCATAATGAAATCAGAACAATGAAAAATGTCTCAGCTGTCTCAATCTTTCATTTCTTCAGAACCCTATTTCTGATGATTAAGAGATGAAGAGCTTGAGATTGGAGATGTTCTTGAGGGGAAATCTGGCTGAAACAATGAGGTCTGGATTTATTATAATCTTCTCCTGTGTGCCTAATAAATTTTCAGTAAGCCAAGCAAAGGAAAGGAATTTTATTTACTGTATTATCCGTGATATCTAAAGAGAAGATAGACTACCAATTTAAAAGGTGAGGACGGAGTGGAAGATGCAGGGGATGTTACTTATCAAGACTGGTCAAATCGGATGACCAGTATGCCAATTAACAGTTAACCATATGATCATGGCAATCCTGCAGCCTTACTTAGATAACATCCAAACATCCATTGGCTCTCCCTCCTGGCTTTTGGGAATTCTTGCTAAGGCCATTAACACACTCTATTCTCTGAAGTCAAGGATTCTCAACAAGACCCCAACCCACCAGACATAATAAAATTTCAAGTATGTCAAAAGTAACTCTTCTTCCCCAAAAGGATGGGGACTCATAACCTATACCTGTTGGGCTAAGAAGAGAAAGTACTTGTGGTTATTTCTTCCCTTTGGGAATAGCTCAAAGATTTCAAACTAAAATAAAACTAATAAGATGAAGTAGAAGTGGGTCAGTTTGTTACTCTGCCTTTATTTGACATGAGAGATAGCAAATAACAGAGTCAGTGATACTTGACAGAAGGTAACTGGTTTGTGATCATATAACCAACCTCTAATGTCATCACTACCTGTAATTTGTCCCACCTGTATCCTTTCACTTTATGTCACAACGTGGTATCTTAGGTGCCCAACCCGAGTCCCATTCCACACCCACCATCTCTACCACCACCCTAGGGCTCTGTGAGCAGCAAATTCTTGTTTCTTGTTGACCTTTCCCAGGCCTAAGTGTGCCAGGCTCAGAAATCACCAGCAAGAGGCTACGGGTGGCCATCCCAGGACAGACAGTGTGATGGTCCTCCCACTAATGCAGAGTCATCACAGAAATCTGATGGGGGAGAAGTCACAATGAGAAATAATTCTGGATACCAGGGGTCTAGATCTTAAGACACTGAGGGAAAAAAGGAAGGGAAGATGGGGGGAAAGAGAGAAAGGAAGTGCCACCAGCATGACCTAATAACAACAAAACAACTCTGGTCTGGCTGTCAGAAAAACCAAATGAGTTCTGGTCCCAGTTACGCTAATTAGCTGTATGGCCTTGCAAAAGTCACTCTCTCTCATTAGCTCTCAGTTGTGTTATCTATAATACAAAGTTAGTTAGGTTACCTTCCAGCTCCAGAAACTATTTTAATGAAAAATGAGGGTAAGGAAACACTATGGAAAAATTTGTCACCAGGACTCTGAAAGTTCTCTTCCATACAATAAGAACGCAAAGTAAGATATGTCAAAGAAAATCTATTAAGTGAGAATTTATTATTTTCAGTTTTAATGCAATAGACTAAGAATTTAACCTTTTTCCTACTAGTCTCATAAAAACTGTCATACAGACAGTAAATATGGCTGATTTTGTCAAGCCATCCTGCTCCACCAAGGTGAGACCAATATTCAGTGCACTTTGCAGTAGACTAAGGAAACCCAATACATATAAAAGAACATTCCCCCCAAAATGAAACCTATATTCAGCACAACTAGAAAACGTGCTGCACAGTCTATCAGACTGTTTTCATTTGGGATGAGAGATGCTTAAACATGATTGTGGTTGGCTAGTTCTCAAGATTTTCATTTTACTGTCAAAACTGTTTATCTATCCACCCTTAAAACCCACATGTTTACCTACTATGCTTTAAAACAAGCATTGTAAAGAATACAGCTGCCTAGCTTCAGGCTGTTTACAGCTACAGAATGACTGACTTAAAACGCAACCAAATACTGTACTTTGCAGTAATAAAAAATAAACAGCTCCCTGGGTACAAGAAGTCACGTGTAACCTAACTGGGACATTCAGTTGGTTCAGTTTGCTGTCAAGGTAGCCATATTATTCTGAGCCCCGACATCAACGTTACATTTTAAAAAACTGTTTTAAATTGTATAAACTCTTTCCTCTCATTTTATACAAAATAGATGAAAATCATGACTTGAAGATATTACAAAAATTACCCTTAAAGTGGACTAAAACTCTACAACATTAAGATGGCAATTAGTGCTGGATTTTAAATATGCAGTTTTTCAGCTAGTGCCCACCTCACCTCCTAGTGAAGGAGATTCTAGGCCCTTGGAGCAATCCTTATAATTTAAAAGCATTATAAAGGTCTACAGGGCCCAGCCCCTGGCTGAGTGGTTCAAGTTCCACGTGCTCCACTTCAACGGCCCCGGTTTGTGGGTTCAGATCCCAGGTGCAGACCTACTCCTCTCACCAGCCATTCTGTGGTGGTGTCCCACATACAAAAAAAAAAAAAAAAATGGAGGAAGATTGGCACAGTTGTTAGCTCAGAGCTAATCTTCCTCAGCCAAAAAAAAAAAATCTACATTAGTAAATCAAAGTTGAAATTGAGTTATGTATTGAAATAACAATCCATAGAGGGGAAATGCTTTTATCCTAAGTAGGCAAATAATTGTACCTGAAAAAGAAACTATTTTGCCAACTTTTAAAAATTCTTAACTTTACCTCACATGTACTTAACCCTGGTATATGTGAAAATGTATCACTTTCAAGATCCAAATACATTTGTCCTTTATAGTCCAAATTAAGGGACTTTATTACAGGCAAAAGAAAAAAAAGATCATTGCTGGGCAGCATCTGTACTAAGAATCAGGGAAAAAAAAATACATCTGAATTCTACAATAAATTAGTATTTCAGTTTTTAAGGAACTCTATTTCAATCTTGAAAAAAGTCCTCATGGAAAATAAATTGCACTTGTATCCAACAAAGAATAAGTTTATTTTAAAGGAACAACTTCTAGCTTGGTTCAAAATCATTACTACAATCAAATCAGCTAGAGGAAAAGGAATTTTCCTTCGAGAACTAATACAAATATCTTATTTTCCATCTTTTAAAAATGAATGAAAACTAAATACATCAACATTTTGTATTTGTTGAAAGCATTCAAATGTTACCCGAGAGATTGAAGCGGTTATGTCTGTGAGGACAATAAAGTACTGTACAAAAGGAATGTGTGAGAGAAAAGTGTAATAAATGTGTCTGTCATTTTCAATAGAAAAGATTTGCCCAAACTAGTCCTTCCCAATTGTACTGGTGTCATTCAGACAATATAGATTGCTTGTCTTTGCCCAGATCCTGGTGGGTTCCCTGATTTAGACCTCTAGTGAGCAAAACTTTGTTCCTACGATAGGGAAAGATGAAATTTGAAAAGCAAAGGGCCAAGGAAATGTTTAAATACTATGGGAAAATATGCAGCTATTTCAAAGAATAAATTAGAAGCTATACATATTGATACATGTCCATTGATATGTGTCAAAAAGTAAGTTGCAGAAAAATGTGTACCATATGTTCTTATTTTTGTAAAGAAAAAACTCCTACATATGTGTGTATGCATACGTACACATTTGTACTAAAGAATTTAGATAAGTGTAGAAGGGTCAACAACCAGTACTGGTTACCGTTGGGGAGTTAAGGAGGGCTTTTGTTGTTAGTCCTGTTGAGTGGATTCCGACTCCTAGCAACCCTGTGCACAGCTCCGCTGAAACCTGTCCACCGGTGACCCTGCTGGATTTGTAATACTGGTAGCATAGCTTTCCACAACATAACAACACAGAGCCGCCACAGTACAACAACTGACAGACGAGGGGTTTGGTTCCCTGACTGGGAAATGAACCCAGGCTGCAGCAGTGAGAGTGCTGATTCTTAATCACTAGACCACCAGGGCTGGAAGGAGGGCTTAGAAGAGAATATACTATTGGTTTTTTATGTTTCTTCTTATAACTTGTAAAAAGAAGCATACACTTTTATAAAGAATCTGATAATATTTCAAATTAAAACTTTTATTTTGAGATAATTGTAGATTGATATTCAATTATAACAAATAATACAGAGCTATCCCATGTACCCTTTCCCCAGCTTTCCCCAATGGTAATATTGTGCAAAACTATAATACAATATCACAGCCAGGATACTGACACCGATACAGTCAAGATACAAAATGTTTCCATCATTGCAAGGATTTCTCATGTTGCCTTTCTAAAGCCACACACACTTCCCTCCCATCCTTCCCTACCCCAAGCCTGTCCTTAACCCCTGGCAGCCATAAATCTGTTCTCCATTCCTATAAGTTTGTCATTTTAAGAATGTTGTATTAATGGAATACAGTATCTAATGTTTAGAGAAAAGTGTAATTTTTTTTGGCTCAGCATAATTTTCTGGAGATTCATCCAAGTTGCTGCAGGTATCAGTACTTCATTTCTTTTTACTGCTGAGTAAGATATCCATTCATGCCTTGAAGGACATCTGTGTTGTTTCTAGTTTTTGGTTATTAAGTAATAAAAGCTGCTTGGGGCTGGCCCGGTGGTGCAGAAGTTTTGGTCGCACTTTGGCAGCCCGGGGTTTGCAAGTTCGGATCCCAGGCACCAGCCAACACATGGCTTGTCAGCCATGCTGTGGCGGCGTCCCATATAAAGTAGAGGAAGATGGGCACAGATGTTAGCTCAGGGCTGGTCTTCCTCACAAAAAAAAAAAAAAAGTAATAAAAGCTGCTATGAACATTCATCTCAGGTTTTTATTTGAACATAAGTTTTCACATCTCTAGAACCTGTGTTCTGTAAATTTTGACATGTATTTTCATTTTAATTTAGTTCAATTTTTTTAATTTCCCTGAGACTTCCTTATTGACCCATGGATTATTTAGAACTGTATCATTTAGTTTCCAAGTGTTTGGAGATTTTCCTATTATCGTTCTGTTATTAATTTCTAGTTTAACTTCATTATGGTCACAGAACACACTCTATGATTTAAATTCTCTTAAATTTATTGAAGTTCATTTTTATGATGCAATCATGGTCTTAGTATATGTTCCATGGACAATTGACAAGAAGGTGTATTCTGCTCTTGTTCAGTGCAGTGTTCCATAAATGTAGATTAGACCTTGATGGCTGATAGTGTCATTGAGTTCTATATCTTTGGGGAATTTCTTCCTAGTTTTCTATCATTTGTTGAAAGAAGGGTGTTGAATTCTTCAACTATAATTGTAGATTTGTCTATTTCTCCTTTCAGTTGTTAATTCACATATTTTCCAGCTCTGTTGTTTGGCACACACACATTTAGGATTGTTTTGTCTTCTCGGTGGATTGACCCTTTTATCACATTATAATGCACTCTGTGTCTCTGGTAGTTTTCTTTGTTCTGAAGTCTACTTTCCCTGAAATTAATATAGCCACTCCTGCTTTCTTTTGCTTACTGTATGCCTGATATATTTTTTTCATCCTTTACTTTCAACTTGCCTATATCATTATATTGGAAGTAAGTTTCTTGTAGACAATATATAATTGGGTTATGTATTTAATCTGCTTGCCAATCTCTTTCAGTTGGTATATTTAGACCATTTACATTTAATGTAGTTACTGATATGTTAGAGTTTGAGAGTGTCACTTTATGTTTCATTTTCTTTTCATTCTCTCTGGCTTTTTGTTTCCCTGTTTACTTTTACCTGCCTTCCTATGGGTTACATAATATTTTTTAGAATTCTATTTTGATTTATCTGTAGTGCTTTTTGAGTGAATCTCTTTGTATGCTTTTTTAGTCATTGCTCCACATATTACATTATATATACATAACTTATCACAGTCAACTGGTATTGTCCTTTTCTAATTAGAGTGAAGCACAGAAACCTTACCTCCCTTTATGTCTGTTTACCTTCCCCTATTTATAAATTGTCTTAAATATTTCCTCTACATACATTTAGAATCACATCCAGACAGTGTTATAATTTTAGCATCAACCATCAAACACAATACAGAAAGCTCAAGAGGAGAAGGAAAGTCTATTGTATTTAGCCATAGTTTTTGTTTATTGTCTTCTTTCTTCCTTACTGGTGTTCCAAGAGTCCTTTTCCCAATCATTTCTTTATGTTTAGAGAACTTCCTTTAGCCATCCTTCTAGGGTAGAGCTGTGAGTGACAAATTCCCTTAGCTTTCCTTTATCTGAGAATGTCTCAATTTCCCCTTCATTCTTGAAGAATAATTTCACTGAATACAGAATTCCGGACAGACAGTCTTTTCTTTCAGCACTTGAAATATGTGGTGCCATTCCTTCTGGCCTCTATGGTTCCTGATGAGAAATCCACTGTCATTCAAGTTGTTTTCCCCTATAGTCAACACACTGTTTCTCTCTCACTGCTTTCAAGATTTTTCCTTTTTCTTTAGTTTTCAAAAGTTTGACTATTATGTGTTTTGGTGTGGGTTTCTTTGGTTTGGGGATCCCTCAGTTTCCAGGACTTCAGTGACATGAAGGTTAGATCTTTGGTTGTAGTCCCACAAGTCCCTGAGGCTCTATTCATTTTTTTTTTCTCCATCTTGTTCAGATTGAGTAAGTTCTATTGTTCCATCTTCAAGTTCACTTATTCCTTCCACTGTCCTCTCCATTCAGCTGTTGAGCCATCCACTGAGTTTTGAAGTTATTGTATTTTTCAGTTGTAAAACTTTCCTTTGATTCCTCTTTATATGTTCTACTTCTTTACTGAGACTTTCTATTTCTCTGCTAAGACTTTCTATTCTTTCATTGTTTCAAGTGTGCTCACTGAAGCATTTTTTTTTAAATCCTTGTCAGATAATTTTGACATCTCTATCCTCTCAACATTGGCATTGATTGTCTTTTTTTTCCTTCAAGTCTAAGTGTTCCTGGTTCTTGGTATGACAACTGCTTTTCTATTGAAACCTAGACATTTTGGGTATTACGTTATGAGAGTCTGGATCTTATTTAAACCTTCTGTTTTAGCTGGCTTTCTCTGATGCTGCTCTAGTAGGGGCAGTACGGGGAGGGCAGGTGCTGCCTCATATTGCCAGGTACGGGTAGTAGTTTGGGTTCCCAGCTCGGTCTCTGTTGGCACCAGGGGTGGGGGCCTCCTTGTTATTGCTGGGTGGGAGTAGGAGTTCTGGCTCCCACTAGGCCTCTACTGATGCCATCCTGGTTGAGAGAGATACGAGTGTCTCATTACTGTTCCCCACATGGCCTCCAGTGACACGACAGGGACACCACCATAGCTTCTTTACTGCTGGGCGGCGTCGAAAGTCTTGACTCCCCACTGACACCCTCAGTGGGGAGGGGATTGGGGTACCTTGTTACAGCCTAGTGAGATTGGAAATCTAGGATTCCCCCTGAGGCTTGGCTGGTAGGGGTCGGGATGGGACCATAGTGTTTTCTTCGGTGTTTGACTAGAATAACACAGTTATTGTCTACAAGTTTTGTGTCACTAGTCTGCCCCTTTCCTTGATCATTTAGTAAAGAGAGCCGGCTTTTGCTGGGACTTTTTCTGTCTGCACCCATTGACACTGTCAGGTTGCCAGCTTCTTTAGCTCCAAGTCTGGGAGATATGAGGCAAAAAGAGAACCTGAGAACTCATCACTGTGTGAATTCTTGGATCCTGAGGACCCTAGCCAGTCTGTCTTCTTCTCTCCACCTTCTGGAGTCTTCTCATGTTTGTCTTATATATAATGTCCAGGGTTTGTACTTAGCTGTACTTACCAGGAGGAACAATGAAAAGTACATCTATTTCATCTTCCCTGAAGTGGAAGTAGGCATAAATTTTATAATGTAACATATTTTTGTGAGCTATACATTATTTGTTTATAAGACACCTTGGAACATGAATTTCCTTTTACCTAGGTCATGTTCAGCCTTTTTCTTTTTGAGCTATAAGGCCAAGAACAACTACACATGAAAGAAGCAAGGATGGGCTGGCTCCTTAATCCTCAATTAACACCTGGAAGGTAATCTCTGAACTCCAGTCTCATATAATCAGGATGTATTTTGTGAGTGATAATATTGAACTCCTCAGTAAAACAAACATAGGAACTTATAACATTTCTATTCCTCCTGCCATGGTGTACACATTCTGTTTAGGCCAGTGGCTCTCAACGGGTGGGGGGTAGTGGGCGGAGTGATTTTGCCCTTCTCTCCAGGCTTTCATTTGGCAACATCTAGAGATATTTTGATTGTCATGACTTGGGATGGAGGGAGGCAAGAGAATCGTGCTACTGGCCTCTAGTGGGTAGAGGCCAGGGATAATTCTAGACATCCTACAATTCACAGGACAGCCACCAACAACAAAGAATTATCCAACCCAAAATGTCAATAGTGGCAAGGTTGAGAAACCCTGGTTTAGATGACTGACCTACATTTGAGAGCTAAGTTTAATCTTCAGGTATTCTGTGCACTTTTCGACCTATGTAATTGTTTGTGGATCTCTGAATGCTGGCTCTGCAACGGCCTTGCCCAAGCTCTGAACAGAGACAACACACCCTGACAAGACTGTCTTACCCTTTGGCTTTCCCTCTAGGGACTGCTGTGTGGCTCCAAATTAAGACATCTAAAGTGAAGAATCATATTCCTTGCTTATCCTGGAGAGAACGTTGTTTATATAAAATGTTTAAAACAAATGTCCTTATTCCAATCTTAAGAATTTTTAAAATCATAATTTAGACACCACTTTTACACTTGCATTTTTATTGCTCTCTCTCACCTACCCAGCCACAGCCATTGCAACAAATTCCCCATTGTTCCCTTCTTGCCCTAATAAAACTTCTGAAACCATTTTTATTCAAAATAATGCAAAGTTCCATGTTCTGGAATTGCTGGGGCAGTGGGAGGCAAAATTTAAAAAATAAGAATGAAATCTAGGCTGCACTAAAAATCAATATCATGGAACACAGGGATGGAACTGAGGCATTCGGTACTGGCCAAGTCCCGCAACGCAGGGCTAGTGCCCCTGGCTCCTGACTCTAATGCTCCAGGCCACTCTCCTACATAAAACAATTCAGGTAATCAAAAAAGGATACACAAGAGAAATGGAATACCAGAAAGACCAGAATCCACTGTCCCAGTGTTCATTCGTCATTTGATACTCTCCCTTCTGACATTCTATTTGAACCCTTCAAAATATACTCTCTTCTGGGCCCTTGCTCTGAAAGTGTGACTTTCTCCATCTGTGCAGGACTCAGAGTCAGTTTCTAATACGGGTGCCTCTTCATGTCAAGTACCTTGACTATGTCATCGAGTTCCTTCCCACAGGGGCAGACACTGAGGCCTTTGTTCTCTCTCTTAAGGCTCTCCAGTGTGCATCCCCGATTCCTTTTTCTATTAGACCCACAGACCTAATTAGAAATACCCATTTTGAAATGGCCCAAGCAGTCACACTGATTTTGTTCAGTAACCGTGGGGAGGTATGGGTCTTAATTGAAAACATTTGTCCTACTCTGCCGACAAACATTGGGTCAAAGGCAACACTGGGGACTCTTGTCCTTACATGTTTTTGTTTCTGTAATGGGTTTTATGATCACATTCCTTAAATCACAGCCAAGAGTGTATCCTGGGGTTGAAACTATTTTAAAGACACAACGCAGCAGCAGTATTCTGTGTATTAGCAAGAGGTCTGGCGCTGCAGCCAAGAACAGTAACAGAATCTCCCTCCCCCTTACTGTCATTCTCATTGCCATTCTCCAAAAAGACTAAAGACCATGTCTCTCTCTCTCTTTCTGTATGGGACACAGATTCCCTTGTTATTATTTTTGCTTTGAATGTTCCTGCCATAGGAAAGTCTATGTGATGGACAAAATATCTGAAACTATGACCCTATCTAGTTTTGCTCCCTGCCAGGGACATATCACAATTAACAGATGGACAGTCCTGGCATGAGTTCAGTCGTCTCCAGGGTGTGACCGCCTAATGCATGGCACAGCTGGGGGAATCCCAGCTGTGCCATGCATTAGTGGCAGGACACTGAGCCAATCCTTTAACCGCGTTAAAGCTAGGAAGCCTCCCATGTCAGATGGGGCTCTTGGGGGTAGCCACGTGATGGGACTGTTATCAGGACAAAAATGCACACAAACTGTGTCCGATAGTGCTTGGAACATAAGAATCACTTATAATCTCTATAATTAGGAAGGCCTAGAAAGTAAACTTTTAAAAAATATTTTAAGAGACTAGTTTTCACTGGAAATACTACAGAACTCTTTCAACTTCCTGACAGTAATACACCGATCTTCTTCATCAGATATAAATTCACTGTGAATAAGGCTAAGCTGTAACAGAAAAAGACTGGGTTTTTCATATAAAACATCTGTTATTTCAATACCAAATAATCACAAAGACTTTGAAAGGAAAGGTTACCAATGATATATTCCTCAGGTCTACGACTAATGTTGTTTGAACCAGTTTTTGAAATAACTCTCAATTTCTTTCAGTTTGAAAAAAAGAATACACTCCCTTGATGGAAAATTCAAAACTTCAAATTCGAAGAACTTGAATAACACCCCAGTGTTTCGTCTAGCTTATCACACATCACATGCACTGAAATATTTGATGTGACGTCTCCTAAAGTTGCATTTACCCCGGAGCACTATCACTCCACTTCTGGTTCACCTACTTCCATGTCGAGGTCGAAGTTCGGGCCGAGGACGCTCTGTATGAGCTCCCTGACGGTCTGGTCGGAGGCCAGCTGGGCCTCGGACTCCAGGGAGGCGATGACCTCCTCTATGGTGGCGGGGACGGCGCGCGCGGGCGGCGGGGCCTGCGGGCCGCCCTCCCGGCCCTCGCCGGGCAGCGCGCCCTCGCGGAGGCTCTCCCGGCCGGCCCTGGGAGCCGAGCCGGCCGAGCCCTCGCGCAGGAAGCGCGTGTGAAGCCTCACTCTCCTCGGCCGGCCGCTCTCCTCGCCGGACGCCGAGCTGCCCTTCCTCTCCTTGGCCCCGGGGGCCTCCGCGGCCGGAGCCGCCTCCCGGGGCGCCTGGCGGCCCCGGGCCGGGTCGGGAACCGGCGTGGCGTCCGCGGGCGGAGGGCTCCGCGGGCCCCGGCGCGCCTCGGGCTCGGGCCTGGGCGCGCGCGGCGGGGGCCTCAGCACCACCGGCCTGGACGTGCCGGCCCTGGCGGCGATGGCCGGCGGCTTCGGGGCGCACCGCTGCCGCAGGAAGGCCGAGCTCCGCAGGTAGAAGGCCTGCGGCCGAAAGGGCCGCGTCCTCCCGGCAGCCGCGGCCTGGCTCGGGCTCGGGGGGCGCGCCGGCCGCAGCGGGGCCGCGGGGCTTGCAGCCCGAGGGGACCCTGACGGCTTCTGGGGTCCCGGCCGCGCCACGCCGGGCGCCTGGAGGCCGCAGACGGGGCCTCCATCCACAGCCGGCTTGGAGGCCCAATTCTGCTGGAATCGGAGGAAATCCTTTTTAGCCTCCTGGCGAACTTTCTCAAGCTCTTTAAGGATGTACGCTTCTTCTTTGTAGTTCAGTCCAAAGTGCTTCGAAATCGTGGCCATGTCGACTGATTTGTCCTGTGAAATAACAACAATATATTTGTATATATTTAAAACAAAACTTCTGTTGATAAATAAAATTCTAGCTCAAAAAAGCTTCTCCTCCTAGGATGCTCCCTGAGGGAGGAGTGGGTAGTTTTAGTTTATATAATTTATGTGAGAGTTTTAAATCCAACTGTTGGCCTTTTCAGCCAGCCCTGGTGGTCGGAGGTTAAGATTCAGCGCTCTCACTGCCGCAGCCCAGGTTCGTTTCCCGGTCAGGGACCCACACCACCGCCTGTGGCTTCTCAGACTGTGGCGGCTGTGTGTTGCTGTGATGCTGAAAGCTCTGCCACCAGTATTTCAAATACCAGCGTGGTCATCCACGGCGGACAGGTTTCAGTGGAGCTTCCAGACTAGACAGACCAAGAAGGACCAGGAACCCACTTCCAAAAAAATTAGCCATGAAAACCCTGTGAATAGCAGCCGAGCATTGTCTGACAGAGCGCCGGAAGGTGAGAGGATGGCGCAGAAAGACCAGGCAGGCTCTGCTCTGCTGTACTCAGGGTCACTAGGAGTCGGAATCCACTCGTCCACACTAACAATTGGCCCTTTCACAGGAACCATGAAAAACCTTTAAAGCAGTTTACAGTGGGAGTTTCCAAAACCACTAGTGAATTTATTTTAACATTTCTTTAGACTGTAATGTAGTGTCCCACTTCCAGGCAGGAGAGACCAGAGTCTGCATAGGCATAGAAAAATCTAAAGTAACCCTGCTAAGAGAGAATAGAGGTCATCAACTGTGACCTGGATCCAGCCCACAAACATGTTTTTCAATTGCTCTCAGTTTTTCAAACAATATTAATTCATAGCCAATAATTTTAAATTGAGAGATTTTCACATAAAAGTCCAAATTTGCAGTTTCTCTGGGGAAAAACAATGGAAGCTCTGGCAATGCAACGGCCTAATCCCTACTCTTGTAGCAGGATAGCAGTTTCCCCTCCTTCTCCAGCTGGTCCTGGGTCTCCCCCCCCGCCCCCCGCACCAGCCCACTTCCCTCATGCATCACCCGAGCTGGAGCAGAGTGTAGGGGAGAGAGGTGATCAGCCACAAGGTGGGCTGCAGCGAGATCCTGAGGCCTTGAATGCCAAGTGTTTGTACTTTCTCTGTGGGCTACTGGGAACCACTTAAAAACTTTCAACAGAAAAGTGGGGTTGGTAAGATCTGGTGCTTGGGGGATATTAACATTGAGTGGGAGAAAGAATAAAGGGAAGGAGGGCAAAAAAGAGTCTCTGTAGCTTGAGTCTAAGGCATGCCCCTTGGTAACAGAGCAGAATGAAAAATAGAGACATAACAAGGTAAAAGAGAGAGGATCTGGCCAATGATTAGGAAGAAATGGGGGCAATCACTGCCCCTTCATAAATAGGAACTTTGAACATCTTGATGAAGTCTTGGTCGTAACCAAGTGCATAAGAAAGCTTCTGCTATTCACTGAACTGTACAGTTAAAAATGGTTAAGATGGTAAATTCTATGTTATGTGTATTATCATAATTTAAAAAAAAACTTCTGCTATTCAGCAGGGCCAGCTATGATCATAACTGGACTGTGAGATCTTGAGAGCTCTAAGGTCATTACCAAAAGCCAGACTAACAGGAAACATAAACAGAGAAGGGCCAAGGACTGATTCTTTGGCACCTCGCCTGTGGGAGGTGGAAGAAGCAAGAGAAATCAGAGTTAGGGAAATGAGGAGAACAGAGTTCCACAGAAGGCAAGAAGAGGAGAGTGTCAAGAAATAAGGGTAAAACAATGAAAATAATGAATTAGAAAAATGAACTTATTTTTTAGAAAACCCAAGGCCAAGGTTCTTTGAAAATAAAATTATAAAGCAGAAACACCTCTGGAATATCACCATTATTTGCAAATATGATTATCTGCCCAGAAAACATAAGCACTAAAAGCTATTTAAAATTACAATAGTGTTCTGCAAGGCATTTAAGTTAAAAAAATTTTGTACAAAAACCAATAACTTCCTTTACACCAAAATGATCCATTCAAAAGCATAATGGTAAAATTCCAGTTATAATTTATTTAAAAGAGTAAGTATCTAGGAAGGAACATAACAAGAAATGTGCTGAAACTGCATGAATAAAATTTTTAAATTTTACTGAAGGACATAAAAGAAAGACTCAACTAAATAGAGAGACAGTTAATGTTTTTTGGTGAGAAAACCAAATATTTTAATTATATCAGGTCTTCCTGAAATATTGTACTGGTTTACTGTCATCATAATCAAAATCTAAAAATGATATTTTGGACTTTGAAAAGTAATTCTGAATTCACCTGAAATAACAAACTGGGCAGATTAGCCAAAGTTTTAAAAAAAAGGAAATGAGGAAGCACTTGTCCTATGAGATAATTAAACCTTACACAGATGTAAAAATTAAACTGAAATACTGCTGCAAGAATCGATGTGTAGACTCAGTGAGCAAAAGAATTGAGAATAATATAGGTTATTTATAAAGACATTAAATTGGTGACAAAAGAATTATTATTCAATAAATTGCACTGCAGCAATTAGTTCACTTTATGCCATGCGCCAAAATATGATGGATTTTAAGACTTAAATGTGGAAAATATTTTCTTATTTTACCTTGCATTTCTTTGCTTATCACCTATTTGCATTTCTTGGTTAAATTTCTTTATATCAACTCATAAAAGAGTTGTTATTTTAAGAATTAGATTTCTTCACTTATCATGTAATATGGGCAATATGAAGAAGACATCCTATTTAGCCTCTAAATATACATAGTCATATTGCTTTTAATCTCTAAAATATCCGCTGCTGGTTCTTAGACCCAAGACTCTGCTACATGACAACTCTCATCTGGGAATCAACAGGCCTTCTTTCTCTACCCAGCTCCACTACTGACTAGACCTTGGACAATTCAATTCTATCTGTAACAAGATTTCATACTAAAAAGTGAAAAATAATAATCCGTTGCCTCTTTTCCAGGCCATAGTATATGAACATTAGAAATGATTTCTAAAACCTTTAAAGAAGTTTCCGTATTTAAAAAGTGCTGTATAATCCTCCTAGTGTTTTGGCTGTTATTGTTTGCACAGGTGGTAATATGTTCATCCTGACATCATCTGCATTTCTTCCTACAAAAGACTGAGAAGTGGTGACTGGGCCAGAGCACAGACCTTAGAAACACATTGACACCTGACGAGAACCTGAGCTGACTCTCCCAACGGCACTTCCCTTTGTTTCTTAGTTCCCGCTTTGTGTTCCCTTCCCACCTTCTCCCATGCCCTTGGTTTGCTATTGCGGTTTAACAAGTGTTCGTTGTTTAACGTTTCTCAGCACATTCCCTTGAGTTCTTCATAGGAAAGTTGCTCATTACATGTAAAAATAAACCAATAGGAAATTGAACTTCTAAACTTCACAGGAAGTTTAGAAGGGTTTTCAGGGTAGGTGGTATCCCAGTGCTAAATGGAACAGTCCATCAAAGCTTGGTGCCTTTATTGCCCCCACGCCCCACCCCTCAACACTATAAAATATGTAAAATGATTTTTAAATATGCAGTCTCATGGGAAAATAACATGTTCTCTTTTTCTTGGTAGCAATTTATTAAAACAAACAGACTAGTTCTGGTTTGGAGATACTCAAGGAAAAACAATGTAGCTGTCCCCAAAGGAGAAAGTATTAATCTACATAAGTTGTCATGCCTGCTACTCACAATCCAGGTTAAGTTGACCCTACACTTTAAAATGGGACCGCATGTGCTTGAAATCTTTGCAACCCGAGCAGTCATTTCACTCTCCTCTTCCTTCCTAATTATTGGAACTCTGTGCCTTTTCCTTCCTCCTCTACCAGGACGTTCAATGTCTGAGCAGGTAGTCAGAAGGGCCAAGAGCCAGCCTTCTCTCCTCTCCCACAAGGTCTGGTCAGACATAAGGAGGAAGCTTCCTGGCCAAAAATGGCTAAATCCTAGGGAGGACTACCTGTGTGAATCCTCTAGACTCTGGGATAGGTTGCTCTCTGGTTCATGCAGATGTGGCTGCTCCCCCTATTGGAACAGAAGATCCAAAACTCTGCTTTAAACTCTAACTAAAGTAGAAAGAGAGCAGACCACCCGATGAATTGGTTCCAAGCTACATGAACACCTCACACAGGGAAAGGAGTTCTTCATATGTTAGGCCTAGCTCATCATAGTATTACATTGGGAATGGAGCCAAAGCCCCAGCTGGTTATATGGATTACCTGGCCTTCACCTCCTCCTGTATATGGTCCCCTAAGGTGGAAGGGTGACCCGTTAAGGACAAGATTTACGTTCTCCTGGGTCCATGGCCAAATATCATCTCAATTCACTTCCTAAATTTCACACCAACATCAACCTCCAACACACAACACTAAACACACACAACACTAAAGTTCCAAAAGAAACACCTAAGCCCAAGGACAATCCATCTCATCTAGTAAAATCTTTAGCACTGCAAGGAAAATAAAAATATTCTGAAAGCAATATTTACTTTTGAAATATCAGTGGTAGGAATGACATCTGTTTGTGCACTGAATATAGTTTATTAAAAAGTCTAAGGAAATATACAAACATTTTAACAATTTTGCTAAGAAAGTGGGATAATAGTAATTTTTTATATTTTTCCACACTTTCTATAATACCTCTTTTTGCTACATTTAATCCTAATAACATTATAATAATAATATCAATAATAGTAACTAACATTTATATTGTGCTGGTTAAAAATGATATAGAAAATAGAGAAAAGCTGTTTTCAAGCTCAGAAAAGACTTTTCTCTAAACTATTCAGCAGCCCACAGAAATTGCAATGACTACAAATACTTATTTAACTCTTTTTAACCCAGTCCCTAGAGTAAGCCCATATCCCTTGTAAATATACATATACACATACAAAAATACATACCTACATGCACACATAACAGGTAATGAAACAACAAAACATTCTCCCTGCCTTTTTCTTCTTCTCATGTTCTATCTTTCCTTCTTGGACTTTCTTCATCTAATTGTTTAAATAGCCCAAACAAGAAAATAAAAGGATTTTTTAAAATTATTATCATCATGCTTTTGACATGTTGAATATTGCATGCTCTCAATTTCAAAAGTAATTTGTTGTAGTTCCACATCTTACAGACGAATCCCCCACTAATAACAATTTATAAACTCTAGATAAAATATGAAAAACAACAACTATGTGAGGATTCTTAGAAATAAACAGAAGCAGGTAGAGTGTGGAGGAGAGTCAAAATTTATGGAGATGAGTTTTCAGATTTATTGCAGCTTTTCCCTAAATGCCATCCATACTGCAAAAGGGCATAGTGCAAATATCAAAAACTTTGATAGAAAGCCCTTCATCCTTCTGGCCAGAAGACTGAGAGAAAAGAGTCCAGGCAACAACCACCACTGAGGAGTGAGAGAGAAATCCCAGAGGAGAGACAGCCAGAGAAGGTAATCCCCCACTTCTGTGTCTAAACCCCACACAAGTCTACATGACCTCTGAAGCGTGCAAATGTGGGACAAACTCAAAGCAACACAGCAAAGGCTTAAAGAGCTGAACGGAGATTTAGCTGAACTTAACCGCCAACACAGAGAGTGAGCTAGAGCTTCCAACACAGAGAGTGAGCTAGAGCTTCAAGTGAGTCAAACCTGGTCAACTGTCTGCTGAATGAAAAACATCAACATTCTTCAGAGGATATAACAAAACCCAGAGTCTACACAACAAAACAGTCACAACGTCCAGGATATGACCAAAACACACTTGGCATAAAAGGATCCAGGAAAATGTGACCCATTCTCAAGGGCCAAGATAATTAATAGATGCCAGTCAACAGATGTTGAAATTATTAAACAAGGACTTGAAGGCAGCTATTGTAACTATGCTCAATGAAGTAAAAGAAAATATGCTAAAGATGAATAAACATAGAAAATATTAGCAGAGAAATAAAAATAAATAGAACTTTCATATCTGCAAAACACAGTATTTTAAATAAAAATTTGACTTAGCAGAGTGGAGATGTCAGAGAAAAGAGTCAGCGAACTGGAAGATAAATCAACAGAAATTATCCAGTATTTAAAACAGAGAGAAAAAGGCTTTAAGGAAAAAAAAAACCAAGCCTCGGAGCCCTGTAAAACAATATCAAAAGATCTAACATATGGGTAATCAGTGTACTAAATGGAGAGGGGAGAATGGGGTGGAAAAAATATTTGAAGAAATGATGTCTGAGAACACTCCAAATTTGGAGAAATACATAAATTTATAGATTCAAGAAGCTCAGTGCATTCCAAGCAGGATAAAGTCAAAGAAAACCACATGTAAGCTGCTGGAAACCAGAGACAAAGATAAAATACTGAAAGCAGACAGAGAAAAACAACACATTATTTATAGGGAAATAATCCAGTGACCATGGACTACCCATCAAACACCACTGAGACCAAAAGACAGTAAAACAAGATTTGTACCATGCTAAAAGACAAAAAACTGTCAACTCATATTTATATATCTAGCAAGCATATTCCTTCAAAAAAATGAAGACATATTCAGACGCAGGAAAACAAAGAGAATTACTCACCAGCAGACTAGAACTATAAGAAAAGATAAAGAAAGCTGTTCAAACTGAAGGGAAATTATACCAGGGGAAAATCCAAATCTTCAGAAATGAATGAAGAAGATCAGAAATGGCAGATATTTGGTTAAGTTTAAAAGGCCATTTTTTTATCTTGTTTTTAAAAATTGTATGCAAAATTACAACATTGTCGTGTGGGGTGTTTGTATACATAGATGTAATACATATAACAACCAAAAAGACGGGAATGGGGGTGGGTAAGGGAACTATGATGTAAGGTTTCTGCATTTTATGTGAACTAGTTCAATATTAACTCTGGACTGTGAAATGTTAAGGATGTACACCGTAATTCCTACAGAAACAATTTTTAAAAGTAATACATAGAGGGGTAACTAAAGAATCAATAGATAATAAAATGAAATATAAAAAATATTATTAAATCTTAGAAAATATTTTAGTCTTAAATATTAGAAAATATTGAAAATACAACATCAGAATGTGTGGGGTGCAGCTAAAGCAGTGATTAGAAGAAAAAGTACAGCTTAAATGCTTAAATCAAAAAGAAGAAAGGGTTAAAATCAATAACCTAGGGTTCCACCTTGAGAATCTAGAAAAAGAGGAGGTAAGCATACCCAAAGTAAATAGAAAGGTGAAAGTATAAGGACATAAATCAATCAAATTGAAAACAGAAAAATAATTGAGAATATTAACAAAGCCAGGAGCTGGTTCTTTAAAAAATATCAACAAGTTTTTAAAAACTCCTAGCTAGACTGTTCAAAAACAAAAGAGAGAGAACAAAAATCACCAATATCAAGAATGCAAAGAGGATTTTTGCTACAGATCATAAAGATATTGAAGGATAATAAAAGAATATGATAAACAACCTTATGCCAACAAATCCAACAATTTAGATGAAATGAGAAAATCTCTGAAAATTGCAACGTACCAAAATTAACAAAAGAAACAGAAAATCTGAATAGTCCTATATTAAATAAACTTATTCATTACCAAAAATCTTACCACAAAGAAATTTCCAGGCCCAAATGGTTCTCCCAAACACTCATGAAAGAAATAACACCAATCTTACACAAATGTTTTCAGAAAACAGAGGAGGAAGGAAATCATTTTCTAAGACTTGCATAACCACAATATCAAACCTGACAGAATCCCTTTTTTAAAAAAGAAAAATTATGTACCAATATCCCTCATGAACATAGATGCAAAAATTATTAATAAAATATTAGCACATCAAATCCAAAAATATATTTTTTAAAAGGATATTATATCCTGATCATATAGAGTTTATTCCAGGGTTGAAAAATTGATTTAACATTTGAAAATCAATATAATTCACAATATTGACAGAATATAGTAGGAAAAAATATGACCATTTCAATAGACAGTGGACAACCATTTGACAAAATCCAACACCCATTCATGATAAAAATAAATACTATGAATCACAGGAACATCTTCAACCTGATTAAGAGGACTTACCAAAAAGCTTACAGCTAACATTATATTTTTGCTTTCCCCCTAAAATTGAAAACTAGGCAAAAATGCCTCACTCTTGCCACAACTATTCGACACTATACTGGAGGAGCTAGCCATTGCAGTACAGTGAGGAAAAGAAATAAGAGGAACAAAGATTGAAAAGGAAAAAGTAAAACTGTCCCTATTTGCAGATGACATAATGTTTAGGTTCAAAATCCCAAGCAATCTGCAAAACAATTACTAGTGCTAATGAGTGGATAATCAAGGTTGTACGATACAAGGTTAACATACAAAACCAACTGTATTTTTCTATACTAGCATCAAACACTTGGAAAATAATGCCCCCCCAAAACCACGAAATACTTAGGAATTAATCTAACAAAAGATGTCCAAAATCTCTACACTGAAAATTACAAAACATTGCTAAGAGAAATGAAAGACCTACATAAATTTACGAACCATGTTTGTAAAGTGGAAGACTCAATATTGTTAAAATGGCAATTCTCCCCAAATAGATCTATAGATCCCATGAAATCCCAAACAAAATTCCAGCAGGCTTTTTTATAGAAATTACAAACTGATTCTAAATGTATACACAAATTCAAATGACTTAAAATAGCTAAAATGATTTAAAAAAAAAAGCTAGAGGATTTACACTAGTCGATTTAAAACGTACTATAAAGCTACAGTAACCGGGGCAAAGGTCCTGGCAAATCCCAATGCTGAGTGAAGGAAGCCAGGCACAAAAGAGTATATGTTGTACACTTCCATTTATATGAAATTCTAGAAAATGCAGCCTATTCTGCAGTGTCACAGCGGATCAGTAGTTGGCTAGGGGCGGTGGGAGGGGGTGAGAGCAGCGGTGGACAGCAAAGGGGGCAGAAGAGTGAAAAGGTCCAGGTATCTTGACTGTAGTAACTGTTTCAAAGGTGTCTACATCTGTCCAAACTCATCAAATTGAACACCTGTACATTATACAAATTGGACATTCTGTGCAGTTCATTGAATATAAATTATACCTCTAGAAAGTTGTAAAAAGAAAAAAAAACCAACTTGCTACACTTTTATATTTGCAGGTTAAAAATAAGAAGTACTGAACTTTAAACTCCCGCAGTGGTAGTCCTCAGTCCTTTCGTTGTGGCTCTGTGGCCTCCAAGACCAATTACTCCTTGCACTAAGCCTACGGTGTCCCCCTGCCCACCAAAGAGCTTTAGGGCCACACTCAGGAAACAGCACCCTATTCCCACATCAGACACACTGGGGGAGGTCACCTGATGGTTTTAAAGTTTGCCCCCAAACAACCAGCCCGTCATAAACAGCAGAAAAGGTCGGGAAGATGGAAATTAAATTCCCTCCACTGTGACCTTTCACGCTCCCCACAGCCACCTGATTCCTCCCCGTCTTTTGCCTGCCTGAAGCCTCTTCCTTTCCCCACAGCCTGGTCGTCACAATCGGCCGATCTTTCCCCTCCACCAGGCGTTCACTCCTCCCAGCTCCCGCTCACCCGCGCTCTCCAGCCCCAGTCTCTCCTCCAACCCCAGCCCTATTTTCCGCCCTGATTTTGGCGGAGATCGGAGAGGACTAGAGAGGCGGCGCGAGGAGACGATCGCTCCGCCCCAACCTCGCAGCCTCTCCTTCCCACACCTCCAGACGGAGTCCCCGCGCCCCCGCCTGCGTCCTCCTCTCACCCTCCTCCGGGGACGCCTCTGCCCCCATTCAGTTGGCGGCAAGGTTGGCACCGCCTCCGCCCGGCCGAGTAGCCAACCGGCCTTTCGGGGCCGAGCGGCCGCGTGGACTCGGACCTGGTCAGGGGGAAGGAAGAACGCGCTCCGTCGCCCAGCAACCAGCCACGCGTCCGGCCCCGCCCTCGCGGAGCCCTCCGCACAGTGGGCGCCCAGCCCGCGCGTTTCTGCTCGGCTGAACCAGCTCCAGGGTGGGCTCGGCTCGGGGCCCAAACCCAGGGACGCTGGTCCCAAGAACCTCTTGGACTGGAGTCGCCTAGATCCGCCGCTTTTGCCCAGCTTGACTAACTGCTTACTTGGCACTCTTGTTCTTTTTACATTTAAACGAATAATGCTGGACCAAGAGAGTTAAAGCCTTTTTTTTGGAGGGGGAGTATGTTTTTAAACTATATATCCGCACTACGTGCCAGTTAAGGGTACATTTCAGGGGGTATCTTCCACGCTCCCCACCTAGACCCCAACTCATAAAGAGAATCTTGAAATCAAACGCATGATTCCAATTCAGACTTCTGGAGAGTTTCTATTAAAATCTCGGATTTGGAATTACCAAGACAAACAATAACAAATGTTGGAGAGGATGTGGAGAAAAGGGAACACTGTTGGTGGGAATGCAAACCAGTGCAGCCACTATAGAAAACAGTATGGAGATTTCTCAAAAAATTAAAATTAGAAATACCATAGGATCCCCATATCCCACTACTGGGTATTTATCCAAAGAACTTGAAATCAACAATTTGAAGAGGCTTATGCACCCCTATGTTCCTTGCAGCATTATTCACTGTAGCCAAGATGTGGAAGCAACCCAAGTGCCCATCAACTGATGAATAGATAAAGAAGATATGGTGTATACACACACACACACACACACACACACACACACACACACACACACAATGGAATACTACTCAGCCATAAAAAAGACAAAATCGTCACATTTGCAACAATGTGGATAGACTTTGAGGGTATTATGTTAAGTGAAATAAGCTAGACTGAGAAAGACAAATACTACATGATTTCACTCATGTGGAAGATAAACACATGGACAAAGAGAACAGATTAGTGGTTTCGGGAGGGGAAGGGCATTGGTGAGTAGGGGAAAGGGGGACAGGGGCACATATACATAGTGACGGATAAAAATTTGACTATTGGTGGTGAGCACAATGCAGTCTATACAGAAACTAATAATGTACACCTGAAATTTCACAATGTTATAAACTGTTGTGACCTCAATAAAATAAAAAATTTAAAAATCCCAGATTCGGCCATAGTCAGAGTTTCTGATGTCCAAGATAAGAAAGGTTATAAGAAGCAATAATTGGCATTATCTATTGAAGTCTAATATACACATACCCTATGACCCAGCGGTTCCACTCCCAATAGAAATGCATGCACACATGCACTAAGAAACATGTACACCAACATTCATAGCAGTTTCATTCATAACAGCTGAAAGTGGTAACAACCCCAATGTCCATCAAAAGTGGGATGCATAAATTAATTGTGGTATATTCATAAAATGCAATATTATACATGAAGGAAATGAACAAACTTCATCTGTGGAGAACAACATAAACGCATGAATCTCTCGTAACGTATGAGAATCTCTCATAAATGCAACATTGAGCTAAGAAACCAGACACGAAGAAGTACATGCTGTGCCATTCCATTCATGTGAAGTTTAAAACCCAAGCCAGCAAAAACTATAGTGCTTATGGATGCAAACTGATGTGGTACAAATAAACACAAGAGAGTAATAACCATAAGAGTCAAGATAATAGTCATGTTGGGAGGGGGAAGGTGATGGTGAGTGGGTGAACAGTACAGGAGGAGTCTTGGGGTGCGAGCACTGTTCTATTTCTTAACTTTGGTGATGGCTGCTTGAGTTTTTCCTTTGTGATAAAACACCGTTTTCTGTTTTGTTGATTTTCCTGTGTTATATTTCACCATTGTTTAAAAGGGCAAAAAGAAAAACCAATTAGACAGAATAGTGTAGGTGACACGCTTTGCTCAGTGCCTGACACTTTGCAGGCCCTCACACGTTTAGTTTCTATCCCTCTACTCTCCACCAACCTCTCTGTCTCTCTAAATAGTCAGGCAACTAATAAGGGAGATCAGGGAAGTGGCAGATAAAACCTTCTGGAAGTCCTCCATGAGACTCCAGATGCTGGCAGGGAGCAACATGCATCCCAGAAGTTCAGGATGAAAGGATGCTCTGTGCCACACAGTCCCCTGGCGCTGGGCCTCAGAGGAGCCCAGCTGTGGAGATGGACGCTCCTGGGCACCCTCAGGCCTCCCGCTCTAAAAGCACACAGCCAGGTAGGGACGCCTGGCTTTGCCACTCGGGCAAGTTGCTTTCGTCTCTGGGTTTCTGCAACCTCACTTGTAAAATGGAGATAATACTCTTACCTTGAAGGTTTGTTGCTTTCCTCCCTAACATAATGAATTCAAACATGGTTGCTGAATGCCCACAAGGTGAGGAGGAAGACTTGCCATCTCTGAGGTTTCACTGCACCCACGTCACGTGCCCCTGCCCAGCGGCTGCTCATGAGGGCAGCTTCACTCTAAGCATCGGAGTGACCCCTTCAGACAATAACTAAATTACTTTTCTGTGCTAATTAAAATAATAAGCAAATAACCAAAGTGCTTAGGAAGTGACTAATTGTTCCTGGTACCATCCCGGCTGCCACACAAAGATAACATATAGGCCATGTTCCTAAACTAGAAAAATTTAAAAATTAATGTAACCTTGAAATATGGCTATTATATGGTCAGGAAACAATTTAAAAGATAAATAAATATTGTTCCTTAATACTTTTTATAATCAAAGATAGTAACTAAGTATTCAGATATCCGTATCATAGGATAGTACAATCCATGAGCTAGATACTATTAGCTTCATTTTATAGAAAAGGTACGTATGGTCAAAGAGATTGAGGATTTACCTTGAGTCTCCTAGGTAGTAATTGATACTGTGTCAGGAACTCTATTCAAGGGAAGGAGGGAGAGGGAGAGAGAAAGACAGAAAGAAAGAAAGAGGGAGGAAGGAAGGAAGGAAAAGGGAGGGAGGGGAAGGGAAGGGGAGGAAGGGAAGGGAAGGAAAGAGGAGAGAAAGGAAGAAAAGGAGGAACAGTAGTTATTGATCTAAAGTCATTTCGGATTCACTGTTAATACTGTAATGCCTTCCTATGAAAATGTTAATACTTTTGGTGCCATCTAAAGAAAGGGGAATTAGACTCAAAAGAGCAGCATAAAATTACTCACACAATTATTGAAACTCTATGATTTCATCTAGTTTTTGTCACACTCAAACCACCACCTGCCAGTCCTCTTGTCGTCTGGTTTTGGAGCCCCCTGTTGGTTCACTACATAGCAAGTAAAGGAAGACAATGTTAACATTCTGCTTCCACACCTCTGGAGTATCCTCACAGAACAAATTCCAAACAAAATTCTCCGAGAATTCAAAGCTCCTCACAATTAGGGCCTGCCCAAAGGTCTAACTATTTGGAAAATAAAGTTATATCTTCACTTCACGTTATGAAAAATAAATTCCAGCTAGATGAAAGATTTTGTTATACAAGAGGAGCAGGTGTAGATAAGACTTGGAAGCATTAAATCACAAAAAGCAGAAATTACAAAGAAAAATATTGATGGATATTTTTTTTAAATCTATGCATTTAAAAAATAGACCATATTATAATGCAAATAGAAACCTGGTGAGAAACTCACAATATTTATGGCAGACGTGGGATCAATATTCTTTAGATGAAAAATAAACACTCAAAAAAATTTAAATTGGCTAAAGAAGGTGTGAACAGGAAATTCCCAAAAGAAGAAATATTTATGGCCAATAGAAACAGAAAAGTATTCAACTTCAGTAGTCATCTCAGAAATGCAAATTAAAACAATGGTATACAATTGTTGCCAATCAAATTATAAGGTTGGTAATGGAGAACCTGCATGGGACTGAGGGAATAGGATCACTCATAGATTTCTGTTGCCATTTTGCTAGATGACATGTGGCAAAATGTCCCAAAAGCCTTAAACACTTGCATGTCTTTTGACTTAGAAATTCTACTTTTATTAACTTTTCCTAATTATAGAGGTACGCAAAAATTAACAGATAGTGAAGCATTGTTTTAATCATTGGAAGGCAAGAATCTTGTCTTAAATTTAGTATCCTCGGTGTCTAGCACTGTTCCTGGCACCTGGAGAGAGCTCGTTGACCTACACACCTAAATAATGTCACTGATTTAGCATTAGTCAAGGCTGAGTTGTTGCCAGAATACAGGTGCGGAGAGAACAGTGCTCTAGACTTTCCATTCTAGAGAAAAGGGAGCCAAAGATGCTCAGGCCTTGAGGAATGCACATAAACATCCCCCATGAGCCCCTTGGTCACTGGACCTACTTCAGTGTTTGGTTATATTAACACAATTCATCCCACTAGCAAAAGTCTCAGTCCTTGGTTTATAGCAAAGGTCAGTTTACCGAAGGTCAAGAAACTTGGACACTATCAATATTTGGTTGTAATATCAATTACCTTAACAATGATATCAAATGCAAATTAGCAAATTAAAGTGGCAAATATACTCAGAGTTTGCTCCCCTGCTGTACCCCAAGGCAGCCTTGCCTGCAGAAAGCAGCCACCACAGAAACCCTGGAGCCCTCACAGCTGCACTCCAAGATGGTGATAGGAAGGAGTGGAACCTTTCAATGAGTCACAGTATGAAGATGACACTGGAAAGAATTAAAGACATCATATTTCACTTCCATGAGTCTTCATTCCTCTCTTCACCAGTCCGGTCCCCATGGGAAACAGATGGCATGCTCAAAACGGTCTAAGTGGGGCAGAGAGAATTAAGAGAACTATTTACATAGGTATGGGGGGGGGGTAAAGAAAACTGACATTCAAGGTCTAACAACAGCAGGAAGGTGTTACCACCTTTGATCTGAAGGGGAAAGGGAAAAAAGATGTCAGCAGAGCCTGGTGAGAGCTGAGCTGATACTGGGAAGAGGGGCTGCATGATGGGACCTGTAGGCACGGAGAGGCGGTAAAAGACAAAGCCCCAGGGCAGGGAGAAAGCAGGAGGAATAAGTCCTCCTACTGCTCTGTCCTCCTGCCTTCCGTTCCTGCACCATTGCCCCCACGTTGGCCAAACCCAATTGGAAGCCTAAAGGCAAGGAAAACTGGGTGATGTGGCCCACAGAGATTGGCCTCTGCGGCGGGGAACAGGGCAGAGGAGGGAGCTCAGAAAAATAACAGAATAACCAAAGTCCACCATCAGAGCTCCTTGTACTGCTTAATCCACAGAAACAACTGTACCCCTGTCTTAGGGTCCTCCCCAGCCTTGCTTATCCCCAGCCTGCTCACCCTACTTCCCCCGTGGTGACCTAACAACTGCCAGCTTCCCTCCTGACCCTTAGGGAACTCTGACGTGATTCTAACATCTGAGTTTATGCAGTTCAGGGATGGGCCCCTGGGAAGCCAGTCATCACCCTTCCCTGGGGTGCCTCAGAAATCTGGCGCCTGGCCTGCTCTCGGGGTTTTTAAGGTAAGATAAAAATAGCAAGCACTGAGCAGAAAGAAAACTGTGAGTAAAACTATATCCATTTGAAAAGAAAAGATATAAATAACACTAATAAGCCTGGTCCAAAGCAGGTGAACCTGGCTGAGAATTAAGGATTTATTTTTCTTGGATGTAGTGCCGGTATTTAGCATTCCAGTTACAGTGCACATGTCCAAGGGCTTTGCTTAGGTGTTCTCCAAATGTGCTAATGCACTTGAAATTTTGCTGAGTTTGAGGTAGGAACCATTCCTTTTCTAAAGGTAAGCATGTAAGACTGTTGGATGTGCTTTGTAGCCTAAATATTGAGCTTAGAGAACCAATGCCCGGTTTATGCTTGGAAAAACTAACAGCTCTCCCTAAGTAAGCTGTAAAAACAGAAGCTGCCTTTAGCCAGAGATCCCTCACTGCCTGAGACTTCTGTGCACAGCCCACTTGCCCCGAATGCACCTCCCCCAAAGCCAATCCAAGAAAAATTAATAAGTTTTGAAGATGTGTTGTTTTTCTACTCTCCAGTGAAGGAAATATTTTATTTTATCCACCTTGTTCTGATTACTAAGTGAAGTAGAATTCAAAAACTTATTAGAGCCTTGTACACCGGACCTTCTTAGCCCATCAAAGCCCTATCTGAAATTTGTGGGTTGTTCTTGTGAGCCCCAGGGATTCACCCCAAAACTCCAGCTCCTCCAACCCTCCTCAGTTGGAGAAGTTAACCAGCTCATGAATCTCCACCGCAGCAGATGGATCTATATCTGGCGAGACCCTTTTGTGATCTGGTCTTTTCATACACTCTATTGCTTGTCTTAATTAAGTCTTGACACCCCATTAAGCTTTCTTGCACAGGCAAGGTAATGTTTAGGGTCTTTAATATTTGAAGGATCCACCATAAGCCTGGCATGCTTACTTCATTTCAGATGGACTTGGACTCCCAGGAAGAAAGACTATTTTAGGGAATCTATATCAAATAGTTCTAAAAGACAGCAACTAAAGCTTCCTTGCAGTAATATCGTCTTGGGTTTTGAGGTTTTTAGAAAATGTCTTAAGTAATACTTCTCCAAATGAGTCCTAAGTGGTTTCTTCTAACTCTGTCAGTGAAAGGGGGAGTGGAGAAGGGGATCCGAGGGAGAAAGGAGAACGTGTCTGAGTGAATCAGGAGTCCTGCTTTCTCATCTCAGTGCTCCTTAAGTTGAGGTGCTGCGAGCAGAATGACCTCCTCCTGGAAGCCAAGGCTCATTCCCTTCATCTCTCCTACAGGGATGCTTCCTGGATCCAGGCCCTGGGTGTTTCCTGAGGTCACCATAGCCAGGGCGACGGTGCAAGTCCACATAGTGTGCCTGGGCCGGGTCGACCATCTCGGTGGCCCAGGGGAGCCACACACGGACCTCCCTCCTCTCAGGGAAGGGTAGAGGAATGACAACTTGTCTTGCTGCCCTTGGCGGGTAATGCTGCCTAGGGGGCGGGAGGCGCAGAACCTCCTCACCCCTGAGCCCCCTCCTACCAGAAGGTCCTTAACGTGCGCCTGATGCCGTTTCCGGACCCTCTTCAGGTGACGATTTTCTTCTGCCTGCGCCCCGGGGGTTGGGGGTTGGGGGTTGGGGAGATTGAGAAGGGATTCTAGGCAGGGTCGCGATGGACGCTGAGGCGGGCGCAGCTAGCCCAGGCGCTCGGTCCCCACACTGGAGCTCCCTCCTCCTCGCCGACTGTAGCCAAGAGGGTTCGCGACGTCCAGGGTGTGGGGCTGGTGACCACCTGCAAAAGACCTGTAAAGGGGAGGGGCGAGGGCGCCTGGATTGCTCGTTCGCATTACCTGCCACTAGACGTTCCAGCATCCAGCACCGCCCGGTAGCCCAGAGTTCTGCGAAGCCTCTTTATTTTTGTTACCATTTAGTGCACCTACTCTGCACTCAACTAGTGTGAGGTAGATACTAACGTGCCCATTTTACAGTTGAGAAAACGGAGGCTCAGAGAGAGCAAGTCTCCGGCAGAGTACGGATTGGAATCCAAATCTGATTCCAAATCCTGTGCTCTCAAACATAAACCCTATTGTCCTCGTCAATTGCGTGAACAAGCCAGGTTGGAGTTTGTGCAACGAGAGAGACTAAGTCTCAGAGACCCTCGGCCTCAGAGGCGCCAGCCCTGCGCAGGAGAGTGCACAGAGCGCTGCGCCGCCTCTTAGCTAAGGAGGCTTTGCCTGGGCTTAGAAATTGGAAGACACCCTCGGCTCTCTCTCCTGCTGCTTACCGTCTTTGGAGATGCTGGGAAGTGAAAAGGGGAAAGTCTTTTGCCCAAAATTTACCATGAAACACAGACCATAAAACGACAGCAAAAGGGTGGGGACTCTTCCTCGTGGTATCCGCTCTTCCAGTCTTAGACCCCTCGTGGAGAGATGCTTCGCTGCTCTGGGAGCTGAGCCACCCTCTCACCCCCATAACCATAACGGTTCCCTTCCTAGGTTCACACAGGTCCCGGTTCCCCTGCGTGGGGTCATGAGGACTGTCTCCCCAGCCACTCTAAGCTTCGTTCCTACAACTGACTGCCAGAACCGGGCATCTAGTCCAAGCTCCTCGTTCGGAAAAGGAATAAACTGAGGCCAGAAGGGTCTGCCAAGGTTCCCCAGCGAATTCAAGGTGGGCTGGACCGTGGCCATGCTCCTGACCACGCCCCCACCCCCTCCAACACCCTGTCCGCGTCTCCTGTCATCCACTCCAGTCTTGCTTGCTCGCTCTCGCATCTCTTGGGACGGCGGCCTGGGTTATTTCCACTCCAGCACCTGCAGGAGTTTTAGGAGCTTCTGCCACAGTGTAAACTGACCTTCAACCCGAGCGCTGTGCTTTATTTATTGAAACCACTTCTCTTGGCGGGGTGTGAGGGGAGGGTCATGAGGAGGTCAGAGTAGACAGCCATTCACAATGGAAGGCATTTTGGCGGGAGGAGGCTAGTGGGGTGGGGAGAGTGGAATCCACCGGCCGACTGCATCATCGAAAGCGTTTGAAAGAAAACAAACCTACCCCAGATCTGCTAGAACCCTAAGTCTCTAAGGCGGATCAGGCACCACTCGAGTTCTAAGCCCCTCTCCCGGGCCTAGGTGATGGTGTTCCGGGTGGGGAGCTGCGACGGGTAGAAAGTGTGGTCTGAAAGCAGGTAGTTTGCGGTGCAGATTCCCGGCGGCATCCGAGCCCCACATCGCTCAGCGCGGACGGGAGGATGGGGAACCGGGCATCAAGGACACCAGCTGCGGCTGGGGTATTACGCTGCCAGGTGGCTTCCCCATGACAGCAGCCCAGAAGAGAAGGAGGCAGACGTGCCTCCTCTCTCAAGGACTCCCACGCATGCTTTCACCGCAAATGAAACTTCCCGAGGAGAATGTGACACGAGGGGTCTCCAGTTAATACCTCGCAACAACATGGCAGGTTCTGAGAGGTTCGGTAGTCCTTTAAGAAAGTCATTACATCACACGGGAAAGGCGTGTAGAATAAAATGCTTCGGATCCTAAAGACAGGGAGGCAATTAAAGAGAAGGCTTGAAATTTCGAGCGCGCTGCCCCCGCCATGGCGCGCTGAGCGCCCGGCACCGGGAGGATCATGCCTGTGACTCTCGTTGCGCAAACCCGACCCAGCCGGCGCCCCGCGGCCCCCAGCGCTGGGCCGGGAACGCAGAGCGCCTCGCGCTGGAAGCCGGGCGCACAACCCCGGACTAACAGGGAACTCTGCTTCAGGCTTTTTCTTCTCACTGCGTGGGCTCGGCTTCATTTGTTTGCCAATTTAAACATATTATTTAAACATGGACGTTTCCTTTACAGCTCTGAGTGAAATATTTTGCTTGATGGAAAGTTGATGGGGTTCTTTAACTTTTAGTCAATAATTGCTATTGAAAGGAGCGGTTGCTGTCTTTGCACAGCGGGGAAAAGTGCGGTATTTGCCTTGGGTCACACGTGGACGGCCCTAAAGGGGCAACAGCGGCCGCTGATTCCGCCCAAGCCCAGGTACCGGTGAGGTGGGGGCATTTCCGATTTGATCATGTCACCCGGATGATTTTGGCTAAAATCAAGTATCGATGCCAGGGGAAGAGTCATGCCTGGTGGGTCTGGAAGCCCAGTGATCCCAGGGCTCTGAGACCCTGGCCATTCTGCCAGAAGCATCCATCACTCCATTCATCCCACAAGCCCACCAGACTGAGACCTGTCCTCTCACTTGGAGACTTTGGAGTCAGTGGATACGGTTTCTAGACTCCAGCATCCTTTCCTGCCTAATGCCAGCCTGGATTGGGGCAGTTAAGTCACTGAGTCAACAAATCCTTATTGAAAGTCAACCCTGCTCTAGGCTCTGCTCTGGCAGCAGGGACCACTGTGGTCCCCACCCTCATAGAGCTTCTAGTCCAGTGGGGGAGACAAAAACAATGAAAAAGACACAAATGGAATCTGCTGTCAGGGAGTGAGAAGTGCCTGGCAGGAATCTAGAGCAAGGTGTGGACCTAGGGAGGGCAAGGCTCAGTTGGGTGGGGAGTTCTGCAAAGTCCTCACCACAGACCAAGGGAGGCTGCGCTGGACTTGCCACCACAGGTAGTGCCCGATGCTGGCAGCTGCCTTTTCTTACTTTGATCCATTTACAGTAGGCAACCAGACCGGCAGCATTCAGAACGTGACCAAAGTTCCTGCAAATCTTGCTGGTATCCCAGTGAAAGGGAAAGCTGCCAAGGAGGCCTCTTCTTGGGGTTTCTGTTTAGAAGCAAACTCCCTGCAATGTGAACTAAGTCCTGGTTTTGCTCTGTGGCCCACAGGACAAGTGAAATCAAACAACTTCAAACCAATGCACTATTTTTAAAACAAAACTTTCCTCTGATGTTAGCGCTGGAATAGCTGCTGGAAGTCCCCGAAGCAGCCACTCAATAGTGTCCTCTAATCAAATTTTAATTTTAAATAATGAATGTAACTTCCCTCCAGGCATGCCAATAAATTAGTCTTTTTGTCAGTCCAAAGTACGATTTTAAAATTGGGGGAAAAAAATCAGGAAGTCAATACAATGAAAAAAGCCTGGCTAGAATGCATTTTTACCTTTTTTTCCATGTGTAGGATATGATTTATATGATTGTTACCAAAGTATCTGTTAAATAGAACTATGTAAATTTGAGGGCAATCATATTTGAATAGCCAAAGTTAAACTACCAGGGCCGACCTAGGGGCCGTGGGAAAGCTTCTGGGTGTTGGGGGGGGCGGGGGTATTCGAAGGGGGTGGTTCAGGGACTGAGAAGCTCAATACTCATTGGAGTTCAGGAAGGATTTAGGTTTAAGCTGGCAGCCTCGAGGCAAGAGATGACATTCGTTGAGTTTTCTGGGGCCCTCGGTTTCCATCAGTGCTCCTCATTAGGACGAGCTTCTGCCCTGGGGAGGAGTCGAGGTTCTGACCTACCCTCGCCCAGGCTTCGAGCCTCTCAGCTCTTGCACACGCGGAGCAGCAGGTGGGGGAACGCCAGGATCTCAAAGCGCCTTGCCCAGTCTGTGACACACAGTAGGGCCTCAGCCACTCTAATCCCTATCTGCTCTCAGACCTAAAGCTTGTCACGTTTCTCACTACTTTTCCAACTCTCTGTGTCTGAAGCGTGCATTTCCAGTCCCTCCCCTAGGACCCTAACCGGAGTGGTTTCAAGTAGCTAGAGGAGGGTGTGGGCACCATTGAGCAGACACGGCGCTCCAGGGCACGCAGGGGTGAGGAGAGACTAGCCGGGACTGGGCGCTTCCCCGAGCTGGCTTGACCAATGTGAAGAAAGCAGTCGGTAACTCGGGGAACACAGCCGCCTGGAGACGCTCCACGGCCAGCCGCGGGGATCCAGGCCTGGGGAGCGGGGGGAGGGGCGCCATGTCCGCCGCCCAGGCCTCGAGGGAGTGAGGTTCCCGTTCTCCGCGGGGACCGATGGGACACTTTCCTTCGTTCCAAGGCTAGTGATTGCCCAGAAGGGCCAGTCGCCCTTCCCAACCTTTCTCGTTTGAATACATGAAAATGCGAGTTGATCTTGGCAAGGCGATGCTCTCGCTCACGGCCAGACGCACGGTTTTGTCGCCTGCGGGCGAGGCCGGGTGGGGAGCAGCTCCGGCTTCGACATCCGGCTCCGGGCGAGCCAGGCCCGCGCCCCGGGTCACTCAGAAACCCGGCGGCGGCTCCAGGAGCAGTAGGGGAAGGGACAAACACAGGGGTGAAGAATTGGGATTAAAATACTACATTAACATTTTTTCAGTGGAGTGAAAGCCCTGGGTGTGTGTCTGTGCTGGTCCACACTCGGGGTGCGGCCGGGAACCTTAGACTTCTCCGCACGGCACTGCCCGACAAGGCTGCCTGGGAGGTCCCAGAGCCCTGCCTAGTACGAGTCGGACGCCTCGTGAGTTGGGAATTAATTTCTTAACTAATAATTTGATGATAGAAGGAAGGGCAGAGGAAGGAAGGTCTGAGTTTCAGTGCTTCTCCTTTCCCGGCCCTTTGCGCCTCAGACTGGGGCAGCCGGGACCCCGAAGGCCTGGCCGCCGCCTCCGCGGTTGGGGACGGGGGGTGGCGGACGGGGGTGGGGGCTGTCCTCTCGCGGCGCCGGCCCTTCCCCAGCTCGGGCACACACCTCGGCTGGCGAAGGCCAGGCACGCGCGAGTGCAAACAATTGCTTCCAGCGTCCCAGGCCTTTCTCGGTGCTAAACCGATCCGGGTCGGCTTTGAACCGAGTTAAAGACAACAGGTCTTAGTTTCATTGCTTCTGATTCTCCCCGCAGGCGGAGGATTTAAGCTTCTCATCTGGGTGGCGTGTGGGGGCCCGCGAAGGAGCTCGGACCACCCTGCCCGGAGCGTGGCTGGGCCCACGGCGGCCGAGACCTGGCCACAGGGCCGTCGGGGTAGGGTCAGCGGTGACAGGGGACAGACTAGGGAGAACCAGAGAGACAGAAGTCCTCGGGAGGCTCCAGGGGGCACCGCAGAGGCCCAGCGCCCCGGCCCTGCTCTCCGCCCACCCCGCGGTCCCACCGAACGCGAAGGACCCCGGCGCCGCTCAGGCAGCCTGCTGGCCCCGAGAGCGGCCCCGGGCCTTTCCTTCCGTCTGCCGCTGTCGTCACCCTCTTCCTTTCCTTGCCCCGGCGAAGAGCTGCGGAGGAGCTCGCAGCCGGGTAATGCTGGGAAAGGGGAGCGGAGAAGGCCGAGTTTGCCCCGTGGGCCGTGCGCCGCCCGCTCCCACGGCCGGACTGCCCAGGGAGCAGACCTCGAGGGCGTAGAAGCTTCCGGGAAGGGCGGAGCCGCTGCCAATGCCCTCTGCCACTGGAGTGCCGGCGCACCCCACGGTCTTGAGCACCCAGGCTTCCTCCGCCCGAGGAGCCTGCCCCCCCCCCCCCGCTACGTGGGCCGCCCCAGGCTCACACAGAGCCGTCTTCGCCCGGAGAGTTTGGCACGGGACGCCCCAGGAGCCGCCACGTGGCTGCCTTCGCGGCTCCTCTGCCTTGAGGCCACCCGGCCTCCTAGAGGCTGAGGATAGGGTTAGTTCCCTGGGAAGCGCAGCACAGCCTTCCCAAAGCGTAGACAGGGCCAGTTCCGGAGAAGAGGTCGGAAACCAGCAGCTGCAGCAGCCAGGCACATCATGTGGTTGCCCACTAGCCAGCAACCCGGAGGTAGCAGCTTTGTTTTACTTATTTATTTGTTGTTAATTTTCCAAATCAGAGATCCGGCATGGACCTGATGATTAGCTTTTAAACCTCGGAGAAATGACTGGCTGGCATCTGGGTACACTAGAACTTCATCTCTGAAATTTGTTAGGTGTCTTGGAATACCGCCACTGAGATGGAGAGAGGCTGGGAGCTAACGGAGCTGCCACCTTTCTTTCTTCTTGGCCTCTGGGAGTCAGCTCTGTGAACGAAAATCTCCGGCTGAGGGAGGCGTGCGGGGTTCCAGTCTCGCCTGCCGGTGCTTGCTGGGGGCGTCTGCGGGAGGATTCAACATTCCCTCCCCACGACAGGAGGCGCTGTGACGCGGGAATTCCTCGGACCCGGGAACCTCCAAGCTGGATCTAAAGCTGGCGGAGTCCACTCTTCACTACAGGTCTTGGGCTTTGAAGAAGCCCTGGAGAAACTTCGCTCTGGACATTCCGCTGTGAACAGCGGGCTTTTTTGCCTTAAGTTGACTTTTTTTTTTTTTTAAGATGAAGCTTAGTAGGTTTGGGAAGTGGGCTACAAGAGGAAGAATATTTGATTTTTTAATTGACTCCTTTTAAGGTGAAAGCATTCCCCGCCCCCCAAGCACTGGCTTTTTGTGCACCATAAAAGCTATTTCTAAGTTGTCACTATCCGTAGAAAATACCCTAGTCATGCTCGACGTTGTTGAAGAGCCAAGAGGGCGTTGGAGAATCACTGCGGGAAGGAACAAGGAAGCTCATTAGCACTGAAAGTCCCCCCGGATCAGGCTGAGGAAGCTAAGCATCCGTGTACTTTACAAATGGAACTAAGGTCCTGCTGCTGATGGGAACTTTGCACAAAAGAATTAGTTTCTGACTATCGCCCCAAGAAATATGTGCAGACCCACACATTTGCAGATACATTTACACAAACTGATGGAACTAACGCCGTCACAGGGGCAGGCTGCAGTTGGGGCGGGCGCCTGAGCTACTGAGTTCCAGGTGGATTTAATTTCAGTCTCATTCCTTTCCTTGCAATGTGACATCCCCCCCTTTTGTTAAAAAAAAAAAAAGTAATTGTAATCCAATGCTTTTATCTTTTTTATTTCCTTAACTGCACATCTTCACCCTCTCGTGCTCCCCTGCTGATTTAAGAGATTTGTTTGGTTCAAGGATTTAACGTGATTCTGTTGCCAGATTTCAAGGAAGACAGATTGAAAAGAACAAAGCACAGGGGGAAAAAAGGTATAGATTTGGAAGACAAGTTAAAACATATTTCTTAAAATGAGATTAATAACATTTTTAAAACTTTGCCAGACAAGAATATTTTGTGATTCTTAGTCATTTTAGAAAGATTTTACTTTATTGCTACTTAAAGAAACCTGGTGGTTCTCCGGAGGGTACAATACACACATGGTCACACACACATTCAGAAACACACATGGTCACATTCACTCAGAAACTCACACACGCACCATCGCGCCACCTATCACCAACTCAGTGTCTATCACCCCGTCACTTCGGTTGGTCCCCCCCCCCAGGACTTGTGGGCAATTCACTACGCACGGCCTCATAGGAGTCAAGAGGCTTGTCTGGGGAAAAACTTCCCACCGATGTTCAGGGCCCAAAAGGAATCAGGCGAGAGTCTGGGGTCCTAGCCCCCCGCCCCAGGTCAGAGATGGGACCACGCACCGCCGGCGACCACCTCTGGCTTCGCCCTGGCACCTCTCTAGCCGAGCAAATGCATTCCCGCGCCCGCTCCCAGGCTCTCCCGGCTAACTCGTGTATTTAGGGAGATGTCCCCTCCCCCTGACCTTTCCCTGTCGGAAACCAGACGGTCGCCTCTAGCTCAGTCCCCGAGGCTGCGGAAGGGGGGCGGGAGGAGGAGCTGGGCAGAGGGAGGACGGCCCGACTCGAGTCCGCCTGCCCTATCACACAGACATCTGTTCTCAGTTTCTTCCTCTTTATGATCGCTACAGATGACAAGGGGAGTAGAGTGAACCGAGGCGGAAAAAAAAAAGTTATGTCATAAAGATATAAAACGGTGCTGTGACTCACCTGCTCTTAGCCGCAGGTACGGGTTTCGTGGCAGCGTCCCCACTCTGCTAGCCAGGAGCCCGGATCGGCCTAACGTCACCGGCTCGGCTGACTCAGATCGCCGGGTTTCTAGTGACGGGGCAAAAGTGGGCTTTTTCCTTTTTCAAGCCTGAAGTCGGGGAGGGCGACGGGGAGGGGGAATCTGTATACTCCAGTCTCCCGGGGTTGAACTTTAGGTCAGGAATCAGGAGGGTGGGGGCTGGAAGCGGGCAGAAGAGCAGGAGGGGCGCGGACCGAGGCCGCAGCCCGGGCCTCCGGACAGCAGTGGGTCCCCCTGGGGAGGGACCCTGGGATCATCGAGCCCGCACTGCCCCGCGAGCCGGGCTCCAACGCCACCGCCCCCGGCCCTTCTCCGGCTGCGCGATTCCCATCCAGAACCCTCGCCAGCCCGCCCGGCCCCGCCTATTTTTCTTTTTTCCTCTTCCAAAGGGGGTTACGCCCCCCCACCCCATTTCCCTCTTCCCCCAACCTCCCGGCTTAAACCAATTACGCTGCTTTGCAAACAAAGTGAGGGCCGGGTTTGGGGGAGGGGCTCGGCGGGAGGGGGCGCAGGGGGCGCGCGCGGCGGCGGCGCGGCGGGGCGGGAGGCGCGGCGGCCGGACTGGCGGGCGGCCGCCTCGCAGGTGCACCTCGGGCTTTGTAGGTGCGAGCGTCTTTGTGCGGCGGACAAATGGGGAGAGGACGAGGAGGTGGGCACTCGAGCGACGTAAGATCCACATCAGCTCAACTGCACTCGTCTCGCAGAGGCCGCCGGCTCACTTCCCGCGGAGGCGCTCCCGGGCGCCGCGCTCCGCGGCCGCCGCCTGCCCCCGCCCGCCGCGCCCCCGCCGCCGCCGCCGCCGCGCACGCCGCGCCCCGCAGCGCCGGGCTTCCTCCTCGCTAGGGTGGCCTTGGGGAGGCGCGGGCGCTCGGGTGACTCCGGCGCTCGGCTCCCCTCCCCCCGCCCCGCGCCGCGGCCGCCCGTCGCTTCGCACAGGGCTGGATGGTTGCGTCGGGCAGGGTAGCTCCAGGATGTTAGGGACTGTGAAGATGGAAGGGCATGAGAGCAGCGACTGGAACAGCTACTACGCGGACACACAGGAGGTAAGAGGCGGGCAGCAGGCGGGACGCTCCCGGAGCCCGTGCCGGGGGAGGCCAGGCGAGGCGGGCGCCGGGCAGGGCGGGAGGCTGGCGGGTTGGGGGCGCCTCCTCCGTGCCACCTCTGCCCGCCCACCCGGTGTGGCCCCGGCCCGGCCTTGGCCGGGCCTCGGAGCGGGATCCGCTGCCCTGCGGGGAAGACTGGGTCCGGGCGCTCGGCGCTCGGAGCGGCGAGAGGGTTTTAGGAAACTGGGCTTTCAAAGGACTGGCTCTGGGAAGCACTTGCCTCTTCCCGCGGAGAGCGGGAGCCGGGCCGGGGTGGCGGGCGGGCGCCGGCACCAGTTGGAGGCAACTCTGAGAAAGCCCGAGTTCTCCCCCAGAGCGGCCCTTTCCTCCCGCGGTTGAATTTGCAGACGTCTTCTGCTGAAAGCGCGCTGCAGCTGAATTGAGCGTCTTAATAATGAAACGATTCCGAAATTTTATAAAACTTCTTCAAAAGCCCTCCTTAGGGAGAAGTGTGCTCATTCTCCTCTAGGACCGCGGGGTGGCGCTGGTGCGAGCTGACTTTTCCTCCAGCACTCCGGGCGGAGAACCTGTTTCTCCTCATTGTCCCCGTGGTGGCACGTTCATGTGCTTTATTTTACAATGTGCACAAAGGGATTTTGAGGAAAACCAGGTACAGGCAGGACCACCACCTACTAAAAGCATTTCTCTGGAGACCGCTGGCGAATACCCCCAAAAAGTTTCCTACTATAGGAAACGCTTATTGAAATGGCCATGGATAATCTTGGAGAGAGGAAAAGAAAAACAAAAACAAAAAGTAAAAATACTGTAAGACATGGACACAAAAATTTAAAATCAGGGAATTTTTACATGATAATTAATTTATTTAGATTTGTATATATAGCACAAACTTACCTCGAGTTTATTTGCCTACCATAGCAGAGTGTGTGCCTAGTTAAATCTGTTTGTTCATCTTTAATGTTTTCAAATGAAGTATTTGTTGATGAAAATAAATTTGAGTATTATTATTTTTATTAATTATCAGAGAAGTCGTTTTTATATTTCTGGTCTCTATTTTTAACATGTCTAGTGCATTCCCAAATTGCTGTTGATAAGGGTTTTCTCTTACTGCTGATTTTAAAAGGAACTCAGAACTCTTCCTCAGGTTTAGTTCAGATACAATCATCTCGACCCACTAGTCAATCAAGTCCCCTGTCGAAAGAGCTTCCTTACAGGTTGAAGCTGAGAAATAGGAAGTAGAATAGCATTAAGAGAAAATAAGTAGACTTTGATTTTGGAATTTTAAAGTGCTTGAAACTATTCATATAGTTTCAAAAGCCAGGCTTTGAAACGATCAACAGCAACTTATCAGTATGGGGGGAAAATAGCTGATTATTTCAACAAATTGTGTCGCCAAAGTTTTCAAACATTAGGGGGCTGGAAATAGACAATGAAATTAGTGCAAGATTTTGAATGGCTTAAAGAGGTTACGTGTAAAGTCGTGTTACAGTTAAATGTATCTGGTGCATTGATATTATGCACTCTTCCCTGCGCCTTCTCCTGTTGTAGATCTATTTTTAATTTTTTTCCGAAACATATTTAACTTCTGAGTTTCTTTCCCTTTTAATATTACAGTTGCTACAAGTAGATGGAAAACACTACTTCTAAATAGAATAAACAACAAAAAAATCACCATTGAAAACTGCTAAGACAGTAAAGCCAGTTGTTGGGAAATGGATGGTCATACAGTCAGGCATGATTTGCTCTGTCGGGGAGAGCCGAACGGCCAGGCCGCTCCGCGGTCAGCAGGGCCTGGCAGGCTTAGGCGAGATGGGCGCAGAGCTGGTGCCCTGTTGCCTGCCCCAGGGGGCTGCGTTAGGAACGCACCTCACCCTTAAGGTAGAGTGAATAAGCAGAGGGTCAGAGATTAATTCTGTTTTCGAAGTTTCAACTCCTTTTAACCAAAAAGACACTTGGTCGGGGCCAGTCTGGGGTGGAAACTGGGATCCCGCCTGGCATGGATGGAGGAGGCGTTGGAGGGTCCTAGCAGCGGGCCCCTGAGCCTGGCGTGTAACGCGATTACACATCTTCCTGGGGGCATATTTTCTGCAGCGCTCGTCTTTCATGCCTGCCTGTCTAGGATTTTTCCCCTGCCGGGCAAGACTCCTCTGCTCGTTCCGGGGAGGGCGCCTGACGGTTTGCCCCGGGTGGGGTCCTGTGTTTGCAGAAATGCTCTCCGCTGGTCTCCGGGCTCGCCCGGGCCCGTAGGCCGCCCGCGCCCCCTGCTAACCGCGCCCTTCGGGGCCTCTCCCCTCGCTGTCCCCGCTGCAGGCCTACTCCTCGGTGCCGGGCAGCAACATGAACTCGGGCCTGGGCTCCATGAACTCCATGAACACCTACATGACCATGAACACCATGACCACGAGCGGCAACATGACCCCAGCCTCGTTCAACATGTCCTACGCAAACCCGGGCCTGGGCGCCGGCCTGAGCCCGGGCGCCGTGGCCGGCATGCCGGGCGGCTCGGCGGGCGCCATGAACAGCATGACGGCGGCGGGCGTGACGGCCATGGGAACGACGCTGAGCCCGGGCGGCATGGGCGCCATGGGCGCGCAGCCGGCCGCCTCCATGAACGGCCTGGGCCCCTACGCGGCCGCCATGAACCCGTGCATGAGCCCCATGGCGTACGCGCCGTCCAACCTGGGTCGCAGCCGGGCTGCTGGCGGCGGCGACGCCAAGACCTTCAAGCGCAGCTACCCGCACGCCAAGCCGCCCTACTCGTACATCTCGCTCATCACCATGGCCATCCAGCAGGCGCCCAGCAAGATGCTGACGCTGAGCGAGATCTACCAATGGATCATGGACCTCTTCCCCTACTACCGGCAGAACCAGCAGCGCTGGCAGAACTCCATCCGCCACTCGCTCTCCTTCAACGACTGCTTCGTCAAAGTGGCGCGCTCCCCGGACAAGCCCGGCAAGGGCTCCTACTGGACGCTGCACCCGGACTCCGGCAACATGTTCGAGAACGGCTGTTACTTGCGCCGCCAGAAGCGCTTCAAGTGCGAGAAGCAGCCAGGGGCCGCGGGCGGGGGCGGGGGCGCCAAGGGCGGCCCTGAGAGCCGCAAGGACCCCTCCAGTGCCGCGAACCCCAGCGCCGACTCGCCCCTCCATCGGGGCGTGCACGGGAAGGCCGGCCAGCTAGAGGGCGCGCCGGCCGCCGGGCCCGCCGCCAGCCCCCAGACTCTGGACCACAGCGGGGCGACGGCGACAGGGGGCGCCTCGGAGTTGAAGACTCCAGCATCCTCGGCTGCACCCCCGATCAGCTCCGGGCCCGGGGCGCTGGTGTCTGTGCCCCCCTCCCACCCGGCGCATGGCCTGGCACCCCACGAGTCCCAGCTGCACCTGAAAGGGGACCCCCACTACTCCTTCAACCACCCCTTCTCCATCAACAACCTCATGTCCTCCTCGGAGCAGCAGCACAAGCTGGACTTCAAAGCCTACGAGCAGGCGCTACAGTACTCACCCTACGGCGCCGCGCTGCCCGCCAGCCTGCCGCTCGGCAGCGCCTCGGTGGCCACCAGGAGCCCCATCGAGCCCTCAGCCCTGGAGCCGGCCTACTACCAAGGTGTGTATTCCAGACCCGTCCTAAATACTTCCTAGCTCCCGGGACTGGGGATTTGTCTGGCATGGCCGTGCTGGTAGCAGGAGAGAGAGAGAAAAAATCAACAGCAAACAAAACCACACATATCAAGCCAACAGCATAATAAAATCCCAACTATTTTTATTTCATTTTTTTGTGCACAATCTTTCCCCCAGTGCAAAGGACTGTTACTTTGTTATTGTAATTCATAACGCCTTGTGTATACTATTACAAAGAAAACCAACCCCAAACCAACAAATTTTTTTCCTGCAAAGTTTAACGATCCACAAGTGTATATATAAAATCCTCCTACTTCCTTGTCCCTCTCCCTTTCTCCCCTCTTTCCCCTCCAGACACATTCTAGTCTGTGCAGGGTTTATTTAAAAAAAGAAAGATGGTCAAGCTTGTAAAATATTTGTTTGTGCTTTTTCCCCTCCTCATCTGACCCCCCCCCCCCCACGAGTTTACAGGTCTATGGCAATACTCTAAACCGTAAGAACTGAAAGGCTGAAGAAACAAGTAGACACTAGGGGCTGTTAATAGTACTGAGGGACAATTCTGCTAGGATGCAGCAAAACATAAAGGTTATAAACATCAGAACTATTTGTTTTTCAGCTTACATTTCTGATACATTCAGATAGCAAATGTCTTAAAATGAAATACATATATATTATGTATGAACTTACTTCCGCACATCCTCCATATATTTACGTAACATATAGAGGTAACAGGTAGGTGACATACATCTACATTTACAAGAGTTGCCTGACCAAGAAGTTACAAAGACATGCCCTCCCCCTTGTCCTCTCCACCCACATACAGCCCTGGGAATCAATTCCTCAAATTGCCCTCCTCAATAACTCTGCTCCTTGCTTTGCAGAGTGCCACAGTCATGTTATTCTGAGGTCACATAACATGTATAAAATTAGCTTCTATGTATCTATACCAGTTAAATAATATTTTTTTTCCAGAAAAATGGGAATAGTACAATGTTGGACGAGAGAGAAGTTATAGGGAGCCGTATTTCAAAATTTGGTCCAAGATTCCAAAATCCAATTGATTGTGGCCATTTTAATTATTGCCATCGTGTGCTTGTTTCATTCAGTGTTAATGCACTTTTCACAGTTGGACATGGTGTTAATATAGCCAGACGGGTTTCATTATTATTCCTCTTTGCTTTCTCAATGTTAATTTATTGCATGGTTTATTCTTTTTTTTTCCTTTACAGCTGAAATTGCTTTAAATGATGGTTAAGATTACAAATTAAAATGTTAATTTTTATCAATGTGATTGTAATTAAAATATTTTGATTTAAATAACAAAAATGATAAATTTTAAGCCGTGGAGTATGTTCTTGATCAATGGCAGTTAAGGACTTTAAATAAATCAAATGTTAACAAAAAAAGATTTCTGTTATTTTCCTTAATTAAATCCAAAATAGATATTCTGAACATAATATTTTCAAAGTCTGGCACTAAATGTAAGTGAGAAAAAGGAAAATAACCTAAAACAAAATTGTTTTTTTATTATGTGAACATGTAGCTAGTAAAAAAGCAGTTAAAGAAATTCAATAAAAGTGGGTAGATACGTTGATTTAATATCCCAAGAATTGAGATTTTGAAGAATCTTTATTCCCAGTAAGATACTTCAGTTTTTGACATAGGCTTAAGCCATCTGTGTTTCCTTTGACTCTTTCCACAATGAAATCAAATATTAAACTACCTTTTCCCCTTCCCCAATGTATGATTTTCTTTTTTTCTGAAAAGTCTTTGAGTGAGAATAGAATATCAGATGTGGCTGATAAAATTAAGCTGTCTACAACAGAGAATCCTGAACCCTCTTTTCATTAAAAGAGAAACAAAACTTAACCATCCTAGTAGCTTTGGAGGGCCAAGGAGGCGAGTTAATTCACTCCTGCAGAGGAAGTTTTGTGCCACCAGGACATTGCATGGTAGCTGCTATTTTGTATTTTGTGAAGATATTTTTTGAAATATTGTTTCTAAAAATATTTTCCCCCGAGAACTTAAAGCTGATGATTTGTTTGCCTTTTAAGAAGCTTTTAAATGCAACTTCACACCCCCACCGTTGCTTGAGATCACAAAATCATTAATCTGCTTTGATAGTAGGCTGCTTTCCAGTCCACCTATTTCTTTGTAAGTCTTGTTCGGATTGACATCAACAATACCACCACCAGCCCGAGCAAAGGCGGGCCTGCCTGAGCCCTCGCGTATGAACACCCCTCTCGCCAGGGCTTGAACTTGGACAGCCTTCACTTTGATCGCCCCACTCCACACCGCGGACAAGATAAAAAGAGCTGTGTGACTCCCTTAATTATCGCGTAATTGCCTCCCCAGATGAGAGAAGGGGTGCCATGAAGCACTTGAGAAAAATCCAGAAATCCCAAACTCCCGCCTCGCTTCAGCTAGTGAAAGAGAGGGAAATGACTGGTGTGAGTCATTTCAAAACCTAATTTGGAGGCCTCGAAGGACGTTAAAGGCCCAAAGAGAGGAAAAAGCTCCCAATCCCTCCGGTTATTTATATTTATAGAGCAGGCAAGCAAACGTTGGCAAACTCGAATTCTAAATGTAACCTAAAGGCATGAACTTGGGCCTCGGAATTTTACCCGGTCCCGCTGAACCTAAATCGCGTAACTTTCGTGCGTTCCCCTCCGTGATGTCCCCTTCCCTCTCTTGAAACATGTTAATATCAATGTCTTGCCTTCAGCCACCAGGCTTAAGTCGGCCTTAGCTTTCGCCCTCTTATTGGCAGGGACTTTCTGGGCTTAGGGCCGCGGCCGCTTTGGAGACCTGCCTGGAAAGCTAGACTGGTGGGTCTGGGCCGGCGGGTCCCGCCTCGTGGGCCTCCCACGCGACTCTGCCACCTCTGGGCCACGCGCTCTGCGCCCCGCGCGGCAGGACGCGCGCGGGTTGGGGCCAGGGCCGCTGGTTGCCGGGGAAGGGGGGCCAAGCAGGACCGCCAGCATCTCGAGGTGACAAGTGCAGTTAGTTCTTCATTGTTCGGGCATTTTCCCCTCCTGGCGAATAAATCTTCTGTTGAGCCCGAGACCTAAAAGTCAACAAAGAAGACCAGGAGCCTCGTTACCGCTGCTGCGGCCCCAAGGCCCGCGCGGCCACGGCTGCTCCCGCTGCGTAATCCCTTCCTCGGAAACCCGGACACACAAACGCCCGGGGCTGGGCCGCCGCGCACGGGGCCAGGAGCAAAACAGCTGTGGTTCGGAGGGGTGCTGGGACCCTCCTGGAGCGCGCCGCCTTCCCGCGACCCCCCTCACCCCGCTTTGCGCCTTCGCGTTTCTGTATTCCTTCACCTCGGATGCTCCCGCAGACAAGGGCCGGAAAGGGGATGCTGGCCGCTGAGCCGCGGTCCACCGGGCTCGCTTTATTTAGGAATTTCCCCCGAGGTGGGGGAGGGGTCTCCGGAGGGGGAGGGAGGGACAGAGAAGGGAAAAACCTTACAGACCCAAGTGCAAAGGCCTGGAGGCCCCCCGATCCACTGACTGCGCCGAGCAAAAAGAAAAATGTTTCGGGAGTGAGCATAGCGCTGGGGAGGAGAACTTAAAATGTTACTTTCACCTTGTTCCAGGCCTGAAACATTTTCTAAATTGATAAAAAGAGAAGACAAACAGAGGGAAGAAGAAAAGCTCACCAGTTCTATTCAGTAGAAACTACACAGCTTAGAAGTGTTCCCAATTAGAAGGCAGCTCAGTGTTTTCTACATGATGGCTAAGACAGAGTTTAAATCAAAGATAAAATTGAATTTCCATCGTCCCTTCATGTTCCCCTCATAGCAGAATAAACTGGTGAGAATTGTTATGGGAGGAGAGATTAAACAAACAAAACCCTATTAAAGTTCTTAACTTCTGTTTTCATTTTCTAAAGGCTAGATACCCAACTGATTTCACTGAAAGTATAAAAAAATTATTTTTTCTCAGGAGTCTAACATTTGAATGAGCCGAAGAGGAAAGAATTCCTGTAGTGATAAAATTTAAAAATCTAGTTGCTTTGGCACTTTAAAAAACTGATCTCAATTCCACGAAAATGCTTATTAAATTTCTTTGCAAAAAACTTCTGCGATCAATACCAATTCCTTTCAATGCAGACTAAAGTAGGAGACCTGTAGCCCAAATTAATTAACCTTTCCTCAAGATCAATTGGTTTTCAGTCGATTTAGCAGTAATATTGTAGAACATTTAGCTATAATGTATTTCAATGTGATACCTCAATATGTCAAGAGGGAAAAACTAGTTGAAAAAATAAAATTGCTTAAATTATGTAATAGATGTTTAATAAATTTGTAAAAATATTTTACTTTCAAAAGTTAAATTTTAATTGCTTATTTGAATTGTAATGTGTTTTCCAACTAAATGGAATTAAGATAATGTCTAATTACTTCAAGATAATTATGTGCAAAAAGTCGATTATTTGTAAGCTACCTGGGGCTAGATAGGTAATTAAATGATGCTGAAATTTAGAAATAAGATTTTCCCAAGCTGTAAAAGAATCATTAGCATCAATGGAAACCCATGAGAATAAGAATGTAATAAAATGAAACAACTTGGAAGATTTTACAATCTTCCTATTTAGAAATAGAATCCATTTGGGGAGATGGATAGAAAGTTTTTTAACAGTAGTCATTTATCAAGTTTTATTTTCTTCTACTGATCCTATTTGGCATATCCAAATAACATTTAATTACAGATTATTTTAAATATTCTGGTTTTTTTCTTTCGAATAGTTTAATTTGAGGCCGTGTGTTTCCATTGGTGTTTCTCTTTTTCAGCTCTGGGTCTAGCTCTGCTCACTGAACTTTGGACAGCTCAGATACAGCTCTCACCTGTTTTTTTTCTCTAGCCATCATTCTAGCAAGCAGTATGGGACTGGAAAATACCCATGCAGTTCAGTTTTAACTTGCAAAACACATGCATTTTCCTACTGTAAACATTTTTAAAGACTCTGACAAGGGGGAAATCCTCACTTGCTTACCTTCCTTTTTCTATCTAACTTCCTCATTTCTCCAATTATGTTAGCTGTGGCTACACAGTGTAAGAGCAAAGCTCATGGTGAGCATAAGCTTGCCTCTGCAGCCCCGGAGAGGGAGGAACCATCCCTCCTTCTAGATGCCACTTCATGATATTATATGGTTCTCTATGTTCTAGTTAGTTTAGAGTATAAAAGCAGAATACTGTCCCTCAAAATTCGGGAAGGAAAAGGCTTAAGTGCAATAAATGCTTGAGGACCTCAGAATGCAGGTGGGACGCTGGTCAAGTCCCACTGAGATCAAGTTCAGAACCTGGCCAGGTCCGCGGCAGGCCTGAGTCAGAGTTCTAATTGTGAGGCTGCCTCCGGTTGACTTTCTGCTTCTCAACTCCTCTCAAGATTACACATAAGGGGCTTTTTTTTCCCCCTCTCCTAATTCCTGAAACCAAGAAAAACAACCTGGAAATACCCCCCAAACCATTGCCTGGAAATAGGGAACAATGCATTCAACTGGAAACCTCCTTAGTTTCTTCGCCCTCTCTCCCATGAAATTTTAGTTACTCCTTTGCTTGTCTAATCATGTCCCAGGTCAGTTTTTACTCTCTCTCTCTCACACCAAGGAGTTGTTATTTTAAAACACAAGCAATTTAATGAGAAGAATGTAAGGTGCTTTGTGGTGGTTTGTTTCGTTTCTATAATTTTAAGGACTCGTTATGTACGAGGGAGGAAGGAGGCTGCACTCCTGGAGAGCAGATCTTCTGTGGGCGATTCAGGTGACTGGGGGCGTTTTTGGAACGTTCCCCTAGCTCTGGGTCCCGCCCGGGAGCCTTGTGCTTCCCTCCCGTAGCCCAGCTTCAACCCCGAACGCCAACTCCCGCCGCGTTCTCCTCGGTGGAGGCCGGTTCGCGAGCTCCGACTGCACTGAGCCACTGCAGTGAGCCGTGCCGCAGCGCAGGGCACCGGCCAGGTTTCCTCGCCTCTCCCTGGAGTCACACCGCCTTCCGCTGACACGCGCTTCCTTTGTGTTATGCCTGGCTAATATATTAATGGGGCGGATAACCCGGATCCTTTGAGGAGGGGTGGAGAGGTTGGAGACGGGGAAGGGAGGGAAGGAAACAGAACAGCTCTGGCTGCTGATCCTTGGGGCAAAGAGTTCAGAGGTGGGTGGGCGGAATGGGGGGCGTGGGAGGAGAATCGAGGTGGGGAAAGTTCACACTGAGGGCTCTGAAAGCAAACTTAGGTGCCTGCACAAGTTTTTAGAAAAGGTGATCTGATGCTGAAGTGCGGTCCCGGTTCAGAACTGCGAGGCCGGACGCCGCGGACGCTGGAGAAACTGCCCACTGGTCTAGAGGGCCGCGCGCCCGCTGCTGCGCGTCTGCCCACCCTCCCCGCCCCCGCCCGGAGCCCTGTCCCGCTGCGCGGTGTCCTCGAGTCACCGGTGAAGAATCCTCACTGCGTGTCGTACGGATGCCGGTCTCCGAGGGGTACACCTTCGCAGACTCATCAGGCTCAGGCTAAGCCAGCCACCTTGGATGCTGGGTCCCAGTGGTCAAAAAGAAAGACTTCCAACCGCCCTGGCCCGCGGCGCTCCCCGAGACCCCCGCTTTCCCCACCCTAACCTCTCAAGGGCTGGCTGGCCTGTCCTCGGAGGTCCTAACTGAGTAACCACGGGTGGAACTCCTGCGCTCCGCCACGGCGTGGGCGCGAGGAACCACGACCCCAGGGCCAGAGGCCTGGGTCCCCGGGCCCCTGCCGCTAGGTGCGGGCCTTGTCTCCTGTCCCACCCTCCACCCCCCCACCCCTGGCCGAGCGCGGGCCGAGCCCCCTCCAGGCAGGCCTGCGGCCCCTCCCGCCAGCCGGTGCCCGCGCGCCGGGAGACATATGCTGCCCGCAGGCCGCGCGGCCCGACGTTGTGCTCATTGCCGAGGCGGTTCTCAGCGCATCAAAAGCCCGGGCTTTCTTCAGCCGTATGGGCCGCGAGGTGAACAACAATGCCCAGGCTCCTTCACTTCAAAAGCGGCGATCAGGGGAAAGGCTCCCCCAGTGAATTTTTTTTCCCTCCGCCTTTCATTCCTGGTTTCAAAAAAAAAAAAAAAAAAAGGCATCAGCAACTCCAGGGCCCGGGCGAGCCTAATGCCCTTTGATGGGGATTGAATTCATTATCTCCAATAACACAATTGTGCTTGGCCAACGAAAAGAGCAAAGCAGGGTCTATCCCGCCAGAGGGGCCGGCCGCGCGGGGCGGGCGGGAGGGCTGGCGAGGCGCGCTCCTGGGACCCGCTCGGGGCGCTGTCTCGGCCGGCCCGACCCCGGCCGCGGCTGCCCCTGGGCGCGGGGGCGCGGGGACACGGGGAAGCCCCCAGGCTGCAGGAAGGTGGCGCCGCCTGAGGGGGCCGCGCTGGGAGGGGGCGGGGCGGCCCTCCTGCTGGATTTATTTTCCGTGTCTCCCTCTGCAGCCATTCCCCGAGAGCGGCCCCGCGGGCTGGGTGTTTACTCTCCTCCCTCCCGGTCTCCAGCTGCGAGGCAGTCCCAGGCCCCGGCGCGCCCGCCACAGAGGCCGCCCTGCGCCCCCGGCCGAGCGCGGAGGGCTCCCACTGTCCCGGGCGCCCTTGGCTTGGAGCCGGCTTGACTCGCAACCCAGCACCGATCCACGGGGCTTTCAATCGCCCTGCCCTGGACCCCTCCGCCCAGGCTCCCCGCGCTCGCTTTCACGCCGGCCCTCGGCGATGATCCGGAACCTGGGCAGGGTCGGCCCGGGCACCACGTCCCGCACCTGGGCGGAGGTCCCCGCGCCCGGCGTGCCAAGCCGCCCCCTCTGCTTCCGGCCGCGTGGACACGGCCCGGGACCGCGACCTCCACGCGAGCGCCTCCTCCCGAGTCCCACTGCCATCCTTGCCCTTTCAGCCACCTCCAGCCCCTGCTCCTTCGCTCTCCTGAGTGTACGGAGGTGGAAACAGACTAAAACGGGCACTATCACGTGCCCTGATCTCGTGTGTGTGTGTGTGTGTGTGTGTGTGAGAGACAGAGAGAGAGAGAGACAGAGACAGGGACAGAGAGACAGAAAAAGAGAGAAATTCTCTAAGATTCATGATCAAAGACTTTTCCATAGCATGGTGTCTAAAATAGGAGTTTTAAGTCATTTCATTACTGGGCATTCTATTTCATGCTGGGCGACACTATTTTTCCCCTCACCCATTACTGAGGAAAGTATGTACTGCAGTTTTATTTCAGTCAGATAAATGATAATAATAAACAGAATTTAAAGGACATTGTTTGCAAGAACACTTAGAGAATGCTCTGTAGTAGTAACTATGGATTAGAATGTCATTCCTCACCTGTTAGTCATCACTATTTCAATCTTCAAGCTCTCAAGTCTTCACATTTTTCTTCATTAGAGCCAGCACACATATAGGATAGGATATATACATATACATATGCATATACATATATATATTTCATACATATGAATATGTATATCAGCATACATATACTATAGGACGTGTGTGTGTGTGCAGACACGTGGAGCTAGATATGCTGACTTAGAGGAGCATCCACAAGACCTTGTCATCCACAAGACTGTCCCCAAAGCAAGTGAGCAATAAATTAAGTGATCTGCTGATGGGGGGGGGAATTCCTTTCTGATAGTTAACATTAAAGAGATTTCAGTTCTCCCTTCCTTTTTCTTTTTTTCCCTTTCTTTTTGTCTTATAGAACAGCATTCTGAATATAACTTACCTTAAAACATATATTTACTTTTGTGAAGTCTTTATGGTTTTCATTTACATCAAAAAGGATGTAAAACTTCTACCTTGCAGATACTCTGAGTCTCTAATAAAGAAGTCCATGGGTAACGCTATTCTTCAGACGAGTTATAAAACTCCAACTACTTATTACAAGTTATTAAAGAGTGAGTGACTTCTTTTCTGGACATTTACACCAGTTTTTATTAACTTCCTAAAGAATAGGTTTGAATCTTGGTGACCAGTACATTGACTGTGTGGTGTCACTTCAGTCACCTTTTATAAAATCCTTTTTGTAACAGCAAGTGGAGGCTTAATCTTCGTCCTCAGCTGTGACTCACTATTCCACACCTAGTGGACTGCTGGACTTCCTTTGCCCATTCATTATCACATGTTTAGAACTACTGGGGACAGAAAGGCATTTATACAGGGTAAAGACGGCGGTGATTTAGATTCTACAGATTAACAATTTGAATAAGAGTTTAACATAACATGTATGACCAGAATAAGTGATATGTAGGTATAGCTATTTGAGAAGTAATTTTAATGATATTTTTGAGGATTTCAGAGTAACCAAATTCTGAACTCAGCATTAAGAATCATTCTGCGAATAACAATACCTTCAAAACAACCACCAAAACCGCTTTAATTCTGACGTAAATCCACCAGACCACAGAAGCTACCGGACAGTCCTGTGGCTTATCACATAAACAATTTGTCTAGTGCCAGAGCACACATAAAGGATTATATGACTTCAGGTGAGCAGGGCACCATAGGATGGATGAATTACTAAACACAAGATACCATGATTTTTGTGTAGATGCCTTGGCCATGAAACAAAATTAGGAGGGGAGGAAATGTAAAGTATTTCAGTAGAAATGAGAATGCAGTGTTGTCTAAAGTGCAACCCCAAAGCACATTTTATCCTTGAGAGTCACTGAATCAGACCATAGACTATGGTGATGGGAGAGACTTTATTACGTTTTCTAGTCCACTCACCTGCAAGATTACTTCCCTCAGAGTTTTCCCAAGCCAGGTCCAGAATAGATTTAAATGTCAAGAACTGAAGGACCCCCACTTCTTGAGCTTATCAATGTAATGCAGAAGAACTATATTCACAGTGGAAAACACTTTGCCAATAGAATATTTTCTCTGATGTTTAGGTAAAATTAACTTACATTTTAAGTATGTCTCTTTGAGGATCCATTTTTATTAGGTCTCAAACCTGTTTCAGATACCTGAATGCCTAACTATTTATTTAGCCAACCAATACATAGTTACTTTCTTTAGTTCCCACCTAAGATTGATCCAAATAAAGTGCCCCAGGTGGGAAACCACCTCTAACATGTATAAGCATTTGACTTTCTATTCTTTTTTTTTTGTGAGGAAGACCAGCCCTGAGCTAACATCCGTTGTCAATCCTCCTCTTTTTGCTGTGGAAAACTGGCCCTGGGCTAACGTCTGTGCCCATCTTTCCTCTACTTTATATGGGATGCTGCCATGGCATGGCTGACAGGTAGTGCATCGGCAGGTGCCCGGGATCCGAACCTGCGAACCCCGGGCTGCCAACCGCGGACTAAACCGCTGCGCCACCGGGCGGCCCCCTGACTTTCTATTCTTAATACTGAGAGGGGAAAAAATAAAGTTAAACCTCAATAATTCCTTTAAATTATACCAGCATTATAAACAGGAGACTTGGTTCATTTGTGAGATGTCCCCTAAATGCTAGGTCACGCAACCTCTTCACCTTTTAAGTATGTCTATGGTAAGAAGTCAAAAGAATTCAGCTTCTTAAAATGTGGTAAGTTCTTAAATTATAAGAACAGGAACCTAGAAACCAACCTGGGGTTGGTTAATTTAGAAGAAATACTGTTCCTCATACCAAAGAGACTTTAGAGCATTTGTTAACTGTGGCCCACAGATTTACATGTGGCTTATTAAGAATATATTATGTTGGAGTTTTGTATAGTAAAGAGATCGAGGAAGTTCATTATAAAACTTCTAAAGAGAAGTTAAATTTTTAAATTTCAACTCCAGAGATGCAGCAGCTGGAGCTTCAAAGCTGCATTATGGTTTGGAGTCTCAGACTCAAAACTGGACTCTGGGCTCCCAAGGCTCTAAGGGATTCACCCACTTTCTGTGCAGCGACCACTGGACCGTGCTATGCCAAGGATTAATGCTCCAGACTACACCTGTCTCTTAAGTTAAAACATCTTTAGTGAGTCAGACAATTAGAAAAGAAATGCTTATTGAGTCTGACAAATAATTCACATTGGAAGTATGATCATAGTAAGAACAGATTGCGAATTAAGTAGGGAGAACAAATGAGAAATGAGCAATGATCTCCATTGCATTCCACTCAGCTTGTAAAATAGACTAGGTGAAGAGGAAAATTGGAATTGTAATTAAAATGAAAGGTGGCAAGGCCTCTGATGACTCAAAGAGTAACATTGAGAAGTAGTGTAATAATATTATAGTCTATATAATGCATTGGATACAAGATTGCAAAAGATATCAGCTTCTCCCACGTTGGCTATTGGATTCTGAGTTGAGCGGGTTCTACCCAATTCTTGTTTCATGTGGTATAACGAATGATGGTGTTGGGTTATATTTAACTCTCTGTGTAATGAATACAACTTCAAAAATATTCAAAAAGCCTTCTTAAATAAAGTGAGGTCTGCATTTTTTAAAGTCTCACTTTCACGTACAGTTGTTACCAGATGACAGTGTTTGGAATAACCCAGGATTTTAATACTAAGCACAAATTAACTTTAACGGAGTAAAACACAGCCCTTTTTGTTTTCACCTTATCTTCAGCAACAGAAAGAGCGGTGTAGTAGCTAGTGTTCGACCTGAAAAACAAAAATGTAGAACGTAGTGAGATCCTTTTCCACTACACTCAAGACCCCTAAAAATGGAGTTATCGTGAGGGGTAATAAACAATGATTACCAGGCTGTAACAACAACAAAAATTTTCTTTTTCTTTTCGTGTTTTCAGCTTAGGGGGGGTAAAGTTGTTTTCAAAAGAAACAAGAAAATAGAGATTGCCAAGGAAATGCAAGGCATGAAAAGACGAGGGAAAGGGAAGAAGAGATACCATAGCAGAAAAAGCGGAAAGTACGGTATCGGGTCGCACACAGGCTCACAGACCAGGGGACTGAGCGAGTGAGAGATGGGACGGAGGCAGATTAACGGCTGGAGACAGCTAGACAGAGTGTGCCGAGGAAGGGCCAGGCGTGAAAAGATTTGGCGTCGTCATAGCAACGGGCTCAGCCCTGCTCCCCCTGAAGCCCATTCAGCTCTGAGCTGCCGGAACACGTTTTTAATTAAAGCGTATAAAAGTTGTTTTGTAAGGACTTCTCCTCATCCGATAGATTTCAAAATGGTTAATCAGGCTTCATCTCCTTTTGATGCTCACAAGAGCATGGGCTACTGCTGCACGGAAACTGCCGCCGCTGTTATCTCTCAATCACATCCAACACCAGGAAGGAGCAAGGAGTCTCCTTATTCAGACACATAAACAGAGAATTCAAGTGGGAGTGCCGGGTCCGCGTTTCTGACTGTAAGTGGAAACGTTAATTTTCCTTGCTCTAGATACTGTGGAATGCATCCTTCTAGATGGCTACAGTCTCTGGTTGATTCAGCCTTTGAAAACAGCAAGATTTTTTTCCTTTGAGAGACATAGTCCCAAAGCCAAAATAAAAGATAGAAATTTGTTTCAAGCGGTATTTAATCTAGCATGAGTATCTCGAGAAAAAGGTTTGTTTCTACTACTCATATAAAAAGAAGGCAGCCCATCTCATTTTTTTTTTTTTTGAGAGATTAAAGGGCTCTCACTCCTAAATCCTCCATAAATTCACGATATAGGGCCACAGTTGCATTTTCTTCCTCAATGAAATGGGTGGCTTAATAGAAAACAGCATTTTTTTGTTGATTCACTAAACAACTTAGCAGATGACTCAAACCTCTTCCAGGCTTTTTCATCTCCTTTCTCCTAAACCTTGGCAGATGATCTTGTGTCTAACTTCACTGAAAAAGAAAAAAAGAAAAAAGATAATTTTACTTGCCATCCATTCCTTCATCTACCCTATAGTCCAAGTCAACATTTCTATTTCTGAACCAATACATGCTCTGCCAGGGTGGGGAGAGGAGTCCTGCCTCCCCACCCCCACCCCCACCCAGGGCAGACATATCCACTGAAGTTCTTAGCCCCAGACTCTCTTTTCTCGTTTTCACTGCACTACTGGCATCTTTACTGTTTTTATTTCCAATGGCTTCTTCTCCTCAACTTCAAACACGTAACGGTCATCTCTATTTTAGGGGGAAAAAATTCTTTAAATTGGTTTCACAAAATCTTATGGTTAACATTCCCCAGCCCTCCTTTTCACTGCTCAACTTCTCAAATGCGTGGTCTTCACCCACAGTGTCTACTTCTCCACAGGCCTGCAATCTGATCTGTATCCCCTTAACCTTCTTTCTTGACAATCATCAGTGATCCCTTGGTTCAATGATGTTTTTACTCCATTTTTTATTTTTTGGTCTCAAATAGTCTTAACAATTCTGAATATTCTTAGCAACGTTGAATGCTCTCCCATCAAGGACCCTTGGCCCCAGCCCATCCTCACTCCCCACCTCCTCTTGACTGCTTCTCTGTCTCTATAACTGTCTTCTCTCTCTATTCCAACCTCTACCATAATTATCCGAGGCTAAGTCCATTGGCCTGAGACAGAAAAAATTCAGAAACCAGCCCCTCACATTCAGAAACTAGCTTGACATTCCAGCTGGGCTATGGTGTATTTAGGAGTCGGTCTGACACCCACAGTTAGGGCTAGGTGTTTTCCTGTCAGATATAAACAATTCTACTGAACACCAACATTAAACACCGCCACTCTGTAACCGTAGAGAAGTGAGACAAACGGAAGACCATGTTGTAATTTTGTCTAAGCACAGATGAAAACAAAGTCACAGCAAACCACTAAAATAGCAAACATTGCCCCATCCTAGCTAAAACTGGTAACAGTTGCTGTTTTTTTACAAATTACAGATTTAGCTTTGTTCTAGTCTTCCCTCCTCCTAGATAAGATTTCTTAAGACACCCACCCAATCATAGAATTACCCCCTGACAACATCCAATCCAAAGCCCCACTTTCTTGTACCCTGCCTCATATCATCTCACACAAACCCCGATCCTATAAATCAGTCCTTTCTAACACCCTCTTCCTGAAATGCCACACAGTTCCCTATGGTGCGTGGTCTCCCTTATTTGCAACAAGCAATAAACCCATGTTCAACTACAGGTATGTCCCTGATGGTCTTGGGCTGGAGGACATTGATAGGTCCTTTGTTTCTTTGTTTCATGGTTTGAGCTATGATGTACATACCAAGCTAAAAGTCCATCCCTGTCCTCCAACAAAAACTCCCATCTTACTTCTATACCCATCTACAAGGTATTTCCATGAATATTCAATAAATTTAAATTACAGCAACACATTTCTCTCAGTAACTAGGCATGCTTCCTGACTTCCATATTTTTCTCATTCTCTTTGTCACTCAGGCTTGAAAAGTCATCATTGTCATTGACTCATCCCTCTTAGTGCCCATACACCTGCAATTAATTAATATGCCCTATCAATACCCCCATTACCCCAACTCTTCCTTCCTTGACATTCCAAGGGTCATAATTTCAGTCCATACTACTGTCCACTATCTGTTGGATTAGCCTCCAGAATCTCTTTGGCCAATTCTCGTCTGTACACCACTTCTAGCCTAATATTCCTGAGAAATAGCTTTCAGTGAACACAAATAAGTCCTAACCTCGTGAGGCCAGAGTTTTCACAGAGGTAAAATTAGAAGTTACATATGAATAAATAGTAAGATTTGCCTCCCCTTATAAAAGGTAGATGCCATTGCTGCACGCATGGAATGGGGAGAGCAAGAATCCCCTAATCACCACAGGATCGTGTTTCATGTGTTTAGATCTATTCTTTGAGAAATAGAGAGGAAGTGAGGTGCATTTAGAAGATTCTAGATATAGATAAGGACTGAACCATGCCTTGTGAAGGATGGTTTAGACTGGGGGTGTTTGGCTACAGAATAAAAAATTTCTGTTACATTGGAGGACATTACAGTTATTTCAAGCATGTGTGAGAAAGATTAGAACTATTTATTGCATGTGCTTGCAGAGGGCAGAATTAGGACCAGAATTAGAAATGGGAGAGGATTACAAAGCCATGTGCAGCATTATAGACAGAGCATGCTACCTTAGGAAAGAGTGAGATTCTCAACATTGAGCATTCGAGTGTAGACTGGATGACCACTCGGGTACACATTTCCCTCAAATTTGTGCTTTATTTATTTACCTGTGATCATTAGACTCTCAATTAGAATAGAATTGTTTCTTTTAAACAAGATAAACTTTTTATTTCATGTCTTCTATTTTTCCTTTAATGGTCACTATTCACTGATGTCATCTTACATATTTACCCTTTCTGGTGCTCTCACTCTTTCCTCTGTGATCACTTTCCAATGGGCTAATCATCTCCCTGTAGGATTTCCTTTAGTGGAGTTCTGTTTGTAATATTCTCTTATGTTTTGCTGGGCATTTAACTCTAGGTTGTTGACTTTTTTACTTTCAGTACTTTGAAGATGCTGTTTCATTTTATTCTGGCTTCAGTTTCTCTGAGAAGTCCATTGCCAGTCTTATTGTTACTATTTAGAAAGTAATATGTCTTTTTAGTGTTTTTTCCTCTTTTTTAAGTCTCTAATAATTTCAACATCTGGGTCATCTCTGGGTCCCGTTCTGTTGACTATTTTATCTTTTCATATGGGTTTTTTTTCTTTCTTTCTTTTTAATGTGTCTTCTGTTTCTTAAAAAATTAAATATCAGACATTGTGTATAAAAGAACAGTAGAAACTGAGGTAAATGTCCAAAACGAGAATACCTCTTCTGTCAGGCCATCGGTGTGGGGATCTGAGTTAATTTAGTCAGCATTTGAGGTGAGTTGGGTTTTGTGGTTGCTGTAGCTATCTTTGGTGTACCTTAGGCTTCCTGTAAGGTCTGGAGTTCTCAGTTTCCCTGCTCCACACTCAGATTTCAGCAGGTTCTCTATGCCTCAGCATAGAGGGAGTCTATTTCCATGGTTTTGTTCCTCCCCCAGCAGTACATGGCTGTTACCTGTACTAAATGCAAGGCTGCCGGTGGGGCAGGGGAGGGTTTCTCAGCTCTCCTGCTCCGGTATCAGTCTTGGGCAGGCCCTGTGCACCTCCTCCAGTGGCAGACAGTCTCTGCCTCCTGTTCAGTGCAGGGTCTAGAGCACAGGCAGGTTTCCTGCCCCTTTCTCCAAATTCTACCTTGTATTGGTGGAAGTCTTAGGTGGGAGTGAGTTTGTGAAGATCATCTTGATGTAGCTGAAGCTGGTCTGTTTAAAATTTGTCCTTACTCCTATGACACAGCTTTCCCAGGATCTGAATCAAAAGCTGAGTCTCTCCTCTTTAGTGAGACTTGAACTCCAATTTTTGTCTTCCCCACATCATGGGACTGGCAGATTCTCTCCTTAGCTTTTTATCTTCTTATGAGTGTTTTTCACTTGGCTTCTCTGTGTCTTGTCCTGAATCTAATCTCTTAGAAATTAGAAAACACCTTCAGGGAAAATTATATATAGAACATTGGTCTCAGCTATCTATAGTTTCCGTCTCTTGATCTTGGCCCCTCATATCACAGCTGCTTAAATTAGCCCTGAACTCCATTTTTTGTTTCCCCAGCCCAGTTAAACTGCCACAAGCTCAAGAATGCTGCTTCTGTTACAGTCCTATGCCCCAGAGCTTGAATCAGCAACGGCCCCAAGGGAAGAACACAGCTGCGAATGCAGGACTCCCCTCCATGTGTCTTCTTCTCTCCAGGATCTTGGCCCTGAGGTCCTGGCTGCACTGCTGTTCTCCAGCGCCTTCAGATTTTGTTTTGTTTTGCTCAGTATTTTGTCCAAGGTTTATAGTTATTTTCAGTGACTGAATTAATCTGATTCTAGCAACTCTGTTACAGGCAGAAGAAGACAATATTCCAAACCTGAGTCCCTAACCATCAAGTCTGGATGATTCTTATGAAATCCTCTTAATCACCTTGTGTTCAAGCCTCAAATTCACTCTCTTACCCATATTTTATGTGTTGGTATATAATCGAGGTCACGTTATGGTAGCATTTATTTTTCTGTAAATTTTGGTTGATTTGTCAGTAAAGATCATCTGGTTGTATATTGTAATTCTAGAAAAGTTAAATATTTTGGTGCTATTTAATCTAGTATGTTTTACCTAAAGGGCAGAAAACCACAGATTAACATCATTATGAGGAGTAAACCTTTACACTTAAAATACAGATCAGTGTACAGGATTTGTATTGGAGTTTACACAGTCTGGATTAGATAATGTCCTTAACAGAGGACTCTCATAGAGAGGCAAGTTGGATAAATACATATTTGATTCAAATTAGCATAGTGATTGAACAATACATAGAAAATAAAAGTTGATACACGAATCTAGGTTAACCAAAAAACTCTTGGAAATGGATTTTAAACTGGGTTCTAGATAGCTGGAGTGATAGTAAACTGTGCTGGTGGAAGTCAAGAGGTAGAATGTTCTAGAAGGGAATGACATTTTAAGCTGAAGATTGTTGGTAAATACCAAGAAGATGGAAGACTAGGGAAGACATGGAAGTACATTAGTATTAAACAGTTTCATAGTATCTACATCAAGAGGAGAAATTTGAAAATGAATATAATTTGAGCTTATATTCAAAGCTAACACATGTAGGATGGATTGAAGGAAGGAAGTGACTGGAGTTGAGGGACCCTTTTAAGAAGGAAACTGTAGTATGGTCACTAGCAAAGTGAGGTAGCAATAAAGGTAAAGTGGAAAGATTTGATTAATACTATAACCTGTGGAATCTTTCAGTGGAATGGATGGAGCTGAAGACAGGGGAGAGTTTAAGAGAATAAATACAAGGAAGCCAGATATCATTTTGTTTCAATGCCACTTTAAGACAGTTAAGCTGAGGAAGTGACAAGTCATATTCTTGCAGATAATGGTAGGAGAGAACTTCATGGCAGGGGGGATAAAAGATTTGGGTGTTATCTTTGTCTAATTTAATTTCAGGGGATGAGTCTCCATTTCAGATTAACTTGTTCATTAATGCAATCAACACATTTGTTAAACAATTCCTATGTGTAAAGCTTTGTGATAGACACTTATAGAGCTATATTAGATGATTCTTGATCTCAGAGAATTTATAGTCTGATAGGAGTGATGAGATAAAACAGTTATTCAACTGTGTAGAAAAAAGTTAGAAAAGGCAGTTTCAGTTCCTGGCATATAGTAGGATGCTCAGTGAAGGTTTGTTGAATGAATGAATGAGTGAAGGGCAGAGAGGCACATATAAAATACTAAGAGTTGAGAAAAGAAGTTATTTATATGTGGAAAGATCAAGAAAGGCTTTCATAAGGAATATGACAACTGAACAAGACCATAAATGTCAGATAGGATTTAGATATGAGATTGCAGGGAGAGAGTAATTCCAGGTGGAGTTAACAGTGTCAGGAAGTGGAAGCTAGAAAGTTCAGGGTGCATAGAGGGAAAGGTGGAGTTGAAGCATGAAAGAGAAGCTTCAGGAAGATAAAGCTGAGGAAGTAGGCTGGAACAAAAGTCTGGAGGGCCCTGAATGTTCTAAGGAATTTGGAGTTTATTCAGTAGGTAATATTTAGCATTAGAAAGATAATGTATGGATAATAAAACATTTGAATCACTTGAGGATATAAGGTTAGAAGTACAAAGAGAAAGGAGGAATAGAAGAGTTGGGGACCAAAGACATTCATAATGCAAAGGTGCAGATACGTCCCTCCTTCAAGTGCTCTGGCTCTTGCTCAAAGGATTCATGTTACTGAGTTCATACAAGTGGAGTGCAATTTATTAACACTCTGCCAAAAAAAATCCATTACTATCATTAGTACTTAATTATGCTATGCAATGTGAAATTCCTTATTAAGTCTTTTCAGAGGCAGCAAGTAAGAAGAATTAGAAGGCAGTTTCCCAGGACAGGTAGTCTATATTCACTGTCTCCATTTCTACATTTTTCATTCACTTCTTAATTCGCTGCAATCTGGATTTTGTCTCTCATTATAGTAGAAACTGCTCTTATTAAAGTCACCATGGACTCCCGAATTGCCAATCCCAAGGGCACTTTGCTCAAACACCACCTCCTCTGGGAAGCCTTCCTTAATCTCATAGACAGGGAAGATGCCCTTTCATCTGTTCTGCTGAAGCACTCTGAACCGACCTCTATGATGGTACCTATCATACTGTATCATAATTATTTACAGCTATGTCATTCCCTCTGGACTGTGACTTCCATGAGGGCAGAAACTGTCTTATTCAACTTTGTATCCCCAGCATCTGGTATGGTGTTGTCCGAATTGTTAGTAAATACAAACAATAAACCCCTGTCTGTTATCTCTTTCAATCCTCTCATCAAGATACATACTGAAGACTTCCATATATAATCAGGATAGAAATTGTCCTGAGGACTTCCAACTATAACCAGAATAGAAACATTTCTTCTGAGAACACTACTTTCACCCTCACTTGTACTGTAAATTATTTGTAAGTCATTAAATGATTAATATAGTAATGTTCTAGTATGTTCTAGTTACTGCTGGAGATTCAAAGATAAGAATTAATACAAATAAACACCTTCTATGAAATTTATGGTATTATTTATTATTTCTAATTTCATCTAAGGTAGTTTTGTCTAGTAATACAGCTCATGGTCAATAAAGATGCTCAGTATTTTATAATTCTGATTTTTTTTTGTCACATCCCTAGATCTTTGAAATTTAGTATGTAAAGACCACTCTTGTCTATATTTTTATAAACACATACACACACACTTCGCTTCTTTTATTCAATTTTGCAAATACTTTGGGATATACCAACATTGATACATCTGGCAATTTGAAATTATCTTTGGTTTTTTCCTCTCTCTTTTGCTTTTTTATTTCAGTTTTTGCTAAATTATTTCGTCCCATTATCTACAAAGTCTACACTTTTCATTATTTTCTTTGATTCTGGTCAACATCTGCCTTTTCAATCTTATATTTAACCATATCATTTCTCCCAATATTGTGTTCATCTATTATTTTGATCATTTTACTCCTATGAAAGCTCTTCCTATGGCTATCTTATGGTAGGACCATGAATGAGTGATATAAATATATAGGCATCTATATATGCCATGAAGATAGTGATTCAAAATCATCCTTGGAAAAATCTGGGGGCAGCATTAGGTAAGGCAACAGAGGTATAGGGCAGTTATCTTTTAAGAAAATTCGTATCAAATTAGTATCTAATACAGTGCAAAGTCCAAGAGAACCAAGGAGTTGAGTCTGAGAGGTAAAGTATTCCAACTGTCAACTCATTATTGTTCCATGTGAGTTTATAATTTCCATGAAAAAATGATACATATTATGAATTTAAATAGCAGTAACAGTATATTATCAACTGTTAACAAGTGGTAGAGACAAAGCTTCAGTGATTGTCATATGAGGGTTGGGTGGGGTGGAACCAATAAATGTAGCTGGGGCTGAGGTGGAGAACAATGATGCCCTGATTTGATATTACTTGTAAATGTCCTAATGTCCTAAATGTATGGTGTATATATTCCATATTTTTAAAAAACATATCAAACTAATTTCAGCATTATAGTGTAAATGAAATATACTATGTGATAATGAAATATGTGACCAAAGGAATCTGTACATGTTTTGCTATGAATTTTTTTTCAAAGAAATTTTCAATTTAATAATGAAAATAGTTATTTTGAGTAGAGGAGTTGAGAACATGCCCATTTAAAAATCATATTCATATTTTCTTAGAACAAATGAATATCTAAGCTTATATTAGAATTTAGTTTGTAGTTTTTCCTTAATATAACAAAAGTCAATGCAGGAAAATTGTTTGGATAATTACGAGTTTGTTGGTAGATGTTATTAAAGAAACTTTAAGTATTCATATAATGTTTCTTTAAATGTCAGTGTTTCTTTAAATGTCAACTTAAAAAATATTTTTGGAAATACTTTCCTCAATGCTTGTAAACACCTGGTCTGTATGGTGGGGTAGCAGCAGTGGAGGTTTTGCTTTTGCTTTTAAAAAGAAACGTTGGGGCATCTGTGGATTTAGATCCATTGAAAGCATTACAAAGACTTTGCAAATGGGCTGAAGGAAAACAGAGGTTGAAAATTGGTTTTTCCAATATACATCATCATTATTCCTAAAGTAAAACTTTCTTACTTCTAACTATTCTTTACTTCTAATAAAGTATAAACTATGAATACGTGACAATGTTTGCTAGTGAGAGAATCTTAGAGAAGATTTTCAGGAAATAAAATATTCTTTACAATGTACTATTTGTTAAAACAACATAATGAACAATAAGATATATGAGTATAAACTGGCTATCATTTATTTAATTTTAAAGAAATCAGAATTAATATGTTGCATAAAACCACTCATCCTTGAAGCAAAGCATAATTGTCACAATTATTTTAATATACTTCTCTTCAAGACCAATTTTAAATGCAAGAAAGCAAGGTTTGGAATGGGAAGAGTTAAAAAAAGCGCGAAGCCACAGTAACCCCATTTAGATAAGGGGATAGATGGGTGGAGCAAGGGAACAATACACTGAAGTGCTTTTCGTTCACAGATCTTGGTTCAAATTAAGGTTAAATTCCAAAGGAGGATGTGTTTTCCCCATATGGAGTCTTAAAGGACATGCCTTTGTTTCCAACTTCCCAGAGAAGATATATGTTAACACAAACAAAGCATTTCATAATAAATTTAACTTTCATAGAGTGACTAACGCCCTGTGGAGATAAGGTAGACTCTCAGTCACCTATGTTTAATCCAGGCTGAGGAAATTATGCCAAGGGCACACTGACAAATCTTTATTCCTTTGAGAGGATGGCAGGAACTTGGTAGGGAGCAGAAAGGGTCTTGGTTTTAAAAGTCTCATTGGGATGACTCTCCCTTCCTCACTGTGAACACAGTTCAGCATTTATGTACTTTGGAAGGACAAAGAGGTGAGGTCAGCCTGCCAAAATTTGACCTGTGTTTCTGGGAACCTGCTAGTAGGTCAACTGTTACGAATGTAAGAGAAACTGCAAAGGAGTGGTGGGTCCTAGAAATTTGGGAGCTAGACTGCAAATAGCTTTATTAAACCTGTTTCTTCTTCTAGATCTCAAGTGAGGTGACATGATGTTTAAAATGCCACAGAGGATCACTATTATTCAATCAGAGTAGGCTTTGGTGGGGAGTACGAGTGGGAAGTGGAATAGCGCAGAAAGAGACAACTCTTTTCTGCTAGAAATATTTACTTTACAGTTAACGGAAAAAGATATTTTTAAAATATTACCTGGGGTCTTGCTAACAATTTATTAATCTATCTCTTCCTTCTAAGAAAGACAGATTATTTGTTTAAACAGTGCTTTTCTGTCCTTTCCTCTTTCTTTTTACATTATTCTTTATTAACTAGAGGCCTAATTCTTAAGCCCCTATTCTTGCAAAATGTGTCTGAATTTGTGGCTAGATAATTCACTCATTGAACATATACATCCCTTTTCCATGTGCACATCCTACTGACTTCAACTGGAGTCGTAAAAATTAGTCCTGAGGCATATGGAGGAATTCCTTTTTGAGAGAGGGAAACAAAATCTGTGTCAATCGTATCAGACGTATCTGACCATACAGAATACAAGGTTTAATTTATTTCTTATATTTATGAATTTATCCTTGATGAAAGGCTTAGGAAATCTATTTAAAATGGAAATAAAATAGAATAGCATTCTCCCCTCCTTCTCCACTCGCTAGAAAAGGAGACACTGACACAGAAGAAACTTGATTTTAAGTTGCTGTATGAGAACTTTTGAAACATCTCTTTATCAATCTGCAGGTCACTAATATTGATTCTAGACAAAATTAAGTATCATCACTTATTCTATGCTACTCATTTCTTTATAGTGCCCAATTTCCTTCTTGTGCTGTGAATTAAAATATATAAACTCCTTCCATCTTTTTATGTTAGCCAGTGACAAACAGAAGAAAACTTTCCTGACCTTAGACTGTTGGGCAAGAGTAACGAGGTTTCCCTTTTCAGGCTTGGTGATAGGAAATCCAAATTTCAGAAACCCATCACCTATTCAGAGAGGAACACCACAAGGGGGCAGGTGAATCCAGGCGAGGTCCTAGGTGAGAGGGTCCCCGGATTGGGAATTCCCCTCAAAGGAGGGGAGATGGAAGTCAGAAACCACTCTAACGGTAATATTTCTTCATGAGCACAAGCATTAGATCTGGATCCTCCACGTGAAATCTTATTCAGAGATATCCAAAGACATCAGTTACAATATACAAGAAAATAAATGAAAGAAACCAAACCGATATAGTCACACATTGAAAGTGTGCACTGTGTTTACAAAAGCCAATAGCATGGTTTTACCAAGAAGAGAAAGACTGTAGCTGAGCAGAAATCCAAAATTTACTACAGAGCAACTAGGGTGTGCTTCGAAAATAAATTACAACCAGATAGGCAGAGTATCAAATAATTAAAAAGATATATGAGAAGATACCTTTGCTTCAAAGCGATCCTAATAACCAACAATTTCATAACAGAAGAATAAACTTTGAATAATAGAGTTAAAATAGTTTCCTTTTCCCACACAAAAATTGAGAAATTTATTTCAGGCATTTTAGGAAAGATAAAAGCTGCTGCTTAAAAAGGTTTGAAGAGTCTGCTTTGATTTTTATTGGAAATTAAACTTAGCCTACCAATAGGAGGCAAAAACTGATGTTAAAAAATTAGTTCTTATAAACAAATATTTTAAAATTGAGACCAGACATCCCCTGTGAGAATGTCAATGACAGTATCTTCGATGGTCAACATATACACATAATTTCTATGCAAAGTAGCCAGGATTAATTCTATCTGGTAAAGCTAGAAATTATTGCCAGTCTCCCTTTTATACCTCATAAAGGAAACACACTTAATTATTTGATGTGGGTAGATAGTATATTATTTTATCTTTTATAGATTTATAAAATGAAATGCACAGACTATTATAGCATTATATATAGTATAGTATAATGTATAGTATAAAATAGTATAGTGTAACAAAAATAGTGTACTATATAATACAGTATAATAAAGTATGCAAGTTTTGTTTCTCTGTGGTAGCTTTTGTTTAGTTTCTAATAACGATTAGAATTTTTAAAATGAACTTTTAAGTAGCTTCTCTTATTTATGATAAAATTATTTAGGCCCCTACAACAATTTTCTATAGTAACAACGTAGCAGTCACTTCTTCTATTATAAATCTATTGATTGATGAGGTCATCTTCTAATAGACTTTAGGGCAAGCTAGGTTTCAGCAGTTGGGGTGCCAAGTTGAGTAATCTATCTGTTACATCCTGATTTTGGTTTCATGGTGCCATAGGACTTAACACTAGCCAAACTACTAAGCCTAGTTTTAAAGCAAAGCTCTGGACTCAAATGCAAATGTCCATTCTATGTCACCTTAACAAAATCTATTTTTCTCAAATTCACTCATTCTTCTCTTTGTGTGTATATAAATATACATACACATACATAATATACACTCATACACTTAAACTCATACACACAAATATATACATACATAACATACATACACGATGCAATCCATTGGTGATATTTTAGGTTATTCTTTCTCCTCTTTTCAGTCTGTAAGCGAGATTTCTCCTCCTTGTCTTTCTTTATCCCAAGTAACTGCAGGGTCCTCACAAGCTTTGTCACCTAAAGGACACGGAGGAAGCTTCTGCAATGCTTGAAATAATAATGCTTTGATTAGTCACAGTGCAAAGTTGGATGGCTTTTAAAAGCTGACCAGTCCAGGGCTATTTGCACATAGTAGACAATCAATAAATATTTGTTGATTTGATTTATTCTAGGGTAAAGAACTGGGTAACAACCCTTTTTTTCTTCACTGATGTGCTATGGTTGAGCCTGTGTACAAACGCATTTATGAGTAAATATTAATGGTCATGGTCATTGAAGATGTTTTAGAGGAAAAAAACTAGATCTGCAGGCTGTTAGGAACAGCAATGATTGGGAGTATTTTATAACTACTCTAAGTAGTTATAAGTAGAGTACTTAGAATAGTTATAAAATAATAGACTACAGACACCATAAAATAGAGTCTAACTGAAGAGCATTCTGATAAATTATTTGGAAACAAAGTGGCTACTCCATAGTTTTTGAATAAATCACGTGTTAAGGGCTTAAATTTTTGACTGCATATGCTAAGGCAAAGGATCTTTTCATTAAAAAAAATTAGGGCTAATATTTTGGTTATAAAATTTAGTGAGCATACATAAGCCACAAAATATTTCCTTTGGTATATTCTCCCTTGTGATAGTCACAGACGTGTTCATGTATGTTTTATTGACAATTGAGAGGCCTTGGACATACAAAATGAGAATTTCTCCCAAATTTCAAGTAATATGTAACTTTTAAAGAGTTAAACTCTATACTCCTATCATTCAAAAGAGCATAATTGATGTATTTCCTTTTCTGGTCACTAACAGTAAAAACTGTTTCTGAGCTTACAACATGTTAAATTTTGGCTCAGGGCAAATTTACAACAGCAAGGTTTACGATAAAATCTGTCAAAACATTAACCATGATGGCACAAGTTTTAGCTCTTAACAGAAACAGACAGAGAAGCAGGAGCCTTGGAATGGATACACATTAGTACTTCTAGCTCGAAAAATGCCTGCTTATGTCACATTTAAAAGTTATTCAATTTCTTTGTTTTCATTTTACTCAAATGTGCAAGTTCTATAAGATGACTATGTGTTTTAATTAACCGGTTTCCAAGAGATGGGAGATCCTAGGATTAAAGATATAATTCTAAGTAAAAATTTACTAGTTAAGAGAACTTCAGATGTTCAAGACAAAAGCTAAGAAACTATAGCATTTTCATTTTTTTTGGTCTGATGAATTACAAGAAAAATTAAGTCTTCACATAGGTAGTGTCTTAACCTTTTTGCTGCTTTAAGACAAAGATGATTCATTTGGCCACATGCCAGCATTTGAGCACTATTCGTTAAGATGATTTTAATTTTTCAACATGGCAAACAATATTGGTAGTTTTGGTTTACTGTTGCTTGATGAGTTAAAAGGCTGTATTTCCCAGGAAATTACAAACAAAATACTATTATTGAGGGTGAATCACTCTGTTGGCAATCAATTATAACCAAGATAGTTAACTTTGTGTGTGAGGTACATACTAGAAACAATTTCAGCGAAGGACACAGTATCTTAAAAAACATAATTTGATTAGACACAGGCAGGACAGATTTATGAGAAGAAATTCTTCTTTAAGGAATTTAAAGGTTTTCAATATGTCAATGCCGTGGTCATACAAGTAAAATGCAGTGACTATTCTATGCCTCGGTGTTTCAAAAAGCTTTTGATATAACTGACCTGTTTATTGAAGAATAGTATGCATTTTTTAAGCTTTAGGATCTTCATTCAACAAGTTACATGACGAATATTGGTAGAGACTAAAGTAGAGATAAAATTAGTAACTAAATATTAATTTTTGAAGCTGTAGCTTGGTGTGTAATGTTCATGCACAATTTATTTTTGCTCTTGAATATCTTAAAATATGGCTCAGGTATTGAAAGAATAATAAATAACCAGAAAGTAAAACCTCTTGAAAGTTTATTAAAATAATCAGAATTCAGAACACTTTAGTTACTTCCAGGAAATGAGGGATCATTGAATTTGAAATCATGATTCAAAGTAGATCTCAGCAGTATCAGACGGCATCTGGACAGACCACACAGGTTCATACATTGCTTTCCTTCTCCCTCTTTGCCTGAATTTTGACACACTGGGTTCCAGAAAGCAATTTAATTATTACTGTTGTTCAGTAAAGATTTAAATAGTCTATTTTGTGGTCTGGAAATTTTGTATAAACTTTCCAAGACAACAAAACCATGTTTTCACTTTATCATAGAATGAAATTTCAAACTTTGGACTATATGGGATGAAAATTTAACAGCTACATAAGAAATTCTGAGTAAAAAACCAAATCTGACCAAACAAATCTAACAACTCCCCTGCCCCCCCAGAAACTCTTCCTTTTAAATTGATTATGGTTAAAAGTTAAAGTTCTCAGGTAAGGACAGTGTTTCACCTGGTAATGTGCCAGGTGTCAGATAATTTGATGTAACAATATGTATGTTTAACACCACTATTTTAGGAAAGGATACTCAAACCTTAATCTTTTAATGTCATATATCTTTTAGAAAGACAGGTCATACAAATGTTTATAAAACAAAAATATAGTTTGAAAATTTAGGTTTCATCATTGACAAGAATGATTATATATCAAGTATTTACCTGTGCAAAGAAATACGAACGAGACTGAATCTCTGACCTTCAGAAGCTGCTTTCTAATGGGAGATAGTCCAGGAATAGTGAAACATGAGGAAACTTAATAACTGCCCTAATAGAGATGAAGAAGAACTATACGGCATACAGAAGAGAGATTAACTGCGACTTGGCAGTGGGGTGGGGGTGGGGAGTTAGGGAAAGCTTCATGTAGGGGGTGGCATATAAGTGTCCTTGAAGGATGAATTGGACTTAAACACATGAAGGTGGATTTGACTGAGTAGGGGATTAAAAATGGCAAATGAATTAAATAATGAAAGTACAAGGTAGGAACTGAAATGGAGAGTTTGCTTGGAGCATAAGGTCTCAGGTCTTAGTGTGAATGAAAGTCACTTTCATTAATTTTCTTGTCATCCATATGAAAACAAAATAACGTGTCAGAACTTCGATGTATGATTTGGGCAATTGGTTCTTTAGAAAAATCGAATATGGGCCTAGAAAACTTTCCTAAAATCTAAGAAAAAGTATACACACACACACACCACATTCTTTGATTCTAGAAATGGTAAAGCCACTGTTTGTCTTACTGTCACTTAAAGACAATAACATCTGCAATATGTAAACTTTCAGTCCACAATATAGCTGTATTTCTTGAAAAGGTTGTTGCAACTTTTATAAAAGCAGAAATAAAGTCATTATTTTGATATGGTTGAGGTTTTCATTGAAAGGAAACTTCTGATTTCAAAAGTTTTTCCTCACTTCTATTTGACAAACAAGATTACATAGTCACATTCCTCTATGTCACCTAAAAGAAAGTATACAACTACTGTTTATAATATGACCTTAGTTTAAGAAAATAAGATGCAAAAAGCAAATCTAATTTTTCCAAGTGATAAGACTATGATGTAAGACATTAGCAATCAGTGTACACATTCAAGTAAGGAGTGATTCTTCAAAGCAATAACACTAAAGCATTTTATGTTAAATTATTTTATCATTGTTCAAACTATACTTGAATTTTCTCCTCCAGAATTATCTTCAGAACTGGTTTATGAGTTGGAAAAGAAATTCAATCTCCTCTCTTTGAGTCACCTGGTTTTTGTTTCAAAACAGTATGCTTAGAAGCAAATGAAGCTTAGAGATTTAAAATCAAACTTGTCTTTAGCAAGCCAGCGTGTATGTAATGTATATGGGTCTGAGAAACATTCTTTGTCCCATTATCGGGAGGCTATCCCTAAGCAACAAAGACTGTTGGCCTGGAGGAGACGGGCCCCATGAGACAAAGTGTACTTGACTGGTGTGGTTGGCAGCTCGCACCTTTTCAAATATTATGTAATTTCGGTTCCTCTATTTATGCAAAGTTCCTAAGTTTTAAAACAGGCATGCATTTTGAAGCTTCTGTTGCAGTAGGTGTGATTTTAAAATAAAAGTCACTCCTTAATTTACGCTTTATTAGGTGCGCCTTAGTTTATTTATTTTCCACAAGTAATGTGAAGGCTACTTTTTGGGGGAGCAGTTGGACTACACAGGCAAGAGCATCTTAGTTGCCTAAAGACATACAAATCATGTGGTTTTCATCATAAAACCAGAAAGTTGACTGCTGCTGGTTTCTAAGTCTTGCTTTACGTGGAGCCGGTGTGAAAAGTTCGTTAGCTAGAGCTTAACAACACAATGGTTGAAGGAATGGGGCTACCACACAAGTGTTTAAATTCCAGGCCGGATCCCTAGCTACAACGGGGAAGAAAGTTCAAACAACAAAAACAGAGTTGCAAGGTCTGAACTTGTGTGTCACAGATACCTCTTACTCATCACCGGGCAGCTCTTATTCGGGGCAACCAGGCCCTCCCAAGCAACATGGCTAATTGAAGAAGGATTCTGAAGCTCTTGGCTGCAGATAAACCAAAGTGGAACATGGCTCATAACTCAAACATCTCATTTTAGGCAGCTGTTAGTTTTCTTGCATGGGCTAATTTGTATTATTCAATCATTTTCTTTTCTTTAATAAAAAACTGCTTGTAGTTACTGGTGGGGACAAAGAGCTGCAATTATGGATCTTGGAAGGTAAATTTTTAATCTACTCATTTTAATGATGTATACACGTGATACTAAATTCAGAACATTTTATTAGCAGCACAATTATATAGCTTTGTGTGTATGAATTAAATAACACTCAGCCCTGATTACTGTATCCTGCTGTGATGGACCTGGAACCTCTCTGAGTCAGCAACTAAAAATGCTGGATGGAAAATGACAAACCTCTTCTCAAATGCATCAATATGCTGCCAAGTTGGTAGGGAATATTCAGAGGCCAAAACCTAAGTGAAACTGGGAGCCCTCAATAGCACGTGAAGCCTAAAAGGCAGTTTTTACCTTGAAAGCATTTGCCTTATAGGGGTGAAGTTGAGCTTTGGTTTTCGCTACCTTTTAGTGGAGCAGGGAACAGAGGACAAAGCCCAGGGCCCACCCAAGGAGGGAAACCTTGAACTCAGGCTATGAATGGAGTATAAAAAACATATTTCCCGTATGAATTTTTTTTTTTTAGATTTCACATATGAGCGGGATCATATGGGATTTGTTTTTCTCTGTCTGACTTACTTCACTTAGCATAATGCCCTCAAGGTCCACCAATGTTGTCACAGATGGCCAGATTTCGTTTTTTTAATGGCTGAATAATTTTCCATTTTATATATATATATATATATATATATATATATACATACACACACACACCATCTATATATATACCACAGCTTCTTTATCCATTCATCCATCAATGGACACTTAGGTTGTTTGGCTATTGTAAGCATGTGACTATCTTGGCTATCGTAAATAATGTTGCTACGAACATGGGGTGTAGGTATCTTTTGGAGTTAGTGTTTTCATTTCCTTTGGATATATTCCTGGACGTGGAAATGCTGGATCATATAGTCGTCCTATTTTTAATTTTTTTGAGGATCCTCCATACTGTTTTCCATAGTGGCTGTATCAGTTACAATCCCACCAACCATGTATAAGCGTTTCCTTTTCTCCACAGCCACGCCAGCATTTGTTATCTCTGGTTTTTTTGATGATGCCCATCCTATCAGGTGTGAGGTGATCTCATTGTGGTTTTGATTTGCATTTCACTAATGACTAGTGATGTTGAGTATCTTTTCACGTACCTGTAGGCCTTTCATGTATCTTCTCTGGAAAAATGTCTATTCTGGTCTTTTGCCCATTTTTAAATTACATTTTTTTTGCTATTGAGTTGTATGAGTTCTTTATATATTTTGGATATTAACCCCTTACTAGATTTACGGTTTGCAAATATTTTTTCTCATTCCGAAGGTAGAGTTCACTTTATTGACAGTTTCTTTTGTTGTGCAGAGCTTTTGTTTGATGTAGTCCCTCTTGTTTTTGATTTTGTTGCTTGTGTTTTAGGTGTCATACCCAAAAAATCACTGCCAAGACCCAGTTGAGGAGCTTTTTTCCTGTTTTCTCCTAGGAGTTTCATGGTTTCAGGTCTTATGTTTAAGTCTTTCATCCATTTTTAGTTCATTTTTGTGAGTGGTGGAAGATAGGGGTCTAGTTTCATTCTTTTACATGTGAATATACAATTTCCCCAGCACCATTTATTGAAGAGACTGTTTTTTCTCCATTGAATATTCTTGGTTCCCTTGTCAAATATTAGTTGACCATTTATGCTTGGGTTTATTTCTGGGCTTTCGATTTTGTTCCATTGATCTATTTTTCTGTTTTAATGCCAGTACCATACTGTTTTGATTACTATAGCTTTAGAATATAGCTCGAAATCAGGAAATGTGATGCCTCCTGCTTTGTTCTTCTTTCTCAGGATTGCTTTGGCTATGCAGGGTCTTTTGTGGTTCAACATAAATTTTAGGATTGTTTTTTCTATGTCTGTAAAAAATGCTACTGATAGGGATTGCACTGAATTTATAGATGGCTTTTGGTAGTATGGACACTTCAACAATATTAGTTCTTCCGATCCATGAACACAGGATCTACTATGAATTTTATAACCATAAGCTAGCTCTCATGTGGGTTTTCAACCCAAATTATCATTATTTAAGTGGCCCAATAAAATTCAAATTAAGATTTTAAAGTGCTCTAAGGCCTGTACATGTTCCCAGGTGGCTGGCAGAAGCAAATGCAAAGCTTCTATTGAGGAGCCCAGCTGCAACCCAGGCCTTGACCAGCCTCACGGAGGATAATTCTAAGAAATATAAGCTCACATTCATGGATCACCAAACATCCAAAGAAATAAGGCAACACAAACATAGCTAGCAGGAATAATAGACAGCAAAATTGGAACAGGAAATAGTTGAGATATGAAAATTATCAGAAATTAAATACAGAATAAGCATGTTTAAAATGTATATGAAAATAAAAAAGGGATTGAAAATATGAGATAAGACCAAGAGACCATAAAAATGACCAAATGGATTTGGGAATGAACAGAATATAATCTCCAGAAATGAAAAATATAATAATAGAAATTAAAAACTCACTGGAATTCTGCTTCTAGACAGAACTGAGTAGTTTGTGGCAGACCAGTGCTCCTCCCAAGAGCAACTAGGAAAGCTGAAGAGAATACAGAAAGTATTTTTTTGAAAGTATCAGAGAGGGGCTGAAACAAAGACAACCAGAGGGACTAAGATTCCAGAGAATGGAGAACAACAGAGAGGTAAACTGATGATCTGCAGTTGCTCTTCCCCTGGAGGCATTTGCTGGTTCTGGGTGAAGGTGAGAGAGTGATAATCGAAGACTGCTGCCAGGGACAGAGAAACCAGCAGCGCTTTTGACAATCTTGCAGGACTGGAGTGACAGACTTGGAGAGCCAAAGGGCCTGAAACACATGCCTAGTTGCTCCTTCAAAATACTTGGCAAGTCTGAGCTGTCCTAAGTGGGAGGTTAAAAAATCTCAGATGAGAATATCTAAAAGGGCCCCAGTGAAGATATCACTTTCACCACTGAAAGTTCTAGTGAGTTATGCCATAGGAAGAGAAGCAAATGAGAAAACTGAGCCTTGCTCAAACTGCAACCCAGCTTCAACTCAGCACAGTAGCCAACTAGATTAAGGTAATGAGCTTCCACTCAATCTTCCCAATAGAGGAAAGGCTAAGCCCTCTCTGGAAGAAGATAAAATCATCTGCAGGCTCAGGATGTCTTACATTAGTCAACAATTAATCGGCACATCAACAGACAGGACCATGCATCTAGAAACCAAGAAACAAAACAGACAATAAAGACCCATGGGTGAGTCAGATATTGGAGTCGGTAGACATAGACTTTCAAGTAACTATTACTATTATGTTCAAGAAAACAGAGGCAAAGAGGGAGACAATATATTTAGAAAGATGAGTATTTCACCAGAGAATTGGAATGTACCAAAAAAATCAAGAGGAAATTGTAGAATTGAAAAACACAGAATCTGAAATTAAGAATTGAATAGATGAAGAAGACAGGATTAGTGAAATGAAAGACAGGTCATTTTGAAAATTCAAAACTAATGCACATAGAGGAAAAAAAAAAAGAAAAATACAGAAGAAGGTGGAAGAGGTGTGAGAACACAGTGAAAAAAATTAAAATATATATAATTGGAGTCTCAGAAGGGGAAAAAGATATTGACCAAAAATTTCCTAAAAGTTGATAAAAGATATCAAGTTAGAGATTTAACAAGGTCTATGAACTCAAGTAAGAAACATACAAAGAAGACCACATCTAGGCACAAAATAAAACTGCCAAAAAACAAAGAAAAAAATCTAAAAAGCAATCAGAAAAAAACAGAGACTTTACTTTCAGGAGGAGAATACTGAGACTGACAGCTGATTTCTCAACAGGGAAGAGGGAAGCTAGACATCAAGAGGATGACATTTTAAAATAGTTATAGGGGGACTTATACTTTTGGCCATAATGGAGACCACATTTACCCTCCCACCTTAAAAAAGCCAGAAAACAAAAAACAACCCACCAGAACAAAGACAATAACAACAAAAAACAACAGTGAAAATACGTGGATCATTGTTTTTGGACTTTGGACAACAGGCAGCACAGGACAATGATCCCTGAGAGAAGGGAAGCAAATGAAATGAGCCCTGTAAGTGCTCCAGCTTATTGTCTGGAGACTTTACAGAGCAAGGTGCAGAGAGGGGGAGCAAAAACAGAGCCTGGCAGCCTCCCTGAACTGTGAACATGGAGTTGAGAATTTGGGAGGCCAAGGTCAGAGTACTGAAGAGGAGAGATTTTGCATGGAGTGGAGGGTGCTGCAGAGAGAGAGAGGTGGAGAGAGAGGGCTCTAGAGAGCTACAGAGCATCCCTCAAGTCTTCCTCTGAGTATTGACCAGCATATGTGTGTGTGAACTACCAAAGCCAGGGTAAGAACCACCAGAAAGGAGGAAGCAGAACAACAACCAAAACTCACACATGGTTGTGACCAGTCAGAGTAGAGAAACCTCATGCGACCCAGGGCACCAGGTATACGTTCAGAAGGGGACTGCCTAAATTGTGGGGAAAAATCAGTCCTAGGTTAAAGGTGCTCTGATCCCGCCTACTGAAGCCGAAAATAGCCTTATAAGAGCAATCTATTTCCAAGTAATGTAACTGCATCCCTGAACAAAGCTCAAAAAACTTTAATGAAAAACAAAAATGTCCAGCACCCAACAAGATAAAATTCACAATGATGGCATCCAAGAAAAGTTACCGGGTATGCAAAGCGGGAAAATATAACTTATGATAGGGAAAAAAAAAATCAATAGAAAGAGACCTGGAAATAGAATAGATAACAGAATTAACAGATGAGGACATTAAAACAGTTCTTGTAACTGTATGTTTTATATTACAGAATATAATGTAAAGCATGAAAAAATTAAGGAGAGATATGAAAGAAATCAAAAAGACCCAATTTTAACTTTGAGAGATGAAAAATATGTTTGCAAAGAAAAAGGCTCCAGATGGGATTAAGAGCACATTAGACGCTGCAAAAGAAAAGGTCAGTAAATCTGAAGGCAAACCAATAGAAACTATGCAAAATGAAACATACAGAAGAGACTGAAAGACTGAACGAAGCATGAATGAGCTGTAGGACAACTTCAAGCAGCCTAATATCAAATAGTAGTTCCAGAGGGAGTGGAAAAAGAGTTGGGGGACAAAAATATCGGAAAAAATAAAGGCTGACACTTAAAAAAATTGATAGACTATAAACCCACAGTCCAAGAAGTTCAACAAAACACAAGCACAGAAGCATGCAGAAATCTATACCATAACACATCATAATCAAATTGGTTAAAATAAGCAATGAAGGGAAGAATCTTTAAAGCAGTCAGAGGATATATTACAGAGAATTGTACACAGAACAAAAGAAGAATGACGGCAGGGACAAAGCAAGCCTGAGACAACAGAGCAACATTTTGAAAATACTGAAAAAAAAAGTTAATCTAAAATTCTAATCCAGCAACAAACTTCTTTTCCCAAAATTAAGGCTAAAAAAAAAAAAAAAAAAAAAGAGAGACATTTTCAGACGTATAAAAGCTGAAAGAATTCATCACCCACAGCCCTGCATTAGTGTACATGATAAATACTTCAGGAAGAAGGAAAATGATAACAGGTGGAAACTGGAATCTACACAAAGAAAAGAGCACTGGAAATGGTAAATATAAAATAATGCTGTTCTTATTGTTTAAATTGCCTTTAAAAATTATTGATTGTTTAAAGCAAAAATAACAATGTTATGATTGTGCACATATGTAGGAGTAAAATGTATGACAACAGTATCACAAAGGCACACGAATGGTGAGACAAGAGTGTTTTTTTAAACACAGTAATAGGACAGTTTAGAAATTACCAGTTTAAAGAGTCTTTGTCCCAAAGATTCCTACTGCCTACCTGATCCTGGTACTCTTTTAGCCACGTACCTTAAGCTTTAAATTCTAAGTTCACTACAAGTGACAGAGTGTTACATAGTCTGTTTATTTTTACCTTGTGTTGATCAAATAAACAAACAACAGAAGCAGTGTTTTTAGATATCAGCTATTGGTTACAGCAAAATTCCACACACAAATTTCAAAATTAGTAGAGGTGCTTTGTAGTAGATTTCAATCAGTCTGTTATTTTCTAAATAAGAGAATCTGATCTCCCTCCTTAGGTTCTTTCTAACCATCTTTACCAAAAATAATGTTTCTCCTTAATATTTTATTACTGTAGTTTTATTTCATGTATAAATAGTTTGGACAGGTTCCTAAGGTATCTAACAAATTTGTTCCTGTCAACTTTTATCTTCATTAAACTTGTTAAGGAAGTCACACAGTTTGACGGTGAACTTAACCTGTTTCCTTACTGCAATATATTTTATAACCATATCCAGTACAGTGTCTTCAGGATGGTACGCTTATAAATCTGATTAAGATCGATGTATAAGAATTGCATTGAAATGTGTAGGATTTCCAATAGGGGATTTTATGTGAAAAAAAAGTAAATATCGGGGCTGGCCCGGTGGCATAGTGGTTAAGTTTGCGTGCTCTGCTTTGGCGGCCCAGGGCTCGCAGGTTCAGATCCTGGGAACGGACCTACGCACCGCTTATCAAGCCATGCTGTGGCAGATGTCCCACATATAAAGTGGAGGAAGATGGGCAACAGATGTTACCTCAGGGCAATCTTCCTCACCAAAAAAAAAAAAAAAAAAAGTAAATATATATTTTAGTGCATTAAAATGCACTTTTGTTAATATTTAGATAGTCAAGAAACTGGTGGCATCCAAAGTACTAGCATACTCCAAAATGATATTTAGAAAACAATGAAATTGAAAATAAGTATTTTAAGATTTCTGCAAAGAAATATCAGTAGTATACAATATTTTAATGATTCTCAAAAATACACATTTATTACTGCCCAGTTCTACTTATGAAATCCTACATTAAAAAATTATAATTTCAACCTTTAAAAACTGAACTAAGTACATAATAAAAAAGACAAGAAAACCTTTTCAAAAAAGGTTATCCTAGTAAAAGGATTACAAAAAGTTTGGTAACTTGAGATGCTATCCTGGAACGTATGCTACTAGTTCAAATGTGCAAGCTCCAACTTAACAAATGTTTAAAATATTTGAGTTTTTAAAACAGTGCCAAAATAAACCACATCTTTTCTAGAGATGACATATTTAGCTAAGCACGAGCAATATAAATCTTTCAACCATTCCATGTATTTGTTTAAAAGCCTCAGAAACCACGTGCATTTCTAATAAAACATGAACAAAATGCTGAAACCACTGGGGCCTAACAGTTGACTTATAAATCAATTTTTTAAAAAGGCAAATGTATTTGTGTGTGCGTGTCTGTGTGTATATATCTATATACATATACCGATATACAGAACAGATAGGTTACTTGTAAGTAGTAGTTATCAACAACACAATAATGAATGTGAAAAAATTTGGGTTCCACACAAACCATCTGTGAGAAGACAAAATGTGTAAGCCATGGCTATTTTATCATTATAATGCCTCATTAACCAGGAATATCTGAAAATAGAAACTTTAAAAATAATTATGATCTTTAAAAATACTACCTATAAAAATGCTTTCCTACACAACTATATCTAATATTAAAACTACAAATTTTTAATATTCTTTTTTGTGAAATAAACTAGTTCTATCGGTAAGTGACCTGATAAGCAGATTCTTCAGTTTATTTGAATATGGAAAAATACAAAGGATCAACTTTCTCATTGAAAAAAGGAAAATATTTTATTAGACAAAATATATTAAATATTTTAAATAATTTTAACATAACGGCTTATTTATAAAAGTAGAATTATAAAAGTAAAATCTCTCATATATTAGTAATTAACTAGTAATTATTGCTATAACTGCTTATACCTTGCCTGTAACCAATTTGCCTATAACTGGTTTTACCTCCGGCAGTTGCTATAGGAGGCAGAGTGAGCCTTGTGGTTTAGACCACCATTTGATAAAACTACACTGTCAGGTTTTAGCATCAGGCCAAATTCCAAATAGTACAAAGCAACTCAAGGTTATTTTTGATTAACAATGAATTATCCCAGTATTCCTAATGAGTGAAGGCTAAGGCAGAGCATGCTGCTACCCAAACACCATAGAGAGGCAGTAATAATGCTACGCTCTTTACACACGCAGTTCACCTTATTGTACTTCGTTGAAAGAAATGCGTACGATCTCAATTGTTAGAAAATTCTTATGTATGTGTATAAAAGAAATGGCACAATAATGACAGAGATTGCAAGAATTAAAATATTTAATTTTTTCTTATAGAAAGGTTTGGAGACCTACTGTTGCGTGGTCTGTCATAAGACTAGCTGGAAGTCTTAGCCAGTCCTTGGCAAATTCCTAGCCTCTCTGAGGCTGTTTCCTCATTTGTGAAATATAATAATAACAATAACACTAAAATTATCATCATCATTATGTGATTGATAAATATGTATATAATTTATTATTGTTATTATATAATTGTTGATGGGACTAAATAAAAAAGTACAGATGTGAAAAGACTTTGTAAATCATCAAGAGCTACCCATGTTTGTATGATCTTTTCTGCTTTTTCTCTGAACTACTTATTTTTACAAGGAGAAGTGAATTCTCATATTACTATAGGAATTAGATGATGTTTAAAGCCAACTCAAGCAACACCTCTGGGCAGTGTGGAATACTTCTGAAGTTGCATTATTATTGAATATGTAGAGAACTGACCTTCAGTGACCAAGGTTATTCTTTAATACAAAAAAAGTAAATACTATTTGAAACACTGTTGGTGGACACTTTTAAGTGCAAGAAGTCAATTACTGATAATATTTGGTTATAACATTTAGCATTTGTAATTTTGTAGACAACTCATTTTCAAAGTGATGTGATATTTTGGGGAGATTACCAACTCTGAACAACAGTAGATGTTAGAATTGTTTTGTAAATTTAACTTTAGAACACCAAATTCTATAAAAGTTCTAGATACTGAATCCAGGAATCGGTTGCTGTAATCTGATTGTTTAGGTATAGAAAGAGACGTTTGGAAACTGTAAAATGTCTTTATGCTACATTTTGTGTTTTATAAAACCTCAAGCAAAAATAACTCAAGAAGTGTTTGTCTGTTCTTCAGGACTAAACTGAAAATTCAAGTTTACTTGTGATTTATTTGAAGAGAATTCAGGAATGGACTATTTTGTGACAAGAACTGTTTCTCTTTACTTACCTGCATGACTTGAAAGGCGCTGTTCCCTCAACTGGGGAGCTGTTACACGTTTCAGTTAGAGCCGAAAGAGAAGATTCCATGCACGACCAAAATATTTCAGATTTCTGTATAGCCTATAGGACTATAGAGTAAATCCAGTTGGTTTATTTTTGACCCCTGTTGTTCCTGATATTTATTTCTCATAGTTTAAAAAAGTAATTAAAAGCAGGAAACATGAGTAAATTCTAAATTTGAACTCAGTGGGATTATTCTAACTGCCAGGTAATCTAACGGATTTAATAAGGAAAAAAATTGAGCGTGTTAGCATTATGATTCTTTTGTCACCCTATGATTGAGCACCTTATATGTTCCTGCAGAGTGAAAAAAATTCAAACTGATAATCTTCCATGGTGTGTGAAAGAATGGTATAATAAATTATCCTGTACTTGTCCTGAAAATACACAATGGTAGATGATTTAGCTCATTCTTACAGATAAATTAAAAAATTGTATGGACTTAGAAAAATTTTCACTTGCCTACAAAATTTTCACTAATTCAATCTCTACTTGTCTATTTCACCCTGTTCCCGTCATAGTCATTTTCTATTGGCCTCTCATCTATCCAATCTAAAAAAAATAAAGAGATTTTTTCCTATAGCCAAATACTTAGTTTTATTCATAATTTCATATGATTAGAAGTGACTGCTACTGTGTAACTATTTTATCTCTCAAATAAAAGAAAAAGGGGGTAACCTGAACCAAACTGCAGATTTACTTTTTTCCAAGTCTTCATATTTTTACATTATCATTTTATTGTACATTATATATTGGATTCCCCTCCTCTACAACAAAAATTCAAATGAAAATCTAAATAAAGATAATGAAAAAGAATACTTAACATGTTTGATGGCCTCTCGCCTTTCAGAGTCATGCTGGCAAAGGATAATTTTCAAGCCAAAAGTGTCCCAGCCTATTAGACACCCTTGGCAATTTCTACAGCTTAAACTGAGTTTAGACAATTATTCATTAAAAACATTAATTAAAGATCAACATTAAAAAATATCGACAATATGAATTTATAAGTATACATTAACAATATTCTCTTTTTATTGAAAGTAGTCTGCATTTGTAGTGAAACAAAAATCATGCCTTGATTAATGTAATTTTAATGTACCAAGCTCTTAGTAAAGCAAATTATACATTCAATTCTTGGTATCTATACTTGATATTCTTTAATACTAACAAAGATTACATGCATTCATTGAAGGAAAACTATACACTCTTCTGTCTGAGCTTCTCTCACCAGTAAAGAAATAAACTCTATATTGAAAAATGCATGTGTTTGAAGTTTTGACCTAACACAGTGGATTAAGGTTTAGACAATATTTACTTTGCTGCATTTTGGTTCAGAAAGGGCCAAATGTGAAGATATGATCCTGGCCAACTTTACTGTTTCCATAACAGTCTCTCAGTAAAAAGATTTATATTAAATACAGTGAGATATAAAATAGATACAAAATAAGCTACAACTTTATAGCCACCCATTGGTAAAAGTCTGTAGTTAATACATTTGGATAAATAACTCAACTCAGCAGCAAAGTGGTTAAACATTTGTGATTTGATTTTATCTCAGCTCGGAATGTGCTTGGAGTGTCCCACTTCTAACAACTGTTTGCTAAGTTAAGGCTTCAGTGTTTACACAGCGCTGAATGAAGCAGCCTGGTCACCAGATGTGACTGCTTCCCCAGACTGCCGTCCTCTCAGTCAGATCACTGTCCTCATGGTCCCTGCTCCAACCTTCTTCCTTAGGACGTCCACTAGCCTTTCCAACCTAAGTTGGGGACGGGGGGGCGGGAAGAGAAAAAAAATATAAAAAGGGCAATTATTGTCAGGAATGTTTTGGCTGAAAAAGGACAGTATTTGCCTAGGACCAAGCAGTCCTGGTAGTCATGTTAAGAAACAAAGCATTATTGTAAGCGAGAGACACTGCTGCAGAGTGCCAAATATCTGAGGTTAAAAAAAACAGCAACACAAACTTTAACCCAGATCTTCAGATTATGTCAGCTTTAGATGCTACATGAAAAATACAAGGTACTCATTTCAATACATATACCTACTTGCATTAAGGTTGTGAATGAATCATTTACTATGCAATGACAAGATGGCATATTAAATGTAGAGCAGTTTCAAATTGATTTTTACCTAAGAGGTACATATTTCAATACAGAAACACTATCAATCTTACACTTGTTACTGAGCTAAATAAGTGACACATTGGTATATTGTACAATTCTTATGCATTAAATTTCTTTCTTTTTCATAGAGTCAGTTGATGAAAATAAAGCCAGGAATTAGGTGGCTAGCTGGGAAAAACTTCATGTCTCAGTGGCATGAACATAATTTAAATATATACAAATAATCTGATGCTAATAAAACCAGACTTTCTGTACTACATTTAAAAAGAAGCTTCTATTCACGAGTAATATAGACTAGCAATGACTATATATGCTTTAATGAAAGAGATAAGTGATTTTTTCAGTTGATTAAAAACTCACCAATTACACTGAAAAAAGAGTCAAAAGTTCAGAAGTTCATTCTGTAGTGTTCTTAGGCTACTCTCTGGGAGGGAGATCACATTCATGTGGATCAGTGAGAGTTTTGCTTGACAAAAGATGATGGAATCAGACTATTAATTGGCGTTTTTCCTTTTATTTTCTTTACTGAAAGCATAAAACCTCAACCAAAAATCTTGCTTGATGTTATACACACAGAAATCTTCCTTATAAGTGAAAAGCACAGCCCGCAGTTTCCATATACACAATCTTCCCTCCAAGACTGAGGAGTGACTTAGTCTAGTCTGCTCCAGCTTGCCTCATTTATATGGATCCATGCATGAGGCTCCTTTGCAAATAAACACAGCACAGAGCTAGACACTAAAGGAATCAGGGTATTCTGAGTGTCCTACACACTGTTTTAAAAGGACTGATCAGCTGCATGCAACACTGAAAATGAGCACAAGTTTATTGGATGATTCTGCATATATTCAGACTTCCGTTAACAGAGTACAGGAATACCAAACAAAATAATTCAGTGCATCAAAAATCTTTGCTTTGCATATGTAGTAATGACCTTAGAGTAAAAAGGCAAATCTTATCTAAGCTTATCACTACAAATTTCTCAAACGTAAATTATATGTAAGTATTATACATCCACTAAAACAGCTTCAGACTAGCAATACAAATACCTGAACGAGAAGATTCACTGGACAATTCACTGTATTCATAGATGAGTCTGTATTAGTTGGACTTTCCCTAGTGATAAAAACTAGTGCTATCTTATATACTGTGAATACTATGATTAATAGAATTACATAAATCCTTTAAGACAAAGTTTCACTAACATGAATTGTGGAGGAGAGAGAAGTAAAATGTCAGTATAAACATTTTATCATAGTACAAAGTATGATAGTACATAGTTTGTATGATAGTAACTTGAATTAACTGTTAACGAATGGCTCCCAGCAGAAATCTTGACAAGCCATTAATAGCATTTCTTGGCATATACTGTAAAAAGTCAGAAAATACTACTTTCAAGTTGTTTAACTACATCCCTCCCTCACAGTATCATTTACACTATTAAAAAAAACCTCCTCATAATGTAAAAACAATCTCTACTCTGCATAGTTATTATTATCATGATGAATTCAGAATCAATGGAATCCCAAATTACTGAGATGAATCTGTGTTGTGCTTCTTCTGGCTTCTCCTTTACACAAAGGCTCATCTCACTATAGGTTCCTTTTTATACATTAGAATATCTTTCTACTCAGAACTCTTATATCTTGCTAAGGTAAGAGGTTAGGAGGAAATACTTAAATATCATGTTTTGCAATGTCTTTACTATATTTCAACAATTGCCAGATCAACCCACATTCTCAGTTTATCCAGGTTGAATGGTTTATGAAAATTTGATCTCAGAAATGAGAAAAATGTCAATTACTTAGTTTTGTGAAAGCTTACTGACTTCTGAAACACAATGAAGCAGCTATTCCTTCCTGTAAGGAATGGACGACACCTGCCAACCATGGGCTGTGCCAACAGGAAGGGAAGCGTGCACGTCTGTGGAGGCACCTTGCAGGATTTGCCTGCAGGCTATTCTTTGCTGTCCAAATCAATAATATCCTTTAAAAAATTATGTCACTTACTGAAATAGACTCCAACTGCTTTACGTGTTACTCAACGATAGCTTCCCAAGGGCTTCATGAAATAGGAAAAGGGTTAGAACCAGGATTAGGATTTCTCCATTTTAAATACGAACACACTGAAGCACAGTCAAGTAAACCCTTCTACAAGGTCCTGAGGTAAAACAGTGACAAATCTGCGCCTGGTTTCCTTGTTCTTAGTTCAAATTTACTTCTACTAGGGTTTTGGTTACTAGAGAGCTGCAGAGGTCAGATTATAGGTTGATGGATTATTTGTCTTAATAACTTCATTAAAAATTTTTTGTCAAGTCCTTATTTAAGTCAAATTGGGAAAGTATTTGCTGGTGTATTTCATCTGCTATTTTAGTAACACATTATAAAAAAGTAAATTTATGACATTGCACATAATTAGGAAATAAGTTACAATCTGTTATTTGCTATAACACAATTTCTATACAAACTTGAAAAACATATTTACAGCTATATTTTAGATAGAAATCCTATTTTTTAAGTTAACATTATTTTTATATTTTCTGTATATCGATAATACATATATACTACAGTGGAATACATAGTTTTCCATCAAGTAGATGAACCATAAGCTATTTACCAATCTTCCTAATTGGTTTACTTCTATTTTTCACTCTAATGAATATTGTGATATATTTTAAAAGGCAAGTAATACTTAATGAATACTGACTATGTGTCAGGAACTATGAGAAGTAATTTATGCACATATTTAACTTTCATTATAACTCCACGAGTAGATGTTATCATGAGATGACAAAACCGACGCACATAGAGGATAACTGGATCAGATCCACACTGCTGGTGAGTTTTGGAGCTGGGGTGCGATGCTAGGTGTAATTAGTACATTTCTGATCCCTCTTGTGTGCTGCACGGCTTCCAAAAGTACTGCAACTTTTAAGGCTTATTTCTGAATTTTTGTGGGCTTGAGTTACTCTTACTGACTAGATAATTCTTTTTGCAAAGTGACAGAAAGGAGAGAAAACAGAACAAATTCTTCCTCATCAACTGAATTGTACCAAAGTAAACGTCTCACTATAGTTTCCATTTTGAGAGTCATATTTGTATCTGTCAATGTGAGAGCAGAATTCTTATCTGCTTGACAATTTTCTCCCCAGAAAAAGCATTCTCACTCTTAGGCAATGAGGTCGCCCCATCAAACATATTTGGCTTTTTATTATTTTTTTTCAAGGAGAAAGAACCAGGGAAATCCAAGAGATGGATAACAATCATCTTCCAGCAGAGGAAACAGAAAAGCCACTAGCAATGTTGCACTTAGGTTTGCCATTAGCATCAAAGATCTTGCCCTCTCTCAACCATAGCAGCAGGGAGAGAAGACTTTAAATGTTGCTTCTTCTTTTACTATTATGGCTGTTCTTCCTCTGCTGGTCTTTTTAATGTTGATTTATTTTATCATCTTTTCTTTACACGTTTTATACTTTCTGCAAAAGAAGTTATTTGCTCCCTTGATTCCACTTAAATGCTATAACTTCCAAATACAGACCTCCATCCCAAACCCCTCTTCTGAGTTTTAGACTCACAAATTCAACTGCCTTTAAGACATCTCCTCTTGCTTATCCCACAGGCATATAACACTCAGCATATCTAAAACAAAACTTACTATTTCGCCTCCCATGCATGTTTCAGCATTTCTTATCTTGATTAATGTTGCCATTCATTACTCCACCTTTAAGTCGAAAAAATTTAGAAAAATTTGTATTTTCTTTTCTCACCTCCTCTTGGACCTGTGAAAACTTTGTGATAAAACCACTAATGTAGACAGTGGGAAGCAATGAAAGGGTTTTAACTCATCCAGTAATATCATTTGCATTTTAGAAAGATCACACTGGCAAGAATGTAGGGATGGGATGGAGGCAGGTTAGCCTCCAGGTAGGAAGTCCAGAGAGCTCCTGATTAAAACGATCCTAGTGAGCCCAACAGTGTGAATGTACTTAAGGTCACAAAACTGTACACTTAAAAATGGTCAAAATGGCAAATTTTATGTTATGAATATTTACCACAACAAAAAAATTAATCCTAGTGAGACTTGAAGGCTTGAATTGGAGCTGCAGCAGTGCAGAGGGAAAGAAGGGGAAAAGTTTGAAAGATACCTAGGATATGGAATCAAAAGAACTTAGTGACTTTTGTGGGTAGGATGGGGCGAGATGGGGTGGGCAGGAAGGATGACTCCCAGGTGTCTGGTTTTGGTGACTAGATTGACTGATACACGAAAAAAGAGAGTAGACAGGAAGAACTGCAGGTTTTCGTTGGGGAGTATGTGTGTGTGGGTGAGTTCAGTTTGGGTACATATAAATTTGAGGTGTTAGTTGGACAAATAAGTGGGGATGTTAAGTAGACACTTGGATATAAGAGTTTGTGTTAAAGAGAGAATTCTAGATTTATGGTATAGATCTTAGTTCAATCAATATTTGTTTGGTAATTCCTATATACCAGGTATTTATCTAGGCATCGATTATTCAAAGAACAGGATGTGATCCCTGCTCATAAGCAGCACGGAAAGTAGACCTTTATATGAATAACTCCATAAGTTACTGGTAAATGCTGTAATAAAAGGATAAGCACAGGTTTTAAATAGAGCCTGGCTTGGGTAGGGAAGGAGAGGAAGGGCCTATAAAGGCTTCCTGGTGATGCCTGCGTTAAGTATTAAAGGATAAGAAGGAAACAGTCACTTCAAGAAGGGTGGGAATGGAGAGGGCAGGAAGGGCATTCCAGGCAGAAGAAATAATATATGTGAAGGCACAGAGGTATGAGAAGCATGATGTGCGTCAAGTCCTACCGGTAGTATGGTTTCTCAGGATCATGAAGTAGGAGGGGGAGAACGTCAGGAAATGAGGCTGGAGAGGTGGGCCATGACTAGGTCTTGCTTTGGTTATAACTGAAGCCATGGGGGTGGATGGAATTGCTTAGAGAGAGAAATTAAAAAGAGGAGTAGGAAGGGGATAAAACCAAAATGAAAACAAATATTTAAAGTAAAGAGACCGGCAAAAGAATTTGAGAAAATAGGGTAGTAAAAGATGGATCAAGAGTAGGTGCTGTCACAGAATTCAGGGAAGAGAGTTTCAGGAAGGGAGTGATCAACAGAGTTAAGTATTTAAACAAGTCAAAGTGAAAAGCACCCATTTGACTTGGCAATTAGGAAATGAAAACCTTTTCAGTGGAGTTTTAACAGCATGATGGAAGTAGGATGAAGCCTGAATGGAATGTGGAAAAGTGAAAACTAAGTATAGGCTTGGCTAGAAAGTAAAGAGAATTACAGTCATAGGGGGATGTGTGGCTGAGGAAGTTTTTAAAGACATGGATGGCATGTGGATATATTTATGGACTATGAGAGAGAAGACCATAGGAAGACACTAAAGTATAAGGGAGGAAGATGATACCTTTGTAAGCAGAGTCTCAGAGGATAGGATCATAGCACGACTTGTGGTATTACCGTTAAAAATACGACTGGACAACTTTTCCTTGGAGATCAAAGGGAAAGAGGTGGGAGAGTACAGCTGTGGATAATTTTGTAGGTGTGGAGGATGTTAATTGACAGAACTCATGCCTGCTAGATTCAATTTTCCCCACAGGGTAGGAGGGAAAGTTCTCCGCTGAAAGCATAGGTTGAAGAGAAAGGCTGGAGGAGAATGGTGAAGGTTGAATGGGACAAGAAAGGGAGGTGACCTGGGACATGTAAAAGGAGTTTCAGGTGGGATTGATGACCCAGCTATAGGTAGAGACATTGCCCATCATAATAGTATGACTTTTTTTTCCCTCATCAGCTCTATACTTTGCGGGTAGTTACAGGGAGGGCAAACTATAGAAGTAATTGAGAGTTTATGATTTATAGGGAAAGACAAGGGTATAAGGAGACTCTGTCTTTGGGAGAAAGTGATTAAACCTAGAATTCAGACTGGGTAGAAGAGAAAGCAAGTCTGTAAGAGACTGTTAGCTCAGGGGAGAATGGAGGGAGCAAGAGACTGGATGTCTTGATTTGTGTTGAGGCTAAAAAGCAAGAGTAGTTGGAATAAGGCTGTGGTTATTGTCAGAGAGTCAACTTTGATTTTAGGATTTCAGATGCAGAAAAGTTTTGAGTGATGACAACATCCATTGTAGCTGAAGTGGATAAGAGGTAAAAGTCATTAGCATTCAGGAGACAAAAGAATAGGACAGATTTTTGATATCGGTAGTGAAGTTTCTTAGCATGAATGCAGAAGTTGGGGTAGAGAGGAAGACACTGAATTAGGTGCCTGAAACTCACATTAAAGGAATGGCACTGATCAGGAGATCAGGAGACAGCACAGAAGAGGACAGATAGAGAGTGATGGAGCTGGATGGTATAAACCTCAAAGGAGGAAGGATTTCTACATGGACGTAGAAAGTATGAAAGTGGCAAAGGGGAACCAGAAGAACTCTCCTTCCTAGTATATAGGGTATAGGAAAAAGACTAGAGTCCAGTGGGCTGCGAGGAAAGAAATGTCCTTGGTAAATTCAAGTTTCAGGTGGAATATGTGTGTGAACCATTCAGTGCAAAAGTTGTGGATAGATGCAAGGTAGTGACAGTGGAAAGAAGGTTCCAGAAGGCAGACTAAAAAGAGTTGAGATCAAAGGAATAAAGAGAAGGAGGGAAAGATGGGGAGGGAGGAAGCACAGATCTGTAAGGAAGAGGATAGATAAATGATGGAATGTACCCACTTTCCCACACATAAATTGTAACTAATGAAATAAAAAGTTCTTGCTCAGTTTTAGCCACAATATGTAACTGAAAGATGCAGACTTAGACAAACACAGATGCATATAAAATGTACATATATACCCATATTTATGAATATATAGAGATATGGCCATATAAATATGAACACACACATATATGCTCACAAAAGTGCACGTAAGAAATATGGGAATATAAAATAAGAAAGGAATGAAGTTGAGAAGAGAAAAGAAGAAAGACTACATTTGAAACAGAATGGAGAGTTTGTAAGTGAAAAGGTGAAGGTAGAAGGAGATGAGAGAGCGGGCTGAAAAGTCTAGAAGGTGGCAAGAAGGGGGAAATGGAATAATAATTGTATGGTCAATAATTATGCCTTATTGTAACAGGAAATCTGCCTCCTTGGATCTTCCACTCATCTGCCTAGACTACCCTTTAAATCATTACCCTACTTGATCTTCTATATGAGGCGCAGTCAAAATGCTAAGAGAGCTGTCACGTCTTTACTGTTGTATTTTTTTCTAGGCTAACACTTCCCGTCTTCAAATGGCTTTGCACATTAAAGTTAATAGACTGTTCACCAATAGTGGCTGTTTTCTAGCATGTCTAGTGTCTAAAAATATTGAGCCCTGTATAATAATGCAGTCTAGTCATAAAGGAAAGTGGGACTGGAATCTCCCTTGATCTGGATATTTATTTGTTTCAATGCTGCCATGTTTTCCTCTTGGCTTCCACTGAGCTTTGGGGCACATGAGTCTACCCACTAATACTGTAGCCTGCTTTACTACCACGCCAAGCCAAGTCCCTCCTATTCTGGACATACACAATTCAAATCGCTGTATTGGTTATTTATTGCTGCATAATAAACCACCCAACACTTAGTGGCTAAAAACAAAGGCTATTGTATTTAATCGTGCCAATTTGGGCGTGGCGCAGCTGGGCAGCTCTTCTGCTGGCCTTGCCTGCAATCACTCACGCAGCTGCAGTCAGCTGGGGCTGGGTGGTCCCATGCCTGCCAGTTGGTGCTGACCTCTGGCTAGGACCCTCTCTTCATGGGTATCTCATTCTCATGTAGACCAGCCCAGACATGTACACGTGAGCACAAGTTAGCAGGAGGGCGACACTGGCAGTACTCCCAAGGCCTAGTTCAGAAGCGGAACTACATTACTTGTATGTTGCTGGTCACAGGGAGTCACAGGCCAGCCCGGACTCAAACGATGGGAAAACAGATTCTTCGTTTTGACAGGAGCAGCTGCAAAAAATCTGTGGCCATTTTTTATTCCACAATATTGATCCTAAATGCAATTTACCTGTATCTATGTCAGATTTCATCTTGGTAAATTTAGCCCATTTTTCCAGCAATTAGTATCTTTTGGCATCCTGTGTTTGTCTATCATTTCTTGTATTTATGATAAGCGTACCTCTTACCTTTTTAACTTAGTTGTTGAAAGATGTTGAAAGAAAGAACCAAGGGTAAAGTACTGAGACAAACTGAGAGACAAGCCTACAGGGTCATCATGTGTATTCCTATCCAATTAGCTCTGAATTCTCAGAACTGTGCAATCACTTCTTGATCTTGTCCACAAAGCTATTCTGAGATAGTCTGTCAAATGACTGTGGAAATCAAGATATATTAGAGTTCTTCCTCGTTCCTTACCAGTTATAGAGGTTCGTGTCTGAGATGCAGCTAGACCCGCAAGGCCCAATATATGGTAACTAGTATCAGTCTGGGTGCTAGAGCATACTTAGTCCTTAGTGGGTAGATCAGTGAGTGACTGGGTGGGTCTGAGCTAAGGTGACTGGACTGGCTATGGGTGCCATCTAAAATCACTGTTAACTCTGTCAATTAGAGCACCCAAAGGGCTTAATTTGGGCTTTAACAGATATCCCAAAATGTCTAATCTGATGATCCGTGGCATGGAAACAAGAATTTCTAGGCTGTGATGATAGTTGGCAAATTCGGTGTATTGCTTGCTGAAGTTGATATCATGCCTAGTATGGGTCACAGAACATAGCATTTACTCTATTTTTAAATTTAATTTTAATGTCTATCTGTATTTCAGCATTCAAGAAATATTTACTGAAAAACTTCACCAAAAAGCCCATGAGTCACTCTTCATCAAAATCGAGTAATAAATTCCAAAATATTTCCAACCTAAGAATACTATGATGGCATCGTGCATTTTGTCTTACCAAAAAAGATGCCATTTTTTTAAAATTGAATAGTCACTATTGAATGGATAGGGACTTATAAACAGATCTGGTTTTTATAAAATTTTAAGCCTAAAACATCTTTGTATTCTTAGTAAGCTCAGTGTTAATAATGGATTGTGGTTGATTTGGACATGGGTATAATTTATTTATCTAGAATTGGACATTATAACAATAACGGTTAAAATAAGATTTCAATTGTATTTACACAAGAGAAAATGAGGAAAAAATTGACACGAGCAGGAATGTAGAAAGCCGAAGTAATTATTACCAGGCCAATTTACGGAAGGAAAAAGAAGCTATAGGACAATTATTTACTATATAAATTTACATAAAGTATTTTGAAAAGGACACCACAAATATTTCATTATAAGTAGATAACAAATAGGGACTATAGATGAACACCAATTTCAAGATTTTTATTACAAAGCAGATTTAAAAGATATTTGTCTATTTCTTGGAAAATATTATCAATGCAAATGGCTAGGGAAATTTTTAAAAATGTTTTCCTTGAGAAAAGATTATGTTAAAAATCTTAACCTAGTTAATATGCCATTGATAAGTTTACATGGGTAAACTAGAACAATTAGAATCAAACATTCGTCTCCCTGTTAATCCCCATGTCACGATCTTTGAGATTAAGTAGAACCCAAAGAATATATTTAAAAGGCTGTCTTACTACCTACTTGATTGGGTCTCTCCAATACTTTATGACTGTCATGAGAATTTCCATCAGTACTGAAATGTCAGTAAACTTACAGCTCACGGAGGCTGAAGCAGACTATATGCCTAGATTTTGCTTAAATATATTCAGTAAAAAGCCTACCTTCAGCAAAAGTGTTGCATTCTCAGCTCTAGTTTTTGACCTAAAAATAATAACTTTCAAACCAATACTGTAAATTAAGTACAGAGTTTTACAACCCCAAACACTCGACAGTACTCAGGAAATAAAGCTTACAAAATTATGATGGTTCTTGAAATTATTTGGGGCCATGTCTTCGCTACACCTCAGATGAAATGGTCCCAGTAACACATGTTTTGTTTGGACCAGTCATGGGGCAGAACTGTGAAACTGGAAAAGTTTGTCTGTATTTTTCAAAGAGCTATGCCTAAAGTAACTTCGTAATAATTATTACAATGGAATTCCAACAGTAATAGAGTTATCTAGAGAGAGGGAAAAAAACCCAAACATTAAAAACCGAAACTAACGCTGAGCAGAAATGTACCCAATGGCACGTCTCTCACCTCCCATCAAGAATCCAGTTCCCTCATATTCTCCTCCCTTTGACTCTTAACACTAGCCTTAAAAAAATAATAACAATCTAGGGGGCTGGGCCGGTGGCGCAGCGGTTTAGTTCGCACTTGGCAGCCTGGGGTTCGCGAGTTCAGATCCCGGGTGCCCGTGGATGCACTGCCTGTCAGCCATGCCGTGGCGGCGTCCCATATAAAGTAGAGGAAGATGGGCACGGATGTTAGCCCAGAGCCAGTCTTCCTCAGCAAAAAGAGGAGGACGTTAGCTCAGGGCTGGTCTTCCTCACACATAGACACACACAAATAACAATGCTTTTTGATAATAATGTTAAGTGAATGGAAAAAAAAAAAAAGGCTACCCAGTATATCTGCAATTTATTATAAAACAAAGTTCTAACCCAAATCTGTGAATCTCTGATGGAGGAATTTCAGGTATCAATTGATAGGTATCAAAATAGATATATTTTGGGAATTGCATTCTCTCTTAAATGACACTAGGGATGTGACTACCATCTCTGTCTACATATAAGATTGTCTCTATTAATTGTCATTGGTTTTTTTGGCTGGATCTACATCTATTTAAAAAAAGAAGAAAAGAAAAACAACAAAAAATTGGGCACATGCAGTCAATGATATTTAGTTTTAAAGCATCATTACTAACCACTTACTAATTAGTTTGTTGATTTCTACCATAACTTTCAAGTTAATCAAATCTAATTCAATCCTTTCTCCCAAACCATTTTGCTGTATAAAAAGATATTTTAAGTTACAAGAATAAGGGATACAAAGAAATAATATAGATAATTTAGCTCCTCAGATATGTCATTATATAAAATATTATCATTCATTCATTCAGAAATTAAGCAGGGCCGGCCCAGTGGCATTCTGGTTAGGTTCTCGTGGTCCACTTTGGTGGCCCCGGGTTTCGCGGGTTCGGATCCTGGGTGGGGACAGACACACTGCTTGTCAAGCCATGCTGTGGCGGCTTCCCATATAAAGTAGAGGAAGATGGGCACGGATGTTAGCCCGGGGCCAGTCTTCCTCAGCAAAAAAGAGGAGGATTGGCAACAGATGTTAGCTCAGGGCTGGTCTTCCTCACACACACACACACACACACACACACACATACAAACAAGAAATTAAGCAATAAACTTGGATTTATTTTTGAGATTAAATAGAACATAGAAAAAATTTAGTACATGTATATTCAATTGTGCTTAGATGAGATATATGACATTCCTTATTCAATGTCACCACTATCTAAGGTAGGCAAGGCACTGAAAAGTTACTTATATTATAAACTAACATTTAGATGATCCAAAAAATGTTAGATTGACTAACATTTGCTAAAAATTAGGCTCATCAATCAATCATAATATCACAGTTATCAATTTAGATGACTAAGAAAAATAAAAGTTAGAGATATAACAATCAAAATATGTAAAACTTTGCATTCTTGACTTTTGTTTCATTCCATTTACAAATTAGAATATGGAGAAGGATTAAAGCTATATATCCTTCTTTATAGTATTTCTAAGGTAATTTTAAGTTTTGAATCTTAAAATAATAACTCTGGTATAATTTTACTCAGGGCTTAATTAATTAAGACTTTATTAGTAAATTAGATGTCTAGGCAGTCCACTGGATCCAGTCAGTCTACGGCAGCACTAGCGCAGTGGAGGATGCTATTAGGAAAGTACTTACAGAAGATAATGGAGTTATTTTGCTTAAGCTTCTAATTTAACATCAGAAAGTGATTGAGATAATAGGATGAATTAAGATCAAGTGACAATTTCATTGGGCTATTTCATTTCGTCTATCAGGATATTCAAATCATATGTAAGATTCCCAAGAAAACTCACCAGTAATAGGTCCACGAGGCTCCATGAGAGCAGGGACAATGTGCATTTTGTTCATCACTGTATACTTGGGAACTAGCAGAACTGGCTCTCACAAATCAATAGGATATTGTTTATTTGATTATGAATAAATATTACATACACACACATATACACACAGTGGGAATAAGGAGTAATTTCATTTACATTCTCAATTCTAAAGCAATGGATTGAAATTTTGATGATGACCTGATGACCCCTAAAAGTAGGTTTCAAGAAAGCAAATTACTCCATGTGAAAATTTGTAGCAAATATTTTATTTAGTCAAGGGTCTTTGCAGAAGCATATTAAATAATAAAAGCAGTGATATGAAATGAATAGATTTCTCCCACTTTAAATGGAGGGAGTTTGAGGCCTTGGTGGGAAAGATGCTAAATGAAATATCACCCTAAGTGAGAACTAAGTTAAGGTTATCCTTTCTGTATCAGGAGGAATTTAGTTAATGCGACAACAATGAATTACTGATTCTGAAAACCAGCATCTTCAGCTCTTCTTTTTGAGTTCATAACTTATCAAGAGAAAAAATGAAGCTCACAAAGGAATGAAATTGCCATGAATGTGGATTACTTATGCATCTTCTATGGGAGAAGCATCAGAACAAAAACAAGCAGGCACATGACAGAATGCAGGAGGAAACAAATTGATAACAAGGTCAACCATTTTAACTATTCCATTCAAAACGCTTTTGATTTTTAAGAACTGGGATAAGAATTTCTAAGAATTGAATTGTATGTTAGTGGTATTTTAAAAAAGAATGTGGATTAGTGGGAAAGTTCCTCTTCTTTTTCTTATTCTGGTTTTTGTGTTTTGCCCTACTCCTCAGCTTCTAGGACAATCCATATGAACATGTGCTTAAGGTACATAGGAAGGTACACAGAAGAACTTTATTTCCTTCAGACTGAAATGACTGTTCACTGATTTTATCACTGTCCTATTTAAAATACCACAGTTTCACTACTTTTAGAGTGTCTTTTGTTCAAAATTAAGAGTGATGAGTCACTTCCTTCTTAAATATTGTTGTGAAAACTGCTCAATTAGATTGTCCTAAAAGTTTTTTCCTATGGAGAACTGATCCTTGGTTTCAAGATAAGGATACAGTAAACAGAAGTGTGAAGTTTAATCTCATTCACGATATTATTAGACTGCTAGGTAGTCACTGCTTTCTGGCAGTTTAAAACTGTACGTTATTGGATAACCATTTTATAGAGTCCTACATTTTTTTATATGAATAAGGGAAATTACTCTTTCTAAATTATCAAACTTTAGCTAAGTAATATAACCATGAAAAGGCAGATTTCTCTGAAAACTTTATGACCCATACTAGTCATAGAACATATATTATTTAATTAGAATTATAAAGGTCTATACCACATATGTAAAAGAATGAAGCAGCTTTATATTTTCATCCATCTCAAAAATAGTGTGTATTCCAAACACATACACATTTTTTTGTGTTTTACAGATAAGGAATTCTGTATTCACAGAAAGGTGGGCATTTCTGATATCTACTTTTTGATTTCTGATTTTTATATGCCACTTCTAAATGTAATATCCATTCTTTAACGTCCATTCACTTCATGGGTAATACTTTTCTAGCACCATAGAAGACTTGAAATTAAATCACATACATCTTTCTTTTATATGTTAAAGTGTTAGTATTAAGGATTAATGGTCTTTATTCTCAATATCTAGATTATTCATTGGTGGTAAGTTAGTGACATGGGGACATATTAACTCTTTCAAGCTGACAGGACACTATTTAGTAAACTGCATCAGGGACTGAGTTGAATGATCTTAAATGTGAATTATACTCATGTTCAAATTTATTTACAGTGAGTAATTTATTCACTGAGGTAGATTTTTCATACGATTTCCTTTAGGCTTAGAGTATTTGCACTAACAACACATATAGATTTTTATATTCTAGAAACTACCTTAAATTTGGCAGCAAAGATAATAAATAAGGTCTCATATATTTATAATGATTATGATTTACACAGTATTAGAAGGCAATTTGTAAGGCCAATGAAAATTATTCTTTTATCTTCATTGGTAGAGCAATTCCCGTCTTGGTGTAAAGAGCAGAACCTCAAACCTGCCTCCTAATAAAATTGATAAAATCTTAAAAGTTTTTTCAAATATTCTATAAAGCATGATACATGAAAATTGTAATTTATTATTATTTTTCTTTAGATTAGTTTAGGTTTGGGCAATCTGGTAGTGTTTACATCTTCTGGTCTATGTTTTGTTTCTACCAAATTTTTGCCTAAAATTGTAGAAATACTGCTTTTGAGTGAATAACCTAGATGATATTAATGAATAATTGCTGTAAATCTTTCCTAATAGCCTGTCCTCATCATGTGCCTTTTAAAACAAAACAATTCTAAAACTTCTTTCTACATGCTGCTTTCAGCCGCTTACATCTGGACTTTTTTTAAAATATTCACTCACCAGCCTGGTTCAGAACATTCTTTCCAATGGTATTACCTCAGTTTTGATCTGCTGTTTGCCCAGGAGAGGAGTCACATATTGCCTTCTGCAGAATGACACCTCAAACCACAGCCTTGACATTTGGCCTGTCTTTGAACGGCTTGAGATACAGCTCTTAAGAATAATCTTGAGCATTCAGAATAACTTTGGACGTTCTGATTTTTAGCACGAACCTCCACACACAGAGTTTAGTTATGTGGGAAACAGGGTTATACAATCTAAGTTGCCATCCTTTCAAAGACATTCCCCTGGGTGTTTCTACTATTCCCAGAGAAGAGTCCTTAGAAGCTCTTCCCTTCTCTTGCTCTTCAGTTTCTGGAAGCCAATTTTGATGAGTTTTATATCTGCCGTCTGACAGTACTGTTCTCAAACTCAATATTTTTTCTCATAAGTTTCTAAGTTAGGGTTACACAAAAAGAAAATGAAATTAGTTCTTAGCACTGAACTAAAGACATTCTATTAATGGTACTGTGTTGTTCCTAACTCTTAGGCAGAAAATCTTAAAATACCGACTGCTTCTTTACCCTTCACATCTCTTTAGTCACCAAATCATAGTTTTCCTCTATAGTATTTCTGATATGAATTCCTTCCTCCCATTCTCACTGCTACCAGCCCACAGCAGCACGCCAGTTATCTATTATTACTATACTATATAATTATGATTGCTTCTTAGCTGGTACTCCTACCTCTAACACCAACCTGCTTCAATCAATCTTACACAGAGCTAAGTGAGACTGATGTTCCTAAAATGCTATTTCTACCAAGTAACCTCCGCTGCCTTCAAAATTCTGCAGCAGCTTCTTATTCCTTATCGCACGAACTCTAAAGACCTTCGCATACTCTTGAAGGCTCTTAGTAACTCGGCCTCGCCTCGCCTATCTGATGTCATCCCACAGGAACCTCTGCTCCTGCCAGGCTGACCTCCGTACCGTCTTCTCACGTATATTATTATATTCACTCTTGCACCTCTGCTTCATTTATGCTGTTTCTCTCCTCTTTTACCTTCTCTTCTTTCCTCTCTGCTTATTCGTATCTCACCCATTCTCCAGGGCCAAGTTCAATTTCCTTGAGGCCTTCCTTTTCCATGTATTACCTGTACTGAACAATTAACAGGTTATTCAGTACCATTCTATTGTACAAAATAATAAAAAACCAGGCAAAATATATATTAATATATTACTAGCATTATATGCAGATACAGGATGCCGGATACTTAACTCAACAATTCCCCTTCCAGGAATTTGCACCCTCTCTAAATATTTAGTTACAAGTGTGTCCACTGCAGCAGTATTTGGAAACAACTAAATGCCAACACTCTAAACTTCTTGTGGGCAAGAGCTATACTAAATAGTTTTTATTTACTTCACTACATTTAATAGAATGCTAAGTACATGACACAATTTTTTCGTGTGTGAGTTATCTTTCTCGATATCTTGTAATAACAGTAATAGACATGAAAATAAAATCCAAATTTGTTGCTTTTCCTCCCTACACTGGTCCATATTTCTCACTAAAATCCTTTATCTTTCCAAGAAGAGAGAAAATATTTGTAATTCCATACAGTATGTAGTCAGACTAACAAGAAACTTTTTGTGTTAATGCTTACAACGAAATGGCTAGGAGAAAAGGTATTGTCAGCTGTAAAGGAACAAGTTGAAAGAGTTCAGCTTACTCATAATTATTACCTTTTTGCCAAAAAGTTTCCATAGGCAGCGTGCTTCTAAAGCTATGTACATACACCCAGAGTCTTAAATCATTCATATTAACCTGTCAAAAGTGCTGGTCCACAATTTTGACACGCTTACTGAGAGCAGTGGATGACTTACCATCCTTGAAGCAACATATTAACTCCTGTCTAAACTTTCTCTCTCCATCTGAACCACTGCAGGGCAGCTCTTTGATGGGACACATGCTCTGCCCTTCTCAGCTTCATGTCATTCTGCTCTATTATGTGCCAGTGTCTTTGAAGGCGATAAAAAGCTATATTAAAATGTATAGAAATTTTGAATAATAAGTTCCTCAGTCCTTGTACCATGAGAAGTATATCCAAATTAAATTCTAGCTATGACTATATATCCTTATATATACAGCTTTTACAATTTAGGTCATTCTTATTGTAAAAAGTATTTGTGATAATGTATTTCATAAGTAAAGGGCAAGATGAAATATTATCTACCTACTATAAAAAACCCAGAATCGTATTTATCTCTTTTTTATATACCTGAAGAGATTTAAAATCTGCAGTTCTTCAATGGTATCTCTATTAAAAGCCTAATTGTTCTTCTGCTTAATAGAAACCTTTTCGAACAATTCTAAATATTTTTTAACTCAACAATTCTACTTCTAGGAATTTGTGTCCCCTGCAATAACTGCAGATATGTGCAAATATTTACCTGTAAGTATGTTCATTGCAGCAGTATTGTAAAACAACTTGATAATAACAATAAAGAATTAAATAAATTATACTACAACCATACAATAGATTTAAAGCCATTTAAATTATTTAGTAAAAGGTTATGTATAATGAAAATTATTCATAATATATTAAGTGAATCAGCTTATAAAATTGTATGTACTATATGAAAACATTTTGTAAAAATGCCAAGTTGCCTAGTGATATTTTAAAATTTTTCTAAAATTAATGTTTACTGCTTTAGTAATTTGCAAAAATATATGCTGTGGTTAAAACGTATTTTAAAAATGTCTGGCCTATCAAAACAATATTATTTAATCTATCTCTTGAACAAGAGGGCATTTAAAAGAGAAAAATACAACCTCTTTCTCTCCCATTCTCACTTATTTTTTGCTGAACTCTCCACAGGTTTGGGGATCCTATGAGGTTGACAGCTTAAAAGTTACAGGTGGCTATAAAGTATTTATATCCAGCGTGTATATTTTGTAGTTTTACAATTTTACTTTTTAATAATAGCTAGAAATTTCCCAGAAAAATAAAGTAAGGGGACATAGGGTCCACAAAGATGGAAGAACTATTGATTTCATTGTTTTTAACATCATAAATCAAGGCTTTACAATGTTGCTAATTAAGCATTTACAATATTTTGAAAACCATTTGAATTGAAAGAGACAGATTTCCTTATAGAGTCAGGGCGATTCCAGGTACCTTTTCTTTCATCTCCTGCACCCAGATGAGGCCAACCCAGCATCAAGAGTCAAACCTCGCATTGTTTTCTCATCCTGTTTGTTCCATCCTTGCAGGATATTTGCTTTGGAAGAGGAGATTTATGACTAAATAGCATACTGGCTAAGATAAACCAAACTGAATTAGTATTAAGGTATTAAAAACTATTACCTACCGGACTACTAATTAATAAAAACAAACTTTGTTTAAAAGAAAAAAAAAGTACACAAAAGACCAAGTTTATAAGTAGCTCTAATACTTTTCCTAGGCACATAATCATAAATCATCACCATCATCATAAAAAACCTCAAGCAACTCAAGAGAAGGCAAGTTGCCTTAGTGATCATAAAATACTACAATTTAACAATTAAACTTGACACTGTAAAAGAAAAAAAATTTCTCTGTTGAAAAAAGAAATAATGTAAGCAAAATTTTAAACAGGGAAAAACGTTCACAGGACATATAATAAAAAGCTAATTTGTTTGCCACCTAAAGAGTTCTTACAAATCAATAAAAATTGATTAACAGTTCAATACAAAAATGGGAAAAGGTCATGAACAGGCAGTTCACATAAAAAGAAAGTTATATTGCAAATAAAAATATAAGAAATTGCTAAACTTTATTCATAATTAAAGTAAGGCATATGAAAATGAGATATAATTTTTCATCTTTCAGATTGCAAGGTTAAAAACTTTGATACTACTAAATAGTGGTGAAGCTTGGGGAAATAAGCATTCTCATAGATTTTAGTTGTTGATAGAACTTTTTAAAAGAACGATTCGGCTATACTTAGAATTAAAAAGGCACACATTTGTTGAACTTCAAATTTTTAATTTCTAAGAATGTATCCTATAGATTTACTGAAAGAACTCTACAAAAATATGTTTAAGGAAGGCTATTCACCTGTAGCATTGTTTGTGTGAGCAAATTAAAAAAAAAATCCAAAAAAGCAAATCCAAATTCTTTTCTCACAGACCACGCACTCTTGTCTACAAAAGATATACATATAGAGTAATTTTTTAAGATTCAAATGATACTTTTACAACGTTTTGTATTGGCTAGAAATTAACAATCAGTGCTTATATTTTTAAACGTCTGTAAGGAAGCTGATAATATTTTAGAGACTGAGATTTCCAAGTTAATATTTTTAGCACTGTCAAGATACCTGTGTTTGCTTTACCTTTCTTGGGGGCATCAGTATAAACTTGCTCATGAGTAGGCACATGCCTTGCCCGAAACAGCAATCAGTCACAGAACTGTGATGGAAGAGGTCCTAGGGAGAAGGCCAAAACAGCTCGCGTTTGGGCTCCAACAAGAACTTGACACTCTAAAATAATTTTAATTGTTTCTATGGTTTGTGTTTCTATGGTTTAATTGTTTCTATGGTTCCCTTTAATGGCCCATCCCTCAAAAGCTAGCTGGAGCCTGTAATAAAAGGATATCTTTTCCAGAGAAAAACCACAAATCCCTCTTTCAAAAAAATCTTTAATGTGTGGCTTTTACTTTTTCTTTTTACTTAATCCAACTAATAGGTGGTTATGCATCTCGCTAAACATAAAACTCACTGACTTATGAGACTCCAGAAAAAAACTTTAATAACAATGAAATAAAGTTTGGGGGAAAATGTTGAAAGATAAAAAGCTCCCACTTGTGACAAATCCCTCATAATAAATTCAGCCTAGACCATTAAGTTACTACATCATCTGGTATTATAAAGCAGCATATATACAACTACCCTGACCAAAGGCTTGACAAAAGTATTAGCTTGGAGAGGCTAATATTTAACAAAGTTATTAAAAATTATATTTAAAACTATTTATCACTCTTTTGTGAGTCTTCTGTCCCTAAAACTTAAACAGCTTTTTATATGTCATAATCTCTTAGAAATACTATGGTAAAGAAGCCACTAGGAATATCCTCTACTTTTTTCCATTGATCCTCTCCATCAATGAGGGATAGTCAACATACCACCATAGAGGAAAGAGTGAGATCTTTCCCCTAAAATTCAATGATTGATACTATAGGCACAAAAATAATGTAAAGTATTCATTGGGTATCCTTTTGTTAATTTATCAGGTCCCATTATCTTTGTATGGAAAAGGAGGTTATTTTCATAAGCCTTTACTGTACAATTTTAAAGTTCAGAAAGCTCTGAAAAACCAAAAGTATTTTTCTAAGTTTGCTATAAACTCATGTAGCAGCAAAACCTGATCTAGGGTGACAATTCATATGTTTCACTGCAGAAATATTCATGTGTTTGATTACAGGGTGCTTCTCTAGAATAACTGAAGGTGTTACATAATAAAGGGAATATATATCATATTACCTTTATAAAATTTGAAAAATTCTAAATTCTGAAACATATAGCCCAAGGGCTTTAAATGAAGGATCTGGATCAGATTAAGTTCTGTGTTATTTCTTTAATAGGTGAATACTGTACATATGCTATAGCACATTCAATTTAAAAAATTTTTTAAATAAAATATTTTGGGGGGGCCTGAATCTTCAATTTTAGAGCATTTTTCTATGGCATACCCTACTAGGTAATCAAAACTCCTGGCAACACAACCCACAGAGTTAATGGAACATGCATGCTTTTCACAACTATAAAACCTCCCGACCGGGGCCACCCGGTAGCGCAGCGGTTTAGTTCGTGCTTGGCAGCCTGGGGTTCGCGAGTTCGGATCCCGGGTGCCTGCGGACGCAATGCTTGTCAGCCATGCCGTGGCGGCGTCCCATATAAAGTGGAGGAAGATGGGCACGGATGTTAGCCCAGGGCCAGTCTTCCTCAGCAAAAAGGGGAGGATTGGCAACAGATGTTAGCTCAGGGCTGGTCTTCCCCACAAAAAAAAAAAAAAAAAGACAAAAAAACAAAACAAAACAAAACCTCCCGACTGACCCAAGTCTGAGACAGGTGTCCTTCCTGAGCGCTCCCACAGTGCCACACACTTCCCCTATCATGGCTGCTGTTTACTTGTCAATACCACTTGTTGACTGTAAGCTCAGTGATGGCAGGTGCTGCTGTCTTTCATTTATTCTACCAGTGATTCCCAGTGTCTAACTCAATGCTTGGTGAATAGTACACACATGATTAAAATAACAATTGAACTGGAGAGCAGAAGAAATAAGTTTCCAAGAATTTTCTAAGTACCTTCAGATAATTCAAGGTACTTAGAAATGGGCAGGCACTGCTCGCACTCAACTTTCATCTTTTTGTTATTGAAAGCTCTTTTTAGTCTTGTTTTACCAAAATATTTTGACAGCTGTCCATTCACTGACATTTCAATTGTGGCAATAATCATGTTTATCATTATTTCAACTTATTTCTTGGTAATCTTTCAGATTAATTATTACAATTCTTTGTCCTTTTAAAATAAGATTCAGTGTTTAAATACTTACATTTGATAACAAATTTTTGCCTTATTTCCATTGCTGCTGAATTTTTAAAAAAATTATGCTTATCATCAATAACATCAATATCAATAACAGATTTGAAGTACCAATACAATTGCTACACTTCAGCATACATTCACATTCAAATAATATTGATTAGCTTTCTAATTCACCACAGCTGAGCACTTTTTTCCCCCCAATATTCTATTTTTCTCATTTCTACTAGTAGGGCTGGCTTAAATCTTGACTCAGATTCTCTGCATACATCCTAATTTGAAAGAGGTAAAAACAGAATTCCTTCTTCCTTGCTTCTTACACTAGCTAGCGGCACTTTGAATTTTAAAATTTAAATTTTTAAGTAGGAAGCTGGCCAGAACTGAGAGCAACACAGCCAGATCCTGCTAAGTGCCCTGTTTGTGATCTATTAGTTTCTGAATATGCATGATTCTTGGTACCTAATTTTGGCTCAGGCTTTGATTTCTTTAGAAGTTTTGACCCTGCCATGACCTTTGGTTTCTTTAGACGGGATCTTGTAGATTTTCAGAGGATTGTGATGGTATCCTAAGGTCAGATTTGGTTGTACATTTTCCCACAACTGTCACTGCTCATGAAACAATATGATTAACTGAATGTCTTACGGACCACCAATTTTCAGCTACCTAAGGCCCAATAAAAGTAACAATTAAAAAAAAAAACTTTGTGGAGGCAGCTTCTGACATAGCTCCCAATGATTCCCGCCTCCTGGTATTCACACCATTGAGTAATCCCCTCCCCATTGGTGTGGACTGGACCTAATGACTTGCTTCTAATGAACAGGGTATGGCAAAAGTGATGGGATGTCACCTCTGTGATGAGGTAACAATAGGCTGTGACTTCCATTCTGCTAGCTTACTCTCTTGTCCTCTTGCTTGTTCATTCCAATGAAGCCACCTGCCATGTGGTGAGATGCTGTACGGAGAGGCCCACACAGCAGGGAACCAAAGAAGGCTGTGAGGCCTTGCGCACGAGAGGAACCGAGGCCTTAGTCTAACGGCTCGTGAGAACTGAATCCCAACAACCACCGCGGGAGTCATCTAGAAAGTAGATCCTAGTCAGGCCTTGAGATGATGGCAGCCTTGTCAGACCCAGAGCCAGAGGACCCAGCTAAGCTGCACTGAGATTCCTGACCACAGAAACTGTGAAATAACAACTGTTTTAAGCCACTAAATTTTGGGGTAATTTGTTACACAGCAATAGATAACTAAACTAATAAAAACCTCAGAAGCAAAACATTTTTTGCCCTGAAACAAAATATAACATAAAATTATGGACTTGTCTGGTTAATACGTATCCATTATATTTTTCAATATGATACAAGTTCATTATTAGCAGGAAACAGATATAGCAAAGAGTTCTGGCACAAAATATTGACACATATGTGTGAATGACAGAGTTTTAAAACCTAAACTGACTCTTGGTAAGATGGTTCAATGAAAACTTTCGGGAAAAATGATCTAATCTATTAGAAGGAAAAATATACTAACTAAATAGTGTTCTTAGGTCATGCCTGGTATTGTAGACATCACACATATCACAGGATGTTATCTGGCCTCCTCATATAGCCTAATGGTAAGGTTATCATGCAAGAGAACTGCAGGTTATCTTCTTTTCATTAGATTTTTTTACACTAAATATAAGTAAAACAAATCCCAAATATTTTCTTAAATGGACCTATGAACAATTTGAAGGATTTACCTGTTTTAAGTGTAAGTCCTTTTTCTTGTTTTTGTGAGGAGGACTAGCCCTGAGCTAACATCCGTTGCCAATTCTCCTGTTTTTTGCTGAGGAAGACTGGCCCTGGGCTAACATCCGTGCCCATCTTCCTCTACTTTATATGGGATGCCACCACAGCATGGCTTGACACGCAGTGCTTCTGTCCGTGCCCGGGATCTGAACCTGCGAATACCGCACCACCAAAGCAGAGCGCACGAACTTAACTGCTACGCCACCAGGCTGGCCCCAGTGTGTAAGTCCTTCTTTAAGAAACTAAGATGTCAATAAGGATATCTACTCTTGGATGTCTTGTATATATTCAAATTAAACTTGTTAAAAATGTCTTTCCATTTCAGCTCTGTTCTTCTTCTAGTCTTCCCAATCCCAATGAATGGTATTTCCATCTATCAGGTTACTCAAGACAAAAATCTGGGAGTTCCCCTTAATACCCCACATCCCATCCAGGAAGTCTACCACCTGGATGCCACGTCGATCTCAATTCCCACTACTTTTCTCCATCTCCAATGACTCTCCCCTGGTCCAAGCCACTACAATTTCTCACCAGTGCTATTCCTTCCTAATGAGTCTCTCTACTTCTACTCTTGTCCCAATCCAATTTATCCTTCACAGAGCAGTCAGAGTTAATCTTTTAAAAATGCAGATCAGAACATGTCCCCTGATGAAAATCTATCAACGACTTCCACGGCTTGTAAGATAAAGTTAGAAAAGGGAAACTAACAGACTAAAACCTTAACGAGGGTTCCAAGGTTCTTCGAGACCTGACTCTGTGTACTACTTCATCCTACTTTTTTGTTCCAAGCTGCCGTGTAGCCACAAGATCTTCTTGCAGTTTCTTCAGTGTGCCAAGTTCTTTGCTTTGGCTCCATATGGAAGGTTTTTTTCCCCTGGCTAATTCCTATTCATACTTCTGGCCCCAGCCTCTTCCCTTAACGCAAATCTGAATTAGATCTCCCTGTTACTTTCTCTTATAGCTCATAGGAACTTTTCCTCATTGCATTAAACACAACTTGTGTGAATATTTAATACTTGTCTCTCCTGAAAGAAGGTTTGCTTCATGAGGTCAAGGCACAGTTTGATGTTGTTCCCAGTGCCTGACATATAGTACATGTTTAAAAAATATTTGTTGAACAAAGACATGAATAAAATTGTTCAAGATCCTGTTTATTGTAATTATAATTGGGAAAATATTTAAATCATGGCTTTTTATCCATTAGGAATTTTCTTTCATCTTTTTTATTTAGAATGAAATACATTGGTTTTTGAGATCTGAAAAAAAATCTAATATTTATATTTGGCAGGACTATTATAACTCATCTATTTACTTCCTCAACCAACACAACTGTAATAATTTATACTTAGTTTTTCACTTTACAATAACTAATTAGGACATCTACATCAACCGATTATAAATATAAACAACCACTTTCTAGTATTCAAAAGGGCTATTTCTGCAAGTGATAAATCTATCAGGAAAACAGCTATCACAGCTATATTTTATCACAGAAGTATAGTCTCTTAAAGAATTAGGCAGCCAGATGGGTTAGCTATTTAAGAGTTAGTCACATTTTAATGCGTAACGAAACATTACCTTAAGCAAGAATTATTTTAAAATGAGCAAGATGACATGATTGCTAAAGCAAACTCTTTGATGCATTCATCTTATTCGCTTGTAGATACATTTCCTTAATCAATGTAGTTTATTGTGTTTAAATTGTTACTAAATGTTAGTTAATAGTTTTTAATTCATTTTTATCTATCATAATATGATATAGAAAATGTATGAAATCAATATAAAATTCAATTACTAAGGATAAAGATTTTATTTATAGGTCTCAGTTTCATTCCCCTAAACAAGAAATATGATTCATATCTATTAATTTGCTCAAAGATACCACTAACATATACTTCTTCAGAATAATTACTTAAAATGTATTCCTAGGATATAAACATTTTTATTGTTTTACTATTCACTGGATTATTCAAAAAATTATGAGCAGTACTACAACCAATTTATACCACAGAATAAATGAGGTATTCTATTAAAATCAAATGTTTTCAGAGTCAATATAATCATAACATACTTTTTTGGACTCATGTGTTCACTTACAGTTTGCTTATAACTGCTTCATAGAGATAGGAGTTTGTACAGTACAAAAAGGCTTTATTGACTTATTACTTACAGAATATACCAAGCTACTCAGTAAACTGGAAAAGCTAGCTCTGGAGCTAGTATCACATAACAGCAAGTTGTAGAATACTTCAGAGCAAAATCAGACTGTTGGCATAGGAAAGACAAATGGTATAAACTGGACTAGCAAAGACTAATATTTAGTAAGTCCACTAAGACAAACAAATCAGGTCTTCAAGTTGTACACTTTGCTCATGGTGAGAAAAATATGTACTTAGCATTTTAAAGCATACAGTGAATCATTCTATAATAAACTATTAAATTTCCTTTTTTGAAAAATGTTCTCTTATTTGAAGATTTGTAAAGAAACCATTAATATTTATTTACTATGCTGCAACATATACTTTTTTCAGCAAATGATTCTTTTCTTTCAATAACTTATACCCTAATTTAACCAATTTAGGTAATTTATTTGACTTTAATATGTATTTGTAGGGGGGAGGTTGTTAATAAATAAGGAAAGTATTTTAAAATATGTTTTTGAGAAAATAAATGTTTTTATAAACAATATAAAAATGTTTTAAAATTGACAGAAGAGTAAAAAGGGTGTGCAAAACAATATAATGAAATTCTCTGAAGTGTCATTTTTTCATTTTGTAATTTAGAAATTCACAGGAGATTATGTAACCAAAGGTGGTAATGCCTGCTCTGAGTTCTATTTTTGAAGCGAAAGCATAAAATTATCATTAGATATCTTTGCCTCTAATTTATTTTTGCCTTTTAAGATGGGCTAGTTTGAGAACTTCTGCGTGCATATGAATGAGCAAAGGGGAGGTTAAGCGAAGATCAGAATAGCACATTCATCACTCAGTCCCTTAGCTGATTTATCATTCAGCTGAACATAGCTGGTCAACACTCCGTTTTGGGGCATAATTTTTTTTCTTTCCCAATTGTAAACTGTTTAATTTCCACCCCTAATGGACCACTGAATACTTAGAGGAAGCAGAAACTACACTGATGTTGAAATAAAAATTAATGACAGGCATGAAAATAAATCTGTAAATTTACCTCAAGATTTTCATCGCCAGATCTCTAAATTGTGTTCGTTTGATCAAACTACTCATATCGCCTATTTAGTTGCTGTTACTCACAAAACAAAGTTAAAGAGAGGAAATTTCGGAATAATAGTGGTATTTAATTTAGCTTTACGTATGTTGAAGTAAAGACCAAAAACCTAATATGCTATTTGTGGAAATATTCCAGCAAATGGAGGTCTGCGGGATAATAATAAACCTCTACTATTTCATTTTAAAGTAAAATGTTAAGCATTCCAGTATCAGCTCACGAGCCGTTATTTAAGGTTGTAACATGTTACTAAATTTTAACCTGCTTTCTTATATGCATTTAGTCCCTAAACCAAACTTAAAATACTATTAAATAACTGAATAAGTTATGCTTTTTATTATACAGCTGAAGTAAGTCAAATACCATGTGATGTTACATATTATGAATATTAAAGACTGTATTTAAATAAAATCTATAAAACAATCAATGCAAATTAACTTCTTTATCTTATACCAATGCAAAATGGATACTGAAAACTCCACCTAGAGAGTATGTGTTACTATTAGAGGGATTCAAGAGTCAAGAAAGATTGGGAAACATTGCTGTAACATTGCTGAGGTTTTTGATCATTTTAAACCCAGAAAAGTTTCAATTAATGATGGAGGAAGTGAGTCACTGATTTTTATACTGCCAAGTGAAATGCAGCAAGCTAGAATAACTGGTTAGTTTTATTAAGGTATCTTATTAAGATGGCTTATTAAGCTACTCACTACTGTTTTCATAGGGCTTTAGGCTGATACTAAACTTTAAAATGTAGGATTCTTTCCTTTCTAACTTTCATAAAAGTCATATATAATTAGCACTGAATGAAATTTTCTAATGTCAACACTTCAAATTTTGATTAACAGGGAATACAAATCAACCTTATTCAAGTTTAATTCAAAAGACTGACAACATCCTTTGGGAGACTAGTGGAGATAATATATCAATGCACCTTCAAACTTCAGACTAAGCCAGGGGCCTACAAAGTAAAAGTAATATTCAACTTATTAAGCTGGCATCGTCACAGTAATTTTCTCTACCTGGTTTATCTTTGATTCATAAAAACCACATATTCTCAAGCTGAAATAAACATTTAGGGTCTAGAATGTAATCAGGACCCTACTGACGATAGATATGATGACTGATCTACACAGATGATTGAAATAAAGACAAAGCAACGTTGACAAAAGTGGTACAGGTAATGACCGTGAAGTAAGGAACAGAGATTCAGCCAGTGGCAGACTCTCTGGACAGTATATAATTAAAAACCCGGCCAAATTCCACAGCGCGGGAAGAGCCGCAGTTGTTCAGCTGCATCAGACCACTATCACGTCTGAACGTGAAACACCATTCAGTAGAAACCATACAAGTTAGGGTAACATCGTTATTATTATTTTCTGAATGAGGGTATAGGGTGTTTTTTTTTCCCCTCCAGGAGTGTCTTTTTCATCTTTTTTTTTAACGTCTTCTTCTTTTTTTTTTTTTTTTTTGTGGGGAAGACCAGCCCTGAGCTAACATCCGTCGCCAATCCTCCCCTTTTTGCTGAGGAAGACTGGCCCTGGGCTAACATCGTGCCCATCTTCCTCTACTTTATATGGGACGCCGCCACGGCATGGCTGACAGGCAGTGCGTCGGCGGGCGCCCGGGATCCGAACTCACGAACCCCGGGCTGCCAAGCGCGGACTAAACCGCTGCGCCACCGGGCGGCCCCTCTTTTGCATCTTTTTTAGAGCATTCAGGGCTAGAACTTGGGTGAGGTAAATGAGGCACTCAATTTAGGTGAAAAATATAAGGGGTGTAAAAAAAACCTCAATAATCAAGATAAACAACATTTTAATGCAATAGTTTAACAAATCAAAATTAACCCCCAAATTGCATGCTAAACAAAATATCAAAATTTAAATAAAGAAAGGATCAGTACCTACTCTGATACTGATAAAGTCTCTAAGGCAAAACTTCTTTACATTGTAGTGAGTTTCCTTAAAAGATGAATTTTGATAAAAGGTTGTATGGTTTAGGTCTGCTATCATTTACATCAGCACAGAATATTTGAGTAAGAAAAATTTCTAAAGTAAATTTTAATAATAAATCCCTAAATATCGTTCGAAGGCACTTGACATCCTAAATCCCCATGTCTAAGCCCTCTCTGATTTTTAAGCTCTAAACTCCTTGGTGTATGCTAAGTTAAGTTTTCCCAAACTAGACTGATTGATTCTGGTGCCAAAGTAGCTTCTTTTAACTCACTGTATAGCTGATGGATGGTCTTTGCTTGAATTAATCACACTGGGGGTTACGAGGTGCTGGTTTTCTCATTCTATCTACATTTATTAACTGCCATTCTTCTGTACAAAACAGCTTCTTCCTTTTCATCCTCCATCTTTTTTTTTCATATCTTTACAGACTCTAAGGTGTAAAAATCAAATATTCTATAATCGAATACAGTTCTTTTTTTTTTGATGGATAAATTGTCCCAAGTTTGGTCAGTGGGAACCTTTTTAAGCAGCTCCTGTGTCCTTTTGACGTGACCTTATTAGTCTTTGTGTATTTTCTTGCCTTCTGGCACAAAAAGATAATCTAGACTCACTGTACTTTCCCTGCTCCAGACCTAGGACTTTGGCACTTTTTAATGGGAAATGTATTGAGAAACCAAAATCTGGATGTTAGATGTGTCCATTGCTTCTAAGGCCTTTTCAGTGGATAGAGCTAAAAAATATTTTTTTTAAATCATGAGTTCATACTGATATTTTCAATTCAAATGTCATATTATAGTTTCTTTTTCCTAATGCCATTTCTTTTACAGTGAAAATCTTGACTCCTAATAATATTTATTTACTTATTTGCTCAATCCAGCAGTATACATAAAATAGTTTCAAAATGTTAATAACCAATAGTACCACTAAGTATGAATACGCTGAGGAAAGTTTAAGATTTTTTGGCATTTCTTTTTGTCCTTAGAATATATGCCACTAAGGATGTGTAGTCAGAGTACGATGATCAAAGACACTTGAATTATTTTCTCTCTATAAGTATCCGATCATTTTGATATACAGTTAGGAATGTTTATTTCTATTTGTATTCACTTTCAAGGTTTGCTTTTTATCTTTTTTTATTTGATTTTAATTTCTGAATATGTAAAACATATACATGGTTCAAAAGCCAAAACTACACAAAAAGGCATAATCAGAAAAGTTGCACTCCCATCCCATGCCTGTATCTCTTTTCTATCTACCTCCAAAGGGGACTATTTCCATTAGTTTCTGGTTTATCCTTCCTGTTCCTTTTATTTGTATTTTCCACATAAAAGGTAGCATATTATTAGTACTTGATTTTTTCAATTAGCAATATGTCCTGAAATCACTCAGTGTCAGTTTATAGACATCTTCCTTACTCCTTCTTTTTCTTTTTTTTACGGTTGCATTGTATTCCACTATGTGAATATGCTATAGTCTATTCAACTATTCTCCTATTTGGGTTGTTTCTGTTTGCTGTTAAAAATACTGCTGTAATTGCTATATTGTTTCATATTCATGGAGGTATATATTCAGGATGGATTCCTAGAAGTGATTTTCCTTAGTCAGAGAGTAAATGCACATGTAATTATGTTAGATATCATCAAATTCTCCTCCATAGGGGTTTTTATCATTTTGCATTCTCAGCAATAATGGATGAGAATGTAAAGAACCCTCTTTACTTCCAGTTTCCAAGGTCTATGTGAAGAATTTCTTTCTCAAAGTTATATGGTATTTACCTTATGTCTCTGAGCTAAAATATTATTTTTTCTCACTTATGATTTCTGGTTCCAAAGAGGTGATTATAACTTTTTATATAAATTGTATAAGTAGAAGATATTCCTCAGTCAATGGCTTACATTTATAGAGCACAACATACTTTTCAAAGTGCTTTTATGCACATGCATCTTATTTGATTCTCACAGCCATGTTTTGAAGTAGATAAAGCAAGTACATCAGCTCCACCTTCCAGATGAGGAAACTGAGAAGAAACACAAGTTGATGACTTGTACATACCCAGTTAATGACAGTCAAGAGCCCTGTTAGTCCACTGATATTTCTACTAGATACTAAGTTGCCTCCCCTTTAACTTTCAATTGTAGTGTTTTAATTTATTACGTTAGTGCCACTTACTAGATAAGTATTAGGAACCAGACTTATCATATTTACTGCACAAATAGTAGAAATGTGAAAGCTATTAGTAAGTTATTTAAGTCCATATGTTAAGCTTATTGTGGATAATAAAGCTTAATTTGTTTGGGTTTAGCTCAAGAATTTCACATACTATAAAGTGCTAACTAAATCTAATAATAAAATTTATTCTGGAAAAATATTTCATATATTAACTTAAAGTAATGTTCAGTTATGTAAGCATAAGTAACAAGTTAAATACAGTGAATTACCTTTTAATACATAAACAATTATTTTGAATTTCTAAAATCTTAGAAAATCAAATGCAAAGTAACAAAATGTAATTTCAAGACTGCATTCAAGTTCAAAGGCTTCCTTTGTACCAAACAATGTCTCTTTGCATTCTCTGAAAATGTATGAAAAAAAGGTCTATTCCAAGTATAAAACATTTTGGCCAAAATTTTTAATTAGATTGATTCATCCTTGAGAATGGCAACATATATTTATATTATCAAGTGAGCTTCAAGAAAATATTAAAGGATGACATTAACAAACATTATAAATTCAGAGTCCTCAAACAGAAGCAATGAAATCAATGAGAGTAAATATAAACCCTGATTTTGGTCTCTTTTTCATAATGTAAACTGTTTTCCATAAAACACAATCTGTACATGAAAGATGTCACTTATTTTTGAAGTTGAAAAATAACAAAAAGACTTTAGACCCACATATAAAAGGTACTCTTTTTATCCTTTTCTGAGACAGTGACCTGTATACTCATTTAAAAATGAACACCACATCTTCATGTTATTAAATCTTTGTTTCGATCTATTAGTATTCACCAAAGTGCCATTTTATAAAACCTCACACTGAATGACAAGGCTGGAGGTGACCATCTGCAGCTTTCAGAGTCTGTGTTTGAAGTGATGAAAAGAGCTTTGTGTTTTCATTGCCAAGTTTGATTCTTCCAGTCATTAGGCATTCCCCTCAGATCGCATCAATGAAGCCGGACTCTCTTACACCCATGTGTTAAATTCTCTTCTCCTCATGGTTTCCTTTGCCAGCTCTACTCAAGAATGACTATTGGGTCTTAGCCACATTCTTCTCACAGCTGTGTTAAAAAAGAGCATCAGAAAGTCTTCCTAAAACCCATATGTGTATCTGGTCACTTCTCTGTCTTAGGGTCACCTCACATTGTGGTGTGATTATACAGAGATTCATTCTTGTTCTTGAACTGTGCTACTCCCATCATTCTGGGAAAGATTAGGCCCTCCAGTCAGTAGTAGAGAACTTCTTGGAAGAATGATGTGAAATACACATAGCTTAGAAGGCAGATTAGTTTAAGAAAAATGTTTCAAGATTTTAAATGTTTACATGTTATTTTTACCATTATGTAGCTTGCCAAATGGCAAATAGTAACATAAAGAGAAGAAACACACATCGTGAGGATACTGTTGTACTTGGCAAAGGAAAAAGTCAGATGTTGACGATGCTCCAAGAACTACTAGTTTGAATGGTATAAATGCCAATGCAATTTAAAAATTAAAGTTAGTAAGTTAATAAGTTCCAAAATACTATTTACTACGTAATTTTTGTAGTCTTAGTTTTCACTTTTATTCAATCTTTCTACAGAAACACCTGATGAAGTAATTTACAGTAGTGTAACTATTTTTTTCTTTATATATAGGTTAAGAACTGAAGAAAAAAACTTTCTGTTGAGTTGTTCGAGAATACATAACAATATAAGGAAGAAAGAAGATGCACTTCAGCTGCTACTTATACTACATTGTTATAGAATGATTTTTTCTCTTTAAATGTAAATCATCAAGAATGAAGTTTACGTATGGACAATGTTTATGATTTCACCATCAGACAAAGTTACACTGAAATAAGCAAAGATTCTTTCATTCTGTATCAAGGGCCAAATGTACATGTGGGCAAATCCCTGACTTTGTGGGGAGAAATAATCAAACATGGAATCTTAGAATCCAAGTGAAATTTATATTTCTACTTGCTCTTAGGTTCAATTTAGTTTTTTTCTAATTATATTTTGGGAATAAAACCTATACCTAGTAAGGAAGTGTACATCAGATTTTGGATGAGTATACTGAGGAATCTAATAAAAGAAAACCAGACCCTGATTTATAGAAAAATGTAGACATTTTCTACATGAACAGATAGATACATTATATCCAGTCTTCTTTACTCTTTCTAAAAATAGAAAAAGTAAAGGAGGAAGTTCTGACTGAATTATCAAGTATAATAAGATTGAGCAACATCCAAGTAGGAAAGATGAAAACTTCAAAAATCTAACTTCTACAATAGCTTCCTTTTCCCCTTTACTACCAAAGTATTCTCAAGTACACTAGTGGTTAGTGGTATTAAGTTACCTTTCCTAGGAAGTTCAAATCACTTTATATGTCTTGTTTTTATTAATTTTAAAACTATTCTCAGGTAAGATGGATGTGTTCTCCCATCTTCATAGAAGTACCCAGGAGCTATGCAGCCTGTCAAGGGTTAAACAGTAAGAAGGCTTTTACCTGGAGCTAAGAAGAGAACCAAGGGAAAGGACACTTGTTAGATCATACAGCTGCTCTAAGGAACTTAATTTCAAACGTATGTGTGAAAATCACATCTGAACGTCGCTGAGGTATAAGAACTCCTGTTGACTTTTTCAGGCCTGTCAAGTTCTGGCTAAAATGTACAAGATCATTGTTAAGTGAATCCTATAATTTCCCTAAAATAATCGGAATTCTATCTCTGACTTCTAATTTCTGTAACACTGGGATTAATGAAAAACAACAAAAATTCCTGCATTTTATTTAGTCAAACTGAAACAGTATGGATGTCTGTCATATTTTACTCTTTTGTTTTTTTTCTCTCATTTCTCTCCATTGTGCTCATCTGAAACATGTTTTATCTGTCCTGGTAGGCAGAAATGTAAACTAGCCCAACTCTAGGTCACCTACTGGAAGAGAAGCAGATCACATGTAAGATGCCAGGCTGTAATTTAACTCTTTAGTCCCTACTTTCATGTTCTTTATGATTCATTCCATAAAGTTAACTCTAAAAGGGAACTTCTCAGGGCAAGTGCAGATTCTTAGATTTAGAGAATCCCTTTTCTTCTTTAGCCTGGATCCTTCACTTTCCACTTCATTGGAATTTCTCAAATTCTGGATTAGGCTCCAATTTTAACAATCCTACATTAATCTTTCCCTGGTAGAAAGCAATGAGCTAGACAATTAAAACTATGTTTCTTTTTCACGTCAAAGTGAGACATTCCCTAAAGATCAAGGTGTGAGCCCAAATTCTTTAGTTTTTATAAAGAAACGAATATAATTATATATCTGTCAAATATGGTAGGTATCTCTATACAATACAATACCTCTAAAGAAACCTACTTTAGATACTCAATAGATGAGAAAGGTATTCTACTATATAAATATATAATGGAATCGAATTTTTTAATAAAATACATATTTGTTTGATAGAGTACAAGACATATTCCATAAATTAAATATGTATTTAATTTAAAAACATGTGTTATGATTTACAAATCCAGAATATTAAATTCTTAAAAAGTACATCATATGTTCAAGCATAAAAATTAAGCATGTTTGATGCTGTACATCTTACAATGATTGCTTAGGAGTCACCTGAGTCCATCATCCACACATAAATGACAATAAAGCTATATCTAACTATATCTAGATTTAGAAGGTGCCTTCCAAAGCTGATGGGAGTGTTCAGTTGTACATAAACTATCACAAATAAATTAACTATTTGATTTATTATTTGCTAAGATGTGTATCATATTTCACATAGCTTTTAAGTCTCAAACATAAAAAAAATTTTGAAGAGCAATTTCCAGAATAGTTTTAAATCCTCCCATTTATTAATAATACTAATAAATCAAAGTCAACTTGCAACATTACATTAAATATTGATTTGAACCTTATGCTGAGTTGAGAATTTATGAAAATTATTCTTTGATTCAATCAACAAGTATTTACAAAGTGTTGCGACATGTCTAATACTGCCTTGCAACTTATCCAGCCAAGAATTTATTAGAAAAATATCACAGGTAAAGTTGGCAAGAAGCAGAATGATTTTAATGAAAAGAAAATGCAATTATAAAAAAATTCACTGATGTCTTTCATATTAAACTATGTAAGAATATTTTAGCACAATTATTTTCCATTATGGTTAAAATCAGATTCTGGAGACAGCAACAAAACTGAAAAGTTTATTGAAGTCTTTTGATGAAAATCGTAGGCTTTTTAAAAAAAATAATAATAGTAGGCTTTTTTTCCCCCTAAATCAAGAAACGTGGAAATGCTCTGTTCCCCTTCCCAGCACCCAGAGTCATCTACCCTGTTTTAGAATTCAACCTGCAAACAGATTAAGCAGCTGAATTTGTGCAAAGTGTGTTTGCTCTACGCTAAGAACCCCTGTGTGACACTATGGTGACTCCCCTGACACCTCAAAGAAAACTACAGACAGGTCTTACTCATCAGCAGGGAAACCAGGCTGAGAATTCACAATTTCTTTGTAACCTCTACTTCTTCATAGAAATCAGTATTTGGCCAAGAGGCAGGAAAGACTTTGTTCTTCCTTTTTTTTCTGTCAATACCACTCAAAAGACTGAGGATGCCCTATATTTCAAAAGGAAATGTTTTACACTGATCTTTGATATTTTAATTATGCAGTTAAAAATTAGAACACATGTAAATTTTAAGTAACTGATTTTTTTAAGAAAAGCATGGAAAAAAGAAAATTCTAAATCGTTGATACATTTTTTTCCTGAAAATATGTTTAACAGTTAGTAATTTTCTTCCATCTTTTTGTCCAATCTATTCATTATATAGTTATGGTTTATGAGGGAATTTGAATCATATCAGTGTAAATCTGGCCCACAGTAAAGATGACATGTGACAAAAGGGATTTCATTGTAAAACCTAGGCCTTTTTTTTTTTCTTTTTGCTGAGGAAGACTAGCCCTGTGCTAACGTCCGTTGCCAATCCTCCTCTGCTTTGTATGGGACGCTGCCACAACATGGCTGACAAGCAAGTGCTTCGGCAGGCGCCTGGGATCTGAACTCGCGAAACCCGGGCTGCCAAAGCATGAACTTAACCACTATGCCACCAGGTCGGCCCCCAAAACCTACATCTTGAGAGATCTTCTAACCTTACAAGCTTGCTTGAAAATACTTTTGTTTTAAGTAAGTGTTGCATAGGCATGTTAAGTATAGTAAAATATATTTTAAACATTCTTTGGAAAACTTTTGTTCTAGGCCAGAAGAAGCATATCTGTAGATGGAAAGACAGATGGGAAATAAAATATAGCACAAAGAATTACAGAGTTTTAAATCTCTCATGATGATAAAAACATCCTTTAATGGACCGGTGTGTCAGTTTTCTCTGTAATAAATGAGGATTACAGATGGTCCTTGGCAAAATTATTATTGTTATTATTATTTTTTGAGGAAGATTGGCCCTGAGCTAACATCTGCTGCCAATCTTCCTCCTTTTTTGCTTTTTTTTTTCCTCCCCAAAGCCCCAGTAGATAGTTGTATGTCACAGTTGTGCATCGTTCTAGTTGCTGTATGTGGGACGCCACCTCAGCATGGCTTGATGAGTGGTGAGTAGGTCCACGCCCAGGATCCAAACCAGCGAACCCAGGGCCGCCGAAGCAGAGCACGCAAACTTAACCACCACGCCACCGGGCCAGCCCCTTGGCAAAATTATTAAGAGAAGTTTTTCCTACAAAGTTCCTGCGCTCTTAACCTGCTCTTTAGTTCCCTCTGCCTCCACATGACTTTCCAAAACCCAGCGCATCAGCAAAAGAATGATCTAAAAGCTAAATCACAATATGTTCTTCTTCCACAAACCTACACATTTTTTTCAAGAGAAGTACACAAGGAGGGTAATGCTTAATTCAAGGCCATGGATTTCCACTGGCGAAATTTTAGGCTTTATGATACCTGGGCCAAGAAGCTATTTTTGGGCAATGAGGTCTGGCATTTGTTACATTTTACCCTGTAAGTGATTATTTGTCTATAAATATTAGCTGGCTTATGAATGGTAATTCTGTAAAACATTCCTTTCCAGGAATACTCCTATACGTTAACATATGTAAGAAATTATTTTGATTCTGAAAGAAATTAAAATATAAGTTTAAAATTCTACAATTATTAGAAATAGCATATGGTCACTGTACACTATTACTGATTTCAGGTTTTTTAAATGTCATTAAGCTTGATGGAAGTTGGAGGTTAGAACAAGGGTTAAAAGCTGAGCACTAGGAAGCAAGAGATCCCAACGCTGAGGAGAGAGAAAAGAGTGGTAGCACTTGTGAGGGGAGGCGGGCAGGACCAGCTATAAATGTCATCCTTTTCCATGAAACTGGTAAGCTTTGGGTACTGGGTGGGGATAAAAAATTTTTCTTTAGGGCCTAAAGCAGATCAGATCACATCTGAAATTGTCCTGTGTATTCCTGACCCAATCTGCTCTTATTTCATCATTCCATCAAACTATTAAATTGTTCTGGTTCATTTGTTCACAAGCATTTACGGAGTACCTACCTTACAGCAGGCAGCTGTGTGAGTATTTGGAGGAGATGGGGATACAAAGACGAACAGAACACCGTCCACAGCTTGGGAAAGCTCAATGATAGGTAATTTTGCAGGGAGTGGAGTAGACAGGAAACAGATACACAAAACAATGATAACACCTAGACGATTAAGGCCTTTAATAAAAGTATGGATTAAGTACTATGAAGACAACAAAGAATGAAAAATAAAGAAGGGGTATAAAACAAAATAAACCATAGGGGTAACATTTAGACTGGACTTTAAGGAGTAATAAAAATTTGGCCAGGTACTAAAAGGGAGGAATATGTTCTAAAAAGAAGAAATAGCACGTGCAGGGATACTGTGGGAGGAAATGAGACTAGAACAATGGGAGAAGGCCAGTGATGGGCTCACACATCATGCTAAGTTGTAGGGGGTGAATGGCCCCTGAAATATGTTAAATAGGGAAGTACTAGATCCTGATTTATGTTTCAGAAAAATTAACTCTGGTGGCAGGGAGGAAGATAAACTTGAGAGAGCTAGAGGCAGGTACACGAGTTTTCTGATTATTTCAATAGTCTAGAGGAGGGATGATGAGGGCCTGAATCAATTCAGTTAACAAGTGAGGATGGGGTGGAGGGAGTCAGGAGACCTCAGAGTCTGAATTCTCCTGAATTCAGAGCCTGAGATTTAAATCACTATGCTCTATTGCTGAAGCTATATGAGCATCTTTTCTTACTTTTTACCGCAATCATATATTAGTTTTATAACAAAAATATAATTAGGAATGGGCCATTGAATTTGATAGTTAGGAAATTATTGGTAATCTTGAGAACAACTTCAGTCTAAGAGCTATCCATAGTGTACTGAGTAGCAGAGGAGTAAATGGGGATTGAAAAATTAGTGATAGTGAATACAGATCAGTTATTCAAGAAATTTGGTTGTCAAGGGAAAAGGGGAAACGTGGACTTTTTTAGCTTAAATTGTAATTATTGCCTAGAATACTGACATACTTACAAAGGATCTTCAAAAATAACTGCTAATAAAAGTAATTTCAGATTATATGGAGAATACTAATTCCATCTAACAAAATCTTATAAGTTGGTTTCCTAGAAGGTTATCCTCTTAAACCCAATAAAATAGGCTGATGTTCACATTAACTGCAAGGAAGATACACTGCCCAATTGAAGGCAATTAAAAATGAAATATAGTGGATTGAATATGAAAAGGAAAGCCTTACAATATTCCATCTAGGTCTTATTACTGGAAATGAGAATAAAAGATTTAACATTTAAATTAAAATTTAACATTTAACTCTTGTAAATGACATAATTGTTGCACTTAAACTCTGTCCGTGGATTAGTGCCATCCCATTAAATGTTTCGATCTGTCTGTGGTTAAATGTGAAGAATAAGGACAATATAGGATGTTTTTCAAAAGGTTAAACAATCAATTTAGAGCATTATCTGAGATGATGTTATTTCTACTTCTTGGTATACAAACTCATTTCTTTCACAAAATGGTAATGATAGTTGATGAGATCTAAAAGTAAAAAGTTGAGGGGCTGGCCCAGTGGCGTAGTGGTTAGGTTTGCGTGCTCTGCTTTGGTGGCTTGAGGCTCGCAGGTTCAGATCCCGGGTGTGGACAGACGCACTGCTTGTCAGTCATGTCCTGGCGGCGTCCCATATAAAGTAGAGGAAGATGGGCACGGATGTTAGCCCAGGGCCAGTCTTCTTCAGCAAAAAAGAGGAGGATTAGCAACGGATGTTAGCTCAGGGCTAGTCTTCCTCACAAAAAAAAAGTTGAGATTTCCAAAGAATTTTTTAGAAATCTAACTGGTCTCTGGGAAACACTGTTTAGAGAATTTTAGTCATGTATAGAAATTAAAGGATTGCATATAAAGAAAACTTTGAAATTTGTAATTATTTGTAGCCTTTAAGTAAACAGAGCCAAATCAGATCCTGACTGTTAAAAGTTACTGATTTGTAATTTACAATGAAATGAAATTTACTTATATAGCTTGACATTCTTAGAACGTTAATGTACATTTTGAATAACTGGATACAGTTTCTGACTGAATATAAACCTAAACTTTAAACCTACAAAAAATATAACACCATAAATCACAAGTTTCAAGGTACACTGATAGTAAAGATTACTATGCATAATTCATAATGTATTTTAAAATGATCTCGATTACAGATTTACCTGACCTTGGGCTATTAATCAAAATATAATTTCAGGGATGTTGGGGAAATGGTTGCGATGCCTTATTTTCAAATAAAAAGTAGTGAGAAGTAAGAAATCTTGAAGTTAGCACTACTTCATAATGTGAAACTGAAAAAAATTTGTCAAGGAAAAAGGTATGTCAGAAATTGAAGGTAATTAGGCATGTGAACGCTGTAATGCTGTCAACAATACATAAAGAAGGGCTCAGTTGAAATGACAAGGACAAGTTCTATCACATTAAAGCTGCGGTAGGAAATTCCGCTACAATGTTCAAGTCTCATAAGCTAACAAGTAACTTCTTTGCCTGATAAGTTATTTGTTAACAATTTGCTAGCTATCATAAGGACTCACTGATCTTGCAGCTTTATTTAAATTTTAATAAAAATGCAAGGAGCACTGAAAATAAGCAAATATAATTATGTATTGTGAAAATCCGTATTGAATACTTCAGAAGAACAACACACAAAAATTAATTTCACTGTCCTAGAGTCTACGTGCGTAGAGGTCTCAGATTTCAAGGTCACACATGATCTCAGCTCAGGCAGGATTATTGTGAAGCTAAATGGGTTAAGTTGGTAACCTGATTGCCTCTTCACCTTGTTAATAACTTTACCTATTCCCTATGAAGTGATTTGAATAGTATTGCCTCCTTGAACTGATGAAGATCAGTTATTACATAAAAATGGTTTGCCCTAAATAGTAACCATAATTCCCAAGTAAATGACTTTTTGATCCCATGTGTGGATATGAAGGGCAAAGTAAAAACGTTCATTTGGTTCAGTCTACTTTTGTCTTGGACTATTAACAGCATGAATAATAAATAATATATTGTTTGGTGGCCAAAAGAAAGTGGCTTTGTTGTGTTTTGTTTCATGCTTTTGAAATAACGTGAGGTCATTTTGCTTACTTCTGAACTTTGTCGTTGGCCACCTGCGAGGCCTCCACGGCACGTTGAAGCTCTGACTCCGTGTTTGCTCGATCTGTCAGAGCCTGCTGCAGCTGGGTCGCCAGCTCCTCATTTTGTTGTTGAGTGATGGAGACAATGTTCTCTCTATTTTTTAAAGCTTTTTCATAGGTACTAAGGGTATGCTTAAACTGATCCTTCAGATTTTCTTCTTGCGATAAAGATTTGTGTAAGCTGAGAAAATACAAAAATAATTTAAACATAAATATGTAGGCTGACTGACCAAAAATCAATTTCACAAAAATCTCCAGTTAGAAATATCCATTTCTAAAAAATCAATAAAGACATACTTAAATGGGTAAATGAAAATAATTTTTATGTCACAATATTATACTTGATAATTATTCCATTTCTCTGCTTCTAGGCTGAAAGCTACCCAGACAAATGATTATCTATGCTACCAAAGCATACAAAAAGATGCTGCAAGATGTTAATTTAATTATATCAGTGTAAATATTACATTCAATTTTCTTTAAAAGGAATAGCAGAGAAGTGGAAAATAAAGTATCTCTAGGTAAATAAAAGAATATAATAAGCTGACTGCAAAGAAGCGAGAAGTAAGAGAACGGGCAACAGTTTAGTAGATCCAGAGTCTATTCGGCTGAGCACTTAATGAGAATGAATGAGGTTTGTACAAATACTGATCAGCCTTATACACAGCATTTTCTACTTGCCACAGTTGAGATATAAATGAACTTAAAATCACTAGTCAGACTGCACAGAAATAATATGTATTCAGATATGTTTTCTTTTTGTTAATGAATCTTATGCCAAATACATCCACTCACTAAGTTATACAGAGAAATAGCATATAAAATAAGACTAAATGAAGGCAGAAGAAAATGCAGACAAATAGAATCCTAAAATGCTAAAGGTCAAATCTTTGATATGTCATTACACCTACCACCTGAGGTTATTTTGAAATGGCACCAAGCACCTCACTCAATTAAATAAAGACATTTTGAAAATATAAATATTTAATAAGGGAAATTTAAAATCCACACAGGAGATGTTCTTTTTTTATTAAATAAAATCATTTCAGTATATGCATACAAAAGAAATGTCGATGGGAGACTTGAAGTAAAACAACCTAACTATATAATACAGATTGATAATGTGAAAGAAAGTAATATAATTCTTACAGCTGCAAAAAGCAAGTCAGGGAACTTGAGCACTGGCCGAATATCTAGTCTGATACTTTATTGAAAACTGTTCAAACTAAAGTAATTATAACTGCCTTCCTTTTGTTTAAGTAACCTACAAGTCTCTCCAGTGTGCTCTCTTTGGAGAAGTGTCACACAGAAATAACACAGACATGAAACAGGGACAGTTAGCACACCAGAAGAAATCATTTCAGGATTCAAGTTAGTCCCTGAGAAGAGAGACTGCTGGCCAACTGACAACTACGTATGAAATAAGAAAGGTGTACAGTGCCACACCGTCAAGAGCAAAGGAGTATCTTTCTTCATTGTTTTCACCTTGTGATTTATCTAATAACCCTTATTGCATTTCTTTTATTCGGTTTTCTCCAATCCATATGCCTAAAGACTCCTGTTTCTGGTCCCCTCTCCTATTCTTTCCATGTCCTCTCACAATTTCTGCATCCCTCCTTTTCCAAGGTCCAGTTTCCTTCAGTCCACCCTCTTTGTCTACTTGAAAGAGCCAAGAAAAAAAGAAACTAAAAACAAACAAAACCCTTTTAAAACATGTCTAAACTGTTTATGTTCTTTACATTTAAAACGTTATTACTTACCTTTTAATTATTAATTACATTTTAAATTACATAAAGTGCACAAAGTATTCACCTTGATAAAATGTAAAGAACAAAATACAGAACAAACCCAGAAGACTGGCCAGTCCTCCCAGGTGATCCCCTCTCCAAAGGCAGTCACTAACCAACCTCTATTAAGACTAGTATTGCCTGTTTTTGAACTTTTTGTCTGGCTTGTTTTGGTTAACATAAAGTTTATGAGATTCACCTTGTTGTTGCATGTAATTCATTGTATTTTATTGCTCTGAAGTATTTCATTATGTAAATATACCACAGTTGATTTAACCATACCCCTGGTGTTGCTGTGAACATTCTTGTATGTGTCTTTGATGGACCTAAGTATTCACTTCTTTTTCTGTCTGTTTTTGTTTTTTACAGCTTTACTGAGATATAACTGACATAAGTACTCATTTCTGGAGCAGAATTTCTCCATTTCTCCATGTTCAGAGTTAGCAGATGCTGCAAACGGTTTCCCAAAGTGTCGCACTAATTTCCACTCCCATCGGCAACATATGGAGTTCTGGTTGCTCCGCCTGCTCCTTTAAGACTGGGCCCACCAGCCCTTTACGTTTAGCCATTCCACTCTCTGAATGTCGTCTTTTGATGAATGTAAGTTCTTAATTTTAATGACATGCAGTTTGTCATTGTTTCTTTAATGGCAGTGCTTTTTGTGTCCTATTTAAAAAATCTTAGCCTACCCCATTCCTTTGTACTTTAATCTTACTGATATGGTCTCATTTAAAACTCACAGTGGGCCCGCTTAGTTTGGGAGTTCTGCATTTGTCTATGATGTCTAAAACACTATTCATTATATGCTAACCAATTACATATTAAGAATCAATGATTCAGTTTTTAAAATCTCATCATTATTAAGAGCATGGTGTCCCAATTTAATTCCTTAATCGTTCACTTCCCACTCTTCTACCACTTAATCTTTTTCTTTGTAAAATTTATATCTGATTTTGATTTTTCTCTCAGATGGACCTGTGACTGGAACCCTTTACGTCAAGCCCAAAAAGCTACTCATCATTCCAAATGTCTTGGGAACCTTTCAATTCCCATAAAAACTTTCTCAAACAGAAGCAGTAGCTGGAGTGATCTTTTAAAAAGATAAATTAGATAATGTCACTTAAAATCCTGCGGTAGAATCCCATCACACTCAGAATACATCTCTAAAGATAACTACAAATTACATATTTTAACACACTACACCTCACAACAACCTATGAGAGAAGCCCTATCAATATTACTTTTTTCTGATGAAGAAATTGCAACAAAGAGAGGTAAGTAATTTAATTAATCTCAACACCTAGCACAGGCAGAATCTGAACCCACCCTCCTCTCTACCTGATAGGAGCTACATCTGGTCTCTCTACCTCCTCATCTTTCAGCCAGACGTTGGGTTTCTCAAGCACATCAGGCTTTTTACTGCTGAGGCTTTTGTTTGGAATGCCCCTCCCTCCTCTGTCTGACAAACTTCTACTCATCCACTGGGTCACTTGCTGCCTTCTCAGACAAACCTATTACAACTCTTCAATCTAAATTTTGTTGTTCCTTCTTTGTTATTCTGTCTCATTGATGCTACACTTTTCCTTCTTAGAACCTATAATAATTTGTAGTTTTTTTCAGTTTCATCTTGTGGTTTACTTCCCAATTCCAACATATCAATTCTCCATTTATATAAGGCACTTTTTTTTTTTTGGGTATGAGTTTTTTGTTTTTTTTTTTTTAATTTTTTATTTTTTTTATTGATGTCTTAGTTTATAACACTGTGGGGTTTTAGTTGTACATTTTTGTCCGTCACCTTGTGGATGTAACCCTTCACCCCTTGTGCCCCCCCCACCCCCCTTCCCCTTGGTAACCACCAATCAGTTCTCTCTGTCCGTGTGTTCACTTATATTCCATATATGAGTGAGTTCATGCAGTGTCTGTCCTTCTCTCTCTGGCTTATTTCACTTAACATAATACCCTCTAGGTCCTTCCATGTTGTTGCAAATGGGACAATTGTGTCTTTTATTATGGCTGAGTAGTATTCCATTGTATGTATATACCACATCTTCTTTAACCAATCTTCAGTTGAGGGACACTTGGGTTGCTTCCACTTCTTGGCTATAGTGAATAATGCTGCAATGAACATAGGGGTGCATACGCCTCTTGTGATGGTTGATTTCACGTCCATTGGGTAGATGCCCAAGAGTGGTATTGCTGGATCATACGGTATTTCTATTTTTAATTTTTTGAGGACTCTCCATACTGTTTTCCATAGAGGCTGCACCAGTTTGCATTCCCACCAGCAGTGAATGAGGGTCCCCGTTTCTCCACAACCTCTCCAGCATTTGTTGTTATTTGTCTTGGTGATTATAGCCATTCTAACCGGTGTAAGGTGATATCTCAGTGTAGTTTTGATTTGCATTTCCCTGATAATTAGTGATGTTGAACATCTTTTCATGTGTCTATTGGCCATCTGTATCTCTTCCTTGGAAAAATGTCTGTTCATATCCTCTGCCCATTTTTTGATCGGGTTGTTTGTTTTTTTGTTGCTCAGTTGTATAAGATCTTTGTATATTACTGAGATTAATCCCTTGTCAGACAAACGATTTGCAAATATTTTCTCCCAGCTGGTGGGTTGTTTATTCATTTTGATCCTGGTTTCATTTGCCTTGTAGAAGCTCTTTAGTCTGATGAGGTCCCACTTGTTTATTTTTTCTTTTGTTTCCCTTGTCTGGGTAGACATGGAATCTGAAAGGATCCCTTTATGTCCAATCGCAATTAGTGTACTGCCTATATTTTCTTCCAGGATTTTTATAGTTTCAGGTCTCATTTTCAGGTCTTTGATCCATTTTGAATTGATTTTTGTATATGGCGATAGGAGATGGTCTACTTTCATTCTTTTGCATGTTGCTGTCCAATTTTCCCAGCACCATTTATTGAAGAGACTTCCCTCTCTCCATTGTATGTTCTTTGCTCCTTTGTCGAAGATTAGCTGTCCATAGGTGTGTGGTTTTATTTCTGGGCTTTCAATTCTGTTCCATTGATCTGTGTGTCTATTCTTGTACCAGTACCATGCTGTTTTGATTACTGTAGCTTTATAGTATATTTTGAAATCAGGGATTGTGATGCCTCCAGCTTTGTTCTTTTTTTTCAGGATTGCTTTAGCTATTCGGGCTCTTTTGTTGCCCCATACGAATTTCAGTAGTTTTTGTTCTATTACCGTGAAGAATGACATTGGGATTCTGATTGGGATTGCATTGAATCTGTAGATTGCTTTAGGTAGAATGGACATTTTAACTATATTTATTCTTCCAATCCATGTGCATGGAATATTTTTCCATTTCTTTATGTCCTCCTCGATTTCTTTCAATAGTGTCTTATAGTTTTCATTGTATAGGTCTTTGACCTCCTTGGTTAAATTTATTCCCAGATATTTTATTCTCTTTGTTGCAATTGTAAATGGGATTGTCTTTTTGAGTTCTCTGTCTGTTTTTTCATCGTTAGTGTATAGAAATGCAATTGATTTTTGTAAGTTGATTTTATACCCTGCCACTTTACTGTAGTTGTTGATTGTTTCTAGTAGCTTTCCGATGGAATTTTTGGGGTTTTCTATGTATAGGATCATGTCGTCTGCAAATAGTGAGAGTTTCACTTCTTCATTGCCTATTTGGAGTCCTTTTATTCCTTTTTCTTGCCTAATTGCTCTGGCCAGAACTTCCAGTACTATGTTGAATAGGAGCGGTGAGAGTGGGCACCCTTGTCTTGTTCCTGTCCTCAAAGAAATGGCTTTCAGTTTTTCCCCGTTGAGTAGGATGTTTGCTGTAGGTTTGTCATATATGGCCCTTATTATGTTGAGGTACTTTCCTTCTATACCAATTTTGTTGAGAGTTTTTATCATAAATGGATGCTGGATCTTGTCGAATGCCTTCTCTGCATCGATTGAGATGATCATGTGGTTTTTATTCTTCATTTTGTTAATGTGGTGTATCACGTTGATTGATTTGCGGATGTTAAACCATCCCTGTGTCCCTGGTATAAATCCCACTTGATCGTGGTGTATGATCTTTTTGATGTATTGCTGTATTCGGTTTGCCAATATTTTGTTGAGGATTTTTGCGTCTATGTTCATCAGCGATATTGGCCTGTAGTTTTCCTTCTTTGTATTGTCCTTGTCTGGCTTTGGTATCAGCATGATGTCGGCCTCATAGAATGTGTTGGGAAGTATTCCATCTTCCTCTATTTTTTGGAATAGTTTGAGAAGGATAGGTGCTAAATCTTCTTTGAACATTTGATAAAATTCTCCAGGGAAGCCATCTGGTCCTGGGCTTTTATTTTTTGGGAGGTTTTTGATGACTGTTTCAATCTCTTTACTTGTGATTGGTCTGTTCAGATTCTCTATTTCTTCTTGATTCAGTTTTGGGAGGTTGTACACGTCCAAGAATTTGTCCATTTCCTCTAGGTTGTCCAATTTGTTGGCATAAAGTTTTTCATAGTATTCCCTAATAATCCCTTGTATTTCTGTGGTGTCTGTTGTAATTTCTCCTCTTTCATTCTAATTTTATTTATTTGAGTCTTCTCCCTTTTTTTCTTAGTGAGTCTGGCTAAGGGTTTGTCAATTTTATTTATCTTCTCAAAGAACCAGCTCTTTGTTTCATTGATCCTTTCTACTGTTTTTTTGGTTTCCATTTCATTTATTTCTGCTCTGATTTTTATTATTTCCCTCCTTCTGCTGATTTGGGGCTTTGTCTGTTCTTCTTTTTCCAACTCTGTTAGGTGCAATTTAAGGTTATTTATTTGGGATTTTTCTTGTTTGTTAAGGTGAGCTTGTATTGCTATGAATTTCCCTCTCAGGACTGCTTTTGCTGCATCCCATATGAGTTGGTATGGTGTATTTTCCTTTTCATTTGTCTCCAGATAGCTTTTGATTTCTCCTTTAATTTCATCAACGACCCATTGGTTGTTCAGTAGCATGTTGTTTAGTCTCCACATCTTTGTCCCTTTCCTAGTTTTTTCCTTGCAGTTGATTTCTAGTTTCACAGCATTATGATCAGAAAAGATGCTTGTAATGATTTCAATCTTCTTAAATTTATAGAGGTTTGCCTTGTTTCCTAATATATGGTCTATCCTTGAGAATGTTCCATGAGCACTTGAGAAGAATGTGTACTCTGCTTTTTTTGGGTGGAGTGCTCTGTATATATCTATTAAATCCATTGCATCTAGTTTTTCATTTAAGTCCAGTATTTCCTTATTGACTTTTTGTCTGGATGATCTATCTATTGATGTAAGGGGGGTATTAAGATCCCCTATTATTATTGTGTTATTGTTAATATCTCCTTTAAGGTTTTTTAGCAGTTGTTTTATGTACTTTGGTGCTCCTGTGTTGGGTGCATAGATATTTATAAGTGTTATGTCTTCTTGGTGAAGTATCCCTTTTATCATTATATATTGCCCTTCTTTGTCTCTCATTACCTTTTTTATCTTGAAGTCTACTTTGTCTGATATAAGTATGGCTACTCCTGCTTTCTTTTGTTTGCCATTAGCTTGGAGTATTGTTTTCCATCCTTTTATTTTGAGTCTGTGTTTGTCTTTAGAGCTGAGATGTGTTTCCTGGAGGCAGCAGATTGTTGGATCTTGGTTTTTAATCCATCCTGCCACTCTGTGTCTTTTGATTGGAGAATTCAATCCATTTACGTTTAGAGTGATTATTGATATATGAGGGTTTAATGTTGCTATTTTATTGTTCATCTTCTGGTTCTTTTGCATTTCCTTCATTTCTTGTCCCTTGTGTTTCGGACTCCAAATTCAATTTGGTATTTCTGCATGTTCATTCTCTTGGTTTTCTCTTTATTTGTCATGTGTGGTTCTCTTCTGGTTGTTTGTTTAGTGGTTACCGTGCGGTTTATATAAGCGATCTCCTGGATAAGAAAGTACATTTTCAGATGCCTCCTTTTTCCTGAGGCTGGGTCAGTTCAATCCCTTACCTCTTCCCCTCCTTATTTGTTATCTCTTTATTCCAGATTGTGTCATGAATGTGTGTTTCCAGTGATGAGCTTGAATTAATTTTTGATGTTTTCCAACTGTATTTTGTTCTGGTTCAGTCTCCTTGCTTTTCTCCTTGCTGAAATCTTTGTATCCCCTTTCTCATTTGTTTTTTTTCAGGCCTAAGGGCCTTCTTGAGCATTTCTTGTAGTGGGGGTCTTGTGGTGACGAACTCTCTTAGCTTTTGTTTATCAGGGAGAGTTATTATTTCTCCATCGTATTTGAAGGATATTTTTGCTGGATAAAGTATTCTCGGCTGAAGGTTTTTGTCTTTCATGATTTTGAATATATCATTCCAGTCTCTCCTAGCCTGTAGAGTTTCTGTCGAGAAATCAGCTGAGAGCCTGATGGGGTTTCCTTTGTATGTTATTTTGTTTTTTTGTTTAGCTGCCTTCAATATTATTTCCTTGTCACGGGTATTCTTCAAGTTTGCTACTATGTGGCGAGATGATTTTTTATTCCTGTTTATATATTTAGGTGATCTATTGATTTCATTCACTGTTATTTCCCTTTCGTTCCCTAGGTTGGGGAAGTTCTCAGCTATTATTTCTTTGAACAAACTCTCTGCTCCTTTTTCTCTTTCTTCTCCTTCTGGAATACCTATTATCCTTATGTTGCTTTTCCTCATTGAGTCTGATATTTCTTGAAGAATTTCTTCATTTCTTTTTAGTCTTAGCTCTCTCTCCTCCTCTACCAGGAGCATTTCTGCGTGGCTATCCTCAATAGTGCTAATTCGTTCCTCCATATTGTCAGTTCTGCTCTTTAAAGACTCCATTTTTTCCACTATCTCATTCATTTTGTTTTTCATCTCCAATAATTCTGATTGGTTTTTCTTTAGGGTTTCAATCTCTTTTGTGACATAATCCCTGAATTCGTTGATTTGTTTCTGTGTGTTCTCTTGTATTTCGTTGAGCTTGTTTATGATAGCTATTTTGAATTCTCTCTCATTCAGGTTATCAAATTCTGTGCCTTCAGGGTTGGTTTCTGGGTGTTTGTCATTTTCCTTTTGGTCTGTAGCCCTGACATATTTTCGCAAGGATCCGGCGGGGACGGCTTTATTTTTACCCGTCATGATTAAAGTTAGTCCTGCAGTTTCCCCCTGCTGCCACTAGATGGAGATCGCGAGCGGTTTGCTCTGAGGCGGCTGCGCGGCTGCAGCCCCCGGAGGGATTATGCTGAAACGCCGGGTGTGTGGGGGGAAGGGTCCTCTCTTTCTCCTGCTTGACCCGGGGGTTTCCTTTCTGGCTCTGTTAGGGTGTTTGCTACACCCCCTAAACAGTCCGTCGTCGCTTCCCCGTGGGGATCTCGCGACAGTCTGTGAGAGCACCTGGATGGCGCTAGTTTTCCCCGTTGTGGGCCGCCCCTCCCCCCTCTGTCCGCAAACCGCGCTGTTTTTGCCGATCGATTGGGGAGGGGGAGTACAACCTCCTACCTCTCCTCCCGTTCTCCTGGGCTTCCCGCGCCTCCACCGTCTGATGTATGGCAGCAGGGGTTTCTCAGAAGTCCTTCGTAGTGTTTGATTGAGCTCTGTTGGAATGTGAATGATGTTTTCGTTGTGTAGTAGGGGGCAGAGATTCAAAGAGGGAATCTCACTCCGCCATGATGCTGACGTCACTCCAAGGCACTTTTTTTTTAATGGGAAGAATGCAATCCTTAAGAACGTCAATAAATCAAAATGTTTATAATTCTAAGGAAATTGTCTTAGAGGAAGCAAGGTGAAGCAGAGGGGCTACATTCCCAGCACATGTAAATCTGTAACCAACACAGCACATTTTGTTTTAGTGCTGTTTCTCCTTCAGAGTGCTCTTCCCTAAACTGACAACAGGGCCACATTGTTTAGCTTTCTTTACAGAGTCACATCACATTCAACCTCTTTTCAAAGTGCCTGATCTTCGATGCATTTTCAGCATGGCAGCGGCATCACAATTCATGGGTGCTTAAATGACACTGTACTTTGCGATAGTAAGAATAAACGATCAAACAACAGCAGAAGAGACATTACATCACTCTCAGAAGTTCTAAAGCAGGTAACCAATAGTGTGCCCTGCATGATATTGACTAGGAAGGTAACTATTTCTGTTTATCATGAAGTTAATGAGGTGATATCATAAGCAAAGTTTTCATTCACTCTTCCAGTTTGGATATTATATAATTCTTAATGAATTAAATTTTTCTAATTTAGTATAGAAAGTAAGATTTAAAAAAGTTTTACTTAGTAATCATAACTCTAATCCACATCAAATGAGACTGCACATTATCTCTCATGCTGCTTACCACACTGAGTCCAATGACAGGCCAAGGCAGAAAGCGCCCTTCGACGGGCATTACACCAGCAAGTGGCATGTAATAGATTTCCTTTCTGTAGTGGTTTCTCATTTTCAGTGGCTCCCGGTCTAGTCCCTCACATCTGTGGTTCTGACTATTTTCCTGGTTCCTGACTCTGTACTGCCTCGGCTTAAAATGTCTTGGAATTATCAGGTTCATGACTCACTTTTATGCTTTGCTTGCAGATATTTATATTCTCCTCGCTTGTCTGCTTATCTGCTTGTTGAACTCTCTCTCAATTGTAATATCACATGTGGATTCAGCTTATTTTTGCACCTGGTACTTTCCCATTTATACCAAGTTTTGATGCTACTTTTCCTGGCTTCCTCTCTTGTCTCCATGATCAGGTATTAGTCGTTCCAGGAGATCACATAACTCACCATCCCACAATATGCACTTACTCGTCTGCTTACACTTCATTTATTTCCTGTAATTGCTCAATCGTGTGTTCTATTAATTGGATAAGTATTTTTGGATTAAAAATTTAGAGGTGAGGTACTACAGTATAGACGAATAGCTCTTAACTAGGAGTAATTTTGCCCCTCAGGGGACATTTTGCAACATCTGGAGACATTTTTGGTTGCCACAACTGGAGGGGGGGATGCTACCGGCCTTTAGTGGGTAGAGGCCAGAGAGGCTGCTAAACATCCTACATTGCAGAGGACAGCCCCACGACACACAATTACCCACTCTAACACGTCAGGAGTGCCAAACCTAGTACAGATGAAAAGATGGCAGTTTGGACTTTGAAGGAGCAGGTTGAAATTTCAGTCTTGTCATTCACTCTGCATGACCTTGGGAAAAATACTTTACCCCTTTGAGTATTAATTTCCTCAATTCTAAAACATTGAGAAAAATCTCATGGAGTTCAAATGAGAACAAAATGAGGTGATCTATCTGTGTGAAAATATCTTGTGTAATACCTGGCAAAGAACAGGCATTCATCCATGTATAATTTTTAAAAGAATTTATTTCTAATTCACTTTGTCTAAAATCTTATACAATACTCAGACATTAATATTTTGATGAAAAACAACTGCCTGTTTCTACAGGTTTTTCACGAATTGGGAGAAGTAAACTAGTTTTCCTAACCTTTATCACTTACTGATAACATTCTTAAATCATTCTGAAAAAAAAAAAAAAGAGGCAGGTTTGGCTTGTTTTACCAAATTAAAACAAATATAGACAAAGTAAGAATGAAAGGCAGAGTATGAGCTACTTGTCTTAAGTATACATGTTCTGAGAGGAAGGGTCTGTTTTTACTTCCTGGTTTACTGCATCAATTAATTTCATCTGAGTTTCTGACCTATATGATTCGCCTTTTCTCTAAAGAACTTCTTTTAACATTTCCTACAAGGCAGGTGTACTGGTGACAAATTCCCTCAGTTTTTATTTGTGTGAGAAAGTCTTTATTTCTCCGTCACTTTTGAAGGATAATTTCACTGGATACAGAATTCTAGGTTGATGTCCCGAGTTTTAGCCTGACATTCAAGGTGCTCCAAAATTCTGTTCTACTTTTCTTTTCAGACATCTTCCTACCTACTCTGTCAAAATTTTTTTATTCTAGCCAACTGTTCTTTGAACATGCCCTCACACTTTTCACTTTAGATTACTGCTCACACTGTCACCTCCACCTCCACTGTCACCTTTCCCTATCCCTTCACGTGCCCTATCAATACACTTCAAGATCCAGATGAATTGCCACAACCATCGTGAAGATACACTCCATACCCTGCCCAAGGAGACACTCCTTCCTCTCACCGCCATACCCTTTGCACACCCCTGATAAGATATTCACTACTTTATACTACCCTTGTAGCCGTTGTATCCTTGTTTTGTCTTCCCTATTAGAGTCTAATACTATTGAAAGAAGGGAGCATGTTTTATTCTTCTTTGTTTCCTTCTAGGGCCTAACACAGTGGCTTCTCTACAGGAGGCATACAAAAAGTATTTACTGAATGTTGCTGTTTAAATGCTCCATTTGAACAAGCAGGCTCTAGTATTATAAAAGAATCACATCAATTTTATTCCCTTCCTTTTCTCCTTATCTTAATGTATAGTCCCATAGGCTCCACTGCTTTCCCTCACCCACACTCCATTCCGTTATATTTTTTTGAATACTTTTAAAATAAACTTTTTGTCTTGAGATCATTGCAGATTCATATGCAGTTGCAAGAAATAATATAGAAAGATCCCTGCTGTCCTTTACCCACTTTCCCCCAATGGTAAGGTTTTGTAAAATTATAGCATAAAATCACCACCAAGATACTGACATTGATATAGTCAAGACACAAAACAGTTACATCCCCATAAGGATTCCTCATGTTTCCCTACCTCTCTACCATCTCATCCCCTCCCTAAACCCTAACCACCAACAATCTGTTTCCCATTTCTATAATGTGAAATGTCATATAAATGAAAAGGTTACTTTTGGGATTGTCTTTTTTTCACTCAGCATAAGTCTCTGGTGATTTATCCAGGTTGTTGCATGTACCAATAATTAGTGTTTTTCTGAGGAAATGGTCCATAACTTCTGAGCTGCCATTTTTATGTGTGTAGAGGTGTTCATAGTAATCCTTTATCCTTTTTACGTCTGCAGAGTTTACAGTGATATCCTCTGTTTCATTCCTGATTTTGGTAATGTGTCTTCTCTCTGACCTTATGTGCTTCTTTTTGTTCTTATCTTTATTATTTTCTTCCTTCTGTTTGCTTTGTATTTATTTTTCTGTTTTCTTTCTAGATTCTTGAGGTAGGAGCTTAGATTGTTGATTTGATATATTTCTAATTTTCCTACTGTATACATTTGGTGCTATAAATTTCCCCCTCAGCACTGCTTTAGCGGTGTCCCACAAATTTTGGTATGTTGTATTTTTATTTTCATTCATGTCCATATATATTTTTTTAAAATTTCCCTTGAGAGTTCCTCTTTGACTCATGGGTTATTTAGAAATGTGTTGCTGGTTTCCAAGTGTATGTGATTTGCCTCTTATTTTTCTGTTACTGATTTCTGTTCTGATTCTATTGTGGTCAGAGAACACACTCTGTATGATTTGCATTCTTTTAAATTATTTGAGGTTTGTTTGATGACTCAGAATATGATCTATCTTGGTATATGTTCTGTGGGCATTTAAAAAGAATATGTATCCTGCTGTTGTTGTGTGGCATGTCTAAAAATGTTGATTAGATCCTGGTGGTTAACGGTCATGTTGAATTCTTCTGTATCCTTGGCTTTTCTTCTGTTAAGCGAGAGAAAGGTGTTGAAATCTCCAATTTATAATTGTGGATTTGTCTCTTTCTCTTTTCAGTTCTATCAGTTTTTGCTTCACATATTTTCAGTTCTGTTGTTTGCTGCATATACATTTAAGATTGCTATGTCTTCTTGGTGGACTGACTCTTTTATCTTGATATAATGCCCCTCTCTGGTAACTTTCTCTGCTCTAAAGTGTACTTATCTGATATTAGTAATAGCCACTCCTGCTTTCCTTTGATTAATGTTTTCATGGTTTATCTTCTATTCTTTTATTTTAATTTGCCTATATCATTATATTTGCTGTGAGTTTCTTGTGACAGCATATAGTTGGGCCATGGTTTTTAACCCACTCTGTCAATCTCTGTCTTTTAATTGCTAGATTTAGACCATCGAGATTTAAGTTAGGGTTTAAGCCTGCCATTTTACTCTTAATTTTCTGTTTGTTCTCCCTGAGATTTTGCTGTTGTTGTTTGGTTTTTCTGTTTTCTTTTTCCTGCCTTTCTTTGGGTTATTTGAACATATTTTGGAATTCCATATTTATACATCTACAGTGTTTTTTTCTGGTGTGTCTCTTTGTATAGCTTTTAAAAATTGTTGCTCTAGGTATAATATTATATATACATAAGTTATTGTAGTCTATTGATGTCATTATTTTACCAGCTCTAGTGGAATACAGAAACTTTACCTGTCTTTACATTCCTTTGCCCTCCCTTGTTTATGATATAATTGTTTAAAATATATCCTTTACATACATTTAGAACGAAATCAGAGTGTTACAATTTTTCTTTCAACCATCAAACATAATTTAAAAACTCAAAGGGCCTATTATATTTCTCCATATTTTGCTCAGTGTTCTTTCTTCTTTCCTGCCATTCCAAGGTTTGTTCTTTTATCATTTACTTGTCTGTTATATAACTTCCATTAGCCATTCTTTTAGGATGGATCTCATGACAAAGTCTCTTAGTCTTCCTTCATCTGAGAATATCTTGACTTCTGCCTTTATTCTTGAAGTATATTTCACTGGGTCTAGGATTCTGAATTGACAGTTCTTTTCTTTCAGCCTTTGAAAAATATTGTGCCACTTTCTTTTGGCCTCTCGTTTCTGATTAGGAACGTGCTGTAATTTAAATTGGTTTTCCCCTATAGTTAAGGTGGTGTTCTCTGGCTGTTTCCAAGATTTTGTCTTTGTCTTTAGTTTTCAGAAGTTTAATTGTGATGTATCTTGGTGTGTGCTCATTTGGGTTTCCCTCTTTGGTGTTCTCTCAGCTTCTTGTAGGTTTATGTTTCTTGGCACAGTCGAAAAATTTTCAGCCATTACTTCTTTGTGTAATTTTTCAGCTCCATCCTCTTTCTTTTCTCCTTCCATAACTCCAATAACAAAAATGTTAGATCTTTTATTACAGTCTTCAGGTCCCTGAGGCTCTGATCGTTTGTTTTTTTCATTCTATATCTCTGTTCTTCAGAGTGGGTCATTTCTACTGTTCTGTCTTCCAGTTCACTGATTTTCTTCTCTGTCCTCTCAGTTCTGCCATTGAGCCCATCCACTGGGCTTTTCATTTCACTATTGTGTTTCTCAGTCCCCAAATTTCCATTTGAAAAATAAACAAACAAATAAATAAAACTTCCATTTGTTTCTTCAATACAACTTCTATTTCTCAGAAGCAGAATTCTTTCTTTCATTAAATTTGAAGGTATACTTTCTTCATTTCATTTCTAGTCATGGTTGCTATTTCATAGTTTTAGTGATGCCCATAACATCATATTTATATGTTATACGATAAAATTTAAGATATATATTTTTTTCCCATGTTCTGTATAGAGTGGTTTTGTCAGCATAGTCCCCTACTACTTTGCTTCCCAGGTCACCAAATTCGTGAAGCATATAATGATTGTTACATTTCTTTTCTAGTCAATGAATTCAACAAATATTTAGTGACCAACAGTTTGTATTATAAAATCTGGTAGCCAGGAGCTTTTCAGTAAGTATTAATACAATAATCACTAAGTCTTGAAATTTTAAGTTCAGAATTAATTGACTTACTTTATAATAAAGAAATTATTCTGTCTCCGAAATAACTTTAAGAAGTTATTTCATTAAAAGAAACCAACTGAGGCAAGAGAGGTAGCAAATCAGTGGACTCTCTTCACTGTCTGATTTACAAATTAAATCTCCTCAACCACATTGTTAACTGTACTGAATGTATTTTCCTATAACTGCATGTCATTCAGAATTAAGGCCTATTATACTGGAGCATAAGCTGATTTCCTCAAAAATAAGCAAGGGAAGTCAACTATTATTTGTTTGAAAGAGGCTTAGCAAATTAATTGATAGCTGGAAAATCCCAAAATATTTGGGGATTAAACAACATACTTCTAAGTAACACACGAGTTAAAGATGAAGTCTCAAGAGAAAGTGAAAAATATTTTGAACTGCATGAAGATGAAAATACAACTTATCAAAGTTTGTGAGACTCATCAAAAACAGTGCTTAGAGGAAAATTTACAGCATTGAATAGATATATCGAAAAGAAGAAAGATCTAAAATCAATAACCTAAGCTTCTACCTTAGGAAACTGACCAAGAAGAGTAATGTAAACGTAAAGCAAGCAGAAGAAAAAAAATAAAATTTAGAGCAGACATCAATGAAATTTAAAACAGGAAATCAATGCAGAATATCACCAAAATCAAAAGCCGATTCTTTGAAAAGATCAATATATTAGTTTCATAAGGTCTGCCATAATAAATTACCACAAATTTGTAGCTTTAAACAACAGAAATTTATTCTCTCACAGTCTGGAGGCCAGCAGTCCAAAATCCGGGCGTCAGCAAGACTGTGCTCCGTCCAGAGGCTCTCAGGGAATCCTTCCCTTGCTCTGCCGCTTCTGGTAGCTGTCAGCTTTCCTTTGCTTGTGGCCGAATCACCCTAGGCTCTTCACATGGCTTTCTCCTCTGTGTGTCTCTCTCCAAAATCCCTCTGCCTCTCTCTTAGAGGAAGGCATGCGATGGCATTTAGGACCTACCCTGATAGCCCAGAATAAGCTCCGTCTCTTTAATTTCCTTAACTTAATCACATATTTCGCCAAGTAAGGTAACAATCAAGGTTCCAGTGATTTAATATAGATATTTTTGGGGGTGTCATTTTTGGCCTACCACACTCAATAAAGTTGGTGAACCTCTAGCCAGGATTATCAAGAAAAAAAAAATAAAGATACAAATTACTAATATCAGAAATGAAGGAGGGATCACCACTACTGATCCCAGGGATATTAAAAGGATAATAAAGGAATGTTATAAATAACTCTATGTCCACAAATTTAATAACTTAGATGAAATGGACCAAATTCCTTTTAAGATACAAACTACCAAAACTCACACACAGAGAAATAGATAATCTAAGTCTTTATCTATTAAAGAAATTGAATCAATAATCAATAACATTCCAAAAAAGAAAGTGCCAGGCCCAGATGGGTTCATCAAACACTTAGGGAAGAAATGATAGCAATTCTCTACAATCTCTTCCAGAAAGTAAAAGCAGAGGAAACACTTCCTAACTCAATCTATGAGGACAGCATTACTCTAATACCAAAACCAGATAAAGATATTGCAAGAAAGGAAAACTACAGACTAATCTCTCTCATAAATATACATGCAAAAATCCTTAGTAAAACATTAGCAAGTCAAACCCAACAAAATTGATAAAGAATCATGCACTACGACCAAATAGGATTTATTCCTGGTATGTAAGGCTGGTTCAACATTAGAAAATCAACTGATATAATCCAGCACAAAATAGTCTAAAGATGAAAAATCATTCGATCATATCAATAAATGAAGAAGAAGGATTTGACAAAATCCAATACCCATTCATGATAAAAAAAAAAAAAAAACCAAACACACATCTTAGTAAACTAGGAGTAGAGAAGAAATTTCTCAGCTTGATACAGAACATCTACAAAAAACCTACAGGTAACATTAAACTTAATGGTGAGAAATTAGATGCCTGATACATAGCTGTGGATACAACTGGGTCACTGAATTGTTGAATACAGGGTTCAGTCAGTACGTGTATGTTGGGAGCATGTGCTTTGTTTTACTTGGAAGTGGATGGCTGCATGGTGACACCTCAGGCCCTGCTTCCCTTCTTCACATAAATGAATGACAACTGTGCTGGGCACTTTGCTAGGGCTAGATTTAGAGTTGTGACTAAACACACATTTTAAATTATTATAAAGTGGCGCAGCAGTTTAGTTCGTGCTTGGCAGCCCAGGGTTAGTGGGTTTGGATCCCGGGTGCCTGCCGACACACTGCTTGTCAGCCATGCCGTGGCGGCGTCCCATATAAAGTGGAGGAAGATGGGCACGGATGTTAGCCCAGGGCCGGTCTTCCTCAGCAAAAAGAGGAGGATTGGCAACGGATGTTAGCTCAGGGCTGGTCTTCCTCACACACACACAAATAAATTATTACAAACACTATAAAGGAAGGAATGTGACATTTGAATTGAGTTTTAAAGATAAGAGTAGGTATTAGTTAAAAGTGGAAGAAGAATTTCAGGCACAGGGAAGAGAAAGTGCAAAGGCCTTATAATAAGAGGCAGGATGGCTGAGGAGCGAAGCGAAGCCCAGTTTTGCTAGTGTTAGTGGTTGGGTTACATCACCCAGGCCTTTTTGGAACATGAGAAGGATTTCAGTCTTTGTCCTCAAGCAAATGACAAGCTACTGAGGGATTTTAAAGAGACGGTAACAAGATTTGTCTTAAAAAACTCCTTCGGCTAGCAGGTGTTTTGTGTACCTCCCTCACCTGATAGGACCACCAGCCTCTAACTGGTCGGACTCACCTTGCTCCTTCTCTGAATGGGGTAGCTCTGGAATTTCAACAGGACATGGAACTATACTGAGGCTCAAATCTAGGAAATACAATAAAGTTCTAGAACTCACCTTTTAGTTACTTGGGCCAGATATATTACTTGTGAAGATTTTTTGTTTTGTTTTCTTTACTACCAGGAATTCTGACTTGCTAAGTTCTAAAAGTATTCCAGCCTGGTCTAAAAGATGGAATTTCTCTTGGACCTGGTTTGGGATCATTTTGTTTCTGATCAAATTGTCTGTGATTGCTGTCTTCACCTTCTCAACTTCTAGTCAGGGCTCTGCAATCTGCTCTGTCCACAACTGCTCCAATGATGTCGTTGCTAAATACAAAAGACACTTGTTAATCTTTACCTTATTTGACCTATTGGAAGCCAATCCTTTCTGGAAATGCTTTCTTTCTCTGCTTTCCATGAAAATACAGTTCTGGTTTTCTGTTTCATCAAAACTATTTCTTGATGCTTCTCACTCTCCTTTGGGGGTTTCTTTTCCTCTACCGAACCCTTGACTATTGGTGTCTTCTCATTTTACCCACTCTCCCTTGATTTCAACCCACTCCCATGGCTTCACTTAATCATCTATATAGCTAATGACTCCTAACTCTGAAGTATTTCTTTCCAGCTCAGATTTCTATCCTGAGTACCATATCTACATCATCATCTACTAGACATCTCCACTTGATCACCCTGCAAATATCTATGACTCAGTATGTCTAAAACTGAACTCAAGATCTCATTTTTCACCCCTCTCCAAATCAGTCCTCCCTCTTCCTCCCCTCTCAGTGGGCACCTCTCTCAGTGTTCAAATCCCAAACCTATGCATCATCCTTGACATCCATCTCTTACCACACAATCTAATCAATCCTTTTGATTTAAACTTAAATCTCCCTTGCATCTTTCTAGTTCTTTCCAGCCCCACTTACCATTATCTTAATTTAGAGTGTCTGCTTTTATTTTCTTGAGTGGATTACTGCAATAGTCTTGTCACTTGTTCCTGGCCTTGAGTGAGTTTTCTAAAGCACAAATATGAATGTATTGCTTCCTGGATGAAACACTGACCCTATCCTCTTTTACTTAACTAGCTCCTACTCATCCTTCAGATCTCAGCTTGGATAGGAGTTTCTCCAAGAGATCTGACCTGCTGTCCAGATTAGGTGATCCTCTCATGTGATCCCACAGTATTCTGACCTTTCAACTGGATGGATGTTAAGCAATTGTTTTTTTTCCACGATTTGATCTCTGGTGTCTAGAAAAGGAATTAATAAATATTTGTGGAATTGATTAATTAATTACTGGTTCCTTAGACCTGCTTCACGTGGTTCTTAATTTTTTATGTTTTAATGGCTGACTAGAATCTTTGTGATTGGTATGTGTCCTGTGGAATATAAGCTATGGATATTTAGTACCTGTCTGGAGTCAACCAATGTGGCTGACAGGTTGATTGCTTTGTGAGTGCTAAGAGTAATAAAGAGCCTAAGATTTGAAAAGGAAATGAAACAAAGAAAAGTAAGTGAAAATAACATTGATGAGTTATTCTATTCTGGAGGGATTTTAAATTGACTCTCATTACTATAGCATCTTTGTGGCTTTCAGCAGTTTTCCCGGAAAACTACTAGAAACAAGTGCTCCTGGAGGCCCCTCTGGTGGCTGAGTGAACATTTGCTTGTAGTGAAACAATCCTGAAAGGGGCCATTCATTCAACAGATATTTATTGAGCAACTATCTGGATATAGTGCCATGTGCAGAGTAAACGCTTGGGGACACAACAGTGACCACAGCAGATAAAAATGTCTCATCCTATAGAGTTTCTGTTCACCATTTTATCTTTACTGCCTGGAAGAGTTGCTAAATAAATATTTGTGAATTAATTAATGTTTCTTAAGGCCTGCTTCTAATCTGAATCATTCTGTACTTCCTTATATTTTGATGGCCTATTCTAGACGTGGTATTGCATGGCAGATCCATAGATAAGGAAGGAGGGCTGTGATAGGGTTCTCCTGGGGGTAACCTCTACATCTCTCCTACTATCCTCTATTTCTCTGATTTTAGAATCATTTTACCATAATTTAGTGTAATCACCAAAAAATGTTAGCTTGTGAAATTTAAAGCAGGCCTCTTTATAGTGAACAGAGTTATAAGAAATTATCTTTTATCATAATTTTGTCAATGATCCTGGCTATGGTGATTACAGAGAAATGTTATTCACATGCACCAGGGTTATTCCTTAATTTTAGCAAATTACACATGTGCTGTATACACCTTATTTAAAAGGAAATCAATTAGTTATTTGTTATTTTTTTAGCAGTTTCTCTGTACAATATGTGAAAATTGAAGACTTGCATAATATCAGCCCAAGCTTATACCAGATTGCTTTATCTACATGTTTTAGGGATTATAAAGATAAAAGTAAGGTTATTGTTTCTTTGAGAGCTAAAGTACTCAGTAGAGCATTCATTCAGGTTTCTTCAAAAGGGAATACTTGGTTTATCAGCAGTCTGATAACACTAAAACATGCCTTATATCACATTTATAGGCATCAGAATTCTTTCAAAAAAATGTAGCTAATAATCAGGATGAGTGTCATTTACTTTTGTTTTGGTCTCCAGGGAATATTGTTTACTTTGCTTTAAAATTTATGTGAGTCATTTTGGTTATATGCCTTTTTTAATTAGCTTGAAGGAAGCAATCACTGGGGAGAAAGCGGAAATCAATTCTGATCCGATATTGATAGCTACTGTGCTGTAAACTGTGTGTCCTTTCTAATTAAATGTAAACACGTTCGGTTCTAAAGTCCAGCAGCAATGACAACCGTCACTAGGAAAGATTGCCTAAGTGCTGCTCAATGGATCTGCGGCCTCTCCTCCTTTCACAGTTGTGCTTGTGCAATCATTGTTGGGTGAATGCTGGTTGTAACTGACTTTTTTTAGGTCATCTTCAGAGAAAAGATTTGACAAGAATGTAGAGTGCTCGGTAATACTTAAAGTTACTTATTAACTCTGTCCTTCTGATAGCTAATCAATGGCATTGCAGAGAGTCAAATTTGTTGCCCTAAACTGCCCCCTTGCCCAAAGCCAAGTCTTGGTAAATATTTAATGGCAGTAAAGGTGTTTTGCTAGTTATCAAACTGATATGTTAAAGGACTCTTAAAAGCAACTTTATCTTGCCTTCCCTTCCATAAATGATTTGCTCAGCAATATAGTGTGTAGGTGTAAAAGCATTTGGATTTCATTTTATTGAGTATCTTGCTCAGAAAAAGACCAAAATGAGAATTAATATTTAAAAATGCTCATTTTAATCAGTACTACGTCACTTAAACATAAGACGGAAAAACAAACCACCACCAAACTTTTCTCTTTGGTCAAATGCCAACTCCAGGCATGAAGCAGCCCAGTCCCTTTCACCTCACTAAACATGACTCCAGACTCGTTCAAAACCTGTTGTACAGCTGCTGTCAGAAGGAAATGTCATAAAGTTTCTGCTGCTATGAGTTGCCACACGCTCTGCAAAAATCAGAAGACATTTGGATTTTGGGTTTTTATCCCACACAGTAAGGTTGGGTTTTACATCTTTAGCTTCTGAATTCTCTCTTGAGTTCTAGGTCCCCTGGTCTTCTTTACCCTAACTCCTGGCTACACAGAAAAAATGACAGCCTTATTTTTTAAATAAGGAAGAAATCTCCTCAGACTTAAGTTTTATTAGAAAACTTGATAATTGCTTAGGATCTTTCTAGAAATGAGGTTGATTTCTTTAAATTTACACTTATTTCATGCTTACAGATTTTAAAGGAAGTCAACACATTTCTTTTTTATTCTGGTATGTATTTCAGTCTAAAAATTTAATACTAAATACTGACTGATTCATGAAGTATGAATTTTAATAGCCTAACAGTAGAAAGTCACAAATTGTTTTCCTAAGTATCAAATCAGTGCTGGTGACTCACAGCACTGTACTGTATTAATGACCCTTCAGTAGGCATCCTACGTCAAGAGTTAAAAGTGAAAATAAAGAAAAAAGTGTGAGAGTAAAAAGGTTCAAGTTAAGTTTTCAGAATGGAAAATATTACAAATGTGCCAGATTTGAGGTGGGAAATGCTGGATTTCGCAATATTGGGATGATCTGTTTATTTTACTTTGTCGTGGTCTGAAAGGAATGTTTATATTTTGCCTGACACGGCTAGAGTATGGAAGAGAAATAGCCTCCTACTATCAGTGACATATGAAGTTAACTTTTAAGGTATTACTGATGGTCCAATTGCTATGAAGGCAAAGTTTCTGAATTCTTCCTAAAACCCTGTCTAAGAGTAATTTCATAAGATGGTGGTGCGCACGTTGAGAGAGCAAGGGACTATACTCAAGCTTTAAAAGGAGTGTCATTTTGTATGTTGCTGACCTCAGTATATCAAAGTTTGGAAAGGTGGCATAGAATACGCATGTTTCTAAATTAGTATTTCTGGTTTATATCTCTGGAAGACATATCTATATTGATTTTAATCTCTGAAATATTATGTGATATAATGATCACGTTTCCCTACTTCTCAAATTTGGCCAGGGACCCAGGTCAGGCCAGAACTAGGGGTACATTGAGGACAGCAGGTACTTGTCTGGGGCCTTAATTTAAAATGGTCACAAAAACCTCCCTGGACTCATGTTTCACAAGTAACCAGTGACTCATGTAAATGGAAAAATGTAAATCGGGTTACTGCTGCTCAAACAGATAAATACCTGAACTGGAAATTTAAAACAATTTTTTCTTCTGGCTCTGGTACACAATATCATAATGTACAATGACAAATTGCATCCACTACACTTTACGGCTACCTAACTTCTGAAACCAAATAATATCTGGTGTGATGCTATAGGTGATTTAGTTCTAAACCATTTAATATGTTTCTTCGGAAACTGTCTGGCTTGGGAAATTGCAAAAGGCAAGCAGAAGAAGCTGTGGGAGTACACAGTAGCGGTACCTAACCCAGACTGAATGAAGGATGGGGGGTGACGGAGCTTCTTGGAAGACATGATGTCTAAGCTGCGTCCTGAAAAAGGAGTGGAGTTGCTCAATCAAACAAGGATAAATAAAGGGTGTTCCAGCTAGAGAAGGTCGTGTGTATCAGCATGGTGGTACGAGAAAAGCTTTGCTGAAAATATTTAACTCATTATGGGCTTGCAAATATGGTTAGTCCTAAACAGAAAGCTTCAGATCTCAGAGGGAGAGGAGATTCTCTTAAGAAGGAAAGAGAACGTTCTCCCACTTCCAAGTATTTTCTGAACAACTGATGCTCTGATTGCTGGGAGGCCAATGTGTGAAAACTCTTGGGTCTGGTTGAGGACACGCTCATTTTCACTGTCATCACTCATTCATTTGACAAATATTTCCAGAACACTTACTTTGTGCCAGACACTGTTCTTGGCACTAGGAATAGAGCAATGAATGAAAGAGACCAAGATTCCTACTCTTGTGGAACTTTGAGAATGAAGCTTACCCAGTTTTAGCAAAGACCCACCTGGCAGGTCAGGTCTTTCTCTGGAGACCTCACCTACAGCTCTTATCTCTCACCTATTTTCCACCCTACCCTCTACATCAAGACTCCCAGGTATCAACCTTTGGTTTTTATAACTAATACTTTATTTCAAATTTTATATTTTCATGATGAGTCCTCTTTTTATATTATATGTATCTCTGGAACATGTATTTCTGTAGATGTAGGTATTTCTGTCAACAAAGTATTTACTGCTGTAATATGTCCTTTTTAATAGTAAAGATATATCTGAATATTATGCAAATACCAAAAAGAATATTAGTTACAATTTTTAAGAACTATTCAATTGTAAAAACAATTCCTTGAAGGTAGCCTGTAAAGTGAGTTTTCTTATATCTATGCTTATTTTCCAAAAGATTTGATGTTCTTATGAGAAAAAACATTAGGATACACTGAAATATTTTGATATGAAGAAAAAGTTTGAAATCATAAACACTAGATTTTGTATACTTCAACATCTGTATCCATATTCTGGTGTCACTCCTATAAGCGGATTACTTTGGGGAGGGACAAATACAACTACTAGATCTCTTTGAAGCAAGTAAATCATCAAAACAAACAAGCCAACCAAACCAACCAACCCCCAGCTGAATGATGGAGCAGCGAAATTTTTATTGTCCTTATAGACTAATATTCAGCTAGCTTTGGACTGAAATAGTGGATTAGGGCAAGATGACACTGCTGCTGAGCTTACTGTAACAAAGAATGTTAGGCTCCTTCTAAGCAAGATTGTGCTTCCTTTATCTGAAAAATTCATAGCTGCAACATGCTTGTTCTTCATTTAATAAGTTCCTATTATGGGCATGTATAGAACTTATCCATAATACAAGTATAAACATGGTCCCAAGTATAATTTGTTCTTCACTCGGGAATATACTATGGACAAATATCATTTAGTTATATTTACGTAGGTCAGGGAATATGTATCTAATCTTGTTTACCACTCAGGAAAATATCTGCTAATTGAAAGATAGATTCAACCAGAAAAGAATGTAAAAGAAGACTGATTTGAATGGGTAAAGGACTGAAAGCTGGTCTTCAGTTTATTTATTTTATTCTGTTTGTTCCTGCTATGAGTGTGATGAATTCACAAAGAAAAAGCTACCAATATTAATATCATGTAGAAGAAACCTATATTTTCATCTACATGATATTAATAAACAGGGCTTCTGCAATAATTCTGTCAGCATATACTATTTCTTTTGTAATTTGTTGAAACACATTGCAAAACAGAATATGATCAATATATTTTAATGTAAAATGATTAATTTATTTTAATGAGACTATGACAAATAAATGGAATAAATCCAATTTGGTAAACATGAATTTACCGAATCTGAGTTATTAAGGAGATCATTGACCTCACAATGAAATAAATTTTAAAAATTAAAAATACGTAGTTGTCACAAATGAGACAATTTCTAAAAGCACATGCATTTAAAAAATATCTGAGTGGCTACAACGTACCAAACACACTACCAGCCCTAGTGTCATAAACTGAGTAAGAGCATCCCTGCCTTAAGAAATTCAGAGTGCAGTTGAGAAGACTGATAATTATGACACAAACAGAGGGGAGGGTCCACCTAATCTGGCTGGTGAATGGGAGATGAGGGTGGTGGTTGGTTATTTAGAAGAGAACAATTCCTAAAAAGAAGCATGGACAGCAGAAGCAAAAGCAGAGTGGTGAGAGAAAGGACAGCAGAGGGACAACTAGAAGCAGTATGGCATGGATGGGCCTCAAGCACATGACAGAGAAAAGGCAAAAGATGAAGCTGGAGGAGCAGTCATGGGGAGGAGCAGGAAGAGCCTTAACAACTCTGACACTGTCTTGTGGAAATGGAGGACTACGACTGAAAGGTGTTGAGAAGGGAAATAGTGGTCAGGAGTGGGGAATGGATGTGAAGACAACAGAGCTGCTGTAGAGAAATTACTTAGGAGGCTATTTCAGTAGTTCAAGTGAGACATAATGAGGATCTGAATAAGTCTTGGTAATCACAGTAGAAAAGAGAAAAGAGATTCAGGAAGTATTTAAGAAATGAAATAGATGGAAAATATTGACTTAGGCATTCAGAGGGAAGAGCAGGTTTTTAAAGGAAGCGGCTGTCCTCAGTTTTAGACATACAGAGTTGAGGTGCCCCTGCAGTATCCTCTTTAATTTCAGTTTGTAGATGACAACTATCTGCTGGACATTTCCAGATGATACTTCCAGCAGATAGTTGTCATCTACAAACTGAAATTAAAGAGAAAGGTCTGGGCTGCATACCTGCATTTGGGAGTTACTAGCATATAGACAGGGGTTAAAATCGGAGGAATAAGTGGAGGCAGTCCAGAGAAAAGACAGAATAATTATTATCACAAACAATGAAAAAAATTGCTAAGAGATAGTAAAACTTTTTTTTTCCTAGAAGAGACATAGTCTTTTTTCTAAAATTCTAAAAGAAATAATCAAAAATATTTATCAGCTACCTTTCATGTGCTCAGTAATGAGAGAAATAAGAGAAATGTAAGACTTATTCCCAGGTAACACTCTGACAATACTTTATTTCTCACGCGGATTTATATATAGATGCTTCTTCCACGCAGCTCTCATATCACAACCCAGCACTTTAACGATATAGTTTCATTCTGTTTTTATCTTAGGACACTTTTGTTATCACTAGTCAGGAACAGGATCACAGCGGTGATGGAGAGGTGAAAAAAGCATGGGGTTTGTGGTCAAAGGACCTGGGCTCTTCCATTTACTTTCTGTATGACTTTGGGCAAATTACTTAACTGAATTTTAGATTCCTCAATTGTAAGACAGATAATACTGCTTACTTCATACAGTTGTTCTGAGGATCAACTTAGATTATGATCATGAAAGAACTCTGCCCAAAGTAAATCTCTATGTAAGTATTAGCTAACACCATCGCTACACCTTCTGTGGTGGACTACCTTGACAGCATGGGACATGAGGGTTGGCAGATCCACAACAAGGTTGGCAGAGAAAACTGGCTCCAGGGAAGGCCATACGTGGGGAGCACCCTGAAGCCTATAATCCAGCAGAAGTGAGGGATCTGGAGTTATGAGCACAGTTCAGGTCACACAGCATGCAGAGTCATGAACAGAGCCAGAAGACAGAACAGAAGGTTCCAGGGATCAGCAGACATTTACACTGGGGAAAGTGTGAGCTCATATGGAAATGTCTCATGTTATTTATTCTAGGTCATGGCTAACTAGACCCACTTTGCAGATTCTGATAAACGGCTGTTTAGAAACCTCTCTTGATTATAACAGAGCTTGACAGTGTCTTTTTAAAAATAACAGAATCCTTTAAATCACATACATGAAAAAAAAATTTGGAATTTTGGCCTAAATGATAGACATCAAATCTTGAATTTTGGGGACAGAAAAAGAAAGTGATGTTATTATTGAGGAATGTGAGTTTTCACCAATGAATAATTCTGACTAAATAGCCTAGACAATTTCAATAATTAAGAGATAACACTGCATATGCAAAGACACCGGATTTGGTTAGGACACCTTGGTTCTAATTCCATCCTTCCACTAACAAGCTATGTTACCTTGACTAATCCTGGTTAACTGCTCTGGGTCTGATTCCAAACCTGCAGATAATAATAAAAATGATGCCTATTGTTTTATTGAGTGCTTTCAATGTTTCAGGCACTAATTTGGGCACTTTACATACATTATATCAGGTGTATATGATAACCCTGAAGGGAGTTATCATTTCCATTTAAAATGAGAAAATGGAGGCTAAAGAGGCCAGGTAATTTACCCAAGCAAGTAAACGGCTGAGCCAGGATTCCAGGCATGACATACCGTCTTCCAAAAATTATGTCATTTTTATTTTTATTTTTTATTATTATTTTTTTTTTTGTGGGGAAGACCAGCCCTGAGCTAACATCTGTTGCCAATCCTCCCCTTTTTTTGCTGAGGAAGACTGGCCCTGGGCTAACATCCGTGCCCATCTTCCTCCACTTTATATGGGACGCCGCCATGGCATGGCAGGCAGGCGGTGCGTCGGTGGGCGCTCGGGATCCGAACTCGCGAACCCCGGGCTGCCAAGCGCGGACTAAACCGCTGCGCCACCGGGCGGCCCCCCATTTTTATTTTTTAAAATGATTTTCTCGGGACTCTTTCAGCTTTAAAATTTTATAAGATCAATGTTTAATCAAGTATGATGAACACAAGTACATGTTCTAAATTCTGTTATGTAGTATATCAAAGATTGGTTATGGGATCCTAAGAAAACCACTAAGCCTCTCCCTGTTTCACAAAAGGTGGGAAATAAAAATGCTTATGACCTTGATATGGAAGATACAAAGATTATGGACATAATATTATAATCGCCTATCATACGTCTAAGAAAACTTTTGAAATTTCTTAAAATTAAAAAAAAAATCAGTTTTAATACTCTCTGCATGACTTAATAAGATTGGAGCTGAAGGAAATTTCTTCCACTGGTAAATAAAATGCACATGCTAACATCATTCATTTTCAAATCCATTACTGCTCCTTCTTAAGACCACTGCCTGGTTTCTGAAATGCAATTCATTAGAAGGCCATTGAACGAAAAATACCTAAGGAATAGAGCTTAAGGAAGAAAGAATGAACATCCTGCTCCTTGACATTAATCACATTAACTCAGAGGACCTAACAGACAGCTATGGCACAACTCCTAACTGGAAGACACTGAAACGAAAGCACAGGACTCTAAAGTTAATGGGAGTTATACAACTGAAACACTGTATGTCAACTGGAGAATATGCCCCTAAGTTATTGTTCATGGATAGCGCCATTCCTCTGTTTAATCAAGAGTTAAAGCGTGTGCAGTAATTCTCTATTTTCACAATACTCTTTCTGACAATAAAGATAACAAACTATGAGAACAGTTTTTAGCTGGCTAAACCTGATGTACTGGTTTTGTTAATAAAAAATTCATGACAATTAATGAAATGGCTCTATTAAGACAGTCCCCCAAAGTAGTACAGCTGCCCCACCTACAGATGAACTTCTCGTGACCTACATTATTCAGAAAGAACTGTAGTGACTTGCTCTAAAAATTGTTACATACAAAAGGTTCAAACCAAATCAAAGCATTACTCAGAAGCTGGCAAGACACCTCAAGTGAAGAATGCCTGATATGGTCACCTTTAATCAAGTTTTCATTTGCTGTTCATATTCAGAAGACTATTTCTGTAATTCATGCTTTTCTACTATATTGAATTTTAATAAATGTAAATCTACATTTAAAAATCATTTTAAGATACTAACACTTGGCTGAGTTCCAGATTTTATACTTTGTTATTCCAACTGTGTTGAAAAGCCATACCATTTTGAGTAGCCATATCTTTTTCTTTTCATCTCAAGTCCTTACTGGTCAAGTGCTAGGCAAAGAGAATAGACAAAAGAACTTTAAGGTTCATAATAATTTGTTTGATATGCTTTGACAAGTACAACTCAGCAGAGCATTTATATTAGATAGTTTCTCCCTTAAAAATAATCCTTTGCTTTAAGTCACGCTTTGATTTTTAAAATCAATTAGATATCAATTCTTTTTCCACCATAAATATATACATATATATATATAATTTATTTCATTAAACAATCCTATCAAGGGAGCTAATTAACTCCATTTCCACATACAGAAATCAGAAATCACACAGTACAGCCTACTGTTCAAGAATGACGGGCCTGCACATAAAGGCAGGGGAATGTGTTGCTCATGATGAGGATATGGGAAACTTACGATATACAGTCTTCTCTAAACCAAAGAAGCCTCACCATACTTAAATCCATCTTTAATTTAGGAATTAAAAATTATTTTTAAGAAATCACAAATATACACAAGCAGAAGAAACACTGGCTTCTAAGACACTTATCAGGCTATCTCAATAACAATTCACAAATGTTAAGCTGAGCACCTACACCATATGTAAGACATTGGAGACAAGGTACAGAGATAAACAAGATACTGTCAAGAAGCTTAAGTTTAGGAGGAGGTGACACAAATGTGAACAAGTGAGGTGTTCACTTGTGATAAGAGTGCAGGGTTCAATGGTACTGTTCAGACAGTAGCTAATATTATCCTGGGGAAGCAGTGTCAAGGAAAACTCCATAGAAAATACCCATCTTTATGACTGATTAATTTGATGCAGACTTTAAAAACAAAATTTTTTAGAGTAGTTTGAGTAGAGGAAACAAATCAGTGTTTCCATTTAAAAACTGTAATCTGGAGAAGATGTGGAGAAAAGGAAACTCTCGTGCACTGTTGGTGGGAATGTAAGTTGGTGCAGCCACTATGAAGAACAGTACGGAGATTCCTCAAAAAATTAAGAATAGAACTACCATATGATCTAGCTATCTCACTTCTGGGTATTTATTTGAAGAATACAAAAACACTAATTTGAAAAGATAAACACACCCCTGTGTTCACTGCAGCATTATTTATAATGTAAGATTGGAAGCAACTTGTCCATTGATGGATGAATGAATAAAGAAGATGTGATACACACACACACACACACACACAATGGAAAACTACTCAGCCATAAAAAAAGAATGAAGTCTTACCATTTGTGACAATATGGATGAAGCTTGAGGGTATTATGTTGAGTAAAATAAGTCAGACAGAGAAAGACAAATACTGTATGATGTAACTCATATGTAGAATCTAAAAAAAACAAAACAACTGAACAAACAACAAAAGCAAAAATAAACTCACAGATACAGGGAACAGACTGGTGGTTACCACAGGGGAAGGGGGTTACGAGGTGAGAGAAATGGGTGAAGGGGGTCAATTTTACGGTGATGAATGGAAACTAGACTTTTGGTGGTGACCATCCGTAGTGTACAGAGATGCTGAAGTACAATGTTGTATACTTGAAACTTATACAATGTTCTATACCAATTTTACCTAAAAGAAACAAAACCCCTGTAATCTTATGACTGAATTAACTTTATAGATACAGCTGTAAATCCACATTGTTAAATTTCTAAATGGGAACAAATCTTTTTACATATTAGGGTACAAACTTTTAATAAACTCAGATATTGAAAAACATTTACATTCAAATCAAATATATGTAAAATGTATTCAAATGTGTATAGAGTGGAAAAATACATGTATAGGTTTTGATTTTTAAAGCAGTTGGATTATGAATGATATTTATTTTCTTTTTTGCCTTTTTCCATTATTTTTAAAAATTAGAAAAAAATTTCAAAAGCAACAGAGTCCATCTGTACCTGTAGAAATATCTGGCTAATTTGATAGTGTGGAGAATATGAATTACCTCTCCAAGTCATTAGCCTGTTTCTGGGAACTAAAACATATGTATATTAGAACATGCATTTACCTCCCATAACTCCTGAGATCACACTGAAATAAAAGCATCAAAGTTTAAAAAGAAATAAACAGATAAAAGGGAAGAGAAGAGAGGTGGGGATGGAGGTGGTGATTACCCCTAATGAGAAATTTTGATATATTCTGAAGACATAAAGTTGGTAAGTGTGTCAACAGATGAAACAGGCAGAGACAGAAGCCTCCTAGAACACACTACATGGGATCTCTAGAGGAGGAGGTGCTACAGCTCTGGGCTCACAGGGAAATGGTGTGAAGGAGGGCCGGAGGGAGTGATGGGGCCTGAAAGCAGAGGGTTAACGGAAAGTCTCTATAGGAGACCTTTACTCTGAGCACACAGATGGCACCTTGATGTTTACCAACAAGCAAACAGTCTGCCTTCTTTTCTCTAAAGAAATTCACTGAACTGCTTAAGAAAATGAATTCCCTGCAGGAAGCTAATCTGGATATGCACCCCCAAGTCAAATATTCCTCGTTTTAACACTTGAGGAATTACTTACTCACTAGATTAAAATTAAAAGGAATCCCGCCAGTTTATGTTCCTTATTCTACCCCATACAGTACTCTCCAGCAGAATTCCCACACAGGGGAGAAACAGGCCCTCTTACACAATAGCTAATGAAGTCCATACCAGACACTCGGCCTTCTTTTTCAACCATGAAAAGACATATGATGAGAACCACAGGAAGAAAGAGAAAGCACAAGGTAAATAAACAGAAAACCTGATCCCCCAAAGCAACAGTTTATATAACAAAAACAAGAAAAAAATTATAATATAGACAGAGAGATATGAGAAGACACCATGTTGATTATACAAGATCAGGATGCCGTGAAAAAAAGAATAAAAGATAAGAAAGAATTTTTAGAGAAAAATACCATTGACTAAATTAAAAGTTAACAGAAGGTCCTGACCACACAACGATGTGAATGTACTTAATGCCACTGAACTCCACACTTAAAAATGGCTAAAATGGTAAATTTTGTTGCATACATTTTACCACAATTTTAAAAAATGAATGTGTGAACTTTTAAGTAACTTGCAAAATGGGAAAGTATTTCCCAGAAAAGCTTCTCTTAGCCAACAGCAGTGGTGGAAATTTTTATCTATAGACAATTTATTTTTATTCTGGGAAATGGAAAGGTACTTGAAAGCAACAATGAGGAAGTAGACTCCGTTTTTACATTTATACAAATAAATATTTCAAATCCATTGATCAAAAAAAAAAAAGAACTTGAAATAAAGTTGAGAAAATTTCTAAAACCATGTATCAGAAAGTGAAAGATTTAGAAAAATATAAAGAAAAATATGAAAGAATCAGTCTAGGAGGTACAACATCTGGCAATTAGGAAACCAGAAAGAAAGAAAAAAAGAGGGGAGAAAACTATCAAATAATCTGAAGGAGCATTTTTCAGAGATGAAAGACAAGCATCTTGAAATTGAAAGCATCCATAAGTACAAAGCACAACATATGAAAGGAGATCCATTCTCAGATACCTGCTTATGAAATTTCAGAACACCAGGCTGAAAAATATTTTTAGTATCTTCCATGAGAAAAAGTCTACTAAGGAAAACTGATTTGAATCATTCTGGAATCAGTTATTGGAAGCAACAAAAGAGAAGAGTAATATCTTGAAAGTTTTGAAGGGATGTAATTTACAAATTTGAATTCTATTCTCTACCATCTACCTTTTGTTTGGAAGTTACTTGAAGAGAGAATAAAGCAAGAAAGAAGACATGGAATCCTAGAAACAGTGACATCCACCCAGTTGGGCAGTGGCGAGAAATCCTAGGATGACAGCTGTGCAGCAGCCTAGAGAGCACCCAATGGGTCCAGATTACAGCAGGAGGATGGAGGGCTCTGGTGAAAAAGGGAACCACATAAAACAGAAAGTAAGAGTGACAAGATGGAAAAAGCTGAAATAATAAAGCATGAGATCCAAGAAAAAGAAAGGTAATTAGAAATTTCAGACAGGATGAAACAACTGTACAAGAAAGTCATGGCTCAAGTAAGAAAGAAACACAAAATATGGTATGATTTTAAGTACTTGATGGAGTGAAAAAACAAATCCTTTTGTCTTGATCCAAAGAACATTCTCCTTTGGCACAGGGGCTGACAAAAATGCAATCCAAAGGAAAGGAACTATAATTCTTGAATACCACATGGACAGTATAGTCAATAATGTTGCTTCCTATTTTTCAAATAGGAAAAATTTTAAATCTGAACATCCACCTGTATATAAAGCAACAAAGATTTTCATTATTAATTCCACTGGGATTAGGACAGGTTGAGAAAAGAAGAGAAAATAAAATACAAATTCTTCACCTTCATTCAACTTGTTGAATACTTTTTAGGACAATTGGGACAGTAAGAGTTCTTTACAGATCCATATATTTGCTATTTCAATGTTTTTCAACGTCAAAAGTCTACATTTTGTCAGTGTTTATACTGATAAACATAATTATTTAACATATAACCTGTGTGTGTATGCCTTATTTGAGTACTTTGACAAATGTTTGTGGATAATCTTTGCTAAAGATTTCTTCCGTTTTTTTAAATTGCTAATATCAATTGCAGAAGCCATGAACAGGAAATGAAAAGAAAATGGAATACAGCTATTCATTCTTAGAAATGACTTTGACATGGCAAAAATTTCAGCAACCTGTCTGATCAAGTACCATGTATGGAATGTGAAAATAGTCCCCAGGTGACAGAAAGACGAATGTGATCTTGCTGTCATTCCCTTCTTTGTTGGCACAAACCAAAATTACTTTAAGGTAGTCTTTGAGAACGTCTGTGGAGTCAAATATGAGTTAAAAAATTTTGAAGAGTTATGTAAAAATAAAAACTCAAGAACTTAAACCTGAAGACATATAGAAACATGTCTGTCATGGAATTTGCATGCAGTATATATTCAATAACAAACATTGACGAATGCAAAAACTGTGAGTGATCTTCACACACATGAAAGAGTCAGCAGAATGCTGATTTTGAAATTTGAGATCCTATTGTTCTTCTAGTATAATTGATGGTATAAAGGAAGACTTTTAGTTCTCTAAGATGCCTTTAGGAAGTTTTTCTCCCCTTGCACTCTCTAGCTTAACCCCACCCCACTGATTTTAAAAGGGAACAGCACAGCAAACAATATTCACTTCCTTTTAAAGATCTGAAGACTATTTAATATGTAAGGAATAAAGTGAATGATGGAGACTTTGAAAGCTCCTTATGGTTTTGCTAGTTGTTTCAACAAGTATTTATTGGCAAATCAAACCATCCTTCTAGAAAAAGTCAATATAGTTTAGTCAGAAAGCATTTTGCTATATATTAGAACTTATTTCTAACCACATAAATTAAAACAAAAGTAATTTCCTGCCAGGGACACTGTGGGTCCTTTATAAATAAACTACTACAATACTAGAACTGAGAAAGACCAGTCTCAAATGAAGTGGCATATAGAGGACACCATGATTCACATTCTTGTTTCAGAATACGTGCTGCCTTCTGCAATGGTACTTCTCTAGTTCTGTATCAACCCACACTGGCTAGCATTGCTATTGCTGTAGTATAGCGACTGTCTCCCTTAAAAAGAAGATTAGCAAGTATTGAAGTATAAGGGACTATTAGAACCTAATTGGGGTTTTCTCTCTGGTATAGTGACTGAAGTAATATCACAGAACACAGCTTTGAAGAGAGGCATTTTGTTTTCTGTTGGTCAGACTTTTTTTGTTTTGTTTTTAATGTAGGAGCACATCCAGTTTGCAGCCATGTGGTAAGGGAGGCATGCTACAGTACGGTCCACTTCTTAAGGACCGTTTTATAAAACCAGCCACCAGGAGTCCTGAACTTCTGTGTCAATGGTCAAGTCGTCTTACCTCTTTAGTTTGTCTACCAACATTAATCATGTCTGTCCACCCACACACTGAAAAGATCGGTACCAACACCCTTTAACTTCTTTGAGCAAAATGAAGTCACATTAAATTTATATTATTAAAAAAAGAGAGCTCACTGGAATTAAATATTAGGATAAATGAACATGTCATGTTGACTCTAGCTGCCAGTGGGAGTCAGATGCACACCAACCAGCAGCATCAACAAATAGTACTGAATTATCCACAGGCACACATTATCGTTCTGCCTCTTGTTACTCTACTTAAGTTTAACATGTTCTTATTCTTGCAGCTTCTAATACATACAAATTGTGACACAAAGAAATATCTGTAAAATTATTAAGCATTTCAGTGTCAGGTGAGTGTATCTGGAAGCTATGCTTGGAAGGCTACTCAGATTGACACAGTGAAACGTCGGAACTAGAATCTGTCTAATTAGGTTCTATCTTATTGAACCTAAAACATAAAGTTCGTACAGCCTCCAAAAGTGTGATGAGCATCTCTCACTGAGATTAGAGCCAGAAACCAGGAGAGCCAGAGTCTAATCATTTCTTCATTATACAAATCATTATTTAGCACCTACTATCAGCCAGACAGTATATTAGGTGCTGGGATAAAAATTCAAATAAGACAAAGTCGCTGTTAAGGTAATTTTGTGAATGATGTGAAGTAAGGGTTAATGTTAATTTTTTACATTTGGTTATCCAGTTGTTCTATTACTATTTCTTGAATAGATTTTCCTTTTCCCTATAAATTGCCTTGTCTTCACAGTTGAAAATAAACAGACCATATATGTGTAGGACTGTCTATTTTATTCCAATGATCTACATGGTCCCTCTACCCTTTCACTGGTGTCTTGATATCTGTGACCTTATAGAATATAGCTTGAAATCAGGTAGCGTAATTCCTTCAATTGTTTCTTTTATAAAGTTGCTTTGGCAATTCTAAATCAATTGCATTTTCATACAAATTTTAGAATTAGCTTGTCAATATCCATAATAGTGATGTAATATTACTAAGATAGTGTTCAATCTACAGACCAACTTAGAGAGAATGACTATCTTAGCAATGTTTAAGACTTAGAAAAGTCTTCCCATCTATGAACACTGCGTATTTCTCCATTTACTTAGGTCTTAATTACTTTTGCAATCTTTTAAAAGTTCTCAGGGTACAGTGTTAAAATCATCCTTAAATCTTTCATAATTTTGGATGTGACCATAAAAGAAACGGAATTTTTATTTTATTTTCCAATTGTCCACTGCTAAGAGAGAAAAATACAATTGATTTTTGTATATTGACCTGAATTCACTTATTCTAGTAGCTTTTTTTGAAGATTCCTTGTTTTCTATGTATACAATTATACTGTCTGTGAATAAAGGCAGCTTTATTTCTTTACAATTTCCAATGATTACAATTTACTAGGAAGCTGAATTGAAGTGGTGAGTGGACATTCTTGCCTTGTTCCTGATCTTTCATAGAAAGCATTGAGTCTTTACCATTAAATATGCTAGCTGCAAGTTTTCCCTAGATGTTCTTTATCAGTCAGATTGAGCAACTGAATGGGTTTTGAATTTACCACATGCTTTTTTTCTGTATCCACTGAAATGATTGTTTTCTCTCCTTTATCTTGTTAACAGGGTGAATTACACTGATTTTTATTTATTTATTTACTTTGGTGAGGAAGATTGGCCCTGAGCTAACATCTGTGCCCATCTTCCTCTATTTTGTATGTGGGATGCTGCAACAGCATGGCTTGATGAGTGGAGTAGGTCCACACCCGGGATCTGAACCTGTGAACCCTGGGCCACTGAAGAGGAGCACGTGAACTTAACCACGACACCACTGGGCCAGCCCTACACTGAGTTTTAAATGACAAACCAAACTTACATTGCCACCTGGTCATAATGTAGTTTCCTTTTTATACATTGTTGGATTTGATTTCCTAGTTTTTGATGAGAATTTTTTGAGTCTATGCTTGTGAGGGACACTGGTCTACAGTTTTGTTTCTTGTGATGCCATCACCTGGTTCTTACGCTAATGTAAAATTGACATCATCAGCTAGGTTGGGAAGTATTCTCTCCTCCTCTATTTTCTGAAAGAGTTTGTGTTAGAATTGTTATTGTCTTTGTTAAATAGGTGACAAAACTCACCATGAACACACCTGGGTCTGGAGTTCCCTTGTGTAATGTTTTAAATTATGAATCCAATTTCTTCATGGACATAGGGCTGTACAGAGTTTCCATTTCTTCTTATGTCAGGTATGGGTTTAAATCTAGACTCTGAATTCTATTCCATTTATCTAGATGTCTATCCTTCTCCTACTACCACACTGTTTTGATTAGTGTAGCTTTGTGGTAAGTTTTGAAATCAGGAAGTGTGAGTCTGCCTACTTTGTTCTTTTTCAAAACTGTTTTTGCTGTTCTGGGTCCCTTGCAATTTCATGTGCAATTTGGAAAGACTACAAAGTTATCAGCTGGGATTCTGATAGGAAGTATGTTGAATACCTAAATCAATTTGAGGAGTCTTGCCATCTTAACAATATAGTCTTCTGATCCATGAACATGGGATGTTTGTCCATTTATTTAGAGCTTCTCTAATTTTATTTTAACAACTGTTTTGTAGTTTTTAAAGTCTGAGTTTTGCACTTATTTTTAATTTTTTGTTAGGAAGACTAGCCCTGAGCTAACATCTATTGCCAATCCTCTTTTTTGCTGAGGAAGATTGGCCCTGGACTAACATCTGTGCCCTTCTTCCTCTACTTTATATGGGATGCCACCACAGCATGGCTTGATAAGTGGTGTGTTGGTCCCTGCCTGGGATCCAGACCTGCAAACCCTGGGCCACCGAAGCAGAGTGCGCGAACTTAACCACTACGCCACTGGGCCTGCCCCTGCACTTATTTTAAAATATTTATTCCTAAGAACTTTACTCTTTTTGATGTTATTGTAAATGTCGTTTATTTGATTTCATTTTTGGATTGCTCATTGAAAATGTATGGAAATATAACTGATTTATGCATATTGATTTTGTATCCTGTAACCTTACCAAACTTAGTAGTTCTAACAGTTTTTTAGTGAATTACATAGGATTTCCTATACACAGTCATGCATCACTTAATGACTGAGATACATTCTGAGAAATGCATTGTTAGGTGATTTCATCATTGTGGGAACAGCATAGAGTGTACTTACACAAACCTAAACGGTACAGCCTACTACACACCTAGGATATATAGTACTAATCTTATGGGACCATCTTTGTATATGCAGTCTGTCGTTGACGGAAATGTTGTTATGTGGTACATGACTGTATATGATAATGTCATCTGTGAATGGACATAGTTTTACTTTTTTTTCAATCTACAAGCCTTTTATTTCATTTTCTTGCCTAACTGCCCTTACTGCAACTTCTAGTACAATGTTAAATAGAAATTGTGAGAGTGGACATCCTTGCCTTGTTCATGATCTTAGGGGCAAACCATCCAGCCTTTCATTATTAAGCATGATGTTACCTGTGGGTTTTTCATAAACACCCTTTATCAGGTTGAGAATACTCCCTTCTATTCCTAGTCCACTGAGGTTTCTTTTTTTTAATCATGAAAGGTTGTTGGATAATGTCAAATGCTTTTTCTGTGTCTATTGAGATGATCACATGGGTTTTGGTTTTTATTCATTTTATATTATTTCATTTATATTTAGTTTTATGTTAATATTTATGAGATGGTTCATTTTATATATCAATTTGGCTGGGCAACAGTGCTCAGATATTTGGTCCAACATTATTCTAGATGTTTCTGTGAGAGTGGTTTTTGGATGAGATTAACATTTAAATTGGTAGACTCTATAAGTAAAGTGACCCATGATGTGGGTGGGCCTCACCCAATCAGTTAAAGGCCTCAAAAGAACAAAGACTGACCTCTCTCAAGCAAGAAGAAATTCTAGGAATTCTGGCAGCAGATTGGCTTTGGAACCAAACTGCAACTTTGGCCCTTCCCTGGGTCTCCTGATTGCTGGCCTCCCCTGAAGATTTTGGACTTGCCGGCCTCCATAATGACATGAGCTGTTTCCTTAAATTAAATCTCTCTCTCTCTCTCTATACACTCTATTGGTTCTGTTTCATATCTAAAAATGTGGAAGGGGCTTTGGAACTGAGTAAAGGACAGAGACTGGAAGAGTTTTGAGATGCATGTTAGAAAAAGCCTATATTGCCTTAAAGAGACTGTTGGTAGAAATATAGATGTTAAAGGCGATTTTGGTGAGGTCTCAGATGGAAACCTGGAACATGTTTTTTGGAAATTGGAGGAAAGAGATTCTTGTTTTAAAGTGGCAAACAACCTGGCTGAATTGTGTTCTAGTGTTTTGTGGAAAGTAGAAATTCTAAGTGACAAACTTGGATATTTAATTGAAGAGATTTCTAATAAACAAAGTATTGAAGGTGTGATCTGGTTTCTTCTTGCTGTTTACAGTAAAATGTGAGAAGAGAAAGATAAATAGAATGAATTGTTAAGCAAAAAGGAACTAGAACTTGAAGACTTGGAAGATTCTTAGCCTATCCATGCTGTAAAAACTGAGAAAACTGTGTTCTAGAGAGAACATGAAGATGAGACAGCCACTCCACAAAGAGATTATGGATGTGACCCATGGATCTAATCAGTCATCTCAGAAGAAGCCAGGAATAGACATGTGGTTATACAGGAGAAGCACTGCCAGCCTGGGCTAAAGGGGACCAAGACAAGAAAAAATGAAGGAAGGCTGTTGGACTTCTGGGATTCTACATGATGAGGCAGTAGGGATATCCATCCTGCTGCACATACATGTCATCCTTTAAGAAAGAGAAGAATGACCCTGAAGGTGGTTCAGAGATCAGCAGGGCCACCACTCCCACCACAGGCCCAGGGGACAAGGCTGTCTCCTCCTTCGTTTCAGGGGGCCAGGCTGCCATTCCAGCCTTGGGGGTAGGGCTGCTGCCCAGCGACGTGGGGGCAATGCTACCACCCAGGGCCAAGGGGTGACACTGCCAACCTAGTGGGCCTGCCACCTCCGTTGGACCCAGAGGACAGAGCATCGAGCCAAAGAGAATTATTCTAGAGTCTTAAAATCTAACGGATTCTGCACTGATAGGTTTTGGACTTGACTGGGGCCTGTGACCCCTTTCTTCTTTTTGATTTTGCCTTTTTGGAATGGGAATGTCTATCCTGTGCCTGTCCCACCATTTTATTTTGGAAGCAGATAACTTGTCTGGTTTCAGTTTCACAGCTTGAGAGGAATTTTGCCTCAGTGAATCACACCTCAAATTTTACCTATGCTTGATTCTAAAAAAAGGTAACTTGGAAAGTTCATTCAATGTTAACTACCTCATGAGAATGCAATCAGCAAAATTCTCACTGTGAAAACTACAGAACAAAGAAAGTAGTTTTTCAACAAATAAATTGTTATAAAAAAGTAAAGATGGAGTGGAAATGTATAGATTAAAAAATATGTATCAACCAAATGCAATGTGTAGACCTTATTTAAATCCTATTTAAAACAAATTAATAAGATATTATGACATTAATGAGACAATTGAAAGTTTGAACTCTGGATACTTAATGATATTAAGAAATTACTGTTAAATTCATTTTAAGTGTGTTAATGGTATTATGACTTTGCTAAAATAGGAGTTCTTATTTTTTAGAGATACGTACTGAAATATACAAACATAGATGAAATTACATGGTATATGGGATTTGCTTTAAAATAATACCAGAGAGTGTATGTACGTGCGTGAGGGTGTGGATGGAACTGGACTGACCAGGAGCTGATGGTTTTGGGGACAAGTGATGCGGAAATGTAGAGTTCATTGTCTACTTTTGTATAAATTCAAAATTTAAAAATTCACTTAAGCCTTTAACGGCTTTAAAGTTTATGTAAATTACAGAAAGTTATTTCTTTGAGTGTAAATTTTACTTTTAATGTTGTTAAGAAAAAGTTCTGGATTCCCAAGGCCTTGTATCCCTAGAGCATATAGAATCAAAATTAAATGCCTGTCTGCATTCGGATTTCTGCAACATTCTCTCAATTCCATGTGACATAATATGCTCATTGAAACTTTTCCACTTTGGCTTATTCTGCTCTTCCAGACCAGAATGCTCTTCTTCCTCCTCCTCTCTCTATCAGAATCCTATTTGTTCCTACCTCAATTCCCAAGCATTCCATAAAACTTTGTCTATTTCATTTTACAATAATTTCTCCCTTCTGTGACTTTCTATGGCAGTGTCAAATTATTTTAACAGCATACAGTCTTACATGCTCATTTTGAGTATATGTTTTCTTTCTACTGAATTATAATTTATTTGAGGGTAGCAATTGCATCTTATCCTCTGTTACTCTGAGCAATTGTACAGTCTTTGTTATGTAGTAGGCTCTTAATAAATTCATATAGAACCAAAAATGGCTATTTAGTTAATGACTCCTTTTAAATATGGTTAATATTACGTTAATGATTATGCTAGAACACTGATAAAACAACACTATCAATACCACAACACACAAATAAAAATAAATGTTTGCGTGGATAAAATTACTTTCAGGCACAGTATTCACCTTCTGCAGTCTGACATATAATGCCAGAGCTTAAAGGTTCTAAAAAAATAATTCAGAGGTAGTCTATTTATAAATCCAGACATTGACTGCGGCTGTAATTTGTATAGTTTGGTTGAACACTGACAAAGACTATTAAACTCCAAAGCAGGTCAGATTCTTTTACTGTTTGAACATGTCTTTACTGCGGTCTCAGAGGCGTGTTTTATGTGATAAATATATCGAGCATATCCAAATCAGGAAAATAATGCTAAAGGACCAGTTCTGCCTCAGCAGTATTTCTGAGAGCGGGGGCAGGGGAGAAGGCCCACGTATCAGATGGGTCAGGTCGTGTTTCTACTTCTGGTACTGGCCCCGCTGTGACCTGGGGCAAGTTCATTCAAAGCTCTGCCTCTCAGTTTCCTCATCTGTACAAAGGGATCAGACCTCACCAGGATGTTGAAGGGATTAAAGAAGATAACATGTGTACCCAACTCCAAGATACAAGACAGAAAGAATTAGAAACACAGCTTTAAAATTACATCCTTATTATTTTCTGGGGCAGATTTTTTGATAGAAAACATTGGGAGAGAGGGCATATTTTGAATGTGCTGTCTCTGAGAAATATACTTTTAATAGGGTAGAAGAAAAATGAAAAAGTTTTTAAATTTCTAACTCGCAATAGATTTCTGAACACTAAAATGTTCCTGTGTGAATGAACAACTCCTGAAAATATACTCTTAATCAAAAAAGGGCAAAATCTCGGGGGTCAGCCTGGTGGCGTAGTGGTTAAATTTGTGCGCTCCACTTCAGCGGCCCGGGGTTCGAAGGTTCGGATCCTGGGCATGGACCTATGCACCACTTATCAAGCCATGCTGTGGCAGGCATCCCACATATAAAATAGAGTGAGATAGGCACAGCTGTTAGCTCAGGGCCAATCTTCCTCAGGAAAAGAAGATTGGCAATGGATGTTAGCTCAGGGCTAATCTTCCTCATACACACACACAAAAAGGCCAAACCTCAGTTCAAGCAAATCATTTTGACTAAATATTTTTTTAAAGTCTCCTACAACAAGAGAAAAATAAACTCTCTAATTCCAGTGAAAACCTGTCCCCAAAGAAAAATCAAACGATTCCATATTGCAGTCACAATATTGTGTTTTGAGCCAAAAATGCTAAAAAAAAATTGAAATGTATTAACAGAATCTCAAAGAAAAGCAAATGATAACTCAATATAAACTCAGCATAGGGACTATAATAAAAATGGTCCACATTTATTAAATACCTAAGTCTATACACAGGTACTGTACAAACCATTTGACATACATTATTTCATTTGATTCTTCTCAAAAATAATATGACACAGGTATTATTACAATTTCAATTTTACAGGTCAGGAAATTGAGGCTTAGGGCAGTTAATTCCCTGTCAAAGGTCACCTCAGCAAGGAAGTCAGAATCTACACCATCTGTCTTACTGCACTGTTAGCTCTGAATTAAGTGCATCATACCAAAAGAATAAATGCAAAATAAAAATTTTACAAATAAAAAGATAAAGACCCAATTAAATCAGATTTAGAAGTAAATTAAGTTTTGTTTATATGAATTATAATTTAAGTCTATTTATGTCACCTTTTAATCATGTTACTAATTATAAACCACAAAGAAATATCTACTAAAAATCAAGTCAGGACACAAAAAATCTACTATTTGACTCCTTGGTTTCACCTTAGGTTTCTGGTAACAGAATAAGTGGATAAGTGGTTACTTCAATTCTGAATCATATATAACAAAACAAACAAACAAAACCAAATGGAACCAAACCAAACAGAATGAGAAAAGGTACACAGTTGAATTATGAGCCAAAAGGGTCCAACTTTCTAGAACAAAATCTCAATTCTTACATTTTTTCATATAATTGATGTTTTAGAAACTTTTCATTGTTTACAGTTCAGGACAGCTAACCAAGTTTGACGTAACAACTAAACTTTTCAAGGGTTAAAGTAAATTAAAGTATTTATCAGATCAATAATATATAATAAAACTAAACTAAAAAAGATTCTTAGGCTTTTGAATTTCTTCATTGTTTCGTGTAGTAACTGAATATTGTTTATTTCTGATCTAATAAGAATCAGAATTTCCCCAAATAACTGGAACTATATTAATAGAATACTGATGGTCATAAAACCCTTATAAGCCAAAAGGGAACAAGACATGCTGTACAGCAACATTTAAAATTTAACAACTAGACAGAATAGAGAGAACTAGAGAGAAATTAAACCCTAATAAACTCAGAAGTTTCATAAATATCTTGGGTTTGGAATAGTAAGAGGAACAATATATTTTTATATTGACCTGAGTTTGTTAAACAAATTTTTATTTGGAATTATGAGAAACACATTCAATTAAGCCTATTTTGACCTTTACAAACGTTTGGAACATCAACTTAAACTTAGACTTCAGAGAACAATTACTTCACGATTTAAAGAGTGAAAACTCTAGCTCCTTCATAAGTAGTTGAGACTGGAATATTTACATATTTAAATGCCTAACTGCAGACAAACATTTGTCCTTCTGGGAGAGGCCCAGGTGGAAGGGCCCCCTGGCAAAATGACAACGTTCAGTCCCGGATATCTGACTGCACTGCCAGTGCCACCCGGTCTTAACAATATGCTGGATCATCATCATCATCCTCAGTCAATATTTACTAAGCTCTTTATGACAGCAGTGGCATTAGAAAATTTATAGAAATCAAGAGTAGCTCAAAGATCTCAGTTTAGTATATGCAGTTCTTTATGTTAACGATGTTATCGTTTTTGCAATTAATGAATCAGAATGTTTCTGAACAAAGGTCTTCAATTATTAGCTATTATTTCCATTTGTCAAACATTTTAAACTAGTTTAGATTCAATAAAACTTTAATGCATTTAACAATATGTCATATAGAGAAAGGAAAGAGAAAACATTTATAATTCAAACATGCTAAATAAATCTAATTGTACTGAGTGAAGTCTCTTGAAGTATGGAGGAATTCTCTTCTTTCACTGTCATTTCTGGCCATAGCTAGGATTCATAGGATTGAATCTTTTAAAAGCCATCCTTTCCTCACTAACCTATCATGGGCCCCTGCTGCTACCAAATGGCAGAAGAATATTAATGTTAATACTTCTTTTAAAGTTAGTGATATTTTTCTTAACATTTTATTTTTTAAAAGTGCTTGAATTTCTGCAATGTAAAGTACTTTAAAAATAGTTTAAAATATTTGGCAAACTTAAAACATAAGTGAGGTTATCATTTATAGGTATCTATTTCATAATGTAGGTGAATCTACTTTGGATTGTCATTCCCTTATATATCTCATCCTTTTATAAAGCACAACACTAATAAACTCTATTAAAGAAAATGAACTTCAATGTCATCTATATCTATCTATACACACACACATATGCATATATGTAGGCACTACGGATCTATTTTTCATGGTTGCTTCTTTATTTCTAGGCATTAAATTTATTTTGTGCAGATTATTATAGATGCAGGTATTTTTAAAAATTACGAACTCACTTTTATATAAAAGAAATGCATACAGATAAAAAATTCGCACCAATTAAGGTATGAAATGCAAGTTAAAAATTTTCTCTCGTCTTACTCACCACACATAACAAATCTACATGCTAGACTCAGTTCCACTTCCCAGATAACCTGCTGTTAAATTTCTGATGTATCACAATGTTTAAGCATATGCTCATACTTTCAGAAAACTTTTATTGACGATTAAAGATGTGCCAAGCACTGATTCAGGTGTAAGATGCAGTGGTAAACAAACAAAATCCATGTGCTTGCAGAATTTAACTTCTAGAGGACAGTCCACAAACACAGTCCAGTGTCATGTAGGCATATCCATGGTGAAGAAAATAAAGGAGGCTAACACAGTGATGTGGGACAGGGGGGCGGGGCGGCAGGCTGGTTCAGATAGTGTGCTCAGGGTCATTTAAGCAGAAAGTTGAACAAAATGAAGGAGCCGACTTGTGACATTTAGGGGGCAGATCACTCCAGGCAGAGAAAAAAAGTCAAGGCCCTGAGATGGGAGCATTAGGATGTCTGAGATAATAAGGGAGCCAGTGCGGCTGGAGTGAAGCACGAGTAGAAACATGTTAAGAAATGAAGTTAGAGAGGTAGCTAGGGACTACTGCATATGTGTATGTGTACAACCACTCCTTTTATAATTAAGTAAGATCACAACACACATCTGGGGTCACAAACTTAAATGCCTATATGATTGAGGCAGAAGATTTTAAATGCATGAGGTAGGCAGGATGGGAAATGTGGTAAAATGGAGAGTGCATTCTCCTTTTAGAGGAAGTAGCTTATACTTAGCCACAGCTAATTGCTGAAATGCACACGTGTGATGGTTGATTTTATGTGTCAACTTGGCTAGGCTATGGTACCTAGACATTTGGTCAAACATCAGTCGAGACATTGCTGTGAAGGTAGTTTTTGGATATCATTAATATTTAGATCAGTATACTTTGTTTTGTTTTGTTTTTGTGGGGAAGACCAGCCCTGAGCTAACATCCGTTGCTAATCCTCCCCTTTTTGCTGAGGAAGACTGGCCCTGGGCTAACATCTGTGCCCATCTTCCTCTACTTTATATGGGACACCGCCACAGCACGGCTGACAAGCAGTGCGTCAGCAGGTGCCCGGGATCCGAACCCGCGAACCCCGGGCTGCCAAGTGCGAACTAAACCACTGCGCCACCGGGCGGACCAGATCAGTATACTTTGAAGAAAGCAGATTACTCTCCATAATATGGGTGGGCCTCATCCAATCAGCTGAAGGCTTTAAGAGAAAGATTGAGATCACCCCAGGAAGAAGGAATTCTGCACCTTGGGACTCATGACTGCAACATCAACTCTTCCTTGGTTCTCCAGCCAGCTAGCTTGCCCTGCAGAATTTAGACTTGCCAGCCCCTACAACTTCATAAGCCAGTTCCTTAAAATAAATCTCTCTCCCTGTATATATACAGTCTAATGGTTCTGTTTCTCTGGAGAACCCTGACTAATACACACACCATGCCATAATTCTAAGGGTCCCATGTTGGCAGATCTTCCAGTTTTTGACAATTAATATTTTTAAACAATGTGTTGACTAAACAAAACATCCATAGGAAAGATTCTAATTTATTTTTTCACTATAAGAAACAATACTGCAATGAGCATGGGATAATGATACTGTTTCCTAAGTTGTTTGTTTTTCTTTAAATTCTAAATTTCAAGACAGGTAAAATCCAAACAAATGTTTCTGATAACGGTTTTCATATTTGAACACTGTTAGCATGGAAAAAAATAAACTTTGTTGGCAGGTGATAGACTTGCTTTATTATATGGAGACCTCACTTTGCCCCACACCCCTGCAAATGACTGACCAGGATGCTGGACTAGGTCCATGTTATCTCCAGTCATGTCATTCACCATGGAGCTCTTCTTACATGCACTGCACAGATGACCACTCTGCAGAAGAAACTTTCAATCTGAAGAAACTTTCAATCTAGAGTTAAATTTTGTTTATTCATTTGTTTGGCAATTGTTTACTGAAGGCCTGCCATGTACAAAGAATAGAAGCCCTAGAAGGAGAATTACGAGAAATATTCATACAACTATTACACAGGGAAGCATGAGGTATGTATTGTGAGAGAGTCACTGTGAATAACTATAGTAGTTAATTTTAGGTAGAATGAGATCACTTCTGGTTGAGAAGATCAGAAAAAGATTAATGGGTTAGTATTTAACTTGTGTTCTGAAGGCTCAATAAGAATCTGATAGGCAGAGATGGAGGATTCCAGGAGGAATACTGGAGTGGGAAATTGCAGGGTGTGTCCAGGAAATAGTGAATAATTCATTTTGGGAGTGCAGATAATAGTCAGTTCAGTATAACAAATATTTGTTGAGTGTCTACTATGTGTGAGGTAGTACTGGTACCAGTGACACAAATACAAATGAAGGTGAAAAGATGACTGGTGAAATATTAAGTCTGAAACAGAGATGGCAGCAATATCAAGGGTTCGTGAACGTTAGGTTAAAGAGTTTGGAATTTATTGCATGGGTAATGCTGTACATTAAATACGGTTGATGGGTGAGGGAGAGCGTGAAAATAACGTTTCAGGACTCTCAAGAGGAGTAAGGAATGGAGACAAGTAGATGAAGTGGCAAAGAAAGCCTGGGCATGAAATTATACAAGTCTGGTCCAAGGCAGGAACTGTGCAAAATAGAAGGCAAAAGTAACAGCCATTGCAAGGAAAAATCTCACAAAATTTGGTTACTGATTAAATTTGTGAAAAGAGACAAATCAAGGATTACCTATGTGGGAGGCAGTGGGCACCTGCGGAACTATAATAATGTTCTGAGAGCCACGACCAAGAGGAACACTTTACTTTTTTGTCCAATCAAATATAAAAGTAAATTATTCTCTAGCCAATAGAAATATCATTAACAGATGGCAAGCCCCAGGACCTACAACTGGAAAGTCCATTCTAACTCTGGGCTTTTTGCTAACCACAATGATTAAACTGCAAAATATTTTGTTAACTGCTCTTAAAAGACGAGGCTGAGTCATTTTATAAAAAAACAAAGAGCCATTGAGAGATACACCTGTTGAATTTTAGTCTTAGTCTCATAACTTACTTTAGTCTTATTCTCATAACTTCAGAATAAGGCATAGAAAATAGTGAAACCTGATTGCAAAAAATGTCCTTCTGGATACAAAGTCAAAGAAGATATAAAATATTCGGGTAGAAACAGACTCTTTACTAACTTAATTGTTGTCTTATATCTCAAAGTAAAACTTTTAGAATGATTTTATCAATAATACTATTAATATATTTCCTTTGCACAGTGGTTTACAGTTTTCAAAAAACACCCAAATATATCATTTCATTGATTTTCATAATAAGTCGGCCAGATATTATCTCTTTACAGGTAAAGTAACTGACATTCACAAGTTAAGTCACTTACTAAATGTCACATTCTGTAAGCTGAGAGGAGGAAGGAAAGAATCTTTAATAACTATATTGCAAATCACTGGACATACAGAAAATGCAAACTTTAAGGTTTTTTGTTTCATTTCTTAAACTTCATTTTAATTTTCTTTTTGTTTTGCATTCCACAGCCACCAATAAATACATACGGTGACTTGAAGAGTAAAAGTGAAGTCAGCTGTACATTAACAAGGTCTTGAAAACAGGTACAACTTAATGGTATAAGAAGATGGTTCTTGATTCTAAATATCAGTAAACAAAAACTTAATCTACCTCATATGAAAGGGTGACAAATCTCACAAAATGTTAGAACTAGAAAAAGCCCTGAGGGTCAAAGTCAAAGAAACTGAAACCTAGAAAGCTTGGAGCTTGCCTATGTTAAAAAAGAGAAAATCTGATTAATGGTAAAGACGGAAGAATTCAGGTCTTCTTTTGTTCTTTTTATTACTGCTTTAGCAGTATGCTACCCTACTCCATGGGTAGTTCATTCCTGTAGAAAATGCAGATGTGACAAAATTTTTATGTCATTGGGTAGTCCAACTAGCACAACTTATTAGAACATAGAACTAATAAGGTTGGGAAGGAGTGTTCAAGCCCTTTCAATGAGAGATCTGCTTCCAGAAAAATGTTGCTTTGTGGCTAGAGCTGGCATGTTGTAATCGCTGCTGTCTTATCAATGTGTAGTTCTGACTGAGAGAACATATGGTTCAATGAAAAACTATCACCACCATAAAAAAATAACATATAACAACCAGATCCTCGTGACAGTCGGTAACATTTTTGATTGCTAAGGATAGCATAAATACAGACAAAAACTGTACATAAGAAGTAAAAGACTCACACTAAATAAAGTTTATAAAAAGAATGTAAAAAATTAAGAATTTCACTCTTTTTGAGTATATTTTACAAGGCCTCCATCTCTATGGCTTCTGTGACTTTGAAATGTATATTATGAACCCAGTAAATAGGGTTCACGTTTATCCAGTTTTCACTACATCAAACACGTAGGCATCCTATTTAATTATTTAAAAAATACTAGCACAATCACAGGAAACATACAACCTTAAAATATGGAGCATTCTATTCAATATTTTAGGTCTAAAATGTGAAACTTACCATGTTCTGAAAGGCATCACAACTTCCTATGTGGAATCACACAAAATATAATAAAAATTTAAAACATAAACTGCTGTTATTGTAAGTAAGTACATTAAAGCCTAGTCTACTGGAACTAAGGAACAGGATCGAATTCTTATCTATACACTTTAATTTATACTTTCTTTAAGTAAAAGGAAATACAAGGAAGCACTATAAAATCAGCAAACATTGAATCTTAAGCATTCTCTCGATTAGAAAAGAGTTTGTTACTATTATGCCTCCTGAACCCAGGAATGCAGCACGACAGGTTTACAACAACAGGAAAAAGTTGTTACTAAATACAGACCTAACCCTCACAAGTTCAAGATTCTTCCCTGATGAAACTGTTTAGATGGAGACTAACAAAGCTGTTGCAAAGGAATTCAGCATTCAGCACAGCAATAAAGAGGTACTAATACTTTGCTAATAGCTCTTTTGTACTAAAGGAAATTTATTTTAAATCTTCATATTATTATTCCTCTACTGCTATCCCTTCTACTTTAACGTGAAAGAGCTGTCAGCTACATGGTGAGTTTCGTATTCCTATCCATCCACCTCACTTGTCCCACCGCTAACTCGGCCAAAGGAAAGAAAAGGCCGAGAACCCCTTTTCTTAGTATTTTCGAAAACTCAAAGGAAACAGAACAGAGAAACTCACAAAACTATATTTCCACATTCCTTGTTTCCATACAGGGAAATGGAAGGCTTATATAACAATAGCTTTTAGTGTAACCCAGCAAAAGAAAATGATTTTTGGAAAAAAATTTAGAAAGAATAAGGTCAATATCGCTAACTGGTAGAATTAAAGGCAAGGTAGAATGAAACAGTCATCAGCATATTTTAATCTGCCCCTAAAACTAATCATACATCCTCCTCTGCTTTGGCTGTCGGAAAGCTGAGAGCCAGACTGGAGGCTTCTTCTTCTGCGGTTTCATGGTATACACGCAAGCTGTGTACTGACTCGCTCCTGGCTCTGGCCTACTGTCCTATTCCTGTATTTTTCATAGCTTATTTTTTTTTAAATTATTGGTAAATAACTTTCTTTAATAAGACAATATATGTTTGTATATGTAAGTGTAAAACCAATTTGAATAACTGAAAGTATATTTTTTCTTAAACTTTGCTAAACAAAATCCATTATCTATGAATTCTTTATATACACACACATACATATATATGAAAATTACAAAATTAGTCTTAGTTTTCTTCACATAAAAATGGAACTTTTTCCTTGTCCTCTAAAACGTAGGAAACTTTGAGGAAAAAAACCCCCAATATCTCTATGAATTAGTTATGTTTCATGTATGGATTTGTAACTACTATCTATTCAGGTGAGTAAAAAATTTTGTTTACTTTCATGTAAATCAAAATGTGAACTTCCAGGAAATTTAAGCTTTGCTGTTTTTGGTAATTGCCTCTTCCTAGAGTTTTACATTCCAGGGATCTTACCCCTATTCCTCTTACAATAAATTTCTGTGTATCCCCACGGAATGTTCTCTGTGTCTATTTCAAAAAATGTGGTAAAATAACATAACATAAAACTCACTATTTTAACCATTTTTAAGTGTACAATTCAGTGGCATAAACTACATTCATAATGTTGCCCAACGATCACCACCATCCATTTCTAGAACTTTTTCATCATCCCAAACAGAAACTCTGTACCCACTAAACAATAACTCCCCTCTCCCCTACTCCCCTCTCCCCTACTCCCCTCCCGGGCCCTGGCAACTCCCCATTCCTCCCTTCTCCATGCCCCTGGTAACTTCTACTTTTTTGTCTTTATGAATTTGCCTATTCTAGGTATCTCATAGAAGTAGAATTATAAAATATTTGTCTTTTCTGTCTGGCTTATTTCACTTAGTATAATGTTTTTAAGGTTCATCCATGTTGTAGCATGTATCAGAATTTCATTCCTTTTTACAGCCGAATAACATCCCTTTGTACGTATACAACACATTTTGTTTATCCATTTATCTCTTGATGGACACTTGGGCTGTTTCCATCTTTTGGCTAATGTGAACAATGCTGTTATGGACATTGGTGTACAAGTATCTGTTTGAGTCCTTGCTTTCAGTTCTTTTGGGGTATATACCTAGACATGGAATTGCTGGATCATATGGGAATTCTAGGTTTAACTTTCTGAGGAACCACCAAAGTGTGTTTCCAGTAGATGCATCATTTTACATTCCCACCAGCAACGCACAAAAGTTCTATGTACTTTCTGTTTTGATAGAAACATAAATCTCCCTGAAGGATGCAACCTTCTTCATACTTTTCCTGAGTGCACATCACACATTCTTCCATGCATCACACACTGTATGGGTTTCTTCTTTTGATACATCTAGCTATGCGCCACTCTTTATTTCAACATGTAGCCTTTATCTATTTTTAGGTCATTTTCTATTATGGCACTTACAGTGAGTACCCCAACATATGCCAATATTTTCAGAGACAATATCTAAATTGATATTCAATATTTTGATTTCATAAGTCTTTGACTTCTTCATATCTAGTGATCCTCATCTCCTCTCAATTTCAACCATCCACTCTAAGGCAATGTCTTAAACATTGTCATTGCTCAGAACTGAGGGCTTCACCTCTGAGATCTTAAATAGCAACTTTTCACTTTCTGACGACAACCTCTGATGCTTTCAGCTCTTGTATTTTCTCATTCTCACTACATTTATCCTATCATCTCAAGATTTATGATTTCTTGATTCCTTCGTTTTCTCAGTATATGTGTCCCTTCAATTTTATTTCCTGCCCTATTTAGCTCAGATTATCATTCATCATTTCAACAACTCTTTTGCTAGTGTACCTTCAATCACTCTCCTCTTCATCATTTTAGTCCTGCAAATTCGTAATCTTGAATCATTTCCATCCTCTGACTTCTGGGCTGCTACACAAGGACAGTTGAATGTGTTAAATTACACAACTGTACAAACTGGAACTCATACAAATTTATGGCATCCACTCCCAGGTGAGTCTTCAGGATTATCAGACTTTGTTCTTCTTCCCCTTATTTAGCTTTCTCTCCCCTCCCCTTCAGTAGCTACTCTCCGTTATTCTTTTCAAAGCCTCCTGCCCTCTCACTTTAGAAGCCTACGTTGACCCTTATTTTACAGAAAAAATCATGAAACCATTAATTGTGAACTAAATTTATTTACATTCACAGCTATTCTTATCTCCTTCACTCCTGTCTGTGAGTACAGGGTCACCATTCTCCTGTTCAAGGCAAACTCTTCTGCAGATTCTAAATTCCCTCTCTTCCTACTTTAGGAATCCTGTTCCGTAACAGTTCTCTCTATTGGCTCCTTCCAATTAATCATAAACATGAACATACCTTCCTTTCTTCTCAAATATCTTTCACATCTCTCTTATTCAAGTTTCTTCAAGGACCACTCTACTGTCCAAACTGCTATGCTTCTTTGCCTCTTAATCACTCTTTAATTCACAGAAAACTGGCTTCTATACCTAATACTCTATTAAAACTACTCTTGTGGAGGTCACTAATGACTACCTAATTTCAAACAAAATGAATACTTTTTGTCCTTATCTTACTTAACCATTTAGCAACATTTGACCTTTTTTTGGGAAATCTCCTTCCCAGTTTATCTTCAGTGATATTATAGATTTTCATCCTACTCCTACCTCAGATTTCTTGCTGTAAAAAGAAATTTATCTTAACATTGGTTGAACACTAACAATAAGCCAAATACTGTGCTAAGAGCTGAATACACTTACAACAACTCTACGAGATAGGTACTATCATCCTCATTTTACAAAAAAGAAGTGGTCTGGGAGAGGTTCATTTACACGAGCTCACACAAGGCAGGGCTGTCTAATCCCAGTCGCTTTACTACACTACCAGCAAAAGTCTTTTTTAAAAGCAGCAGTGAGACGGGTACTTGTGAAGCACATCTTTGAGGCAATAATTAACTCTTTATTTAGAAGAGATTATTTCAGTATGTTAGATTCACATAGAATAAAAAATAGTCTTTGAAAAACAAATATTTTAGCTTTATAATTTTCAAAAACCTTTCAATAATCTGCAATTCAGCAAAGAGAAGGAGCATCAAGAACAGGCATCAAGATTTGTTTTTCAGAAAGTAATGTGAATTCATGCAAGATGATCATATGCCTCTCGGAATTCTAGGACACTGTCACTTTATCAACAGAGCACCTGCTGTCCTACCTCACAAGGATGGCAGGAGAAGGTTCCATTCAAACTCTCCCTATCAATGGGCTGAAGCTACTGCGCACCACACCGCAACATACAAAGTCTGGGCACAAATCACACAGTATTTGTAAGTCTTAGTAAAGGGTTTCATATATGTCTCTATACTCTACCATGAAGAGACCCTAATTTAATGCAGCTAACTGAAGTGTGCATGTAAAGCAGTGGCTCTCAAACTTGCTGCACATGGGAATTTCTGGGAGCTTTAAAACACAGTAATAGCCGGGTTCTACCCCAGGAGACTCTGATGTAATAGGCCTGGGATGGGATGGGATGGGATGGGGATCGGGATTTTTAGAGGCTCCTCAGGTGATTCTAATGCACTGCTACAGTTTGGAATCACTAGCATAAAATACAGAGGAAAGACTGTCATATTTACTCTATAGTGAAATAAAAAAAAGGTGGGTGGATGGATGTCTTCATCCACCATCAGGGTTCTGCTTACCTACATGCCTGTATATAGCCACTGATTCTAACTGCAAGCAGATGATTCCCCACAGTCAGTCATCAACCAAATACACTTGGCATTTGATAACTGTATTAGTTTCCTAGGGCTGCTGTAACAAAGTACCACAAACTGGGGGGCTTGAAACAACAGAAATTTATTGTCACACAGTTCTGGAGGCTACGAGTCCAAAATTAAGGTGTCTCTTTGATGGCTAGAAAGGAGAATCCTCTAATGCCTCTTCTAGCTTTTAGTTTGCTCCAATCCTTGGCATTCCTTGGCTTGTAGATGCATCACTGCAGGCACAAGGTTGTCTTCTCTCTGTGTCTTCATAGAGTCTTCCCTCTATGCATGTATCTGTGTCCAAACTTCCACTTTTCATAAGAACATCAGTCACATTGGGTTAGAGCCCATGCTAATGACCTCATTTTAACTTGATTACCTCTGTAAAGACCCTATTTCCAAATAAGGTCACATTCTGAAGTACTAGGGGATAGGAGTTGAACATTTTTTTCTTCTGAGGAAGATTTGCCCTGAACTGATGTCCACTGCCAGTCTTCCTCTTTTTTGGCTCTGAGCTAACAGCTGTGTCAGTCTTCCTCTGTTTTGTACGTGGGTTGCTGCCATAGCATGGCTGATGAGTGGTGTAGGTCCATGCCTGGGATCTGAACCTGCGAACCTGGGCCACAGAAGTGGAATGTGCTGAACTTAACCACTACACCATGGGGCCAGCCCCTCAACATATCTTTTTTGAGGGACACGATTCAACCTATAACAATAACCAACTATTGTATATGTCAGTAACACTGCTCCAAAACAGGGGTTCTTAACTTGGGGATGGGAAAAAAATCATATTTATTATTCACTAACTCTTATGTAAATACAGCTTTTCCTATAATTATTAACATAGGAACAAACTACAGTAGTAGTATTAGTAGCTCTTGAGAGTTTGTGCAGATAGACATCACTGGTATTTTCAGGTCACATTTCACTGTTTGGAGTTATCCCAAAAATACCATTTATAATCATCAGTATTTTGAAGTTACAGTTGTTAATAGACTTGCAGCTAGTTCTAGTTATTTAACGTATTAATAACGATGCATGTATACAGTAATATATCATGACATGATACTTTCATAACTGCATTTCAATAAAACTGATTTTGACGTAGTTGCATTTTATGCACTTAACAACATTATTCTGAGATGGGGGTCAAATTAAAAAGAAAAAACCTTTCAATGACCTACAGCCCCCACTTGAATCCTTACATTTTGGACTTGAGATTTTTTTAATCTCAGTAAGTATCAAAGAGTATACAGGACACTGTACATCATTTTTCAAACCGTTTTTTTTTTTTAACATGATCCACTGTGAGAATATATATTTTACACATCGCACAATACACAATCTTGTCTCTCTCTCACACAACACAAAACTGAAACAAAAGTATCACAAGACAATATTTAACCTTACTACAGGAAATGCATGCTGACATTTTATATTCTATTTTGTTTCATTTAAAAAAATGCCAGTGTGACCGACTGAATTAATTTCACAACTACTCTTGGAGTATAAATTAAATAAGTCTTAAAAATCTTTAGTGGCATTCCTTTAGAACCATCTCATATTATATCATAATAGGTGAAAGGCTTTTATTACCGCTATTCATCTACTATTTTAAAAATACATATCATCACTTTAGAAGTGGCATGTAGATGAGCAAATAGTTCAACAACTAATCAGGCTCCATTTAGACAACTCCTGATGAGTTATGTAAATTTTATAATTCCAACAGGAGTCTAAACTGAAACTTCATCAAATGCAGGAAAGACAAGAGGTAGAACGATGAATATTTTATGCCTGAATCATTTTAAAATTACAAAAATGTTTTCAGTGCATAATGTTTAATTTCATAGAGGTGTTTCCTTATTCACCAGGTAGAAACATTTCCCAAACTAATGACATTTCCTGATGCCCAGGCTGAAAAGAAACTTACCTGTAGTAAACTCGAAGCGTCTGTATTTCTTCTTCCAGCTGTTCATACTGCTGAACTGCAGTTTCTCTGGCTTGTTGCATAGCTAACAACTTTGCCTACAAGTAATTAATATTTTAAGAAATTTAATATTAGTTTGGTATGTTAAAATACAGTACTATAGTATGAATAGGAGAGTTACATTTCTGGTAGTTTGAAACCTATCAGTATTTTTAGCAGCGTTTCATAATTTCCCACAAAATAATTCAATTATATTAATAACAGAAATGCTAAAGACATGAACATATTAAATTTACTAACTTTGCTCATTACTGAACTTCAACCTTATTCATCTGTATCATCAGATATATGCCCTTCTGCAATGTTTAACTTTATACACAGAATTCAGAATGTGGAACATGGGTTCAGAGCAATATCTAGAGCAGAGATAAGCACAATGGGTATTTCACATACAAATTTAATGTGGCTACACTGCTGATCACACTAGATTTTTGTTTAACTTTATTAACAGTAAAACTCAGAAAATTCTAAATATGTTGTTAAGCCATCTTTGATATTTAACATGGAAAAAAAACAGAGGACTACAATCCGATTCCTACAGATATGATTTAACCTTTCAATTCCTCTTCTGCAGGAAAAAAATCTCTAAAGGGAGAATGTAAGCTATCCTGAATGTTAGAAATATTTTATTCAATGGATGTTATTGTTCCTCTCTGCCTATAATATTCAAATTTTAAAGGGAATGCAATCAGTTTTTCAACAGGTTCAAATTAGTAATTTAAAAAGAACTGCCACCATCCAGCCATCATTCCCACTGGATTTCAGGCATAGCCCACAAGAGTTTTCAACACAGTTTTTTTTTTTTTTTTTGTGAGGAAGATTAGCCCTGAGCTAACATCTGTTGCCAATCCTCCTCTGTTTGCTGAGGAAGATTGGCCCTGGGCTAACATCCATGCCCATCTTCCTCTACTTTATATGTGGGACACCTGCCATGGCATGGTTTGATAAGCGGTGCATAGGTCCCTGTGAGGGATCCAAATCTGCGAACCCTGGGCCACCAAAGTGGAGTGCAGGAACTTAACCACTATGCCACCAGTCTGGTTCCTAACATAACTTTTAAAATATAATACTGGTAAGTCAGATTTCAGTTTTGTTTATTCAAAGTTTAATTTGCATGAATAGGTTGTCTTTCACTTTAAATGGTGTCTGATAGATAATACAGAGTAAATTGTTACCACACATCTCACAAACTACATTAATGGCAATAATTAAAAAGTAACTAAAAGTTTGAAGGCAGAAGTTTACAATTTTGTTGAAACCATGATTTCACTGGAATTACTTTCTTGCATAAGAATGCCGTCACAGAGGTTGGTGTCAAGATGGCGGCAGAGGCAGACTCTGAAACCACCTCTTCCCACAGACACAACAAATTTACACCTACTCTTGGAACAATTACCCCTGAGGGAGAACTGAAAACTGGACAAAAAGAATCCCCGCAGCAAGGGATAGTCCTGACTGAGGTGGAAGAGGCAGAAATTCCTTTCTGGAGAGTAAAAAAGCCACCTTCACAAGCTGCAGAAATTCATGGCCAGCTGGGAGGAATCCTAAAGTACACAGCCTTCCCTGGAAGAGTGGGGGACCTGAGAGGAGAGCATTACAGCTATAAGCATCTTTTGGGCTACGCACAACCGAGACGAGTGTCATAACATCTGGCTTTGCTGTCTACTAACAACAATGGGGAAAACCACCAGAAAAGCTATTGGACATAAGAGGAAAAAAGCCAGCTCTTAAAGGGCCCACTCACAAATTCACCCTTTTCGGAAAGCAACCTAAAATGACCAGAAAGGTGCACAGTCCTTTGGTGAAAAGAGACTCACTTGATATGCTCTGGGTTCACCTTGGTAAGAGGTGAGACCTCTCCAGGGACTGAGACATTGGGGGCAGCCATTATTGTGAACTAGTACAGGCGTGCTGACACAGATGCTGGCAGACGTCTTTGGAGGTCTTCCCCTGGCCTGTTAGTCCAGGGTCTGACCCACATACTAGACCATTGATTTAATCCAGCATAGCTAGGGCAGGCAGCCCACCCTAGGGACTGGCCCCACCCAACAGCAAGCCCTCTGGCAACTTGTGGGCCTGCATAGGCTGGGTGCCTGGATCCTCTGCATCTGGGTGAGTGGGTCCACCTTTGTGGGGAAGGGCGTGTGCAAGGAGCAGGTGGAATGTGTGGCGTGTTGGTAGAGTGTGTGGAGCCTCTGTGGTGGGATGACTAGGTCCGCTTCAGGGGATCATGGTGTGTGCATGGGGCAGAACTGTGTTGACAGTATGTGAGGTCCTGTGGGTGGTGGCGCTTGTCAGCTGCAGCAGACATGTGCTTCTCAAAAAGCCACATAGGGGATCAGCCCTACCTTCCAAAGACTGAAACACTTGGGTGCTCCTGTGCCTGGGGCCAGCGCCACTCAGCTACAATCCTGAGAAAGCTGACAATAGCCTTACAGGCTGGAGGCCTATAGCAATTGTAAGTCCCCGAGCCTAGCAACTAGCCATGCTGGGGGCTTCCTCACTCAGCAGAAAAACTGCAACAGGAATGTGCTATTAGACATTGCAGCCAACTGTGCTGGTGCTCTTTACGCCTGATAAAGTGACCGAAGGGTCCATAGCAGCCACACACAGCTGAGAATTACAACCAGTCATCCAGGGGGACAGCCAAGCCTCCCTGGGCACCTGCAGCAGAGCAATCCTGCCCCAACAGGACACACGTACCACACAGGGGTCATTCCTGGAACGTTTGGAACTGGTGACAAGAGGGAAGCACACTGCTGGGCCTCATAAGGCATCTCTTACATAAGGACACCTCTCCGAGATCAGGAGACGTAGCCGACCTACCTAATACACAGATATAAGCACAGAGAAGGAGGCAAAATGAGGAGGCAAAGGAATATGTTCCAAGTCAGGAAACAGGACAAAATCCCAGAAAAATAACTAAATGAAACAGAAATAATCTACCTGACAAAGAGTTCAAATGAAAAGTCATAAGGATTCTCACTAATCTTGGGAAAAGAATGGATGAACTCAGTGAGAATGTCAACAAAGAACTGGAAAATATAAAAAGGAACCAATCAGGAATGAAGAATAAAATACTGGAAATGAAAAATTCACTAGAGGGACTCAATAGCAGAGTAGATGATACAGAAGAACGGGTCAGTGAGCTAGACTAAACACTAGAGGAAATCACCCAAGCTGAACAAATAAAAGAAAAAAGAATGAAAAAGAACAAGGACAGTCTAAGGGAACTCTGGGACATCAAGTGCACTAACATCCATGTCATAGGTGTCGCAGAAGGAGACGAGAGAGACAAAGGGCAGAGAATCTTTTTGAAGAAATAATAGCTGAAAACTCTCCTAACCTAAGGAAGGAAAGAGACATCCAGGTACAGGAAGCACAAAGATCACCAAACAAGATAAACCCAAAGAGGCCCAGACCAAGACACATTATAATTAAAATGTCAAGAACTAAAGATAAAGAGAGAATCCTAAAAGCTGCAAGAGAAAGACAACAAGTTACATACAAAGGAAACCCCATAAGACTATTAGCTGACTTCTCAGCAGAAACCTTAAGGCTAGAAGGGAGAGGCATGATATATTGAAAGTGCTGAAAGGAAAAAAAACATACAGCCAGGAATACTCTCCCCAGCAAGGTTATCATTCACAATAGAAGGAGAGAGAAAGAGTTTCCCAGACAAGAAAAATTAAAGAAGCTTATTACCAAGAAACCAGTCTTACAAGAAATGCTAAAGGGACTTATTTAAGGGGGAAAGAGAAGACCACAAATAGGAATAAGAAAATTATCAAAAAAATAAAAAAGCAATAATATCACTGGCAAAGGCAAAAATACAGTAAATGTAGCAGATCAACCAACTATGAAGATAATATGAAGGTCAAAAGACAAAAGTACTAAAATTACCTATTTCCATGATAAGAGGATTAATGGATATACACATACAAAAAAAGAGGTTAGATATGATATAAAAAACAAAATGTGGGAGGAGGGGAGTAAAAGAGTAGAACTTAGAGCAAAAGAGGTCAAACTAAACAGACCATCAACTTAATGTAGATTGCTATATACGTAGGTTATTATATATAAACATCATGGTAATCACAAACCAGAAACCTATAATAAATGCACAAAAAATTAAGAGAAAGGAACTCAAACACAATACTAAAGAAAGCCATCAAACCACAAGGGAAGAGAGCAAGAGAAGAAGAAAGGAACAGAGAAGAACTACTAAAACACCCAGAAAAAAAAGTAACAAAATGGCAATAGGTACATACTTATCAATAGCTGCTTTAAATGTCAATGGACTAAATGCTCCAATCAAAAGGCACAGGGTGGCTGATTGGATAAAAAAACAAGACCCATACATATGCTGCATACAAAAGACACACTTCAGACCTAAAGACACTCACAAACAGAAAGTGAAGGGATGGAAAAAGATACTCCATGCAAATGGGAATGAAAAGAAAGCTGGGGTAGCAATACTTATATCAGACAAAATAGACTTTAAAACAAAAACTGTAACAAGAGACAAAGAAGGGCACTACATAATGATCAAGGGAACAATCCAAAAAGAGGATGTAACACTTGTAAACCTATGCACCCAACATAGGAGCACCTAAATATATAAAGCAATTATTAACAGACATAACAGGAGAAATAGATAGTAATACATTAATAGTAGAGGACTTTAACACTCCACTTACTCCAATGGATAGATCATCCAAACAGAAGATCAACAAGGAAACACTGGCCTTAAACAACACATTAGACCAGATGGATTTAGTAGATATATACAGAACAACCATTATCTTACACCATACACAAAAATTAACTCAAAATGGATTAAAGACTTGAATGTAAGACCAGAAACTATGAAACTTCTAGAAGAAAACAGAGGCAGTGCAGTCTTCAACATCGGTCTGCACAGCATATTTTCAAGTACCATGTCTGACCGGGTGAGGGAAACAATAGAAAAAATAAACAAATGCGACTACATCAAATTAAAAAGCTTCTGCACAGCAAAGGAAACCATCAACAAAACGAAAAGACAACCCAACAATTGGGAGAAGATATTTGCAAACCATATATCTGATAAGGGGTTAATCTCCAAAAATATATAAAGAACTCATACATCTCAACAACAAAAAAACTAACCACCTGATTAAAAAATGGGCAAAAGACCTGAACAGACATTTCTCCAAAGAAGATATACAGATGGCCAACAGGCATATGAAAAGATGTTCAACATCCTCATTAACTATCAGGGAAATGCAGATCAAAACTACAATGAGATATCACCTCACTCCTGTCAGAACGGCTATAATTAACAAGACAGGAAATAAAAAGTGTTGGAGAGGATGTGGAGAGAAGGGAACTCTCGTACACTGCTGGTGGGAGTGCAAACTGGTGCAGCCAGTATGGAAAACCATATGGAGATTCCTCAAAAAATTAAGAATAGAACGACTATATGATCCAGCTATCCCACTGCTAGGTATTTATTCAATCAATGTGAGAACACGAATGCATAAGGATACATGCACTCCTATGTTCACTGCAGCATTATTCACAATAGCCAAGACTTGGAAGCAATCTAAGTGCCCATAAAGGGACAAATGGATAAAGGAGATGTGGTATATATACACAATGGAATACTACTCAGCCATAAGAAATGATGAAATCTGGTCATTTGTGACAACATGGATGGAACTTGAGGGTATTATGCTAAGAGAAATAAGTCAGAGGGAGAAAGTCAAATACCATATGATCTCACTCATAAATAGAAGATAAAAACAACAACAAACAGTCACATAGAGACAGAGATTGGATTGGTGGTTACCAGAGAGGAAGTGGGGCGGGAAGAGGGTGAAAGGAATGATTAGGCACGTGTGTGTGGTGATGGATTGTAACTAGTCTTTGGGTGATAAACCTGATGGCAGTCTACACAGAAACTGAAATACAATCATGTACACCTGAAATTTATATAATGTTCTAACCAATGTTAGCACAATAAAAAAAAAAAAAGAATGAAGTCACAAAAAATTGTGAAATTCTGATCATAGGAAAATGAATTAGAGTAATATAAGTGTACATTAGACAATGCCACTTTTCTATTTTAATAATGGTAAATTATAAAAACACACAGCAGTTTGGATCTTTGTTTATAAATTTAGGTAAATTAATTAATTTGTTCCCTATCTGGGCTAGCAAATTCTAACAAAGACTTACTTTTTAATTAAATTTAAGATGTTTGAGTGATTGCTTTAACATGCCATATTCTAGAGTTATAGTTGAAACATTCTCAAAAGTTATTAAAAAGTACTTAAAATAAAAATAGGTGGCTGGTTCTTCATGTCAATAATTAACAGCTTTGCCAATTTTCAGTACACTATAAAATGTGATTGAAATGGTAATTTGGAAGACACAAATACCCACTGTGACAAATGGCAAATCAAAAAGACTCACACAAAAAAAGACATACCACATTCAACTTACAAAATGTCAGACATCCTACTGCATGTATTTAAAGAATATCAAATATTGGGCAAGTAATAGAGAATTTGCTAAATAAATAGATGACAATGCTAAATACCTTAGATATTATTTTTAAGTTTTTTCTGCCAAAAAAAAAAAACCCCAAACCAAAAGACAAAACCAACAATGTTCTAGCAAGAAAATGCCATAATGAAAATTCTGCCTAAGAAACTTCTGTGGTGAAAATGAGGCCACGAGAACTTTAAATTCCTGTGCTTCTGGTAATATTGAACATTTCACTTCTCTTTCCACAGCTAGGTGGCTGGCACGAAATTTAACTACTCTAATTAATATAACTTAGTCAAACTTTCATTTATGGTTGGCTATGAAGATGTGGTGTTGCTTCATGGCAATCCACTTAACATTAATTCCAAAAGCCTTATCTTCTGTCTAGGCCCTGGTGACTATGTTCAAAGCTATTACAAACTTTCTGGCTCTACAATATCCTTCCTCTACTTTATCAGATATGTTCTTATCTGGCCAGTATTTCTTTTTTGAGGAAATACCCTTATCCTGTGTCACAGTGATCCTGTTCAGTCCTGGTGGCTAGAATGAACTTCATTCCCCACCACCTCAGGTATGCATGATCCAGGTTGTTCCAACAGAGTACTCCATCCCACCAGCCCCAGAAGAAAACTGAATCCTGATGACATCATTTGTACTCCTGGATCCCCGTATGCCAGACAGATTCAGATACATTCTTGGACTTCCTGGGTACATAAATCCTTTTTTTTGGCTTAGGCTACTTTGAGTTAGATTTATGTTATACGTAATATAAGAAAACAACTAATTTAAATGTGCTGTTTACTTCTACTGCATTTCCTAGTTTCATTATTAATATCATATAATTCCATCACATTGCAAGTCAAAAATAAATTTCATATCACAAACTTTAAGGAAATTAGCAAACAAGATATTTTTCCTGTTTTTCTGGCATCGTATTTCCCATATTTCTGGCAATTACTTTTATAAAAACTGCATGCATTCATTTATTTGTACACTCACATAAACAAACACATGCATTAAAAAACAACTAACAAAATTCAGAGTGTAAGAAAACACAAAATGTAAAGTAAATCTCTCTCCCACTTCCAACCCTCAGTACCACAAATCCCCTCTCCTGCAATTACCAGTTAACTGTTGTGTATCCTTCCAGAGACAGTCTACATGTATAGAAGCATATCTGTATATTTGCAAATAAATACAGCCATTTACAAGATTGATGGCATTCCTTTACACACTGCTATAAACCTTGTTTTAAATTAAAACAATATTTTGCTATTTTGCTTCCTATTAAAAAAAAATCCTCCACCCCAATCCACGTGTCACACTCACTAGTCACATTCCCTTCCTTCCCTGCCACCTCCAAAGGGAAATACTTTCATGAATTTAGGTTCATCATTTTCAAGAATATTTTATACTTTTACTATATAGTTATGTACTTATAGATAATATATCTTATTTACAGGTTTTTAAACTTTATATAAATGATATTCTACATATTTCACAAACAATTGCTTTTTTGGTCAGTATTTTACTTTTGACTCATTCATACTGATACATGTGTCCATTCTGATAATTCTTATATCATACATTGTGAAGATGTGCTTTACATTGTAATTACAGATATATTTGGATTTATTTTTACATATTTTTCATGTTTAGCATCCTTTTTTCTTTGCTTTTCTTATTTTCTCTACTTATAGTGGATTAAATTTTCTATATTCCCCTTTTTACTGTACTGTCTAGAATCTATATATTTATATTCTACCTTGAAATTTTGATAGAAATACTTAAAAAAATATTTTTGAGCATAGCCTACAGTGAGTCATATATATTTCTATATATAATCATATTTCTATATATAATCACATTTTACACAAGTATAACACTTTTTCTACTTATAGTTATACTTTTAGGTAAAATTTTTATTAAAGTAAAACATGCATGACATATAAGTATACACATGGCTGAATTTTTTAAGGTCAGGCTTATTGAGTTATAAGTTACCCGTTTTCGATGTACATTTGTGTAAATTTTGACAAATTTATATGGTTGTGTAACAACCATCACAATCAAGATATAGAATATTTCCATTACCCAAAATGTTCCCTTGTGCACCAAGGCAGTCAATGTCCTCCCTTTACACCCCACCCCTGGCAACCACTTATGTGATTTTTATCCCTATAGTTCTGCCTTTCCTAAAATGTCACAGAAATGGAATCATATAATAGGCAGCCTTTTGAATTTGGCTTCTTTCACTTAGTTTCATGCTTTTGGGATTCATTCATATTATTACATGTATCAGTAGTTCATTCTTTTATATCACTGAGTAGTATTCCATTGTATGGACGTACCACAATGCATATTCATTCACCAGTTGATGTACATTTGAGTTGTTTCCAGTTTGGGGCAATTAATATAGCTGTTATATAAATATCTGCATCTAGGTCAATTTTGTGGAAATATGCCTTCCTTTCTCTTAGTTAAACACTGAGTAGGGGTATTTCTGGGTCTTGTCATAAGTGTGTGTGTGTTTATATATATATATATAAAGTTATATACATTACAAAGAAACTGCCAAACTTTGCAGCCTAAATTGATATAGCTTTAAAGCATCTGTGCTTAACTACAATAGCAACGCCACTTGTTGAATTTCTGCTATGAGTTGGGCATTGTACCAAGTGCTTGAAATCCATTACTATAGTCTACCCTTGCAACCAACCTATGAGATAACTTCTATTATTCCTGTTTTACAGGTGATAAAACTGAGGTTCATGGACATTAAGCAACTTGTAAGTATAACAGAGCTAGTGACTGATAGGACTCAAATGCAAGTTCAGGCCTGTTTGGTCCAAAATACATATTTCCCCCTTATACCACATTATACATCATTCTGTGATATGAATAAAAACATACATATATATATGTTAAATCAATCTATATTGTCAAGAACATGCGACAGACAACAAAAAATATTTATTCAGGAATTTGAAAAACAATACAAATGTGTGGGTTCATATGCACTTGGTTACTTTACAAATGTCACAGCCACACTTGCAGGAGAAAGGACAGCGGAGATGAATCAGGTAGTCCCAAACACGCCGCGTTTATATGACTCAAGACTTTCCACATATAATTGTACCTTTTGTTCTTTAGTCTCACACCTCAGTCTTCCTCCACCCTCCACCCAAATCCAGCCCAAGGTACAAATGCAAGAAACTTGTTGCTGTATGTCTGACAACCACGTGCATCACCTGCATTCAATTTGGGTCCAGATAATGCCATTGGCATGAAGAAGTCTTGTAACTGGGAGTCCCGTGTGGATTTAGTCTTAGTAACAGGAACAACTGGGAGTCCCATGTGGATCCAGTCTTAGCTGGATCTTCTGCTTCTCTTAAGTCATGTTCAAACTGTGTTGCTGGTTCACCACTCCCTAACAGTTGTCAGAATATGAACAACCTGCTGCTTACTCCACCAAAATTCGCCCATAAAAACATTTATCTTCTTGACTAAGACATGTTCTCCTAAATCCACTAATTTTACTACTGTAACCAAAAACTATTTAAAGCATATATAATACCACAATTATATTTTGAAAACTCCCTAAACAAATTTTAAAAACTCATCACCAAATTTCATTGAATCTAAGATGCTTTGATTTTAAAACACACTATAATTTTATGCAGAAAATTTGTGCCAATTATACTTCTAAGACACCATCTACTGTAACAAGTATATAGCAATGACAAAATGTGAAATGGTTCTTAACCTAATATACTTCCCCGCTCCGAAACAATAACATTTCCTTCTGAGCAATTCCAAAACATTTTTTCCTGCCTGTAGCATGTTTTAAAATTTTTCACATCTCCTCACCCTACTCACACACAAAAACCATACTTTTTCTCTTGAGTAGTATTCTTTATAAAATAAAGAGAACTGCAACATTCTTGATCCTTTCTTTTGTTTTTCTATATAGGGAAAACCTTGAAGTGTCGATTGCAATTTCCAATGGTGTACTCTACAATTTTATGTGTCTTCCAGTTATGTGTCCTTCTATACTTGCTTCCCAACCTGTAAAAGGTGTTGCTTAAAACAGCTGGAAGGAGCAGCTGAACTAGCTCCAGGTAAAACAATGGAACCAAATAATCATTTGATAATAATGGAAGTTTACAGAATAATCAGTGTGTGTTTTACATCTTCAGTATGCTCTCACTATACCTTAAAAAATTTGTTTTTTTCTTGCACCATTATATTTTTTTTGTTACCAGTTTCACTGAGATAGAATTGACATATAACATTTATTAGTTTTAGGTATGTAACATGATGATTTGATGTATATATATATAGAGAGAGAGAGAGAGAGAGAGAAAGAGAGAGAGAGAAATGATTACCACAGTAAGTTTAGTTAATATCCATCAACTCACATAGTTACAATTTTTTTTCTTGTGATGTTAAAGCTTGCTTTCTCAGCAACTTTCAAATATATGATACAGTATTGCTTAACTTTAGTTACTATGCTGTACATTACATCCCCAGAGCTTATTTACCTTAAGTGACTGAAAAAAAGATTGGTTAACTAATGTTAGATTAGTCATAATTAAGTATATTATTATTCTTAAACTATATCTATCTTGAGCAATGCCATCTAAATAGGACAACCATTTGCACTGCTACTGTATTAGAAATGAACAGCATTGCTTCCTTAAAGCTTTATCTAGTAATTTAGAATGATAAAGAAAAGACTACACTATTCACATCACTGAGCACTATTTGTTATGGATATTGTGGAGAAACCACTTTTATCTTACTTTAAAATCTTGTTATGTTTGGATTGAATGTGTTTTTAATAGTAATAGTCTGATATAGTTAAGCCTTCCTTTGGTAACTCCAAGACCATTAATGGACATCTGTTTTTATCAGAGAACAGAGGCATCTGATCTTATGTGTGATATTTGCTAAATAAAGAAACATACAGTACAAATTAAATCACAGAACCAAATAATTTTAGATGTGAAAATTATCTTAGAGGTAATAGAGTCCCCTATTTTTATAGGTGAGGAAATTACTGCTAAAACAACATGTTTAGGGAACCATTTGGAAACCATCCAAAGTTTCATAGCTGGTTAGAAGGAAAGTTGGAACTAGAATACAAGTATCCAGAAAACACCGCTTATTCTACTATACAAGATCGCATTTCAATATGGTATAATTTGGTATGTATGTTAATAGTTTTAATAGAATTGTTTTATAGAGTAACCAAAAATATGTAGACTGTGCTACACTATTTAACACATCTGTAAGACATCTAATTAGATATTTTCAAACAATAGGTCTAATTAGATAATTGCTCAAACAATATGACTATAGCCATCCTGGTATTTGACTTTTGAACCTCAGAAGCAGGTTAAGAACCTAGTAAAAAAACATAACTAAACATCTTGCAAAGGTATATTTAAAAAAAAAAGCTTATATCAGGAGGATAAAAATGACCATATTTCAATCACACCTCCCCTTTCACAGGAAGACCTGGACTGCATACCACAGCATATTACCACAGTGCATTACTCTTTACAGGTGACTCCTCAGAGGTTCTGTTCTGTCCTCATGTCATGCCTCTCAGACCAGGGATGACCAGATTCCTGATCCAAAAGCAGTCATATATGTACTGTCTAGTGATCTACGGTCTGACATGAGAGAGGGAAGAAAACAGTTTGTAATGGAAACATAAATCAAAATATTCAGAGGCTTCTAAAAAATGATCTATGGGCAGTGAGCAGAATCTGTGAAGCAGAGAAAGGGAGAGTAGAGAGAAGTTCACCAGAAAGAGCACAGCACAGTGATTAAGAGCAAACTTGGGTTTGGCTACCAGCAATTAGCTCTATGACCCTGAATAGGTTAGGGCGTCTGAACCTCAATTTTCTCATTGGTAAGTGGGAGTGATAATACCCATCTCACAGGATTATAATGCAATGATAAAATGAGATAACTTACTATATGATATAGCCACATCAAAATGAACAAATATGTAAAAGCTGTTCAATAGATACGAGTGAACCTTTGATGTGAAGTTATTGCGGAAGTAAATGATGTCAGTAAGGAAGAACATCGTATCAAGTAAGAGGTGAACAAGGTAGAAGGGATTGGGCTTAAAGTGCAAGTTCAAGCCATGTGGTGAGCAGGGTCATTAAGGTCCAGATATTAAATATTTTAGACTTGTGGGCCATACAGTCTTTGTTGCAACTACTCAACTGTTGTAGTGTAAAAGCAGCCATAGACAATATGAAAATGAACAACAGGAATGGATGTGTTCCAACAGAACTTTATTTACAAAAACAAGCAGCTGGTCCAGAGGCCACGGTTTACAGACTATGGATCTAGAGTGTTAGAAACTACAGGTTTGCACAGAGCCCAGAACATCTGCTGGTTTTTGTAAGTATTTGGTTAGTTGTTGGGTACCAGAAAAAGTGTAAAATGGAAATGCTAACCACATTTTCAATATACTTGTTTTGTCTAGAATGAACATGTTTCTGGGGGCAATGAAACAAAATACCTGAAATTCACACTGTTCTAGAACAGGTTCTTCAGGGCACATGATAATAAAAATGAACAAAGGAGGTAACGGTTGGTTGTATAGTAACCACGTGCCTGCATGGTAACTGCACTGGGACAGGAAATCATCTTGCTGGGGAGGCATGATTTCACCTATTATATACAAAGCAAAACAAACAAATAAAAAAATCTTGTAGTTTCAAATGGTTAATTTAATTTTAGTTGATTTGATGTTAATATAGCTTCAACAGCACTCTCTTTATTAGTGTTTGCATGTCATATCTTTTGTATATCCTTTTAATTTCAATCTTTTTTATATGCCTAGGCTTAGATGTGATGATTATAATAGCATATATTATTTTTTCCAGTCTAACAATCTTTGTCTTCTAACTGGAACATTTGATCCTCTTACATTTAATGTAATTGCTAATAAATTTCAGCTTAAATATATACTTACTATGTGCTTTCTATTTGTCCTACTAGTGCCATTACTTTTTTCTTTTTAAATCACATTTTCTTGCTATCTTTTAGATTGATCTTTTTCTTATCATCATTCCTCCTCTTTAATTTTGAATGCAATACTTTCCTTTACATCCTTTTAATGATTATGCAAGAAATTACAAGATATAAGATTCACTTATCAAAAATCTAATGTTAATACTCCCGGACAATGAAAGGACCTTAAAACCCTTTAATTCTATTTCCTCCTCTGCCAATGTATTTGTTACTGTTTTTATAATGTATTCTCATTCATTTTATTTAGGTTTAAACCCCAAAGAACATTATTAGTAATATTTTGTTGAATCAGTGTGCATGTATATTTGTCACTTTTCTATTGTGCTTCATTTCTTCCTGGTTGGGAGGTTCCTTATGGAATCATGTACCTTCTGTTTAAACAACAGCTCTTGAAAGTTTCTTTAATACAAAGCTGAAAACGACTAACTCAACTTTTAATTGTTTGAAAATGTTTTTATTTCACATTCATTCTAGGAGGATATTCATGCTGGGTATATACTTCTAAATTGGCAGTTATTTTCTTTCAGCACATTGAGCATTATTCCAATGTCTCCTGACTTCCACTGCTCTGTTGAGAAGACATTTATAAGTCTAATTATTGCTCATTGGAAAGTAATCTGTCTTTTTCCTTTGGCTGGCTACTTTTATGGTTGTCTCTTTGAATTCAGAATTCTTCTATTTCATGATGATGTGATTAGGTGTCTTATCTTGCTGTGGATGGACATCTTTTATCAGTTTTAGAAAAATCTCAATCATTTTCTGTTCGAATAATGCTTTCTCAGGATTGTCTGTATTCTCTCCTTTTGGGAGCCCAATTAAATGTTAGGCTATCTTAGTCTAAATCTCCTAATTTTTGTTTCTTCTATTGGTGTTGTATCATGGGTAATTTTTCAGATATATTCCAATTCATATGTCTTCCAGCTCACTAATTCTTTCTTCAGTTGTATATGATCTGATGTTTAACTTCTCCTAGAGTGCTTTGCTTCAAAATTTTGTCTTTTTTTTAAACTTGCATGTGATTCTTTTTCAGATTTGCCTGATGTTTCCTAGAAAATGCTTGTGGTTTATTCATGGATGAGACTCAAACTCTATTTATTTAAATATTCATTAAAGCACTTCATACTTAGCTATTCTATATTCTTTAGATGACTTTATTGTTTGTTGTGTGTATGTGGTTTTTGGGGGGTCTGTTGTGTCTGGTGACTGTCATTCATGATGGTTTTCTTCCTTATGTGCTTGATTGATCTTTGGTTGTAAATTCATATTTTCCTGATAATCATCTATGGAAATCCTGCTGGACTAAATTTGGGATGCTTTCCTCTGAGGAGGGTTTGTGTCTGCTTCATCAAGGAGCCAGGGGAGACAATTCCTAGATAAAGTTCAAGAAGCCTGGATTAATGTTGGAGTTTCTGGTTCAGCTCCCTAGCCTTGCTTCTGGTCCAAGGATTGGGATCCCAAGTGAAGACCAAAGTACGTGTATAGATGATTGCCCTTGGTGCAGCTGTGGACCATCTGTCTGCTTATTACTGGAGAGGAGGTTGTCTCTGGTTCAACTCCCTCCCAATTTTTTGTTGAAGTAGAATCTTTGGAAGATTTCCTCTATTTTTTGTGAGTCTAGCAATGGAAGAAAATTACATTTTGTCTGGAACCTGGCAGATTAGCAGCAGCACGGTCCCCACAATATCTTCTTGCTACAATGCAGGAAGGAGAAGTCTATATTGATATTGAATACACATTACACTATCAAAAATAGACCAAACTTCTTATAATTTAATGTTTAGAATTCTTACATTTGGTACATTAATTGGGTTTATTTATTTTAATAATTTTCCTGAATTGCTTTTAAATAGAAAAGATACAAGAGAAGGTTTCAGATTGCCATTTGCAAGCCCTTCTCTGAAAATAACCCACTGTGGGGCTTTCTAGTCTAAAATACAAATATATGGGGGCTGGCCTGGTGGCGTAGTGGTTAGGTTTGTGCACTCTGCTTTGGTGGCCCAGGATTCGTAGGTTTGGATCCTGGGCATGGACCTACATATTGCTCATCAAGCCATACTGTGGCGGCATCCCACATACAAAATAGAGGAAGATAGGGACAATCTTCCTCAAGCAAAAAGAGGAAGCCTGGCAACAGATGTTAGCTCAGGGCCAATCTTCCTCACCCAAAATAAATAAATAAAATACAAATATATGAAAAGTAAAGTAAATCTTTGGATATCATTACCCTAATAATATTTTTCTCTTTTAACATTCTTTTATGGAACTACTGGAGACATAAAGATGGGCTGCATAAGAATTTTAGTCAGATGGTTAAGAGCATCATGAGATAAATTTCCAATATCATCACTTTTAAGCCTGTATTAACTTGTGTGACAACATTAGTGTTTCTTTTGCTTCCTGTCTTTAAACAACAATCTCTCTTGTTCTATAATAAACACAATATAAATTAAGAATTAAAACTATTTAAAAGGGTTTAATGGTTAGAATCACTATAGCAGCTAGCATGGTTCAGATGAATGTTAAACTGTGTCATAAGCTTGTCACGTGTCTGAAATCCAATAACTGCCACATATTCTAATTTAACATATAGTTAGAAGTTTTCATAGTATGACTTTTTTTTTTAAATGAGAAGGTATATATAAATAATTATTTAATTGATACTACATTGGAAAGTAGAAATTGAAATATTCCCTATAACTGCCTTTAACGATGTGAACCCTTTGGTCAAAAATTCCATGAGGTGGGAGAACCACTTGTTAGGAAATGATTTAATTAAACCCTCTCAGTTTTTAAGGTTATTAGTAAAAGTTAGTATCAGGACCAGAATCTGAACCCAGAACTCTTGACTACCAGTTTGGTAAATAATCCTGAGTCTGTGCATTAACTACTTTGCCAACCTCTTCTTCAACTTTAAACATGTCATTATATCCTATTGTGATGACTCCAGAGGTGATGCTGTTTACTCCAATTTCTAGCTCTTTTTCCATTCACTGTTATTTACTTTGAAATCTTCTCTTTTTATTTTTCAGTTTTATGATATCATAGAATATTTGTACAATATTATTTACTTTTTAAACCATTTCCTCGTTCATTAATTCAGACTGTGGAGGCTTTATCTTTTCCCTTGACTGAACCTTATCTCAGAAGATACTACCATGACCTTACGTTTGTTCCCAGTGAGATCCAGTTAGATGTCTGGACCCTGAGACTTCTTGATTATTCCTCTGAAAGTCATTTCCACTGATACGTACAGGACCACTGACCACCTCGCTGGCTTCGCTAATAACCTATCCATCATTTAATGAGATTTGCCTCTTCTAACATCTAGAAAAGTTAATCATGTAATAGTTATAGTCCTTAGAGAATATCTATTAAATTATTGAACTTCTGTCTACCGCATCACTTGTTCTCGAGGTCATTTCCTCAGGAAAAAAAATTATTTGCAATAAAACTTAAATTTTTTTGCAAAAATAATTTTGAAATTATTTGCAAAAAGCTGAAATCATCAGTTGGAATGTGAGTTTCCCAAAAAAGTCCATTCTCCTTTCTCATGGCATGGTACATTCCTTTCACTAAGCTTGCTTGCTCTGGAACTACCTAAGAACATGAGTACACAGAGAAAATTAAATTCTTATTTAAACTCAAGAAGCAAACATTTCCCAAAATGACAATATTCTCCTTTCCACTTGAGTCGTAAACATTTCTCTACATGCCAGTACCCTTCTATTTAGTTAGTTTTAGTCAGCAGTATTTTGTTTATTTGTTCAGGATCGTGTATGTTTTTTCACTACATCTATAATACACTTCATCACCTGAACACCTGCTGAACCAAACTTGTCTTGCCAGCAAAAAATTTTGAAATTATGCAATCTGCAATTCAGTCCATGGCAAGCACTTGGGTAGAATTTCTTCTATACCTTTCAACATACCTAACAACAATTAAAGAACAGCCTGCATAGAAATATCGCCAACTGAAAAGTTAGTGAAGCAAGTTCAATCAGGTGAATTTGACTAACATTTTAGCTAAGGACTTTTCAGATACTCATAGTAAATAAGTACCATAATTGTTTTCTATCAAATTAAACTTAACATCAATATAAAAATTTTTGACTGTATTAACAGGAAAAGCAGTATGATTAAGTTGTTTCAATTAATAAAAATAAAATTTTCATTCAGCAAAAAGTCCTTATATATAGGCTATAAAGACAGTGTAAATGACTACAGAAAAAGCTATTGAAAAATCAGCCATGACACCAGAAAAATATATTCTTAAAAAAAGGAAAACATCTTAGAAAGTTATATTTTACATGGAAAAATTTTAAATAGGAGGTAAATGAGCAGATTTTTAAACATGTAAACATTAATATATAACTAGCAAAAATTATTATAAAAACATAAATATAAGGTTTTATAACTGAGGCTGTCTGAAAGATATTTTACTGAAATGGTTCATAATTAAATATGAGTACTGAAAGAATTAAAACAAGAGAGATGTTAATGTATAAATCTCTCATTTGTGAAACTATTTTACTCAGGTTTCTATGACTAAGCCAGTTAATTTCCTACTCATTTATTATAAAAATCAACAAGAAATAATTGACGTTATCTGAAATAAAAGCAAAATTTTAAAAAGACCAAAACACACTTTGAAGAAAAACAGTCAAAGCAAGATTTCATAAATAAATAAAGTTTTCTTAAATACTTCAAGTTGAGATACACGCATTAAGAAAAGCAACTAAAGATTTTAAGAGATGAGTTTAGTTTTCAACCCAAGGAAGAGGAATTGCTAAACCTGACTTCATTTCTGTTAATCAATATATATAGTAATTTAAACAAAAATTCTGTATCTGAATGTGGACATTACTTGAGAGCTGTGTCTAAGCATGTGAAAAGCATAAGAAAAGAGAATTCCCTGTTTCCTTTTGGATGCTGCAGACAACAGCAACACAGCCTAGGGCACACTGCTGCGGGTTTTAACCGTTGTATGGGACTACTCAAAATGCTTTTGATCCATTTTATCTTGCAAGTTAGCAAAGAAATGTTGCAATAAGAAACACCAACAAAGATCTGAAAAAGTTAAGCTCTGGATTACCATATTGTGTTCTCCTGCCATTCAATGCTTTATACAAAGGCAGTGGTGTTCAAAGTAAGGGAAAAAAAAGTGGAGGGAGAGAGAAAAAAGAGAAACTGGTTTCAGAAAGTGCAAAGCACAAAGTAAATAATATTCTTCTACATCCCTTCTTTTTCACAGATTGGATGTTAAAAGAGTTGCGGCAATTAGGCTTTTGTTAATTACCAGCTGTTGAAACAGATGTGTTGACTATCCTTATTAGTCAACAGCTGGGTGAGAAGAACAATTGATGCTCCCTAAAACCAACAGCCAGCTGCTCAGCAGTAATTATCTCCAATTAATAATACAGGTGATAAAGGCAAAGAGCTCCTATCCCTCTGTTTCAATAACTTTGGCAGTTTCAATAACTACGGCTTTATCATTACACAGTGATAGAGAATACATTTATTACCGCAAGTAAGGTTGTGTATTAGAGTCGCATTAACTCTATGGTAGTTTCCATTATGCAATTCCTGGAGAAGGAATCAGACAAGTGCTAAAAGTAGAAGCAGACATTCTGTAGGCTTTTATTTATCATATTTCAAATGTCACTGCCAACTTACTTCTCTAGTACTAACAATAATAGCTAAGCACTTAAGTTCTTTGAAAAAGAGAAGCATAACTAAAATCTGTTCTTTTTGATTTCCAGGTGTTTTTGCTGATCATGTTTTGTATGCAGTTCACTGCCTAAAGACCAGTGTCTTGTTCCCTAGCTTACATTTCCTAGGTGACGGGTAGAAGCAATTTTACCAAACTCGAAAAGAATTTATTTCATAGCAGTAAACATTATTTCATGTATACAAGGACATCAGCAGAACAAACAAGCAAGCAAGAAAACAAAAAATAAAACCGTATTTCATTTTGTAGATACCATCTTATGATATATAATATTCAAGTTTCTAATTATGATGTTAAAAAAGAAATATCACAATGGAGCATACTAATAAAATAGCAATAATTGCATGTTTAAAAATTACTTTTACTATTTTCTATTGTTAAATGTTCATATTAAAATTTCACTTAAAAGAAATGTAAAACAAAGATTTAAACAAGCCAGGCATCCATCTCTGTCCTACAAAAGAGGTGTCTACAAGAATTTACAACCATATCTATTCACTAATTAGGGAACACTTAAAGACACTGCCTTTCTGAAAACAAGGATTAGAGCTGGATGAATACACCCCTTTCACAAACTTCCCTCCTGTCTCTGTTGGGCCATCATAAGCAGCTTGTTCTTCCAGCACTAAACAGAAAAGCCCACCGATGATCAGTCCAGAACGCCTCCGTTAGGCATGAGGACAATTAAAGAAACTTTCAATAACATGTAAATAAATCATTTCACCAAAAGAGATTCTAACAACAAAAAAATGAACAAAAACAAACTCTCTAAAGCAATATCATTTAGGTTGCCACTTGGGCACTATGGCTTTCCAATATGAAAAATATTAGCTAGAAAAAACTCTTACCACATTCTATGCAATTATGGTTCCTAAAATAGGAATTTCAACATTTATATAATTACAAACAAAGAGAATTAAGCACATTACAAAAAAAGATTATCCATTTCTATGAAACTAACTTCCCGTGAGAATCTTTAATATCTAAAATTCCACATTTTATAGGAAATCTCTTGATATACAGAAGCTAACAAAATGTGTAAATAGAGGAACAAACTGTTAGCTTTTACATTTGAAAATCTTTATTAGGCCATAGAATTTATTCTGTGATTTCTCAATTCTAAGAAAAGACTTAATTTCTCAGCACAGCAGCAGTAAGAGCAAATACCGCCTGCCCTGACACTGGAGCAGCCCTCCTTTCCCTCTGGCTACCCAGGAATATTGGAAAAGTACACAAGAGATACAGCAGCTGATCATGCTTTTCTCTTCTCTGTGGAAATGAACAGGTTGTGATTACCATCTAACAAGCCCATCACGTTTTATTAACCATGCAGGGCAGCCACAGCTACTACTGAAGCAAGAGGGCTGTCCTCTCATTGTGTCTTAGGTGACCTAACAGGGAAGGCAGAAGTGAAACCTATTCTGAAGCCACGGTTCCTAAGCTCATTGCTGTTTAAAAATAAGCCAGGAAATTTATGTCCTCTCTGTCCTACACAAAAAAACTAATGGCAATATGTAGTGGACATCTGATTGTTGTACACAATTCCACTAAATGCTGCCTTTTTCGAAATGTAAAAATACCCAGGCATAACCCAGAACAGTACTCAAGTACGCAGAGCTGCTTTCAATAGGGGGCACTGGAGAGAGCTCATTTTCACACCAATTTCGAAGAACTTCAATTGAAGAATTTTATTGTATGATTTAGTTACCCGGGATAAACACCTGCATCGACTCATCCATAACATCTGTTCTCACTGGTCAGCATGCCTTCCTACCTTGCTCACTGCAGACTCATAAACTTCCTCCCCATTAAGTCTTTCACATCTCTCCCTAAAGACAGTTCTTCTTCCTATGCTTCACTTCACCTTGGGTATATATCTGTTATAGCATTCATCCAATTATATCTGCAGTTTTTGGTACATTTATCTCCCCAAAAGATGGCAAATTGCTTTTCATTTCTATATTCCCAGCGTGTAGTATATAAGCTGTCATTAAACATTTTCAATGAATATACTATTAAAAAATAAGAAAGATATTTGTCTAGTAATTGTTCAAAAAGTAAATTTTTATAAATATAAATTATTTTATATAAAGATATGATATACTTAATGTAGGTTGACCCACCATGCACATCCCCATGAATAGGAAAATCTATCCTCTTAACCGAAATAATCAACTTGGCCTTACTGAATCTCATAGTCAAGACACTAATTCCAGGTTTACATCACCTCATAATTGATATACCTAATAAATAAAGGAAAAACTTTAAAAGCAAAAATAAGACTTTTTAAAACCTCCTCTATCCACACCTACAGTTTACTTGGAATAGTTTAAAACTGTAGGTCCATGCCATAGTTTAGATTTCTCTTGCTGCATGTAACGTATTTTGAGAATCATTTCTCAACACATATTCATTCCAATTGAAATTATCTTAGCAGTGCTTTAAGTTTGTAAATTTTAAGACACACTAGCTTCCACTGATTCTTATACACTGTCTTTCTCCCTTCTGAGATGTTTTGCTTTTCTTTGATTATAACACTTCAAATAAGTCTCCCAGAGAGGATAAATAGGTATTTTTTAGCCTTACTTGTTAAAAAACAAAAAGTCTTTGTTTTGCCCTCTTATATAAATGACATTTTGGCTAGCTACACGATTCGTAAGTTGTAGTCTTTTCCTGTAAGATATATAAACATAGTTGCACTGTACCACTTTCTAGTTTTACAGGTGAAAAGTTTAATGCCAGTATGACGTTCTTTACTTTGGAAATAATTTTATACTGGAAAGGTGTAACACTTTCTCTTCACCATTAGAGTACAGATGTTCTACCCAGATATGTCTATCCACTTAACATATGTATATAAATTTACATATGTAAGTATGTAATTAAAAAAATTTATTCTACCCAGTCCTCGTACTGTGCTTTAAATTTGATGATAGAGTTTTTCTTCACTTAGAGAGTTTTCTTCTAATATTTCTTGGAATATGGTTTCTCTTAATCTACTCCTCTCACTTCTACAGGTATCCTCCTGTTTTTCATGTTTTAGGTTTTCTTTGTCTATCATTTCAATTTCACTCCATTTCTTTGTATTTTTGCTTATTGTTTCTCCCTTTTTCTTCCAGATCACTAATTAGACTTTTGTCCCTGATCATTCTCATATTCAAGTCACCTGTTATATCTTCTTTTAAATGTTGGTCTATTTTGCACACTGCTTCAAAATATCTCTTTGACTCTCCATAAGAAGTCTTATTTCAATTTTTAAAATTTTCTTCTTGCAATAAATACTCTCAGTTGGAGCCAGGTTTGTGGTAGAACATGGTCTTTCTCCATGAAGCAATCGAATTCCCTGAATTACACATGGACTCTCAAGCCAGTTCCTATCAGCTAGAATGGGTTCCCTAAACACATTTGAAAACTGGCATATTTGGAACAGTGGTGATGAGCAAGAGTGAGCAGTGAGTAGTTTCTCCATTAGGCAGATTGGCAAGTTTCTCTCAGGGCACAATCATTAACCAGACAGAGACGGCTTCTTTCTGGAGCTCAGGTGGTCAGGGCAAAACCAACCCCTATTCCATCACTCCTTTCCCTATTATTCATTCAAACTTTTTAAAGTTGTATTTGTTTGCCTTCTGTACCAGTGGCAAACAGTCCTCCTTTTGGATCATAAAATTGACTCCATACGGAGTTAGTACTGGTCCTGCAGAGTGTTCACTGAACTGTGTCCTATCCTTACCCATGAGTTCCAGTCCTGGTATTTTCAACTACCAACCATATATCTACCTTATGCACTTCACTCATGAAATACTATGTCGGTCTTACCTTCATAGCCTGCCCTAATAAATCCCAATAAAATCTGTGAGATTTCTTTCTCCTACTCTGATATTATCAAATCACACATTTTATCACTCCTCGAGGAAAAAAAAGTCTTCAGACCTTGCCTAATTTCTACTTTACCAAGTATAATCTCCTTTGTTTCAGTTTCAGGAGCCCACTCTACAACATCAAAGTTGTCCACAGGGTGACCAACTGTTCTCGGAAACGCCTCCACAGGATGGGAAAAGTCCTGGTCTTTGGCAACAGCAGCAGAAGGTTGGAGGGAAAGTACAAACTCATACGGTAGTCTAGAAAACAGGGCTAAAAGCCGTACTGGTTTCAGTGCTGATGGATACAGCAGAGATTACCCTACAGTTGCTGTTTTTTCCCCTGGCCACTAATGTTAGCAGCCATGATTTGTGGTTTACAATCATGAATCTTCCATTATTGCATCATTCCTGGTGATGCGACTTAAGTTCAACATAAGTGTTCTGTCAATGTGAGAGTTAACAGTTCATCTCTGACTTTCTCTGTGCATTAACTGTTGGGCTTTATATCAAGATAGTACTAGTTTAATTTTTAATATTATTAATATTATGACCATGGTTTCTAAGAGTTCAGATAATGAAAATGAGAATGATGACAATACCAATGCGAGCATGACGCAGACATCACCAAACATGAAGTGCTAAATGAAAGGATACATACAACTGGATTAGGGAGATAAGTAACCAAAACAGAACATGCTGCAAAATATACAGAGAAGAATTTGGGATTGGGCATGCTGGAGAAGGAGATGTAAAGCACATATGGAAACTGAATCTCACAAGTCTGGGATGAGTTAGACAAGTATTTCTAAACGAATGAAAAGTTTTTTGTCTCTCCAAGTTATACCAATAATAGCAGGTGCTGAATTAGCCTGAAAATACTACATGGAACACACATTACTGTATTGTTTTCTTGGTTGTTCTATGAAACTGAGTAAAATTACATATAATAGATCAAAATCCCATAGATCAGCGGTTCCCATAACTGGCTACATATGAGAATCACCTGGAGAACTTTTAAAAAATATAGATTCTCAGACCCCATCACAGATCTACTGAATCAGACCCTCTGAGAGAGGGCTTCAGAATCAGTATTTTTAAAATAAACCCTACAGGTGATTTTGATACACATTTGATCCACAGACTTCCATTTGGAAATGACTGTCATGACAGGAGAATATAGGATTGAGAGCACAAGCAAATGGAATGGCCCTGAATAGGTGGAGGGACAGCATCTCCTCTGAGACAGTAGGAAAGCAAACAAGGATGAGGTTGAGAGTTCATACTTAGTAGACTCATTTTCCCTGTGAAGTAAGATGCAAGTTTATCTTCTCAGAGAGAGAGAAGGGGAGAACACTAGAATAAGAGCTCCAAAAAGAACAGTGGAGGTGAGAAATGGCTAGTGTAGAGACGGTGCTGAAAGAATTGCTAAGGGGCACGGAAGACAAAACTGAGGTTGAAGATAAAGCCACAGTCTCAGCAATTGGCTCAATTGGGTAGTTACTTTTTACAGCAGTTTAGGATTAAGAATAGAGAAGTTGCACTGTATATATGCTGATGTCACTCCAACAACATATAACGGTGATAAATTTGTGATGGATCTATAATTCAGACCACATTTGACCCTCCCCTATGCCTCAATTTCCAAAACCGAGTAATAGGAAACTAGTAACAGGAGATGCTAACTTGTGCTAAGGGAACGAAGTGTCCCTTGGTCATATAAGTGTCCCTGCTGTACTTTAAATCTTTTTTAGAGATGCACAAATAACATTAGAATATTAAAGACTTTGAGAAATCCCACAAAGAAACTTGTTTAATTCTGTTTAATAAATATGAAAACTTATTTTCAGAGAAAGACTGTTTTTCAACACACCGATTAGCATTCTCTCACTATGGTATTCCCAGTTTTGGTTTAGTCTCCTTGCTCAAAACTTTGTATCCCCTTTCTCTTTTGTTTTTTTTCAGGCTTAAAGGCCTTCTGGAGCATTTCTTGTAGTGAGGAACTCCCTTAGCTTTTGTTTATCGGAGAAAGCTATTAGTTCTCCATCATATTTGAAGGATATTTTCTATGGATAAAGCATTCTTGGCTGAAGGTTTTTATTTTTCAGGATTTTGAATATATCACTCCAATCTCTCCTAGCCTGTAGAGTTTCTGTCAAGAAATCAGCTGAGAGCCTGATGGGGTTTCTTTGTATGTTATTTTGTTATTTTGTTTTGCTGTCCTTAATATTCTTTGCTACTATATGATGTGGAGTTGGTCTTTTCCTGTTTATATGTTTGGGTGATCTATTGACTTCATTCACTGTTATTTCCAACTCTTTCCCCAGGTTTGGGAAGTTCTCAGCTATTATTTCTTTGAACAAACTCTCTGCTCCTTTTTCCGTTTCTTCTCCTTCCAGAATACCTGTTATCCTTATTTTTCTTTTCCTAATTGAATCTGATATTTCACAAAGAATTTCTTCATTTCTTTTTAGTCTTAGTTCTCTCTCCTCCTCTATCTGAAGCGTTTCTGCATGGCTTTCCTCAATAATGCTAATTCTTTCCTCCATATTGTCAGTTCTGCTCTTTAATGATTCCAGGTATTCCTTTATCTCGTCCATTGTGTTTTTCATCTCCAATATTTCTGATTGGTTTTTCTTTATGGTTTCAATCTCTTTTGTGAAGAAATTCCTGAATTCACTGAATTGTCTCTCTGTGTTCTCTTGTAATTCGTTGAGTTTTTTAATGATAGCTATTTTGAATTCTGTTTTGTTTAGGTTATGGATTTCTGTGCCTTCAGGGTTGGTTTCTGGGTATTTGTCATTTTCCTCTTGGTCTGGAGACTGAAGATACTTTTGCATATAGTTGGCTGATTTTCCTTTGCTATTTCTCATCTTGAGAATATCTGGTCCTGCAGTTTCCACTTGCTGCCACTGGGTGGAGGTCACAAGCTGTGTGTTCTGAGCCTGCTGCAGTCCCTGGAGGGATTGTGCTGAAGTGCAGGGCGTGTGGGGGGAGGGGCTCTCTCTTTCACCTGCCCGTCCTGGGGGCTTCCTTCCTCCCTCGATATCTGCTCTCCTGAGGTGCCTGGACATTGACCACATCCCCTCAACAGTTCATCATTGCTTCACGGTGGGAATCTCTCGACAGCCTGTGAGACCACCTGGAGGGCAATAGCTTTCCCGTGGAGGGCCGCCCCCCCCCCCATCTGTGGGCCATGCTGTCTTTGCTGATGGAATGGGGAAGCGGAGTAAATCTCCTTACCTCTCCTCAAGTCCTTTGGGGCTTCCCGCACCTCCACCATCAGATTTACTGTGGCATGGGTCTCTTAGAAGTCCTTTGTAGTGTTTGATTGACCTCTTTTGATATGTGAATGATGTTTTTGTTGTGTCTTAGCGGGCAGAGATTCAAAGAAGGAATTTCACTCCGCCACAAGACTGAGGTCACTCCCTTATGGGATTCCCAGTTTTGGAAATTGCAAACAAAGTATTTATCACATTATCTTTGGTCTATTTGATGCAAGCTATTCAAGTAAAAAATTCCAAGATTCCAAAAGTTTCCAAATATTCACAAGTGACTCACTAGGTGTAAAAACATCTATAATTAACTAAACTTATACTTTTATGTAGATTTTTGATGAATTTCTAATAAGGGTTCCAATTTCTCCACATCATCACCAACACTTATTTTCTGTTTTTTTTTTATAGCAGCCATCCTAATGGGTGTGAGGTAGTATCTCATCGTAGTTTTTACTTGCATTCCCCTAGCAATTAAAGATGCTGAGTATCTTTTCATGTGCTTATTGGTCATTTGTATATCTTCTTTGGAGAAACGTCTATTCAAGTCCTTTGCTTATTTTTCGAATCAAGTTGTTTGGTTTTTGCTGTTGAGTTTTAGGAGTTCTTTATATATTCTGGTTATTAATCCCTTATTAAGCATAGATATATGATTTGCAAATATTTTCTCCCAGTCTGTGGGTTGCCCTTTTTCTCTGTTAGTATTGCCTTTTGATGCACAAAATTTTTAAATTTTCATAAAGTCCAACTTATCTATTTTTTCTTTGGTTGTCTGTGCTTTTAGTGTCATATCCAAGAAATCACTGCCAAATCCAATGTCATGAAGCTTTTGCCCTGTTTTCCTTGAGGAATTTTATGGTCTTAGTTGTTATATTTAGGTCCCTGATCTATTTTGAGTTAATTTTTATATACCATGTTAGGTAAGGGTCCAACTTCATTCTTTTGCACGTGAATATCCAGTTTTCCCAGTACCATTTGTTCAAAAGACTGTCCTTTCCCCATTGAATGGTCTTACCCTTGTCAAAAATCATTTGACTATATATGTCAGGGCTTATTTCTGGGCTGTCTACTCTATTCCATTGGTCTATATGTCTTTATGCCAGTAACACACTGTTTTGATTATGGTAGCTCTGTAGTAAGTTTTGAAATCAGGAAGTGTGAGTCTTCCAACATTGTTCTTTTTCAAGAATGTTTTGGCTATTCAGGGTCCCTTGAGGCTCCATATGAATTTTAGGATGGGTTTTTCTATTTCTGCAAGAAATGTTGTTAGGATTTTGATAGGAATTGCACTGAATCTGTGCAATGCTCTGGATAGCACTGACATCTTAATAATATTAAGTCTTGGAATTCTGCTACTTGGCTGAATTCATTTATTAGTTCTAACAGTTTTTTTGTGGAATATTCAGGGTTTTCTACATATAAGATCATATCATCTGCAAACAGAGATCCCAGCTTATCTTTTACATCTGATTGTATATATCTATTCCCCCATTATTCACTGTGTCCCAGCCATATTGGATTTCTTCCCATTTGCTCAAAATATCACACATATTCATGCCTCAAAGTGTTTATCTATTCCCCCCTTGAAATGCTCTTCCCACAGGTCCTTGTCTGCCAGCTTCATAACTGTCATTCAGCTGTTCTTACTCTAGCTTCTTGAGTTAAAATCTTAGTATTGACTTTCAGCCTTTTTGTTTTTCTAACACACAGTCATGTGCCACATAACATTTAGGTCAGCAATGGATCACATAAATGACAGTGGTCCCATAAGATTAGCACCACATAGCCTAGGTGTGTAGTAGGCCACACCACCTAGGTTTGTGTAAGTACATTCTATGATGTTCAAACACTGACAAAATCGCCTAATGACACATTTCTCAGAAAGTATCCCCATAGGGGATACAAGCGATACATGACTGTGTACATTTTAAGTATATCCTTTCCTTCTATGGGCTACTTCAGCTGCATTAAACAAGTGTGTTAAGCCAAACTAAATTATCATTTGGATCAAAGTAGTTTCCAATTTCCATTGTCATTTCTTCATTGACCCATGGACTATTTAGAAGTGTACTGTGCATTTTCCAAATAGTTGGGAATTTCAATGTTACTTCTATTTTTTTCAGAGAACATATTCTAAACTATTTTAGTCTTTTTAAGTTTATTGAGGCTTGCTTTATGGCCCCACATATTACTTATTTTAGTAAAATTCCATGTGCATTTGAAAAGAATGTTGAATGCAAACTTCTCTCTCTCTCTGATTCTCCCTCTCTATGTAACTGTTCTCTCTGTTAACTGTTTGTCTCTATACATGTGTGCATGAATTAGGTTGTTAACTGTATTGTTCAAATCTTCTATATCCTGATTTTGATTTGTTTGTTCTATGAATTACTGAGAAACATGTGTTAAAATATACCACGTGACTGTAAATTTGCCTATTTCTCCTTTCCGTTTCACCAATTTTCACTTTATATATTCTGAAGCTACTATTGGGTACATATAGATTTAGTATTGTTATAGCTTCCTGATGTTTATCAATATTAGATAGCCTTTATTTCTAATAATGCTTCTTGACTTAAAGTCTTCTTTGTTTGCTATGAGTATAAATATCTCACCTTTCTTTTAACATCTTCATAGTGTTTCCTTTTCCATCCTTGACTTTCAACATTTTGTACCATTATAATTTAAGGTGCACTTCTTGTAAGTGGCATACAGTTGGGTTTTGTATTGTTATATAGTCTGACAATTTTTGCTTTTTTAGATGGAACATTTAATTCTTTTGATTAAACACATTACCCTTAACTTTACAATTATGTTTACTATTTTAATCTTGCTTTCTATCTGACCCATATTTTTTATGTTCCTTTTTTCCTATTATCTTCTTTTGGATTATTTAAGCATATTCTATTATAACACTACCCCCTCTATCAGTTCCTAAGAATACATCATTTAACATCTTTTTCATGGTTATCTTAGAGATTCTGTTTTCCCGACTTATAACTAATAGGAATAGCTACTTTTACCACTTCCCTAGTAATGCTAAGAACATTTTGAGTCCATTCATCACTTCCAGATGTTAGTGTTATTTCTGCTATGCATTTTAATTATACATACATTTTAAACCCCAGAAGACATTATTGTTTTGAATAGGCTACACTGTTAATATTTTAATGCCTGCCTGTACATTTATCCTTCTAGTTGCTCTTCAGTCCTTCCTACATATCTGTGTTTATATTTGGTACTTTCCATTTGCCTGAAGAACTCCATTTACTATTTCTTTCAATGCACATCTGTAAGTGACTAATTCTCTCAGTTTTTGTTTGTCTGGAATATATTTATATTTCACTTTTTACTTTGAGGGCTATTAAACTGGGCATAGAATTCTACACTGGCAATTTTTTTCAGAGTTTTAAGATGTCATTCTACTCTTTTCTGCCTTACATCATTTCTATTGAGAATGTAGCAGTCAGTCTTATTGCTGTTCTTTGAACAACCTTTTTTCCTTAGCCTGGTTTTAAGATTTTTCCCATTATCATCACTTTTACTATGTTGTGTCCATACGTGGTTTTCATTTATCCTGCTTGGAGTTCTTAGAACTTTCCAAATTTGTGGTTTGAAAGTCTTCTACCAATTTTGGAAAAATCTTGGCTGTTACCTCTTTAACTATTGCTTCTGTCCCACTGTCTTCCTCATCTCCTTCAAGGACTCCAATTACACATATATTGGACAATTTAAATTCCACCTATTTCTTCAGCTATGTCTTTTACCCCCCAAAATTCCTTTTTATTTCTGTGCTTAAATTTAAAAATTTACTGTCAACTGGTTATCTAGTTTACTAATTCTGTCTTCTGCTGTCAAACCTATCTCATATGTTTGTAATTTTCAGATGTTGTGTTCTTCAGCTGTAATATTTCCATTTGATTCTTTTATAAAGATTCCAATTTTCTGGTGAAATGCTTAATCTGTTTATCCATTTTCTCTTTCATTTCCTCTACCTTTTTGAATATTTTAATTATAGCTATTATAAAGTCCTTGTCCATCTAACTCTAATATTTGGATCAATTTTGAGTTGGTTTATATAATGTGCATCTCTCTTGATTTTAGTTATATGGTCTTATCTTTTTTGCATGCCTAATTAATTTTCAACTGAATGCCTGCCATTGTGTGTAAAATAATGGTAGAGATTCAGATATTATTTATTCTGGAGAGTTCAGCCTTCCTAGGCCAGGCAGAGGGAGTAGGGGCTGATCGCTTTAATTCAAACAAGAACTATGCAGTGTAGATGCCAGTTTGTAGCCTCTGGTTTTCAAAAAACAGCTGTAAAGTCCATCCTGCTTTTCAGGTCTTCTGCCAGGTTTTTTGCTTCTACTGTCTTGGACACTCTAGTTCTCATTGCCCCAACAGCTCTCCGATGCCTTCAAACAAATGATCTTTCTTAGTTGTTCTTGAAAGGAGTGCTGGAGCGTTGTAAACCACTCCATCCCATCCAGAAGCAAAAGCTAAAGCCTCTTATTTTAAAGAAGACATTTTTTTGTGTGTGAATAAAGAATTCTCAAGAATAAAAAATCAAAGCTCAGAAGACAGGACATAGAATATACACCATAAAAATAGACAGTAAAAAAAATAAAGACCTTGATTACCAGACCGTCAAGGAATCCAGTTTGAAAAACAGATATATTCTACGTAAACCATGTGATTAACCACAATGTTTGTATGTATGTTCATAAATATATGAATGTATACACACATACACATATGTTAAATTTGTGATTATCTTTCTTTAAAAGTTGAAAAGGTACGGAATAGAAACTAAATTCAGTTTTACTACATGCCAGTATAAATTTTTTTAGTCATATATTATTACACTGGAAATCTGTTTTTGGTTTATTCTACCATCGTTCATTCTTTCTTAGTTCTTCTAGTAAAATAATATTGCAAATTTCTTTTGGGAAACCATTTGTATTAGTCAGGGTTCTCCAGAGAAACAGAACCAATAGGGTTCTGACTAAGAAGTCCCATCATCTACCCTCTGTAACTTGGACATCAAAGGAATGTTGATGATATAGTTCAGTCTGAATTCAGAGGTCAGAGAACTAGTGGAGTCAATGTTGTAAGTCCCAGCCTGAGTCTGAAGGCTTAAGAACTAGGGGAGCTGATAGTGTAAATGCTAGTCCAAGTGTAGGAGAAGACCAACTTCCTAGCTCAAACAGTCAGGCAGAATAGCAACAAATTCTCCCTTCCTTTGCCTTTTGCTCTATTCATGTCCTTAATGGATGGATGATGCTCACCCACATTGGGCAGGGCAATCTGCTCTACTGAGTTCACTGATTCATGTTAATTTCATCTGGAAACACTCTCAGAGACACATCCAGAAATAACATTTAGCCAAATACCTGGGCACCCTGTGACTCAGTCAAACTGATACATAAAATTAACCATCACACCATCCTTTCCCACTCACAATCTAACTTTAGAGACAGACCTAGATTGTCCTAAGGCAGTTAATATATTTCATTCTTTTGACAACAGCAATTATTTCAGAGATAAGTGAATTAGCACATGACCCCTAGCAGTCCAATCCAAGTTAACAAGACCCAATTCCAGGATTTCTTTCTTTCTTTTTTTTTTTTTTTGCTGAGGAAGATTTGCCCTGAGCTAACATCTGTTGCCAACCTTCCTCTTTTTTTCCTTTTTTTTTTTTTTGTGGGGAAGACCAGCCCTGAGCTAACATCTGTTCCAATCCTCCCCTTTTTGCTGAGGAAGACTGGCCCTGGGCTAACATCGTGCCCATCTTCCTCCACTTTATATGGGACGCCGCCACGGCATGGCTGACAGGCAGTGCGTCGGCGGGTGCCCAGGATTCGAACTCGCGAACCCTGGGCTGCCAAGCGCGGACTAAACCGCTGAGCTACCGGGCCGGCCTTTTTTTTTTGGCTTGAGGAAGATTAGCCCTAAGCTAACATCTGTGCCAATCTTCCTCTTTTTTTTGCTTAAGGAAGATTAGCCCTGAGCTAACATCTGTGCCAGTCTTCCTCTACTTTGTATGTGGGTCACTGCCACAGCATGGCTGATGAGTGGTGTAGGTCTGCACCCGGGATCCAAACCTGTGAACCCAGGCCACCGAAATGGAGCACGCTGAACTTAACCACTACGCCATGGGGCCAGCCCCTAGGATTTCTATTCTTGATAATTTATTTTTCCTTCTAGACACATAGACATAGGCTGAAGTTTTTATCTCCATATAACCTGAAAATTAAACCAATACATAGAGGAAAACAAACAAAATCCAGAGATAGAACAAAACCTTTGGTGTCCTAAGCAAAACTCTCCTGAAGTTAAAAAAGGAATAAACTACTGATACACAAAACATGGATGAATCTCAAAATTATCATTCTGAAAGAAGCCAGACACAAAACAGTACATATTATACGACTGATTCCATTAATATAACATTCTAGAAAATGCAAATAAATTTAGAATGACAAAAAGCAGATCAGGGATTACTTGGGGCCAGGGGTGGAGAGATGGATAGATTGGTAAGCAGGACAATCTTTTGGTGGGCTGACTGAAAATGCTCCATATCATTATGGTGGACATTTATCTGTCAAAATGCATTGAACTGTACACCTATGATGGATGTAATTTACTATATATAAATTATACCTCAATAAAGTTGACTGAAATAAAATTTAACAAATGAACAAAAAGTAATCTCTGGAAGTTAGCCCTATCCTTGGTCTTTCAGTTATGTGAACAATAAGTTTTATTTTTGTTTAAGCAGCTTTGTGTGTGGTTTTCTGACCCTTGAAACAAGCAAACCCTATCTGATACAATTATATTAGGTTTACAAAATTTACAATGGTAAGTAAATCTATTAACACATTTTTGAAAGATAGTCAATAATGGTTGAACAAAAAGGCTTACAGGTGCTTAATAAGTCAGATTTCTTTTAAACAAAAAACACGATTCTCCAATAACGCTGATTAACTCAAGTTTTAGTTTTAATCCTTTCTAAGAGGAGAGCCCAACAACATTTCCTAAGCTGTTACGTGGTTTAGGAATTGTTACTTAATGATTTTCCTGATTATTGATTTAGTATTTTTATGTTCACATTTACTTTGAATTGGACATGCAACAATAAATAATTCTCCAAGTAATATTATCAGACATTTGTATAATTACAAGCCACATCTTTGGCTTTCTCTCTTCTTGGTTCAATTCTCTTAATTTCTATCATACATCTTATTTATTTTTTAGAATATCTTTTGGATCTTAAAGTTTTCCCATTTCCCTTTTATAATTACATAGAGAAATATTAGTTTTAGATAAATCTGAATTTTAAAACACCCAATACTTTATAATAAATATATTCCAAATACAAGACTGATAGTTCAAGATTCAGAAAATCTGCCACATATGAATGGAGAACTATGGTCTTACAACTAGGGAAGTTGAAAGTGTGATTTAGACAGACACACGCATTAAATTTTTGTTAAGCAATTGTAAATCTTACATAACACAATAAATAAAGTGACTATACATGCATGACGCTGAAACTTAGGTCACAGATAAAAATCTACTCTATCTAATGTGAATTGCCACCAGGACAAAACAGACACACCCAATGGAAATCCCGTATCAGGTTTCATGATTTAAGTTCAGCAATTTGATAGTTTCTGGAAACAAATGTACTAATAGCTCTAAGAGACTCTTTTCTCCCTTTTACTTCCTTATCAGTAGTCACAGAAAAGAATGAAAATGGAAGACTTTAAATAAAATTATTTTTTTCTCAGTAGTTTCATCTGACCAAAACAGTTCTTCTTCTGATCCATGTTAAACTATATACAACATAGTTTCATTATAAATCCTTGTTAAAATATTTTAGTTGTCACATAACTTATGTCACTTAAAATAATTTTACTGCTTTTCCTCTGTTTAAAACACTTTTTATTGTCTTTTTCTGAATGCTTTTGTATTTTAAAAACTCAATTGCTAGTTATTTTTCTCAAGTTTTCATTACCTTCCAGGTGATACATACTATTATTTTCTATAATTCCTTTAGGGTACTGCCTGCAGCTGAACATTATCCACCTAGATGAATGCCTATATCAAAATAATTCAGTTTTTGAAGTGGAACATCACTTTTGGGCGAAGCTTTATTGTAGTAATATTAGTTGAATTTATTTCTTAATAATATTATAGGTATATTGTCCATGGTTTCTGTCTAGAAAAATGAGATAATTATAATTTGTATTTCAAATCCATTGAGGTGCTAGGATTAGGACACCAACATATATATAGCTATCAGAGGATGTGAAGTATATTGTTAAAATACTATTTATATTTAAAGTTGGTAAAATCAATTATTGCTTTATGTTGTTCAATACCTAACATGGTGATTTGTACTAAGCATTTAATACTTTATTTGGCTCAGTGATTCTCAGGGATATACTAGGTTAACAACTGTCTATACAACTACCTGAAAAATGAATAACTACCTAAAGAAACTAAGACTATCTAAAGAAAAAAAGGAAAAGTTCTTAACTTGGGGCACATGGATGGGCTTGGGAGGGGAATAAACTTGAAACTATATGTAAATTTCTGTGTATATGTGTTTTTCTAGGGAGAATATTCAAAATTTGCACTGGCTGCTCAAAAGGGTTTCAATATACAAAGTGTTAAATACCAGTTATATGGAGAAATAAAGAACACCAATCTGTTATCTGTAGAAATTAATAAACGGAAACCTCATTAAATTGGAGTTGGGAGGCCCAAAGGAGGAGTGCTCACCCTCTGGCAGAGCCCAACAGGAAGACTTCCTCTTCTTGACCGGCAAGAGGCTCAGCCAACGAAAGACTGTCACAACTCAGCCAACGAAAGGCCACTACACCTGGAACTCTTTGTTTACAATAGCCCTCCCAACTTCCTCTTCCCCTCTATAAAAGATCTCCTCCCTTGCTGTTGGGGGACTTGCACGTCGCTCACCATGGTTGCAGACCCCAAATTGCAATTCTTTGCTGATTCCAAATAAACCCATTTTTGCTGGAAAAATAACTGGCTGTCTATTTAAGGTCAACATCAAAAGATAGAATTATTCCTTTTACACATCAACCAGGCTTGATATTAAATGTAATCTCATGGAAACGTCTTGCTACTATCATCAAGAATTTGAATGCAAAAGGAATGCTTGCCATGTGGTTTCTGTCTATTGTAATAAAGAATTAATTTTTTGAAAAAGAAATACTGAAACAAATAATTCAGTATAAACTAAATTTTATTAAATTGTCATAGCTAGGAATACCTCAATTTTGAGAATAATAAAGTTTATGTAATATGTAGGTGTCATATGAATATTATAAAATAGTAAGAAATGTACAAAATAATTATTTAAAAAACACAAGTCTATAAATTGGGAACACTGACCAGCTAAGCAATGATAGGTAATTGAAACATCAACCTGTATCCTAACCACTGAAGATGACATAAATTAGCCTAATGGGAAAATTAAATTTGTAGACTTACAAAAATGTTTTAAAAAACAATCCATATAAAGCAAAAAATACAAAAAGAACGATTGAGAAATTCCTACTAGATGATAATAAATTAACAAAATAATATAATACATCAGGCCACATTTATTTCTCTTCAAGAAGGTATGTGAATTTTCATTTTTATTTTTTCACAAACTTCTTTAAATTATGAATGAAAAGACACTAGTACAATAAAACTTAATAGTTTTTTATAGTTAGTGAACAAAAATCAAAATATAGCTATAAAAATGAATGGCTTTGTTATATTATAATCTATAGATTATATAAATCATGCAGTATCTTATTCACACATGTAGTATATGAAGAGATAAAACGTATAAAAAAACAGAAGTAAATGCTTGCAACAGAAAACTGAAGTATAAAGTTTAGTTCCTTTTCTCTATTATAAAAAAACAGCCATCATGAAGGCCTGTGCCATTCTTAGGCCACTTTCAGGCAGATTCTGAAAAGCTGGAAAGTAAACACAGGTGTTTTAAAATGAGAGCTGCCGTTCCGGACAACCACAAACACCCTTAATGCTGACGTGGCAACGCCTCTTTCCCGCCCTCTGTTTTTTAAAGCAATGCCCGAAAAGAAAATGTCAAATGTTTCACCTTTCAACACCTCAAAATAAGTAAGAGCTTAAAGTATTGTTCCACAAATCTCTAGCAAACAGATCATTTTTTCACTACTTTTAAATGTAGCCAATTATATCTATTAATTGCATAAAATAAAAAATAGACTTTCTTAAAGAATTACCACCACCCCCAACCTTACACCCACTTTTGCATCATATTTTATAGCAGTTACTAAGAGCAAAATCTTTGGTATGACTACATTTAGATAGTTTATTCTGTCATATAACTTTCACAGAAAGTATTTGATCTGTTCCTATAAAGTTTCACACACATATTAGAAATAAGAATCTTTAAAAAAAAAAAAAAAAGCAGTCAAGTACCTTTGTTTACCATGCAAGGGAAGATTTAGACTCAGAAAAATTCAAAGCTTGAAAATATGTAATTCTCTTTTAGAAAACTATGTCCTAATGGATTCCTAAATAGGGGTAGAAATCATCATTTACAGAGAAAAACAGAAATCTAAATAATTTCCAAACAGCTACAGACATGGAACTCATATCTATAACTGAACCAATTTTCTAATACTGAAATATCATTTAGTCCCTATAATTGTATAAAACAGTCCCCAAAAGCAAGGATAAAATTCATTAACAATTTATGAGTTACTACCTAACTAATGACTATAAAAACCAGAGTGAATGAATTATTTACATTTTACCATAATAATCAAGAAAAAAGTGTAGTTAAGAGAATGGTCAAGTATCTATCAGTTCCCAAGTTAACCCTGGGAAGGTTAGTCCTGCCCTCAGAATTCCACTTATCATTCCTCTGTGCATTTCATAGAAGAACTAGTCTGTGGAATCTAACTTGTGTATTTGATTATGCATAGTAAAACATCAGTAGTTTCTCACTGTTCTAAGTTTTTTACAAAGAGCAATATCTGCCTTTCAAAATGAGAAAACAAAAATTAATCAACAGGATTAAAATTTAAGACCAAATAACATTTTTATAGCGGTATCTATATTTTTTCAAAAATTTCCTCAAATATTTTACAGTTTTCTCTTGTATTACATCATTTTTCAAAATTTAGAGAACTAGTATTAGAGTTGCATGATAATCAGAGGCAATTGACTGTACATGAGAGAAAAGCAAATAAACATTTATCATCTTTTTCAGATCCACCCACGCATTGCTTCATCTCACATGTGAAGGACATCATATAGCATTGAGACAAAATAATAATGTCAAATTGTGACATAAGCCAACAAAGTAGAGAAACTTAGAATTAAGTTTGACAGTTCTTAACTGAGTCTTGCGCTTTGGCATTACAAAACATACGTGATACCTACAGGCACAAAGGAGCAAGCAAAGGGCAGTGTGTCAGCCTAGAAGTTAATTTCCTTGCTTTTGTTGGTTTCTATTCCCATCTAATATTACGTAAACAATCTGTTTCTATGCAATTTATTTTTTCCTCTGCCATCATGAGCTGGGCTCATTTGGATGCTTAATATCTTTCAGATATAAAAATCCAGTTTAATAGCAACGGTAACAAAAGCCATAAAGGAATGCCATTTAAAATTTCAAATTTACAAAAATGTAAGATATGCAACACTCACTTAACTGGAAAGAACACTATTACTTATATTTACAATCTCTCAAAAGGTGAAGGTAATTAACACAACAGAATTTATTAAAAACAACAGTTTACCTTAGACTACTCAGGGCTTACTAGCAGTTCTTTCTAAAAGTAAAGTGATTATCTGAAAACTTCGGGATCTAGATAAAAATCAACGCGACTAACACGAGCTAGATTCCAGAAACTATTCAGAACAATAAGTGAATTTTTGAAGAGGCACCTCAGAGTTAAAAGTTGATTATCACATAATGGAGCAAAAATACAGTAGACAAATGTACTTTTTGATCACTGTGAGCATGACAATTTCTTATCTTCTTATTCGAGTAAAAATAAATACTCTTTCTCGTATCTAAAATGCATAATTCATGTAATAAAATTTAATTGAAAAATTGGCACTTTTAGAAAGAAGGACAAAAATGCTCATATATCTTTAGGGTAAAATGCACAAAAATGACTCTGGACTTGAAATACCAAGTATCAAAAGGAGTGAAAATTTAACCAAATAATCATAAACTACATATAATACTGGAAATAAGATACTGGATTATATTGGAAACATTTCCAGGGAATATATAAAACTACACTGTAAGATTTTGTGAAATTATTAAGGAACTAGAAATATAATATAAATGTCATTCAGGTACAATTATGGGTGCGCAAGATTCAAACTTAACATTTTCTAAAGAAAGAGTTACAAGTTATCAAAACTCCCGAGGCTGCTATTCATCTGAAAATATTCGAAGTTTTCTTCAAGACTATGAAATATATTCTAAAATATATATTATTATTAATATAAGAGAATAAAAATGTTGGTGATATGCTTTTTGTATTGAACTTTAAATACTAAGCAATAAATTATAGGATCTGTAAAAATGTGTCTATGAGTCACTAGGCAAGAGTGATTTTTCAAGATGCCTTTTTTTTGTTTCAGTTAAAATTAAAATCCATGCTGTCTAATCCTTGGAGTCAATTTGTAATTAAGGGGATTTGATGAGAGACCAGGCGCTGAATTAATGATAAAATTTAATATCTGTTTTAATGCATCAACATAACAAGAAAACTAACCAACACAATAAAGTCATTTTGGTATAGAGGGCATACCATAGCTATGTCAACTTGTGAATGTTAGTTTTTTTGATAATCAGTGTACCTGGTAAAGTTCTGTACATGCATTTCTAAAAACTGTGGGTCTGAAAAAACCCTCATCAAAAATGCTACTGGAATAAGGGTTTGCTTGGTAAAGAAAACTACACTGTTAAATGTAGTGACTTTTATTGAGAATTTCATGTAATCTCTAATGAAGGACAGCTGCTTTCCATCATCATGTCTCAAATCAAAAATATTTTTACTTAGTAGCCAAAGCAAATTAATTGTATTTGATAATCTAAAGTTTGTTTTTCAAAATATATATTTTTAGTTTACAAAGAACAAGTAATTTTTAAAAATCCATCAAATTACATTTCATAGTACTTTAAATAACCATCTGGATTTTTGTACCACACTTTTCACAGTGTCACTATTTGCAATTCACAAGAGAATTAATACATCACTTATTCCAAATCACTCTAAGGTACAACCTTGTGTAGAATTTGGTTACTGTAAATGCTAAAAATGAAGAGAAAAATTTCATTTGACCAGCATTCTCTAAGCCTCATCCAGCCTAGGCCTAAAATACCAAGAAAGCACCTAATAAAGACAAAACTGATAATGCCACCAAAATATTGACATCAGCTCAATATTGAAATCAAGTAGAAAATTAAAGAGAACTAAAATTAGAAAGCACAACTGGTAGAAAACAAATGTACTACTTTCAGAAACAAAAATCTATAGGCCTAAAAGAAGGCTGGGGGACTATTTTGTCCTTACTTTATTTCTAAACACAAAGTCTATGTCAGCAAGTTTTCAAATTCAGTGTAAGATATTCCAATTCAGTATGCTCTGGGTCAGGCCCAGATTTATTATTTTGAAAACATTTTTTGACAATTCTAATACATGCCTCTGTTAAGAAACATTAACTTATACTCATCACCTAACACCCAATCAAGCCAACCTTCATTGCTTTTAAAGGTACCCAGGGCATTATTCCAAAAATGTATCATGGACATCGGCTCTTCTACCTCTTCTTGGCCACTGTAAGACCAAGATCAATATGTCAGGAAGAAAAGGGAGGAGATAATGAGTTGAGAGCAGAAGGAAGGGGGAAGGCAGGACTGAGGTACTATTGATGTGGGCAGAGGGGAAAAGGCCAGGAGGAAGTCCTGGGAGCATGGACAGTTTCTCACAGACCCCATTTCTTTCAGATCAGTGCTCACTTTTTTTATTAAAACAATTTCATTCTACCACCTGAATCCCTCTCCAGTTTGCTCACAGACAGGAGGACTGTGGTCAATCTGAAGATAGGATGAGCAGGTGTTATCTGGGCAAAGGAAGTAAGGGCAATAGGTGATGTAGGGCACTTCAGTCAGAGGAATACCAGGCCCAAAGACCAGGTGGTACAAAGACTGGAGAAAGCTTCCAGCACCCAGCTAAAAGCCAGCTCACATAACGAGGAATCTGCCTACTGTGCCTAAAATTCAGTCTCCTACTGAAAGTTTATGACTTCACACAACTACTCATTCTGATTAATTTTTTGGCACATCACAAAATGTATAAGACAGGGAAGCATGCAATGTAATTTTATATTTCATCATATTTATCAAAATAAAATCTCAAATTCCTAAAATATTATGAAACTCAAAATTAGGAAAACCTTAGTAATCAATGTTAGGAGCAATTAAATGCAAGTATTTACAAGTCCTGCATTTGTGGTTTGTCACTGATAATCTCCACAGAAGTTTCCCACAGTAATTCAGTATTCCTTCCTTGTAAGAGGTTATAGTTCACAGTTGTTTCATTGGAACCTCATCAGTTTTTATTGTGTCTTGATGGACTAGATGAACTTACACAGGCTTTGATGATTTCACTATACCTGGTGCTGTAATCCACAGAGCACTCTTCAGTGTAATTGTTCATTTCAGAGAGCCCACAGTGAGTGCTGTCATGGCAATTCCCCATTTGGTATGCAAAGACTGTAAACCTGGTCTAGCTGAGAGTCCCGCTTGTTGTAAAGAAAGACACTTTTTCAAGAAAAAATTTACTGTGTGGAAGATAAAGCCTGGCATGGGAACAGAATGCCGTTAGGAACCAGGGCAGAATCTCTCTCCATCTCCCTTGTTCAGATTTTTGTGTTTTTTTAAATACATGGGCTCCAACTTTTCCAACTGGCTGCTTTGTAACTTCAGACTATATACAGTCTATAGAAGCCGACCTGGCCCTAAGCCTACCTCAGGATCATCTGGCTCAGCATTCAAAGCTGACTGGCCCATTCCCTCTCAGTTTCCCAATTCCACATTATTAAAGGAGGAATCTGACCTACCAGTCCTTTTGCACCAGGCCATACGAGTTGTCACTAGCTAGCTAGTTGACACTAGCTAGCTGTGGGTTACACAGCCACACATCAGATTTCTTATAAAGGGAGAATGGTTGAGAAAATGTTTGCTGTATCTCCTAAATCTTCTCAATGCTACCATCCTATTACACTCTCACCCTGGCACCTGGACTTCATAAATGAGCTCCTCCAAAAATAACCTACATTTTTTCCATTTTTAAACTTTCCATTTATTCTGCAATTTACTAGATTCAAGGCTTCCACCATAACCACTGACGTGAAACTGCAATGACAAAGCCACCACTGCCTTCCTAATCGCCAAATCAGACACTTTTGATCTTGACTTTTCTGTAGCATTTGACACTGTGAACCACCCCCTTCATGGAATTTTACTTTACTCCGAATTCTCTGATAACACAATCTCTTGATTATGCTCTTATCTTTCTGACTATTCCCGCTCAGTCTCCTTTGTGAACCATTTATTTTTGTGCACTACTTAAATGTTAGAATTCACTATCGTTCCATTTATCTTTCTTTCCCTTCTAAATCTGACCTCTGAATACTCCTATGCACTTCAGTGATTTGAACTAAAACCTGTAGCTGTAAGGTCTGGATCATTCTCTCCCTCCTCAAACTAATTTCCTGCTACTATACTTCCGATTGTATGGTCACTTATGCACCAAGGGAAAGATGTACATACAAGAGTACTTATCAAAGTTTTGCTTATGATATTGAAAAGCTGGAACCAGAATGTTCTAAAATAGGAGACTGAGAAAAGAAAATGTTATGTATCAAGCACTAGGATCTACAGAGCCAACAAATGGATGATGCAGATCTGTATTTATACAGAAAGAGTTTCGTGACATATTGGTAAGTTACTCCACTTTTGTTTAAAATATATTTCATAACAATATAGAGAAAAAAGCCTGGAATCATTGGCTGCAAATGGTACATGTGCCTGTTTCTGAAACAATCACTGTGGCCAAGGGAGTATGACATTCTGATTTGTCAGGCCTGAGACCACAGTAGTATCACCTCCAACCAAACCACATCCGAGGATGGAGGAAAGTTGTTTTTTTACAGGAGAACCAGGGTTATAAAAATCAGGTGTGGGGGGGCAGCTCTTTGGTGAAGTGGTTTAGTTTGTGTGCTCCACTTTGGCGGCCCGGGGTTCACGGGTTTGGATCCTGGGTGCAGACCTATGCACCACTCATCAAGCCCTGCTGTGGCGGCATCCCACATACAAAATAGAGGAAGATGGGCACAGATGCTAGCTCAGGGCTGATCTTCCTCAGCAAAAGAGGAAGATTGGCAACAGATGTTAGCTTAGGGCCAATCTTCCTCACACACACACACACAAAAATCAGGTGAGGGATGAATAAAGTGAGTAGCAAAACTATTGCTGAGCAGTACCATTACAGTTGGTAAATGTAAAAAGAAGGAAAAGAAAAGAAAGTAGTCTCTATGGTCTGAATGTTTTTATCACCAGGATATTCATATTTTAAAACCCTAACCTGCAAAGATGATGGCATTAGGAGGTGAGGCCTTTGGGAGGTGCATAGGTCAAGAGGGTGGAGGCTTTATGAACTGGATTAGGGTTCTGATAAAGAGATCCCACAGAGATCCCTCACCCTTCCACCATGTGAGGGCACAGTGAGAAGGTCCTGCTTACGAATCAGGAAGAGAGCCCTTACCAAACATTGCCACACTGGTGTCTTAATCTTGAATTTCCTAGCCTCCAGAATTGTGAGAAATTTCTGTTGTTTATAAACTACCCAGTCTGTGGTATTTTGTTATAGCAGCCTGAAAAGACTAAGACAGTAATGCTGATACATGTATTAAAAAATGTAGACTTAAAGGTATGAAGCTTTAAGCAGTCTAAAGAGGAACATTATATAATGAGGGAATGTATATGCATAGTCCAAGAAGATATAATAGTCATAAACATCTACATAAGCAACAATAGAGCAGGCAAATGTATAAAGCAAGACATTCCTAGAAATATGAGAAAATTATAAAAATGCAATTATACTGGGAGGTTTAGATATTGAGTACTTGAATAATGTGAGAATTGAGTTCAAATGAATATATATTGAACCTTACGGTATGTGAACAGAGACTGTAATTTGCTTATTTAGTCAATGAAACAAAGTGGATTATTTACTTCATGAGAATATAAGAATTTAAATTATATTTTCTAAATTACCCTGAATCAAACAAAAAAATAAAAACAGAAACAAACTATCTAGGAAAAAAAATGAACATTCAATCCTCTGAAAAACTGTGAGACACAGTTGGAATTATAGTCAGAGTAAAATGTGTAGCCTTAGATTTTATTATTAAAAAAAAAAGAAAGACTGAGGTGAGTTAATTAACTTCTAAAAATTAGAATAAGAAGAGAGTATAAAGGCAAACAGAAATGGGAAATTTAACAAGTTGAAAGGATAAATAAAACCAAAAACTTATTATTAAAAGAAAATAAAATGGAAAAACCCCAGGAAAGACTGAATAAAAAAAAAAAGAGAGAAGGCAAATATACGCCATAATACAGATGAGACAATAATATAGAGAAATAGAAGAGATTCAAAAATTAGGAGAATTATCTATAATTTATGATCCAAATCTGGTAAGTTAGAGAAAATAGAGTGCCATCCTAGCAAAATATACGAACCACCAAAATTGACTTAAGAAATAGAAAAACTAGATGGACATACTGAAACAATTGAAAAGATAATTACAAATTCACTTTATAAAAAGTTACCAAGACCATGTGGTTTTAAAATTGGATTCTATTTATTACTTAAGGTAAGATCATTCCAATGCAATTTAAACTTTTCAAGACCACAGTTAAAGGTAGAAATTTATGTCATTCATTAAGCTAGTAACTTTAACATCAAAACTTGTAAAACAATCTTGTAAAAGAAGAACAAAGTTGGAGGACTCATAGGTCTTGATGTCACGCCTACTACCATGCCATAGTAATCAATATAGTGGGGTATAGGCATAAGGATTGGCATATGAGATCAATGGAATAGAATTAAGAATCCAGAATTAAACCATCATATTTATGGTCAATTGACTTCTGACAAGGGTGTCAAGACAATTTAATGAGGGAGTGAATTGAAATAGCTGAATTCAAGTGAATTGAATTGAAAATAGTCTTTTCAACAAGTGGTGCAGACACAACTATAAAAGAAAGCATTTGGACTCCTACCTTATACAATACCCAAAAATTAACTCAAAATTTTTCATACATTTAATTGTTAGAGCCAAAACTATAAAACTCCAGAAGAAAGCATAGATGTAAATCTTCTTGACTTTGAGTTAGGCAAAGGCTTCTTAGATCAGAATGAAAAGCATAAGCAACAAAAGAAAAAAATAGATAAACTGGTCTTAAAAACTTTTGTTTGCTAAAGGACGCCACCAAAAAAGTGAAAAGACAACCGACAGAATGGGAAAATTATTTGCAAATCACATGTCTGATTGGGGACTTGTATCCAGAATATATAAAGGAACGTTGTAACTCAACAACGAAAAGACAAATAATTCAAAAATGGGCAAAATATCTAAACAGATATTTCTCCAAAGAAAATGTACAAATGGCCAATAAACATATGAAAAGATGGTTAACATAATTAGTCATTAGGAAAATGCAAATCAAAACCACAATGTGATACCCCCTCACACCTACTTGGACAGCTATAATAAAAAAGACAGACGGTGTTGGTGAAGATGTGTAAAATTTAGAACCCTTACACATGGCTGGTGAGAATGCAAATGGTGCAGCCACTTTGGAAAACAGTTTGGCAACTCTTTAAAATGCTAAACATAGATTTATCATATGACCCAGCAATTCCACTCTTAGGCATATAACTAAGAGAAATGAACACATATGTCCAAACAAAAAAGTATACATGAATATTCACGGCAGCCTTACTCATAATAGCTAAAAAGCAGAAACAATCTAACTGTCCATTATCTAATGAACTGATAAACAGAATATACTATATCTGTATAATAAATATTATGTATCAATAAAAAGTAATGAAGTACAGTTGGCCCTCCATATCTGCGGAAACCATGGATATGGAGGGCTGGCTAAGGGACTTGAGCATCCACGGATTTTGGTATCCACAGGGGTCCCGGAACCAATCCTGCACGGATACCTAGGGATGACTGTAGTGATACATGATATAACATGAATGAAGCTTGAAAATATTATGCTAAGTGAAAGAAGCCAGTCACCAAGGACCACATATTGTATAATTTCATTTGTATAAAATATCCAGAATAGGCAAATTGAAAGAGATAGAAAGTAGATTAGCAGTTGCTTGGGACTAGGGAAGGATGTTGGGGTGAATGGGGTATGACAGTCAAAGTGCATGGGATGTTTTAGGTGAGGGTTGAAATTTGCTAAAATTAAATTGTGGTGATGGTTGAATACCTCTGTGAATATACTAAAAAATACTGAACTGTATACTTTAGGTAAGTGAATTTAATGGTATATGAAATATATATCAATAAAGCTGTAAAATGCAAAAAGAAAAATACTGAGGGACAAAGGTCCAAGAGAAAGCAAACAAAAACCAACAGAAAAAAATGAGGAAAGAACAGGAACAGACAAATACATATATATTTATATTTATACACACACACACATCCCTTGAACATACGAAAAAAATTCAAACTCACTCTTAACAAAAGAAATTCCAAAAACAAAACAAATCCTGATACAGTAAAACAAAACTCTCTATTTAAGAATGTGATCTGTGGAGACAGACTGCCTGGGTTCAGATCGGAGGTCCACCAATTACCACCTGTAACACTGGTCAAGTAAGTTAACCCATGTTCCTCAGTTTCTTCATCAAAAAACTAGGAATAGCTCTACCACCTATCGCAGGTTTAAATACTCTAATATATGTAAAGCATTAGGAACAGTGCCTGGTACTCAGTAATTATGAGCTATAGGAGGGCAGACTATTATAAATATAATTTTAAACTTCTCAGGAAAACAATGACAAATCAAACCCAAGAGTTTATTCAAGGAATTGTTCAATACTAAGATCTCAAATTTGTTACATCCAGTAAAGAAAACTTAAAAAAAAATTCTAGAAAGAAACTACTTAAATATGACAAAAAATATTTATCAAAATCCAATAGTAGATGTAATATTTATGCCTAGGATGCAGAAAACTGGAACAAGTGTCACTCTACAGAAAGAAAAGCTGTTAAATAAAGCACAAAGTCATATCTTTTCCCGAGCTCATTAGAGAGCTAAGCTCACAGGGCAACCAAACAGTCTTAATTTCAAGGAGGGACAACCCTCCAAGGAGAAATGGGAAGCATGGACTAGCTCATCTAGGGCAGACTAGGGGAAGAAAGGCCAGCTACCATGCAGAACACTTGGAAATCCCTGACAAAAGGGGGCCTGCACTTACTGGTAAGGTCTTTGCACAGATCTTTACTAGGTGCTTATGAGAACTATCAGGGGCAGATTAGGAGACCAAAGATAGCTTCCCTCAGTGATGCATGCATGCACAGGGTACAGGGGAGGGAATGTGCTGCTGCTATGGAAAGGAGCAAAATTCCCTAACCCCATTCCCTACCCCCTGCCCAAACCCTTCTGTGAATAGAGCAAAAGCCTTATATACCTGAGAGAGGGGCAGCAAAACCCTCAGCGCACAGGAAAAACCCACTGCTTGGGAATGGCAGAAGATAAAACTCCCTCTTATCCCTGGGTGAGTGGCAGGAAATAGACCCGGGTCCCAGATTCTCTACTAATACCATTAGATAGTTCCTACCCCTGGGAGAGAGGCAGGAAAGTCTCTCCTATACAATTCCTGCCACAGATGTAAGTCAGAGTTGGGCTTCCATGGAATGGAATGGAATTCTGAGAATTTTACTGCTGGGAGTAAACAGCATTTTACTGCTGGGAGAAGGGCACGAGTGTACAGTGAGATACCCTCTGAGGTGCAAGCAATGGAAAACCAAGGGTGGAGCATGAACACCGAGAAAAATCCTCCAGCACCGAGCTTCCATCCTGAGCATAAGGAACAGCAACCTGTTACTAGAGCAATTTGACACCTATGATACACTGACAGTAACCACAGCAAAGACAAAACCAAATCCAGCTCAACTCTTGAGTGGATCAACTCAATGCTTACACTACTGGCCTGACAGAAGAACCATTGTTCTACTCACAATGTCCAACTTTCAATGAAAAATTATGAGACAAACGAAAAGGAAAAGCAAAGCAAAACAAAAGAAAATGAAAATGTCAAGAGACAAAACAATCACAAAACCAGACTCAGAGATGACCCATATATTGGAACTACCCAACTGAGACTTTAAATTATGAAGGAAAATATAAAATTCCATGGTAAATGTCAAACTAATTGGTACAAAGTAAATCCATTCCCACTAAAATTAGGTAAAAGACAGGGATAGCTACTATTGTAATTCCAAGTCAAGATTAATTTGGCAGGTCTAGAAACCATGAGAGGGGAAAGGGGACATTATTAAAGTTTTTAAAATATATCTTAGCATTTTTTTCACTGGCTATGGTGAACATGTATAATTTTTTAATAACTTATTTGGAAATAATTCAAGGCCCACAAGAACTTGCAAATAGTACAGAGAATTCATGTGTAGCCTTCATCCAGCTTCTCCTAATGATAATATCAGATATCACAGCACATTGTCAAAACCAGGAAATTGACATTGGTACAATGCTATTAACTCAGATATAGACCTTCTTTGGATTTCATCTGTTTTTACATCCTCCTTCCCTTCCTTCCTTTCTGGTATATAATTCTATGACATTTTAATACCACAAATCAGAATACAGAACTGTTACATCACCACAAAGAAACTCCCTGTTACCCTTAAATGTTCATACTCTGCTCCTCAACCTAACTCCAAGAAACCACTGATCTGTCCTCCATCACAATGATTTTGTCACTTTCGGACTCTGATATAAATGGAATCATATGGATATAACCCTTTGAGACTGGCTTTTCTCATTCAACATACTGCCCTTGGAACCCATCCAAGTTGTTGCAGGTATCAATAAGTTGTTCCTTTTTATTGCTGAGTAAGTCTGTTGTGCAGACGTTTACCCACTGACTCACTGAAGGATATCTGGCTTCTTTCTAGTTTTCGGCAACTACAAATAAAGCTGCTGTGAACATTTGTGTACATGATTTTTGTGGACACAAATTTTAATTTTTCTGGGATAAGACCCAGGAGTACAATAGCAGGGCTGTATGGTAAGTATATGTTTATAAGAAACTGGCAAACTGTTTCCCAGAGTGGCTCTATTATTTGACATTTCCACCACCAGTGTCTGAGAGATTCAGTTTCTCCACATCCTGTCAATATTTGGTATTGTGAGTGGTTTTTTATTTAGCCATTACATTAGGTGTGACATGGTATGTCAATGTGGTTTTAATGAACATGTAAATTTAATTTTAAAAAGTTTTTTAGATAATAAAATTAAAGTGCAAGATTTCTGGGTCCTTTTGTCAAATATTTTACTTCAGTATTCCTGGAATTGAGTCCAGGAATCTGAATTTAAATGTTCATATTGTTATTCAAATACTTTGCTTCTGGAAATCTATCCTGAAGAAATAAATAGTCTCGAAAAGTTTAACTCTCATGTATCCTTTTTCAGGAAACTATTAGAGAATGTACTCCATCAAAATGAAACAGTAACTCAAGTAGGACAGAATGGGATCCAGGAAACAGGAGACCCAACAGAGGAGAAACTGAAGGAACCCACAGAATGATATTGAAGGTAGGTTCCAGGACCAGTAATGTCCTATAGAGCAATCAGTTCAGGTCCTCCACAAAAAAGGGTCATATTTTTAGGTCACCTGAGATACCTGACTGCATTAACCAGAGATTTATATGTCTAGTAGAGAGTATACAGATGTATTAGTGATGGATACACAGTATACAAACAAAGCAAAAATCCAGACAATAATTCTGAGGAAGACAAAATATTGAAAAAGACAGGAAATGTGGTTTTTCAAGAACTGTGAAGGGTCTGAAAAGGATAAAAAGGAGACAAAGATTTTAAAAAGAAGATTTTTACCCTACTTGCAAACTAACAAGTTAGCCTGTTGGTTTCACGCATGCTGGCAGAAGACACAAGCATTCTGGGTCACAGACAAAGTATATTTACTCACGAATAAATAAACACAGCACAAACAACACAAAATTCATGTCTGCCCTGGTTGTGTTTGTCCCCCAACTCCCAGGGGGCAATGCACAGGGGACCAGGGGGCACACACAGTGGGACTGCATCATGGCTGAAGAACTCCAAGCTTAGGGAAGCCAAATCTTTTACAATATCCTGCAAGCAAACCTGCCTGACCTTTGCCTCAGAGGGAGACATGGTTGTATGACACCGGACAGTAAACAAATCTGCCCTCTGCTTTAAGGGAGACACCATCTCTAACTCCCAAGGCTGTTCGCTAAACAAATATCTTTTAAAACATGGTTGAGAACAAAGGCCATTAGTACCTCTGTTCACAAGACCTGTAGAAACATGAAAAACCCATGGGAGAATTGTCTCCCAGCATGGTTAACTTAGAGCGTCACAACAAGCATTAGTTAAAAAAATGAAGCAGAATAAAATTTAAAATGTCTGAGTGCAAATATGTCATTAGAGAATATATTATTTCCTTACGTTCTGCTTTAGTTTTACATTCATATGTTTGTACATTAACTGTGTCATGACATAAAATATAATTCTTTCTGGATGTCAGAAAAATACTATATGGTCAGCAATGACTATCACAATAATGGAAATACTACACAGTGATCTAACAGACAGACGAGAAAGTTAAATCTTCATCTTTATAGTAGGAACCCAACAATAATAAATAAAAATGAAAAAAATCAAAAAACAGTATAAGCTTTTCATTTAGAAATACAGTGCAGATACAGAATAAATTGCTAAAAGAGTTGAAAGGGATTTCTTCTGTGGAGCAGAAATCAGGAGATGAGGTAAGATGAGGAAGCCGACTGCTATTTTTTTATTACAACACTTAATCATTTGATTTTCAAAATTTGAAAGTAATCAAATTTGCTTGCTAAATATGGTTAAATATTTACACAAAAATATTTTTCATAGCAGTGTTCATAAGAGTGCAAAACCACAAGCAACGTAAATATCCCACTTTAAGGGAAGAGTAAATGCATCTGTGCATTGCCAATTATGTGGTATAGTAAGGTGATATTTATAGAGTAAGTATACTGGAGAATGTTTTTGAAATGCTAAGCAGGGAAAGCAGGATACTAAATTGCACGTGTCGTATTAATTCACTCAACAGATACTTATTTAGTGGCTACTTTGTATATTTGTAGGAGATAAAGCCAGAGCTGGTCTTCAGCTGGTATGCATTGGTACAGCCATACAAATTGTTAACAGCTGGCATCTGTTATGACTGGTCAGTATCTTTGACTTACTGTCAAATATTTTTAATATCACCAGTCAATACAGAAGTATACAAAATAAATAAATATCCCTGACCTCGTGGAGCATTCATTCCTATCAGTAAAACAGACAATCAATATAATACATAAGTAAAATTTATACTTTCTTAGATGACAAATACTTCAGAGAAGAGCAGGGAAGGCAATGCTTGTAAGGGTATGGGTTGAGATTTATAACAGATTGGTCAGAGAAGGCCTCACTGAGAAGGTGGCATTTGAATAGACTTAAAGGAGATAAGAAGTGAGCCGTGTGAATATTTGGGGGCAGTGTTCCTTGGAAGTAGGAACAGGAAGTACAAAGGCCTTGAGGTGCAAGCATGCCTGGTGGGTTTGAGGAACAGCAAGAGAGGAGTAGGACTAAAGTCAAGCATGATGCCAAGGAGGAGAGTGAGGGCCAGATCAAGAGGCCTTGTAGGCTTATGCTCTGAGTGAAGTGGGAGGCCACTGGAAGGTTCTTAGCAGGGAGTAATGTCATCCAACTTACATTTTAATAGGATCATTCTGGAGGCTGTGTTGAGAATAGATGAGGGCAAGGATGGAAACAAGAGACCATGAGGAGGCTTTGCAATAATCCAGGCAAGAGATGATGGAGGTAGCAGCAGTGGAAATGGTGAGAAGGGGCTGAATTCTGATGTGCACTAAAAGTAGAGCCAAGAGAATTTGTTTACAGACAAGAAGTGGAGTGTGAGAGAAAGAGAGGAAGGAGTCAAGGCTAACTCCAAGGATTTGACCTAAGCCGCTGGTAGGACAGTGATGTTATTTTCAGAGAGAGTCTGCGGAATGAACAGGTTTTGGGGGTAAGATCATGAGTCTGGTCTTTGGCATATTAAGTTGAGGTGTTTACTTATATCCAAGTTGTGATGGGCAGCCTTTGACATAGTCCCCAGTGATCCTTGCCTCCTGGTATTCATGCCCTTGTGCAATCCCTCTCTTTGAGTAAGGGCTGGACTTAGTGACTCACTTTATAAAAATTACTTTTTATTTTCAAATAATTATACATTCACAGGAAGTTAAAAAAAAAGACATACAGGGAGGTCCCATGCACCTTCCATCTGACCTCCCCCAGTGGTTAACATCCTGCATAATCACAGTACAATATCTAAACCAGGAAACTGACACTGTGACACAATCCACAGAGCTTATTCAGACTTCACTAGCCTCATATGCACTTGTGTGTGTGGTTCTATGCAATGTTATTGCATGTAGCTTGATGTAACCACCACCACAATCAAGATACAGAACTGTTCCATCACCACAAGGGTCCCTTGTGCCACTCCTTTATAGCTACAACCCTGTTATTGTGATGTAATTATTAATCATACACCTTTTGCTCTCAAAATGTCTTAGTTTAAAGATAATTATACGGTCATCCTAGCTATGACCATACTAACTTGAAAACTGACTGCTCTTCCCTTAATTCAGAATCTATGTGGGCCTGAATTCAGATCATCTCATAAATATATGTTGTTTAATAAATAATATTGAGTAAAACTTTGATACAACACTACAAAAATTCATAAAAATCACATTTTCTAGTTTAATTGATTTTGAATGTTATTCAACTTCCTCATTTTGAACATATATAATGATTTGACAAAGATCATATAGTTTGTTCATGGCAGAGCAAGGACAAGAAAATAGGTGTCTGACACCTACACTAATATGTTCTTTCTACTACCACACCATATGGAACATAGGCATAATGTGTTATACTTTATAAACAGATTGCCCGTATATTGTATCAATTTTAACAGTGTCCCCGCTCTCCTTATCTAACAAGTGTGGGAGCCAAAACTCAAGAGAAGTTAAATGACTTTCCCAATGCTATATAGCTAGTAAATGGGAGATTCAGGATTTTTAAATTCTAAATCTATTACTAGAGTTATTTAATAAAAAAATCATCCAAAGCCATACCCCGATGACAGCAGAAGGGTGGCATCATCTGGGCATATGAAAGATAGTACATTAATATGGCTGATACAGAAAAACAACTAACAACTCATCTCAATGTACCAAGTGTGATGAATAGTACTTGCTACTTACTCAGTCTCTTAAAGAGCTTATCCTGCAGTGAACTCTAAACAGCAAAGGGCAAAATGAACAAACAAAAACCTCTTCTATCAATATTTTTAAGCCAACGGTAAAAACTAGAATTCCTGCTACCGCACTGTTCAATTCATGAGTGAAGAAACTTCAGCACAAAATAGAAATCCTTCTAGAGAGTTTTAGTTGGGCACAGTTAGTGATTATGAAGACAATATTATACCAGAATAGTTCCATGTCCTCCATGGAACTTAGTAGATAATCAATAAATGTGTTGACTTCAACTAGGATAGATTAAAACTGATTTTTGATTAAAAAAACTACTGATTGTGGAATATGAGTTCAACAATGTGTTAAATTCTAAGAGAACAGCAACATGAAAAAGCTATAATCTCTTATGCTCGGGAAGTTTTTGATTTAGGGAAGATGACATGTAAGCAATCAACTAACACTAGAGACAGAATTAAAGTCATAACAGAAGAGCAGAGGAAATTAAAGAACATGAGACATTTAGGAAACCCTAAGTAGTGGCGGATGGTTGGAGTTTACCAAGACTATAGGGAGAGAGATGGTTCCAAAAATTTTTTAAAAAAGAAAGAAAAAAAAGCAGGCCAAAACTACATTGTGGAGTCCTAAATTCCATACTTAAGAGGTTTGGATTACATTCCACAGACAACAGAAAGGAACTGAAGTTTTTCATATAGCTAACCATTATTTCACTCTTGCTCTTAACAGTTATTTTCTCTCTGTATAGTTAAGGAATTATTCCCCTTGTAGCTCTCAGTGTATTTAAGATATTATTCCATTATTACTGTTGAGAATTCAGTGAGTCTAACTGCCATTCCTTTGTAAATATGTCTTGTCTTTTTTTTTTTTTTGTAGGGGGAGGAAGATTTGCCCTGAGCTAACATCCATTGCCAATCCTCCTCTTTTTGCTGAGGAAGATTGGCCCTGGGCTAACATCCATGCCCATCTTCCTCTACTTCATATATGGGACGCCACCACAGCATGGAATCTGAACCTGCAAACCCTGGGCTGCCAGAAGCAGAGTGCGTGAACTTAACAGCTATGCCACCGGGCTGGCCCCAGTATGTCTTTTCTAATGGTTGTTTTTAAGAGCTTTTCTTTAGCTTTGGTGTTCTAATTTATCCATACTTGGAATTCATTTGGTATTCCAAGATGTGAGGTTTGCGTCTTTTGACAATTCTGGAAGATTCTCAGTCATTATTTCTTTGAAACTTGGCTTTTCCTCATTCCCTATATTATCTCCTCTAGAACTCCAAATAGATTTATTTTAGATCTTTTCACTCTTTTGTGTCTTTTAATATCTCTTTTACAGTTTTCATTTCTGTCTCTCTGGCTTCTATTTCCATACTTGCTTCAGATCTATCTTCCAGTTCACTAACAGCTTCTTAAACTGTGTGTAATCTGCTCTTCAACCTCTTTGCTGTTTAATTTTAATTATTATTTTTTTAATTTCTGTAAATTCAATCTAGTTTTTTTCCAAATCCATTTGATCATTTTTAGTCATTTTCCTTGCTCTTATTTTCCAGCATCTGTTTAAGATATTACTTAAACACGTGTTATATTCTGTAACTGATAATTAGAATATCTGATCTATTTGTTACGATTCTGCTGCTTATGTTTTTACTGACTTTCATGAGAGGTGCTTTTTTCTCTTATGTGTTTTTTGATAGCTCAGGGTCTTTGCAACTTTATAGGAATTATTAGAGGCCTAATGTGAAGGTAACTTGCTTTGGTCTGTTGTCTATGGGCCCCTCTTACTTCAAATGAGACTCTCAGCTTTTAGAACCACATAGAGAGCAAGAACTCAGGCAAGTTGTGTGGTTCTAAACCTGCCTGAACGCTGGCTGTGATGATGAGTTCTCCGAGATTTTCTTTCCCCTCCACAGTCAAGCTCCTTTGCTGTCTTATTTTGTACGAAGGGCTTGGCTCTTGTTCACCTAAACGCTAACAGTGTGGCCATCCAGGATACCAGCTCCAGGAGAGGGCCTCCCATTACACTCTCTGGCTTAAACAGGTTCTGGGCTCTCTCTCCTGTCTGTCTTGTCCTTGTAGCCCTTAAAACGGAAGCTTAAATTCACCAAGGTTTGACTTTCACTGAGGGTGAAAGACAGCTTCAGGCAATCACTTACTTCCCGTGGTTTTTTGTTGTTGTTGTTCCATTTCCACTTTGTTTTAGGCCTTTTCACATTCCTTATCTTCCTTGTTTCTCAGTAATGTTGCATGATATTCTTGCAGTATAAATTTTAGCCATCTTTATTCATTGTTTTTACCAGGAGGGTTATTTGGGATATCTCTATTTTCTTTCACTGCTGAAAATGCAAGACTTAGTGAAGGTTTTTGAGTCAAGTGTCACCTGTGTTTTAGAATGATTGCTAACGGAAGTGTGACAACTGGTTAGAGAGGTGAGAAACTGAAGACAGAAAAGTTAGTTAGGAGGGTACTATTATTGTCTAGATCATGAACTTGACATAGGGTAGAAGTAAGATACTAAAAATGAGAGAAAAATGGGAAAGAAATCACTGTTGCAGAATTGACAGGACTGGATGCTGAATTGCTTTGTGGTGGGTGAGAGCTTGAAAGGATATAAAGATAATGTCAATTTTCCTACATGTCTAGGAGTACGGTAGTACCATTAATTAACAGATGGTAATTGATCAATTTGGAAGTGAATAATAGAAAACTACTAAGAGTGATTTAAAATACAGAGCATTATTTCTGTCACCAGAAAAAGAAGTCAGGGTATAGATGATTAATGTTCTCAAAGTGGCTCAGTGGCGAAGGGGCTCAATGATGTTACAGACCAGCTTCTCTCAGCATTTTCTTCATGGCTATAAAATGGCTACTGCAGTTCCAGGCAGCAAGTAAGTGTTCAAGGTAATAAGAAGAGAAGGAATGGTGCCTGCTGCATCTGTCCTTTGTCAGGAAAAAAAATCTTAGAAACACTGCAACTTCTTCTCCCACTCCTGCTACAGACTTCCTCTTATGTCTCATTGGCAAAAAGAAAGGCTGAGAAAGTGTTTAACTTTTCCAGCTTCTATAGTAAAGGCAAACAAAGCAGAATATGACTGAGAATAAATGTTAAGTTATAGTCAATGGTGTTTGACTCAGGTCCTGATCTCTTTCCAGGGAGAAGAGAAGGCTGAGGGAGTCAAATTAGGATTTGGTTTCAGACTTGCTGAGGTTAAGGAGACATTAGATATCCAAGTGGAAGGGCAGAGAAGGCACTTGTTAGGACATAAATGACAGGTGACGTCATAGGCATGGATGAAATTAGAAGAGACAAGCCTACAATAAACAAAACACCCAATGCTCGTGGGGATGTGGAGCAACAAAAACTCTGATTCGTTACTGGTGGGAATGCAAAATACTACAGCCACTTTGGAGGACAGTGATGGTTTCTTATAAAACTAAACATACTCTTACCATATGATCCAGCAATCACAGTCCTTGGTATTTACCCAAATAAGTTGAAAAACTTAGGTCCACACAAAAACCTGCATATGCATGTTTATAGCAGCTTTATTCATAATTGCCAAAATTTGGAAGCAACCAAGATGTCCTTCAGTAGGTGAGTGGATAAATAAACTGTGGTACATTTGGACAATGGAATATTATTCAACACTAAAAAGAAATGAGCTATAGGGCTATCAAAAAACATGGAGGAACTTTAAATGTATTACTAAATGAAAGAAGCCAATCTGAAAAGGCTACATACTGTATGATTCCAACTGCATGACATTCTGGAAAAGGCAAAACTATGGACATAGTAAAAAGATTAATGGTTGGCAGGTGTTGGGGAGGGAGGGATAAATAGGTGGAACACAGAGGATTTTTACAGTGAAGCTCTTCTAAAGGATACTACAATCGTAGATACAAGTCATTTACATTTATCAAAACCCACAGAGTGCACACCACCAAGAGTGAACCCTAATGTAAACTATGGATTTCAGGTTATACCTATGTAGGTTCACAGACTGTAACAAATGTACCACTCTTGTGCTGGATGCTGGGGGGTGTGCATGCGTGGGGGCAGAGGGGACTCTACTTTCTGCTCAATTTTGCTGTGAACCTAAAACTGCTCTAAAAAAATAAACTTTGGGTTTTCTTTAGAAAAAAGAATAAGAAACTAATCACATAACCCAGGAGAACATTTATACTTTAGGAATAGGTAGAAAAAGAGACATCAACTAAAGAAGAGCAATCAAAGAAAAGACAAATGATGAAGATATAGCAACAGAGAACTACAGGAAAGGATTTCAAGAGAGCAGGGGCCAACAAGATTGAAATGCATTCTAGTTAGGTTGATTGGAACAGTGAGTAGGACAAAAGATGAATTTCACAGGTTTAACCATCAGAGGTCACTTACAATCTAAGAAAGAATATGTTTCAGTGGAATTACAGTGGAGAAGTCCAGTTGTAGGAGGTTAAGATGTGTGAAAAGGAAGGTAAATAAATAAAATGAAAGAGGGAAGAAAGACAGTATATATGAAATTTCTTATGAAGTCTGATGTCTGCATATTTATGGCTAATCTAAATTTATTTTAAAATCTTTAAATGTCTAAAATTGTGTTCTTCAAGACACCAATTTCTTAACATAAGTGGATAAAACTTATTTTAAATGAGAAAACAAGCTGTCTTTTTTTAGGTAACTCTCAGGGTATAGATTAGTATCAGCATAAATTCAGCCTCTCACCCTATACGTATCACTGTGTTTTACTCATTATTAGAAAAAACTGCAAACGTTATAAAAGTAGGGAAATAGTGTCATGCCAGCAAATTTAGCTAGTATAATTCCATGCTACTTCAAAAATAATGCTTGTAAATGATCAGCAATAATTTTATGCTCCACCATAAAAAGTAATTTAGAAAGAATATTCTGGTTATTAGAATAAACAAAGGCATTATTATTCAAATAGCACTAGATTATTAAAAAGTATCTCCTTGTAGATCATCATGTTTTTGCCATAATCATCACTTTGAAAAGTTCTATGTAATGTATGACCATTAACTTAGATTTTCTCCAAACATATCTCTAGGACTGGTTCCTTTAGGAATTTCAGCATAATACAATGAGATAAAACATGAATTTTTCAGCTCCCACCTTATTCAAGTTTGCCTTAATTAGTGATATTAATAATAGTACTATTTATGATAAAATACGAGAAATATTATTGGCCAACTGAAAGCTCCTAGAGACAGTGACTCTTTTTAAAAATTCTTCCTAAAGCTCATTTAGATACTAAGTATTAAATCAGTTAACAAAAAAATGATACTTGTAAATGGATAGTAAAAGATAAGCATACTGCTCAGAAAAGAAACAGTTTATTTACCAGATAGCTTGGTAATGAACTTATTATTCACAACTTCCATGGCAACCTTATGATACAGAGTGCAATAATCAAAGCACCAAGTAAAGAACAAAGTCCCTGCAAGGTAAGAAGAATTTTTAAAAAATGATTCAGAATACAGCAGGTGTATTATAAATGGCCTAATTTTCATAATAAATTTAAGGTTTCTCATGAGGAATTGTGGCATAAAATAACTAAAAAAAATGATTCAAAGTCAATGTTATGCAAGACAGACATTTTAAAAAGAGCTAAAATAACACAAGGGTTTTAAAAAGACTGAATTGATATGAGCATTTTTAAAAATCAATTCTTCCTCTCATCCTCACTCTATAAAAAATCTAAGTTGGCTTAGTTAATGGATGAAGTTTTGAAGGATTAAAAGACAACAGAAAAATCTGAGACCTTTGCACAAAAAGATGAGCAATTAGAAAAGATCTAACGTTATGTATTTGTCAGGAGTAAAAATGTAGCCTTGTTTATATTTTACTTTAAATTATATAGTCTATGGTTTATAGAAATTTCTATTTTATGAGGGTTTGGTTTTTGTTTTGTTTTGAACTTCCAGGTTTCTTCTGGTCTAGATTTTGCCTTCTAATTTTAATAATCTCTTAGAAACGTGCATCTATTTCTCTCCATAAATACCAGCTGCCATTTAATTCAATTTAACAAAAATACACAACCAAAAAGGCCAGAATAAAGACTACGCAATTATTATGTACTTATTAAGTACTAGTACTTACAACTAGAATTTTTATTTTAGGTTCTATTTTAATTGGAAATAGCCATATCACACAGAGCACATGAAATCTGTCCCCTAATGCTGATAATAAATTAGCACACATAAGGGAAGCTGCCTTTAAAAGAACGTTACTTTCAATTTGCCAGTGTATATTTTAAAAAATTATTATACTTAATTTTACTTTTTGAATAGTAAATTCCTTGGAGTAATTAAAAAATAATCACAGCAATCCACAAATCCTTCCTTTCCCATTTATTATTCTGGTCAATTTACAAATTCAAGAGAAAAGAAGAGAGTGCATTAAACAATAATAACAAAATACACCCATCACCAACAGAGAATTTCAAAATGAAACTACACTTTGTAGAAAAATCTGACTTCAACCAAACCACACACTTTATGAACAGATTAAAAATATTTTCCACATCAAAATGTCACCATTTTTCTCAATACTGGTAGATAATTCTGGCTTAGTGAGTCACACTGCTAATGACATGATATTCTTTTGTAATCTGCAGCAAAAAACGAATTTAAGACAACAAAGTACAACACAATCCTCGTGAGAGCACATCTTTTCTTTTCCTGCACAATAACGACAGTGATGGACCTTTTCTGTTTCCCGTGGATATGTTTTGTTTTATTTTTAACCCATTAATGAGAATGGAAGCACCTTGAGGGCACGGACACTATTATGTCACAGGCACTATGCTAGGAACTGGGGCAAAGACAAAAAAGGAGAACGGAAAGTATCTTGAGAAAAAAATATAATTAGTAGAATTGAAATAATGCCCTTTTTCATGATTACTGGAAACACAATTTCTTGTCATGAAATGTATGCTTCACTTGTATCAAGTTCTAGTAGAATATATTTTCTTTCTTTCTTTTTTTTTGTTATAAGTAACATTTAAGTAATCTTTCAATTCGCAAACATATTCACATATACTTCAAGGAGCCTCAGTTCTGTGGGTTACTAATATTACAAGTTATTTAAAACCTTGTAATAAATATTGATGCAAAGAAAAGGCTCATGATTTAAATTTTTTTCTTTTAGTGTGGCCACTTTTTAACTACCAAAGGATATGATATATTATAAAATTCAGAAACAGAATGAACATGAACCAAAAGTTATTAATATACCACTCAAAAATCAGAAAATATGTTGTTTTCATGTACACATACACGAAATAAACTAATACCATAACAGAAGGGTGCTGTATCTGTGTTTAAAGAAGGGGTTGTTGGCAAACACCACAGCTCACTTCTGCTGAAATGTACACAACTGATATATGCAGCACAGAAAGCTGGCACCAAGGGCTTACAGCCTTAATTTGCCTGCGAGAAGGAATGGAGATTTACCTTCAGAGCACGTTCTTGATTGTTTTCAGCAGTCAGATGTCTCATGTTGTTTGCTGAAGTCTGGTTTTGCTCTTTCAGATGATGAAGCTCCTGCTCCAGCCGTTTGCACTGCCACAGGGGAAGAATCCCATTAAGTAAGGAGTTATAGCATTTTTTTCACCAAGCCACATAAATTAATGTAAATAATACCATTGTATGCTCTAAAAGACAAGGTATCTTTTGCAACAAGAATAGTTAAGTTAAAAGTAATGTTGAATATGAACAAAATAATAAAGTACTCTGGCAATTCAATTGAAATTTTCAGTGTGACTCTTATTAATCTAAATATTACCATATAAATTAGAAAAATACTTATTTTTTATAAAATTAAGATCAAACTAGATTTGAAATTATTTTCTTCATTAACCAAATGGTTTTCATTGTATATCTGCTGGCTGAATAAAAGCACGCTTCTAAACATCACAATGAGTTCTAAATAAACTACAATATGATTTTCTGTGATAAATTTTTCTTAATTTTAAACAAATTATCATAAAATATATATATTAAGATATTTTTAGAAATATCTAAAGAAACAGCCGTGTAGGGAAAAAAATAACAGCCATAGAGGGCTATAGGACTTGGAAACAACTAAGGAAACAAGTGTTTTAAGGTTCTACTTTGACTAAACCTTACTTCTGAAGTAAAACAAGTGATAACAAATGTGAAATGACATTTTGACCTACTGGGAATATATGAGAATATAAGTAAAAAAGAACTTATAAATAAAAGCATAAATAGGCTAAAAGAAGCACTGATGTTCAAAAAAATCATTGAAATTTCATGTCATTCGAATACAAGATCTTAAGGTACATATATAAAACATTTTACACGATAATTGTACAGGATATAAGCTGATATGCTGCAAATCAGGACTACATGTAAATACACTGGGGATTTGCAAAGGAACAAAGTACTAAATGTATCTTTCAGGAAAAAGTTAAAAATCACTCCTTAATTTATCTGTTTTTAAATTTGGATATTTAAGTAACAACCAATAAGTAAGTACACATATTGATTAAAGATCTGCACAAAATTACTTCTAGATTATTTGACAAATGGCTAGTTGCCATAATGAATTAAAAATCATTATTACAGTAAAATCAAGATGCAGTCATAATCCAAACTGGCATATTTTGCTATTCTAACATTGATTTCTTCTGCCTCTGACCACTATAATATTCTGCAGTCTATATCAGAGTTTCCCAATTTTGAGTAATATACAAATCCTTTTAAAAGAAAAAGTCTTACCAGACTCCTCTTATTGACTTAAATTATATTATACATTATAATATATATTATTATATTATATACAAATACAAAATTAGGTACACATGTCTCATACATATATAATACAATTATAAAACCAAAACGAATTTATAAATATAAAATAATCAGAAAATCAAGTCTTTTAAAATTAATATTAATTTAGCAGATAAAGTTTTGTTGAAGCTAAGTTCTGGACATATAATATAGTCCTGACTGATGGCAGGTCCTTTCACATTGCCATGTCTATTCCACCATGTGCTGTGTGACAACTTAATTCACCTACCAAATTTTTTAAAATTACATGAGTGAAACCTTTCTGACATGACATCATTTGGCCTTTATTTGGAGGGGACACATGATTTACACATTAAACTCTGTATTGGTCTCTTTTTAACGTGAAAGAATTAAAATATTTGGTCACAAATGCAACCAAAATACAAATCTGTTTAGTGAAGAAATGAACCATGAGGCATGAAAATGAAAAAGACATAGGAGTAAGCATCACAATCTAGTGGACATATTCTCTACTAGAATTATCCTCTACATTTTCAATAGTTTTAATACAAAATTATTACATAGTAAGTATCAAAATGAAATGACTAAATATGACCTATGAGGTTACAAAGGTGGGGTAGATAATTTTGGCTAGGAGGGTAAAAGAATGTTCCATGGAGCAGATGACATCTGAGTTGGGCTTGTTTTGGGTATCTGATTTTATCAGCTGAAAGATAAAGAGGAAGAATGCAGGAGAAAGGAATGAAGGTAGAAACACCAGGGGTCCTTCTAGAGAAAGTGAGAAAGCACCATCACAAGTGGTCTGACCACCTACTTTCTGTGTTCTCAATTAGAAACGACCCAGGGATACAGACTTCTCTCCTATCTACATGATGCACAAAAAAGAATTCACTCACTCTTGTTCAAGAAATAAATGTTGAATTTATTTTCATTTCTTCATGAGGTTTAAATTTAACATTGAGCCTGGGAATCAAACTGTGGTGAGCCAAAAATAACTCTGAACTGAATAAAAACATATACAAATGCTCTTGTCAAATACATGCTTTTGATTTATATTTAACTATATTTAAGACTGCTTTAGATTTATTTTGTTTCTTCATTTGGTGTTATACTTAGAGAGCCTAACAACCTCCCAAAATTGCATACTCATGTATAATTTCTTCTAGTTTGTTCCTTTTTATTTTTTACTAAACTCTTTAATTTTGAAATTTATTTTGAAGTAAAAACATTTAGCTGTTTTTTCATTACCAAGTGCTACACTATATTAATTACTGTCACTTTATTTTATATAATACTTATAAAGTAGATCCTACCCTCTAATTTACATCTCAGATTTTCATGACATTGTCACAATTTATACGTTTATTTTAAAATTTTAAATTTGTCATTTAAAATATACAGAGACAGTAAATAATATAACAGAAACTGTTGTACCCATCACTAACATCTACCAAATGAAGACCAATTTGCTTACTTACAGATTTTTATAATATAAAATATTAGAACTTCATAATACATTTCTCCATCCCCCAGTCTCATTGCCATCCTTTCTCTCTTGATGAATCTCTATTTTGAAGTACATTTTCATTCAAGCAATAGAGTAATACACCACATGACGTTTTCGTCAACAACAAATGACAAACCACATATATGACAGTGGTCCCATAAGATTAGCAGCACATAGCCTAGGTGTGTAGTAGGCTATACCATCTAGGCTTGTGTAAGTACACTCTATGATGTTCACACAGCAACAAAATCGCCTAACGATGCATTTCTCAGAACAGATCCCTGTCGTTCCGCGAAGCATGACTGTATTTATTAAGCACTTATCCTGTGCCAGGCACAGTTATAGATGGTGGGAGATACAGCATTTAACAAAGTACATAAAAATTCCTGCCCCCATGGAACTCACATTCTAGTTGGAAAAAGAGACAAAATACATAAATGAAATATATAGTATGATAGGTGAAAATGTTATGGAGAAAAACAGATTAGAAATATAGGGAGTACCAAGAGTAGGTAAAGAAATCTTTTGCAATTTTAATAGGGAAGTCACAACTGAAATAATAAGAAGAATGTAGCAGGAAAGGAAGCAAGGGGGAGACACTGGGAGAGGAGGTGAGAGCCCTGAGCTCCTTATAAAGACTATGGCTTTTACTCTGACATGGAAAGTTGAGGGAGGGTTTTGAACCAAGAAGCACCATGATTTGTCTTACATTAACATAGGTTCACATTCCTGCTACATTAAGAACAGCCTTGGGGGCCACCCGGTGGCGCAGCGGTTTAGTCCGCGCTTGGCAGCCCGAGGTTCGCGAGTTTGGATCCTGGGCGCCCACCAATGCACTGCTCGTCAGCCACGCCGTGGCGGCGTCCCATATAAAGTGGAGGAAGATGGGCACAGATGTTAGCCCAGGGCCGGTCTTCCTCAGCAAAAAGGGGAGGATTGGCAATGGATGTTAGCTCAGGGCTGGTCTTCCTCACACACACACACACAAAAAGAACAGCCTCTAGGGAGACCAGGGAGGAAGCAGAAATTGAGCTGGGAGGTGGTCGAGAGTCCAGGAGAGATGAGGAGGCTCAGGCGAGGATGGTACAGTGGATGTGGCGAGCAGTAGTCAGACTCGATATATTTTAGAAGACACAGACAAAAAAAATTTCCTTTCAGTAGTGGTCATTCTTGTTCTTTTGTTCCCGACCTTACAAGGAATGCTTCTACCATATAGTCATTAAGATGCATTTTGTAGATATCCTTAATCACTTTAAGGTCATTATTTTTTTATTCCTAGTTTGCTAAAAGGTCCCACTTCCCTTTCGTAAAATTATGAATGTGTTTAATTTTATTGAATGCTTTTCCCAAATATGTTGTATTAATATGGTGAATTATCTTAATTTTCTAATGCATAATAATTATTTGATTACTGTGATGAACCCTAGTTGATCATCACATATATTGTATTGGTTACATTCATTTGTACATGTGTACGTACAAAAAATAGATACCTTAATTTGGTTTACAAATGTTTTATATCAGATTACTGGTATGTTCCTAAGTGAGACTGACCTATATTTTTCCTTTCTTGGGCTATCCTTTCCAGTTTTGTTATCAACGTTGGAAGAGCCTCATAAAAAGAGTTTTGTCATTTTATTCTCTGAAACAGTTTATATAAAATTATCTGTTCTTACAAGAATTGGTAGATATCCCTTCTCAAACCGTCTTAGCTTTCCTTCTGGGTTCAAGCTCCTGTTTTCAGAGGTACAGCTTTTACAGGTTATTTTAGTAATACATTCTGCTTACACTTTTGTTTTTGGTGAGGAAGATTGGCTCTGGGTTAACATCTGTTGCCAATCTTCCTCTTTTTGCTTGAGGAAGATTGTCCCTGAGCTAACATCTGTGCCAATCTTGCTCTAGGTGGGATGCTGCCACAGCACGGCTTGATGAGCAGTGTGGTTCGGCCCAAGATCCGAACCTGCAAACTCCAGGCCACTGAAGCAGAGTGTGAGAACTTAACCACGATGCCACCTGGCCAGCCCCTGCCTCACACTCTTTGCTGGATATAACTGCTATGGTAAAAGTTATTTCCTCAGCACTTTGAAGATACTATTCCACTGCAGCCTGGCATCTATTGTTGCTAATGTGAAGTCACTATAGCCTAATAATCATTCCTGTGTAGGCTAATCTGTCTTTTCTCCATGGTTGCTTTAACATGTTCTGTAGTAACTTTGGAGTTGTACAATTCTACAATGACATGGGGTGGATTTATTTTAATCTTCTAGATACTTTTTGTGTTTCTCAAACCTGGAAAGTTCACAGCCATTAGCTCTTGGAATGTTACCTAGCTTGCATTTTGAAACTCATATTAGTCATATATTAGATCTATTCTTTTTTTCTTTCATGTGTTTTAATCTCTATTTCATATTTTAAATCTCTCTATATGTGTGTGAATCTGAGCATCTATCACTGGTGACTCTCAAGTCTATCTTCAGCTGTGTCTACTCTTCTTCTGTTCACTTACCTTTTAATTTCAATGACTATAGTTTTCATTTGTAGATGTTTTCTTGTATTATCTTTTCAATTCTGTCCATCGTTTTTAATTTGTCTATTTAATGACTTCTCTGTTTAAATACACATATCTTATACTTTTTCACGTTTTCTGTTATCTCAAATTGTTGATGGGCTAATACTTTTAATTATCCTTCATGGTGGATTGTTTTCTCATGTGGTGTGTAGAAAGGTGGAGAATCCCTTCTCATAGAAGTTTTGTATTCATCTGGGTGTGGAAGAACTGTCAGATTCGTTTTGCATTTGCTTCTGCTGGGTGACCCCAAGTTTTTACTCATCTAGGACAGGCTTTTATGTTAATGTCTTAGTTTGTGGGTTCTCACATACTACCATATGGAGAGGGTCTAGCCCTTCAATTTCTCAGGATAATTTTTTCCCCCTTTTGCTCATTCATGACCGGAGACAAACTTCCTTGTCACTTTCCTGAACCAGTGAGTTGTCTATTTTTTTCTAGATTCCCTTACACTAAAGAGGTTGTCTTTCTATGGTTCTGGATATATGTGTAAGGGTCTCCATCAGTTCCCACTTCAGGTGGTCCTATCGTCAGTCCTTGTAAGGGCAATACAATCCAACTTCCTAGCCATTGGGATCTTTATCTGCTCTTATATTCCCAGTTAACTAGCACATTTGTAACTCTTTAGGTTTCCTCTTAATTTTTACTCCTCATAGACTTTCTCTTTCCTTCATTCTTTCTGAAAAGATGAGGGGAGAAGGGTACTCCCAGGCCAATTTTTGTATGAAATAAGGATAGCTTAAGAACAATAAAGCTATTTTTGCACTGAGGGCATTTATCCACCTTGTATACTTGGGCTCAGTTTTCATGGCCATGCAGTACAAGAGGGACAGAAGATAAGGCTCAAGCACCACTCAAAGTGGCAAGTGTCCCAAAGGGCTGCCCTTTCAGGTGTTTAATGATCCTCCCCACTTTAATGAATGAAAAGAAACAAGACAAAAACTAGATAAGATGTATGTCCCTAAATCAAGTAATATAGAATTTCTTCTATGGTTTTAGACAGTTTCATTTTGAACTGACACAATTAAAAATAACATAACATCTTCCCTGTTCATGTTCTGGCAAATATGAATGTTTAAAAATTCTAATGCATGAATTAAGACCTAGTAGTTTTCTTATACCTTTTTTTGGTTAAAAATATTTTTAATACTCAAATTGAACTTAAGTAGATGCTATCTGTATATTGCCATAGTGTCTTTGAGAACTAGGATTCTCACCATAACAGACAAAAGATACAGATGAAAGATAAAATAAGTAAAAATTCTTTAGGTCAGAACTTGAATCGGAAGTGTCAGTATAAAAATACAAAGAGGTTTATCTTTAAAAAATATGTGTGTGTGTGTGTGTGTGTGTCTATTTCCTAGTTCTGCCCATTGAAAAAAGCTAGAAATAGGAAACCCAGTAGCAGTGAGTACTCCTAGCACTTAGCCTGTGGGTTCCAAGTCCCATTTCTTACTAAAAATAAAAGACTCCATGGATATATGGCTGACTCCAGGTCTGAGACAAGAAATGTACAATATGATCCAAGAACATCTGTTGTTTGCAGAAATTTTATATTAACTATCAAAACTGAGGAACTATAAAGGGACTCAAAAAGGACTCAGGAGCCAACTTGAAAAGCTCCCCACTAGCTAAAGATAAGACACTTTGAGCATCCATAAGGATAGTAACTGCAATATATTAAAACACATGAAATAGGTTTAAATTATTGAGTTTATAATGATAAAAATTTTTAAAAACTAATTGTCATTGTTGGCAAATACTAGTAAGCCAAAAATTTATCCACCTTTTCTTATATAAACTTTAACACTAGGTAATCAAACAACAGATAAGAATATAACTACAGAAATATTGAAGCTAACAAAGAAAAATGGAGTGTTAGAATATCACGACTTTGAAATCATTAATACACTAAGAGATCTAGGCACTGAGATCTGCTAACAATAGCTCTTTCACAACCCGAGTTGTTTCCAGATGAAACAACACAAAAACCACCGGTAAAGTAGTCTTGCTAATAAAAACTAATCTAAATCTGATCAAGTATCTGATCAAATGACATACTTATAGGAGAAGAGAGAAACATTAAAGGACACTACAGGGATGCAATGAATAAACTGGGAAGCTCTACAAGAAAACTGACTTGGTTTGTTTAAAAAATAAATTCCAAGGGAAAAAAGAGATAGAAGTGGAATCTATAAACTAAAAAAAGAGTCTTAAGGGCTGGCCTGGTGGCATAGTGGTTGACTTGGCGCACTCTGCTTTGGTGGTCCAGGATTCACAGGTTTGGATCCCGGGGGCAGACCTACCCACCACTCATTGAGCCATGCTGTGGCAGTGTCTCACACACAAAATAGGAGATGATTGGCACAGATATTATCTCAGGAACCATCTTCCTCAAGCAAAAGGAGGAAGATTGTCAACAGATGTTAGCTCAGGGCCAATCTTCCTCACCAAAAAAAAAAAAAGTGTTGAGTCACTTCAATCATTTGCAATATGTGATTCTTATTTAGATACAGATTCAAAATGAAGAGGAAAAGTTATATTTATGAAATCACTGGAATTTGAGAACTAATCAGATGTTTCACAATATTCAAGAATTATTGTTAATACTTTTGGTGTGATAATGGTACTGTGGTTATGTTTTAAACAGTCGTCCATATCTTTTAGAGATAGATAATAAAAGTTGCAGATAAAAAACAACATTATGTCTGGGATTTCCTTCAAAATAATATGAGAAGAAGTAAATCAGTGAGGGATATAGATTAAAAAGATGGATGGTTGTAGCAGGGTGAAAATATTACAGGGGTTCATGATCCTATGCTCTCTAAGCTCACTGATAAGAAAAGGATTAAATTTGCCTCTGTAAACAAACAAAACTTATTCTACAATGGGAATGAACTAAACATATAAAACACAAAAATCGATGGCAAATTTTTATCAAATTAATTTGACCCATATTTACTATAAGATCTGTTTTCACCAGTAATTTCCTTTTATTCCTTATTGTGAATTCTGAAAAATTATATCAAGCAGACAATACATTGTTATGATTATCTTTTACTTCATGTTTACTTTCTGAAAGGTTGACATGCCTTAAGTTTTTAACAAAAACTTCTCTAATATCGTCTAAATTTTTAACAGCTGCTGTTTCTCCTGTACAATCTGCTTTCAGTCACAAATCATTTTAATTGCATTACAATCAAACATCTCCCCACTTGGATGCTATACAACTCTTTCCTTTGCAGACAAAAAATAATACCAGATTCTTCCAGTCAAAACAGAAACTCAACTTTGGTGTCAACGTGAATTATGTACTTTGAACTGCAGATGTTTGGAAGCCCTTAGGATTATATAAATAAGTTTTTATTCCTCTTCATTTAGAAGAATTCTTAAAATCACTATATTTTAGACTTAAAAATAATAACTAGAATGCTTTTCTCACATTACAATAACTTGGAATAAAAAGTTTTCAAATTCAAAAAGTTAACTTGTTTCTTCAAAGCCCTGGCAAAATATCAACAACTTGGTTTAAATGAATATTTATACAATACTCAGAGGTTTAAAAATACCAAAGATTAAAAAAGGAAAACAATAAATATGTGAATGAGTCTCTGAAACCACATATGCTGCAGCTAACATATGTGTGTGTATATACATATATATGTGTGTGTATATATATATTTACTGAATAATTTATGGTTTATATATATTATACATTTATTTTATATATCTAGGTATAATATATAAATTATTCAGTAAATATTCATTGAGCACTCACTAGGCAATATGCCAGCCAATGATGTGTTTCTACATATTTATACATATATATCTTAATTACATATAAATATTTCACAAAAACCATATGAAAGTAAATACAACTAAGGTTTTAGTAAAAAATACAGTAATTTATACTCATTATAAACTATTAAATTACTCCAAAAAGATTAATTTAAAGAAACATTTAAAATCACAAAGTAAAAGGATTAGTAAATATGACAATTATTTTAAAAGGTATCAACATGTATACAGGTATTTATTTAGTATGCTACACTATTAAAATATTTTTGTAATACTGTTTGAGATTATTAAGTTGTCTATACTCATAAAAAGCTATTCATCTGAAAAATTGTGGCTTGTGTCTCTATTCCATCAAAAAGATTAACACGTATTATTAATGATAGTCAATCAACTCTTAGTGAGAAATTAGTATGTGCCAGGCTCTGTTCTAAGCACTTTACATGCATTAAATCAGTAAATCTTCATGTGGACCTTATGATTTAGATATTATTATCCCATTTTGCAGAGAAGGAAGCAGAAGCAGAGAGTAATAAATAACTTCTTCAAAGTCATGGAACTAATAAGAAGTAGGATTCAAATTCAGGCAGAATAACTCAGTTTATCAACAAAATTTATAGTGTACACGTATATGTACAACAGCAAAAGGAAAGGAAATAGCTAGAACCACAGAAAGAGTTGATGATGACATTTTAAAACGTGAACTTTGAACAATTAGAGATACAGATAATTTTTTAAGTAATGCATTGATCTGATATAAGAAAATACTCAACAAAGATCAGAATGGAATATGGACTAGCTAGTATATAGAATTATTACCTTTTAACTCAGTTCATTCATACTCACCAAAGTCTACACTAAATTAATGAAAACCACCTAGGCAATTATTTCTTACCTTTTAATTGTGCATTCTAAGGCTAATATAGTATCTAAAATCATAATGCTATTTTTAGGAATATAAAACAAAAAAAAGCTATTCTTTTATTACCATTGAAAGTGTTTTCTTTCAAATGGCGGTCTTATAAAAGCTACACATGTGTATGTATACATATATATATACACACACACATATATACAATTACATATTCATATTAATATATTAACATATATATTTATGTATCCATACACAAAAACACGTTTTGTATAAAACTGAAATTATCAGGTCTTCACGTGAAAATGACAAAAATATTTATTTCTCCTTTGTATAAATTGTAAACTCCAAAAAGGTAGAGCCCAGTGTGCCCGTTCACTGCTAAATACTCAGCAAGGTCCCTAAAACATGGGTGGTATTAAATATGTATTTATAGCTTTACTGTATTCCTTGCTTATAAATGGCATTTATTCAATCATCCCTGCTAAACTTGAAAATTATCTGGGCTGTCCCAGTGGTGTAGCAGTTAAGTTTGTGCTTTGGCAGCCCAGGGTTCGCAGGCTCGGATCCTGGGCGCCAGCTGACGCACTGCCTGTCAGCCCTGCTGTGGCGGCATCCCATATAAAGTAGAGGAAGATGGGCAAGGATGTTAGCCCAGGGCCAGTCTTCCTCAGTGAGAAAAAAAAAAAAAGAGGAGGATTGGCAAGGGATGTTAGCTCAGGGCTGGCCTTTCTCACCAAAAAATAAATAAATAAAAATTATTAAAAAAAAAAAAAGAAAATTATTCTAAGCTCCCTCCTATCTTTATCCTAAAATTGCACCAAGTCCTATTCATTCAACACACTTTATTCTCTATCCCCACGGTCAAACCATTCATTTACCCTCTAAGTTTCTCAGCAACTGGCAAGTGTCAAGCCCTCTGTCTCCAATCCTTTCAAATTATCCGCTATAGTAGTAGTTCCCAAAGCTGGCTGCAAATCAAAATCATCAGAGGAGTTTAAAAGAAGAACGTGTTTACATGTGTGCACAGGTTTTCAGGTTGCATCTCAGAGAGCTATTTCTAAAATACAACTCTGATCACACTAACTCTACCTACCCTATCTTGATATCCTTTCATTGCCTCTTCCATTGCTTACAGAATTAAAACCAAGTTTTAGAGAATGACAGCAGCATTTCATGAACCAGACCCATTTCATATTTTCTCATTCCTCCCCAATTGCATGCTTTGTAGTTCAGACACTTTAAACTATTCACAGTTCTCAAAATATGAACACTCCTATAACTTTCATGCCTTTGCACAAATGTTTACACATATCTGGTTTACCTACATAGTACCAGACCCCGTCTTCTCACTGGGAAGCCCTCCTGAGGAGCACCACGCTCTCCTCGCTTCTACGGATTCAACGTCCTTCCTGCATGTCCTCATGGCAACCATCCACTTGGCATTCTTCCTCACATCCACCTACGATTCCAGGGCCGAACCTAGGACCTGGTTCACTGAAGCTATCTAATGCATGTTTATTAAATAAATCATGTGAACTTCCTGTTAAGAAACCTTAGTTTTTCCATACTGATTTCTTTCTCAAGTTAAAGGCATATGCTACTAAACAATATTTATGCAATCATATGCTTATAAGCATGAATACAGTATAAGAACATAAAATCTGAAAAAAGTATATGAAAAGAAAAATAACTAATTTTTTTAAAATATAGAAATATGTAAAATAATACTGTTATTTATGTTTCCTAAGATAAAAAAATTATAAATGTAAACAAGGACTATTTAATGATACGCCTTTCAATTAACTCCCAATTAAGAAGCATAAGTCTAAATCTCTAAAAGCTTGGGATAGAGCAGCAATACAGTAATATAAGTGGAGTCACAGTAAGGAAAGAAAAAGGAGTAAGACACCAAGATTCCTGATAGAAAAAAACAGAGCCCAAAACCAGAGGAAATAAGACTTGGAAGTAGAGAAAAAAAATGTATCAAGGTAAATGGGGAACTTTTTTACTACACCTCATAAGCCAAAGCATTGTTTTGTGGGGGTTTTATTTTAGGTGAAATTTATAGGGAGTGAAATGCACAGATTTTGAGTGTACAATTGATTGACTGACAAATTTATAAATCGGGGTAACTACCACCCTGATCATGATGTAGATATATTTCTATCACCCAGAAAGGTCTTGGTACTCCCTCTTCCAGCCAACATGCACCCACAGCATAGGCTAGCATTGTTTTGATTTGAAATACAATGGATTATCTCACCCATTCTTGAACTTCACAAAAACAATGGAACCTTTAAGTCTGTAATCTTTTGTCTGATTTCTTTCAATCAACATATGTATTAGAGATTCATCTATGTTTTCGTGTGCATGAGTAATTCATTCTTTTCATGCAAAATGGTATTCCATTGTATGAATATACCATAATTTGTCCATTTTCCTGTTAATAAAATGACATTTGAGTTGTTTTCAATATTTGAATATTATGAATGAGCTCCTAAAAATGCTCCTCTAAAAGTCTTACAGCATACGTATGTTTTCATTTTCCTTGGGTAAATACCTAGAAATAGAATTGCTAGGTCACAGAGTAGATACTGTTCCACTATATAAGAAACTGCAAAGCATTTTTAGAACTGGTTGTACCATTTTACACTCCAATTAGCAATGGATCAGTTTCAGTTGCTGCACATCTTCACCAATATTTGCTACTGTCAATATTTTAAATTTCAGATGCCATAGTGCATGTGATGTGGTATCACATTTAAATTTCTGTTCCCCTGTTCACAAATTAATCTTTTCATGTGTTCACTGGACATTTGTGAAGTTTCTCTTCCAGTCTTCTGTTCATTTTTTCCTTGGGTTGCTTATGTTTTTATTACCAATTGGTGGGAATTACTTAAAAATGCTTAACACAAGTCCTGTGTCAGATAGATGAATTGCAAATATTTTCTCTCAGGTTATAGTTTACCTTTTCATTTTCTTAAAGTTGGCCTTTGACAAGTATTAGTTTTTAATTTTCTTAAAGTCAATTTTTTTTGTTATGGTTGGAGCTATTTCTGTCCTTTCTGAAATCCTTGCTTACATCAAGGTAATAATGATATTTTCCTATGGTTTCTTATAACATCTTTAAAGTTTTACCTTTCTTGTTTAGGTCTACAATCCATTTTGACTTTATCTTTGAGTATGTTTTTGAGTATATTTTGAGTAGTTTTCTTTGTGAGGAAGATTAGCCCTGAGCTAACATCCGTTACCAATCCTCCTCTTTTTGCTGAGGAAGATTGGCCCTGGGCTAACATCCATTTTCATCTTCCTCTACTTTCCATATGGGACACTGCCACAGCATGGCTTGACAAGCGGTGCGTCAGTCCATGCCCGGGATCTGAACCTGTGAACCCCAGGCTGCCAGAAGTGGAGCGCACGAACTTAACCACCACGCCACTGGGCCAGCCCCTGTTTTGAGTAGATTTTTGAGGGAAGAGTCAAACCTCCCTTTTGTTCCATAACAATACCTGCTTGTTCCACTACTATTGCTGGAAATACTCACCTTTCTCAATGAACTGACTTGATGCTTTGGTCAAAAATCAAGTGAGTGCCACAAGCAAAAGAATGAAGTTAAACAACTTTCTTAAGACATATGGAAATATTAACTTAAAATTGATCATAGACCTAAATTTTAGAGCTAAAGCTATGAAAATCTCAGGACAAAACAGGAGTAAATCTTAGTGACACCAGGTTAGGCATAACCTTCTAAGCATTCAAGTGACAAAAGAAGAAAGATAAATTAGACTTCATTCAAAAAATATGCTATATATGATATCATTAAGAAAGTGAAAAGAGAGGCTGACCTGGTGGCATAGTGGTTAAGTTTGGTGCACTCTGCTTTGGCGGCCCACATTCACGGGTTCAGTTCCCGGGCGTGGACCTGCACACTGCTCATCAAGCCATGCTGTGGCAGTGACCCACATACAAAATAGAGGAAGAGTGGCACAGATGTTAGCTCGGGGCCAATGTTCCTCACCAAAAAAAAAAAAAAAAGAAAGAAAGAAAGTGAAAGACCACTCACTCAGAATGGGAAAAAATTTTTACAAATGATATATCTGATACAAAAAATTTATAATTACAATATGTAAAGAACTCTTACAACTCAACAAAAAGAATAACAACATAACTAAACAATGGGCAAAGGATCAGAATATACATTTCTCTAAAGAACACATACAAATGGCCAATAAGCACAAGAAAAGGTAGTCAACATCATTAACCATTAGGGAAATGCAAACCAAAATGACAATGAGAGTGACATCTGTATGATGAACTAAGAAACTCCAGGCCCTAGCTCCCCAATGGAAACAAAAAGTAAACAACATATGGACCAAAGCTTTGTGGGAATTCTAGAAACTAGTTAAGGATCAGCAGCAACCAAATGAACCCCCAACCAAAAAAAGACACTCTCAAATTGGTAGGAAATATTGTGGCATTTTTATTTGCCCCTCCTGGACTGTCTCCCTGGCATATCACAGTGATGTCTATTGGGAGGAGGCTGCTCAATTTCTGGTTCCTCCCTTGGATGAAATAAAAGAGAGGGACTTGTTTCCAACATTCTAGCTTGTCTAGGGGCTGCCAAAGAGACTTGTTTCTGCCTTGTCTGACTCTGAGAACTGATGGGGACAGTGGCATAGTTTGGACATCAGGTTGGAAGCTGCTGAAAGCCCCAGTGAACGCTGCAGCAAGTGAGAACTGCAGGAGAAGTGTAGAACTGCAGGTGTCTGGAGTCGAGAGATCATTAGCAGAGGACTACAACAGATATCTAAGGTCCTGTGAAGGAGCAAGTGTGACATTTAAAGTGTGACATTTAAAAACAGCCAAGTATACAGAAAAATTGGGAAAAAAGCACACACACAGGCCCAGAGAAGATGCATCTCCAGAAAAGGCCCAAGAGGACCCTGAGCCTTCACATCAGACTGGTTAGTAAAAGTATTCTCCTGCATAGAGCCAGTTCACAAAGATGGGAAGTGTGAATGTTTTTTCAAATGTCTGTTTTTCAACAAAAAATCAGAAGGCTTATAAAGAAAGAGGGAAACATGGCCTATTTGAAGGAACAAAACAAATCTCCAGAAACCAACTCTAAAGAAACACAGATCTCCAACTTACTGGACAAAGACTTGAAGCAATTGTCTTTAAGTATGCTCAATGAGCTAAAGGAGAACTTGGACAGAAAACTAAACAATATCATGAAGATGATAAATGAACAAAAATGAGGATATCAACAAAGTAATAAAATTATTTTATAAAAAGAACCAAACAGAAATTCTGGGGCTGTAAAACACATACCTGAATTGAAAAATTCACTAGAGGGGTTCAACAGCAGACTCAAACAGGCAGAAGAAAGAATCAGTGAATGTGAATAAAGGTAATAAAGGTAATTTGAAATTATTGAGTCTGAGGAGCAAAAAGAAAAAATAATAAAAGTGAATAGAGCCTAAAGGACTTATGGTTCCATCAAGTGGACCAATATACATATTATGGGATTAAAGAAAGTAAAGAGAGAGAGAAAGCAGGAGGAGGGCTTATTTGAAGAAATAAAGGCTGAAAACTTCCCAAATTTGAGGAAACATAGGATATAAAAATACAAGAAACTCAACAAACTACAAGTAGAATAAATCTAAAGAGACTCATGCCAAGATATATTATAATCATGGTTATTCAAAGTCAAGGTCAGTCTTTTCAAGAAACGGTGCTGGGAAAACTGGATATTCACATGCAAAATAACGAAGTTGGACCCTTACCTTACACCACATACAAAAATTAACTCAAAATGGATTGAAGACCTAAACAAATATAAGAGTTAAAACTATACAACTCTTAGAAGAAAATATAAAGGAAAAACTTCATGATATGGGATTTGGCAATGATCTCCTGGATCTGACACCAAAAGCACAGGCAACAGAAGACAAAACAGATAAAATGGACTACATCAAAATTTAAAACTTCTGTGCATCAAGGAACAGAATCAACAGACAGAAAAGGCATCATAGAATGAATGAAAATATTTGTAAATCATACACCTATAAGGGGCTAATATCTAGAATACATAAAGAACTGTAACTCATAAACAGAAAAACAAACCTGATTAAAAAATGGGCAAAGAACTTGAATAGATATTTCTTCAAAGAAAGAATACAAATGGCCAATAAACATGAAAAGATGTTCACTCTCACTAATCATTACAGAAATCAAATCAAAGCCACAATGAGATACTACCTCACGCCCATTAGGAAGGCTAGTATAAAACAAACAAAAAATAGAAAATAACAAGTGTCGGTGAGGATGTGGAGAAATTGGAGGCCTCATGCACTGTTGGTGGGAATGTAAAATGGTGTAGATGCTGTGGTTAACAGTATGGCAGTTTCTCAAAAAAGTAAAAATAGAATTACCATATGATTCTTTTGGAGATGATAAAAATATTCCAAAATTGTGGGAATGCGCAACTCTGTGAATACAATAAAAAATACTGAATTGTACACTTTAAATATGTGAATAGCACATGAAGCTCAATAAAGCTACTAAAAATGTAAAAAAAAATTAAGTGACTATACATAAACAGATCTATTCTGGGCTCTGTACAGTGTTCCTTTGATTTGTATATGCACAGGACAGTCTTGATTATTGTAGTTTTAGAGTCAGTCTTAAAATCAAGTAGTATGAGTGCTCCAATTGCATTCTTTTACAAGATTGAGTCTTCTAGGTTGTTTATATTTCCATAACATTTAAAAAACTGGTTAATTTTTTTAAGTCTCATAACTTAGATGAAATGAACAAATATTTAAAAACACAACTTATCAAAACTTACACAATAGAAAATCTAGCTTTGGTAAAATGTGTTTCTCAACAAATCTGCCCACTTCCTGTAAGTTATCACATGCATTACTATGCATTACTATGAAGTTTTCCATATTATTGTTACCTTTTAATGAAAGTAGATTTTGTACTCATATCCTTTCATTCATTTTTGATATTGGTAATTTGCGTTTTCTTGTTCAGTTTTATTAGGGGTTATAAATTTGATTACTCTTCAGAGAACCCACTTTTGGCTTACTGTTTTTCTCTATTGTTTTTGTTTTTGTTCTCTATTTCATTTACTTCTGCTCTTTATATTTTGTTGTTCTACTTATTTTGTGTTTAGTTTGCTCATTTTTTCCTTTCTTAAGATAGAAGCTTAAATCATTGATTTTGGGTGTTTCTTCTTCCTAATATAAACATTTAAAACTATGTAAATCTCTGGAAGCACTGCTTTAGCTATATTTAACAAATTTTGATGTTTTATCTCATAATCTTAAATCTGTAATATTTTTCTAATTTCCCCTTCTCTACCTACATTGACTCTTGGATTATTTAAATGGTTACTGTTTAATTTCCAAATATTAAGGGATATTCTAATATCTTATTCTTGTTAATTTCTCATTTAGTTCCCTTGTGAACAGAAAACATACTCCTTATGATTTTAATCTTTTCAAATTTATCGTGACATATTTTAGGGCCCAGCATATAGCCTTTTTAATTGTTCCATGTGAACTTGAGAAGAATGTGTGTTCTTCTCCATGTGTTTTATTCAATTAGGTCAAAGTGAATGAAAAGTCAAGCTTTCTACAATGTTAATGATTTTGTCTAGATCCACCAATTATAGAGAGAACAGTGTTGATATCTCCAACTATGATTGCTGAATAGTGTATTTCATCCTTCACTTTTGTCAGTTTTTGCTTCCTGTATTTTGAAGATGCTATTATGTATATAAACATTTAGGATTGTTATGTCTTCTTGATGAAATGTCCCTCTTTATCTCTGGTAATATTATCCCTTTAAGCCTGCTTTGTTTGATGTTAATAAAGCCACAGCACCTTTACGCTTACAGTTTACATATACCTTTCCATCCCTTCACTTTCAACTTATCTGTGCCTTATTGTTTTAAGTAGGTTTCTTACAGTTTGTATAAAATTGAGTTCTGGCCTTTAATGTGTCACAGTATTTACCTTTAATTGGAGAACTATTTTCTTATAGTATAATTATTTATACGATTGGCTTTAGAGCTATCATCTTGTATTTTGGTTGTTTCATCTGTTGTTGTTCTCTTCCTCCTTTCCTACCTTCTTTGGGATAACTGAATATACTTCTAGCATTCCATTTTAATTCTTATATTGCTTTTTCAGCCATGATATTTTGTATTATATTTTTCTGGTGACTGCTCCAAAAATTAAACCATATGTCTTCAATTTACTACAGTATTCTTAGAATAATGTTTTACCACTTTATTTAAAATGTAAGCACCTACAGTAAAATTCCATTTATCCTCCTCTTTCTTGTCATACATTTTACATCTATTATGTTTGGAACAATCAGTGGCATAGCTAAGAAACTAATTGAATATAAAAGGATAGCTTTTACACTTATTAAACTATTTCCCACTTTCAGGGCTCTTCATTCATTTCTGTAGATTAAATTTTCTATTTGGTGTCATTTCCCTTGAGTTTGAAGAACTCACTTCAGCACTGTATTTATGTAAAACACATCTAATAGAGTTCAATTTTCTCAGCTTTCATTTATCTGAAAATAGTTTTACTTCATCTTAATTTTTGAAGGATATTTTCACTATATATACAATTTTGGGTTGACATGTTTTTGTTTTTCATTTTACTCCTTCAAAGATTTTGGCCATTGTCTTCTCACTTCCATTGTTCCTGATGAGATGTCAGCCATCAATTACAGAAATGTTCCATCTATCGATCTGTCTCCATCCCACTGGCTGCTTTCAAGATTTTCTCTTTATATTTGGTTTTCATTAGTTTGACTCTTGACCCTAGGTAGGATTTTCTTTGTATTTATTTTTCCTGGTGTTCACTAAGCTTCTTGATATATAAGCTTGTTTTCACCAAATTTGAAAAACTTTCCGGCACTATTTTTTCAAATATTTATTCTGCCTCATTTTTTTCTCTCTTCTTCACGGACTCCAGTTGCACACTTGTTAGACCACTTGATATTGTCCCACAAATCATGGAGGCTCTCTTATTTTCATTTTTTTTCCTTTTCTTCAGGTTAAATAATTTCTACTGATCTGTCTTCAAGTTCATTAATCTTCTATTGTATGGTCTCTAAACTGCTGTTAAGTTTGTCCACTGAATTTTTCACTTCAGATATTGCAATTTCAGTTTTACAATTAGGTTCTGTCTAGAGTTGTTTCCTTGCTGATATTTCCCCATCAGTTCACACATTAGCATCATCTTTCCCTTAAGTCTCTGAAGAAACTTAGTATGGCTACTTAAAAGTACTTTTCTGCAATTTCTAGCATATTGCGGTATGTGAAGATTTGTTTCTATTGATGACATTTTCTCTGGATTGTGGATCACATTTTCCTGCTTATAGTATCTTCAATTATATGCTAGACATTGTGGATGTTTCACTGCAAAGCACCTAGATTAGGCTGTCTTTCTTTAAAGAGTCTGGACTTTTCCTCTAGCAGACAGCTAAGTTATTGCTGGATTCCTTTGGACCTATCAGACTTAGTTTTATAATCTATTTGAGGAGGTGTATTCCAGTTTTGAGCTTAATCCTAGTGCCTGACCCTTAATCTAAAGCTGCTCTCTCTGATATGGTAGCCACCAGCCATATGTGGCTATTAAAATTTAACTGTATATTAATTAGAATTAAACAAAATTTAAAATACATTATTCTTTTGCAATAGTCACATTTCAAGTGCTCAAGGACCAAGTGTTCATGGCTACCATACTGAAGAATGCAGAAAACATTTCTAGGAGTGTAGAATGTTCTATCAAACAGCACTGCATCAGGACTTTGTCCTTATCCTAAGGAAGAATCAACTGAATGCCCAAGGTACTCAACAAGGTCTCTCCGCTCTTGTTAGATCAGAACTCCAACTTCTCCATTTAACTTTCAGCACTGTGGCAGTGCTTCTAAACCACTTGCATGCAAACGCTGTGCACGAATAGTATAACTCTTGGGCAAGGATTGAAGGTGAATACCACACAGATATCTGGTGTTCCCCCTCCACTCCCCCCAAACATATGCACATGGTATCCTCATTTAATACTATCTTCTGCAAATTCCAACTGCTTCATATACCTAGACTTAAATTTCTCCTTCGTGCAGCAAGACCACTGCTCTGCATGGGCTCTACCTTCCTGAGGCAGCAAGAGTACCTCCAGGCATAGTGCCAGGGGGAATCATTGAGCTCACCTCTGTGCATTCCTGTGCAGCTTGTTCACACATTTTTTCTAATTTTATAATTATTTTTTGAGGGATAAGATAAGTAATACTCTGCCATGGCAAGAAACCTCTCATATTTTTTAAGGGACTAAAAATAATTTTTTCCTATTAAGAAAAAGCTTCTTACAGTACAGAAACTGACTGACTGGTGTGACAAGTTTTCATTTCTTTCAAACTGACTGAACACCCAGTGAAAACTTTTTCCCTTCCAATTTCCTATAACTTTCAATATGCCTTTTCTTAATATCTGTAAAGCTGGTGATTTTCTAGAATAGTTAATAGGAAATGAAATTATGTACACAAATTCCTAAATACTTCCTTAGTAGTGAAATTTTCTGGCAGGGGTTGCAACAATATATAAATGATAATAATGACTAAATTATGAGTAAATTAGTAATGGTCTTTATTTACCAACTTATTTATTAGCATCTAAGAGCTAGAGGACTGCTAACCTATCAAATGTGGCTACTGAGTCTAAGCATGTGGAGAGTTACAAAATCATCTTTTCCAGATTTTAAATAGAACACATTTAGAAATGATTCCTAACATTTGAGCCGGTAACAACATGAGAAACTAAGAGATTTAAAAATTTAAAATATCCCAGATGTCTGCTCCATTTTAGCCCTTTAAATGCAACTAACACTTCCTTGAGCACAAAAGGCAGCCAAAACTAACTTATGACTTGTCTGTTCAACCCACCTGTCTCTGATCTCTCCTCCCTAGCATCCTAATTCTCTGGCTTTGTATTCTAACTGGCTATTATAGCACCTTACTCTGGGGGTAAAAGAAAGGAAGGGTAGGATGAGAAATCCAAGGAAGTAATCTAAACAGGCTGCCAAAAAAAATGAAGGAGGGCCCAAAATAAAAGCCACATAGGCCCTTGACCTCAGTATTATCTGCTGTTCTGGGAAGAGGTGCCCCTTCCACCATGTGCACAGCTTCTCAGGATCTCCATCTGCTGGGACAGCCCTCAGGTCTAACAAGACGGCAACCGAAACACAATGCTATTATATCCCATATCTAACGTATGATTTGTTAATTACGTTGATAATTATTATATGGGTTCATAATTATACTTAACTACATTAAAGCTGAATTAGAAATGTGTTTGCATAAAATTTAAGAATACTTGATTGGTAGTTTCTAGATGTTTAGGATGGTCACCGAAGATCTTAAATAGCTTTGAGATTACAATTCTAGCAGTTTAATCAAAAGTTGCAATTCATTAACACTTCCTCTTCAACGTCAATAATAAAAATTCCAGGACTGTTTGGAATTTTTGTTTTGATATCAATTATATCAGAAAAGTACTGCATTTCTGTAGTTTAATATGAATGACCAGAAAGTAATTAAAATGTGTAACAATATTTTATAATGGAAATAACTAAAAGATAATTATAAAACTACCACATAAAAGAGGTCTGATCTAGCTTATTCATTTTCTATAATCTCTTCAGTGCTGCCAAGGCATTTATTTCTAAGATGATGACTTTACTTCTCTGGCTAACACCACTACTAGCATGTGGTATTTTGATCCTTTTTGTACAGTTATAACCTTGTAATGCTGAACCCTACAGTTAGCTAATGGTCAGGAAAGCAAAATTCAGTAAATAATACCATTGTAATGAGTTGGTTCTTAAGTAAACTTCAATGGATTTTCTCAAAATCCATAAACAAACAACAGTATAACCTAAATGTTAAGTTGGCAGTTATTGCACAAAAGGTCAGAGATGCTTCTTATACTATTGTAAAACGCAAAGCAGAGTTCAGGAAACAGTATTAGTACTCACTGGATAATGGCCAGTTTAATGGTTTATTAAGCCTTTTTTCAGTTATTGTATTCCTGGAATCACAGATGCCCCCTCTTGGACTGCAAACTTTGTTTGGTATTATAAATGTTGTAATCTCAATAGAGCTGTCAATTACTTAAGTGTTCATTCTTAATTTTCTTATTGTATAAGGTGTTGCCCAAACACTGTTAAATCCTAACAGAAGCCACTCCAAATTCTAAGATTACAACAGGAGAAAAACTAAAAAATTGTATGACAAATCAAAGTATCAACAAGTTGAATGTTATAGAAAAGTCATTCTTTTTGAGAGATGAGACTCTGATTATCTTTAAGTATGTCAACACGATAACTAGTATTCTCCATAGGAAATCAGTAAATACTCATGGACTGATTTACTGACCACTGCAACAAAAGCTTTGGAAACTTGGGATAGTTCTCAGGACACTTCCTAGTTTTTCAATGAAGTCAATCATTTACACTTATTATTTTTTTCAAGTGTTCTTGAAACTGTTTTATTAATTTGTATATGCAAGGCCAGGATCATCACCCAAACTATTCAGCAGTAATTAACTTAAGAGCAATCTCAGTGAAAGACAGTCTACATTATATTCAACTCCCTAAAGTCAACTAAAACTCTAATTTTCTTCTGGCTTAGCTCTTTCTCTTACCTACCCTCCTGGTACTTTTGTAATCTGTGGCCTTTGGAAGTACTTTTTCATGGCCAAGATACTTCCATATGTGCTTAAGCTTAATCACTTTATTTCTTCAGCTCAGTAAAAACCCACCTTACTTCCAGTGACACTTCTCTCTGAACCCCCTCAGGTAGCATCCTCCTCTCACATAATGTTACTTCAGAGGCAGGAAAAAAGGACTTGCATTTTCCTGGTTTCCAACTGTCATTTCCAGCCCACTAATCCTTCATTAAACAACCCTTTCACTTTTGAAGTTTGTGTTATCCGTTTAGAACGTGTGGTCCAGGGGCTAGTACTGGTCCAAAACTGATATTGAATGAAGTTATACTAAATTCAGAGGAAGCAATTAAACATTTTATAGGAATTTCACAAAGAAATTTTATGGCTATTGAACCCAATAATAACAACAAAGAATGTATGCTTGAATTTTGCATGTCTATATGCTTCTTCATTTGATTTTTTGGTAATTCATTTTTATTATGTTATAAAAGTACTGATCCATAACACGTTGGAAAGATTTTTTGTTTTTCTCAAACTGGTCCTTCACCACAGATAGTTTGAGAAGCACTGCTTTGGATGACTTGCTTCTCATCTGTGCCACTATGATCTGACAATCAAGGTCACTTTCCCACATTTTAAAAGATAATTTCTTGCCAATATTCTAGACAAAAGCAAGAGTCACTCATACCACACTCTAGCCTGACAATTTCTTGACTCATTTATTCTAATAAAATTTACCTTCAAACAATACCCACAATCATTATTTTGTTCTTAGTTCTCTTTAATCCTTAACTCTGACACTCTACTCTTGGATCAAAAACTTCTATTCTTCTACCTTCTTTCTAAAACTGTTCTTCACTGTTCTTACTGGAATAAACACTACCTCTGGATATGGATTTGCCTCCCCTGAATGCAATGCTTAGGCAAAAACCACCATCCATGGACTTGCAGAATGCCTTGTGTGCTACCATGCAGATTACACACAGCACTGTTCTGACCAAAGAACTTGCTGCACGGCAAATGAAGTGTGCAATGGGCCCCTGCTCATGGAATTCACTGATCTTACCATGTTCCCCATACTCCTGATGTGGCTGGCTTGATAAACCAGTGGAATGGATTTTTGAAGACTTGGTTATAGTGCTAGTTAGGTGGCAATGCCTTGCGGGGCTAGGGCAAGGTTTTCTATGACAGTGTATATGCTCTGAATCAGAGTTCGATATGCATGTGGTGCTTTTTCATCCAGAGCCAGTACTCACGTGTCCAGGAACCCAGAGGTAGAAATGAGAGTGGCTTCATTCACTATTACCCTTAGTGATCCACAAGCAAAATTTTTGCTTACCATCTCTGCAAAGTGAGGTTCTGCTAATCCAGAGGTGTTCTAAAAGGAGAAAAACTTCCACTTGGAGATACAACAAAAATTCCATTAAGCTGAAAGTTGAAACTACCACCTGGCTGCTTAGGCTTCCTCAGTCCTCTGAATCAATACATAAGGAAGGAGGTTACTGTACTGGCTGGGGTAACTGATCCTGACTACCAAGGAGAAACTGGGTTGCTACTATACAATGGGGGTAAGGAGGAATATATCTGGAATACAGGAGATTCCCTAGGGCATCTGTTAAATCCATCTTATATGTATATATCCACCTATTTCTAGTAAATATAGCCTTAAAAAAGAGGGTGAAATAAAGATATATTCAGATACATGAGAAGTGAACTCAACAACAGCAGATGTTTATTAGGAAACAGAAAGAAAGAAAGGGAGGAAGGGAGAGAGAGAGAGAAGGGAAGTGAGGGAAGGAGAGAAAAGAGACAGAAAGGAAGAAAGACAAAGCTAAAAGACATTACTCAAGTTAAGGAAAATAACAAAATGAAAATTCATTCCAACATGAAGAAATAAAGAGTACCTAAAATGATAAATGTATGGGTAAACATAAGAGGATAGTTTTACTCCTCATAACTTCTTTGAAAGACAATTTATTATTTGAATCAAAATAAATATAAAAATATATGTCAATATATCAAAAGGATGAAGGCAAATGGAATTTTACTGTTTTAAGATTCTTACAATTTAAACCATGTGGTGCATTTATTAATACTAAGAAGATGGTGAGAAATACCATAGAGATTGAAAAATGAAAAATTGCTAAGATGTCAATCCCCCTCCACTCCAATGATATGTAGATTCAAAACAATCCAATTATAATCCCACCAGGCCTTTATACGGAAATTAAAAATCTGATTTTAATATTTATAGGAAAATGTAAAGAACCTATAACAACTGAAACAACCTTAAAAAGGAACAAAGTTGAAGGACTTTCAATGCCTGACATCAAAATTTACAGCAATCAATGCAGTGTGGCACTGGCATAAGGATAGACAAAGAGATCATTACAATAGAATACCATGTCCATAAACAGACACACACTTATATGGCCAATTAATTTTCAAAAAATGGCACCGAAGCCGTCCAAAGGTGAAAAAACCTTTTCAACAAATAGTGCTGGAAAAACTGAATATTAACCTGTTAAGAAAATGAACCACAATCTCTACCTTATAATATACATAATAGTTAACTCCAAGTAAATCACAGATTAAAGGTAAAAATTAGGGGCCAGCCCAGTGGCGCAGTGGTTGAGTTCACCCACTCTGTTTTGGTGGCCTGGGGTTTGCAGGTTCGAATCCCAGGCACAGACCAACACACTGCTCATCAAGCCATGCTGTGGTGGTGTCCCACATACAAAATAGAGGAAGATGGGCACAGATGTTAGCTCAGAGCCAATCTTTCTCAGCAAAAAGAGGAAGATTGGCAAAAGATGTTAGCTCAGAGCCAATCTTCCTCACCAAAAACAACGACAAAGTAAAAACTAAAAATAATAAAGCTTATAGAGGAAAACATAGGACAGTATCTCTGTGATCTTGAGGGAAGGAAAGATTTCTACAACAAGGTACATTAAAAAGTTGACATATTAGACTTCATCAAAATTTAAAACTTTTGCCCATCGAAATATAGAATTAAGAAAATGAATAACCAAGAAACATAATGGGAGAAAATATTTTTAATACATGTATCTGACAATAGACTTTACCTAGAATACGTAAAGAACTTCTACAAATCAATAATAAAAAGTCAAATCACCATCAAATCAAATTAAAGACAGGCAAAAGACTTGAACAGATGTTCAAAAGGGAAGATATATGAATGGCCAAGAAGCACATGAAAATGCGTTCAACATCATTAGTCACTGACAGAAAATTAAAACCACAATGATATACCACTACACACCTACTAAAATAGCTACAATTAAAAATACTGACAACACCAATTGTTGGTGAGTATATGGAGCAATCAGAACTTTCATAAATTGCTGCTGAGAGTGTAAAATGATACAGCAACTTCGGCAAACAATTTGCTAATTTCTTTTAAAAATAAATACTTACCAAACTTATGACTCAGCAGTTCCACTCTTAGGTATTTAATCAGGAGAATAAAAACATATGTCTACAAAAGACTTGTACAAGTATTCTCATAGTACTAGTCTGATTCATAATAGACAAAAACTGGACAAATCCAAATGTACATCAACATGAGAATGAATAAGAAATGTAATATTATACAACTGAATATCACTTATCAACAAAAGGAACCAACTACTGGTATAAAAAACAATATGAATGAATATTACAAATATTTTGCTGTCACTGTATGATTCCATTTGTTTGAAGTTCTAGAATAAGCAGAATAAATTTGTGGTTCAAAACATCAGAAAAGTTGTTGGGTGAGGCAGGGATGGCTGGTAAGGAAGGGAAATAAACGAGGGAACTTTCTTTGGTTATGGAAATGTTCTATATCTTTATAGGAATGTAGTCACATGGGTGTAGGTATTTGTCAAAACTCATCAAATTGCCGATTTAATATTTATGTATTTCATCTGTGTGTGTTAATTTTCTTCTGAAATCAAAATTCTGAACAAATAAAAGTAAACATATTAACAGCGAAAAACTCTCAATTTTCAAAGATCACTAAACCAAAATAACACACTGACGAAAATCTATAATACACTTATGATTTATAGATATATATATTGAAAAAGTTTCCAGATAATTTAAAAGTACATTTTATTACATACTGTAACCTACTTATAAGATTATTACAGTTTTTTACCACAACAGGATAAGCAATGTTAATGAGTTAATATAGAACTTTGGAATTTTTTTCAAGGGATTATACTACTGAAACAAGCTACTAGTAACAATAAAAACCACTTTCCCCTGAATCTTTTCAAGGTATCGACATTAAATATTTAAATTAATTCTAGGAAGTGGTTTGGGAATCTGATCTTTTGTGATCCCAGAGCTTAGTATTATGATAGATGAGTCAAGTAGCAATTAATCAAACAAACCTGTATGCAAATGTACAAGCACAGCCACAGAGTCATTTTCAAAAGAAGAATGAAGGCCTTGATACACTATGTGGAGAATTCAAGTTTTATTTTAAAGTGTCCTGACACCTTGGACTAAAGACAAACACTTCACTGTGAATGATATACTCAGATATCTGGACATTCCACTTGCATATTTGTATAAGCATGGCAAATAGTTTTACTAGCCATTTGGTTGCATATACTCTTGTCTCTGAAGATAAAATTTAGCATAAATATAATCCACTAAAATGTTGACTGAAAAATTTCCTTACAAATTCAGAGATGTACTGAAGAAACAAAACCATAACAATTTGAATTTTTGTGCCAAAATGACAGTTTATGACACCAACTATCAAGTAGTCTTCTAAGAATGCTACTACAAAATTTCAGTTCCCTTTAAAAAGTGACATCTTCAGAATAAAGATGTTTTCATGCCTAAAAGTTTATAATATAGGTTCCCCAATACTTACAGACTTCTACTAATTATCAAATGTGTTCATTATGAGTTCATGGCTTAAATCCACACTTCTTGCAATCTCGCTACCGGAAGAACACTGCCTCTTCTGGGAAACAGGATGGGTTTATTATTACACTAAATAACATATTGAAAAAAATAGGTATATGTACTCAATATATTATATTCTAAAAAGTGCTAACTATAATGCTGGTGAAGACTAATTTTTAGAGAAATAATTTCAGTTTTTGATATCCTAAGATGGCAAAACTATAGGTAGAGCTTTAGAAGTGATAGGCTGAAATGCATCATCATCATTCTAACCAAATGACCTGCAGGAATTAGTACAAAAAAGAATAACAGAAATCCTAGACCTACTTCAAAAAAATTTTTAAAAATAATAAGAAAAAAAAATCAGTCCATAAGAGCAAGATATAAGCTCAGAAAAAGATATTGCTTACCTGCGCAAGAATAGAACTCACAAATAAATGTAATCATCTTAGACATTGTGATCGCTGTGATTGCTGTTGGGGGGGGGTGGGAACATGGATTAACTAGAAAGAGCATGAGAAAACTTTCTGGGGTGATAGCAATGTTTGATATCTTGATTGTGGTGGTAGTTACACAGCTGTGTGCATTTGTCAAAACTTCAGAGAATGCACACTTAATATTGGTACATTTAAATCAAAAGAAAAAAACTGTAAAATTGAACTCTAGCTAATGATACGCTATGTTGAAGAATTTAGGGGCCAATGTACTGATGCCTGCATCTACCTGAAATGCATCAACTGGGTGAGAAGAATTGATGGATAGAGGGAAGGATGGATAAATGCAGAGATGATGTAATAAATCAAGTTTAGGAATACATTAATGATAGATTCCAGGTGGTAGGTGAATAGATATTCACTGTAAAATACCTACATATGTTGGAAATATTTCATAATAAAATGATGGAGAAAAAAGGTTGAAAATTAGGATGGAAAAGACTATGACATTCAGATACTTAAGTGGACTTTAAGGCAAGAAGTATTACAAAAGAGATAAAAATGGGCATTTCATAGTAATAAAACAGTCTATTGAAAAGAAGATACAGTAATCCTAAAGATTTAAATATCCAATAACATGGCTTCAAAATAAATAAGACAAGGGGCCGCCCGGTGGCGCAGCGGTTTAGTCCGCGCTTGGCAGCCCAGGGTTCGCGGGTTCGGATCCTGGGCACCTGCCGACGCACTGCTTGTCAGCCATGCCGAGGCGGCGTCCCATATAAAGTAGAGGAAGATGGGCACGGATGTTAGCCCAGGGCCAGTCTTCCTCAGCAAAAAGAGGAGGATTAGCAACGGATGTTAGCTCAGGGCTGGTCTTCCTCGCAAAAAAAATAAATAAATAAATAAATAAGACAAAAGTTGACAGAAATAAAAAAGAAAAATTCAAAATAATCATTTGATACTTTAAACACCTCTCCCAGAAAATGATACAACAAGCAAAAATAAAACTATGGATACAGAATTGAAAACATAATTAACCCACTTGGACTAAATGATATAGACAGAACAACACTATATCCAGCAACTGCAAAACACACAATATTTTAAAGAGGACATGGGTCATCTAACAAATAGGGCCTTTCTTGGAGCATAAGGCAAGTATCAACAAATTCATGTTTTCATACCACCAAGGAACTAAATTCCAACTCAGTGACAGAAAGATAACCTCGAAGCTCCTAATGTTTAAATATTAAGCAACACAGTTCTAAATGATTCATAGGTGAAAGAAGAAACCACAGTTAGAAACAAAAAATATTTTGAGGTATACAATAATGAGACAAAACATACTGAAAACTTGTGGGATGCAGCAAAAGAGTGTATAAAGAAAAATTAAGTTTTCATGAAAAGATCAATGGTTTGGAAGACTCAATATTGGTAAGATGCCAATAGTCCTTTAATTGATCTTTAGAGTCCGTGCAATTCCCATCAAAATACTAGCAGGTTTTTTTTTTTTTTTAAGCAGGTTTTTTTTTTAAATGGAAAATGACAAGCTGAACAAAGGACCTAGGACAGCTAAAGAAATACTGAAGAACAACAAAGCTGGATCCATACACTACCACAAATCAAGACTTACTATAATGCCACAGGAGTTAAGACACAGTACAGTAGTAGTACCAGGATAGAAAAGTACACCAACAGAACAGAGTCCAGAAACAAACCCACATGTACATAGCCACCTAATTTACTACAATTCATTGGGGGCGGAAGGGAAGGGGATAATCTTTTTAATACATGATGTTGGGTCCAGTCAATGGGATATCCATATGAAGAAAATGATGTACCTTGACCAAAAGTTAATTTGAAATAGATCAAGACCTAAATGAGAAAGCTAAAATAATCAAGCTTCTATAAGAAAGAATCACACTGTGTTCATTAACGTGGGAACAGCAAGAGTTCCTCAAACAAAACACGAAATGCATTAACCATGAGGGAAAAAAAAATGTTAAATTTGACTTCATTAAAATTAAGAATTTTTGTTATCAAAAGGCACCGTTAAGAGAATAAAAATGCAAGCCACAGACTATACAAGTATTTGTATCCAAATTATATAAATCAATAAGAAAAAAAAAGACAACCAAATTTAATACTAGGCAAAAGCCTTGAACAGACACTTCACAAAGGAAAATATCAAAATGGCCGATAAACATATGAAAAGGTGCTCAATATTACTAGTCATTAGGGAAATACAAATTAAAGCCTCAATAAAATATGACTACATATCCATGAAAATAATGCAAATTAAAATGAATAATGATACCAAGTGTGAATACCTGAATAATTATAATAATATCTGAATTATAATATCCTCACAACTGGAGCAGCTCTCTTACATTGCTGGTGTAAGCTGGTATTATAACAACTTTGGAAAAATGTTTGGAATTACCTACTAAAGCTAAACCTATGACAGCTATTCTCCTGTGTATATACCTGTACATGCACCAAAAGGAATGAATGCTTTTGTCACCAAAAGGCACGTACGAGAACACCCATAGTACTTCATTCATAATAGGATAGGTCAAAACCAGAAACAACCTATATTTCTATCACCTGTTGAATATGTAAATAAATCATGGAATAGTCATACAATGGGACATAACTGCAATGAAAAGATCAACTACTGATAACCATAACAATACAGATCAAAATACAGGCATCAACAACATTGGATGAAAAAAATCAGAACAAAAGAACACATAGCATGATTCCTTTTACATGAAGTTTACAAATATGCAAAATGACCTATGGTGTTAGAAGTAAGAATAGTGATTACCCTTGGTAAGGAATTCCAACTGGGAAGAGACGTGAAGGAGTCTTCTGGAGTGCTACAAATGTTCTCTATCTTGATCTGGGTGCTGCTTATATGGGCACACACATTCATAAAAATTCATCAAATCTTCCCCTTAAGATCTGGCACTTTACTGTAAGTTATACCTCCATTAAAAAAAATACACAATCTTTTACTTCCATAGCTTTCCTATCTATTCTTCTCTCATTTTTCTTCTTTAGACCTTCAGTATCTCTTGCCTCAACTATTATAATAGATTCTCAATTGTCTCCTCAGCCTTGGATTTATACTACTCAGTCCACTTTATGCAGCACTGCCTAGGAATCTTCTTCAAGAATAGCACTTTCTGTATTACCAGAAAACTCAAAAACTCAAAAAAGAAATCCACTCTGCCTAGAGAATGAAGTCAAAATTCCTTAGCATTTTATTAATTTGAAACCCCCTTGAATGAAATCTCAAATAACATTTCTAGGTACAATGTCTCTAACAAGGCAATTTGAAAATATATACTTTTTAAATTTTTATATTTTTTGATCACGTATTTCTGCTTCTAGGAATTTTCCCTAAGGCAAGAAACATGGATATATATAAAAATTTAGCTACAAAAATATTCACACCATCAAAAATATAGAAAAAAATATATAAACACCCTCCCAAATGGCAGGTGGGTTCAACAAATCTTAATACATCCACATTATAAAATTATAAGGAGGTTGGACATCAGCATCATGGCGGAGTGAGATACCCTCTTTGAATCTCTGCCCCCTAAGACACAACGAAAACATCATTCGCATTCGAACAGAGCTCAATCAAACACTACAAAGGACTTCTAAGAAACCCCTGCTGCCATACATCAGACAGTGGAGGCGCGGGAAGCCCAAAAGGACATGAGGAGAGGTAAGAAGTTGTACTCCCCCTCCCCAATCGATGGGCAAAGACAGCGCGGCTCGCAGACACGGGGGGAGGGGCGACCCACAGCGGGGAAAATTACCACCCTCCAGGTGCTCTCACAGATTGTTGAGAGATCCCCACCAGGAAGCAACGATGGACTGTTTAGGGGGTGTAGCAAACACCCTAAGAGAGCCAGAAAGGAAACCCCCAGGTCGAGCAGGAGAAAGAAAGAACCCCTTCCCCCACACACCCCGCGTTTCAGCATAATCCCTCTGGGGGCTGCAGCAGGCTCAGAGCACACCGCTCGTGACCTCCATCCAGTGGCAGCAGGTGGAAACTGCAGGAACAACTTTAACATGAGAGGAAAAAATAAGGCGGTCAGATCCTTGCGACAATTTGTTATGGCTACAGACCAAAAGGAAAATGACAAACACCCAGAAACCAACCCTGAAGGCACAGAATTTGATAACCTGAATGACAGAGAATTCAAAATAGCTATCACAAACAAACTCAACTAAATACAAGAGAACACACAAAAACAAATCAACGAATTCAGGGATTTTGTCACAAAAGAGATTGAAACCATAAAGAAAAACCAATCAGAATTATTGGAGGTGAAAAACAAAATCAACGAGATAGTGGAAAAAATGGAGTCTTTAAAGAGCAGAACTGACAATATGGAGGAACGAATTAGCATTATAGAGGATAGCCACACAGAAACGCTCCAGATAGAGGAGGAGAGAGAGCTAAGACTAAAAAGAAATGAAGAAATTCTTCGAGAAATATCAGACTCAATAAGGATAAGCAACATAAGGATAATAGGTATTCCAGAAGGAGAAGAAAGAGAAAAAGGAGCAGAGAGTTTGTTCAAAGAAATAATAGCTGAGAACTTCCCCAACCTAGGGAACGAGAGGGAAGTAACAGTGAATGAAATCAATAGATCACCTAAATATATAAACAGGAATAAAAAACCATCTCGCCACATAGTAGCAAACTTGAAAAATATCCGTGACAAGGAAATAATATTAAGGGCAGCAAAACAAAAAAACAAAATAACATACAAAGGAAACCCCATCAGGCTCTCAGCTGATTTCTCGACAGAAACTCTACAGGCTAGGAGAGACTGGAATGATATATTCAAAATCATGAAAGACGAAAACCTTCAGCCAAGAATAGTTTATCCAGCAAAAATATCCTTCAAATATGGTGGAGAAACAATAACTCTGCCTGATAAACAAAAGCTAAGAGAGTTCATCACCACAAGACCCCCACTACAAGAAATGCTCAAGAAGGCCCTTAGGCCTGAAAAAAACAAATGAGAAAGGGGATACAAAGATTTCAGCAAGGAGAAAAGCAAGGAGACTAAACCAGAACAAACTACAGTTGAACAACATCAAAAATTAATTCAAATTCATCACTGTAAACACACACTCACGACACAAGATGGAATAAACAGAGATAACCAACAAGGAGGGGAAGAGGAAAGGGACTGAATCGACCCAGCCTCAGAAAAAGGAGGCATCTGAAAATGTACTGTCTTATTCAGGAGATCGCTTATATAAACCTCACAGTAACCACTAAACAAACAACCAGAAGAGAACCACATACGACAAATAAAGAGAGAACTAAGAGAATGAGCATGCAGAAATACCGAATTGAATTTGCAGTCCAAAACACAAGTGACAAGAAATGAAGGAAATGCAAAAGAACCAGAAAATGAACAATAAAATAGCAACATTAAACCCTCATATATCAATAATCACTCTAAATGTAAATGGATTGAATACTCCAATCAAAAGACAGAGTGGCAGGATGGATTAAAAACCAAGATCCAACAATCTGCTGCCTCCAGGAAACACATCTCAGCTCTAAAGACAAACACAGACTCAAAATAAAAGGATGGAAAACAATACTCCAAGCTAATGGCCAACAAAAGAAAGCAGGAGTTGCCATACTTATATCACACAAAGTAGACTTCAAGATAAAAAAGGTAATGAGAGACAAAGAAAGGCAATATATAATGATAAAAGGGACACTTCACCAAGAAGACATAACAATCATAAATATCTATGCATCCAACACAGGAGCACCAAAGTACATAAAACAACTGCTAAAACACCTAAAAGGAGATATTAACAATAACAAAATAATAGTAGGGGATCTTAACACCCCCCCTTACATCAATGGATAGATCATCCAGACAAAAAGTCAATAAAGAAATAATGGACTTAAATGAAAAACTAGACGCAATGGACTTAATAGATATATACAGAGCACTCCACCCAAAAAAAGCAGAGTACACATTCTTCTCAAGCACTCACGGAACATTCTCAAGAATAGACCATATATTAGGAAACAAGGCAAACCTCTATAAATTTAAGATTGAAATCATTACAAGCATCTTTTCTGATCATAATGCTGCGAAACTAGGAATCAACTGTAAGGAAAAAACTAGAAAGGGACAAAGATGTGGAGACTAAACAACATGCTACTGAACAACCAATGGGTTGTTGACGAAATTAAAGGAGAAATCAAAAGCTATCTGGACACAAATGAAAAAGAAAATACACGATACCAACTCATATGGGATGCAGCAAAAGCAGTCCTGAGAGGGAAATTCATAGCAATACAAACACACCTTAACAAACAAGAAAAATCCCAAATAAATAACCTTAAATTGCACCTAACAGAATTAGAAAAAGAAGAACAGACAAAGCCCCGAATCAGCAGAAGGAGGGAAATAATAAAAATCAGAGCAGAAATAAATGAAATGGAAACCAAAAAAACAGTAGAAAGGATCAATGAAACAAAGAGCTGGTTCTTTGAGAAGATAAATAAAATTGACAAACCCTTAGCCAGACAAACTAAGAAAAAAAGGGAGAAGACTCAAATAAATAAAATTAGAAATGAAAGAGGAGAAATTACAACAGATACCACAGAAATACAAGGGATTATTAGGGAATACTATGAAAAACTTTATGCCAACAAATTGGACAACCTAAAGGAAATGGACAAATTTTTGGACGTGTACAACCTCCCAAAACTGAATCAAGAAGAAATAGAGAATCTGAACAGACCAATCACAAGTAAAGAGATTGAAACAGTAATCAAAACCTCCCCAAAAATAAAAGTCTGGGACCAGATGGCTTCCCTGGAGAATTTTACCAAACATTCAAAGAAGATTTAGCACCTATCCTTCTCAAACTATTCCAAAAAATAGAGGAAGATGGAATACTTCCCAATACATTCTATGAGGCCAACATCATCCTGATACCAAAGCCAGACAAGGACAATAAAGGAGGAAAACTACAGGCCAATATCACTGATGAACATAGACGCAAAAATCCTCAACAAAATATTGGCAAACCGAATACAGCAATACATCAAAAAGATCATACACCACGATCAATTGGGATTTGTACCTGGGACACAGGGATGGTTCAACATTCACAAATCAATCAACATAATACACCACATTAACAAAATGAAGAATAAAAACCACATGATCATCTCAATCGATGCAGAGAAAGCATTCGACCAGATCTAGCATCCATTTATGATAAAAACTCTCAACAAAATGGGTATAGAAGGAAAGTACCTCAACATAATAAGGGCCATATATGACAAACCTACAGCAAACATCCCACTCAACGGGGAAAAACTGAAAGCCATTCCTTTGAGGACAGGAACAAGACAAGGGTGCCCACTCTCACCGCTCTTATTCAACATAGTACTGGAAGTTCTGGCCAGAGCAATTAGGCAAGAAAAAGGAATAAAAGGACTCCAAATAGGCAATGAAGAAGTGAAACTCTCACTATTTGCAGGTGACATGATCCTATACATAGAAAACCCAAAAAATTCCATTGGAAAACTACTAGAAATAATCAACAACTACAGTAAAGTGGCAGGGTATAAAATGAACTTACAAAAATCAATTGCATTTCTATACACTAACGATGAACCAACAGAAAGAGAACTCAAAAAGACAATCCTATTTACAATTGCAATAAAAAGAATAAAATATCTGGGAATAAATTTAACCAAGGAGGTAAAAGACCTATACAATGAAAACTATAAGACGCTATTGAAAGAAATCGAGGAAGACATAAAGAAATGGAAAAATATTGCATGCACATGGATTGGAAGAATAAATATAGTTAAAATGGCCATTCTACCTAAAGCAATCTACAGATTCAATGCAATCCCAATCAGAATCCCAATGTCATTCTTCACGGTAATAGAACAAAAACTACTGAAATTCGTATGGGGCAACAAAACACCCCGAATAGCTAAAGCAATTCTGAAAAAAAAGAACAAAGCTGGAGGCATCACAATCCCTGATTTCAAAATATACTATAAAGCTATAGTAATCAAAACAGCATGGTATTGGTACAAGAATAGACACACAGATCAATGGAACAGAATGAAAGCCCAGAAATAAAACCACACACCTATGGACAACTAACCTTCGACAAAGGAGCCAAGAACATACAATGGAGAGAGGGAAGTCTCTTCAATAAATGGTGCTGGGAAAATTGGACAGCAACATGCAAAAGAATGAAAGTAGAACATCTCCTATCGCCATATACAAAAATCAATTCAAAATGGATCAAGGACCTGAAAGTGAGACCTGAAACTATAAAACTCCTGGAAGAAAATATAGGCAGTACACTAATTGAGACTGGACATAAAGGGATCCTTTCAGATTCCATGTCTACTCGGACAAGGGAAACAAAAGAAAAAATAAACAAGTGGGACCTCATCAGACTAAAGAGCTTCTACAAGGCAAATGAAACCAGGATCAAAATGAATAAACAACCCACCAGCTGGGAGAAAATATTTGCAAATCGTTTGTCCGACAAGGGATTAACCTCAGTAATATATAAAGATCTCATACAACTGAGCAACAAGAAAACAAACAACCCGATCAAAAAATGGGCAGAGGATATGAACAGACATTTTTCCAAGGAAGAGATACAGATGGCCAATAGACACATGAAAAGATGTTCAACATCACTAATCATCAGGGAAATGCAAATCAAAACGACACTAAGATATCACCTGACACCCGTTAGAATGGCTATAATCACAAGGACAAATAACAACAAATGCTGGAGAGGTTGTGGAGAAACGGGGACCCTCATTCACTGCTGGTGGGAATGCAAACTGGTCCAGCCTCTATGGAAAACAGTATGGAGAGTTCTCAAAAAATTAAAAATAGAAATACCGTATGATCCAGCAATCCCACTCTTGGGCATCTACCCAATGGACGTGAAATCAACCATCACAAGAGGCTTATGCACCCCTATGTTCATTGCAACATTATTCACGATAGCCAAGAAGTGGAAGCAACCCAAGTGTCCCTCGATTGATGATTGGTTAAAGAAGATGTGCTATATACATACAATGGAATACTACTCAGCCATAAGAAAAGACACAATTGTCCCATTTGCAACAACATGGATGGTATTACGTTAAGTGAAATAAGCCAGACAGAGAAGGACAGACACTGCATGAACTCACTCATATATGGAATATAAATGAACACACAGACAGAGAGACTGATTGGTGGTTACCAAGGGGAAGGGGGGTGGGGGGTGGACACAAGGGGTGAAGGGTTACATCCACATGGTGACGGACAAACAATAATGTACAACTAAAACCCCACAGTGTTATAAATTATTAAGACATCAATAAAAAAAATTATAAGGATATCTTATATAAATTCAAAGTGAAAAATCAGGTTACCAAGTAGTATGTATGATATAACATGATCCAGTGAAAAAAAGACAAAGAATCTGCATGTGATTATTTCTAGGAAATGAGTTTATGAGCAAATTTTCCCTTCTTGCTTACCTGTACTTTCCAAAGTTATCTATAGTTTCAAAAAGTTGTAAAAATTTTATAATAAGAAAAAAGAAAAGTTATTAGAATAGATCAAATATCAATGGTATATTGTAGCAAGATGGACTGGGGAAAAAACATGCACAAGCAAATAATTGTATGACAGACAGGAAAGCAAATTAACAAATTGACAGGGGAAAAAACTAATAAAAATTTTACAGTCGCTATAATAAAGAATGTTAAACATGTTTCCTACTTTTTCCAAAAAATGAAACTCTAAATGTTATGGTTTATTTTCTTTTCAAGTATGAGCTTTTTGTCAAACTTCTAATAACTTATCAAATCATTATTTTCCATCTATTATATGCTGGGCAGTATGCAAATTATAAGGGATCCAAAGTGAAGGCAATAGCAACCACAGAGAAGCTAAGAAACCAGGTTCTCTCCCTCTGCTGACGTGGAAGGTTAACCACTGGCCAGATTTTGGTTTGCTCTTCCAGTGGACTGTTAGCTTATGCCACACTTCCTATGTCAATCCGCTTTTCCACAGTGACTTTTGGTCACACAGAATATCAACTGAGAAATTCATAACCAGGCGAGAAATGTCCTAACACGGACTTTTGGATGTTGAAATATGTCATGATATTTATCTTCTCAGACTTTAATTTCTGTACTTGGTACAATAAAGGAAGAAAATTCTTTCTAATTTCTAAATTATTTACACCTCTTCTTCAGATGGCCTCCCTCTCTTTTACCACTTCTGGATCTGTCTTGCTGACTGTGTGGTAAAATATCCACTACTTAGATTTTTTCCACATAAATCCATATAAAAATTACACAGAAAAAGATCTGGAATACATTGACCCTACCAACTGCAATACTTTCAAAATCTTTATTTCAAGTCTTTTTCTCTTGACTACAACTCAGTGCAGCACTCCAAGACAATGAAGAAAGAACTCTAATACTGGGCCAGTTTTTTACTGTCCAGGATCCTGCCTTCTGTGACACTGCACTCTCCTCAGTTCCTCCTGCATCACTCATCACTCCTCTTCCTCTTTATGCAAGGGTGAGCCCACGGTCCATCACTGCAATGACTCCCTGGTTCCTCACCCACTAAAACCCCAACCCTAGTTAAAATCAAATATCTACGACACCACACTACACTCAAGTTCTGAGTGTTGCTAGAAGAAATCATGCAACTTAACTGACAGGTTTCACTTTAAATTCATTACCCTAATGCTCAAGTGGGCATTCCGCTCTGCCTGGCAATCCTACATTTCTCTAGTTATGTTCATTTACACACAAACCAAGACAACTATTTCAAACTTTCTCTTCTTTACAAATCTTCAGCACCATCCACTGATACATCACAATGAGAATCTAGATTAACCTAACATTTTCACTGAGAGAAGGACACCATACCCACTAAATTATCAACTTGCCAGCATATGTATCCATCCAAGTTCTTTGTATTCCTCTGTTACGATAAAAGTAGCTTTCCTGTTCCAAGCAAAGGCCAACTCTCTCACTTATGTTCTAGGTCCTATCCCCTCCCAATCTACTTATCTAGTCTAGGACTTTGCTACTGCAGTGATCTTTTCTCTCCCTTAAAATCATCTTTCCTTCTTTCCTGGTTCATTTCCATCTACATACCAACCACATGCCCTAGAATCTCCCATTAGAAAAGAAAGAAAAACTCTCCCTGACACCATAAGCCCCCCTCTCCATCTAATGCCAATTTCTCTACCTCCATTACAGGGGGGAAAGTTGTATACATTCACTGCCTTCATTTCCTCACTTTCCATTCTCTCCTCAAACTACTCCAAGGTGTTCTCTGTGGACAAATTCTTGTCAAGGCCCTCAACATTTTCTACATGATTAAATCTAAAAGTAACGATTCCATCTTCACCTTGCTTGACCTCTCAGCACCATTCAAGGGGACTGATCACTCTCATCTTTTGCCTTCTCTGATACCACACTCTCTTTAGTTTCCTTCGACCTCATTCACCAGCCTCTCCAGGCTTCTCTGTGGACCCCTCGTACTTTGCCCAACTCATAAATGTTGGCACACCATGGGGTGTGGTCCTGGCCCCTCTTCTTTCTCAATGATTTTTCCCTAGTTTCATCTAGTCCACCGTTTTAATTATCTATATGCTGACGGCTGCAATAGCCAAGTGCCTGCTCAATATTTCCATCTGAATTTTTAAGAATCATCTCAAATATACCATATCAAAGGGAGAATTTCCCTCCCAAAATATGTTGATCTCCCTGCAAAACCTCACCCATCACAATAAATGAAGCAAATATCTACAGTGTTCAAGCCCAAAATATAGGAGTCAGCCTTAATTCTTCCTGCTCGCTTATGCCCAAATCCAATCTGTCTCAAGGCTTGTTCACTGTACCATGGAAATATTTCCCAAATCTATCCAAAAAAGATAAAGTGACACTTGCTCCTCTGAGCCACCATCAGTTTAGTCTTTTGCTTGGACTATTACAACAGCCCTTCTCCTTCAATATCTTCTGCATTTAGATACAATTTGTACTACTTACCATGGCCTACAGGACCTTACAGATCCGTCTGCCGCCTCCAACTCATCACTTGCCACCATCTTCCTTGCTCCCGCACTTCAATCACATTTAAGCTTGGTAACTTTGCATCAGTGCCTTAAACACACTAACCTTGTTCCCTCTCTCAGGGCACTGTTGATCTATTCTTTTCTGATGGAATCCTCTTGCTAGAGTTCTTTGCATGGCTGGATCCTCCTCCCCTTTCACGGCTTAATTCAACTACTTACTTTGACAAAGAGGCCTGCTTTGATCACCATATTTAAAGTGACAATCCCACTATGAACTATGGTCACTCTCCCAAACCTTTTTATTTTCATCATATTGGTATCTGAAAGTACTTTATTCATTTGTTTGTTCACTATCTACATGTCCATACTAAAATGTAAGTTCCATAAGAGTAAGAACCTTTTTCTATTTGGATCCTTGTTGAATTCCCAACACAAGGCCAGTTAATAGGTACTCAATAAAATGAGAACGAATGAAAAATATTTCACTAACTTCTTTTAGTTCAGTGTATCTGGACCTAAAGGACCTCAGGATCTACAGCTTTCATTATAGCATTTGACAAAAATGAAGTAACTAAATTATAAAAAAAAAGGTATGTTAATTATATTCTGTTGAAAGGAGGCATATAAATGTGTTAGGAATATTTTCAACAACAAAAACAATAAAGAAAAGTACATAAATTGAAAGGGTTGATATTGAATTTAGATATCCGGAATGCCTCATTTCCAGAGAACAGTGGTAAGTTCGGATTCTCTGCGTGGTGTTCAGGTAACAGATTTACGAGCACTCATTCAGTCTTGATAGACCAACAAGGGGAAACTAACATCTCGAAGACAACAAAGTAAGGGGAAATGTTGAAGACGCTGAGATGTTTAACCTGGGAAAGAGACAACAGTACCAGTTTCTGCTCCTGCCTGCCTGTATTCTGATCCTAAAAGTTTTTGCCTTGCAAGCTCCTTTTCACATTGTCCATGAACTAATCATGACCAAGCCTGACAATACAATCAAAAGTCCCATTCTTATCAGTGGGTGGGAATGAAATTAGTTCAAGAACCATAAGCATATTATCCATTATGCCTGGAGTAGATTCCAACCACCCATGTACATAAAGAATTTACCACTTTCTTCCTTCATCCCTGCTGCATTCCAAGTTTTTATGACAAGGCCTTTGCTTTGGTGTTTTGAATATATTTTATTTTACCAACCCCCCCCAGCCCATTTGGCTGAAGCCCATATTCCAAGTGATGGAGAATATCTATTTATAAAGACATGTTGGTAAGTATTACCAAATGTTGATTTATCTTTTTATACCATAAAGGCAGTGGGCAAAGGAAAGAGAGGAAGAAGGAATGGGTGGCAGTCAATATTTAATTATGCTCTATGTGTTTATTTTTAGTTAAGAAAATAAATGATAAAAAAGTCAAATGTTTGAGTTATACGATAATTATTTCCAAACTCATAAAAATAGTTTTGGCTCTCTCTTCAACAATATATCGAATGATCCAAGGTAGAATATACTTGGTAGGGCACAAAATGGCAAAAAAAGGCCCATTTTAAAAGTTTAATGACTTTTTCCAATTCTCATCTGAAGATAAGGGTCAGCTCTCCACACCCAGATAGGGTAGAATCATTTGTGGCAGAACAACACTCCAGGCAAGAACAAGAGAAGTCAGATTAAATTAAAAAGCACCTGTTTAAAGACACCAGAGGGCTGCTGTTGCCACAGTGACCTGAGTGGCTAAGATTCTGGAGCGGGGTTACCTGGAGAGAGGTGATTTGAAGATCTGCAGTCATTTTTCTCCCTGAGTTTTAAAGACTCAAGCCATGGGCAAGGGACTGAGAAATCAGGCTGTGACTATGCAGAGGGCTCCTTGTGGAGGACAGAGAAATCATCTAAGCTGTTGGCAGTGATGCAAGGCTAAAGTGACAAAGTTGGGAACTTGAGGTTTGTTTCCATCTCAAATCATGTGCTAAATCCCAAACCTGTACAAGGCTTTAAGTTAAAAAGTAAAGCCCGAAAACCTCTGAAAAGAAGAGTGGAGTTTTCCCAGTCTTACGATGCTGAGGAGACAAACACTAGCACACAGGACCTGCCAGGAGCAGGGCTCTAGTGAACACTTCGGCCCTCAGTCTGGGAAGCCTCATCAAAAGTCAAGGGTGAAGCACAAGCAGACCAAGACTTACAGAACCTCCACCCGGCCTCTGTGGGAGACAGTAAAGCATTTCAGACAGAAATGAACTAATAGGAAATATTTTATGAAGTAGGAGAGAAAAGGGATAATTGGTTAAGTGATAACCTTAAACAGGCAAGAAAAGATGTGAACTAGTATAGGAATAGAGAGGCTGTCCTTAAACAGAAGCATGTAGCCGAAAAGAAATAAAATGGAAAAGGCAGAGCATATGGGTACAAATGCTGTAGGCTGGTGGATGACACGGTCGGGACAAACAGAAGGTCTTTTTTCAGTTGGGGAGGAGAGGTTGGATATCTGAGGGGAACGGAGAAGAGATAAAATAGTCTTCTGAAGGGGAGAGTGAATATACTAACAAAAGGCAAGAAGACTGCCAGGTAACACCAAGGGCCTACTTGAAGACAGCGGTCATGAACTTATGGTGAGTTCAGTTGGCAAATTTGTGTGATTTTCTCCTGCCATATAAAGTTGTGAAGGTGCAGAACAGGCAGAAGGTTAAACTGACAAGGCTTACGTTTTGCTAGGTGAGTAGGACAAAGGAAGAGGATGCCAGGAGAACTGAGGCTATATTTTGTGCAAGTTGGTGATAATTATGGTGGGTGATGGAAGGTAAGCTAGACAGAGAGGGAAGTAAGGACATGAGGGCTTTAAAGGATAGGAAAAGAGGCGGTGGGGTTAATAGAAATAGGTGCCAGCTGAGTGGAAAAAATTGCTAGAGTCAGAGTTCTAGAGTAAGTGACCTGGAAAGTTAGTAAACGGTGGTCAGAAAGTGGGATGCTTGAAATTGAGATTGATAATGACCAAGAATAGGATACGCCATAGGGTGGATGGCGGAAGTACTGTAGAGCACATGAAGACTGGAGGAGAGAAATTGAAGGAGATGAGAGGCCAGGATATTGAAAGGATCATCTACACAGATATTTAAATCATCAAGGATTACGACAGGCATAGGCTGAAGAAAGTGACAGTGAAGTAGATCCTAAAATCTCTAAGAAATGAGGGCAGTTACACAGGAGTGTGCACATGACTGCAACAGGAGTGTGTACGGGTGGGACGGTCTGATGCTCATGCTTCAAAGCTGGAGATGTTTAGAGAGGAGAGAGGAACAGTGATCTACAGACACTAGTGAGGAACAGGCCTCCGAGTGCAGTAACTGCTGAAGGAGGGAGGACAGTCCCCAGCGGAGGCGGTGTCCTCAGGGAGGTGATCAGGTTTCCATGAGGGCAGGAGGGGGTAAGTCACATACAGAAAAGAATACACTCATCATGTGACTCATTTATCAATGTTTACTAAAAGGCGCTGAATTAGGCACTGGGGATAAAACAGTAATAAAGACACGATCTCAGCCCTCACAAAACTGCAACTCAAGTAAGAAGTCTCATATAAAAATGATTACTTTAAAGAATATAACTAAATTTTTCTAACAAGCTAACAGTTTTATTAAGAAATGAGGATGCATGTATTTGAAGAATGATATAACAAACTATGTGATTATTTTAATATATCTAATCACTGTGGTATTAATTATATGCTAAAAACTAATTTGAATATAGAAAATGCGGGATAAAGTCCTTTTTTAATGATAAAGAAAGAGGAGGAAATGGTAAGTCTATGCTTTCACAGACACACGCGGTTACCTGAGACAAAGCAGCATCCCGCTCTTCTATTACGGCATTCATTTCTTCAGCAGTTATTCTCTTTTTACATTCCTTGGTCTTGTAGATTCTATCCACAATTATAGCTCCATTCTTCTGAATAGCTATCCCTGTGTCTGCATTGTTTATTCTGTTCAGTAATTCCTGTAATGTCTACCAACACCATTATATGTTAGTCAGACATGAAGTTTTAATATATTTTATTTAATATAGGGTTTTAATTAATAGGCACATGTGAATTGTAAATTGACTGAGTGAAGTTATTGAATTTTCATATTGCAGCAAAGATGTACATTATTAATGTGTCAATTCTTCTTTTTCCCACATCTTAGTTCTTGAAACCCACTCAATCGAACTTAAGCCTCTAAGATATAAGACTGACATCAAGAAATCTCCTCAGAGAATGGCTTACCATGTCATTTTCTTCAGGGTTAATATTTTCTAGCCTAGAAAAAAGGGACACAGAAAGCCTGATCAGTAGCATTTCCTTAGTGCAGCAAAATGAGTTCGCTTTTTAAATCTTTAGAACCTCAAGTAATTTCATTCGACTAGTCTTTAGAGTCAACCATGACACTGAACATATTAAAGTGCCACCTGCTCGACTCCATCTTTCAATAACGCTCCATGTCTTCTGCACTGACTTCAGACTGTTAAGTTATTAATGTTTACTGCTGTATATGACTACGAGGATCAACTGTTCATATGTGCTTAGATGAGGAGAGTTCCCCAGTGATAGAAGCACTCATTCTCATCACTGTATTTATTCCTGGACTCTCAATTCCCACCAGAAACTGTATTTCCTCTCCTTTTTGGACAACATCACAAATAAAACATGGCAAGTATTTTTATTACAAAGTTTAACTATGTTTCCTCAAAAGCAGTGGAAAATAATTACCACTAAATTTGACCTGAAAAATCTCCTGCTGCTACCTATTTGTTAAAACAAATATACTATAAAGAAAAGCTGATCAAAATTGGACCACAGTTTTAGATGTCTAATGTTATTTTCTCTCTTTCATTACAGATATAGAATTATTCACTTTAAAGACAAAGAAAGTAAATTGGTTCCCTCATAAATGCATTTTGTCTTATAAGAGTCATAGTGCTTGCTGAAATGTTTGTCGATGTTGGTGAACTGAAGAAATGCAGCAAAGGTAAAGACAGAAGTTCTAAACGACGTATCTTAGAAAATGTCTATAGTATAATTTAGGCAACCGTTAAATTGGGTAAGTTAAATGAAAAGCCATAATGAGTATTAGTGAAATAATGTAGATTTTAGAAATGGTCTCAATTATTTTAAAAGTTTACTAAAAAGTTTAGATGTCCAAGTTCCTGTTTTCTTGAGTTTTTCCCCCCATTTCTGTGCTTCTATAATTTAATATTTACCACAAAAAAAAGATACTAGGAAAAGATAATAAAGACACTTAATAAATTTGTTACAAAATTGTTCCAAACTCCACAGTTCAATGAAATCACTACATTCATGGAGAGAAAGTATAAATTTTAGAACACTGCATTTTAACAGAAAAAAATAAACATATATCAAAAACCTATTTCTACACATAACTTAAATAGTATAAGTTAACAGGAAGGTTATAGTAATTTTGAATTATATATACTTAATGTATCTTAAACTACTAATGTCCACTTGGATTCACATTTCAATAAGGGCAAATACTCTCATCTTTTATCTTTTTCTCCTAAAATAAATCAATAGTTTTTAAATATCCTGCTTCATAAAATCTTGTTCCACAAGAATTAGATAATCATTTCTTTTTTACACAATTAAAACATACAGTGGAAAAGTATAAAAGGACAAAATTCTTACACTTACTGATTATCACGTAAAGTATTTGAAGAACATCAGTAGCATCTAACCATCAGTTACTGGTTGGCTAAATATGATTTTTAAGGAAGCCATATGTGGTGAGGAATATTTACCTTAATGTTGTTCTTTTTAGATGAAATCAGACTAAGAGCTGATTATGGCAGTTTCCAAAGAAGATTCAATTTAAATTTTTATAAACTTCAGTTAATTTATTAAACTTGGTAATTTAAAATGTGAAAAGATACATGAAAATTAAACATTTAGGTTGGCAGATTACTGGGAACTTTTGCAAACAAAAAATTTAGTTCAGTTATAAATCTCCCTTTTTTATTTCAAAGAATTACACACGATCAGGAAGAAAACAACAGTGTAGGCAGGTTACCTAATTGATATATTCCAAATAATCAACACAATAAAAAGTGTATGGAATTTCTATGTAATACTTTTATAAGTTTTTTTCAGGTACTGCAATGTGAAGAGTTATTACTTTAAGGAGAGGCAAATAATGAGTTTAAATGTTTACATTAACATCTTTCAAGAGGGGACAGTTAAGGTAATTGTATTTAGTCTAATATTAAAATTCCCTGCTAATAACTAAAATTTCTAAAAACCTAAAGTCAAATTTTCTTATCTTTATACTAGATCCTTGGGACATGAATTTAGCATTCCAACTATAAATAACTTATGTGACTGCCCTTAAAAGTACATAATATATATATTGATTTATAATTTTCCTGAGGAATGAATTTGAATCATGTTTTGGTTTAAGTGTGCTAGGTCTGAGATGCAGGGCATGCATGAGCCAAGTCAACCACTTAGCATCTGGATCTCAATTTTGCTTTATTATTATCCTTTATAATTGACGTAAATATATGATAAATGGTCATTAAGACAAAAATAAAACTTTAGTAAAAATGAACAAATGGTTAATTTAAGATGTGAAAATTTACATAGAAACAGGTAACTTTCAATACAAACATGAATCTGGAAAGAGAAAACGCCAATACTTATATTTCTCTATTTGTATTTCTTTAAAAATCTCAGGAAGTGGTTATCACAGATATCAAAGATCAACTAGATCATAATTTAGTCTCAACCAGATGATATAGAGCAGGGATCAGCAAAGTTTTTCTGTAAAGGGTCAAATAGTATTTTAGGCTCTGCCATACGTTCTCTGTCGCAGCCAGTAAACTCTGCCTTTGTAGGGCAAAAATATCCATAGACAATATGTAAATGAACAGGTGTGGTTGTGTTCCAATAAAACTCTATTTACAAAAGCAGGTGGAGGGCTGGAATTGCACCATAGGTCCTTACTTTGCTGATCCCTGATATAGAGTATCGAAAAATGAGACCAGTTCTTTGATGTTAATACACTGTAAGTGCCAATTAAGTATACTTGACATATTTTTCTGAGCTGGATCACTCAAAATCTAGTTAAAGAGTAATCATCAGAAAAAGTGGTTTTCAGAAAATTAAATTCAGTCCTACAATAAATACATCACTTACTGTATCACTTAAGACAAACAACCTACCTTTAGAAAAAAGACAATTTGAAATAGCTATACAACGCATTCCATTTTCTATATAAAATGACTTTTCAGGTTTAAGGTTTACTAGTAGCATACACAACAGATAAAGCTTTACCAGTTCAATAAAGACTTAAAGTAATAGTTGGTGTTATATGAAATATTGCAGACAAAATATGAATTATATATCATTAATATGGGTTTACAATTATACAAAAGAATTTCAACCTTTCCTAAACTCTAAATTATGCCTACAACAGTCTAACTAGACATAGTCATGATAATTAGTAAGAATTTTGCTCAAGTAAACGTCTACGGGCTCAAGTTTCAATTGATTTCCTATACCATGCAAATTCTGACTGACAACCTTGCACTCTAAGTGAAAAGACCCATGCATGAAATGTCACATTTCTTGATTTATCCCTAAATCAGTCAATACCACCTCTTTCCTTTCTGAACCTATAGTCATTCACCTTGTTCAATGGGAAGAAGCTAAACTTTGACCTCAAATGATAAAAATCAAATCAAAAGAGATTAGTGATTGGCTAATCACAAAATTCTAAATTGGTTTTATTCTCTAAGTCTCAGTTTTACACAGTGATACCCATAGTATGTTAAAAAATATACCAAAAATAACAAGAGACTGAAAAAAAAATATCATGATCTCAAAAGTTAGAATATACATACACAAACAGGTCTATATTAGTATGTATATGTTAAGTCATTTTAACTTGAATCTTTCTTATTTTTTTCCTAGTTTTGGACAAAAGTAAAAAAGAAAAAAAAATTGAAAATTCAAGGGATAAGAGAAGGCAGAGAAGTGGCAGAATAATCAGACAGATATTATAACAGAAAGATGCAAAGTAGATCAAAGTGGCAAGGACAAGAGAAAAAAAAGCCAGACGGAATTTGAAGATTATAGGAAGCAAAAAACAGGTATTCAAATAAAAAGAGATGTGAAATAATGTATATAATTTCAACCCATACTCAATGCCTTCAAATATGCCTTTCAGTTAAGCAAAGCTCAGTGATAAATTGGTTCTGTCGTAACAAGAACTTAGTATAAAATGCACTATTGAAAGCTCAGAACTTGCAGATTTCAGCTGAGTGGAAAGGAACCTCCACAGTTCCAATTACAACTATGCTTACATGCTATTATTTTTTGTTGTTGTTCTTGCTTTTTATGTATGGTTCTTCCTGATTCCTAGTCTATAACACAGTAGGAGCTGACTATAAACTGTTCCTAGGAACCAATAATTCTTCATATCAATTACTATTATTTTAAGTATTTATGTAATTATTTACTTAATGTCTATCTTCTTGACTAAACTGGGACCGAACGCTGTGTTCTGAGCAAATAGCACTGTATCCAACACATAGTATATATTCAATAAATATTTATTGAATGGATTAATTAACTAAAAGAAAAGGCTTGGGATTGAGTATTTTCTTTTTCTCCCTTTTCCATTCTCCCTTAATACAAATGCTACAAAGAACAAAATGAAAACAAGCTCTGCCTCAAGCACACTAATTTGAACATATTGTAATAAAAACTGTAACAAATATATGTACAAATGAAAGCAGACAGACAATGGAGGGTTAAAAATCTAGGGAAGAAGGATCGGCTCAGTTTACATCCTCATCAATTAAAGAGACAGAGTGAACAAAACTAAGAGACCAATTTAATAGGGGTTCTGAGGAAGAAGTTTTGGTTGGGATATATGTGCAGATGGTTGTGCCAATGATCAGGATAGGGGATGAAGGAGGATCAGGTATTAAGAATGAATTAATAAATCCCATTTTGGATATGCTATGTTTGAGATACCTGTGTAAATCTGAGATAGGCAAGTCCTACAATGTGTAACTGATGGACTGTGACTCTCTGGACAAGTAGTCAACCACTCAAAAGTTTTTTCACCTATAAAGCATGAGCACCTACCTCAAGGAGTTGTGACATTGTATAAAAAACTGATTTGTTATCTTTTGGGAATGAATTTGATTTTTGAAAAGCCAGAATATCTATATAGAAGCAAATTTCATGAATAAAATTGGTGATCAATCTAGGTAACAAGATTTATGGTCATAAATTCCATGTAAATATAGCACTGTGCAGTAGCTGATAAACTGAATGTAACAGTGCTTACAAATCTCCAAAGAAGAGTTCTAAAGTTACAATGCAAGCAATACTTAAATAAGAAAAACGCTATCTACTTTGAAAAGTATGTTTAAAAACATTTTGGCCCTAGCAAGTGCTTTTGTACATATAAACAAACTGATTCTAAAAGGCATATGGAAAGACAAAGGTACTGGAATAGCCAAAACAATTCTATAACAAAAAAGCAAAATGAGAGGGCTGACATTATCCGATTTCAAGACTTACTATAAAGATTCAGTAATCAAGACTGTGTGATATTCACAAATGGATAGACACATAGATCAATGGGACAGAATAGAAAGTCCAGAAATGAACCCATACAAATATAGTCAACTGCTTTTTGACAAAGGTGCAAAGGAAATTTAACGGAGAAATGATAGCCTTTTCAACAAATGGTGCTGGAATAAATGAATGTCCATATGCAAAAAAACCTCCATAAGTACCACACATCTTACACAAAAATTAACTCAAAATAGATTACAGACCTAAATGTAAAACATGAAATTTATAACTTCTAGAAGAAAACACAGGAGAAAAATCTGTGTGAACTTACATATGGCAATGAGTTTTAGATTCAATACTAAAAGTACAATCCATGAAAGAAAAAAAAATCAATTAATTGGATTTTATCAAAATTTAAAACTTATGTTCTGCTAAACACACTGTTAAGAGAACAGAAAAACACAACATGGACTGGAAGAAAATATTTGAAAACCGCACATACCTGATAAGGGACTTACATCGGACTATATAGAGAAATTTTAAAGGAAACAAGAAAACAAACAATCCAATTTGAAAAACTGGTCAAATATCTAAACAGACACTTTATCAAAGAAGATATACAGATGGCAAGTAAACATATTAAAAGATGCTTAATATCAACTGTCCTTAGAGAATGGCTAACATCCAAAGGAAGAAACAAAACAAAACAAGAATGACAGTTCCAAATGCTGGTAAGGATGGAGAGCAATAGAAACTCTGATTCATTGCTGATGGGAAAGCAAAATGGTACAGCCACTTTGGAAGAGAGCTCGGCAGTTTTTTCTAAAGTTAACATAGATTTGACATGTCCCAGCAATCACACTACTAGGTTTAGCCAACTGATTTGAAAACATATGTCCACACAAAACCTGTATGTGAATGCTTATAGCAACCTTGTTCAAAATTGCCAAAAATTAGCGAAAAAGGAATCACCAGGAGGCCAGAGGATCCTAGGACAGAATGCAGACTACAAAAAGGAGTCTGGTTACATTTCAAATATATGGCATAACCTCACTTAAAGAGACAATCTAAGCAACTTTGGAAAGTGGTATTCTGATTGAAAACTATAAGACTAAAGACTAAAGGAACTATACATCACCAGTGTACTCTAGCTGGTAAAGTTGTTTCTCATGGGGCTATGGGTTAATGATTCTGACAGTGTTATAATGTATACTGGGGTAGAACAAAAAAGTAAATGGATGGTGGGGGGTGGGAGCCAGGTTTCTTACTGTTGGAGAGGGAAATTACACATAAGAGAAAGGGGAAAGCTAGAATGAATTATGTGGTACTGGATTAGAATCAGGGACAGCAGTACGAATTCAAGGTTAGCTTAATAAAGATACAGATGGACAGACACATAAATAATTACAATGTGTTGTATGTATCAGTTAGAATACATACATATATTTCCTGGCTTTTTCTGCTGATTAGGCCAAGAAGTAGTCGCTCCCAGCAACAATGAGCACATGTGGCATCCAGATCTTGGTTTCTAATACCATTTTCCAGTAAAATGAACCAGGGCTCCTTTGAGGAATGGTTGATTCTAGGGATGGGGCACATCCCTATAAATTATGACCTTGGAGCATCTTGTGGTGCCAGAAAGTATTCAAAAATCAAAAGGAAGGGGACACGTTGAAGGGATATAGGAGGTAAACTGAAAGAGCTTCCAACGGCCAAAGCTAGAACACTCCAAGCAACAACATAGTAAAAGACATAGTATTAAGATTATAACCCAAAGTATTAAGTAAATATCAATGAATCCATACTGACATAAATAACAAAATAAATAAACAGAGGCAGAAGAGACAAATCTCCTGTACTGAAGAATTACAAATAATTTACGTAGATACTCTCCCCTGTGGGAAGTAGAGCTCAATTAACCTCCCAGCCCACACTCCCACTCCTCATCCTTGAGAATGGGCTGCACTTAAGGGATTTGCTTCAAAGAATAGCATATGAAAGGGGAATGTGGGTAAGTGAATTATAGTGGAGAAACATAGCAAGCACTACCTCGGCCAGGTGATCAAGATTAATATCACTGGTGGTAAATCTTGTTAATAACATATAACCTTGAAATGATGTGATGGGAAGGGCGCTTTACTCCTGTAGTCAAAAAACCAATACCTCAGTGTAATCACGAAAAAAACTTCAGAAAAACTCAAATTGAGAGACATTCTATAAAACACATGATCAGTACTCCTGAAAACTGCCAAGATCATCAAAAACAAGGAAAGTCTGAGAAAATGTCACAGACTCAAGTAGGCAAAGGAGACATAGTGACTAAATATATATGGAATCCTGGATAGGATCTTGGAACATAAAAAGCACATGAGAGAAAATTAGTAAAATCTGAATAAAGTGTGGAGTTTAGTTAATAGTTATGTGACAATGTTGCCTTTTCCCCTGTGACATATGTAACATAGTAATGTAAGATCTTAACAATAGGCAAACTGGATGAGGGTCATACGGGAACTCTGTACTATCTTCACAACTTTTCTGTAAATCTAAAACTATTCTAAAATAAAAAGTTTATCTGGAAAAAAAAGGAAGTCCAATGGCGAAGTGAAATCTGAACACAGAAATCTATTTATTCCATCATATAACCACATGAACAAAGATAAAAATTATTCCAACAGTAAAGGAAGTAGGGCATCATGTAGTAATTTTTAAAAGTAGGGACAGGTAGAGGGTACAGAGATGATGATTTTGACCAGGTACGCCTTTTACTTTTAAATGTGAAAATAGGTATTGAGAAAAGACGTGAGCTCACCAAATCCTGAGACTTTTTCACTAGTACCACACATGTTGGAAATAACCTGAGAGACCAATGAGATGAGCAGACAACCCAGAGAAAAGTAAGGGAAATCCTTCCTGAGTAGAAGCCTGCATTATCTTCACAGAAGAAGCAAGAATCACCAGGGCTGGCCATTTTCTACTACACTGGTGCAACAAATAAAGCCTAAAAGTAATACTCCGTGGAATCAAGATACACACAAGACCAGATGGTGTGAACCTTCGGTTCAAGACACCAAACAAAATCCCCTAAGTAGAGGACAGAACCTCCAACAAAAGGGGTATACAGCCCCAGGGAGGTCTTCCCAACCTCCATCCCCACCCCACTGTCCTAGGGCTATACAGGAAGGTGGCCAAAAAACAATATCTAGCCAAGAAACTGCAGCTCAGAGGTGAAGGCAAATAGGTTTCAAATAACAACGAATGTTTATCAAGGAAAATTTAATTGCACGGTATCAGAACAAAGAAAAGTTCTTGACAATTCAAGCATGAGCAAGATGAAGAGAAATAACATGTCAACAAGAACACACCACAAACAGATGACAAAACATCACGCAAAAGAGATACAGATCATAACATAAAAGATAACACCATCCAAAGGAAAGAAGAAAATTTTCCTATTAGTCTTTTTTTCCCTATCGGTAGCATTTTAGAGTAACATAATAAGAACATGAATTCAATAAAACAAGTTCAAAGAGAAAATGCCGAAACAAAAGAATGGATGAAAAGGGAAATTGAAAACTTAAGGAAACAAGTTAAGGACCATAAGTAAATAAATAAATAAAAATGAACTAGAAAGAGCAAGAAAGGGAATAGTGACCACTGGAATTACTAACATAAAGGAAAGGTTTGAGATGACCACAGTGAATGCAGAGAAAAAGAAAGACATTAAAATAATTATTGAACAGATAACGGATAAGGACAGAAGTGCCCCAGGATAAGAATAACTGGAGTCTCTAAAATAGAAAACCTAAAAAATAGAATAAGAACTTCACAAATCTAAAATTTCCCATGAATCAAAGAGTTCTTAGAAAGGTATGCCATGGTTCCCAAAATGTTATGAAAGAATAATCAACACAAACATCCTGGTTAAGTTCTTCTACTTCAAGAATAAAGAAAGAACCCTTCAAGTATCTGGGTGGGAAAAAAACAAACCACCTATAAGTGAGGAAAAAAACCTCTGATTGACCTCAGGCTCCTTTTCAGCCAAACTCAATGTCAAAAGATAAAAGAGTAACATTTTTACAATGTTTATAATTAAAAAATACTTGATCCAAGAATTTTATTCATAACCAATTTGAGTATAAGGATAACATACAGCCAGTCTGGAGCATATTATATCAGAGGATAAAGTATTTACGAGCCCTTCCTCAAAAAAACTATTTGAAAATGAAATTCAGTTACCGAGGGATTCCCCACAATGAAGAACTCAGGTGTAAAAATGCCACATATGATAAAAGTTCTAGTAATGATTAGTCAATCCTTTTAAATATAAAATTAAGATTACAGGGGGACACTTTGGCTATAGAACCTAACACAAATTTTACAAATATTTCAAAAGTAGAATTTATAAAGAAAAAGGAGTTTAAAACTGCTTATTTCATAGCTGAGAGTCAAATAATATTTGTTTTATTGAAACACTGCTTAAAAAAATACTTGATGATTCCAACATCTTAATGTTTTTCACCATCTCTTTTCTTAAATTTAGAAGGATCTTTAGGGAATTAATATATATTATTGAGACAAAACATTGCATCAAGTTAAAAAATTTCTTGAGTTTCATTTCAATTGATTATTACTCTTAACTTCAAGTAACACTTATACAACACTTACTACAAACCAGGTACTTTTCAATATTTATTAAATCATTAAGTCCTCATAACAACTTATTAAAGTAGGCACTATTTACCCATCTTGTAGACAAGAAACTGAGTCCAAGAGACTCTGAGTAATTTGTTCAAGGCTGCCCAGGTAGGAAGCGACAGAGCCAAGATTCAAAGACAGGTGCCTGGGTCGGGAATCTGTGCTCTTAACCTCTACACTATAATGCCTCTCAAATAAAACAGCATGTAGGGAATGATTTGATTTTTTTTTTTTGCTGAGGAAGATTCGCCCTGAGCTAACATCTGTGCCAATCTTCCTCTATTTTGTATGTGGGCCGCCACAGCATGGCCGTCGACAAGTGGTGTAGGTCCACACCCAGGAACCAAACTTGGCCACCGAAGTGGAGCATGCCGAACTTAACCACTAGGCCACAGGCCATCCCCAAGAATGATTTGACTTTTATCAAATTAATTCTATGTATGCATCCATTCAACCATCAACCACCCATCCTTCCAGATAATAGTGCTTAAGGATATAAGCGAAGAGAAATGCTTGGAATAATGTTTCCCTGTTGATAAAGACAGTTACTTGGGAGTAGTCAGTGTAGAATTTAGGTAAATTTTTTTTGTTTATTTCTATTTTTCAATGAGTTTAATGCTCTATAATGACTCTCTATCAGTCTTCAAACAAAATGAAGCCATTAACCTAAACAAAAAACAAATCACATTACTTAATCACAACTTGAACACCATCAAGGAATCATTTGACTTTTTGTCTCTCTAATGAACCATGTTGTAATTAGTACTTTACAGTGATCCCCCGCCAGAGCCTAGCACAATGTTGGGCAGAGCAAACACGCAACGAGTCCACTGACTGATCTTCATAAAATATTAGATTACTATATTATATCTATCTTACAAGTAACATATTTCTAGGGCCTTTCCACCCAAAGCAAACTCCTTAGACTAGCATCATTTGCATCATCTGAGAGCTTGAAAAAAAGGGACAAGCTCAGGTTTCACTCTATGTCAGGTGCCACTAAGGTTTAAGAGCCACAGCTAAGAGAAGTAAAAAGCAGTGAAGAATAGGAAGGAGCATATTAAGCAAAGAGCAGTGAAAGAACCCAGATAGCTGAAATAAATCAAGAAAGCGATCATAAGAAGGACAGGGAAGAAAAGAGAAGTCACAAAGGAAGGTGGAGTAAGGACATCAACAACAGAAACATGAAGAAGTGAAGTAACTGTACTAAAATGTTGTGTACTTTTTTTCCTTTTTTAGTGACTGTTATCCCTGACATGCAAACTACTAGCATGCCAAAAGTTTTTTAAGACTGTGGAGATATGGAATTTACCAGTGTAACATATAAGAATTGGTAATATTTTTGAATATGCAACCCCCACATAACGCATGCATATAATAAATGCTCCTAATATCATACATAGTTTTAAATGTGTACATACACTTTTAGAGACATTTCCAAATGCTTGGCTCGTGCAATTGCTTCATCTCTCTCCTCATTGGCTAATTGCAGTCGAGACATAATAGCTTCATCACGTTCCCTCTGTGCAAAATAGACTTCTTCAACCAGAGCTACCAAAACATATAACCCGTAATTAATTGGAGAAAATAAAGGAGAAATGCATACTTTTCGCAAAAATAAAAAGCGAAAATAATTTTATTTTATTCAACTGAATTAATATCAATTAATCACTTGAGAAAACATTATTTTAAAACGCTACTGCAAAATTGAGATACCACTCCACACCCATAATAGCAAAACTTAAAAGGTCAGATAATAACAAATATTGTGATCTTATGATATAGAGGAAGCTCTCACATATACTGCAGATAGGTGGATACATTTCTACAACCACCTGAAGAGCAATCTGGCAATGTTTATTACAGCTGAAGATGTGCCTAGCCTACAACCTGGCGTGGTGTGCACGTAGAGAAATTCCTGCACATGTGCACAAGGAAACATGCATAAAAATGCTTATTCCAGCATTGCATAATAGCAAAAATTTAGAAATAATCCACATGCCCAATAACAGAAGGAGGAATAACTAACTATGCATTCAAAATGGAAGATGAATTAACTATGGACAAATGAACAAATCTCAAAAATAAAATTGTGGCAAAAATAGCAAGTTGCAAAGTAAAACAACTCTACCTATTATTTATGAATAGACACAATAAATAAAAATATTCAAATGAGCACGGAAATGATAAATACCAAATTCAGGACAGTAGTTACCTCAGTAGGGTGGTGGAAGGAGAGGAAAGGAAAAGGGATCAGGGAAGAGTTCGCAGGCAGCGCCATGCTGGTGTAGGGGCACCATTTATACAGATTAGGATGCAGATGGCATCATCCAGGTTTGTGCAGCACTGTATAGGCAGCTTTGATGTTATCTGAAATTGTCTTTTCTCAAGCATGGTTTCTACTTGAAATCTTACACAACCTTTAATCTATCACTGCAATGTTAGACAAAAACGGGCTCAAATACCCAAATCAAATAACCAAATGTTATTTATACTGTCAAACCACAAAATAAGCTTAGGAAAATGTTTGAAATGTTCTTTTAATTCATGAAACATTGGGTTTCTGCTAAGATTTGTTATAGATTAATACACAGTTAATCAAGATGGTTATTTTTGTATTATTTAAATTATAGGGGGTAGAAAAGAAACAAACTCTGAGAAAAAATCAACTATATCTTTCCATAACAGAGGATAAAATGGAACATGCAATGGCAAAGCAAAAGCCAAAACCACTTCCAAGAAGCTGAGCCTGAGGGAAGAGAAATATATTCATTCATTCATTCACCAAATATTTATCAAGCTCCTGTGGCAGTCATCTATCCACTTCTAAAGAATATGAATATAGTGGTCCAAAAAGCCCTCACCATCCTGGAGCGTACACTCTATTCCAGAGAGACAGACAGCAGAGAGAAAAATAGGCTGAAAATTAGGTAGGCAGGCAGGCAAATAGATAGATAGATAGATAAAGATAGTAGTAAAAGTTGTGAAGGAAAACAAGGCTGCGTGAGAGAAAAGAGTGATTTGGCAGATGGCAAATAGAGCAGACTATTTTAGAAAGGATAGTCAGAAAATACCTTTTTAAATAAGTGACATTTCAGCACGCTCAAATCAAGGAAGAGAACCCATGTATACATATATTTGAAAGCAGACTAAGCAGAAGAAAAAGTAGCTCAAAGGTCCTAGAAGTCTTAGAGCAAACACGGCAAGGCCAATGTGGCTGTAGTGCAGAGAGAGAGGCTGAGGACCCGGGAGCTCACACTGGGCCTTGTAAGCCACAGCAAGGATTTTGGATGTCATCTAATATGAGAGTACCCATTGGAGGGTTCTGAGCAAGGAAATGACAGCATCACATTTATATTTGAAAAGGAATTCTGGCTTCTGGGTGAGAAATAGTCCATAGGTGGGCAAGCATGGAGGCAGAGACCAGTTAGGAGACTAGTGCAGTAGTCTAAGCAAGAATTCACATCAATAACCCACATAAATGACCGATTCCTTGGAACTTTAAGATACCTAGAAATAAATACATATATGCCATCCTAAAGTTTGCATATTGTACTAAAGGACTTCTAGAATAAGAACAACTTGATCAGATCTATGCTTTAGAAGGAAACTCCCCCAGATTCGCATATAGAGTGGGTGCAGAAGATGTGGGCGTCAGAGGAAAGTTGCAGGTTGGATGGTACATGCCCTATAATCCAATATTAGATTACCGTAATAATCCAGGGAAGAAATGATGAAATCCTGAACTAAGGCAAGGGCAACAGAAATGAAAAAGAAAAAGCAAATGGATTCAATTCATAACAAAAAGGGTAAAATAATAGAACCAGAGAGTTAAGCACGTACTGAATTTTACAGACTGGGCCGGCCCTGTAGTGGCATTTAATTTAATGTCCAATTAAATTTTAAATTTCTCTAAGTTACCCAAATGTATTGTTGAGCCAGATACCATAAAAAGGCAATTTTCTATTATTTCATTTATTTAAAGTTCAAAAACACAAAAGAACGACCTAGTTATTAAACTAAGGATAATGGTTACCTTTTGGAGGTAGTACTGGAAGGGAGGATGAGGGGGACTTCTGGGACACTGGTGATATTTGGTTTCTTGAACTAGGTGCTGGTTACACAAGCGTGTTCACTTTCTGAGATTCACAAAACTGCATAGTTATTTGTGCACTTTTTGTGTTTAGATGTTAAAACTAAATAAAGATTACATAAAAGTAATATATTTATCTAGTTTAAAAGGTGCATTGATTTAAAGAAAAATGTTAAGTGAATAGTAGAAAAAAGTTAGCATATGCGATAAAATTTTTGAAGGTATATGTTACAATTAAATTTTAAGCAACAGAGACTTGTCCTTCTGGTCAAGATGGAATAACAGGATCCAGATTTGCCCTCCTACTTAAAAAAAAATTTTTAATTGACAAAATATATGGGATAACAGCTTTCAAGACTATAAGGAAACAAAGAACAGTGACCTGAGAGAGGAAAACAAATAAGCTGAGCACTATGATTGGCTCAGCTTAACACACTGAAAGAGTTTCCAGGACATGGCACTGGAAGGGAAGAATGCAGGAGGACTCCAGCTGACTCCATAAACTGAGGAGGAAGAGAGAAGAGTCTGGGGAAACCAAAGCAGCTAGAATTCATAACAGAGACTATTAGAGAAAAACAGCTGCAAAGAGAAAACTTTAGAGACGCACGGAAGGTCTTCCTTGGGACGTCACCTAAGTACTGGGTAAACGTGTGCATGAACTAACCCATGCAGGGGAAAGAACCATCTGAAAGGATTAGAGGCAACATGTCCCAAGCTCCACAAAAACAGAAATAGTGCATGTTTCCAATAGCCAGACTGGAAAACCTCTTGAGTCATGAGGTACTAGATGGTGTACACAAAGGGGACTTGCCCAGTAGTGTGGATTAACTAACCCTAGACTAAACACTGCTCTGGTAACATCTACATTATCTTCAAAGCACAATCCAAAAGGAGCGACTTGTTTCCAAGAAATGTAAGTACATCTCAGAACAAAGCTCAACAATATTTTATAAGAACACAAAAATAGCCAGCTCCCAAAATGGCAAAATTCATCATGGCATCCAATTACCAGCCATGCAAACAAGCACAAAATTGGGACCCATAACGAGAGAGAAATTAATCAATTGAAACCAACCAACATTTTTGTCAGCCGACTAATATATAACCTTGTTTTATGTTTATTTGTTTGAAGACACTTTATTTAATACATATTGTTGATTTATTAACACTGAATTCACGGCCAACAGCACTATAACTAATGCCTGAACAAAGCTTATCTAACACACATCTTCTCCATAAGGTACATCACAGCCTTCTTGAGCTTAAGGAACAATAGATTGCATTTCAGTACTACACCTGGGGGCTGTTTTAAAGTGAAATCACCAATAAAAGGCATAAAAACGCAATAAATGTGACAATAAATCAGCTGCAAAAAGGACACTTGTCTAAAATGTAAGCCAAAACAAAAAGGCAGAGTGTGGCCTTGATGACCATGTTGTTTTTCTTTTCTTGGTTTATCATCTCGGTAATTTTGATTAATTTTTTAATGGTAAACCAACCCTGCATTCCACAAAATGAATCACAGTCCCAAATGCAAAACCTAAAACATAAAACTTCTGGAAGAAAACCTCTGTGACTTTAGGTAGGCAAAGATTTCTTAACTATAATACCAAAGCATAACCCATTTTTAAAAAACTGATAAATTGAACTTCAATTTAATTCAATGAAAATTTTGCATTCTTCAAAAGACACTGATAAGAAAATGAAAAGACAAGCCACAGACTGGAAGGAAATAACTGCAAAGCATATATGTGATAAAAGACTTGCATCCAGACACAATCCTAAAAACTCACAAAGCTCAACAATAAGGACATGAAAAACCCAATTAAAAATGGGCAAAAATCTTGAACGCTTTAGCAAAGCAGATATATTGATGGTGAACAAGCACAAGAAAAGGTGCTCAACATCCTTAGTCACCAGAAGTGCAAAAAGCTTACGAGACCATCACCACATGCCTATCACTATGGCTAAAATGAAAGACTGAAGACGTTGCTAAGAACGGAGAGCAACTGGATCTCACACACTGCTGGTGGGAACGTTAAGACAGTACAACCATAGTGTGTCAGCTTCTTAAAGTAAACATACACCTACCATAAGATTCAGCTATTCCACTCACAGGTATTGATCCAAGGGAAATTAAAGCATATGCCCATACAAAGACTTAAACACAAACATTCATAGCATCTTAATTTATAATAACCAAAAACTAGAAACAACCCAAATTTCTATCAAGAGATGAATGAATAAACCACCTATATGACAAATTGTGCTGGAGCAACTGGATACCCACTTGCATAAAATCAAATGCTTTCAATCGACAGTTCAGATAAGGTTAAGACATCCTCGTTATGCACACAGCTTTTGGAAGAACTGTACTTTTCAGCACAATTTCCGTAGTTTTCTCCTCAAGGCAGTATCATTACCCCTATGTGGCTTTCTGTGGCTGTACTATTCTGCTACCATGTGTAATTTATCACCTTGTTTTCAAAGAAACTTCTGTCCATAATGTAGGACAGGATAATGAGTTTTACTTTCCCCTTCTAATGGTATACAATCTGCCTCCAGGAGGGATACTCATAACACCTGAGAGAAAGCAGTGTGGTCTATTACAAAGAATATGGGCTTTGATTCAGATCTGAGATGTTATCATACTAAAGTCAGGCAAGTTGTTTTTGTATACTTTTAAAATTATTTTAGTCGCATTTCAGGTGTATAACATGGATATAATACCACCATTTATGGTTGTTAGAAAAAAATAAATAATATATGAAAGCTCTTGAGCAAAAAAGTGGATTCTCAACAAATGTTAGTTCCATGTCATCACTACCATCTCCACCCTCAATCCTCAGACTCACAATTTGGCTTTATTTCTGGACAGATTAAAAATGTGATTTTGAATAATTTGGATCGTTTATATATATGAAAAATACTATTCAAAATTCCTCACTTTTCAGCCTTTTTCATTGGCATGCAAAAATTATAAACGGGAACGGAAAGAAAAATTATTCAGAACCCATTCTATATCATACACTGCACACTATAATGACAATGGTTTGTACAAAATATCATGATATTCTAAGATATCTTTAAACATTTATATTATAAAACATTTCTCACTTGTTGGTCAGATAGGATGGACAAAATGATGCTAAACAGTGATCTAAGTACAGATTAACATGCACATCATACTGCCTTGAAATATCCCGGCATATCGAAAGAATCAAATACTAATGACTAAACTTCAAATGCCAGCGGGCTTCCTATCACTTCTGTAAAGTGTGCGAGATCTTTATAAAGTGACATTTAATGTAAGCTGTGTTCCACTTTACATACAATAACACGTGATGAAAGAGGTAAAGCTAGCAGTATGAAGGGCGTTAGTAAGAAGTCTAGTTATCTCTATGCTTAAAGGTAAAAGCTTTACACCAAGGGCTTATCTGGTCCTGTGTGACCAAGAGGAAACATTTTTTCCTCTATAATGCTGTATCAACTCAAAAGATGTAAATAACGTGTGTATTTAAAGGAGACTGCCTTCCGAGTATTCTAAGGTTAAGTTTTAAAATGCCATAAAACACACACATGAAATCTGATTATACATTTTATAAATGCTAAATTTTTCCAAAATAAAGGCATTACTGAATGATAATTTTTAACACTTATTACGTGAAATTTGTTGATTATGAAAAGTCTCATTCTCTCTAGAATTCAGTACTTTTAAAGGATCAATATGCAACCCTCAAACATTTTTAGTAAAGAAAACTTAATTGTAAACACTGAGCTTTTCCAAGGTAGATGACTATTACAAAGTTCACTAGAAAATCAATATAGCATTTTAGTTGGAATTTGCTCATTAAACACCCACAGCTCTAATGCAAATTATGATGGAATGAATAAAGCAAATACGCATGCTTCTTTCTTTTTATTAAATGTAAAATCTACTGTTAATTGCATCTCGTATGTCATACAAACTTTTCTCCTTAACTATTAAATAGAAGCTTTAACAAAAGTCATTAGAGATTCTCTTTCTTTGACTTGAATAAATTTCAATATTTGTTCAGTAAAGGTTCACAGCAGTTAAATTACATTAACAAATATTATTAGCTACTATGTAAGCCAACCAAGTAAAATACTTATATTGTAGGTAAAACAAATCATTGGGTGTTTACAATAATATTTGGATATCTCCATTTTTAAACATGGCTATCAAATATCCTATAATTCTTAGTCAAATGAGAAACATTCAGAGAGGATCACCCCCGTCCCCAAATACTCAAATTTGTTTAGTAAGCTAATTGTTTTCTAATATGGGCCAGAGTAAATATGAAGAAGCTGAACCATACTAAGTATGAGTTTATTGAGTCGAGACAGAGTACATATTTTCTTAGTAGAACCCAAGTCTATTGACAAACCCACATTCTACACTTCTCAAACTACTTTTAAAATACAGAAGAAGTGAGACAGTATATTGGAAAACATTCTCGTTTAAACATTAGATCATGATTCTCTAAATAACATAATTTGGAGGATACACATTTCCCAGGAAAAATAATCCATTTGTTAACATCCTCAAGGTAGTTATGTAAACAGAAAAGGCTTAACTAAAGAGAGGGAAGAAGAAATCATTAGGATATGAATTTGAAACATATAAAATAATCACTGATTACAATTCACGTTCCAGAATTCTAAGCAAAAAATATAATACAGATAATAGCTTTGTAAAAGACAAGTCTTTGCTATATATGAAAGAATTTCAGATTGTCTATCTATTACTGCTTTATATGATGTTAAATGGCTTCCTTGCAAATATGACCATTAGTGCTTATGAAACAACCACATATATATTCCAGAACCATAAACATTACACTACGCTTTTAATTTCCTTAAAACTCGTAATTTCGGGCCTGGCCCGGTGGCATAGTGGTTAAGTTCGTGCACTCCACTCTGGCGGCCCGGGGTCTGCGGGTTTGGATCCCAGGTACGGACCTGTACACTGCTTGTCAGGCCATGCTGTGGTGGCATCCCCTATACAAAGTGGGGGAGGATAGGCACAGATGTTAGCTCAGGTCTAATCTTCCTCAGCAAAAAGAGAAGGATTGGTAATGGATGGTAGCTCGGGGCCAATCTTCCTCACCAAAAAAAAAAAAAAAAACAACTGTAATTTCTCTGGGGCCAACCCAGTGGCGCAGTGGTTTAGTGCGCACGCTCTGCTTTGGTGGCCTGGGGTTCATAGGTTCAGATCCTGGGCACAGACCTACACACCGCTCATCAAGCCATGCTGTGACGGCATCCCACATACAAAATAGAGGAAGACTGGCACAGACGTTAGCTCAGGGACAATCTTCCTCAAGCAAAAAAAAAAAAAAAATGTAATTTCTCTCTCTTTGCATAAACTGGTTATAGAAAATTTAAACATAGATGGTAAATGCCCCACACCAGTAGAAAATTAACCAATCTACTCCAAGTAGTTTGATGCTTCTATTTCTGGCATTATAATGCTAGACTCAACTTATTACTTTAGAACTTCTTTTACACACCAGACTATTATGTTTTTCTAAAAATGGATTTGAATATTCAACATTTTATATGACTATTTTGTAAATAACTTTTTCTGATTAAAAAGTAATACGGACTCATTATAAATTGTGGAGGCAAATATTTTACATAATTTTGTAACTTTCTGTATATATTTCAAATAAACAGAATATGTTCCTATATTCTTTAGTATTCTTCAAAAATATACAATAATGCATGAAATTTTATCATTTGGACACGCCATATTTGATTAAACTAAGATGCTCCTAATATCAGATTTTACATTCCCAATTATTCACTATGTAAACAACACCATAATGAACATCTTTGTACACAGACCTTTATGTATATACATAGCTAATTACTTAGGAAAACCCCTACAAGTATGATTACTACATTAAAAGTCAGCTTTTTAAGCTCTTAATATACACTGTAAAATTTTCCTCTGTAAAGTTGCTATAAATTTATACTTACCAACAGTATAGAAATTGCTAAAAATTAATTAGAAAATTAAACAAATTAGTAAGTGTAAATAGCAAAATCTTAAAACAGAAACTTTTTTTGCAAAACTCTCAATTATTAAATACATGTATTTATTTAGTGCAGATAACTCTTAGACTATAAAAGAACACTTCCTAGAAATATGCTCTCTATTTACATTTAATACGTCTGATATCAGAGCTACAATTTTTAATGTGAAAGAGATAAGCTTATTCCTGAAGTATTAAAATCAGTATCAATTATTTTATGTACTTTTGAAATACAATTTTAAGAAGTATTTAAATTATTTTCTGCACAAAATATCTATTTTAAATTTTAATAAACACCAATATGAAAATTCTGTGAAATATAACTGTTACCTAAACTTTTTCCAAGATCATTTCTATTTTAGAATTAAACAGGGGGAAAAAGTCTTAATCTTTTTCTGAAAAGTTTTCTGTTATTTTAATGTTTTAAATATCCTAATTATAGGATATGCTCTCAAATGCTTGATCATGCTAAATTCCACAGTATGCCATATCTAATAAAATATTTCCAATTGTTGGTTATTGTAATGCATAATGGTTTCTCTGTTTACTCAATGTTTATTTTGTTTCTTCCAGAAAAATACAAACTTTTCTAGGGGGAGAGTTTACAAAATTGGCCATAGTCTACCCTCAATCATTATTTGACCTGGCACTTGTCATGGTTAATCCTGATCCATACCCATGGGATTCTGCTGTCAAAGATAATAATATAATCAACATTCTACCTATCAATATTTCTAACTGCTGTATTTCACAGAGACGGGCCTTTTTGTTTTTATCTGAAATGACTGGTCATATTCTTAAAATCCTTTTTCCTTCCAAAGTAAAATATATAGAGATATATAGGTATATAGATAATGCTCCATTATAATTTAATACTGTTAAGGCATTTAAGTGTTAAATTAAAGGTTATTATGTTTTATTAATGCCCATTATATACACAGAAAAATGGGATTCCAATGTATATTATTTCTTAAAAGTAAATACGTCATTTTCTATTCTTCTGATATATAAAACTCACTCTTGTTCTTCTTAATCATTAGATGGTCAACATCATCTGACATATGGTATATGGTAACAAATAATTTTTTTATAAGAGAACACTGTAAATATTTTCTATTACACAACTTTTATTTTTCCATGTTAATTAGTTGGGATGTCTTAACATATTTGCTATAATGGTAGATTACATATCTATACTTTCAATATTTACATGTTAACTTAATAGAAAAACTTAAGTTGTAAGTTTCAGGGATTCTATGTTCTGACGCTTTGGACAATCACAATTAAACTCCTCTCCCCCCTACCAAAAACAAATTAACATTCTCCGTAACAAGAAGAGCTTGACAATAATTTTTTTAAATTTACAAAATAGTCTAAATTTGGGTGAATAGAAAAGAATCTATGTTTAAAGAGAAAAAGCAGATTAAATGCTTGCAGAATCAGTACAGTAAGCTGAGCAAATTACGTAACCACTGAATTATATGTAAAAAGTAACTTAGATAGATAGATAGATAGATTTATAAACACAGGACTTAGAAACTAAGGAGTTCTTTTGGCTAAAACCCAATATTGGCCTTATTTCAGTTTAATTGGAAGAGGATCTCAAATTCATCTTCTCCATGAGATATCAGGAACCTGGATTTCTCTTTGCACCAAAGGTTAATAAGAAATGTGTCTGCAAAAGTCAAACAGCATTAAATACCAAAAACTGATTATTATTCTACAGGAGTTGTTCTGTCATTCATAATCTCTCCATGCTCCAACCTTCCACAGCTAATCTTTAATGGATGACATGCAAGAAAGAAAAATAACTAACATATAAAGCAGACACTCTAAAGTGAGCGTTTAAGCAACAGAAGACTTTTAAAGAAATAAATATTTTAAATATCACAAAAATAACAAAAAACTATTTAAATAAATACTCTTTTATGTAAAATTTAAACATTACCAGTACACTGTAAATGTAACAGAGTAATAAGAATTAGGAGACTACACTAGACAATGCCCACTGAGCCTGTTTAGCAAAAATGAAAGGTTTAATCGAACAAGTTATTTTTAAAAGTTATAACCACATCACTGACCTAAGAGTAAATTAATGGATGCAAATCAGGACAGACAATACTATTTCTCACTGTCAAACTCAATTTAAATAAAGCAAATTTTGAAGAGTTTGTGGTTTAATCATTTTATTTAGATGAGAAGAAATACTTAGCTAGAGGACAAAGAGTCAATGTTTCTGCTGTCCTTCTCTAAAATATCCCCTTATATTTGAAGGTCATAGATGCCAATAATTTTCAACTAATAGTATCCACATATATAACTTAATGAGTTAAAACACAGTAAAAAGTCCTAAACAGCTATCATGAGATAAATTTTTCCCAATTTAACACATAGGTGATGAGCTGGTCATTTTAGCTTTTCCTAAAAAAATAAGACCCAATTAACATATATTTTTTCCTTCATTTTCTTTTTGTAGAGATTAAAAAAAATAATATTCATATTTTCAAACTTTCTAAATAAGGTTAAATCTGAAAACCAAGGAAAACTAAGAACTGTTGGGATAAAATGAAATAATGAAAATACTTTATAAACTATTTTTAAAAAAGAAATACATATCAATTCTTTGTGAAATGAAACCATATATAAATAGCTATGGGATAGTTACTTATATTAGGTACACTTTGAATATGCCCCCTATTAGATCAAGTCTTAAGAAAACAATGTGGTGACATCATCATCTTATCATCATAATTACCATTTATTGAGTGTCTTCTATGGGTTAAGCACTTTATAAACATTATCTCACTTAAACGTCACAGCAACCTATAAAGTAGGTTTTAACCAAAGCTTAGTGAGGCTGCCAATTGCACGCGATAAGTGGTAAAAAGATTAGAACAAAGGTTTGAATCCAAAGTCTGAGCATTTAACCACTACCTACTTCAACAGTGTCTTATGAGTGAGAAGTGACTGCAGACAAAAAGAAATGTTTCAAATCCCAAACCTGTCTTATTTGCTGATGCATATTCAGTGCCTAACACAGTGCCTAGTACATAATGGCACCTTAATAAATATTTCTTATTTGATTTTTAAAGAAGTTGGCATAGTTCCTAAAGTGCCTAATAAAAACAGTATTGATGGTGATGTCAAAAAAGGAGGGGAAAGTAGAAGGGTTAACCATGTGAGATTTTATCACAATACAGGACACAGCTGAGTTCCAAACTCTCATGAGATCACATTAAAATGACACATTTTACATTCACATTATGTAAAAACCAACAGGGAAGAAAAGGAAACAGGCTGGAAGCTATTATAACAGTCTACATGAAGGTTCATCACAGGTATACATTAGATTAAAGCCAAAATGCTTTGTATCTCATTTCTTTTATTTCAGATTCACATTGAAGTAAAATGTAGTAGTGCTAATAAATATATATATATATATCAACAGTAATTTTCCTCATTACCCAATCCTTTGTTTCCAAATTTTTTCTTTCACTTTTCTGTTTATTTCCCCTTTAAAATCTATTAACAGTGAACCATTAACTTTAATTAAAAGCTAAACAAAACAAAAATCTTGTGATGACTTCTGACATTATCAAAGGTTTATGAATTTCATAAAGATAAAAATAATCAAATATTAATATTAGCTACAACTTACTGAGTACCAGTTATATACTAGGTGCTTTTATACATTATCTCTAACCCTTACAATAATCTGGTAAATTAGTTAACGTTCGTATTTTACATGGGAGGAAGTAAACATGGAAAGGCTAATGAGTAACTTGCCCAAAGGCAGAGTCTTAACGAAGTGTCACAACTGTGATTTGAACCTGGGTCAGTTAGATTCCAAGGCTTCTGGTTGTCCCGTGGTGCCTCACAAAGAACTGGGCACTTTTTGTTTTACGTGGTTTTGACTAAACCAGATTCTTATTCTTACAAATTACAATCAGCTGGGAAGACAAGAGGGACTAATATACACATAAGTTACATAATACACATAAAGACACAAAAATAAATAAGTGGGAAATCTGAAAGATACGAAAAATAGCATGGGTAAAATCACAAGATTTGATCACAGCCAGCATAGGAATTTCATAAAACTTCAGTTTATGTGGTTTTTATATGTCAAATCTATCACAGGAATTATTTTAAGATGAGGGACCAAGTAACTTCTTAAAAAATCACATTTTTTAAAAGTAACATTTACTTTTTATACTACTAAATCTAATCCATGCTCATTGCAGAAAACCTGAATAGGCAGAAAACTTGTTAACTGAAACATTAATACACCCATTAATACTACCAAAATTTGCCTCTCTTTTTATATAATATACATGTACACATATATATATTTTTAACAAAATTATGTCATAAATACAGTTTTCCCCCTACTTCTTTCACTTAACATTGAGTCATGATGATTTTCTCATATTATCAAATATTCTTCAGAAATGTTTTTTAATTATTGCATAATGTCTCACAGCATAAATGTACCTTATTTATTAACCATTCTCTTATTGTTTGATTGATTTTAATTCTCTTGCTATCATAACTAACACTGATATAAATATCCATATATATAAATCTTTATATTTTATATACTCAAAGGAAATGGCTCCTATTTCCTTTGTGTACCTTATATTTTAATTAACATTTTATTTGAAAAATCTATAGACATATGTTTTTGTATCCTATTTTCAATTTCCAATGTTTAGTTCAGATGTTTTTGTACGTATTTCTTTAACAATGGACTATTTTGACTTTTTAAACATTTATATTCTGCTTAAGTACACTATAATACTTACATATGTGTGCATATTTATAATATACTTTACCAAATACATTTTATTTTGAATATAAAAATGAGCAGTGATAGAAACAAACATCCATGCTTATGTGGATTATTTGTTCTCTCATATGACACTAAATAAAACATTTATCACATGTAATCATAGTCTTATAATGTTCCTTTTTCTATTATGGCACCAACATAGTTGTTTTGTTATTGTGTTTTGCTTTCTGACTGCACTTACTACTGATCAGGCAGAAGATAAGCTCATTTATGACTGCATGTACAAGGAGAAAATAAAAAAGTTCAAGAGTCTACCAAGGGTCAGTTGATAAATTTCTTGTAGTTTCAAAACAATGGCTTTCTTAAGCAATTCAGTTTTTTTTTTAATATTGACATATTAAAAGACAATAATTCTCTCTAATGTTAAAAGCAAAAATATCTTAAATCTTTTTTTAATAAGGTAGAACTGAAACATCAACAAGCAAAGATTCATTTTGAAAATTTATACTTTAAAAAACTTTAGGGGATTTTCATTTTGGGTCATTTTTGTAACTAAGTTGACTGGACATATCTTTTTTAACTGGGTTGCTTTGTTTCAGACAAACTACATAGCACTGTTATTTTCATCAATGTAGGAGGCATACTAAACATCTTTCAAACATTTAACATTTACTAAAATGATATTTTGTCATCAATGAGAAATATTTGATTGACAAGAATCAGAAAGGAATCAAATCCTTTCCACTTTACGCATGCATGATTCATACTGTTCAGTCAAGGGAACCCTTAAATATATACCAATAAATAAATATTTGAAGTATATGATTAGCTATATTATATAAAAGTTTGAAGAGTAAATATGATTGCTCAATGAGTTTTCCCCTCCACAAGATAAACGAGCTATGCAGACATATTAATTCATGATTTTCAATAAGTCACAATGGCCTAAATCTTATTAAATTACTTCTGTAAGACACACGCAAAGTTAAATTATGATGCAAACATCTTAAAACAAATGTACTTTGTGTAATACCATCCAAGCAATTAGTATATATATTTAACTATAAAAAGCCAAGAAACTGCCAAGTTGTTCTAAATTTATATTTGAATTATTCATTTTTAACATACTGTTAATTTTCCTTAAAATATATAACTCTCATGTTTCCCCACTAAAAAGGAAAAAAAATTATGGTAGTTTAACAGAAAAGCAACCATCTGCTATTTAGCTGGAGTATTTATTTATAGTCATTTTGGTTATATTTTCACAGTAATGTTTAGTTCTACTTTGCACAGTAATATTTTGAAGACACGTTATATCTGTTAATCATGTCTCGGACCTAAAATACCAGAATTCTTTCAAATATGCAACCAAGTTAAGTGGCTTATAAAGTATGATTATAACTTCATACTAATCACAAAATACAATTATTTCTTAAATTCATTCCCACTGATATAAAATGCTAAAATAAGTGATCTCTAAAATGCATCTGAATGCTAATTTCTATTATTCTATGAAATTTCTCTCGAACATACTAGACGAGTGTGAGGGAGAGAGTCACAGGGACACACACACACATATATATATACATATATGGAGATCAGAGACTACTAAGAATCATCTGATCATATCTGTAACATACCACAGATATATTTTAAAAATATCTTCTTGCAAAGACCTGTGAGTAAAGATAGACTCCAAAACATATTTAAGGCAGTCATTTATAATCTTAAACTCTGGCAACCTTTCACTTTAATCTTCTTAGAGAAAACGTTATCTCCATCATCATCCACATCATCAGATGAAAATTGATTAATTGCACAACACAGATCTTGTAATCAAAGGTAGGTTTCCATTGGCAATGAATATATGACTATCTTCCTACAAAGGAGAAGTATTTCCTCTCAATGAGCTAAAACAATGAATGGTATTTGAACTGCTGGTTGAAAGGTAGAGGCACTGGTAATCATTATTTCCCCATGTTTGTTCAGGCCCTTCCAACAAAACAAACAACCTTTTTGTGATTGGATTGACATGGTGTTAACAATGCATTTAATGCCCAAATCAGTATGAATACAGGTAAAGCTCTCACTAATACCAGTACCAGGATGTTAAAGCCACCTATTTTCTAAGCAGCCAAAAAAAAAAAAGACAGAGCGTCCCCTCCTTTGGCAAATAAGCTAGTACGCAAGTATTCACTAGGCCACATCATATAATAACCTTGTGTATGACTCCTAACGCCACATATTAATACTCATCTACTATACCTGCTGCCTTTTCAGCCATTTGAGCTTCTGTTGCTTTCTCTTGAAGTTCTAGCTTAAGCTTTAGTTTTCTCTGTTCTTTATCTTCGTTAGTCAGTTTTTCTTGAAGCTAAAACACATTGAAAAAACCAGATTCTTACCTGACAAATTTCTTGCACAAATATAATTAATCCCAAGGTAAAACTGAGGGTTTTTTTCTAAACCCTTATATAATATTACATTCAACTGCCTAAATACATAACTCCAGGGAAAAAAAAACAATATTTAAGGTTTGAAGATATTTTATAAAAGTAATAATTACCTGTAATAATATAGAAATTATAAAAAGATTTTAAGATACACTTAATTAATGTGTGTGTATAGGTAAATGAAATTAAAGAAGGAACATTATGAATAAAAATACCTACTGTAGAAAGCAATCTGATCCATTCTTTTGTCTTAAACCAAAAGACTTGGAAGGGACTATCATAATAAAATAATGGACAACACAGCTTTACAGCTTCTCTTAGTAATTCTAATATTTTGAAACAAAATTAATTAAGATACTAATCTTAATATCTGATACAAATCTCCTTTTGAGAATGCTATTCCATCATATTCCATTTAAATTGGCACTGGCACCTGATTCATAATTGGTGTGTAATAAATAACTGCTAAATGACAGTACAGAAAATTTCTCATTCATATGGATCACGCCAAGTGTTTTTTTAAATTTCTACTTCAGCTTCTGTCATCTGTGTTGTTTTCCATCAGACATGATGAACATTCCTAATATCATGCTTCATTTTGATTAGGTCAAACAAGAATATTACAATCAGAAAAGTACGTAGAGGTTAAAAAAAAGAAGGCATCAAAAATAAACAGTATTTACTGCTCAAAGGAATGTAACTAGAAAAAGAGTCAGAAAAAATAAAACATGACATGATAAATTGGATTGGACAAAATGCAGCAGGATAAGATAACACCAGGTAAATAACAATATTGCCAAGCCTTGCTATTTTAAAATTTAATTACATATATTATTGAGGTAAAATACAAGGCACTGATATTAACAAAAAAGAAAAAAAGTTAAGAAAGTAACATGAAACCAGTGCATTACATTTCTCATTCTCCATAATACTGAAGTAAAGTTTTATTACAGTAAAACCTGAATCTTTTGTTTAGGTACCTATGCAAGGAACCATAGATTTATGAAAAAGGTGTCACAGGCCAGCAAGGCAGGAAACCAAAGAAAATTCTTTTCATAGCCTATCTCTCAACTCAATCGTACCTTGACTGCATGGTATAGCAACAACATAAAGCTACTGTTAAAGGATTAAAGTACACAATGAAATGGAATTATGATGGACGACAAAGCAAACTTAGAAGGTCAACAGCTAAAAGGATACTGTACAATTATCAGACTTTCTATATTGTACCTTTTTATTGCGTGCTCTGAGAATGTCCAATTCTTTTAGAAGAAATGCTATTGTCTTCTCTTTATTTAAGTCTGAAGTAACTTGACAAGGAATCATATGTTCATAATGCAAATCATTATTTCTATGTTTCATAGCGCTGTAATAAAGACAACTATTAAACAATATACATATATGAGTTCTATTATACAGGATCTATAAATTTTATACTTCAAATGGGGGAAACAAATTTAATTTTAACAATAAATATGTAAAGTTACTTAATTTTAAATTTCTCGTTATGCACTGTTAAGAAAATACCATGGATGAAAAAATAAACATCAATTTCACAAAGGTGCTAATCTATCAACTGAGCACTAAATCTGTGGAAAGCATTTGGTAACGTCTATAGAGACTCATGGTTCAGTATACTTGAAGAATTCAGGTTTATGGGTCTGTGAATACTAACAGAATTTGTACTTGGGGTCAGGATTCTAGATACACTTCTTACTTTTCTGAAAATAGGAACAATAAACTTTTTTTTCAATTTGGTTGACAGATACCATATTTTCATTATTAAATTCAAAACATTAAAAATGAAAACCTATTTCTGTAACATTTAAGGGTAAGCAAAAAATGTTTTTGACATTTTGTATGCTACTTGAGAACGGTGTCGACTTGTTAGCAAGTAGTATAAAGGAAGGGAAGAGAAAAGAGATGCCTTACCCTAATCTCTATTATTTATTTTTCCCATGTGGTTAAAAATGTTTGTCACTTCATTCACCCCTATCCCCCAAAATGTACTCCAATCTGCACTTGAGTAAGAATGTAACTGATTGCTAAGAGTTAGGAACATATTAATATATCTACTGAATAATTTTAAGTAGATAAAAATAGCTGTTTCTATGCAAAACTCTGTTAAAATAATATTCTATAAAATATGATTTTGTCTGGACTGACAATATATTAGTCATTGAAATTTTTTAAATTTAGCAGTATTTGCATAGTACATGACTGTCAAAGGACCTTAATCCCAAAGGTAAAAGTCACAGGTGTCACAAATTCAAATCCCTTCATGGGATAGGTAGGTAAGGTGGATGGGAAAAGCTGCAGAATTTAAGATAATCAGGAAGGCAAATGGGAGAGTACAAGGCCCTTCTAAAAGCATTCAAATTCAGTTAAATGAAAAATAGTGCCAACCAAAACCAAAACAGATCTTTGGGCTTATTTTGTCCTGGAGCTGCCAGCTTTTGGCTCTGATGAATAATATCCCACTTATATCAACTTATTTCCAGATCCCTAATGAAAGGTCACAGAAAATGATATTCAACAAAAAGGAAAACCTCATGGCCTTCATTCAAACTCACCTTGTGCTTTTTCACTTAGCAATCTAGATACATTGTATTGATGTAATGGAAACAGTAGAAAACTCTGGTAGATTCTCCAAATTCTAGTAAGTTGCTGATAGGTCAAATTTAGCCCACACCAAAAAGAAGGCAGGGAGGACAGATGCAGGGAGGAAGAAAGAGTTCTCCCAGTTCTTGTTTTCTAAACCTAAGGCTGCTCACACTCACGTGGGTTTCTCAGTAGTGCAGCGAGCTGTCTCATCACCTGGACAAGGACCAACGGCCGGAAAATGCCTAGATCTCGGCTCTGGCAGTTTTGTGTCCTCACGTGTAGCTTCATTAACTAATTCATTAGACTTCTGATCCATGCTGCCCTCAGAATTCACAGTCAGTTGCTCATCTGGCTGTGTGCCTTTATTTCTCCCTGTAGCCTCTTGTTCAAGATAACTATGGGCTATATCTGTATTTAAAACAAAACAAAAACACACGATATATGAAAACACCATAGCTACATCAATCAAATGAATGTTTCTGTGGAAATAAGTGTTATAGCTTTAAACATGCACTTACTAGCTTTACTCCTATTGTAATCCTATAAGCATGTACAGTGTGGTTTTGTCATTAATATTTTCATTTCCACAGTCAGTGGGCATTTAGGACAGTGGTTTGCAACCTTCGCTGTATATGTTGGCTGAGGAGTTCCTAAAAATCCTAAACCCCAGGCCATACCCTATATGAATTAAATCAGAATCTCTGGGATTGATCAGATGATTCCAGCCTACTATCAAGGCCAGGAATCGGTGATTTAGAGGCATTATTTCTAGATTCCTGGATTCCGACTCCTAGCGCCCCTGTGGACAGTGGAGCGGAACCCTGCTCTGACTTTTTGTGCCATCCTCTCATCTTCCGGCACTCTATCAGACAATGCTCTGCTGCTATTCACAGGGTTTTCATGGCCAACTTTTCTGAAGTGGGTGGCCACGTCCTTCTTCCTAGTCTGTCTAGTCTGGAAGCTCTGCTGAAACCTGTCCAGCATGGGTGACCCTGCTGGTATTTGAAATACTGGTGGCATAGCTTTCAGCATCACAGCAACATGCAGCTGCCACAGTGTGACAACCGACAGGCGAGTGGCATGGTTCCCTGACTGGGAAATGAACCCAGGCCACGGTGGTGAGAGCGCTGAATCTTAACCACTAGATCACCAGGACCTTTTCTAGATTTTGAAAAATAGGATGCAATAAGTTGATTATAGTGAAGTGATAATGTGCATGGAACTCTAGTATCAAACTGCCTGAGTTAGAATTCTGGCTTTACCAAGTGCATAACTTTGGGCAAGTTACTTTACCCATCCATGCCTCAGGTTCTTGCCTGTAAAATGGGAACATAATAGCATTTACTTGAGTTGTTGTGAGGATTAACTGAATGCAAAGTACTTGGCCTTATGTCTGGCACATCAATAAATGTTAGCTATTATTTTTGTAATCATCATAATACTAAAATGGATACAATATAAGGAGAATTATTTTTAACTTCCATTTAATCAGATATGTATTATACATTAGAAAATCTATTTTGTAATGCCTGGCTATGTCATAAACCTTATTTTAAGCTGTAACGAGTAAATAATAGCTATTTCAAAGGAATAGTGTATATCTGACGTTATAGTGAAAGTTTTGGGAGACAATGACACACACACAAGTGCACAAAACAAACTCTTTCCCCAGTAAATCAGATCAATAGGCACAATACTGATTGTAACTAGTACTTTATTATTTCCAGCAGAAACAATTCTTGAACTTTAAAAAGCAGGTGAATCTCACCTGCTTGTTGACAACGCCTCCTCCAACCTGCCAAACTAAAAATCCTTTTAAGACAGAAGATAGTAGTTTTAGTATAAATAAGGTACCTCTCACAAAGTATTCATTCTTTAAGGAGAAATTCTTTGCATGTATACATACTAAAATTAGGTATAGCCAGTTATAAACTGCAAATCCTGGACACTATCTTATTGGTGGCTGAAAGTGAGATCAGAAACCACTGGTTTTTGGTAAATTACTCTCGATTTCACTTTGTTTGAAGGAACAAATTGGGAGAATGTGATATGATAATTACGTACATATAAATACATAGATCTATGAAATTTCAACATTACATTCTGTTTTGATTTAAACTTGAAAAATTTTAGGCATCTGAAGGTTATTTACTGGTGCTTGATATTTCAAAAACACTTGGTTTGCTTTAGATGTTCATCCTGCTACTTCTCTAGAATAGGCTGGAACTAGTAGAATGGAACCCCCAAAATCTGAATGAGGGAATTTCATAAGCGGACACTAAGGAATACCACTATATCATTAACAGACCGTGCTTTCTAACACTAACATATAACTTTATAAGTAATCCAGATGAAAGAAAATTAGAAATAGTTACCGGAAACAATATCAAAATAACAAAAATTGTCTCCAGAGATATATCAAAAAGGAACTATTAAAGCCTATACTAATCTCCAGTTTATGAGGTACAAAGATTCCTTAAAAGGTAAAAAGATGAGTCATGATGATTGCCAGCCACAGAAAGCCCCCAGTTCCCCACGACAATACCACACCACTGCTTCAGAATCTTGTCGACTCGTTGACCTGTCTTTGAGACCGCACTTAACCGTAACCTGCAACTTGTCCCATGTTTTCACCTCTGTGTTTCTGGGTCTAGTTCAGCATCTTTCTCCTCTCTGTTTTTTATTCCTAACCTCCGAGTGTTTACTTTACCCCATCCCTGATATCTATACTTGCCATTTGCTACTAGATCTGTAGCCCTCTTTCTTACTTCGGCTTATCTAATGTCAAATTTCATGATCCCTGAACTCTTGGTAAATCACCGCCTGTTCACCTGTGCCTGTGCCATTGTCTCCAAACCCAGAGCTGATGTGGGAGCTTCCCAATAAGAGGACTCTTTGCTGATCCCCCCTGGATCTTAGTAATTATAACCCTTTGTAGTATTATTGAAATAAACTCATCAAGCTCTAACACACTTCTGGATTTTAATTCTAAACATTTATTATTTTTGAAGAACCTGTACTGTGTGATTTGGCTCAGATTATTCCCGGATGTTTCTAATCTTGCTCTGTAGTAAAAGCTTTCAGACTCCTAACTATAACTGTTCATCAGACATTTGGAGCCTGCTCTGCAAATCAGACTATCCATACTCTCCTACCGAGAATTTAATTTTACTTTAGAGTAAACAAGGCTGATTTATAAAATTTTCCTTCCTGTCTGCCTTCTTTTTTTTGACCAACTACTTTAGCAACTATTGCTTAAATCCTCGGAATGCTCTCAATGCTCTTCTACCATGCCATAATGCATTATTTTATATCAGAATTCAATCATTCGTATAGAAAGTTTAACCTCCCCAATTAATTTCATTCATTGATTTAATAATTCATGGAAAAGCTACAGTGTGATAGGTCCTGTGGTAAGTACCGGGAAAACAAAGATGAGCAAGAAACAGACCCTCCCTTCAAGGACTCTACAGTACAGTGAAGGCAAACTGATCTCATAATTTGAATATGTCGCCGCATAATGACATTTTGGTCAATGATGAACCACATATACGACGACGGTCCCATAAGATTGGTACCATATGGCCTAGGTGTGTAGAAGGCTATCCCGTCTAGGTTTGTGTAAGTATACTCTATGATGTTTGCACAATGACAAAATCGCCTAACAATGCATTTCTCAGACTGTATCCCCATCTTTAAGTGATGCGTGACTGTACAACATATTAAGGAGTATGCTAGGGCTATAGAGACCAAATACAAAATATGGTAGACATACAGATGCTCAACTGGAAGACTCTGAGAAGATTTTGCAAAGGCATCTGTTCCAAAAAAGGACAAGTAGGAATATGCAAAGTAATGAACTGCCAAAGGGTTTGAGTTAGGTGAAGTAAAGAAAAAACTGACTATAAGAATAAGAAGAAAACAAGAATAGGAATGGGTTCAGAGGAGAAGGGAGAGCTTTAGGAAAAACAAAGACATTTTTTGTATTGAAATGACACGATGTTACAGTCAGAGAGTGAAAATTTCTAAAATGAGTAACATGTAAAGACAAAGTCCAAGATGTGGTTCATCTGGGAATAGGTTGAAGAAATAGATTAATGGTGAAGGTACTTGGAGAGGAAGAAATCAAGGAATCAGGTATTGAAAGTGTCACCTTTGAAGACACTAAAGTCATCCAGAAAAATGTCAAAAAATAGAGAGGAGAAATGAGAGCCAAATGCAAAAGGCTTCACTGACCACATAAACATGCTAAAGAAGACAGAGACAGATGAGACAGCTGACAAGACCTCATGGTAGATAACAGTCATTTCTTTTTACCTTTTTTTTTTTTTTTTTTTTGGTGAGGAAGACCAGCCCTGAGCTAACATCCGTTGCTCATCCTCCTCTTTTTGCTGAGGAAGACCGGCCCTGGGCTAACATCCGCGCCCATCCTCCTCCACTTTATATGGGACGCCGCCACGGCGTGGCTGACAGGCAGTGTGTCGGCGGGCGCCCGGGATCTGAACCCGCGAACCCCGGGCTGCCAAGCGCGGACGAAACCGCTGCGCCACCGGGCCGGCCCCTCTTTTTACCTTTTTATTAGGAAATAATTCCAGTCTTATAAAAGGTTGTAAAAATAATACAAAGAATTCCTATACACCCTTCACCCAGATTCCCCAAATGTTAACCTTTTACAATGCTAGCTTTATTATTCATTCTATTTCTATCAATCAATATATCTACCAATCATCTATTTACCCATACATATGTAATTTTATCTGAATCATTTGAGGATAAGTTGCAGGCATGATATACTTTGACTTTTCAAGTCAAATTTTAAAACACTTCTCTATCATATTGCATTGTGCCAAATATTCTTTACCTTATTCAAAGCCCAACTTATATTCAATTTCTGAGTTAGTAACCTTCTCCAACAGAGAAGATGATAGCATTTAGTGACTCTAATTCAGTCTTCAACTATTTTTTCTAAATTCTCCAGTCCAAGAGAAAGATCTTTATAAAGTGATAATAGGATGAAGCCATTAAAAGCTTTAGTTGAGCTGTTTATATTGCCCCATTACTTGAAAAAGAATTGCATATAGAAATATAAACACACAAATCAATAAAATGCAATAAAAAGTTATAGGTCTGTTTTGCACACTATTCTATTAGAAAGATAAATGTTTAAAAGAAAAATATATTCACTTCTGATTCACACTTTTATCTCTAGGCAGATGAAAGCTTAAAACTAAAACTATTCTATTGATTCCTCTCTCTCTCTCTCACATGGTTTGAAATGGAAACTCCATAACCTTCTTCAGTAACTTGCTTCAGTGTTTAGTCACTGTCATTTTTAACTCTCCCATCAACATGAGTAACAGAATTAAGACTATTTAAATTCATTTCTCCATATGGACTTAGAGAATAAATTATCAATCTATTCTTTATAATTTGTAAGTTTATGAAGTCTAAGTTTCTTTTCTCAGAGTTAAACAACAGGAAATTTTTTATGATGACTATCAATCCCTTTATTTATTTGCTCTTCTGTGGGCACACTATTATTTGAACGTAAGAATTTGACCACTTCAAACCAAATACATTTCCCAATTTCTGCTATTACTATCTAATGCTATCACTGCCACGTAAACTTATCCTGTGACCATTTGAAAATGATGTTACGGAAGACGACTACTAGGTATTCCTCAAATGCCACCTACTGCTATTGCTAAAGACAGTTTATTCACCTGGGCAAAATGGGTGGATTTAGTGAAGGTTTTCTTTGGAATCTTAATCCTTAATACATGTGCCTAGGCCTGCTGCATTCTATGCTTTGAAAGACCCTGTATCTCTCTAGTGACTTTCATGCTGTTTGCAGTGGGCCACTTCCATGAATTCTCTCTTTACTGCTGGAAGTATCAATATTGCCAACTATCTCAATGCTAACTTTGCTATTAAATTCTCAATTCCTTAGTCTAGAAAATTAACACTATTACACCATTTCCTATCCTAGAAAAGAAAGCTGTAGGATCCCTTTTGAGTTCAATTCTCCAGATAATTATACATTAGTTAATGTACAAGATACTTAGTTAAATTGTTGCTACCCAAGAAATCATGACTCACGGCCAAAAATAACTGTTATTTCACAACTACTATACAGAAGTGAGGAGGTGGCTAGAATCAAATAGGGATTCTTAGAGGCTGGGAAATTCTGTTCTGTCTGGCTTTGTAAATAGTTTGTGACAACTGGTATCTGTGTAAACGGATTTGATGGTCCCCTGGGGGGTCAATACTGTTTACAGAGCTGTTTCTTCAGAGTGGCTGAGCTAGAATTGTCTCTAGGGATCCCACTGGGGTTAGTCAGAATAGTAACATCCCAGCCACCTGAGAGCTCAGGAGCAGAAAAGAGAAAGGGGAATAGAAGTACTATAGGCAAGGATAGTAAAATAAATGGATCTCTTGCTCCTTAAGATGTAGGTGCTTCTTAGGGGCATCTGTATCTAAAATGAACCTTAAAGGAGGCAATTGGTTAATGTGCTCTCTGGCACTTGATAACACAATTGGTCACCACTTCTTTAAACGCTATCGTTTGTTTTTGGAAAGGTTATTACTTATATCATAGCATCTGATTTTATAAATCTAAAAAGAAAAAAATCTCAGGTTTATTGCTTCTTTCTTTTGCATATTGTCTATCACCACATTATACAAGTACATCAAAATGATGTGGCATATTTTTGCTATTAAATAAAAGTGTAAATTTGATTTGATGATTAAATTACTATAGTAGTCCCACATTTAGACAAAAGATGTTATCTTTTTTCAATGGTTAAGGATTTTTCTAAATGAACACTAGTTTCAATATAATTAGAACAATATCAGTTAGTGGCTCCTAATTTCCACGAGTTCCTTAAGTAAGTTAAATGTAGGGTACCTATCTGTACGTGTGTACAAATACTATTTATTTCCTTTACTAAATATTTCTGACTATTTGTTTCCCCTTTTTGTGGGAGAGAGGGTTAGTTTTCTACACAGATGGGCTTTTGTCCCTCCCAAACATAATAGAAAAGACATGAGAAAGTTCTACCATACCATAGTGGTCCCACCTAATATAAGTGTGCACAAGAGAAAAGTTTAGACCTTCCAAGCAGAACACTGGTGTATTTACATCTTCCAAGCAGAACCCTAGTGCATGGGCTCTGAAGACAGAATGCAAGGTTTGAATTCTGGCTTCACCACATAGCTGTATATGACCTTTCGCAGACTACTTAACCTCTCATCAATTTCCCTATCAATAAACAGTACCTAATAACAACAACCTCAAAAGGTTGTTATGAGGATTATTTAAATTACATAATCTCTTGAAAAAGTGCCCACACAGAATACACACTCAATAAATGTTAGCTATTGTTATCTGCAAAAATCTGCTTTGCTAAAAGCAAAACATTTTCTTATTGAAATACGATAAGAATAAAAATAAAATATAAGAAAAAAAATGTTCTTATTAAAATATCAGAAGACACGGAAATGGAAAACAAATAAAATGCTACCTCATTCAATGAGAAACATACACTAAGGAGAAAATACTTAACAAGGTTAAAACTTGCAATTAATACATAATGGTTTAAATAAAGTTACATCAGATTATAAAACCAATAAATTACAGAAGTAATAGGACTTCAAAATTTAGAAATCCTGACATTAGGAAAAGATCCTTAAAGAAAATTCAATCCCATAAAAAGAAAATTAATAGTTTATTTCTGTAAATTCAATCCCATGGCAGGAAAATAAGAAATGTAAATAGCATGTTTCTGTAACATAATTTGAGCACTCACTGTATCGGCACATGATATTAGATACAATCAGGATCAGAGCTAGTATCACAGGCACTTGTCCTTCAGAGATTCTAATTTAAGAGTCATAGAAAATTACATAACTTTTGGATCCCTGGCTTAAAAAATGTGAAATTGTGACTTGGATACTGTATACTCTCTCAGGGGTTTTTCAATTTGTTTTTTGCTTGAACAGCCATAAGAAGAAAAAAAAAAAAAAGAACCATAACTTTCACTTTCATTGGTCTGTATACTCACGGCCCACATTTCAAGTGCTCAAAGCCACATGCAGCCAGTGGCTACCATGTTGGAAAGCACAGATACAGAGTCTTATGTACTTCTAATAAGGCGTATTATATATACCTAGGGGAAGTAAAAAAATATATGGGGGGGAGGGCTGGATGTAGCTATAAGATACTGAAGTAAGGTTTGATAAGGGTTTATAGTTAGAAAATCATGAAACCGGTCCATATCACATAATTTATTCATTTGGACATGAGGGTTAGACAATCAAAATAAACTACATCCTTTACATTCCTATACATGGTTATGTATCTAGATAAAAATGTCAAAAAGAAGTAGTGAGGTTATTTTATCTTTGGTTAAGACAATTCCATGAGTAAGTATACCATGCTTCAAACTATCCATTGTCTAGTCATGGAAATTACTTTACTGGAATTTTGTTATTTGTTCTATTATAAAAACGCTATTTAAAGTGGTGGTACTACACCAAATTTTAAGAAGTTTTTGTTTGTTTCATCAAGTCCAAAACAGTCATAAATACATCAATATTCATTCTATTGGGAAAGAGGTCAGATTTTTGTGTAAGAACTAAGTTATACCATAATGTTTCAGTTTCTAAATTTTAACATCCTTCACCATATGAAGGCCAGGAACACAGTATAATGGTGTAATCTCCTAAAGCTTAGACTACCTAATTAACTTATGAACATACCACATAAATTAAAGCTTTGTAAAACTTAATATCACCCTACTTAAACCACTACAAATATTATTTAGGCTGAAACGATTGTGAAAACTATCCTACAATTTGATTAATTAACATAACAGTAATCTTTATTCTTTTTTTTTCCCCAGTGATATGAACTATTTGGCTACTTACTATATATTTCTAACCTTTTCAGTCTTTCTCAATTTTTCTTGTTATAAGAGTAATTTATATAAAGTAATTAAAAATATGAATGAACTAGGTAAGTCTTAAATTTCCATAACTGCAAGTAAAATAGGTTTCAGAATTAAATAATTTCTATTAAGTATAAACACATACCAAGTGTCCATGAATTCAACAATTTCATAAATCACTGGTGGAAGCTAACTTTTCCAAAAATAAGTATAAAGAGAAAAAAACCAGATTTTCTTTATATGTGCCTTTCATTCTATTGAAGAGGATTTTTCCATTTGAAAAACAAAACAGAAGAATCACCAGTCAGACAGTAAGTGGAAATCACTGAAATACAATGATAGTTCTAATGGACGGATGATTGTGTTTGGTCTTTTGAAACTTTGAAGTATAGGTAAGTCTTGATCACACAAATTAATAAATCCTAAAGCTGGAGTTAACAATAACCATTACACCCAAATTCTGCAGCTTAGCCCAGCCAATTTTTCAAAAGGTCAGGTTGTGAACTGGAGAAGATCAGGGAGGTCCACCGCATAGCTTTGTTGCCAGGCATCTCTCGTCTGGATTGTTGCAGGCATTTATTAGTATTCGTCAGCAGACTCAACAGAGCAAACAAGAAATTCAAGCACGAATAATAAAATGAAATGCTGCTATATAACCCTTTGTCATTCAGCAAATATGGGACTTTTTAGCTACATTGTTCCTAAACCTGGGTTACTACTTTAATTTTTCTCCACAGTGCTGACTGAATGAGTATGCATGTGTGTTAAATGCAGAGCTCCCCTAACAACTGCAGGACTGCCATTTAATCTGTTGGTAGATGGACCATTTCCTGTGGGAACCCTGGCTGTGATTTCCAGATCCACCAAATAAATCTCAGATTAAGATTCCAAATGAAACCTGCCTTTGGCAGATAAAAAATGTCAAGATGGATATAAACAGTAAAATTATAAATTATCTAGGTGTTGCATGACAAACCAATGTTCAATTTTTTTTGTTGACATGTGCTCAGATATCAAAACTATATGAGACATTCATCAAATGTCACACTTTCATAATATTGGAGGCATCATTAAAACTGTTTGACTAAGGACCTCAAAGTGTTTAAGCAGTAGCTCAAAAGTATATTTGTGCAAAGTAGAAGAATAAATTTACATATCAGCAGCAGCTCATAAGGGATGGGTAAATATTCTGTTTATCTCTCATTGTAATTCAGGTTACTTTAAATACAAGGTTTTAGGAGATCATTATATTCTATATGGCATCATTACATAACTTTCTATGCAAATGATATATATTTTACTCAAATTCACCATCTGTTTATCTGGGGAAAAAAAATAAAAGCATAAAAGGAAAAGGTAGGGATTCCCATTTCATTACTCAACTGTGACTACTATACCAGTGCCTCGTTAGTCAGTTACACTGTAGCATCATTAGCTCCTTGTTAGACACAGCATTTTTAACTTTAAACAAAAAAACATAAAACACCTGAGAGAAAAAAAGCCTGAGAAAAGTAAATTTGCTTCTTTTATAATGTGTTCATTTCAAATGTCTTGGGAGAGGGGCAGAGACTTTAAAAAAAGAAAAAGGTAATAAAGAACCAATACAGAACATCTTAGAGAGCAAATGGCCTATTAAAAATGCAGAGGAAGTCTCTGATACTGGTCTCTCCTGCATTCTCAGGAGATCAAGGACTGCTTTTTTAATGAAAATTTTTGTTTTGTCTTTGCTCTTCTTACCTGGACTAATGCAGCCTTGTGCTGGTCTTAAACTCTGTCCTGGCTGATTATAAAATATATGTAATGAAAGTTTCTGAAAGGAAACACTCAGATTTGCTGAACTGAAATCATTATTTTTTTAACTTTAAACTCTTAAAAGCAATTGAGTAAAAGGCTTCAGTGACTCCAAAATTTTGCAACATTTGGTTTTTGATAAAGATTCAAAAACTATCTAATCTACCTAAAATAGAAATCTTTCAAAGTATACATTCTTTACACTTACATTAATTTGTGGAAAGGATACAGAATATTCTATACTCCATATTCCAAATGTTATAATTTATGTACAAGCCTGAATCCTTAAGGACTATGTATTTGTTCAGTCTTTCTTATCATCTTTCCTCTAATACATGTGGTTGGGTCAAGGAAACAAATGCTAAATAAACCCTACCTATCTGAATCTGTTAGGGATCAATATTCATCTGAAAATTGTGAATACAGGGGGGAAATAAAAAAGATAGGATATTAAAGAAGGAAATAAGAGTATCTTGTGCTTAACTTTGATTATATTTCTATGCTAAAAGTGCTCAAAAATCAATGAACATTACTGCATTTTAGAGTACATCAAATTACCTTAGGTACAGCCAGTGAAACTGTATTAAAAAGGAGGATTTAATTTTTAATTTAAAAAATATTTAATTAGCAAAAACTAACATATTCAGTATCTATACAACACGTATAATTTTAACAATATGAACTGATCACTTTTAACTTTTCACCCATTAGCATCCTGATTAAGGTACCAAAAAGTTTCAACACATGAAGACTAGAATCACTCAAAAAATAAAAATGAAAGTCAAAATAGGATTTTCTAAAATAATTACTTTTTACCTTACATCTTGTCAGCACAATTTTAGCATTTGGCAAAGGATTATCAATTTTACCCAAAAGCCACAGGTTAGAATATTTTTAATTCAATCCTTTAGACTATGAAATATCTATGCAACCAATTTCAAAATTTTATGGCCTGATTTGTTCTAAATTTGCTTTGTCATATTCCTCAAGAGAAAAGAAAAACACAAAAGGCAAAACAGAAAGAAAAACTCTATCTGAAACTTCTCCCCAAAAGATAATAATGTCCTACATGATAGGTTCTTTTGATTAAAGTACACACACTAAAATTTGGGAGTATTTGGTGATTCCCCTCCAAATTTTTTATTCAACTACCAGATTTATTTATAACCAAAAGTAGCAAATGTAGTCACATCAGCCTTACTCTACAAATAGCCAGTCAATCTGGACCAACTGTGTAAATGGCCGTAAATTCAGTCTACACATCAATGTTTATTGATTCAGATCTCCAAAATCAACAAAATGCCAACGCATACTCAGGACTTTATGTAATCATACTAAAGGTGACAAATATAGTCATTATGGAGACCACAACAGTTATCTTAAATATGATAAACTGAAATTCTAATTTCTAGGAAATTAAAGACTCACTAATATTATATTAAGATTGGTGTTATAAATATGTGTTCCAGGAACGGCCCTGGCATGAAAGGGCCATAACCAGAAATGAATATTTTTATCAAAGAGCTCAGAATCCTAAGGTGGAGAATTTAAAACAAAGCAGAAAAACTTTTGAAAAATTCAAGTAGCTTTTCTATTTCAAAAAAAGTATATTCAGATTTTCATGGCCACAAATAAATCTGAAATAGCTTGAATATTAAAAGTAGAGTTGGATTTCCTTAAATCAAAGAAATAGTCACAAGTCGAACAATCCCACCAATAGTAAAGAAATGGGGGAGAAAGGGTCCTGTTAAAAAAAGAAATTTACCACTTTTCATGCTTATTCTTCTTAGTAATTATCATTTTTATAAAATGAAGGACCAAAGGTGTAGCAAGAATTCCAATATGAAGAGTTAAGCCTGAACTGATTTAAAACACTCTACATTTAGTAAAGACAAAAGAAGAAATAAAGAAAGACTCCTATTATCTCATAAATTTTTCCCTTATTAAGAATCTATGGGTAGGTTCATCGATTGCAGCAAATGCACCATTGTAGCAGGGATGTTGATAGTGGGGGAGGTTGTACATGTGTGGGGTTAGGGAGGAGGAGGCACAATGGGGACTCTGTACTTTTTTGCAATTTTGCTGTGAACCTACAACTGCTCTAAAAAATAGTCTATTATAAAAATTGCCAAGAAGTAAAAGTAAAAAGAATATCATTTACGGCATAAATTCACTAAAGTGAACTATTCATATCAGAAATGATAAATCTCAAAAGACAGTTCATAACAAACTTTATAACCAATTAGAAAACTCAGTTGCCCTTGTGAACAATTTTTTGTTCATTCCATTTTCTACTGAGCCAAGAGCAGTAACAGAATCATTCATATCAAGCTCAAAAAATAAAGACACCCAGAAGCCCATTTATTTTAATAAACTTATTTACAATAAGAGAAATTTATTTTTTTTATAAAAGAGTAGAACCTCAATCATTCTTTTAAGAGTAGCTTTAGCATTTCCTCTGGAAATGAATCAATCCTTGTTGGCCAGCTGCCAGTAGTCCTAAAACCATTCTGTCAAATATTCTGGATGGCCATGTGTAAGAAGCTACCAGAACTCTATTAAGTTAGGTCCTATGGAGATAAACAGTAAATTTAATCAGACCTCAGACATGTTCTTTCTTAACCTCTCTATGGCATATAGAAATAAAAAATACATTCTTAAATTCACACTTGCCAAAAGGAAAAGGCACATCGTGTGATGCCACTAGTCTGAACATTTTTACTGCAATTGGAATTTCAATACAGACAAAATTAGATTTTACCCTAAATTAGTATTATTGATTCTACATTATATTCTATGAAATATATGATATACTACTTTGAAAAAATCAAGTTACTAACAATATTGGTAACATTATATTTGAGGAGAATAGACGGCTTATAAAACTAACCATTTCAAATACTATTATTTATGTTTCTTAACACTTCTGAAACTTTTTTATAGACCTGTCTTTCACAGCTAGATGGAATAACAATGACAACCACCACCACCATCTATTCAGGCCCTGTAAGATATGTCAACAATCTTTTTTTTTAACATCTGTAAAAATCACTACCATCACCACACTAGTGAAAATAATTACTCTTCAAATAAACTCATTTCCTGTTTCAGGTATTGTAACAGGACTTTTACATATACAAAATGTAATCTTCACAACAGTCCTAAAGGAATTATCTCCCTATTCCATACACAAGAAAACCCAGGCTTAAAAATAATTATGAAATTCACACCTAAGTCCAGGTAGGTAGTAAGTGGAAGATTATCTAGTTCCAAAAATCTATGTTCTTCCTACTATAACATTTTATTGAAATTATTAAATGCATTGGTTCTCCAGTGCAATTTACCTCCTGCTTTAAAAGAAACAAACAAAAAAACAAATTGCACTACTTATTTAGGAAAATATAACATTACTTACTAGAAAGCCAATTATTAAATACAATTCAAGTCCTGTAATTTAACAGAATGATTAATTATCTAGATAGCTTCAAAACCTTGAATTTCAAGAAGTGTCTAATCATAATGCTTAAGGAATCTTTTTTTTTTCTACCAGCTATCTTGCTGGTAGAAATGGATGTCTGTTCTATGCAACTTGCCATTTCCTTTCTCTCTGCTTTAAACGTAAAATAGCTTATAAAAACATGATATTCTACAATTTTATTTTAGTCATAGTGATCAAATACGTTTAAAAGCATCATAAATGTTTTTCTATAGTGTTTCTACAGATGTCTACTCATAAAATGCTTGAAAATCACGCAATAGTTTTACATATAATTCAGTTATATGTAATTGATGGACAAAAGGTAAAAAGAATACATACTTTGTGAAAAGAGAGAAAGACAAATGAACCAACAACGAGACAGGCTGATGGTAGCACACAGGTTCCAAACACCAAGCAAAAATAAATAGTATTCTGACTCAATAAGACACCAACAAGTGACTTACAAGTTACCTTTTGCTAGGTTTCAGTCCTACATATTTGTTTTGTTTGGTAGAAAAACCATAAGAATCATGGCTACAAAAGAGAATTGCTAGTCCAATATTAAAATACAGAGGACAGTTGCTTTTTATTTAAATCCAGCAAGACAAGATTTTTAAAATATTTGTTAGCCTCCAATAAACTGCACCACGTATGGACTGACTCTATGAACATCAGCAGTTCTAGAAGTGGTTTTTCATCTCAAGTTTCAAATGAGTGCAATGATGTAAAAACATGCTCACATTTTTAAACTTAAAAGAAAATGGTTTAAAAACATATGATTCATATCTAAATTGAGATAATACATACATGAAAATAACTACTCAGTATATAAAATACATATTAATTATAATTTCCTAAAATAATAAACCTAAAAATAATATTGAAGAAACTCATAAAATTGAACGGTTTTTGTCTAAAGCTTCTTCAAGCTATGTGATTCTTACCTTCAACTGGTAAGAAATATTTAAAATATAGCACACTTGATATTTAATTTGGGTAGGCACGGTAACCTTTTTTAACCTTTCTTAGGGAACACTGACCCCTAAAGGTTCTAAATTTAAATGTTTCACAATATTCTATATTTAACTGGCATCCAGACCTCATTTTCACCTACATTATTGTAGGTATGTAGACTTACAGGAGACACATTTATTCATAAGTAATATGTAAACTATTTCCAAGGGACTGCTGTGCACTATAAAACAACTAAACCATTTCTGCTAATTTAATAAAAATCACCAAAGTTTAATATAAGAAATATCCAGAAATTTACCACACTATTCCAAATAATTACCCATGAGAGATTTCTGACCTCCATGCCTTTTTTTCTTATATAATTAAGCAAATAATAAGTAAATGCTCACAGGGGCTGGACAACCAATCACATTAACAACTCATTCTTTCCAAGGGTTGACTTTACAAACACCCTTTGATTATGATATTTTTTTCCTTAAAAAGCAGAAAAAAGAAAAGAACGCTGAAAAATAGAAAGTTTTCACAAAAGGGCAAAATATCTTTTACTTCTTAGGAAGGCAGAAGATGTTACCGATGCTCACTTGGCAACACACGTTTATTCACTCACATACTGCTTCCATCAAGTTAAAAATTTCATCATTCAGGGTTGTTTTTTTAACTACTTAAAGAACCCTGGACACATTTTGTAGATTTCTTCACCCTTCCTACCTACCAACTTCAGCTTTACATGTTCCAAACTGTCTATAATGACAAAAACAAAGAAAAATGTAAATAGTTACATCTGTTACATTATATACCTCATCAACTCTTTGACTTCAAATATTTCAGCAGTGTTTCTACAATAAAGCCAGGAAAAGAGCCACTTCAGCCTCCTTATGAAGAAATTTGTAAGACAATGCAAAGGCCTATCTGTATAATACAAGTTTTAATTAGCTCAATTTCCTAGAAATTAAGTAAAATAATATTACATAAAATAACTACTTATTAGAGCAGACTGTGAACATTAGTGTAAGATAGGGCTTTAAAGCAATTTGTGCTATGATAAATCCCATGAACCAGGACACCAAGGAGATGACCATGTGAGATTTTCCTGTTTAAACACATTAGTTATCACAAAACCCAAAAGATATTACATTTACCTGTTTAATTTTATTTCTTAATAATGTTTCATTAACAGGCCCTTTATATAAAGGAATGTCTTCTTCCTATTTCCAATGTCAAAAAAAATGCCTGTAAAAATGCAAATTTTCTTAATGATGTTTCAGTCACGTTATTGTGGTCTGTGCCTCCTGCCAACTATTTATGCATCTATGTCATTAGCCCCTAAAACCTTCCTTTCTGTAAGTATCCTAGGAGGTTCTGCAGCTCCCTTCTTTAACATCTTTCCTGGCTATTCTACATTTATGCAGAAGTATATCCTCCACAGCCTCTAGCTCTTTAGATATCAAAAATAATTCTTTTGGCTCCTTAAAGATCCTTTAGTCTATAATTTGAACAACATGACTTTCACAGTGAATGTGACCTCTGAATAGGGAACATAAGCAACAGGGGCATCATTATTTACTTCCTCTTTTCTTATTTTGCACATAAATTGAGTAAAACTGTTTTGGGCTCTTCAAAAGAAGAATGTTTACTTGCTTATTTGCATACACGAAAACAAACAGTTACAACAAGTTAGTTCCCAGCTTCACACCAATACATCCTTATCATAAACTTGAATATAAAGACAGTGCATCAAAATAAAGTGTCACAAAGTCCATTCACTAAAACTATTAACTTTGCATTAAAAACCTTTAATTATCTTATTCAGATATTATCTTACTCAGATATTACCATTCAATCAGTTACCTGGATTCTAAACTCTTTTAACAAGCAGCCTAGAGTCACAAATAAGCAGTGAAAGGTTGCTAATGGTAGGCATAAACTGCAAGAAAATTTATAACACATGGAAATCAAAACCCAATGCAGAAATCAAAAAAAGGTATACTCAGAAAGTACAGCATTCTTCTATACCTCAAAACAATGTGTAGCTATTAACTTATTTAGTACAATGATGACAGAACAGTCCCCCAAAATGGCCTTTAACCTTCTGAAAAAAAGTAACAGTGTGGTTGACATATGGTGAAAAAAGCCCTGTGGGGGGAGGAGGAATCAAAAAAGAGAGAGATGTGTCCAATGTTTTGGTAATAATCTTATTTTTTTAATTATAAAATTTAAAGAAAATAAAAACGATGTACATAAAAGTTCAAGCCTTCAACTAAATGTAACACTATACTCAGAATGATTCGTTTCCCAAGGATTCCAGATTTGCAACATTTTACTGTAAGAGACTTTAATTAAAAACCTAACATTTATAAACCTCTCCTTATGGCTCTCTCTATCTTGCTCTACAGATGGATGTGCTCTATCGCTCTATCATCTCTCTCTCTCTTTTTCAAGCACTTATCTATCTATCCATCCATCCATCATCTCTCTCTCTCTTTCAGGCCGTCCTAGTCTGTCTTTCAAACTGTTCTCTGACTTTCTCTCTGCCTGCACATATCTGTGTGTATCTTTTTTTGTCTCTCTCTCCTTGTCTCTGACTCTGTTTTCATGTCTCTCTGTCTGTCTGGGAATATCCTTCTCTGTCTGCATCTGCACATCTGCATGTCTCTGCCGCTCTGCCTCTTTGGTCCCCTCTGACTCCTTCTCTCTGTGGCTGTGTCGTCTGGTGTGCACGTGTCTCTACATGTGTCTCTGTATCCGTATGTGTCATGGCCTGTTTCTCTGTGTGTCCCTCTCCACGGATGTGTGTCTGCCTCTCTCCGTGTGTGTGTATATCTTTCACTGTGTGTCTCTTTTCTGAGTGTGTCTGTGTGTACGCCTGTGCCTCTATCTCTCTCAGTATGTCTCTTTTTTCCCTGTCTTTTTCACTGTATGTCTGTCTCTTTCTCATTGTGTTTCTCTTACTCTGGTATCTCTCTGTGAGTTTCGGTGTGTGTCTCTGTGTATGTCTATACACGAGTCTTTCTCTGTGTGTGTGCCTCCATATGTATGCCTGTGTCTCCTCTTTGAGTTTAGCATCCCCCTTCCTGTGTCTGTAGCTCTCTTTCCGTATGTGTTTCTTTCTGAGTGTACCTCTCTGTGTGCATCTCTCTCCCAGGCAATCTCCCAGTCTCCTCTCTCTACCACTTTGTGTGTATGTGTGTGTCTTTCTCCCTGTGTCTGTTTCCCTCTTTCTCTCTCGATATCTCTTCCTCTGTGTGTGTCTCTTTCTCTATGTCTCTTTTGCAGTAGGTGTGTCTCTCTGTGTGTGCCTCCTTCTTTGTGTGCGTGTGCTTGTCTCCCTCTGTCTAACATGTTGGATAGAACAAACACACTTCATTCAGTGCCTTGAACTAGCACAACACCTGGGGTTTGGTATTAATACCTTAAAAGTCCTTACCTTTTGACCAGTCCTCCATTTGTACTTCTGTTCTTGTTTGCTCTGGCAATGTCTCTGATTTTTGCTCCAAGATGTGAAGCTAAAATAAAGCCAACTCTAGATAAATAAACTTAAAACAATGTATCAGAACACACCTAAACCTTACCTTTGTTTAACAGAGACTTTACAGGATAAATGGTTTTCTAAAACCTTTATAATGAGACAATTAACCACGTATTTCAACAGATGAGATTAAACCTTTTTTTTTTTTTTTTTAGAAAAAGGTTCTTTCCTTCACACTTATATTTTAGTAAATACAGTTCAGGTTAAGCTTTCTAGACATTTTTGCTCCTTTGGTTAGAGAACCATTTAATTTATTTAACTTAAGTCTTCTCCAACTATAACTTCAGCAATTTAAGAAAAATAAGATTTTTACTGTCATAAATTTTATACAGAAATTTCAAATTTATTGATTTGAATTTATAATGTATATTTTCATATAAAACATTTTACACTTGTAAAAGTAATTTAAGAATGCTATTCTAATTTTTGTTAAACAAAAAGACTAGCATTAACTTATGGAATTATTGGTATTTCTCTCTTGCATTTGTTTTCATAACAAACATGATAAAAGCTATGCAAGTTTTTTTGGGGGGGGGCATGCTTTTAAGGAGAATAAAATTAGATTTACCTCACAGTTAGAACTCTGCGTTCTTTAAAAAGTCCTCAAATAAAGCTGTAGTCAGCTTCTCCTTTTCCAATTTTCTCTAAATATGTTGATCTGAAGTTGGCAATCTTTTTCTAAGTTCCTCATTTACTTTTGGATTAGCTGAAAATATAGGAAGTTATTAATATCAAAGAAATATGTTCCAGTCAATGAAGCCATTTCCCTACATATTGCCCAAAAAGGTTAATAATAATTGCAGTCTTTTAATAAGAGATTCATATAGCAAGACTTGTAGAAAATACAGTCTTTAATAACCTCTGGAGTATTTTAAAACATGTCTTACAGGTCTTAATGTGCTTAGTAATATACTATTTAAAACCATAATTTTATCCCTCTGCAATATACAGTCACTCTTCCTCATCATTTACCCAGCTAATGAATGCCAGCAATTAGTAAAATGTAATCCCATTGCACAATCATTTTAATGCTTTTAGCACTCAGAAAAGTAAACACCAAATTAATACTGCTCAAGCCATATCAGATCCTAGTTGGAAGCAAGCAATTATAGTTCAGCTCCTCAGGTGTAATTAAATGATTGGAATGATTTAGTTCCATAAATGCTAGTTAATTCATAAGCAAGCAACAAATATACTGGGAGTAATTACAAGAAACATTGATAGTCTAAGCAGGGCTAATTCTTTTATGAGCCTGATGTAGTAAAATGCTGCCCTCTTCTGGGCATGTAAGTGAATATCCCAGAGCCAAACACAAAAATGCCCCCCAAAACCTAACATTTAAAAAGCCACTAGAAAAAATAATAATAACTAATATATCAATTTGATTTCATTCCTTATGCAAAAATTTTAATATATGGCTTATATGTGATAATTTCTACACACCCTGGTAATTAATGCTTTTTCTCATCAATATGAATATGAGTCCCATACCATGCAATTCTCATATGTCTAAAGAAACTAAATCGTTCATATATGACACTGACAGACTGCAAGCAAAACTTATAGTACCCACAAGGAATGCCAGCTCAACGCCTATGTTCTCTCATTGGTAAACCCTAACTGGACTGTTACAGCTAATCACTAAACTATGCTTTTATAAGTACTAAAATTTGCAAGAAAAATAATCTCTGGAAAATGTAAAACGAAATACTCAGTATTACTGTGACTATACATAATGGTCTGAAAGTAATTGTTTTTAGTGAACTTTAATAATAGAAATAAAAACTAGAGCACTGGTATAATGTCATTATAAGCATATTTTAAAACATAAAGAGTAACAGGTAGTACACAAAATAAAATGCATCCTGATTTTACTTAAACCATTCCTAACTGTTTACTTTCTCAGGCTAAAATTCAGAACAAATTGACTTGTATACTACTCAGATGGTTCTTAACTAAACTTTCAGAAGCTTATTTATTATTCATTTAAGTTGTGCTATAATCAATAAGTTCGTTAACACATATGTATTTGTAGCAACTAAACCCAATCAGAATTATGCCTTCGACTTTCTGCAAAATTGAACATATTCTCAAATATTACCAATAGCACAACAAATGTTTAATTTTCCAATAAATGCAAACAATACTTGCAGACGATAAAGGTTTAACACTACCAATATTTTGGGGGAGGGAAGGAGCATTATTGCCCTTCTAATATGCTTTCAAATGCATTAAAATAACCATATTCTAAGTCATATCCCATGCAAACTCTAAAAATAAAATAAATCAAAATATTAAAAGTCCTGCCACTAAGTTTAAAATGTACAGCACATTTGCTTTGCCCTTGATGTCACAGTCTTATTTTTCAATTCATATCTTGTACACTGTAAGTTAATTGCTTTTGGAAAGTACTTATTATTCATGTAAAAATTAATGTGCCAATGTGTTTAAATCCTCTTAAATGACCATTCATGCATCTTTCTTCTTTAAGTACCAAAGAAATCTGTCAAAAGACATCAATACAAAATGGTCTTTAAAAAAGTTCTAATAGAGATTTTTTTTCTGCTAACACAAGATTTTCATATTACCAACTTTACTTAAATTCCATTAATTTTTTAAGCTACTTTTAATAAATTCACCAAGTAAAATTTTTAGGCCCCATAGTCTGTCATTTGTGTTCCAGCTGACATTATGAATATTAATAACAGTGTTATCCTGATTAAATAGGCTTCATATGAAATCCCTGTGAATCCTATAGCTCAGACAGCTCATTTTTCCAACTCTTTATGAATTTGGATTCAGACATTAAACTGGGAAAATCTTAAAAAACAGATTTAATGGCACATTTGCATACTGCCAAGCAAAAATTAGATCTTCTAATGATTCAAATAATTATAACATATATCTACATACTGTAATAGGAATAGAAGGTTTCTGTAAACATGCAACATATTTTACACTTCTATTCATTTTAGGACAAGGATTAAGACTAATAAAATACAAATGCCTTTCCTTACACTCACTTTAAAGACTTGATATCAGTCAAAATTGTTTCAATCAAAAATTATATATTCAAGTTAAAACTAGTGGGATGATTTTATAGCAGACATCAGATAAAGCAGCCTTCTTAATCAAAATGCTAACTTATTACATCATAGGCAAAACATAAGTTAATTGCTTTATCATTACTAATGTATACCAGGTTCAAGTAGCAAAATTAAAATCAATTTCCAGCTAAAGTTTGTTTATAAGCTGTGCTGGAAAGAATTACCCACGTTAAAAATGAAAAACAAAATCTTTAATATAATGCACAGAAAATACCGTATTAGTATCTGTTCAATTAAAATCTTCTCCATCACTGATTCCTTACCTCATTCCTCCCAGGTAGTTTTCAATTCTCAAAGTAAGGGAGTCTTATTACGTAGAAGACAGGAAAAATAAATAAAAATTAAGGAAACCGCATACCCCCTTCTATCTCTAGGTACATAGGAATCTAAATACATCTGCCAAAATTTCCTACCTTCATCTTATCAAAAAATGTAGATTGAAAAAATTAAAACAAACATCTCTATGCTCTCAAACGTGACTTGACTCTCCTTGTTTACTCAGCAGTAAAACACTTCACGAAACAAAATTTGTTCTTTGACCAGTCTAAATTTTCTAATCTGCCTGAAAAACTATAAGTAATTCTGACATTTAATCCTTTAAAATTAAACAATGCCTTTTTGATAGAAAGACATTTAAAAATGGGATTTCATTCACCAATGTAACAACATCCAAGATTTTTTAAAACTTATTTTAAATAAGAGATGCCCCTCTTACCTTCCTCCACAAAAGCCACATTATGGCAAAGGCTTTTGGCTGACTTTGGTTAATGGCATATTGTTCATGATGCCTCCTTAGTTTAATCGCTAATTTGTGTAAACTGAATCCAATAGTGTCAAACTAGGAATCATTTATAACACTGCCTCATATCCAACTATAACTCTAAAAAACTCTGAATTTTGTATTTCGTAGATTGAGAAATGTTGATAATTTCTGCATTATGAATGGTTTGAAATGCACTGAAATGGTTTCATTAAAAGGCCAAAGGAGAGCACTGTATTTCTGAGAGCCAAATATTTTATCACATAACCCAACATATACAATAAATGCTTATGTTCTACTGCTGGATTTTCATCTTATTAGACAAAAGTCTCTCAAACATTTACAGTTCCTGGCATAGTCTCTCCCAAAAAGAATTCCTTTCACCACGTGTCGCACATCACAGGCCACTCCCTACCAAGCTCCAGACAACCTGAGTTCCTCAGAGCCAGGGGAAGCAGGAAGAGGTTTAGGGAGAAAGGATAAGGGATAACAGTGGCCCCACACCACAGCTATCAAAATTTAAAATGCATATACCATTATACCCCTCAGTTCCACTACTAAAAGAATTTAGAAAATTATGTAAAACATATTTTTATGTACAAAAATACTCACTGAAGCAGGATGCATTTGTAAGAGAAAATACTCACGGTCTCGTTATACTGGACTTCTTCCTGTCCCTTGGCCTCACCAAGCTTCTTCTTGCCTCAGAGCTTCTCTACCTGCTATTCCCTCTGCTTAGAATGCTCTTCTCTAGCTCTCTAAACCATTTTTCTCATCAGTAGGCCTTGCTCAAAAGTCATCTCTTCAAAAAGATTTTGCCTGGCCATCCTACCTAATGTAGAAACTCCTCTCTCATCACATCCCCTATGCTGCTGCCTTCACGAAACTCATTTATTTAGGTTTTATTTCATTGTTTTTGATGTATCTCAGCCAACTATGTATATGCAAGTTACATCGAGGCAAGGCTCTGGATTTTCTTCTTTATTTGATCCTTAGAAGGGCATTCAGAATACAGTAAGTACTCAGTATATATCTGATGGGCAGACAGGTGGATGGATGAATGGACGGATGACCAGTAGAAAAACAGACCTAACATAAGTGTTTATCAAAAGAAAACTGGTAAATAAAATGTAGTACAACCATATAGCAAATCTATATGGTTTGTACCACAAATGTACTATGTGTGCAAGGGTCTTTCAACAAGTATTTATTAAGCACCTATGTATTATGTGTCAGACACTGTTCTAGGATGTGGATATAAAATGGTGAATAAGACAAATTTCCTACCCAAAATATGTCTTTAGCCAAAACAATACAGGTATAGAAGACGGATAAATTAAAAACAGAAATAACATAAAATTATACTTACATACACATACATGCTTGAATAGGCATAGTATTTTTTTCTAGAAGGATACATAGGAAATATTACCAGTGGTTACTCTGAAGAAAGGGCCTAAGAGTTGAGGTGGGGAGAGAGAATGAGGGAAAGAATATTGCTATTTTATTTTATATCTATCTGTATAATTTGAATTTTTTTACCATATACATGAATTATTTTAACACAATAATTAAATACTTATTAATAATCTTGGAATTGAACAGGAAACTTTGAAGGAAACCACATTACATCTGAGAGGTCCAAAATGATTAGAAAGGAAGTAACCTTTATGACTCCCTTGAAACTTTGAAAAAATTATTATTGCCTAATTAACCTTTTATAATTATACTTTGTTATGGTTGTCTGCTTGCTTGCTTAAGTAGAGTGAAAAGTGAAAATTAATATATGATAGGAATCTTTTGGAATAGAAAAGTTTAAAATGAATGAAAGAGTTTCTTGAGAATTAAGCAAATATTTCTTCAATCACATTTCTTGGTTCAATTAGGGACTATTTACAATAATCTTAGTGTTCAGGATTCTAAAGTTTTAAAAGTATATTAAAAATATTAAGTTATTCTATATTATGACTATTGTATGTTTGTCACAGACAGCTTCCCTGTGTTACATGTTTTAGTGATCAAATTACTATCAGAAAAGTTGAATTACTTCCCAGCACTGAAGGTCATAAAAGGACATTAAGTTAAGAGGAAATAAATATATGGTGTTTAAAATATATGGCTTTCATGTTTTCAAAACTTGGAGGTCAAAACAATGTAGCACTTGGAACACTGCAATAGTTTTCAGTGACAGTTACAAATGACGCTTTGAGAATGGATAAGGCATTGAATGGCCTACTGATGAATTTTTAAAAAGCAAAACTTTAAAACTAGTATTATTTTCAGAGAGTTAAATCAGACACGAGATTTTCTAAAATATCCTGAAACGTTTTGCCCTAGGCCAAACTAAACTAAATCACTTAATCTAGCACAGAACAGAATATAAAAACAAAGTCAGCTTATAGAATAGTTTCTCAGGGAACAAACAGCCTGTTTTCTTAAGATTCATGCGGGTGCCAAGTTCTGATGCAATGACACACTCCTTCACACAAAGGTTTACATTTCCACACAACCAATGGAAGTTCTTGGCAAATCAGTAAAAAAGTATTAGAGCAAGCTAAATCAATCTATGATGGCAACTGGAATGAGCCAGCCACTTGAAATCAAATAAAACAACAACTATCAGAAAATGTCTTTCTAAAATAAAGTAAAAATTATTATATAAGGTCTTAATTCATCACACATCATATTGCTTACTAACAGATTTTATCAAAAAGCCATTTAATAATTCTCTATATAGTTTAATAATAAGTACTAACAGAGACATTAACAAATGGCATACATATGAGAATCAGTATACTCTGATAACAGCTATACTTTTGCGTTTTCAACACAATAGCAATTCATATATTGTACAATTAATACAATGTTTATCTATGCAGTTTACTAAAATTACAGAACCCATTCATTCCCAATGGACAGTGCTGCATGCAAACTATGCATTTCACTTTTTAAATTGTAATGTTAAAGGCAATTTCTAGGTTGCAAAATACAATTACTAGAAACAAAATCTTTAAAGAGAGTAAAATAAATGCTAGGCTTACAGCTCTAATTTTATGTTCAATTTCAAGAAAATAACAGCCATCAGCTTCACTTATCTGAGGAACTACAAAAGCTCATGTATTTCTTGAGTCATTCCTAAAGGTTTTCATTAATGAAAAGTACGTGATAAAAATGTGGTCCTAAAATAAATATTCCATAGTTAACGTAGAATAAAAATATAGTAGGAAAAGGAAAAATATAAGAAGCCAAACTAAATAGAAATTTCCTTCAATAAACACTTTTATTCTTCTTGCATTTAAAATTATAAGATAGTTTCAACTACAAATTATATGTAAGTATTATACTATCTCTTTTGTTCATCATACTATAGAGTTTCTTAGGACCTAGAATTATATGTTCACTAAAAACCTGTTTCAGAAAACACATTTTAAAAAGAAATCCCCAAATGGCAAATTGATTGAATTAAAAATATTACAAAATTAATAGTAATACAATTGTACAGTGTTCCAAAGTATTAAATTAAGCAATGTGTGCTGTTAATTTTTTTAAAAGACATTTTCCAAAAGACACTGATGATCTTTCATTTTAAAAGATAAGAATTTTACTTCTTCCAAGAAAATTGCACCTCTATGGTGTGTTGGTTTATATAATACAATCACAATTACTACAAAATGGCTTTATGAATAACTTGACATTTTACACTAATCGTGTAAGAAAACTTTTTATAAACTGTGAAGAAAAAGAAGAGAAATCGGAATCTAAACCTTACCCTGTCATAAATATTTAAACTGTTACAAAACAGCAATCAAACATTATGGTGGAAATATGTAACACTATTAAGTATTCCCCGGGGGTGGGAGTCGGGGTAGAGATTGGTAGGGAAGAGGGGAGCAGGATTCACAGGGCGGGCAGAATCCGGGTGTAGATGAAACAAGATTGACTAACGTGAACCATGAAGGATAATTGTTGAAGCTGGGTAATGCGTACATAGGAGTTCATCATTCTGTTTCTCCACTCTTGTATGTTTGCAATTTTCCATAATAAACAGTTTAAAATACATATTGTAAAATAAAAAATATACAGCATTATTTACTTTCTAGCAAAAGTCATCAAATAATCCTTCAAAAAACCAGCAATAAGTATTCCATTTTACATTAGAATGTTATCAAAACCCCATCAATCTCATGCCTGATATATATTGTGCAACAAATATTGTGCAACATCTTTCACAAATACACACACACACAACTCACATGGATTCTATGCTGCATGTCATCTAGAGAAAAGCCTACAAATTTCATCTTGGTATGCAGGAACCAAAAAGGAAATATTATCAGCTGAGGGATATGTATTTTATTTATTAAAATTACTCCCTGACCTTAAACTTAACAACTTGCTAAAGCTAAGACCTTATGTTACCAATGATCTAGCGCATATGGGAAACAGAGTAGGTACACTCTGTCACCTTTAACAAACATTTTCCTCACAAAGCTACTCAGAGGCCATCTGCTACACCCTGAAGCAACATCCCAGTTAGTTACTGCTACTTGCAATGTAAGTACCCAAGTTTATCATTTGTTGGGGTCATAACTACATGAATCTGAAATATTCCCTAATTTTACTTTAAAATACATTTATTTCCATTTCTGGGCATGTTTCCCATTTTCGAACAATCATATTTCTTTGTATATGCACAATAATTTTAATTAACAAACGGTGACTTACACAGAATAATCATAAGCAGAAATAGTGACAACAACTACATCACCATGTCTCAAAATTTCAACACATTTCACTATGTAATTGGTGTTAAGTCTATATTTGAACTAACAAATTTTGGTAAATTTTATACTTCATCACAAGGTTCAAAATAAAATTACTTAAATAAATAACAACTCTTCATATCAATGAAAGAAATAAATATGTCTAAAATCTCTCACTAAGGCAAAATGATAGCTTGTCACAGGTCAGGTCCCGCATCCAGTTTGATTCTTTTTTGACTCTTTATTTTGAGAAACTGCAAACTCAAATCTCATTCTGGCTCAAATAATCAACTGGAATTGAATTATTAAATAATTCAGTAATTTGTTGAAATGCCTCCTGATACCTACCATTCCAAACTTTGAAATACTGACTAAAACATATTTTGTAAAACATAGATAAGCTCAAAAGGGAGAAAGGGGAACATTCACATGTCAAAATCAAACCACAACAGTTAGAGAGTGGGACTTGAAGCCAAGCAGTCCAGGAGAATGTGGAGACCAAACAGGCTTAAAGGTCAGAGTTCAACTACGCAAACTTTCCCCTTCCTTAAATGGCAATCAGATAATCGCCAACCACCTGCTCAATGTCTTAGCCAGATGCAAGGCACCCATTAAATTAGGTGGAAGAATTAACCACCCAAAACCAAAACCAAAAGCCTTTGCATTAGTAGGCAAGGAATCCAAATCTGTACTTGAGCCAATCAACTAACATAAAACTAGCTAGCAATCTGAGACCATACGTTCCAGCCAGAAATTTAATAGATCAGGAGCTACATTCCTTTACAAGATAATTTCTTTTGAAAATAAGCTCATAGCCATAAAAAACCATAAGACATATGAAGGAACTGTACAGGCACACAAAAAAGAGAGGTGGTGATTCATACTTGAACAACTAGATAAAACAAAGCAAACAAATCAATCTTCAAAATAGGTATAATTTTTAAATTGCCAAATAGAGAAAGCAATACAACCAATAAAAAAGCGCAGGCAGTTATTAAATAAGCATAGATATAAAAAAGAACCAAGAAGAAACCATAAAAATGAGAAATATGTTCATTGAAGTTGAAGTTCTACAGATGACGTAAAAACTGGAGAACACGGGAACAAAGAATTAATGATTTGGAGGCAGAAGGGAGGAAATTCCCCAGAATGCAGCACAGAGTAATAGAGTTGGAAAAAATGAAAAAGAAGTTAAGAGACATGAAAGATAAATAAAAAGCACTAACATATGTCTAACAAAGGTTACAGGAGGGAGAACAGAAAAAAAAGGGAAAAGCAAAATAATTACACCCCAATTAGCATAGAAAATGTGTCCGTGGAAACAAGTAACTGAATCACAGTTATACAGTATCAACACTCTATAATTCCTATGGAGATGCATTCCCAGCACCATATTCTTGTAATTATCTTTTACTTTCTTCAAATTCCTTGAAATTATGGCATATCCACATTGTTTTGTTATCTACAAACCAGAGTGATGCACATAATACCCTTCATAATATCAAGAGATGTTTAACAATGCTAAGCCTGTAGATCTTCGTCTTCTGTTTCCTCCATCTTTACATGAAGGCACAGGAAGTCACCAGTATAACTGCATGTAAACACCCAGTATGATACTATTTCTTCATTTTTTTATAGTCCAGCATTACCACTTGCACATCTCCTGTTACAAACTTGGTCAAAACTGTTTGCCAAAAATCGAAATAAATGGCAGAATGTAAAGCCACACTTAAAGGTTGAGAGCATATAGTACAGTCTGCAGTCTTAGTTCTCACTGACTAAGAGCTTATGATAGCACTCAGAGCACAGGAAAAATACGTATTAGCAATGTTCTATAAAGTATTTCTTTATATATACAGAAACAAACAGGACTCAAAAAAACTCACCTTACCCCATCTCTACCTTCTTTCTCAGGAAGCTGGTAGAGAAGGTGCTCCACCAAAACAAGGGAGTAAATCACGAGAGAGGAAGACCCTAGTTTCAGGAAACAAAGGTCCATCACAGAAAAGAGGTCCATCTATGTCTGGCGTATAATAGTTATACACCTGACACAGAGGGAAATCATTCAAAGTTGATAGCATTAAGAAAACTTCAGGAGCAATTTGCTCAAGACAGAAGAGTTTGAGAAGAGATTTAAATAAATGATAGAGAGTTTGGGGTTGATTCAATAGTAAATACACAAAAGACTAAGCAATGAAATAAATAAAAAAGCTGGACGGGGAGGAGGAAGGGAAAATAATCAAAATATACAACATGTATTAGTTGTGAAGAGCATCTACGTGACCATAACAATGTAAAAACTATATATTTTTCTAAACAAAATTACAATATAACAATATTGGAAAGATAAGAAAACAGAAAGTGTACTGGGAGCAGCGGTATCAAAGAGATCTATATCCTTGTAGTTACTTTCTCCCAACTTTCACTCTTCCTTTCTATTTGGAAGAGGTGAACAGCTAAAAATTATACTTCCCAGTTGGTTTGTAGATCATCGTCTGAATGTAAGAAAGGTTCTATCAAGTAGATGTACTCCAGCAAGATATGAAAGAAGACAGCAAAGTAGAGGTCATCTGTCTGCTTTCACCACATAGGGTCAGACAGACATGAGTGTTTCTGGTGGCAGAGACTCTGCAGTCTAATGTCTAGTGTGAACCTCCTAGACATGACAGCCAGTTGTGGTGGCAGCAGCAACAACAGCTTTCTGACCTCTAGACTGCAATAATAACACAACCCTGAACCATGGTCTAGAGATAGTCCCTGACCTTTGTTCCAGCACTTGGAATAATTTTGTAAGCTGTTAATTCCCTATTCAAAGGCACCTTCTGCTTGAAATACCTAGAGTGTTTTATTCTTTTTGTTATAACATGACTGATATACATCTTCCCCATCTTTGATAGCAGGAAGTTAATGAATTATAAAACTGGGGTGGGGGGATCAAGAAGCAACAATATAAACATGCTAAATGGAAATATGGAGATTCATTTCAAAGAATTAGACAGAAGATTTTGTAACAAATCTTATAGAAATTTGACTCTTTTAGAAAAAGACAAGTGACGTCAGTATCATAGCAGAGTGAGATTCCCCCTTTGAATCTCTGCCCCCTAAGACACAACAAAACATCAGTCGCATACCAACAGAGGACTATCAAACACTACAAAGGACTTCTAAGAGACCTACAGGGCAGTACATCTGACAGTGGACGTGTGGTAAGCCCCAAAGGACTTGAGGAGAGGTAAGGAGAATTACTGTCCCTCCCCATTCAATCAGCAAAGCCAGACAGCGCAGCTCAAACACAGAGGCGGGAGGGGAGGCCCTCTGTGGGAAAACTATCGCCCTCCAGGTGCTTCCACAGACTTTCGAGAGATTCCCAACATGAAGCGATGACGAATTGTTGTGGGGGTGGGGTCTACGTCCAAACACCCCAAGAGAGCAGACAGTGAGGGAAGAAGGAAGCTCCCAGGACAGGCAGGTGAAAGAGAGAGCCCCTCCCCCCATACACCTTGTGCTTCAGCACAATTCCTCCAGGGACTGCAGCAGGCTCAGAACACACAGCTCGGGATCTCCACCCAGTGGTGGCAGGTGGAAAATGCAGGACCAGATTTCCTCAAATGAGAAATAGCAAAGGAAATCAGTCGACTATATGCAAATGTATCTTCAGTCACCAGACCAAGAGGAAAACGACAAACACCCAGAAACCAACCCTGAAGGCACAGAAATCTATAACCTAAACAACACAGAATTCAAAATAGCTATCATAAAAAAACTCAAAGAATTACAAGAGAAAACAGAGAGACAATAAAATGAATTCAGGAATTTCTTCACAAAAGAGATTGAAACCATAAAGAAAAACCAATCAGAAACACTGGAGATGAAAAACACAATGGACAAGATAAAGGAAAACCTGGAGTCTTTAAAGAAGAGAACTGACAATATGGAGGAAAGAATTAGCATTATTGAGGATAGCCATGCAGAACCGCTACAGATAGAGGAGGAGAGAGAAGTAAGACTAAAAAGAAATGAAGAAATTCTTCGAGAAATAGCAGACTCAATTAGGAAAAGTAACATAAGGATAATAGGTATTCCACAAGGAGAAGTAAAGGAAAAAGGAGCAGAGAGTTTGTTCAAAGAAATAATAGCTGAGAACTTCCCAAACCAGGGGAAAGAGTTGTGAATGAAGAGTGAATGAAGTCAACAGATCAGCTAAATATATAAACAGGAAAAGACCAACTCCACAGCACATACTAGCAAAAGTCAATGACAAAGAAAAACAAAATAACATACAAAGGGAACCCCAGCAGGCTCTCAGCTGATTTCTTGACAGAAACTCTACAGGCTAGGAGAGATTGAAATGATATACTCGAAGTCCTGAAAGACAAAAACCTTCAGCCAAGAATACTTTATCCAGCGAAAATATCCTTCAAATATGATGGAGAAATAATAACTCTCCCTGATAAACACGAGCTAAGGGAGTTCATCACCACAAGACCCCCACTACAAGAAATGCTCAAGAAGGCCCTTAGGCCTGAAAAAAAGCAAAAGAGAAAGGGGACACAAGTGTTGAGCAAGAAGAAAAACAAGGAGACTAAACCAGAAAAATTGCAGTTGGAAAATACCACAAATGAATATAAACTCATCACTTTAAACACACACTCACAACACAAGATGGAATAAGCAGTGACAACAACAAATTAGAAGGGGAAGAGGAAAGGGATTGGATCAACTTAGTCTAAGGAAACAAAAGGCATCAGAAAATGGACTATCTCATCCATGAGATTTTTTATATAAACCTCATGGTAACCACTAAACAAATAACCAGAATAGAACTACATATGACACATAAAGAGAAAACTAACAGAATCATCATACAGAACTGCCAAACTGAACTGGCAGTCCGAAACACATGGGACAAGAAATGAAGGAAATGCAAAAGAACCAGAAAATGAACAATAAAATAGCAACATTAAACCCTCATATATCAATAATCACTCTAAATGTAAACAGATTGAATTCTCCAATCAAAAGACACAGAGTGGCGGGATGGATTAGAAACCAAGATCCAACAATGTGCTGCCTCCAGGAAACACATCTCAGCTCTAAAGACAAACTCAGACTCAAAGTAAAAGGATGGAAGACAATACTCCAAGCTACTGGCAAACTAAAGAAAGCAGGAGTTGCCATACTTATATCAGACAAAGTAGCCTTCAAGATAAAAAAGGTTCATTACAAAGAGGGGCAATATATAATGATAAAAGGGACACTCCACCAAGAAGACATATCACTTATAAATATCCCAACATAGGAGCACCAAAGTACATAAAAAAACTATTTAAAAACCTAAAAGGAGATATTAACAACAACACAATAATAGTAGGGGATCCTAACACCTCACTTACATCAATGGATAGACCATCCAGACAAAAAGTCAATAAGGAGATAATGGACTTAAATGAAAAACTAGACCAGATGGACTTAATAGACATATACAAGCATTCCACCAAAAACAGCAGATTACACATACCTCTCAAGCACGCATGGAACATTCTCAAGGATAGACCATATATTAGGAAACAAGACAAATCTCTATAAATTTAAGAAGCTTGAAATCATAACCATCTTTTCTGATCATAATGCTATGAAACTAGAAATCAACTGCAAGAAAAAAACTGGGAAAGGGACAAAGATGTGGAGACTAAACAACATGCTACTGAACAACCAGCGTATTGTTGATGAAATTAAAGAGAAATCAAAAACTATCTGGAGACAAATGAATGTGAAAATACACCATACCAACTCATACGGGATGCAGCAAAAGCGGTCCTGAGAGGGAAATTCATACCAATACAAGCCCACCTTAACAAACAAGAAAAATCCCAAATAAATAATCTTAAACTACACCTAACAGAATTAGAAAAAGAAGTACAAACAAAGCCCCGAATGAGCAGAAGGAGGGAATAATAAAAATCAGAGCAGAAATAAGTGAAATAGAAACCAAGAAAACAGTAGAAAGGATCAATGAAACGAAGAGCTGGTTCTTTGAGAAGATAAACAAAACTGACAAACCCTTAGCAAGATTCCTTAAAAAAAAAAGGAGAAGACTCAAACAAAATTAGAAACAAAAGAGCAGAAATTACAATGGAAACCACAGAAATACAAAGCATTATTAGAGACTACTATGAAAAACTATATGCCAACAAATTGGACAACCTAGAGGAAATGGACAAATTCTTGGATGCATGCAACCTCCCAAAACTGAATCAAGAAGAAATAGAGAATCTGAGTATACCAATCACAAGTAAAGAGATTGAGACAGTAATCAAAAACCTCCCAAAAAATAAAAGTCCAGGACCAGATGGCTTCCCTGGAGAATTTTACCAAACATTCGAAGATTTAATACCTATCCTCAAACTATTCCAAAAGATACAGGAAGATGAAATACTTCCTAACACATTCTCTGAGGCCAACATCACCCTGATACCAAAGCCAGACAAGGACAATACAAAGAAGGAAAACTACAGGCCAATATTGCTGATGAACACAGACGCAAAAATCCTCCACAAAATACTAGCAAACTGAATACAGCAATACATCAAAAAGATTATACATCACGATCAAGGGGGATTTACACCAGGGACACAAGGATGGTTCAACATCCGCAAATCAATCAACATAATACACCACATTAACAAAATGAAGAATAAAAACTACATGATCACCTCAATCAATGCAGAGAAGGGATTTGACAAGATCCAACATCCATTTATGATAAAAACTCTCAACAAAATGGGTATAGAAGGAAAGCACCTCAACATAATAAGGGCCATATATGACAAACCTACAGCTAACATCCTACTCAACGGGGAAAAACTGAAAGCCATTCCTTTGAGGACAGGAACAAGACAAGAGTGCCCACTCTCACCGCTCTTATTCAACATAGTACTGGAGGCTTTGGCCAGTGCAATTAGGCAAGAAAAAGCAATAAAAGGACTCCAAATAGGCAATGAAGAAGTGAAACTCTCACTATTTGCAGATGACAGGATCTCATACATAGAAAACCTCAAAAAATCCACTGGAAAACTACTAGAAATAATCAACAACTACAGCAAAGTGACAGGGTATAAAATCAACTTACAAAAATCAGTAGCATTTCTATATGCTAATGATGAACTAACAGAAAGAGAACTCAAAAAGACAATCCCATTTACAACTGCAACAAAAAGAAAATACCTGGGAATAAATTTAACCAAGGAGATGAAAGACCTATACAATGAAAACTATAAGACACTACTGAGAGAAATCGATGAAGACATAAAGAAATGGAAAAATATTCCATGCACATGGATTGGAAGAATAAACATAGTTAAAATGCCCATACTACCTAAAGCAATCTACAGATTCAATGCAATCCCAAGCAGAATCCCAAGGACATTCTTAATGGAAATGGAACAAAAATTACTGAAATTTGTATGGGGCAACAAAAGACCCTGAATAGCTAAAGCAATCCTGAAAAAAAAGAACAAAGCTGGAGGCATCACAATCCCTGATTTCAAAATATACTATAGAGCTACAGTAATCATATAGTACTGGTACAAAAATAGACACACAGATCAATGGAACAGAATTGAAAGCCCAGAAATAAAACCACACACCTATGGAAGCTAATCTTCAACAAAGGAGGGAAGAACTTACAATGGAGAAAGGGAATCCTCTTCAATAAATGGTGCTGGGAAAATTGGACAGCAACATGCAAAAGAATGAAAGTAGACCACCTTCTATCACCACACATAAAATTCAACTCAAAAGGGATTAATGACCTGAAACTATAAGACTCCTGGAAGAAAATATAGGCAGTACACTAACTGACATCAGTCATAAAGGAATCCTTCTGGATTCCATGTCTACTCGGACAAGGGAAACAAAAGAAAAAATAAACAAGTGGGACTTCATCAGACTACAGAGCTTCTACAAGGCAAATGAAACCAGGATCAAAATGAATAGACAACCCACCACCTGGGAGAAAATACTCCCAAATCGTATATCCAACAAAGGATTAATCTCCATAATATATAAAGAACTCACACAATTGAACAACAGAAAAACAAACAACCCGATCAAAAAATGGGCAGAGGATACAAACAGTCATTTTTCCAAGGAAGATACACAGATGGCCAACAGACACATGAAAAGATGTTCAACATCACTAATCATCAGGGAAATTCAAATCAAAACTATGTTAAGATATCACCCTACACCTATTAGAATGGCTATAATCACTGAGACAAAAAACAACAAATGTTGGAGAGGTTGTGGAGAAACGGGGACCCTCGTTCACTGCTGGTGGGAATGCAAACTGGTGCAGCCCCTATGGAAAACAGTATGGAGATTCCTCAAAAAATCAAAAATAGAAATACCTTATGATCCAGCAATCCCACTAGTGGACATCTACCCAGCAGACAAGAAATCAACCATCACAAGAGGCTTATGCACCCCTGTGTTCACTGCCGCATTATTCACTATAGCCAAGAAGTGGAAGCAGCCCCAGTGTCCCCTGACTGATGATTGGTTAAAGAAGATGTGGTATATATATACAATGGAATATTACTCAGCCATAAGAAAAGACAGAATTGTCCCATTTGCAACAACATGGATAGACCTAGAGGGTATTATGTTAAGTGAAATTAGCCAGAGAGAGAAGGACAAACATCACATGATTTCACTCATATGTGGAATATAAACTAACACAAGGACAGAGAGAACTGGTTGGTGATTACCAGAGGGAAAGGGTGTGGGGGATGGGCACAAGGGGTGAAGGGATGCATCCATATAGTGATGGACAAATAATAATGTCAACTAAAACCCCACAATGTTATAAACTATTAAGACATCAATAAAAATTAAAAATTAGGGGCTAGCCCGGTGGCGTAGCGGTTGGGTTTGCCCGCTCCGCTTTGGCAGCCTGGGGTTCACAAGTTTGGATCCTGGGCATGGACAGATGTACCACTTGTCAAGCCATGCTGTGGTGGCATCCCATATAAAATGGAGGAAGATGGGCACCGATGTTAGCCCAGGGCCAGTCTTTCTCAGCAAAAAAGAGGAGGATTGGCAACGGATGTTAGCTCAGGGCTAGTCTTCCTTGCAAAATAAATAAATAAATTAATAAAAAGAAAAGCTGGAGGCAGAGTAGAGTAGGAGGAGGTGTGTGCTTAGCACTTGGAGCTTTGGGTGTGCCCATGGCCTTGTAGGAAGATCCCTGAGTGAGGGAGTCCCAGAAGTCTGTGGGCAGACCTCTTACTGGAATCCTAGGGCAGACAGCAGGAAATGTGTTCTCTCAGTTCTCTTTGTCTACCTTCCTCCTTTCCCTTTCCCTCCCCCCCAGCCACGGAGGTCTCTCCTCAGAAATTCAGGTGTTGCTGAAGAGCAACAGGATTCTCCAGCTGCAGCCCGTGCAGCTGCGCAGACCTGCACTCATCCCTTTCACATTCCACCTTCTCTACTGGAGAGGTCTCCACTGCTGCCAGTGTACCTCTGCCAGTGCCGCTACCACCACCATAACTCCCTTGGCTCCAGAGCCTCCTCCAAGGTCCAATCCACCCACTTTCAGGCACACAGATGGCTGGATCTCTTGGGTGTCCTGGTGACCTGTGCAGAAGGCACTTTTGTTTGGATATGTACGTCCAATTAGTTGTAAATCAAAAGGGAGAGAAAAAAGGAAGGACTACTGCCACCATGATGTTGACATCCTCATTAATAATTTCCTAATAACTTATCCTTTTGCAAAAATTACATTGGGTTTCTTCCTAAATTATCACAATATTTCTCAAGATCATTTCACAACAATCTGATTGACAATCAAGAGAAACAAAGAATAAAAAGTTTAAGTTGAAGAATTAATGATAGGTGGTAAAGTGGAATCTATTAAGAGTTCTACCTTATTTCACAATGTATATGTATATTAAATCATCATGTTGTACATCTTTAATAAAAACCTTCACCTTGTACAACCTAAATATACACAGTTTTCATTAGTCAATCATATATCAAAAAAGCTGGGGAAAAAATAAATGGAATTTATAACATAATAAAGCAAAGCTGAAAAGAAGTTCTATCTTAAGTAAAAAATTAATTTGAGTTATTCCCAATAATATGGCAAACCAGGTTATTTGGACAAACCTTCCTAAAAACAACAATAAAAATATTGGACAAGATATAAATAATAGTCTATGACCTGAAAAGATAGTAATAAATTATACGGCCAACAAACAACTAAAGCAAGAACTCAGAGGGGAAACTACAGTGGATACTGTGGTATACATCCCAGATCTCTTTTAGTACCAAGGATATAATTTCCCCAGCTGCTAGGAGTGTGGCTGCTGATGGCTCTGAGCTACGTCCTTTACCGGCAGCAGCCCTCAGACAAACAGAGCCACTTCATGCAGGATCATGCCTCCTCTCTCAGAGCAGTATGCATTTGATGTGTGTGTGTGTGGGGGGGGTCTATTTGGTGGTATAAAAGGCAACCCCCTACCTCAAGATGAGACATCTCTAAAGGGCCATATGGAAAGGAAACTTCAACATTGTTAAGATACCAGTTCTTCCCAACTTGATCTATAGATTCAATGCAATCTCAATCAAAAACGAAGCAACTTTTTTTGTGGAAATTGATAAACTGATTCTAAAGTTTAGATCGAGAGGCAAAAGATCCAGAATAGCCAATGGAGTATTGGTGGAAAAGAACAAAGTCAGAAGACTGACATTACCCAACCCCAAGACTTACTATAAAGCTATTGGAATCAAGACAGTCTGGTAACAGGGAAAAAATAGAAAATAGGTCAATGGAACAGAACAAACAGCCCTGAAATAGACCCACACAAATAGAGTCAAGTAATCTTTGACAAAGGAGCAAAGGGCATTAAATGGCGAAAGGACAGTCTTTTCAACAGACGGGGCTGGAACAACTGGACATTCACATGCAAAAAATAAATCTAGGCACAGACTGCACACCTTTCACAAAAATTAAGATGGATCATAGACCTAAATGTAAAATACAAAGTGATAAAACTCCTAGAATATAACATAAGTGAAAATCTAGGTGACCTTGAGTTTGGCAATCACTTTTTAGATACAACATCAAAAGCACAATCCATAAAAGAAAAAATTGGGAAGTTAGACTTGATTAAAATTTAAAACTTCTGCTCTGGGAAGGACTTCTGCTAAGAGAATGAAAAGACAAGCCATCAAATGGGAGAAAATATTTGCAAAACACATCTAACAACGAACTGATACCCAAAATATGCAAAGAACTCTTAAATCTCAACAATAAGCAAGCAAGCAATACATTTTAAAAATGGGCAAGAGAGGGGCAGGCCTGGTGGCATAGCTGTTAAGTTCGCACATTCCACTTCAGTAGCCCAGGGTTTGCCGGTTTGGATCCCAGGTGCAGACCTACTCACTGCTCATCAAGCCATGCTGAGGCAGCATCCCATAGAGAAGAGCTACAACTCTACAACTATGATACACAACTATGTACTGGGGCTTTGGGGAGAAAAAAGAAAAAAGAGGAAGATTGGCAACAGATATTAGCGCAGGGCCAATATTCCTCAAAAAAAAAGAAAAATGGGCAAGAGATATGATCATACCCTTCACCAAGAAGATATACAGATGGCAAATAAGTATATGAAAAGATGCTGAACATCATATGCCAATAGGTAACTGCAAATTAATACAACAAAGAGATACCACTATTAGATACCACACTATTAGAATAGCTAAAATCCAAAATCCTGAAAACACCAAACGCTGACAAGGATGTGGAGCAACAAGAACGCTGAGTCACTACTGCATATTATATTATATTCACACTATATATACACACTAATGGTGTGAATATAAAATGGCATAGCCACTTTGAAAGATAGTTTGGAAGTTCCTTACAAAACTAAACATACTCTTATCATGCTATCCATCAATCACACTCCTTGATATTTACTCAAATGAGTTGAAAACGTATGTCCACACAAACACCTATACTCGATTGTTTATAGCAGCTTTATTCATAATTACCAAAGCATGGGACGTCAGTATCACGTCAGAGTGGGTTGTTCCTAGTTTCTCCCCACTAAGTTACAATCAAATGGACATTGATTAAACAAAAGAGTATTCCCTATAAAGCAAAATAGGACATCTGAGAGATCCACAAAGCCATACATCTGAAGGTGGGGATAACTGGATACTCAGGAAGCAGTGGAAGGATGTGAGCAGATCCCCTCCCCCTCCCCAGTGGCAGTGACCTAAGTCACGGGTCCTCACATAGCACCCAGCGCATAACGGTAGGACGAGGCAGGGGGTCAGACAGGCCTGTGTGAAAATGCTTTCGCTTTCAGAGTTGCAGCCCGGCCTGAGGGAATGCTCCACACTGAATGGTGCAGCTCAGCCACTGCATGGGCTCCCCCACCAATCACAGCAGCCCAGGCAAACCACCCATGAGTACAAAGCAGGACTGTGCATGAGAAAGTGCCCCACCCATTCCACCAAGTACACCACCTTGGCTGGTCCCTGGCCAAGGCAGTGGTTCCACACCAGAGCGCCTGGGTGTGCGTGTGTGACCCACCAAGTGGCTGTGGCCAGCAGACAAATGCAGACAAGCCCTATCGGCACAACTTCCAGCAGACACAGCGGGTCCAGAAAACACAGCTCTTGCCCCCAAAGGTGGCAAGTGGAATCTGCAACCTGATACTACTACAAATGCCTTGGCAAAGGATCAGTTCATCAAACAGCAGGAAGAACTACAGTAACACTTCAGAGCTGAAAGAAAATGACAAGTCTCCAGAACCAATCCGGAAGTCACAAAAATTTACAATCTAAATAACAAAGAATTTAAAAATACTTGAAACAAAGAAACTAAATGAGTTACAAGAAAACTTAGAAAGACAGTTCAATGAATTCAGGAATAAAACTAATGAGCAGAAGGAAAGATTGAAGCAAACATACAAAAAACAAATCCTGGAGATGCAGAACACAATGAATGAGATAAAAAACAATCTAGAAACCTTCAAAAACAGAGCTGGATTTATGGAGGACAGAAGAGTGACTTAGAGGTTAGAAAGAGAGAAATGTTTCAGGTTGAGGAGAAGAGAGAACTAAGACTTAAAAAAATGAAGAAATTCTTAGAGAAATATCTGACTCAATTAAAAAATGCAATATAAGACTTATAGGTATTCCAGAGGGAGAAAGGAACCGCTTGTCCAAAGAAATAATAGCTGAGAACATCCCAAACCTGGGGAGAGAACTGGACTTCCATTATATGAAGTTAATAGAACTCCTAGTTACATCAATGCAAAGGGAACTTCTCCAAGGCAAATAATAGTAAAATTGGCAAAAGTTGATGAGAAAGAAAAATATGGGCAGCAAGGCAGAAGAGAATAATCTACAAAGGAATCCCTATCAGGCTTTCAGTGGATTTCTCAGCAGAAACCTTACAGGCTAGGAGAGATCGGAATGATATATTCAAAACACTGAAAGACAAAAACTTTCAGCCAAGAATACGCTATCCAGAGAAACTATCCTTCAGATATGATGGAGAAATAAAAGCTTTCCCAGATAAAGAAAAGCTGAGGGGAGTTAATCGCCACTAGGCCTATTTCACAAGAAACACTGAAAGGAGCCCTCCCATCTGAAACAAAAGCAAAGGTTTACAAAACCTTGGGCAAAGAGATAAAAGAATGAGGAAATTGCAGCTCTCTATCAGAACAGGTTAGCAAACAGTTAATTATAACATAAAAGATAAAGGGAAGGAAAGCATCAAAAATAACTATAAACACTTCAATTTAGTCACAAACTCACAACACAAAACAGAATAATTTGTGACAACAATAACTTAAAAGGTGAAGAGGAAAGGAAGGGAACTTGCTTCAGCTAACGGAGATAAGAGGCTATCAGAAAGTGGACTACTCATCTATGAGATCTTTTATACAAACCTCATGGTAAACACTAAACAAAAAAATTAGAGCAGAGACACAAATCATAAATAATGAGAAAACCACCACAGAAAACCACAAAACTGAAATGGTCGTCAGAAATACAAGGTAAGAGAAACAGTGGAAAGATAGAACAACTGGAAAACAAGAGATAAAATGGCAGTATTAAGTCCTCATATATTAATAATCACTTTAAATGTAAATGGATTGAATTCTCCAATCAAAAGACACAGAGTGGCTGGATGGATTAAAAAATAAGACCTAACAATATGCTGCCTCCAGGAGACACATCTCAGCTCTAAAGACAAACACAGGCTCAGAGTGAAGGGATGGAAGACAATACCCCAGCAAATGGAAGGAAAGAAAGCAGGTATTGCAATATAAGGCAAAATAGACTTCACAATAAAAAAGGCAGTGAGAGACAAAGAGGGGCAGTATATACTAATAAAAGGCACATTCCACCAAGAGGACATAACACTAATGAATATATGCACCTAACACAGAAGCACCGAAGTATATAAAGCAACTATTAACAGACCTAAAGGGAGAAAATAACAGTAACACAATAATAGTAGGGGACCTCAACACCCAACTTACATCAATGGATAGCTCATCCAGACAGAAAGTCAACAAGGAAATAGTGGACTTAAATGAAAAACTAGACCAGATGGACTTAACAGACATATACTGAACATTTCATTCAAAAACAGCAGAATACACATTCTTCTCAGGTGCACATGGAACATTCTCAAAGATAGACCATATGCCGGGAAATAGGGCAAGCCTCAATGAATTTAAGAAGATTGAAATTATATCAATATATCAAGATATCAAATTATATCTTTTCTGACCACAATTCTATGAAACTGGAAATCAACTACAAGAAAAAAGCTGGGCAAGTCACAAAAATGTGGAGACTAAACAACATGCTACTGAACAACCATTGGACCAATGAAGAAATCAAAGGAGAAATCAAAAAATACCTGGAGACAAATCAAAATGAAAATAAAACATACCAACTCTTACGGGATGCAGCAAAAGCAGTTCTAAGAAGGAAATTCATAGCAATACAGGCCCACCTCAACAAACAAGAAAAAGCTCAAATAAGTATTCTTAAACTACACCTAACAGAACTAGAAAAAGAACAAAAAAAAAAAAAAAAAACCAAAGTCAGCAGAAAGGGAGAAGTAATATAAAATTAGAGCAGACATAAATGAAATAGAGACTAAAAAAATAGTAGAAAGGATCAATGAAATTAAGAGCTGGTTCTTTGAGAAGATAAACAAAACTGACAAACCCTTAGCCAGATTCACTAAGAAAAAAAGAGAAAGGGCTCAAATAAATAAAATAAGAAATGAAAAAAGAGGAGAAATTACAACGGATACCACAGAAATAAAAAAGACTATAAGAAAATACTATGAAAAACTGTATGTCAACAAATTGGATAACCTAGAAGAAATGGATAAATTCTTAGATTCATGCAACCTCCCAAAACTGAATCAAGAAGAAATAGAGAATCTGAATGGACCAATCACAAGTAAAGACATTGGAACAGTAATCAAAAACATCCCCAAAAGATAAAAGTCAAGGACCACATGGTCACGCTGGAGAATTCTACCAAACAGTCAAAGATTTAATACCTATCTGTCTCAAACTATTCCAAAAAATTGAAGAAGATGGAACGCTTCCTAACTTGTTCTATGAAGCCAAGATCACCCTGATACCAAAACCATACAAGGACAACACAAAGAACGAAAATTACAGGCCAACATCGCTGATGAACATAGATGCAAAAATCCTCAACAAAATACTGGCAAACCAAATACAGCAATACATTAAAAGGATCACACACCACGATCAAGTGGGATTTATACCAGGGACTCAGGAATGGTTCAACATCCGCAAATCAATCAATGTGATAAACCACAGTAACAAAATGAGGACTAAAAACCACATGATCATCTCAATCAACGCAGGGAAAGCATTTGACAAGATCCAACATCCATTTATGATAAAACTCTCAACAAAAATGGATATAGAAGGAAAGTACCTCAACATAATAAAGGCCATATATGACAAACCCACAGCCAACATCCTACTCAACAGGCAAAAACTGAAAGTCATCCCTCTGAAAACAGGAAAACAGGAACAAGACAAGGGTGCCCACTCACACCAATCCTATTCAACATAGTACTGGAGGTTTTGGCCAGAGCAATTAGGTAAGAAAAAGAAATAAAAGCTATCCAAACTGGAAAGGAAGAAGTAAAACTCACACTGTTGGTGGATGATATGATCCTATATATAGAAAACCCTAAAGAAGCCACCAGAAAACTATCAGAAATAATGAAAAGCTACAGCAAAGTTGCAGGGTACAGAATCAACTTGAAAAATCAGCTGCATTTCTATACACTAATAATGAACTAGCAGAAAGAGAACTCAAGAAAACAATCCAATTTACAATCGCAACAAAAAGAACATCTAGGAATAAATTTAACCAAGAAGGTGAATGACCTATACACACTGAAAACTCTCAGACATTATTGAAAGAAATCAAAGATGACATAAAGAAACAGAAAGATATTCCATGTTCATGGATTGGAAGAATAAACATAGTTAAAATGTCCATATTACCTAAAGCAATGCACAGATTCAATGCAATCCCAATCAGAATCCCAATGATATTCTTCATGGAAATAGAACAAAGAATCCTAAAATTTATATGGAAAAACAAAAGACCCTGAATAGCCAAAGCAATCCTAAGAAAAAAGAACAAAGTTGGTGGCATCACAAGCCTTGACTTCAAAATATACTGCAAAACTATAATAATCAAAACAGCATGGTACTGGCACAAAAACAAATACACAGACCAATGGAAAGGAATCGAAAGGCCAGAAATAAACCCACACACCTATGGACAGCTAATCTTCAACAAAGGAGCCAAGAACACACAATAGAGAAAGGAAAGTCTCTTCAATAAATGGTGTTGGGAAAACTGGACAGCCACATGCAAAAGAATGAAAGTAGACCACTATCTTACACCATACAGAAAAATTAACTCAAAATGGATTAAAGACTTGAATGTAAGACCCAAAACCTAGAAGAAAATATAGGCAGTACACTCTTTGACATCATCTTTTCATATACCATGTCTACTCAGGCAAGGGAAAGAAAAGGAAAAATAACAAATGGGACTAAATCAGACTAAAAAAGCTTCTGTGAGGCAAAGGAAACCAAGAACGAAATGAAAATACAACCCACCAATTGGGAGAAAATATTTGCAAATCATATATCCAACAAGAGGTTAATTTCCATAATATATAAAGACCTCATACAACTCAACGATAAAAAAAAAAAAACCCGATCAAAAAATGGGCAGAGGATATGAACAGACATTTTTCCAAAGAAGATATACAGACGGCCAACAGGTACATGAAGAGATGTTCAACACCACTAATTATTCGGGAATGCAAATCAAAACTACACTGAGATATCACCTTACACCAGTCAGAATGGGTACAATTAACAAGACAAAAAATAACAAATGTTGGAGAGGGTATGGAGAAAAGGGAACCCTCATACACTGCTGGTAGGGAGGCAAACTGGTGCAGCCACTATGGAAAACAGCATGGAGATTTCTTAAAAAATTAAAAATAGAAATACCATACAACCCAGCTATCCCACTACTCCGTATTTATCCAAAGAACTTGAAATTAACAATTCAAATAGATTTATGTACCCCTGTGTTCAGTGCAGCTTTATTCACAGCCAAGACATGGAAGCAACCCAAGTGCCCAACAACTGATGAATGGATAAAGAAGATGTAGTGTGTATACATACATACATACACATACACACAAACACACACACAATGGAATACTACTCAGCCATAAAAAAGATAAAATCATCCCATTTGCAACAACATGAATGGACCTTGAGGGCATTATGTTAAGTGAAATAAATCAGACAGAGAAAGAAAAACACTGTATGATTTCACTCGTACATGGAAGATTAACAAACACACAGACAAACAGAACAGATTAGTGGTTACCAGAGCAGAAAGGGGTGGGGGTGGGCAAAATATGGTGATGGATAAAAATTAGCCTATTGGTGCTGAGCATGATGCAGTCTGTATAGAAACTGATAAATAATAATGCAGACCTGAAATTACATAATGTAATAAACCATTATGTTCTCAATAAAATAATAAAAAAAAACCCAAACAAAAAATAATTGGAAGCAGCCAACATGATCTTCAATAGGTGAATGGATAAACAAATTGTGATACAGTCATACAATGGAATGTTATTTAGCAATAAAAAGAAATGATCTATCAAGCCATGAAAAGACACATGGGGGAATCCAAAATATATACTACTAAGTGAAAGAAGACAATCTGAAAAGGCTACATACTGTAGGATTCCAACCATATGACATTCTGGAAAGGCAAAACTATGGCAAAAATCGCAAACTATGGCAAAAAAGGCAAAAAGATCAGTGGTTGCCAGAGGTTTGCAGTGGGGGAGTGGGAGGAAAGAGATGAATAAGTAAAGTACAGGAGATTTTTAGGGCAGAAAAACTATTCTGTATGATATTCTAATGGTGGATATATGTCATTATAAATTTTCCAAAACCCATAGAATGTACAACACAAAGACTGAACCCTAATGTAAACTGTGGACTTTAGTTAATAATAATGTATCAATATTGTCTCATCAATTGTGACAAATATACCATACTAATGCAAGATGTTAATAATAGGGGAAATTGGTGAGGGGAGTGGAATCTACACAATAATTTAAAATGTAAAATTAAAAATAAATTGTCAGACTAGATTTTTTTTAATCTATCTACATGTTTACAATAGATTCATCTAAAATGAAAGGGATCAAAAAAGTTGAACAGAAAAAGGATATAAGAAGATAAACCATACAAATATTAGGCAAAAAACCTTAAGTTATATTAATATGAGGCAAAATAGACTTTAAGGTAGAAAGAGGGTCACTTCATAACGATACAAGTTTCAATTAACAGGGAAATGCAAAAATTCTAAATGTACATCAGCCTAATCATATAGTCTCTACATGTGTAAAGCAGAAACTAACAGAACTGAGAGGAGAAAGTGGATAAATCCACAATAATGGAACAAGACAAAAAACTCAGTTAAGAATATAGAGTACACTGTCATTAACAAACTTGACCTAACAAATCTGGACATAAATTAATGCACTACCCACCATCCAGAATACACATTCTTGTTAAGCACGTGCAATATTACAACACTGACCTATTCTGGGATACAAAGCAAGTAGAATCAAATTTCAAAGAATTAAAACTTGATAGAGCATCTTCTCTAATCACAATGTGAAGTTAGAAATTGATAAGAAAAAGAAAATCCTCATATGTTCAGAAATTAAAATTCCCATATATTCAGAAATTCAAAAAGTTCCCATATGTTCAGAAATTAAGAAATAAGTCAATGAGAAAATCATAATGACATTTAGAAAATACTTTGAACACTACAATAACAAATTCCACAAAGGAAAACTTGTGAGACGTGGCTAAAACACTCCTGAGAGGCAAATTATATCCTTAAATATATATTAGGAAAGGAGACTGAAAATTACTGAGGTAAGCATCCATCATAAGAAATTAGAACTAAAGTAAAATAATCCCAAAGGGATCAGAAGAAAAAAATTAAGAGCAGAAATTAATTAAATAGGAAATAAACATACCACTGAGAAGATTAACAAAGCCAAAAGTTGGTTCTTTGAAGATACTAAAAATCTGACAAACTCTGGAAAACCAATCAAGAAGAAAAGACAGAATACACAGATAAACAATATCAATAATAATAATTTGAGAATATTATTAACATCTTTATGGCAATATATTTGAAAATTCAGATGTGATAGACAAATTCCCAGAAGAAAATAACTTATGAAAATTGACTCAGTAGATATAGAAAGCTTGAATAATCATACAACTTTCAAAGAAATTAGTCAGGAATGGAAAATACTCATGGGAAGTAGCATATGCCAGAAATTATTATTATTTCAAACTTATGTGGAATTATTCCAGTTTTACTTAAAAATTTCCAAAGAGTAGAAGATAACAGCAAAATCTTTATGAGGATAGCAAAAATCTGGATCCCAAACCCAGAGGTGTATCTCATTAATGAACACAGATGTAAAAATCATGAACAAAATATTAGCAAACAGAAATCAGCAGTATAGGAAAAGCAACAATGTATTGTGACAGAGTTGTGTTGATCCCATTATAGATTTAGTCAGTATTTTAAAATAAATTAATGCATTCATTTACACTAACATTAAATGAAAAAAAATCAAAGGATAGGCAAAAATCTATATATAAAGATGAAGTATCTGATAAAACTCAACATATGTATCTTTAAAATAAATTCTTAGCATTCTAAAAATACAATAATCTGATAACAGGTGTCTTCAAACAAACAACAGCCAAGAAAAATCCTCTAAGAATGGTGAAACGTTAAAAACTGTTCCCTTGATACTGGAACAAATCAAGAATCTTGGCTATTCACACTTCAATATTTACACTTACGGTTCTTGCCATTACAACAATGCAAAACCCCTGAGGAGAAAATAATACAACTTTATTGAGAGATATAAAAGAAAACTTAAACAAATGGAGATATTTACCACGGTCATGGACTGGAAAATTCAAAATTATAAAGTGTCAGCTCTGTTCAAATCAAATGCCAGCACGTCAGTCGGGATGCAGGGGCAGAGTTGTTGGGTAAAGGGATCTATGAAGGTGAGTGACACAGCAGTGAAATAAATTAGAAGGCTCATGCCAGTTAAGTGAGATTTCTATAAGTTACTCTCAACTGGAAATTTTTAAACATGTCTCAAAAACACCTACTACACATGTAGTTGCACTCAGTTAAAATTCAGAAAACAATCCATGGCCCTTTTCTGGTGACATATTATTATCTAATTTTGAAATTCTATGCTTCCCAAGGAAGTCATAAATATGGTTCAGAAGTGAAAAAAAGAACTACAGAAAACTGAAAAGTGTTTTGCAAAATGTGTTTCAGAAATGTTTTCTTCAACTAGCGAGAGAAAATTAGTAATTTAATATTTCCGTATAATAATTTTAGGATCATAAAATCAGTTTCTCCCTACCCCCACTGAACAAATGCTTGACCAATATTTACAGGTTTAAACGGGCTATCCACTTTATTTGTTTGTCACAGTGCATATTATTTACTTATCTGTCCCTCCCAATTAAGCAATCTGACTGACGGCGGCTTATATTTCTCATTGTTGTGCCTGACTCATAACACTCAAGAAATGTGTTTTGAATTAACAAAAGTTCATTTTATAAATTAGATTCCAAGAGAGGTTAATTGACCAGGTTATAATCTCACAACTAATAAGTAGCAAAGCTATTCATTCATTTATTTATTCAGCAAATACTTACTGATCTAGATCCCAGATTCTAGGACTAAAACCTAGACCTTCTGACTCCTACTGCAGTGTTATTTTCATAAAAGAAAAAAATCTAACTTTTTTTAGTAATGAAATTGCTCTCACAGGATTATGGTGGGGAAGAAAAAACTGCTATTAGAGAAGAACTCACTGCTGAACCAAAATTGCCTATCCTGCTAGTTAAACATGAAGAGGCCAGAGAACCTAGGGACCAAATTTCAAATCTTTTGGTTAAAAACAATTCAGCAACAAATCATAAAATCGGGAATAATAGAAAAATAAAAATTACGATAATTACTCAAAATCAAGCATAAAAAAGCTCTGTGATTTGGTAAACTGTATATCTGGAGCCTTTGATAAAGTATTACAGTTTTATTTTCTCCAACGTAATACCTTTTTTATTTTATTAATACTTTTTTTAGATGTTCTCAATAATAATCGGTTAAAACAAGCATATAAAGCTATAGCAAGATAGTAACATTAAGGAGAAATAAATTTTAAAACTACTAAGAACTTAAGTAAATTCTTTAATTTTAAAATAAATTTCATTCAGGACATTTGGCATTTTCAAGCAAAATTTTCTGTAGAGTTATTTCTCAGTGATAAGCACCAAAATGCGAAACTTGTACAACTGTAATCACACGGTAAAATAAAAGCACTTTTTGCACAGAACTTACAGAATTCCACGTACTTTCTGCCCCATAAAAAAGTGCAAAATCTAGTTATTTTCACAGCTTTCTCACTCACACCTAATTTGACAGTAACTTTCTTTAGTAATTCACCTTGACTGTGTGAGCCAAAATATTCACCTTAGTTTACACAGGAAAAACATTTTTTGTATTATTTCCATCAGCTTCTTTAGATTTATTTTAATTACAATCACAGATACAACTGCTATAAACAGAGTTTGGGACAAATACAAGTGATGCTTGTAAGTATACAAAGCAACTGAACTAGGAGGAGCAGAAGCATCTACAAGAGGAGATCAGGCCACTGGCCTGACACCACAGGCATCAGTCATATTACCACCAAAGGGAATGCACAACTTTAGTTATCTTGGCAAATCATTAAGTGGAAGCCATTTAAGATAATTTCAACTATATATTGAAAAGTTTTTTACATTTTTGGCCATTAGAGTACTGACAAAGTAGAAGGATAGACCAACAGAAACTTAGCAACCCTATGAAAAAATCAACTGTACACATTCCCCACAGATAACTGGAAGTATTTTTATATATGAGGGATAAAACTATATTTTACATATAGTTATACAACCAATAAACCAATTACTTAACTGTACTAATATCTGGGTTACTTAATAGTAGTATCTCATCAGATACATGCCCTTGTATGCTATAGAGCAATAACATTAGTACATAGCTCCATCTAGAGGAGAAATAGACATTTCCAGAGCTTATGTTTCAGTCCCTTTGATTTCACAGTAAACCTAACAAAACTGACTTTTTAAAAGGCCAGTTTTTCATTCATAACATGTAATTACACATTTTTCCTAATCAATACTCTAACCAATATTTTCCATTTGACTAATGATATTTTTGAATATTCAGGATTTCCTCAACACCTTCTAACAAATTTTTCCATAGGAGAAAGAATAGTGGCAGTTGATTTTGCAAAGAAAAAAAAACACACTGTTCCTTTAAAGAAGAGGAGGAAACACACAAAAGTTACTCCACAGGGATACAAATATGGAGCAATATCCTGCAAGCTAATGCCAAGGTAAAAGTCTCTTCAAAGTTCTTATGGTCATAATAACAGCTAGGGAGATATGGACAAAAACACAAGCAGGGTTTCTAAACACTTTGTTGACCTTTCTCCAATAATAAATAACATAATGAAAAATTTCTGTATTTTTAAAAAATTTGATGAAAAAGTTAATATTAAACCAGACTTAAAGACTATTAAAAGTTCCTTTAATAACTATTTTAAGTATATATTCTTTAAACAATGTAAAAACATTCTAGTCATTGATGTAACTAAATTTCAAATCAAACTCAATTATTTTTGAATCATGATACAAAGTACTTAAATTTAACTTAATAAAAGTTAATTTTTAGTGGTGCCACTAAAATCTGACAGCAGCATGAAAAGGTAGACAATCAGTAGTAACATTAACAGATTTTTCCTCTTGATTTTATTTCCATATTTCTGCATAAACTCAGTATAGTATAAATGTATTTCTCTTCATGTTGATTTAATTAAAATTAACGTTAATTAGTCCACTACCCTGTGATGTTAATTCCTGTGAATAACAGGGCTATCATACATTAATCTTTCCATAATGTCTAAAGATTTAATACTGCACAAATTCATATCTCTAGTAACTGTTAATTAAGCATAGTACCTAATAGAAGAGTATATACATTTTAAATGAACAATCCAATGTAAAGATTTTTGATGAAATTGTTGGCTTATTTTGGAAACTTCAGAAACATTTTCAACCTTATAACTTTTCTCTACTGGTTACGGTGCTTAGTTTATCAAATCAAACTGTCTTTAATTTTTCTTCCTTTTGGATGCCATAAGAGGCTAAAAATTTGAAGCAATCCACTTACTTTGATGAACTAGTTTTTAAATTGTTTCAGACCTTTGACCTGACCTGAGGTGAGCAGGTGAGGACAGGACCAATGGTTGGAAGAATGGGGATAAGCTTGCTACAGCAAGAATCACATCCGACACATAACACAACACAGTTTGCTTGGTCACTGTCAGATGCCCAAAGTTACTGGTTTATCAAAATTACCATCTTACCTAGACTCTAGAATAAATTGTTTATTCTCTCTATTTACAGGGACAAGAAATGAAACTGTTTCCTTCTCAGTTTAGATGAGATTGGAGTTTTTTTTCCTAAGGAAATTTTATTCAGAAATTAGGAAGTCTTCTGGTTATTCAGGAATTAGGAAGCTTAAGACGGTGAGTGAACTACAAAGATTGCTGTCTCTCTCCCCCAAAATCAACCTAGAAAAACTAGAAAAGTGAGAGGAAATCATGGACCTGAGGAATCAACTAAAAACTTCAAGAAATCCATGTAAGTGTCAGTTGTCTTGAAAGAGAAGTGGAAGAGAGAACTATAGCCTTGGATGAAGAGCAGACACTGGTGAAAGAATGGGTGAGAGAAAAATGCACGTGGCTCTCACCTCCCCCATGTTGCCTATGACAATTCTTGTCTGACCCACCGACCCAGAAATCAGCAGCAATAACCCAAGCTGCAGGTGCCATGGGGTAAGGTCAAGACAGGGCAAAAAGCCTACTGGGGGAATGAAAAGAGGTGCGATCTGCTTAGTCCATTTGGGCTGCTACAACAAAAATACCACAGACTAGGTAGTTTATAAATAACAGAAATTTATTTCTCACAGTTCTAGAGGCTGGAGGTGTGAGGTCAGGGCACTGGCATGGCTGAGTTCTGCTGAGAGTCCTCTTCTGGGCTACAGACTGCCCACTTCTCAGTGTATCCTCACATGGCAGGGAACAGAGCGGGGAAGCAAGCTCTTTTTTTTTTTTTTTTTGTGAGGAAGACCAGCCCTGAGCTAACATCCGTTGCCAATCCTCCTCTTTTTTTTTTTTGCTGAGGAAGACTGGCCCTGGGCTAACATCTGTGCCCATCTTCCTCTACTTTATATGGGATGCCACCACGGCATGGCCTGACCAGCAGTGCATCCGCGGGAGTCTGGAATCCGAACCCGCGAACTTCGGGCTGCCAAAGTGTGAACTAAACCACTGCACCACCTGGCGGCCCCCTCTCATGACTCTTATAAGGGCACTAATCCCATGAGGGCTCTGCCCTCACGACCTTATCAAATCCTAATTACCTCTCAAAGGCCCCAGGTCCTAATATCATCACACTGGGGGGTTGGATTTCAACATATGAATGGGGGGGGCATAAACATTCAATTCATAACAAGATCTAACCATCGTTTACTCTTCTATCTTCTCCCCTTCCAAACCCAGACTGGTTGTCTTATAACCATAGCAGTTCTTGTTCTGCATTTCTTGGCCTTCTTTACATTAGTGTCATGTCACTGAGTTGTACCCAAAGTAGTATGGGCAGAAGTGATATAAGCCCATTTCGAGACTCACCTTAAAGGCATTCTATGACATCCTTTAGCCCTCTCTTCCTTTCCTGAAACAACCTGGAACACCACATTTGAGATGGTGGCATCATAAGACAGAAGGACCCTGGATCTCTAAGCCAATCTCTGTATGGGTGAGAAATGTTGTATTAAGTCACGATTTGGGGGCTAGTAGTGCAACATAGTCTCTCCTTTCCTAGTACACAACTTAGAGACTGCCACCCTCCTGCCTCCAATTCTGACCAGAGGAGTTCCTTTGTGCAGTAACAACAGATGTCAACAGTGATTCTGTGGTGCCTGAAACTCTCCAACTCCAAGCTCATCCCATCCCCTCTTCTGAAAATACACACATATTCTCTCTCTCTCTCTCTGTCTTTTCCTCCCTCCCTCTCTCTCTCTCACTCACTCACACACACACACACACTTCATTTCTTTAGACCTTGGATATGTCTCTGTGCAAACCCCAGATACAGGGAGACAGTAGACAGCGACTGTGTACTGGCTGAGTGAACTAATTAATTAACTACTCTGAATAAATTCAGAGAAATGAATACATGAATAGACTATAAAGTGTTAATTGGTCACCTCCTTGGAGCAATGCACCATCTTATTTGAACAGCAGGCAGCTTCTAGGAGCAGTAAAAGGCAAGAAAACAGCCTCCCTTAGACTCTACAAAGGAACACAGTCCTACTCACATCTTCACTTTAGCCCAGTGGGAACCATTTCATATTTCTGACCTCCAGAACTGTAAGATAATGAAGTTTTGTGAAGTCAATATATTTGTGGTAATTTGTTACAGTAGCAATAGAAACTAATACATATGCCTCATGAGTTTTCTACCTCAGACCACCAACTCTGTTCAGAGACACTTTCAGCTTCTCTTATACAACAAATTTAAAATAGAAGAGGGATCATAGTGACCAATCAACTGGAAACGGAAGTCTTGACCATCAGAAGCCTGCCAAGAGGCTTATCGCCACTCTCGTGGGAGAGGTTATTTCTCATGCCACAGAGAAGAGTCCTAACCCAGCACAGCCCTGTGTTAGCTGAAGAGTAAAACACGTTCTAAACAGAGCTCCCTCTGACTCAGGCACTCCCTATAACTAGTTCAGGGCTGATTATGGTGGAATCAAAACATTAATATTTGGATACAGGTGCTGCCAATGATTAACTCTAGAGCTTCTGGCAAATCATTTATCAAGGGGTATCAAGGGGATAAGTGGTCACTAAAATTTTAGATTTCACAAACTAATAAAATTTCGAAAACAAAAACTGCTGCCAGGTTTTTATTTTATACAGTAAGGACTTAAAAAAATAGAAGCAACTATCTTCTATGATCATGAAATAAAGAAGATTTTAGCAGAGCATACCTTCAAAAAAGACAACCCTTTAAACTGAATACCTTTAGCATAGTTTTTGAATCTCCCCAAATACCTCCATAAAAATAGACAGTGACCAGGATAGCAAAACCAAACCCATAAACAAAATATCTACCACAACACTAGGGAAACACCAAAACACACCACCAACAACCCTAAGACCTGCACAACATCCAGAAGCTGTGCAGGAAGGAGGAGAGGGAAACAACAGGAGCAAACCGCTACCTGAGAGCTGGGAGAATCCCTAAGGCAGCAGGCACCCTCCCAGCAGGCAGAGCGCAGAGGTCTCAGTCAGGTCTCAAGGGAAGGGGCTGGAGCGTCAGAGCCTTACGAACCTTCAAAACACTTGGACCCCAGGAGAAACTGGAAATAGAGTCAGTAGGAAAGGCACAACAGGGACAGAGTAAAAGGAAAGTCCAAGTGAAAGCTGGGAGAGGGAAGGGGGAGGGAGGTGACACAGCCAGGGGACCTTAGAAAGTAACTGACCATTTTTTTAAACTTCTCAAAAACAACAGGAAACATTTTTCTAAATAATTACTTACTTTTCAATCTTTTGACAACTCATTTAGAAGATCTCAAAGGGCTTAAAAATCATTATATTCCTTAAAACAAAAACATGGGTTACACTCTAACTACAGTCACTAGAAGTCAGAGCTGATCCAATATTAATGTCAAATGATGCTGAATTCTTGATCATGTAGAAATCACTGATGATAGAAAAAAAATTAGATACAAATTCAAGGCACTGACCAAATGACCATATCCTATAGAAAACAGTCCGGAATACACTAAAAAGAAGGAAGGAAAAAAGGATCACCCCTTACATTCAAAAAATAAAATACTCCTGGGGGCCGCCCGGTGGCGCAGCGGTTTAGTCCGCGCTTGGCAGCCCGGGGTTCGCGGGTTCGGATCCCAGGCGCCCGCCGACGCACTGCCTGTCAGCCATGCCGTGGCAGCGTCCCATATAAAGTGGAGGAAGATGGGCACGGATGTTAGCCCAGGGCCAGTCTTCCTCAGCAAAAAGGGGAGGATTGGAACAGATGTTAGCTCAGGGCTGGTCTTCCCCACAAAAAAAAAAAAAAAAAAATAAAATAAAATAAAATACTCTTAAAATCTTAGTGCATTCCCGTTGTCATTTCTGTTTTCTGTATTTATGTATGTGTAATGTCTACACATAATTGATTTTTTCACATTATTAGATCATAAGCATTTTTCTTCAAATCACCTCAGTGGTTGTTTAATATTCCATTGGATGGCAATATAATAGTTTTCTGTTAGACTAGCACTAGAAGAAACATCTTTGTGGCAGCTTTTAATCTCTCATTAATATTAAATGTGGCAATGTTAAAGAGGAGTCTAAATTTTTATCTACTAATAGGTAGACAATACAATCTTTTGTTTTTCAAAGTAATTACTAAAATTAAGAATATATTTTAGAAGAAAAACTATTCCAAAAAACTTCAGTGAAGAAAATAATTAATTTCTCTAATTTTTCAGGTATATTTATACGTAGATCAAACATGAGCTTCCAGAACCCACCAGTTACTAATCATGTAACAAAATATTTTAAATGAAATTTTAATTCTAAAATGGCTAACAAACAAAAATATAGGCATTTTAAAGATATGTGAGGATTTTAATTTAAACTAAGCTGAAAATTAATCACCTGCATGAAATAAAGACAATAGGAATTCAGCCGCTGAAATCCTAAGCCGAGTTTCTAACCAGTACAGAGTCACAAAGAAACTCAGTGAGTTTTTGTATACGAACTTCCTAAGTTACAGTTCCCTTACCCAAAGAATTAGAATAATCTTGCCCACTGTGCCAGCTCATGCCACTGAATAAAATGTTCTACTTTGGGATATCATAAGCTATATCACACACTACCTGCAGCTCCCATGCTGGTAATAAGCTGTTTGACATAAATTAAGGAAATGGCTTCAATTTACATTAAATTTAAAAGATAATACAAGTATTAAAGTACTAATTAGTTTCTAGGCAGGATGCTTAAAAAAGAGGTCATACTTCAGAAAATACTTTATTAAAAAGAACAAATTGTTTAAATTTTTTTAGGTTATTTATATATGGTTGAGACAATGCAACACAGGATTTCAACACCCAAATGCAAGTAGTATCTGTAAGAAATTACCATTCAAATTCCAAAAATTTTTCTAATTATGCGATGAATACTTATATCCTTATACCTTAACATAAAATCACATGATCTTAGGTCATACTTGACAAAACATTATTCCTAAAATCAAAACATTATTTAAAATAAATAAATACATAAATAACAAAATGCACACTGTAGGGGAGGAAGAACTTTTCCTGGATCCTCTTAGGATCCCTCGCTTGGCCTTCAGGCAGTATCCTCCCATCTTTGGAGATAAGGATGCTCCTTTCCTCCAGGTAGAGGGAGGGCATCTCTCACATGACGGTCTTATGACCTGCTTCAGGGGAGAAGGGGGGGGTCAGAGAGTCTTGCCCACACCTGCTGTTTCTCAACTTCCTTCAGCTTAAAAACTTCAATATGCCAAGATGCCATATTTTGGGGTAGCGTGTTCTGAACCCTCTCAACACAAAATGAAAATATCCAACAAATTACCCTTTCCTAATTATATACTATTTAGGATAACAGAGCACAGTGAGCAAATGATGCAAATACTAATCAAAAGAAAGCAGGAGTGGCTATATTAATATCAGAAAAAATAAAGCAAGAAATATTACCAAGACTTAGTATGTTAAAGGGTTTAATTCACTAACAAGGCATAAACAATCCTAAATATGTAAGCACTTCACAACAATGAAAAATCATCAGACAAATCCACAATTACATATGGAAACTTCCCCATGCTTCTCTCAGTAATCAGAATTAAGCCCTCAGAAAATCAACAAGCACACAGAACACTCAGTACTATCAACCAAGCTGACCTAATCGACATTTACAGAAAACTCCACCCAACTTGGCAGAATACACAATCTTCTCAAGTGCACAGGGCACATTTACCAAAAAAGACCCTCTTCTGGTCCATAAGACAAACTTCAACACATTTATAAGAATTGAAATCATACAAATTATGTTATCTTACCACAACAGAAATAAATTAGAAATCAATAACAGAGATATCTTGAAAATCCCCAAACACTTCTAAATTACCCATGGTACAAATGGAAGAGTAAGGGGAAATTTTACAATATTTTGAATGATATAAAAATGGAAACAACATATCAAAATTTGTGAGATGTAGCTAGATCAGTGCTTGGAGAGAAATTTGTAGTACTAAAAAGGAGAAGGCCTCTCTTTAATACTTAAGCTTCCATCTTTAAAACCATACAAAATTAAGAGAAAATTAAACCCAAAGCAAGCAAAAGGAAGGAAATGGTAAAGAGCAAAAATCAACAGAATTGAAAAAGTAAAAACAAAGAAAATCAATGAAACCAAAAGCTGGTTCTTCGAAAAGATCAATGAAATGGATAAACCTCTTGCCAGATTGATCGAGATAAAAATAAAGACATAGGGGCCGGCCCAGGGTTCGCAGGTTCTGATCCTGAGCGCGGACAGTTGCATCGCTTGTCAAGCCATGCTGTGGCAACGTCTCATACAAAGTAGAGGAAGATGGGCACAGATAGCCCAGGGCCAGTCTTCCTCAGCAAAAAAGAGGAGGATTGGCAGCAGATGTCAGCTCAGAGCTAGTCTTCCTCACACAAAAAAATAAAATAAAGACATAAATTGCCAATAACAGGAAGAAGAGAAGGACACTAAAATGATCCTATAAACATAAAACAAGATAAAAAGGGAATATTACAAACAACTTCAAACTTATTAATTTGACAAATAACTTGAAACACACAATCTACCAAAGCTAACTCAATCAGGATAATCAGAAGAGTCCTTATCTACCAAAGAAACTGAATCCCTAGTTTAAAAAAACCTTCCAACAGAAAAAACTCCAGGCCCAGAGGTTATAAGATCTCTTATATCTCCCTTCTTTCCTGGAAACCTCCTTCCTGAGGAGGCTTCTCTCAAATCTGGACCGTCTGCTCTCTAGGCCTGCTACATGGCTGTGCCTCCTGGGGCATCATTTCACTGTTCTCCCGGGTTGGATCTACTATTTCCTACATTCCAGGTCTTTCTTTCCCCTCTTTATTTTGCTACAGCATAACTTCTGAGGCTTTCCAGGTCTGAAAATATCTTTGTTCTACTCCATACTTCATTGATTGTTGACTAGCCACAAATTTGGGGATTGAAAAGTATATCCTCCAAAACTTTGAAATCATTGCAACACTGTGTTCTAATTAGCACCTGATATCACTGGTTAAGAAGACTGATGCTGATGCTGGCATATTCAATTCTTTTTCTTTTTAGGTAGCCTATTTTTGTTTTCTCTCTGGAAACCTTTCAGGATTTTTTTTTTTCATTCTTAGTGTTGTGAAATTTCACAAACACGTGCCTATGGGTAGGCATTTTGTTGTTGTTGTTCTTAATATTGACCATTCTTAGGAAAAGAAACAGAATGCTGTACACCTGGTTTTTAATGAAGGTTGTTTTGGTTGGGGTGACAGAATTTGGGATAATGTTTTGCTGTCATCTCTGTATTTATTTATGCTGCCTGAAGGAGTTTACAATGAGCACATATCGTTTTTATAAAAACCATGCCATTAAAAAATAACAAGAATGCCCCACAATGTCAATTAAAGCTTTCAATGTGCAAACTCAGATTCCACAATTCTACTTCTAGAAATCTATGTTCTAGCAAAGGGTGCAAACATATACATACAGGAATATAAACTGCAGTGCTATTTATAACATTAAAAAATTAGAAACAGCACAAATGTCTACTAGTTAGGGTCTGGCTAAACAAACTACGGTACACACATAATATAAACACTATGCTTGGGGCCGGCCCAGTAGCATAGTGGTTAAGTTTGCGCTTCCACTTCGGCGGCTCCAGGTTAACCGGTCTGGATCCTGGGCACGGATCTATTCACTGCTCACTGAGCCATACTGAGGCGGCATCCCACACAGAAGAACTAGAAGGACCTACAACTAGGATATACAACTATGTACTGGGGCTTTGGGGAGAAAAAAGAAAAAGAGGAAGACTAGCAACAGATGTTAGCTCAGGGCCAATCATCCTTAAAAAAATATATATACACATATACATAAACACTATGCAGACATATATTGACATAGGAAGATGTACAAAACATTAAATTAAAAGAGGTAGTTGTAAAATAATAAAGCATAACCTTTGTTATATTAAGAATATTAAAAAGCAAACAAACCAAAAACATGTTTGGATACATACACACATGTAAGGAAACGCATAAAGAAAGGTCTGAAGGATGCATTCCAGGATGCAATAGTTTCCATGATAACCACTAAAAGAATGGTAAAGTATATGTAATTTCCAAAATAAAAAATGAAATAATACAAAATACGAATGGATGAAATGATCCAATTACCAAATGCTCCAATTGTAAGACAAAGTTGTCCCACTGCATTTTTAAAAATCCAATCCTATGCACACATTAACCAAAAGAAGGCTGACAAAGCTATATCAAAATCAGAAAGAGGTCACAGATGGGAGAAGACTCAGGAAACACGACAACTAAATACAACACGAGATCTGAATTGGGTCTTAGAACAAAAAAAGAACATTAATGGAAAAACCAGTGATACCTGGATAAAGCGCATAATTTAGTGAATAGTATTTTAACAATATTAATTTCTTAGTTTTGGTAATTGTACTATGATCATGCATTGTATTAATATTAGAAGTAGGGTGAAAGTTTTACAGGAACTCTGTACTATTTTTGCAACTTTTTGCTAAGTCTAAAATGATTTCACAATAAAAAGTTAAAAAAACAGACTAGACTAAAACAAAAAGCATTACTAGATATAAAAAGAGACAATTTTTAATGGAAAGAAAGTTCAATTCGTAGGAAGACAGACCAATCATAAAATTACATGCTTCTAATAACATGACCTCAAAATAAATAAATTGAAAATTGACAGAACTACTAGGGAGAAATAGAATCCACAATTAAACAGAAAAATTTAAACACAGGAAACTGTCAGTAACAGTCAATCAAACACACACACATATACACAAACACACAAAAATCAGTAAGGAAAGAGAAGATTTTAACAAGAGCATTAACAAACTTCACCTCATAGACACATAGAAAGCATTGTACCCATCGACGGCAGAATTCCTATCACTCACACACACACACACACACACACACACACAGCATTTTTTTTAATAACCAAATACAAAGCAAGTACTTACATGTTTCAGTGATTATTCAATTCGAAATATTTTGATGGTAGTTATATGGGTGTTAATTTTTTATTGTTCATTACACTGTCCACATACATTTTATATACTTTTCTTCATATGTACGAAATTTCACAATAAAGCTTTTAAAAAGTTAACTGATCTACATCACTTATCTATGTACTCACTTATTTTTACAGTTTTTCAAAACTTGTTCCACAGCAGCAAAACCCTCAAACTAAAACTATGAAGAGATGGGAAGGTGGTATGCTTCAACAGATAATAAAACAAGATTCAGGATTAAGGGTTCCAGTAAAATGATCCCTGTTGTATTCTAGTAGCTTCCAAAACTCACAAATCCAGGGATACTAAAGGCAATTCTCAAAATAATATTTATACATAGTCAAATCACCCTAATGCAGAACTATGGATAAATAAGAGTAGACTACCGGGCTATACACATGCCAAACAGGATAAAATCTAAATTAAAAATGCCTTCAATACAGACAATATCTGATACCATGCCAAACTCATGCCAACTGCCAAAAGCAGTTCTATGGTAAGCTGTCCCACCGGCCATCCACTTTAATGAAACCCCAAAGCAAACTAAACTTCAAAGTAATCATCTCTTTATGTTGCTGGTTTTGAGATAAAAAAAATACCTAGCAATTAAGTTGTAACCAAAACAAAAACAGAATTTATAGTTAAATGGTTAATAATTTATTTTTCAAAAAGTAAAAATAACGTATCTTCAAATATATTTAAGGTAATAAAAAACAGACTGAAGCTATGTTCACAAAAACTTCAGGATGAACTACTTCTTTTATCAAAAATTTTCTGAAATTAATAAGAGCAGTTTATTAGTTATTTGCTGCTGCCTAACAAATTACCCCAAAACTTAGCAGCTGAAAAACACACCCATTTGTTATCTCACAGTTTCTGAGGGTCAGGAATCAGGTGGTGCTTAGCTAGGTCCTCTGGCTCAGGGTCTCCCACAAGGTTGTAATGAACGTGTCAGCCAGGGCTACAGTCATCTCAAGGTTGAACTGGGACAAGATCTTCCAATGTGACTCAGTGGTCGTTGGCAGGATTCAGTTCCCAGGGGGTCACTGAATGAGATCTCAGCTCTTTGCAGGCTGTTGGCCAAAGGCCACCCTCAATTCCTTGACAGGTGGGTCTTTCTATAGGTCAGCTCATAACATGGCAGTTGGATTTATCAAAGTGAGCAAGCAAGTGAGTGCAGCAAAAAGGAAGTCGTAGTCTTTTGTGACCTAATCTCAGGAGTGACATCCCACTACTTTTGCCATATTCTATTAGAAGTGAGCCTCTAGGTCTACTCTACCTTCAAGGGGAAGGGATTACACAAGAGTGTGAATACTAGGGTTATCTTAGAAGGTTCCTATCACAAGTAGCATAATGGAAAAAGGCAATGGAACAAAAGTAAGGAGAACCGGATTCTAGTAACTAGGTGACTAAATACAATCTCAAGTTCCTAGAGTTTTCACTGAAAAAAACTGAGAGGGTAGCCTAAATGACCTCCAGAGTCATTTAAATTCTAAATTCTGTGCTTCTCTACTGTATCTTTTGGGAAAAGATTACCATAGATTAGAGATAGTGGTCAAAAGGCCTCATTTTACAAAAGAAAGCTGAGTTCCAGGAAAGGTTAATACAAACAGGTAGTGAGCCACACTTACTCTGCTCTTATGCCCAGTGCTTTTCGCACTATAGTGCATTGCTTTTGCAGTCAATGCCCTAAAACAGCCTTATCATCTCTTTATAATAGTCTCAAAATCCTATAAATTCAAAAGAAAGAGAGAATAATAATACAGTAATAACAAGAGCAGCAGGAGTTGATTAACGTTGTGCATTATCTCTTTGTCATCAACCCTACAGTTATCTCTGTAGGTGGCATATGTTTGTATGAAAGTGAGCTATCCTCAGCCCATCCTCAGTCCCAGGTAGCTGAACATATTAGTGATAAGACTATTTGCTGACATATAGAATAAAAGCAACAGATAATAGACCATAGCAGAGAAACAGAGTCACCTTAAACAAAGCAAATAAGATTAAATATAACCTAAATGAAGTATCTAAAAATAGAAACTGTAACCAGAAAAGGCAATGTCGGTCCCCCTTGGAATCCTGGAAAATGGAGAGTTCCAGAGGTCAACAAAAGCAATGTGATGCAGGCAATGTCCAGGGGAGTAGGTACTCTAGGAAGCTAATGACAACAACTGGACGGACAGATATATTCTTATTAATATAGAAGCATCAGTCAGGGTCTAGTACCATGAAACATTTGTACTACAGAAATACCCTATTTGCTTCTATATGAGATCAGCAGCCAACAAGGGGGGGGGTGCTCAATTGTCAGAGAATCCCCTCCACCACCACATAACCTATACCAGCCATAATAATTTGTAATGACTCCAACTCTGGTTCAAGAAGAGCAGAGAAAACATTGCATATAAGTACAATTGTTTTGTGTGGGAATTATAAAGCAGGAAGGTATTTGTATTAGTCAAAATATGTGCAGACATATACACACATATACAAATGCATAATTGGATCCAAAATTTCTATATAAGAAAGGCTTAGGGACAGCAGTGGGTTGGTGGTGGAAGCTGGGCCTAGTGGTTTATCTTCAATCTGTGTTTACATAACAGTCAAGGAAGACTGAAAAAAACTAAATTATCCATACCCCAAGCCTCTCATTAGTAGCATATATCTAAATATATACCTAAATTCACTTCTATAAACCACCTAAAAATAAGTATTAGCTAAAAATGTTAAAATAAGCTGAAAAAATATTCAAGGAAAGTTTCTAATGATACTGAGTAAAAGGCAGGGGGCCAAAAGTAAAAGCATATGAACAGGACAGTCCAATGGGGCATTTAAGAGAAGAGAGGACCTCCATCCTAGGCACAGGTGCCACAGTTGAGTAACCCATGGCCCAAACTTTATTTCTCATGAGTATACTCAATTGATTATTGATTGATATAAATTTCAATCAACCCATCCCAAGATGGAACAGCTCAAAAGACAATATCCATTTCAAAGTATTGCAAACAGTATTTTATGCTTCTTTACTCAAAGTATCCAGAACTGTCTGGATATTCATCCCTCTTTTGTTTTCTCACTTCTTACCTCTCCTCTGTTCCTCAGCTTTAAAGGGATGGGAGAAAGCAGGAGCAACAAGGACAGTTCAGAGAAGTCTCAAACAAGTCTCTAACTAGTCCTGAGGTAAAGCTGGTAAAAAACAAAGAAAGTATGTTTAGAGATTTGAAATTTAAACCCAAAACACTAGAGCACACACTACTTACTACTACTATGTATTTATACTTCTCCATATAGCCCATGTCAGTTAACAATTTCACCACCACCAAACGGCAATTGAATAGTCATTTTTGAGCAGTCATTTTTCAACATAGGAGAGGTTAGCAAACTATGAAACAAGGAAGAATGAAAGAAAGAAAGGAGGAAGGGAGGGAAGAAGGAAGAAAGGAAAGAAAAGGAAAGGAAGGAAAAAAGGGAAAGAAGGAAGGAAGTACAGTCGGCTCTCCATATCTGCAGGTTCCGTATCCACAGATTCAACCAACACTCAGTGGAAAGGCCTCTGATTGATGCATCTGTACTAAACATGTACAGACTTTTTTTCCCCTGTCATTGTTCCCTAAACAATACAGTATGACTACTATTTACATGGCATTTACACTGTATTAGGAATTATAAGAAATCTAGAGATGATCTAAAGTATATGGGAGGATGTGTGTACGTTACATGCAAATACTATGCCATTTTATATAAGGGACTTGAGCATCCGCAGATTTTGGTATCTGCGGGGATCCTGGACCCAATCCCTGGATACCGAGGGAGGACTATACAACAGAGACTGTATGTGGCCTGTAAAGCATAAAATACAGACAGTCTTAGCTTCACACAGTACCGTGTTAACTGAAACTCTACAAGCAAGGAATGCCTGTATTTACTATCCGGCCCTTTACAGAAAATTTGGTGACCCCTGCTACAGAGGCTATCCAAATGGCTAATAAACAGAAGAACAGGTGTTAACTATTATTAGTTACTAATGAAATTAGGGAAAAACCCAATGCGATATCACTAGATATCCATCAGAATGGCTAAAATGAAAAAGACGATGGTAAGTGTTGCAAGCACTTGGAGGAGCCAGAATTCCCAAACACTGCTAATAATAGTGTTAACTGACACAATAATTTTAAACTTTTTGGTACTGTATACCAGAAATACCTATCTGCCTATCCTGTAATATAGCCATTTCACTAGTAGATATATATCCAACAGAAATGTATACACATGTTCACCAAAATACTTATAAAAACGTTCTTGGAAGCCCTATTGGTAACAGCCAAAAACTGGATGAATACTATGCAGCATGAAAACTACTACTACATAACTCATACACACTACACAACTATAAACCTCACAAACACAGTATTAAGCAAACCTGAGACAGTAAGGACTATATACCATATGCTTCCACTTATACAAAACCAATAATATGTAAATTCATAGATCACGTTAGAAATAGGAATAGTGGGGCCGGCCCAGGGGCGTGGTGGTTAAGTTCTGGCACGTTGCTTGGGGCGGGGGCTAGGGTTCACAGGTTCAATCCCAGGCACGGACCTACACACCGCTAATCAAGCCATGCTGTGGTGGTGTCCCACAGACAAAACAGAGGAAGACTGGCATGGATGTCAGCTCAGGGCCAATCTTCCTCACCAAAAAAAGAAATCAAGATAGTGGTTACCTTTGGAAAGGGGGCACAAAGCAGGACTTCTAGGATGCAAGCAATGCTCTTTCTTGATCTAGGGACTGCATACACAGGTACATACACTTTGTGAAAATTCAATGAGCTGTACACTTACGATCCATGCACATTTCTGTATGTCTGTTATACTTTAAAAATTAACGCACTAAAAAGATTTCTGTAAGGTCGATGCCTTTTCAGGAAAATTGGGCACATCTCCTGTTCACTTTTCTAATTTGCCATCATTACCTCTCACCAATGAGATATCTTAATTCCTGTTACCTTATATAGAAAAGTTAGCTTTGTTTTAATTAATTTTCTTGGCATACAATTGCATAGGATATGCAAATGATTATATAACCATCATTTTAGGTTATTTCTACACTGGATCCCAAGGAGAAACTCCAAAAGGTGAATAACTTGTGATAGTATATTAGTTATCTGGGGAAGAAAAAAAACCCTCCTTGAAATGTAGTTTTGTTTAGGTTTAGCTTTGTTTACTACCACTGGGATTTAATCTGCATGAATGTTCAAAGGAGCTTTTCAAAAAGCTTGCTCTTGTGGAAAGTTCTTTCTTTCCACCATCCTAATAACACTGCTATCCTGTGTTTATCCAGTTCCTTCCATCCATGGAGCTTAAAGTACTTCACAAATACTGTCGGGTGGTGTCACCTTCCAGTTAGAAAATTTGGGGCCCAAGAAATTGCGAACCAAAAGAATTCTAACAGTATCTTTCCAAAGCACGGCTCAGCGTGCCGCCGAAACCTACAAGTGTGAGAACTGGAATACAAAGCGGTTAAGCGACAATCAAGGGCACAAGAGTCAATCACGGGTTCAGCCAGGACCCGAATCCTCTAACTCACCGCGACTTAAGGGAAAAACAAACGAACAAAAACCTACAGCCCTGAATATATGTCCAGCTGTTGAACTCTTGGAATAGGAAACAGGGAAGGATGCCGAAATCGCGCCCAGAAAGAGGACCTGAGAACCCCAGGACGCTGACCTCCGAGGGAGCCCCATCACTCCCGGCCGCACAGGGCGCAGATTCCGCGCGGCCCTTCTCCAAGGAGGCTGCGGCCGGAAATTCCAGGGCTGGGGTAAGCCCACCCCTACTTTTCTCCGGTCGCCCAAGCCTCCCAGCCTACCCGTTTACCTGAGATGCACCCGGCACCGCCCCGGGAGCCAACTCGCGCGCTCGCCCGGAGTTTCTCAGGCCCAACGCGCAGCCACCGCGTCAGCCAGCCAATAGCCGCTCGCTCAGAGCCTCCCGGTCCGGCTCACCCGCGCGAGGCGGTGCGCGCGCCCGCAAACGAGCAGGCGGGCGCGGCGGGGGCGGGAGCCAGGCGCACGCCGCGCGCGGGGGCCCACGGGGAACGGAGGCGGAACGGGCGCGGGACAGGGCAGGCGGCGCGCACCGGGCATGCGCGTGCCGCGCCGCTGGGGCCGCGGGGCGGGGCCTCTGGGCGAGGGAGCGAGCTGGGACGTCGTCGCAGGAGTGTGGGCAGAAAGAAGGCGGTGTTAGCGCAACGTGGCTGCTCCAGCGGGGCGGAACGCTAGTGCGAGACGAAGGGCGCGTTCTCCGAAAGCTAAATATTGTCAGGACTAAACCCAGACTGGTTAAAGGAGGGAAAACGCGCGGTTGGAAACGCGTCTTGTGGCTCAACTTAAGCGTCTCCGAGTCTCCGCGGAGCTGGCGGAGTTGTGGTTTCCTGTTCTGTGTGTGGTTTGGGGTGAGAGAGAGAGTGGGGATGCGACGGAGAGTGGGGATGCGACGCGGGGAGAGGACAGAGGGTCGTGTAGCGAAGTGATGGTTGAGAGAAAAGGGCCGAAGTTGGACTCCGGTTGGATGAGCAGAAAGCAATACCTAGCCCCTGGCCAACGAGCGTTCCGGACGAAAACTTGGAGGCGGCGACCTTTTTGACTTCAGTACTAGAAAGACCTGGATGCTTACGTTCGCTAAATGGATTATTTAAGACAAGCTGTTGAACCTTCCTGAATTAAAGAAAAAAATTAAGTCCTCAATTTGTGTACCTCAATTTGTTGAAACAAGAAAGGACTGGCATAATTAACTGCTAGTGATTCAAATTTGATTTCCTTGTTCCACAGATCAGTATTGCTTTTATCAATGTCACGCTAACTACTTCAGACATCAAATATTTATTGAGCACACACTGTGTGCCAGGTACTCTTCTGGGTGTTGGATAGTAAGCAATAATGATGGTTTTTTACACATCCCCAGAGACTAGACATAATATGGAGTGTTGACAGTTTCCCGAGTTAATGGTTAAAGTTAATTAAAGGAACTTATATTTAGGAAGTGTAAAAGAGGGGAGTGAAAAAAAAAATACATGAAAACATTGGGTATAAATTAGTTGGAACAAAATAGGTTGTAATATTCACAAACTCTTAGTTATTATATTGTAATGAACAGACAGTGCTCTGAAGAGGTTTGTTGTAGATTCAGCTTTGAAAAGCACTTTCTCTTCAGTCAAGGTATGAATCAGATATTTATAGACACAAAGTACCATAAACATATATGAGACAAAAAGAGGAGTGGAATAGTTGTGTCAGAGTAGGTGGGAAGGGCAATCACAGGAAGAAAGGTTTAGGGCCAACTGAAATTCTGTGTAAGACAGGAGGGGAAATTGCTTTTCCTAGCTAAGGAATTGCAAGAAATAAGGGGAGATGGTGACCACTACATCGAGATAATTCAAACCAAATAATAAATTCATAGGTTAAATTTAGAGAAAGTCATTACACTATTTTTCTTTGGGTAAAGGTACATTAACCCTAGTTTTTTAAAGCTCATTATCTGGGTGCTGAAAGTCTCCAGGGTAAAGAGAAAATCCATGGTTTCTTTGAGTAATCTGTTTGGTTTTTTTTTTCCGCCTTTTTCATTCAATGAGCTCAAAGGTTAGGCATTTTCTCCCTAGTCCTTCCTCCGCCTTTTCTGAGGTAACTCTTTAATGCTCCTTTCCTGAATTTTTCAGACCACAACAGCTAATTTTTTCCCAACCCTCTTCCACCACCACCATCACTCACATACTCATTTCTTCATTCTCTGTCCTAACAGTTGTTAGTCTATAAGAAATGAAAGAGACCAGTTAGAGCTTTCTTTCCTCTTCTCTCTAATTATCAAAGATGTTATCTATGCCCTTACCCCTCCTATAAGTTGAGCTTTTGTAGAAATATGGATAAAGGATGAGAGGGAAAAGAAAATGAATCTCTATTCACTACAGGGAGCAAAAGAATGTAAGATGGTGAATACTCTCATGTCTACATATATTATCAGCCTCCCACAATGCGCCAGACACTCCAACCAGTTCTGGAAATAAAGTAATGAATAAAAATTACATATATAAGTAGCTGAGAATTCATGTGTATTAGTTGGGACTCTCCAGAGAAACAGAAACAACATGATTTATATATTTATATATAAGTAGAGATTTTCTTCCTAAGGGGTATCTCATTTTAATTAGCAATGCCGTGATGATATATGATGTTGAGCATCTTTTCATATGCTCATTTGCAATCTGTATATCTTCATTGATGTGATGTCTGTTCAGATCTTTGCCCATTTTTCATTTTTTGGTCCACCATTGGGTTGTTCATGTTCTTACTATTTTAAGATTTCTTTGTATATTTTGGATACATATCCTTTATCAGATATGTGTTTTGTAAATATTGTCTCCAAGTCTGTGGCTAGTCTTTTCATTTTCTTAATAGTGTCTTTAAAAGAGCAGAAATTTTTAATATTAATGAAGTCCAACTTCCCAATTTTTTCCTTCATGAATTGTGCTTTTGATGTATCTAAAAAGTCATCACCAAACCTAAGGTCACCTAGATTTTCACATGTGTTATAGGAGATTAATCATGTTGCATGTTACATTTAGTTCTATTTTGAGTTAATTTTTGTGTAAGGTGTACAGTCTGTACCTAGATTTATTTTTTGCATGTGTATGTCCAGTTGTTCCAGACCATCTGATGAAAAGACTATCCTTTCTCCATTGAATTGCCTTTGCTCCTTAGTCAAAGATCACTTGACTATATTTGTGTGTGTCTATTTCTGGGCTTTTTATTCTGTTTATCTCTTCTTTCACCAGTGCCACTGTCTTTCTTGATTATTATAGCTTTATGATGAGTCTTAAAGTTGGGTACTGTCAATCCTCTGATTTTGTTCTAAGACTTCAACATTGTGTTGGCTATTCTGGTCTTTTGCCTCTCCATATAAACTTTAGAAGCAGTACATCAATATCCACACAAAAAAAACTTGCTTTGATTTTGATTGGGATTGCATTGAATCTATAGGTCATGTTGGGAAGAATTGATATCTTGACAATATTGAGGCTTCTTTTCCACATACATGTAATATCTCTCCATTTATTCACATTTACTTTGATATTTTTCATCCGAGTTTTGTAGTTTTCCTCATACAGCTCTTGTCCATATTTAGTTAGAGTTATATCTAAGATGGTTTTTTTTTTTTGGTCTAATGCAAATGGTATTTTTAATTTCAGATTCCAATGGTTCATTCTGGTATATAGGAAAGCAATTGATTTTTGCATATTAACCTTGTCTCCTGCAACTTTGCTGTAATCAATTATTAGTCCCAGGAGGAGGGACTAATAATCTTTGTTGACTTTTTTGGATTTTCTGTATAGACAATCATGTCATCTGTGAACAAAGACAGTTTTATTTCTTCCTTCTCAATCTGTACACTTTCATGATTCATTTTCAGTTATCATATATGTAACTTTGTAAAAAATTGAGCTCAATTCTCTCTTGATCTCAGTGTCCATTCCTCTGTTCTAACTATTCTCTTTCTTATTCATCTAATAATAGAACTTGAAAATACATAAAGTAAAATGTGTTACACCTGCAGAGAGAAATCCACAATTAATATAAAATTGTCATCAGAGATTTCAAATTCATCTCTCAATAATTGATAGAAAAAGCAAACAAAATCAGTAAGGGTATATCAGACTTGAACAACACTATCAACCAACTTATCTTGGTGACATTCATAGAATACTCCACCTATCGACAACAGAATACACATTCTTTTCAGATCTGCATGGAATATTTACCAAGACAGACCATAATCTAGATCATAAAGCAAATATAAATTTATTTAATGGGATTCAGATCTGGAGTGACATTCAGCAAGAGGGCAGAATAGGCAGCCCAAGATCCTCCTCCCACTGAGACACAAATTTAACAACAATACATGGACCAATTCCCTTTGGGAGAAATCTAGAAACCAGTTAAGTGGTTCTTGCTCCCAAGGCAAGTGTGAAATCAATTTCATCAAAGCCCAATAGGAAAAGTCAAGGCATTCACTTGCCAGGGACCCACTCCCCAGCATGATGTGATTGGGAGGAAACCCTCAACTTCCAACTTCTCACTGAAGAGAGAAAGGAGTGGAATGTGTGTCCAATGTTCTGACTTTTCAGAGGGTTGCCTGAGGGACTGATTTCTATCTTGTCTGAATCTAAGCACTGACAGGAACAGGTGGCCACTTTGGGGGCTACTGAGAACAAAGGTGATCATTGTGCACCAGAGTCCACACTACCACAGACAAAGCTAGGTGGAGGTCCAGTACCACAGCTTACTACACCACCACAGTGGCCACAGTGTTCCATACAGATGCCAGGGGGAGATCTTGAGAAGAAACTGGCAAACCTCTTCAATTATTAAATTACATGCGTAAGCCCTAGATAAGGCTTAAGAGGGTTCCAGAATCTCTAGCCAGACCGATTAGAGGAAATCCTCCCTGTACAAAACCAGACCATAAAAACTGGGAGAGGTGGCTGATTTTTCAAATGCTGAAGTCCCAACAGAAGATAACAAGACATACAAAGAACTAGGGAAACATGGCCCATTGAAAGGAACATATTAAATCTCCTAATACCTACCCTAAAGAAAGGGAGATATATGAATTACCAAAGAATTCAAAATAACCATAATATGGATGCTCGAGGAATTAAAAGAGCACAGATAGACAATTAATGAAGTCAGGAAAAAAATGCGTTAACAAGTGAGAACATTAACAAAGAGATAGAAACTATGAAGAAGACCCAAACAGAAATTCTGAAACTGAAGAATACAATAGCTGAACTGAAAAATTCACTAGAGGAACTAAACATCAGACTTGACCAGACTGAAGAAAGAATCAGCAAACTTGAAGACTCATCTTTGAAAATTACCAAAGCAGAGGAGTAAAAAGAAAAAAGAATGAAGAAAGGTGAAGAGGCTAAGGGACTTATGGTTCACCATCGCGTGGAACAACATATGCATTATGAGAGTCCCAGAAGGAGAAGAAAAAGAGAGGGGGGCAGAGAGTCTATTTGAAGAAATAATGACTTCAAACTCACCAAATCCAAGAAGAGAAACTGACATACACATTCAAAAGGCTCAAAGAACTCCAGCTAGAATAAATGTAGAGAGCTACAGCAAGACATAACATAATCAGACTATCAAAACTCACAAAGAGAGAATCTTGAAAGCAGCAAGAGAAAAGCAATTTGCCATGTACAAAGGAGCTCCCATTAGATTATCAGCAGATTTCTTAGCTGAAATCTTGCAGGCTAGAAGGGAGTAGAATGATATTCAAAGTGGTGAAACAAAAAACTACTAGTCAAGAACACTATGATGAGAACACTAAGGATGATAAACAGTAACAAAAAATCATACAAAAACATAAAGCTCCCCAGTAAAGGTAAATATATAGAGAAATATAGAATCCTGTACTATTGTAATGTAGATGCATAAATCAGTTTCAAATGTGGTATAGAATTTAAAAAAACAAAAGCAAAAAAAGTAATTACAAATCTATGTTAATGGATATGCAATACAAGAAGAAGTAATTTGTGTCATCAATAACATAAAAGGTGGGACAGAGATGTAAAGGAGTAGAGTTTTTATATGTTATTGAAGTTAATTTGTTAATAGGTTAAAACTATATTGTTATAAGTTTAAGATGCTTTATATAATTGCAATGGTAACCACAAGGAAAATATATATAGAATATACACAATGGGGAATGAGAAGGGAATCAAAACATGTCACTATAGAGCCAGCCCTGATGGTCTCGTGGTTAAGGTTTAGTACTCTTACCACTTCAGCAGCCTGGGTTTGTTTCCTGGTCACGGAACCACACCACTCATCTGTCAGTTGCCATGCTGTGGTGACAGCTCACGTAGAAGAACTAGATGGACTTACAGCTAGGATATACAACCATGCACTGGGGCTTTGGGGAGAAGAAAAGAAAAAAAAAAAAGAGGAAGATTGGCAATAGATGTTAGCTCAGGTTGAATCCTTACCTGCAAAAAAACAAAAAAGAAGTGTCACTATAAAAAATCAATGAAACACAAGAGGCCAGCCAGGTGGTGTAGTGATTAAGTTCGTGTGCTCTGCTGCAGCAGCCTAGGGTTCACAGGTTTGGATCCCAGGCATGGACTTATGCACTGTTCATCAAGCCATGCTGTGGTGGCTTCCCACATACAAAAATAGAGGAAGATTGGCACAGATGTTAGCTAAGGGCCAATCTTCCTCACACAGACACACACACAAAATCAATGAAACACAAAAAAATGGCAACAACAAAGGAAAGGATGGGGAAAAAAGCTACAAGACATATAGAAAGCAATTAACAAAATGGCAACAGTAAGTCCTTCCCTATCAGTAATTACTTTAAATGTTGTATCATTAAATGCCCCAATTAAAATACATAGATTGGCTGAATGGATGAGAAAACAAGATCCAACTATATGCTGCCTACAAGAGACTCACTTTAGATATAAGGAAACACATAGGCTAAAAGTGAAAGGATGGGAAAAGATATTCTATGCAAACAGGAACCTAAAGAGAGCAGGAGTAGCCATACTTTAAGACAAAAACTGTCACAAGAGACAAAGAAGGACATTATATAATGATAAAAGGGTCGATTCAACTAGAAATATGCACTCACCTAACAGTAGAACTCCCCAAAATATATGAAGCAAACATTGACAGAACTAAGGGAGAAACAGATTGCAATACAATAATAGGAGACTTTAATATCCAACTTTTAATTATAGGTAGAACAACAAGACAAGCTCAGTAAACAAACAAAAGACTTGAACAACACTATAGACCAATTTGACCTGACAGACATATAAAGAACACTACACCCAATAATAGCAGAATACACATTCTTCTCAAGCATGTGTGGAACATTCTCTAATGTTAGGCTAATATGTTAGGCCACAAAACAAGGCTTAACAAATTTAAGAAGATTGGAATAATACAAAATATTTTCTCTGACCACAATGAAATGAAACTAGAAATCAATAGCAGAAGGAAAACAGGAAAATCTACAAAAATGTTGAAATTAAACACCTCATTCTTAAACAACCAATAGGTCAAAGAAGAAATCACAGGAGAATTTAGAATATATCTGGAGACAAATGAAAATAAAAAGACAACATATCATAACTATGGGATGCAGCAAAAGGAGTACTAAGAGGAAGTTTGTGGTGGTAAATACTTATATTAAAAAGAAGAAAGATCTCAAGTCAACAACCTAACTTTACATCTCAAGGAACTAGGAAAAGAAGAACAAATTAAGCCAAAAGTTACAAGGGAGGAAATAATAAAGATTAGAGCAGAGATAAATGAAATAGAGAGTAGAAAAAAATCAATGAAGTCAAAAGTTGATTTTTTAAAAGATCAACAAAATCAACAGACCCTTAGCTAGACTAAGAAAAAAAGAGAGAAGACCCAAATAACTAAAATTAGAAATGAAAGAAAGGATATTACCACTGATGTCACAGAATTAAAAAGGTTCATAAGAGACTATTGTGAACAAGTATATGCCAACAAATTGGATAACCTAGAAGAAATTGATAAATTCCTAGAAACATACAACCTACCAAGACTCAATCATGAAGAAATAAAAAAATATGAACAGGCCTATAACTAGTAAGGTGATTGAAGTAGTAATCAAAAACCTCCCAACAAAGAAAAGTCCAGGACCAGATGGCTTCATTGGAGGATTCTACTAAACACTTAAAGAACAATTAATATCAATCCTCCTCAAACTCTTCCAATGAGTTGAAGAGGAAAGACCACTTCCAAACTTACTCTATGAGGCCATCATACTCTGATACCAAAACCAGACAGACAAAGACACAAAATGAAAAGAAAACTACAGACCAATATCCCTGATGAATAGTGATGAAAAAATCCTCAACAGAATACTAGTAAATTGAATTCAACAGCATATTAAAATGATTATACACTATGACCAAGTGGGGTTTTTACCTGGAACGCAAGGATTGTTCAACATATGAAAATCAATCAATATAACACACCACATTAACAAACCAAAGGACAAAAACCACATGATCATCACCACTGATACAGAGAAAGCATTTGACAAAATTCAACACTCTTTCATGATTTAAAAAAAAAAAACACTCAACAAACTAAGAATAGAAGGAAACTATCTTAACACAATAAAACCATATATGAAAAGCCAACAGCAAACACCATACTCAGCTATGAAAGACTCTAAGTTTTTCTTCTAAGATCAGGAACTAGGCCAGATGCCCACTCTCATCATTTCTATTCAACATAGTACTGGAAATCCTAGCCAGACCAATCAGACATGAAAAACTAATAAAGGCATCCAAATTGGAAACAAAGAAGTAAAATTATCCCTGTTCACCGATGCCGTTATATTATATGTAGAAAATATAGAAAAGATTCCACAATAAAACTATTACAACTAATAAATGATTCTAGCAAAGTTGCAGGATACAAAATCAACACACAGAAATCAGTTGTGTGTGTATACACTAACAATAACCAATCCAAAAAGGAAATTAAGAAAACCATCCCACTTACTATAGCATCAAAAAGGATAAAACATTTAGCAATAAACTTAATTGAAGAGGTGAAAGATTTGTACACTGAAAACTATAAACGTTGCTAAAAGAAATCAAAGGAGATACAAATAAATGGAAAGACATCCCATGCTTGTGAATTGGAAGACAATATTTTTAAAACATCCATACTACCCAAAGCGATCTACAGACTCAATACAACCCCTATCAAAATCCCAATGGCATTTTTTGCAGAAATAGAAGAAAAATGCTAAAATTCATTTGGAACCACAAAAGATCCCAAAGAGCCAAAGCAATCTTGAGAAAGAAGAACAAAGTAGAGGCCTCACACTTCCTGACTTCAAAACATACTACAAGACAACATTAATCAAATGGCGTTTCTGTGTCTCTTCACATAGTCTTCCCTTTGTGAATATCTGTCCCTGTGTCCAAATTTTCCCTTTTTATAAGGATACAATCATATTGGATTAGGGTCACACTAATGACCTCATTTTAATGTGATTACTCTGTAAAGACCCTATTTCCAAATAAGGTCATATTCTGAGGTACTGGCGGTTAGGATCAAACACATCTTTTTTGGGGGGGACACGATTCAACACATAAGAATACCTTGAGAAACATGAAAATGAAAATGCAACATACCAAAAGTTATGGGATGCATTAAGATCAGTGCTAAGAGGAAAATTCGTAGCTGTAGATGATTTTATTTAAAAAGACGACATCTCAAATCAACAACTTAACTTTACATCTTAAGGAACCCAAAAAAGAAGAGCAAACTAAACCCAAAACCAGCAGAAGGAAGTAATAAAGATTACAGCAGAGATAAATGAAATAGAGAATAGGAAAAAAATACAATCAACTAAATCAAAAGTCGGTTCTTTGAATATATTAAAAAATTCCTAAAACTTTAGCTAGTTTGACTAAGAAAAAAGAGAGAGGTAAATAAAATCTAAAATGAACGTGGAGACCTTACTACCAACCTTACAGAAATTAAAAGAATTAGAATATTATGAACAGTTGTGGGCCAACAAATTAAATAATTTGGATGAAATGGACAAATTGCTAGAAACACACACATTACCAAAATTTACTCTAGAAGAAATAGACAATCTCAATAGACCCGTAACTAGTAAAGAGATTGAATCGTTATTAAAAACATCCCAATAATAACAAGTCCAGGACCAGATGACTTCACTGGTGAATTCTACCAAACATTTAAAGAAGAATTAACAACAATTCTACTCAAACTTTTCCAAAAAATAGAAGGGGAGGAAATATTTCCTAATATATTCTATGAGACCAGCATTACCTTGATATGAAGGCTAGACAAAGATATCACAACAAATCTACAGACCAATATCCCTTATGATGCAAAAATCCTCAACAGTATACTAGCAAATCAAATTCAAAGGCACATTAAAAGGATTAAACACCATGAACAAGTGGTATTTATCCCAGGAATACATGGGTGGTTCAACATAAGAGACTCAATCCATGTAATACATCATATTAATGTAACAGAGGAAAAATACCTACATGATCATCTTAGATGTAGAAAAAGCACTTGACAAAATTCAACCTCCTTTCATGATAAAACACTCAGCAAATTAGGAATAGAAGGGAACTTCCTTAATATGATAAAAAGCATTTATGAAAAATCCACAGGTAACGTCATATTCAAGGATGAGAGACTGAAAGCTTTCCCCCTAAGGTCAGGAACAAGACAAGGACACCTGATTTCATCACTGCTATTCAGCATTGTACTGGAGGTTCTAGAGAGAGCAATTATGCAAGAAAAAGAAATAAAAGGCATCCACATTGGAAGGGAAGAAGTAAAACTATCCCTATTTGCAATGACATGATTCTATACGGAGAAAATCCCAAGGAATCCACCAAAAAAATTAATGCACAAATTCATCAGGGTTGCAGGTTACAATATTAATATACAAAAATCAATTGTGCTTCTATACACCAGCAATGAATAATCCAAAAAGGAAATTGAGAAGGCAATTCATTTACTAGAGCATCCAAAAGAATAAAATACATAGTAATAAATTTAACCAAGGAGGTGAGAGTTGTAATTAAAAACTGCAAAACAATGCTGAAAGAAATTAAAGACCTAATTAAATGGAAAGGCATCTTCTATTCATAGATTAGAAGACTTAATGTTGTTAACATGGCACTACTCTTCAAAGTGATCTACAGATTCAATGCAATCTGTAAAAATTCCAATGGCCTTTCTTGCATAAATCGACAAGCTGATCCTCAAGTTCAGATGGAATTACAAGAGGCCCCAGATAGTCAAGACAATACTGTAAAAGAAAAACAAAGCTGGAGGATTCATGTGTTCTGATTTCAAAACTTACTACAAAGCTACATTAATCAAAGTAGTGAGGTACAGGCATAAGTGTGGACATAAAGACAACAGAAAGAACAGAGAACCCAGAAAGAAACCCAAATAGCTATGGCCAATTGATTTTCGACAAGGGTGCCAAGACCACGCAATGGGGAAAGACGAGTCTCTTCAACAAGTGGTGCTGGGACATCTGGATAACCATATGCAAAAGAATGAATTTGTATGCCTACTTCACTCCATATATAAAAATTAACTCAAAATTTGTCAACAGCCTAAATAAAGAGCTACAAAACTACTACAAGAAAATATAGGGGTAAATCCTCATTGCCTTGGATTTGGCGGTGCATTCTTAGTTTGACACCAAAAGCATGAGCAACAACAGAACAAGTAGATAAATCAGACTTCATCAAAATTAAAAACTTTTGTGCATCAAAGGACATTATGAAGAAAGTAGAGACAACTCACAGAATGGGAGAAACATTTGCAAATCATATATCTGATCAGAGTTGAATAGCCAGAATATATAGAGAACTCTTACAACTCAATAACAAAAAGACAAACAGCCCAATTAAAAACTGAGCAATGGACTTCAATAGATGTTTCTCCAAAGAAGATATAGAAATGGCCCAAAAGCACATGAAAAGATGTCCAACTTCACTGGTCATCGAGGAAATGCAAATCAAAGCCACAATGTGATACCACTTCACATCCTCACACCGAAAAGGATGGCTAGAATTAAAAAAAAGGAAAATAACACACTTTGGGAGGACTGCAGAGGAGTAGGAAGGCGTGCGCATTGCTGTGGAAATGTACAGTCACTGGGGAAAACGGTTGGTAGTTCCTCAAAAATTAGACATAGAATTACTATTTGACTCAGTAATTCCGCTCCTATGTTTATAGCCAAGAGAAATGAAAATATATATTCACACAGAAACTTGTACATAAATGTTTATAGCAGCATGATTCATAATAGCCTAAAGGTGGAAACAATCCAAATGTCTATCAGCAAATGAATGAACAAATTGTGGAACATACAATGGACTATTATTTGGCCATAAAAAGGAATGAAGTACTGATACATCCTATAACTGAAATTAAGATTAGACCATGAAAACAACACGGCTAATGATTCAGAAAGAGGTCTCCTAAATTATACTTACTTAGGTTCAAATAATACCTAAGTCAAATACTTGGTGTGACTTCAGGCAAGTTACTTAACCTCCGTTCCAGAGTTTCCTCATTTGCAAAATGAGGATAAGAATATCTTTGTAATAGGGTTATTGTAATTGAGATAATAGGTTACAAAATGCTTAGCCCAGTGCCTGGCATAAGGTAAGCAATAAATGAATGTTGTAATTATTATAATTTGCTAGGTAGGCTTAATATGGCCTGAAGGTTGCAGATCACTCTTCACTTTTCTAGAACCTTCCTGATTTCTCCCTCCCCTATTCTCTTTTAATTTGTTCTTTCAAATCTGCTGTGAACCAAGGAATAAGTTATCCACCCTACCAATCTTTTTAGAATTAGGTCTGAAATTAGTTCTAAGTTAAGGCCTGGGAAGCTCCTAGGAGGAAAGTGCATGGATTTCTGCATGCTGACTGCTCAGAGGCCTTAACTCCTAGGTTCCTAGCTGTTTCCCCAATAATAGAACTCTGTCATATAAATGACCTCTAAGTGTTGTTCCTGTCATATCACAACAAAATATTGAAAAAAGTTTCCTGAGTACAGATATTCCTCATCTTACAATGGGGTTACATCCTGATAAACCCATCATAGTTGAAAATATCATTAAATTGAAAATGCATTTAATACACCTAACCTACCGAACATCATAGCTTAGCCTAGCCTACCTTGAACATGCTCAGAACATTTACATTAGCCTACAGTTGGGCAAAATCATCTAACACAAAGCTTGTTTTATAGTAAACTGCTGAATATCTCATGTAATTTATTGAATACTGTACTGAAAGTGAAAATCAGAATGGTTGCCTGGGTTCAGAATGGTTGTAAGGATTGTTTACTCTCATGATCACGTGGCTGACTGGAAGCTGCAACTCACTTCTGCTGCCAGCATCAGGAGAGAGTATTGTACCACATATCACTCGCTTGGGAAAAGATCAAAATTCAAAATTCGAATTACAGTTTCTACTGAATGAATATCCCTTTCACACCATTGTAAAGTCAAAAACTCGTTAAGTTGAACCATCATAACTTGGGACTGTCTGTAATTATTTTGTTTACACTGCCCAGCAAAGTCCCTTGGAATTTAGAAATGCTCTGTTAGGTGATAGGATAATCTAATGCACCAAAACCAAGATCTGTCCTAAATAATAACACGATGCCTTGGTATTTCTAAGCCACTGAGATCTTAGAGCAGTGATACACAGATCCACAGATTTTTAAAGCACATAAGAATCTTTCACTTGCAAACAGCATTTCTTTAATACTTCTGCATAACAATATTATAGAATAATAGACCTTTCGAATAGTTCAAGAGTTATAATCTCTTCTATTGGTCAAGATATCATAATCTGGTGTCCCTAGACCACTCTTCTCAATTTCCCACCCTATTCCATGGATGGGCTCCATGTAAACCAAATTCTGCATTTGTGTATCTGTGTGTGTAGAGAGTGTGTTTTGACATCTAAAGATAAGAGCCTCTGGGCCTACAATGGCTTTCAGTGAATGGCATTTTAAAATGTATTTCCAGTCACAGTACAGTGAGTACCATGAGATTATACCGCATTTTCTAGTTAGACACTGATGAAGATAAACTGTAGACTTGAGGAAAACAAAATCTTTCAAAATGAGCACATACTGTCATTTTAAAGCACAGCTCTTTATCCTAAACTTTTCCCCAAACTGTGGCAGACACTGCTGGTTATTTCCCAGTATGTTTTTCTCCTTCTTCCATACTGATTTTTTTTTTTTTAGCTGGACACATTGCCACCCAGCAAAACACTACCTTTCCCAACTTCCCTTGTGCCTAGGTATAGCCCTTGTGGTCAAGTTCTGACCAATGAGATCTGTGTAATTTCCAGGCCTTTCTTTACCCTTCTTACCTTTCTCCCCCTCTGCTGGCTAGAGCCTTATTCGTGGCTTACAACTGGGTTATTACATGAGGGGGAAATATATTTCTATCTTGTTTAAGCCACTATTGTTTTGGTCTTGAACAGTAGGTGATCCAAGGGCCCACTAAAAAAACTACCTTCCAAAAAGACATTGAAGAAATTGTCAGGTATTTAAGTTCAGTGAATATTTTAAGGTTCCTGAAGGTTTAGTTTCCAGCCACTCTTCAGAGTGATAGATAAATCAATAATTTCTCAGTAATCAATAATTTAATTATGTAGTTCTCAACGAAGATCAGCTAAATAAATCAATAATTTAAAAATATAAGCTTGATACTTTAGCAGTTTTGCTCTAATATCGGGACATTACAGCATTACATAAAATAATAGAAAAAGTAATGTGATGGATTGAGTATAGGGAACCTGAAATAGCAGGTAAAGTGAATTTTACCATTTTTTTTCCCCTGGTGCTAAACCTCCCAGCATTCCAATACTGGCCGCAGCAAACTTGGCTGCAGATAAGAGATATATTCCATAATCAGAGCTCTTAGCATAGTGGGTGCTTGTTGACTCTGGATTGACACTGGCTGACTCTCAAGCTCGAGAATGTTTTTATGCCTAGGCTCTATCTCCTCAACTATTCTATAGGTGTACCACTAGATTAAATGTGATATCAGGCCTTGCTTGTTTTACTCAAATCTGTTCTGGTCCAGAGAGGTTAAAAAGAGGTAGCAATTTTCTAACACAGTATTTGGAAGGATGTCTGGGAGAGTCTTCTGACTGGGATCTTGCAAGACAGAGGTCTTAGTGAGACCACAAACCTGTACCTACCTCCTCGGGATAAGATATTCAGAGATTAATGTATTCATGGAAATAATGGGTGATGTCAAAAGGCTGTCTTTAAATCTTGACCTGGGAGTATTATTGTATTTCCTGAAATAATCTAGGAAGGCAAAATTTTACTTACATTGCAAGATAGTAGAATCTCCTCCATTAGACTATACACTCCTCTAGGGATTTAAACTGTTACATTGGTACCTAAGAAAGTGCTGACACTTAGTAAGCTCTCAGTGAATGAAGAATTTGGTTGTGTGTGCTTTGAGGTTTAATAGGGGTTTATCTGTGACGATTTTTTTTAGCTTGAAAAAATTCTCTACTTAAATATGAATAAATGAAATTAATTTTAGGGGCATTTAATTATTTTAGGTTTGTGTGTGACAGAATGTAGTTTGGCTTGTGGTTAATATTTAAATCTACATTCCCATTGCTATTAGAAGGCAGAATCCTGGAATCAAATCCCAGCTATGCTATTAACTAGTGGTGTAGTCTTAGGAAATGATTTCTTCATTGGAAAATTAGGGAAATGTTTTCTATGAGCTATGAAATTCTGATTTTAATGCTTAGTATATAATAGGTTCTCAATATTTGTTGAAAGAATGATTCTATATTGCACTCAAAACTTCATATTTAATTAGTAAAAGACTGAAACATTGCTCAAAAGACCTGGGCTCCAGGAGGGACCCTGGAGGAGAAAAGAGTCATGGATGGGGTTGGGTTGGCTGACTGCCAACTCTATTGAGCAACTTTATTTTTGCATATCTGATCACATAAGCAGCAAGTGTCCCCAATTCCTGAAACACTTTAAATAATTTTGCCAGTCGGATATCACTATTAACAGCTTTTCATAGCTCAGCTTAAGAAATAAAAACAAAGTATGAAACCAATTATTGTATTTTGTACGCTTAATTGGAAATCATATATATTAAGTTGAACCATATTACATTGCTGATGTGCAACGGTTTTTAGCCTTCAAAAATGGCAATTTTATATGGTTCAAACTGAATATATTTAGTATTAAATACCATGTTTAAGAAATAATATGACAATAGGGGTTCCAGAGCCCCTCATTCTCCCTTTTACTCCTATCATCTCCTGCCTGTTAGGGGTGTGGCAGGTATTTTTTTGAAATTTCGGAATCTTGTCTCTCACATATCATTTGCAGCTTGTGGTTTAAAAATAGTATAAATTAATATTTTTGTTTTGCCAACTATCCTAAAGGGCTAGTATGCATAATTAAACGTTTTATAGAAAGAATATATTGGTGGTTCCTTAATGTTCCTTGATTATTGAGGTCAGTGGTTCACAAACTTTAACGTTCATAACAGTCGCTGCAGAACTCATTAATACACAGGTTTCTGAGCCCTATACCGAGATCCTGATTCAGTAGGTGGCGTGGGGCCATGGATTGGCCTTTCTTATAAACTCCCGCATTCCGTTCATGGGCTGGGGTTCTAGATCATACTTTGAGAGCCACTGACCTGGGGTATAGAAGAAACTTATTTTGTAATAAGGCCTCTTCCTTTTTATCCGGTCTTTCAGTAAATAAAACTCAAGCTGATGAGATATGAGATAAATTCAGCCAAAACTATTTCTTGGTAAAGCACTACATTAGCTCAGTGGTAAGATAATTATAGATTGGATTTGCTCTGACCTCGTTGTAAGGCCCACAATGTCAGGACGACTAACTCCGAGGAATGTATCCCCTGTCCCTTTAGACCTGCACTGTGCCCGGGCCTGCTAGGTGGGGCAAGGGTCGCCGCTGCCCTGCCACTCCAGGACAGAGTTATCAGGGGCAGCGCGGCCGGCTGACGGACGGCAGGAGGCTCCCGATAGGGGAGCGCCCGGGCGCCAATCTAGACCAACCCGACTCGCTGCGGTCGGCCCACCCAACGCCATCGGCGAGTCTCCTCTCCCCCAGGGTCCCTCTGGGAGCCGGGAAGGAGCGCCGCGGGCAGGTCGGGCCCCCCAGCGATCACGCGCCAGTCTGCGCCCCGAGCCGCCGCCTCCGAGCAGGCGCCGGACCGCCGCCCCGGGGGAGCCTGGCCCTCCGGCTCCGGAGAGGCTCTGCAGGCCGAGAGCCCGCCCGCGCCGCCGCCCCCGGCTGGCGAAGATGTCGGCCAAGCCCCACGTCGGCTTCGTGAGCGAGGCTTCTCGGCAGATCGTGGCCGGTGGTTCCGCGGGTAAGGCCGCTCCGCTGGGGGCCAGGCGCTTTCACCGTCGCGGGTCCGGAAAAGTTCCTCCCAGCCCCTTTTGCCTTCTTCCTCTTCCTTCCGCGCCCCCCGGCGCAGAGCGCGAGCAGAGGAGGCCGGGGGCGGGCGGGCGCCGGTGCCCCAGGGAAAGGGGCCGCCGCGTCACGGAGCCGGGCGCCCGGGGTTCCCGGCCTTCTCGGTTCCCAGACTGGAAAGCAGTGCAGGCAGCCCCGAGGCCGGCGGCTGTGAGGAGGCCTTTTTGCCTAGCTGGCTCTCTTACTGGCAAATGGTCCAGTTTCTGTCAGGTGTAGCCTCTTTCTCGCCGAGCTCCTCAGGTCTGACGTGACTCCCGCCCCGCTCCGGAAGGCAGGTCCGTCCCTCGGGACTCCGCCGCCCTCGCGCCGCGGGCTGCGCGCGCCTGCGGCGGCTGGTGCCTGAGGCGGGCGCGCTGAAATCAGGGCGTTGTGAGCGCGCAGAAACACCTTTGACGTGATGGGCTCGCACTGATTTCTGGAGAGTTACGCTGTGGGAAAAACCTTCAGAGAAAATCTCATAACCAATCTTGGAAATAATTACTAAATGTGGCTGGAGAGGTACTAACCCATGAGATTATGTTATGTGCACCTATTTTAAAATATAAATTACAAGTTGGTTTAAAATTTAATTTTACAGATTGTGATGCATTTTTATTATAAATATAATAAAATAATTACAGTCGTCCCTCGGTATCTGCGGGGGCTTGGTGTCAGGACCCCCGCGATACCAGTACCCGCGGATACTTGAGGCCCTTATGTAAAATGGAGTAGTATTTGCGTGTACCCACGCACATCCTCCTATGTACTTTAGATCATCTCTAGATCACTTATAATAACACAATGTAAATGCTATGGAAATAGTCGTTATACGGCATTGTTTAGGGAATAATGGCAAAAAAACAAGTCTGTACATGTGCAGTACAGACACAGCCACGGGAGTCCTTTCTGTGGGATATTGGTTGAATCCGCGGATACCCAGGGCTGACTGTACTAATTTACTCATCATAAAACATTTTTATAAATGTAGACATTCTCTTAATAAAGCATATTATGGTATCTAATAAATCATATTAAGACAATGACTAGATGTCTAATGTTTAACTTTGACTAGTAAAATTTATTTTCAAATTTGGACTTTGTATAAGGGACTACTATAAGTTTTCATTATGTCATGAACGACTTGCATCTCAACGGTACCACAAGCAGCCAGATATATCACTTGCAATCTGTTAACTTTCCTAAGATGATATTTCATTAATATGGCAATTGAGGCATTCGTTTCTTACATGTAATTGTGCTATGTCCATCCATTACTATGTCAGTGGCTCCACTGTCTACTTTTGTAGTTGTTTCCCAGTAGTGAGCATGAATTGGCACCAATTTATTCACCATTTTGGTCAAATTCCACAATGTCCAAGACTCTGCCAGCTGTGCCTGAGTTGCTTGATTCAGAGTCCACACTTTGGTCAAAGAAAACTCATTTGGCCCAAAAGGGAAGTGAGGCTGATTGGTGAACAGCCCAGCCTATGATTAATGATTCATAAGCATCTGTATATTGGCTTAGAGGGTCATACTATGTGTTAGAGCCAGACTCAAGGGGTGTTTAAAGATAAACAGCATAGATGAGTTACATATTTAGTAGTGTGGAATTATTGATAAATGATGAGAATAATTTATACTTTTATCATAATGAAAGAGTCCTGTTTTCTTCCACTTGGCCAATAACATTTTCATAAAACTTTATATTTATTGGACTTTAATAAATGCAGGCTAATCATATTACATATACTAGGTCAAAAACCAAGAAGAAATCAGTATACTAGAAAGGTAGAATTTTAATAAATACAGAAAATGCATTTGAATTTCTAGCATTGGAGTTCTGATTACTGATACTGTCGTCAAATGTAAGACCTCTGTGTGTGTGTATTATACGACCTTTTAATGGTTAAGGTTAAAATTACATTCTGGCTTTCTTAAGGGGGAAAAAAAAGAACCTGGGGAGGTTTATTGGAGAAATACTAGGGTATCTCATGGAATTCAAGGTCTGGGATGCATTCCTGGAACTGGAGTCAGGAGCTGGTGTGCTGAGGGGAACCCAGGAAGTGAACTCTTGCCATCTCTTACTTGTCTCTTTGTCAAACGGTTAAGCATTCCCAGGGCAGCAGGATGGGGGCTAACAATAGGGTCACAAGTAGTACTCCTACAGCTGTTAGGATGGCTTGCCATACTTCCATAGATTTGTCTGGTAAGGAGTAAACATGCCCAGATGGATTCAGACAGCAAAAACAAGTCATTATGGTGTCAGTTTCCTGTGTCCCTTGTTCCACAGACGATACCAAACTCGAGGCCAGATGATAGATGGTATGAGAGGTGGGTCACTCTCCTGTTGAGGAGCCACCTCAGAACCACAGCCAAGCAGTTTTATAGACCTAGCTGAAGTCTGCAGGTTTGCCCTAAATGGGAGTGCAGTGGAAAGTCTTGTGCTCAGCTGAAACTAGGGAGCTAGATGAGAAGTGGCCTTGTGGCAGGCTTCCACAAGATAACGGAGAAACTGCTTCTCCGCAACTCCTCACCAGGCTGCTTATCTCTCCTTGGGCTAGGAGAAACCACAGGGCATTCTGCCAAGACTCGGGTCAGACTGTGGTTGAGCCTTGTCTACCTGCCTCCGTGGAGATGTGTGGGGTTGTCAGGGTGCCACGCTGTGGAGCTAGTTCCCTGTGCTCTCCTGCTGTCTTTGTCAGTCTTCTTTCTCCCAGTCGACTGCTGTTTTCTGCCCTTCAGTCCACAGGGCTAAATGTGGTCCCCAATAGCTCCTGAATTTATATGCTCTTGACTTCTGTTCCATAGAAAGAGCAAGAGACTGACTTACTTTTTTTTTCATTTCTAGTGTAAAATCCTGGGGAAAGACTCAAAATAACCCAGTATTAGTCAGGGGCCCACCTCTGCACCAATCAGTTGTAGCCAATGCCCATGTGGATGGGTGGGGTGGGGGGTGGTGGTGTGGGGATCTCAGGGGAGACTATTTTCCAGAGAAGCTAGACACATCATGAGATGGGCAGTAGGTATCTTTTATAACGATATATGCCTGCCTTTTATTAAAAGATGGTTTGTAATATTTGCATTTAAAAGACCAAGGAGACTGATGCACTGACAGTTGCTTAGATGATACACATCTAAAGACTGGCCTTGAGTTTGTAGCTCTAGCTATTGTATATAGATATTGTTACCAATGGCAACATTATCTTATGTGGTGAAGTCTGTGCTCAAGACAAGTCGGTATGTGCTGGAGTTTTACAGAGCAGGCTTCCAGTCTGCATTCTCAGTGGTGTGATCCATGGATGAGCAGCAGGGGCATGGTAGCATCTGGAAACTTCTCAAAATGTAGGATCTCAGGTCTCACTCCAGACCTACCACTTCAGAATCTGCATTTTAGGAAGGTCCCTTTAGGAAGTCATTGGTCTGCACTTTCGTTTTAGAAGCACTATATTAGAAGACCTATGAGAAAAGAGATTCGTGAGTAGGGGCCAGATTGCAGAGAGTTGCAAGTTAAATCTTTCTTGGTTTTCATTGCTGACCAGAGAGGAAAGAATGACTTCTGTACGCCTTTTTCTGTGCTCTCAATTTAGCTTTCAGGGTGATTTTCCACTCCTCTCCTACACATTCCATTCAGTTTCTGCTTAATAGTTCTGCTCACCATGCTTGCATGTTGCCTGTCCCTTTCCACCTTGATTCTCAATACCTAGAACATCTTCCCCTTATTTTCTCTACCTCTTGAAATCCTATCCATTTTCAGAGGCCCAGCTTGAAAACTATTTTCTGCATAAATGCTTCCCAGATGGCCTCTACAGCCCCATCCAGCTTTAACATTCTCATTAACATGTGAATGGTGCAAATAATAAAAATAGCTAACATTTATTGAGTAAATACTAAATGCCAGACCCAGTGCTAAGTTTTACATGTATCAACATTTGTAAACCTCACCACAACTCCAGGATGAAGAAACTGATGTACAGAGGGCCTAATTAACTTGCCTACGGTTGCACAAGCATGCAACCATTTCTACAGGAAATCAGGATAGGAGAGGGACTAGGAGGATATTATTCCCATTGGCAGACATTTTTAGAAGTTGGAGAGATCAAGTCAAGTCTGTTACCTCTTATTATCTCTATATCTCTTATTAGTTTACATCCTTTGAAAGAACTCTTCTATCTACAAATACAATCCTTACAGTCTTTCTGCTAAATAGTATCTTACTCTCTCCAAATAATTACATGTGTGTGGGCACAAGATTAGCTTTTAGCCAAAAGAAAATTCTCAATCCATCGAGGGCCTCTATGTGCAGTTGGGCAGATTGTGGACTGAAAAAGTGTTCTGGTCACTGGAACCTAGCCATGCTCCGATTCATGATCTGTGCGTCCTAGAGCAGAGATGTGTCCACCTGGGGGAGAGGAGATACCTTTTTCTGTTTCTCACAAAGACACCGAATGGATCGTCAGCAAACCAGACAGCAGCACTAACAGAATTCCCCAAAACTTGCTAGAGCTCCCGAGGCCCCTGTGCCTCCACATCCCCCAGGTCCCTCACATTACACTGCCTGCTCGCCAGCGGGGCTCCAGGAGGCTCCCTTTTATGCACAGCTCTTCCTTGGAGCCAGGAGCGGGGCTCAACCTCAGACCCTCCCATTCTCCCTGATGACCAGTTTGAGCTCTTCCATGTGTTTCCAAAGCTCATGGGGTTGTTCTTATTGCCCATGTCATATAGGAGCCTTTCAGTATTCTCCCCAAGCTAACATAGGGCTTTTGCACCCGACTTCACAATCTCCCAGGGTCCCTGATGAAGTCCCCTTGGGCCCCTGAGAGCCCTGCTCTCACCAGGGCCTGTCAGGCTCCCTTCTGAGGGCATGCCTAGGCCCTGTCCACGCTGAGTTGCTTTCCACAGTGGCATCTCCAGGACCCTCCTCCTCCTGGATTCCTCCTCAAGAACTCAGATTCCTCAGAATCTGCCACTCCCATTCAGAATGCTAGAGCGTTTCCCTCCGTATTTCACTTATATCATCACCATACTGGCAGGACACTGATTTATTTTCCAAAATTTCCAGGCTGCTGTTTCCTCCTTTCCAGCCCCACCCTAACCCCCTGAATCTTGTAGGCACACACCCCACCACATCTTCTGCAATCACTCTTTTTATTTTGTGCATTTCCTTGGAGATGTTTTAGTCAAATTGTTTAGTCAAAGTATTCTGGAAATAAGTTTTACAATTTTTCACTAGGCACAGCCCAAGTACTTTGTGATGTATCTTCATTTTCACAAGATTTCTACCTTTTCTTACCCTAACCCATAATAGTTAAAATACAGTTAAAAGAAATGCCTTAATAGGCAGTCTATACACTAGCAGTCCTCTGGATTTCAATTTGGACTAGGTAATAAAAGCGCTGATGCACCAGGGGGTAATCAAGCTTAAAATTTTGATCAAGGAAAATTCTTTTTCAGAATAGGTGCAAAGGGGACACACATGTGATTTGGATAAATGGCACCTTTGGAAATTCAGGATTTGGGAAACTGCAATTGTTTGATAATCAATAGCAGGTTGTAGTGAAACAGGTGAGCCTTTATGACACATCAAAGGGAGGCTGGAACCCATTATCTGGGTAATTAGGGAAGAAAAATTCCCCTTATTTCAGCCACATAGGAGGAAGCAACTCTACTGCTCAAATTAATTATAAAATAGTTTTAAGGAATGTGTTTTAATTAAAATGTAGTCTTCCTGAAAGAAAATCTAGTTCTCAAAAATATGAATTTAACAAATAAGATTTGCATTGCAAAACCACATTTCAAAAGATTTCTTGTTTTACTGTCCTTCACTGAAAGACATTTGGAAAGTGTAAATATAGTATGTGGGTACATGATTCAGTTGACATAAAAACATAAAACAACTTTTCCGCAGCATTTTAGGAACACCTTGTTAAAGCAGCCCTTTCCCCCAGTCTTGACAGCATCTCAGAGCACTGAGAACCTGGTGCTTCAGGTGTGGCACAGCAGGTGCTCAGAAATGTTTGTTGACTCTATTAATGAATAAGCATCAGAATTCCAAGCCACAGAATATTATTCTTAGTCCTACTCTGAAGAGAAAAAGTATTCAGAGGTTCTAGTCATCAGACAGCTAATGCTTGCAACAATACTTTCATCAGTATTTTCTTTCATTGCAATCATTCAGTAAACAAAGTGAAAAAAAATTACCTTCAGGTCTGAAAATCTCTGCCACATTTTGAGACACCCATGATAATCTTTTTATTTGTGTATCATCTTTCACCTCAAGACCCCACACTGAAAAGAGGTGCACAAATCATTTTCAAACGTCTTTATGATTTAAGTAGGTGGTATCTTAAAATGGCAATGAATGACACCAGGTTATGGAACTTCTACAGGATTCTTTACAGTTCTAGATTTTAACTGATTTTTCTTACTAATTTTCTTTTTCTTTTAAACTATTATTTTTGTGTCAATTATTTCCATACTTCGACGTGATCATGGTTTATACACATTGTAAATATTCTATAGGTCTGCATCTTTTGATTGTTATCCATATCCCTTGTATTAGTTTGCTAGGGCTGTCTGAACAAGGTACCACAAACTGGGTGGCTTAAAACAATGGGAATTTATTGTCTCAGTTATGGAGGCTAGAAGTCTGAAATCAAAGTGTGGGCAGGGCTGGTTCCTGCTGGGGGCACTGAGGAAGAGTCTGTCCCATGCCTCTCTCCTAGCTTCTGGTAGTTGCCAACAATCCTTATGTTCTCTGGCTGTCCTCACATGGCTTTCTCTCCCTATCTGTCTCTGTGTTTGTCCAAATTTCCCTCTTCCTATAAGGACACCACTCACTGGATTTGGGCCCACTCCAATCTGGTATGACCTCATTTTAACTAAATTACATCTGCAAAGACCCTATTACCAAATAAGGTCACATTCTCAGGTAGCAGGGGTTAGAACTTGAACATATCTTTTGGGGGGACACAATTCAACCCACAATAGGCATTCGATTGTATTTTTCTCTTCATGTTGTGTTTCTCAAATTCACGTCCCATATCTCAAGCTATGGTCCTGTGTTCTCTTCCTTTCATTGTCAACCTTTGTGGAAAGTTCCTTGCTCAGTTTTCAACCTGCTATCGTTGGCATACGGTATCTGTCTTTACTGTTCTGCTGAAACTGTTAACTACGGGTTTTCATTCCCAATTTTATCTAATCTTTGCGGAATTTCACATCTCTGACCAATTTTTCTCTCTAAAGTTGTCTCTGCTGTTGAATTTCACCCCCTTCTTCATATCTGATCACTCTTTTACTGTCTCCTTTGTTGGTTCCTCTTCTTTCCCTTTCCTCAAAAATTAACATTCTACAGGGTTCCGAGTTCTCTGTCCACACACTGTTGTTTCCCTGAACAAGCCCATCTGCTCTCTGGCTTCAGGATTACCCACTTGCAGGTAACTCCCTGATCTATATTTCCAACTTCTCTGTGCCTGGCAGACTCAAATTTCTAGCCTGTATAGTAAAAATAATGTGGAATCAAGAGTCATATGGACTCCAGTGATTTTCAAAAATGTTTCAGAGGTAATTTTTGAAACCGATATTAGACCCTCAGAAACCATTTTTCTTTTACTAGTTGTACTCATCCCTATTTGGAGTTCAGTCTTTCTCATTCATTCTTGTTATCTTAAGTTAGAAATGAACTTCTCTGGGTGTTTGTTTGGGTTAGGTGGATACTACCTAATGATCCAGTCAATAATTATGACAAGACAGACAGGAAATAGTAAGATACATCTTAAGTGCTAACATTTATTTAAATGTTTACTATGTGCAAAAGCACCTTTGCTTACCTCATCAATATTAATGTGTAATTTCTTGAGGATGAGGAAAGTGAAGCTCAGAGAAATTAAGTAACCTGCTCAAGGTGAGTGACAGAGCATGGACTCAAACTTTGTTCTCTTTGCTTTCAAAGCTTATACAGTCGTCCCTCGGTATGCGCTGGGGATTGGCTCCAGGACCTGCCGCGGATACCGAAATCCGCGGATGCTCCAGTCCCTTAGTCGGCAGGCCCTCCGTATCCGCGGGTTCCGCATCCAAGGATTCAACCAACCGAAGATCGTCTACATACCATGTTTACAACAGTAAGATAGGAACCCCTGGATGCCAAGGGCCAGCTGTACTCCTACCCACTACCCCAGTCTGCCTCGTAGTGTGCGGAATGAGAAACCGGGTTAGCAGCCCCATAAGAGTACTGCCTTCATAAGGCCTCTTTTCTTGCTGATTGAGTTAAATATTGTAGTAGCTCTGGGAGCTTGAGTGTTAATGAACAAACAGAGTTGGCCCTTGGTGCAGCTGGCCATTTCTTGTTTTTGCCGGTTCTTGAAATGCCTGCCACAGCACCTGTATGAAATTCTCCATATTCCCCAGCAGGGGGCGCTGTCAGCATCAGTGGAGCTACCTTTTTCTACTCACCCCTACAGGCAATTGATGAGGAATGAGCCGAGCCTCAATCCTCAGGTGATTGTTAACTGAACGCTTATACAACTAGGTCAGACAGGGGCATGACTCACTGAAGTGAGAGCAACCCCAGAGCAGACTGGACGAGCCTGTCTGAAAAAGGAGGGAATTGAAGTTGCATAAAATAGGTTTGTCTTGAGCCTTTTCATTTGCATGAGTCTGGTAACTTTAGGTTAGATGCTAGGGTGAATTTAGTCGAATGTCTGTAAAAACTAGAATGGACTATTGTAGGGTGAAGCTATAACTTTGGAGAAAGAATAATGAAATATGTGTTTCGATAGAATTGGATGGCACCTAAAATAGAATTGTGGCCAAAAAGTTTTACATTATGAGAGAAAGAGAACGTGCCGATGTGCTAATATTTCTTGAAAAGTTACCAATGTTTATGGGTCATCAAGTAGATCAAAATCAGAGTAATACAATTGTGGGAGACATTGGTTTTTGTTCTTGTTGCTGTGGCTGTTGTTATTATTATCATTATTATTTTGGCGAATGATTGTGGAGATAGACTAAAACACTTTGGAATAAATTGCAGGATCCTCTCCAGAGATTCAAGAACAAGCAGGGTTATTTTGGAGCTCTCTCGTAAAGCAGTGCGTTTGGTTGGCTCCGGTTATCACAATGGGCAGTCACATCTGAATCCAAGAACACCGTTCTGTACTTGTGCGGACCTATAGATGGCGCCGTCTTCCCGTAATTTTGGCGATTTGCTTAAAAAAGAAAACTTTCTGCAGACAGAGTTACATGTAGAAGTGTGTTACCTCTTAGATCCCACCATTGTAGAACATTTGGAACAGGTGCCTTGCATAGATCATAGAGGATTTTACACTTGAAACATGTAGAGGAGTATACTTTTGGAATTAACGTTTACACTTAATTATGATTCTTAGCTAGGTATGGAAAAATAGGTTTGTGTATATGAATAAGAGAGATGGAAGAAATAATTTCTATTGCTACAATATTTATTTTCTCCATGGTAGTCTAAGCTTAGCATAAACGTCATATTAATTGCTTGTATATCTTGGAGATTAATTTGTAAAAATGAAACTCCTAGATTCCATAATTTTGTTTCTCTAAATTCTTAGGGTTAGAGTGTGTATTATGCTAACAGTAAATTATGAGCTTTTGTGAGCAGAAGCTGGAGTTCCAAATGCACAGTTGTTTTGACTTATCTATCTCAGGCAGCCACTCAAAATGCCATTTCTTGTTTTAATCTAGTGGCCTTCAACATAAGAAAGTGAGAGAGATGTGTGAATAATATCTTTTTCATTTTTTTTTTTTGAGGAAGACTGGCCCTGAGCTAACATCTGTTGCCAATCTTCCTCCTTTTTTGCTTTTTTTTCTCCCCAATGCTCCAGTAGATAGCTGTATGTCATAGTTGTGCATCCTTCTAGTTGTTCTACGTGGGAGGCCGCCTCATCATGGCTTGATGAGCTGTGTGTCCGTCTGCGCCAAGGATCCAAACCCGAGAACCCTGGGCCGGAGAAGCGGCCAGCACGAACTTAACAGCTACGCCACCTGACCAGCCCCTGAATGATATCTTTTTCTTAAACAGAAGTTCTAAACAGGGATTTTTTTTTTTTTAGATTAAAATATACTGTGTTATGGAGTTAATGGGGGAAATACCAGAAGTCCTTGCTACTGCAAATGAACTTTTAACCACAAGATGGCAGTATAACTTTCCCATGTCTTTTAAAACGTTTTTAAGTAAATGATTACTAAATTAAATGGATTATTTCTTCCTCTTTTAACGAGAAATGTATAGTTATGAAATTTTAGGAAAATTATGAAGAGGAATATTGAAAGTACTTAATATAAGAACTACTAAGGACTCTTTAGTGATTTTCTTTTGATGGAGCAGTTTTTATTTGTACTAAGAAAACATTTGTTAAAGTTGAAAGTAGGAATGTAATATCAAAAATGTATGGCATATCAGCAACTTTCTTTTACAGAGAAATATAGTCTGGTGTTTACCTGATCAAGCATGAAAAAATATAAGACTTTTTTCTTTTTCCTTCATGTTTTCCATGAAGATCTGCATTGGCCTACACGTTCTATTCTTTTGAGCACACACATTCTGGAGGTTAGAAGGTCAGCAGAGAAGAAGGGAGAGAAAAGTAGAGACACTGGCACCTAAGTATAAAAAAAAAAGTGGATGATATGTAGGAGACCCTTGTTGGATTTATATATTTCATAATTACAAAATATATCATCTGTCCATTCAATAGTGGGTATTTAAATAGCTATTATCTAGTATTATCTGTATTTATAATGTTTTCATTGGTATGTTTACATATTATATAGTATTATATTTCACTCTACATGGGCACTTTTCACAATTACTTTATTTTTCTTTGATTTTTTTGTGATTAATTTCAAAGGTTACATTGGATTTATTTCTTGTTTTTTTAAGTCTGGTGAAGAATGGGCACCTTTGAGGTAGAGACCAAATCTTATTTACTTTGTATCTCTAGGCCTAGCACAGTGCTTAGAATATAGTAGCTACTCAATAAATCTGTTTTTATTTAAATAGCATTTGCCACAAAACAATACTATTCCATTGAGACCTATTTTGTTTATGTCCTCCTGCCTAACCTGGCATAAATGTGGCAGAGGCAAAGAAAATATCTTCTAATTTAGAAGTCAAATCCTTTGAATGCTTTTGTAGCATCCTATTTTGCCAATAGTAGAGAGGATGTTCCTTGTAAGAATGCTAGTTTCTCAGAGCAGCACTGAAAATAAAACTTATTTTTTTGCCCTAAGGTGTATCTAAATGAAAATGGTCCTATGCTAAACAGTATGATTTTTTTTTCTGTAATGGAATATGTGACATATAGTCAATATAAGATGCACAGTTGCTGCTTGTGTGCAACTACACACAGACATATTTTATATTGTAAGCTCAAAAAGGAAGTTTATTACTTTCCATTATTTACGTAAGTTAGAAATGGATGGCAAGTTTTTTGTGGGCAAGTTAAAACAGAAAAAAAAGACTCACAGTTATGTATAGGAAAAACATATGTGACAAATATATAAGAAAAAAGTAAAAATGCAGTTACCATGTGTGAGAAAAGGTATAGTTTCATGTAATGCTCTAAATGTGTAGGTCATGTTCCAAAAATCTGTAGTTTTAGGTGAGTAGTTTGAAATCAGCATGCATTTCTCCTAGAACAATATTATGTAATTCAGGTCATTTAGGACTTTTAAGCCCAAATATAGGGTCCTGTGCCCTTCTCTGGAGATTTCAAGGGCTGTAAGCAGTGGGGAATGAGGTTGAGATGCTCATATGTGGAGATAGCCTGGTGGTTTCTCCTGGGCAATGAAATAGGAATATGCCAGCAGCCAAGAGGGAAAGGGGACCAGCAGGACCAGGAGGGCCGTGTGAATGGGGCCTCACGTTCACAGAGGGCCTCATAAATTTAAACTTTTGACATTTCCTTCAAACAAAGCTAGACATAAAGTCATTGCCTTTGTCATTGCAATTGTATGTGTTAAAAGCATTAACATGTGAAATGTAAGCATTTAAAATAAACTACATTTTAGTAACTCTGTTAGTTGGCATTTCTTTACTAACTGAGTCTCAAAAAATAGAAGAGTCTTAGGTCTCTTTCAACCTCTGAGAGACTCTGCTCCTAAGGAACAAGGGTAAATGGGTGCCAGAGGTTCTCACTCCGGTGGTTCCTGGCACATATCTGTGCGACAAGTAAGTGGATGGGTGGATGGGTGGATGGGTGGTGAACACTCAGACAGTGGAGGAAGATGAAAGGGGAAGTGCGGACCAAAGAACTGTGATAAAGGAGGCATAAAGGTTGGAGAAAATGGGGGTTGCAGTGGTCCTTAGTATGTATATGTTGTTAGCAAATTATTTCTAGACTGGAAAATGTCTGCATTTTTTATGATTTGTGCAGTTTATATGAATTTGTGTATTCTTGTATTTGAATAAACATGAGGGAAGCCACACTTTTAATACACATTTTATTAACATTGCATAGCTGAGAAAATGGCCATATATTAAATTAAAAGAAAATATCCTAGTTTTTATATTTTATTGACCTGTAAGTAACATTGACATGTTTATTTAGATGTAAGAATGCATCATATTAATTGTTAAGTGAACTTGATGTAGAACAGTGGCAGATGTTAAAACACACTCTTATTTCTTTTAGTAGATGATAAGCTCCCTGGGGGTAAGGACCTTGGTCTGTTGGTTCCCTGCTGTGTCCCCAGTGACTGAAACAGAACCTGGCACAGCATACATACTCAGTAAATATTTGTTGAATGAATGAATGTCAAATTTGTTTTGGTTCCCAATTTTGAATGTTCATTAATTTAAAAAATTCTAAACCTTTCATCAAGATACTAGAGGACATATTGCTTCCTAAATGATCTGAAGGAGTCAGTGTGGTTCCCCGCATGCCCAGTGCATGTCATTGGTGGTGAGGAGAATCAGTGCTGCCACCAAATTTCAGACGTTATCCCAGGAGCCACGCACTGTCTAAGATGCTCTATTCATTTTATTCCTAATAGCTACAAAGGAAGAAAAAGGAAATCCAGAGGGTTCTAGTTTTCCTGCTCTGAGTGAGAGTCTTGGAGGGACTTTAACTTGAGGGACTAAAAGTCCCATTGATTCTGCAAACCTGGCTATGTGTCTGCCTGCATCTTGATTGTGCATGGATGTAGACCTGTTTCTTCCCAATACCTGGCTTCCCAGGAATGGTTACAAGAAGTATAGACTATCTGATTGTTGAGTTGCTTACTATTGAGAAGTAGGTTTATTTTCTCAAGCCCAAAGCCGCTACGTTAGTTGTATTTTTTTCCAATCTTTCTTGTTGTCCCACACTCCTTCAGGAATGGCCGTGTCACTCTTACACGTGTTGCAGACACAGAAAGAAGCATGTAGTCACATGACAGGGGACTTCTTTAGTGGGATCATAGCAAGCTAATCTTAATTTTCTCTTCTAGTCTATGAAGTTCCTACTGTGGTGTTCCAAAGAGTTATTTAGCTCATTCATTTGTGTGTGTGTGTCTTTATATGAAACATATATATATATATACATATATATACATATATATGTTTCATATATATATGTGAAAACATTGATCTACCTCATTCTTGTTCTCAGATCTTTGTTTTTGAATTACATAGTTTTCCAATTACACAGTTTCCAAATAGTTACATATATGCAAACTTTTGAGTACACTATGGGAGCTAAGCAATGAAATAGCTACAACTGAGATCGACGAAAAAGAAGAAAATAAGGCACCCCATAAAGAGGCCTCCATGTTTGAATAGTGAAGTTTCCCTTACAAAGAAAGTAAATGTAATATAGGGAGGCGGGGTCCTGTGGGGATTCTGATGCTTTACTGCCTGGCATTAGGTCCCAAATCTGATACTCAACTAGCTGTGTTACCTTAGGCAGGCAGTTTAAGATTTCTGTGCTTCACCCATAAAATAGGGATACATTGCAATCTACTTCATAAGGTTGTTGGAAGGATCAGATGGGTTGATACATGTAATATGCTTATGATTGTGCCTAGCACTAAGTAAGCACTCAGTAAGTGTTAGTTATTATTAATGGAAAGGGAAAACGTAAAAGTATTTAGGCATATTCCAAACTCTTCATAGATGAGTGACACATTCAATGAATATACGCTAACTATAATTCTGTTCTACAATTTCTAATGTAAACTGTATTTTTCTGTTTACCTTCTAGAAATCTAATCTTATTTTTGTTAACTCTACTGATTTGGGGTGGTAGAGTTTGGTTTTGTTCTCCAGTCTGGATATCATTAACATAATCTTATTTTTCACCAGATGAAGTGGTCTTCTTACTCTCCAAATGGAATCATTAGGTGGCTTCTGGAAATTTCCTTTTCCATATTCCATTGTAGGCCTACAGGAGTGATTCTCAATTCATATCCCAGTGGTCACCCTGTCAAATAACTCAGGTCACTCCCTTCCTCCAAGACCTACTTTTTTAAAAAAGAAGGGCATTGATATTTTTGTAGGTATTCTACCATATTTATCATTTATAACTTTGGGGATGTTAAATTTTCATAGTATTATTTGGAGCAAATTTTCTGGGGCATTATTAATCAAGACAAGTAATAAAGATCTGTCTTTAATGTAGTTATTTCCATATCCCACCCCGGTGATCAAGAGACCACCTGATTGACAACTAGTGATTTATAGATGAACGAGGGCCTGTCAGTGCTTTTCCCGGGATTTGAAGGCAAAATTATCACCCGAGTTTGTAATTAACTCTCCTTTTCTCACTAGTTTCTGTATTTTTTTTCCAATCCCTCAACCCCAAGGTTCAGTGCTCCCACTCAGGGTCTGTCCGGGGCTTGCCACCAAGGCACCCAGGCTTCCCTGACGCCCATTAATAGCTGCCTACTCTGACTTTTTAAAACCCTAATTTTATTCTAGGAAAATTTTATTCTAGTAGCTAAATTGGTAAATTTAATTAATTGAACTTTGTTCCCTGGGATAGGCTCCAAACTGTGCCTTTCCCCCAGAAAAAGTTTGTTATGGTAGGCCAGTCAGGAAAAGGGTTTTGAGCCACCTACAAAAGAAACTGGCCCCGCCTGCTTCATTGCCCCAAATGCTGGGGAAAGCACAGCAGGTATCTTTCCTGGAACCCCAAGTATCTGATCCATGCTGCTAATGGTTATGGAATTATCAGTCAAATGCCTTCTCCTCTTTTCATCCTGGTTTCTCCCAAACAAACAACACACACACTCGCACACAGAGAGGCACACACACACATGCACAAGCAAATAAACGTTACACATCAAAATACTTTCTAGCTGGGTTTTAAGCAGCAGTCCTATTATTTACATGCTGACATGATTATGTTACTGTGTATTCAATAGGCTTTTCAAAAATATTTTTTGAATCAGTTCTCCCCAATGTCCATGAATTCATTTAGAAAATGTGTCTTAAGTGTCTTGTTTTTGCCAGACCCTGAGATAACAGGTACATGTGGCTGCTCTGATTTTAACCATGAGGCACATGCAGCATAGAAAGGGTGGTAGCAGCTGAGCCTGTTTGCCAGAAGGCGGGTGCTTAGTTCACCACTTCACTAAAATTTTATATTTTGCTTTCGCAAGCTGGCGAGAAGCATTGCATTAATATACTGCCAAATTTTGTCCCTTTTTGTCCAAACTTTTTAAACTTGAAAAAGGAATTTCAGTGTGTAAAACTTTCCATTATAAGGCCACCTGTAAACTTAAAACAGCCAAACTGTTTTTTCAGCTGCTTGCAGCTCTGTTTCTCAACTGAGTAATACTGACAGATAAAGATGGCTTTCCCCTGAGAAGAATTGTTTTGTTTGTGGTTATTCTGTCACTACCAGGGGGGACAGCTCCCCTGATCCGTAGGAAATGAAGAGATGCAGTTTACAGACAGAATCGTATGCTGACTAGCAACTAAAAAAATAATAGTCAAATAGTGATTTCATTGTTCCTTCCTGTGTCCATGACAACTGAGAGGTATGTGGCTAGACCAGGACACTGCCTGGGAGTGTTCTTTGCCTCAGATGCTACTATTTGAGAAAGTTTACAATTTGTTCTGACAATCAGGCTAAGGAGAAAAATGGTCATTTCTCATATCTTACTAATTGTAGTGTTTTTGTGTGTCTGAAAGCAATTCTTCCGTCACTTCTTCTTTTCACTAGCACTCGGACTTGCCCCGTTAAAAAAATCTGGCTTGTGGCACGGTGTCTACCATGATGGCAGTCAGTGATGAAGAGATCCCCCTCTAGAGCTGGATGGAGTTGTGTTTGAATTCTCTCTCAGCCAAGTAACAGTGGTGGGACTTTGGAAGAGTTTCTTAATATTTCTAATCTTCATGTCCTTATTTATAAAATAGGAATAGTAACAGAATCTTTCCCCATAAGGTTGTTGTGAGTTAAATGAGATAATGCACATAAAGTGCTTAGCCCACTGCTTGGCACAAGTCAGCACCCCATAAATTGGTCGTCTGTTGCTGTTATTATTAATCTCCCCTACAGGACTATAAGCTTCCAAAGCAGTGATTGTCAGCCTTGACTGCATGTTAGAATCACCTGGGTAGCTTTAAAAGGTCCTGATGCCAGGGCCACACCCCAGGCTGACTAAATCAGAATCCCTGGGGGTGGGACCCAGGACTCAGCATTTTTTAAATTGCTCTAGCTGATTCCAGTGTGCGGCCAAAGTTGAGAAATACTGTCCCTGAAGGTGGGGCCTGTATCATATTAAAGCACCCAGACAAACATGTATGAAAAACATGCTAAAGTGGATATTTTGAAAAGTCAAAGTCAAAAGTATGATCCAGAAAAAAATAAAAAGTGACACACAGTACCTTGCATATTTTGTTGCAGATATTTTGAGTAACTGAATAGGCAAAAGCCAAATTAAGTGATTTTTCAAGGGGTCACTTACTATCAGTATCACAGTAGAGGAAATCTACTAAGAAAAATGGACAATTATAAAATATATGGAACCCACAGTTTGAATGTGAGAAAAGTTGCACAAATGGAAACTATACTAAAGCAAAATTATTTTTATATTTTAGTGGTTTTAAAAAAACTGAATTAATTGATAGAAATAATCATAGAGAAAAATCTGTGCTATTTTAACACAAAAATCAGTATAAATTCAAACATTTCCCACTTAGGTCATCTCTGTGTTTGTTTAATTACGGGAAAAAATACTGGCAACACAAGAATACATGCTTTTATATTGGTTATGCTGAATCAGCACCTTTAGCCATCTATTATAGTATTAAAACTTTTGGAATGGGAAAGCTAAGATCCAAGGTAAACTTGATTGTATTAGTTAAATTAAAAAGCTTGAATTTCTTCAAAACACATTAATAATTAAGTTTCTAAGATCTTAGAAGTTAAAAAAAATGATACCATAAGACTTAACTTTTCCGAGGGGATTTCTTAGCCCCCAGTTCTTTAACTATTTTCAAAAGAGAATTTCTCTGCATTTCATCACATTATTTTGGTAAGCAAGTTATTTCAATTTTAAGATTCTTCAAAAGAATGTTTTTAAAGTAAATACTTCATCTCACATTCGGTATATGTTTCTTTGCACATACAATTTTTAGCCTACATGTATTGTTGATCATCATTGTAAGCACACTGGTTTACTGCTGCTAGTTTCTAGTTATTTTTGTGTATATGTTCTTGTTCGGTTCTCACAATACCTCTGTGAGAGGGCAGGTCAAGAATTAGCCTCGTTTTATAGGTGGGAAAATTAAGGCAGTCTATTAGTAGGCAGTTTCAACAGAACCAGGTCAAAAAGTCTTGCTTTTTAGTCAGATGTTCCTTTCATTAACTCATTCATGCATTTACCCAGCTTTATCAAGCTGCAGATGTGTCAGATGCAGTTCTAGGCAGTGGGCCTCCAAGATGAGTAGGATGCGTTTCTTGTCTTTAAGGAGTTTCATACACAGTGCCGTAATGCATTTTGAAGTTCTTAGTCTGTATCTACAGAGGCAGAATACATGACCAGAAATTTCCATGGCCAAAGCTATCGACTTTCCCGAGACATAGGCAGGAAGAAGAAAGGAATTGAGGTTGTTCAGACACTGGTAACTGCCACCTCTGCGGTTATATTTTCTGACAGCCTACTACCTGCACGATCAGCATGGACACTAATATTTCTTGCAGCTGGATTTTCTGGTGATTTCTGCAGCAGTAGGGAATCCTATGGTGTTATTCTAAGACTGTATTATTCAGCGATGCTTTAATTTTTTCTCTCCAGCTTTTCAACTGCTAATGTTCATTTTAGTCTTGGTAGAAACTGTTTTGAAGATTAAGCATTTTGGTTTATTTTTAGTGCTAATTCATCTCAGGTATTGAGCTGGTTTTTGAAGTAATTCTGTTGCTGAATTAAAATACTGGTACTTACTAGACAAATTCTACAGTAAGGTGTAGAGTTTAATTAAACGTTCTTTAAAATACATCTACTTTTTGCTGATTGTAAATTCTTGGGGTGAAGTTATTGCCTTAACTGTCTTTTGTAATTAGCCGTACTCATTTTATTTTAAAGTATAAAGCAGAGTCAATTAAATGGATAGAACTATGTTAGTTCTTGTTAAGGATTCATAGTTGCCCTAAAGGAAGGAAAGTTCAGAAAGAAAATTATTAGTTTTTCAGTTACTGAGTGGAAACATTTTATGTCTTGAAAATTTTCCTTGAATATTTTGCAATTAAAAATATGTGAAGAGATAAAGGAATAGAGTATAATTTAGAAAAGTTAAAATACAAGTATCATTAAGCAGCAAATAAATGAAATATATCTCTTACTCTTGTATGAAACTATTTTAACTTAATGTCAATAAAGTTTAAATTAGTTCAGACTTTTCTTATTAGAATAAATGTTTCCTTTTAAGATGCATGATAATCATAATCAAGACAAAATTTGTCCTGTTATTTATTTTCAAAATGATTGTACATGTTTAGCAGACTTTTGATTTAAATCCCCAGTGATATATTGGAGACAGATGTTTAGATGACCTCATGTTTAAAGTAATGTTATATTTGGACACAAGATTAAATTTTCCTTAAAATCTTTCCTTATACGTTAAACTGTATGGTAGTATACAAAAACTAATCAATGATTTGCAGTGGATTAATGCAATTCCTGTATTTTAAATAAAATTTTCTGTCTTTTTATGGAATTCCACATAGTACAAAAGAGCTGATTATGAAACAGCTGTTTACAAATGAAAATATTGTTTTTGGCTGGCCAGCTAAATGGGAAACAGATTTGAAAAGTTCCATGAATTTGAATGCAAATTTACCATATCATTTATACCAAACCAAAGAACATTGGTAAAAGACTGCAACATAGTTTACCAAAAAAATTCAGTTGAAGACTGTTTTTGTAGGATATTGTATAAACATTTAAAATAGTTTTTCCTTTTTCAAAAACTAATTTTTTTCTTATGAAAATCAATATAACTATAACATGTAGTTTGTATATTTGGAAGGTTTTTAAGGAGCTCATAAACAATATTTAACATTTCAATGAAGAGATTTTAGCAGATGGAGCTATTAGAAATGTATAGGCAATTGATTAGAGTGAAATAGATAAAAGATGAGCTATTGTTCAAAGACAATAAATTAATGTATATGACAAGTGTGTTTAAGGCAGAGATATATAGGTATTAGCATATTGACATTTTCATCAGCAGGTAGAATGTTATACTGGAAATCACATTACTGTGGAATTTACAATTTAAAAAACATGGTCTGCAATGAAAACTTTCACATTTTCTCGCAAATTTTAAACAGTTATTAAGAATCATTTATTCTGGAAATTAGTTTATATAAAAATACATAAGATTTAAAGGCCCTATCTTATGAATTTGAATATGACTCCCATACTTGAATGCCAAAGTATGTAATTTATTTGAGGTAGTTCATGAGTTAAAACTTCTAGGAGAACTATTATTTGTTTGTTCCTTTTTCTTTTTCTTTATCTCTTCTATTTTCTTTCTCCTTGTCTCAGTTTTCTGAAAGTGGGATCATGTTTCATCAGTAGCTTTTTAAAAATCACCTGGGGGGGCCGGCCCAGTGGTTTAGGGGTTTAGGTCACACTTTGGCAGCCCGGGGTTCGTGGATCTGGATCCCGGGCGCCCACCGATGCACTGCTTGTCAGCCATGCTGTAGCAGCCTCCCGTATAAAGTAGAGGAAGATGGGCATAGATGTTAGCCCAGGGCCAGTCTTCCTCAGCAGAAAAAGAGGAGGATTGGCAACGGGTGTTAGCTCAGAGCTGGTCTTCCTCATAAAAAAATTAAAAAAAATAAAATCACCTGGGGAAGAAATGCCTTTTTGGGATGGAACATTACATCTGGTTCTGTTGTCACTATAACAGAGGGACTGTTAACTCTCTAAGTGGTTGATGATCACTCAAGAGAGAAGCAAGTGGAATATGTGCAAGATATCTTAAGAAACAAATTTTGGGGCAAAAGGAAGACAAAATCTAGGAATGCAAGCATCATAAGTAAAAGCACTTTAAAATAGTGTACTATTTTATTGACACTGATGAATGTGTCCTTAATGGATGATCCACTTTTAGCATACTTGAATTATCTTCTACATATTTTATTGTGTCGGTAGTTAATGAATGCCTGTAAAACTAATTCATTGACATATAGACATGCTAAATGGTGGTAGAATATAACTTTTAAAGAAGGGTTGATGCCTCTTGGCTCCTTGAATGATGTATCCTTTACTTTTGAGAATAGCAGCGATAATTGCCACTTCCTAGATGAGGCCGAGTACATGGTGCTGATGGCTTATGCCACATCATCCCAATCTTTTTGGCTTTACTTGTGATCCCATAACGTAGTGATGTGTTGAAATCAGTCAGTTGGCACAAATGAGGATGCAACTGAGAGCCTCGAAAGGAAGTTTTCTTATTTGTTTATATTTCAGCCTAATATATTCTAATACTTGACATAAACAGAAAATTTTAAACAAATCAGCTGATGTCTATGGTTCTAACAAAGAACTAAAACTGGGATTTTAGTATGGGCACACTTAATATGGGCACAATTAAATTTTGGAAAGAAATGTCATTGACACAAATGAATAAATAATAATACTTCAACATAACATTTTAATATAGTATTTAAAAATCAGTGCCATACTGATGATGCCCAGTGGGTAATGTCATGTATCCACCATTGCAGAATAATCTCACTGCCATAAAAAATCCCTTGTGCTCTTCCTATTCATCTCCCTGCTTCACCCCTGACAACCACTGATATTTTTACTGTCTCTATAGTTTTTCCTTTTCCAGAAGGTCATATAGTTGGAATCATACACTATGTAGCCTTTTCAGTCTGGCTTCTTTCCCTAAGCAATATGCATTTAAGGTTCCCCAGTGCTTTTCATAGCTTGATAGCTCATTATTGCTGAATAACATTCCACTGAATGGGATATACCACAATTTGTTTATTGATTTACCTATTGAAGGACATCTTGGTTACCTTCAAGTTTTGGCAATTATCAATGAGGCTGCTATAAATATTTGTGTGCAGATTTTTTGTGGATATAAGTTTTCAATTCATTTGGGTAAATACCTAGAAGTATGATTGCTGGATCATTGAAATATTTTTAAATGAACTTCATTGTAACAATGTTTATGGTATATAGGAATATTAATAGTTGGAGAGGCAAAAATTTGTTTCCTGGATTCATACAGTTGAATTCTAGATAAATAAATATTCACTTTCTGTTTCTTCCTCTGTGCATAGTCATACATAGGCATGAAAGACTTTTCAAACTCATGCTTTCCCACTGTTTATTTTTAATGAGATTTCAAGGTGAGATGAACTCTTAATTTGATAAGACCATTACAATTAGTAGTGGAGATGGGCTATCTTAAAGACAGCGGAGAACATATCACATAATAAGATGACTACTGGCGTATAGTCAGGAGATTGGAGTATCCCCCTAAGTTACCAAAGGTCTTTTTCTCAGTTATTATTTAGTTCTGTGCTCGATATCATTCAAAACCTTTGATTAGATGTACATCCTTCCACCTCCCTGAACAACCAATGAATGTGCAAGCTAGGACAGATAACATTAATACAGATATTCAAGATGGACTAGTCCCTGAGCTATCACAACTATATAAATAATAATAATAGTTATTATCATAATGCCTAACATTTATTGAGCCAAGTACTCTTCTAAGATTAGAGCAGAACTAGGTTTTGTGGGACCTGTCAACAACTTCATTTTACAAATAAGGAAACTGAAGAAGAGAGAAGTAACTCTTGCTCATGTTGTAAGTGGCAGCACTGGGATTCAAACCCAGATAGACTAGCTCCAGAGCCCTCATTCAAAATCACAAAACTCTATTTAGCCTATTAAACTAAATTATTAAATTATGTGCAGAAAGAGTTAAGTATACTTTTCGGATCAATGAAGAGGGTGCCATAGGATTCAAACTTAGAGGAGACTTGCAAGTGGGATGGAGGAGATCCAATAAAAATGATGTTGAGTCAGTCTGCCAAGGGACAAAAAGGCAGGAATTGTGGAAGAGACATCGAATATTAACCTTGATTATGAATCTCCCTTTCAAGGGAATTCATCTGGTAACTCCCTGTCTTTAGATATCTTTTTCTGGAATATTCAGTTTTCAAGTCCAGAACATGAAATGTAATTTAAAGATTCAGTATACTACAGTGGAAACAGTTCAGAATGTCAGGACACTTGGTTTTTAGTAATACTTCTGCCATGAGGACCTCATGAAAATTATTTAACCTAAGGGCTCTCTTAATTCTAGAATTAACTGAAATTTTTTCCACATAAATTAAAGTCGGATTTGGTATGAAAGGGCCTATCAGAGAGAATAAAGTTTATCTCATCTTTTTATTTCTCTACCACTACCCATGAACTATCAACCTTCAAATTTCCCAGGCACAAGCGCATAGGGTTATTCTGATTCCTATTCTGTTTTGTGTATATCAAAACTGTCACTAATCTCTCTGACCTACCTCTTTCTATTTTGACCACCATTGTTTTGGTTTCTTATAGCTTCTTGACTAGATGACCTCAATAACTATTTAGCTTCCTGGGTCAAGTTTCTTAGTCTTTTGTTTAATAAACATTGAGTGTATTGAGTGTTTAGCAGGTGCCCAGTGTTGAGCTTGGGGATGAGAAGACAATGTGTAGTAAGGTGGGTCCTGGGTCTGGAGGAGCCCACCTCTACGTCTTGCAGGAGTGCTGCAAGACCTAGAAGAGGGAGGCAAGAACAATTTTACTGAGGAAGTAAATAATTGTGTTGGGTATTGAAGGGTGAGTAGGAGTTTTCTGAATGAACAAGGACATTCTAAGTAAAGGAAGTAGCACTTGAGTGACATGGAAGCATGAAAGCTTATGATTAGCTCATAGAAGGATGAGAAGTTTAGTGTGATTGAAGTTCAGGGTTTGGAGGAGGGGGAAGAGAGGCAGGGAATGATGAGAGAAGTTGTAGGGGTGGATTGGGGCAGGTGTTGGCTTGCATTATATGAGGTTTTTGCATTTATCCTATAGGCAACAAGGGGCTGTGAAATGTGTTTACAAAGGGGGATCCTACTTAGGGAAATAACTTGGGGGTGATGCAGAGGTTGAATTAGCATAAGGGGACTAGTTGGAAGATTGTTGCCATTATTCAGAGGAAGGAGGATGAAAACTCAGGGCAGTGGCAGTGGGAAAGAGGAGGACTGGATTTGGAGAAGAATCAATTGGACTTGCTGGGGGATTGGATTTGGGAAGTTGAGTGAGAAAGAGCCTCACAGTTAGAGACTGGGTGAAGCTGATGTCTGATGGCATTAAGCATGGTAGGGAACATCAGAAGAGGGACTGGGGAATAGTGAGCTGTGTGTGTGAGGTCTGAATTATTCAGTGGGTGGTTGGGAAATAGGTGGGCTGTCCATGAAGGTTGGAGAGTCATCAACGTATTTATCAGTAATTCTCACATTGTATGTGTGTTGGGTAAGGTGTGTGTATCAGGATCACCTGAGGGGATTAAAAAAATACATCCCTGCCTGAGATACTTAAACATTCCCCCTCCACACCCTCCACAGCCCTGTTAAGAATCATAGCTATTAGAGAAGTCAGAAGGGCAGAAAAGAAGTACATTTAGAACCCTGAAAAACACCAGGGCAAGTTGGGGAGGAGGGAGAGGAGGGGGGGAAGGAAGAGGAGAGGGAAAAGAGGGAGGAGGAGGAGGAGAGAGATGAGGAAGAGTAGGGTCAAGAGGAAGAGAGTCCGGAGGGGGAGGGGGAAGAAGTGGGGAGGGGCAGGGAGGGGAGAGGGCAGGGAGAGGGGAAGGGAGAGGCAGAGGGGGAAGAGGAGGGGCAGGTGGAGGAAGAGGAGGAGGGGGAGGAAGAGGGGCAGAGGGAGGCAGCAGTGGAGGCAGTGGCTGCATTAAAGGAGTCTGAAAAATGAATCACCAGAGAGGAGGATGGAGAACCAGAAAAGCATGCCCTGAAAGCTAAAGTAAAGAGCATTTCAAGGGAGTCAGTAGTGTCAAATGCTCCTCCAGTCCATCCAAAAACAGTTGCCTGAAAAAATCTTTCTTTTACATTCCGCCCCATGTACATCTCTCACCAGCAAGTTAAAATTCATTGGCCTGGTGGTTAAAACTTATACCTTTAAATTTATACCTCCTACCCGTGCTGCCCTCTCGCTATTTACCTGGGGGTGTAGTGGGATGGAAGACAACCAGACTGCCTGGCTTTGAATCCCAGCTCCCTCACTTATTAACAGGTGACCTTGTCAAGTTCTACTTCACCATGGCTCAGTTTCTTGCATTTTGGGATTAAGAAAAGTATCACTCTCATAGGGTTGCTGTGAAGGTTACATGAGTTAATATGAATAATGTGTGTGACTCAATTATTTTTGGGTCAACTAAATGTGGAAACTAAAAACATTGGTAGTACAGTATTGTCCTAAGTACCCTTAGCATGTTTTGAAGTACTTCACTAGCAACACAATATCCTTAATATCTCCATTGTTCAAGGTGGGGAAGAGAATATAAGGGCTATTCTGGAGTAAAGAAATTGTGACTCTCCCCCCAAAAATCACAGAAGTGAGTCAACCATAGATACAGATGGCTACAATCAGGATGAATGATGCTGGTCTTCCTAAGCCTAAATAGAGACTCCAAAACAAACGAAAATGAGTTCTTGTTTTTTTGTTACCCTGGGGTGGAAACTGCCTGAGACGTTGAGAACCTGATCTCTCACTATCACCCTTTGCCTCTGGTCAAGCATGCCTGCTCTTCCTAATCTCAGGACCTTTGTACTCATTCTAATGTTTCTCTTCTTGATGTTGTTCTTACCTGAAATAGTTTTGCAATAGGCATCAGCCTCAGTCCCAACCTAAGCAGTGGTTCTCACCCTTGGCTGCACTTAGAATCATCTGTAGAGTTAAAAAAAAAAGTCCCATGGCCAGGTCACGCCCCAGACTAATTAACTCAGAATCTCTGAAGGTGGAACCCAAGCATCTGTGCATGCTGTTAAAAGCTCCCCAGGTGATTCCACAGAGCAGCCAAGGGTAAGACCATTGCTCTAAACTAGTTACCTATTCTTGGAGATCCTTTTTGATTAAAGTAATCTAGATCGTTCATCATTCTCCCTGTAGCACTTACAATCTTAGTGTGAATTGTGTTATTTTATACTTGCTGATATGTTGCTTATGGAAAAAAAACCGTAGTCATTTTTATTTCACTGTGAGCAGAGAACTTCTCTTGCAACACTGGCCAGTGCAGACAGTGCTATGCATCTATGAGGTGCTCTGCATCCATCTGCTGGCTAACTGCATTGGTTAGGACCAAACAGTCAAACATAAACCATCTTGTTGAGTATGCACCAATGAGCTTGGACTAACACCACACTGGAATGTTCACAAAGGGACTTCGTAAGATGAAATGTCACCACAACGTGTCTGACTCAATGACATGCCCTAGCATTACATTAAACAAATTCCTTTTTGTTGCTTCTTTCATAGAAATCCACAAAGATTCTGAGGTTAGTCTGTATGACTCTCTGTTGAGGAGGGAGGTGTCTAACTTATTTACATTTTTTAAAAATTTAAGTGTAACACATACAAAAATATGCAAATTTTAAGTGTAGAGCTTGATGCAGAGCTACGCATTTCCCCAGGTCCCATATTCTATCATTGAGATAGAAACACTGTATTAAATACATTTTAAATCAGAGTGCACAAAACAGCCCACCCAGAAGGCATACAACCCATATTCCATCGTGTGCCTACGGTTCTCAAAATAGGGTTAGAGTCTTTTCTAATTATATTGTAGGGTTTCAAAGTGTACAAATTTGTGTGCCACCACCCCAGTCAAGAAATAGAATATTACCAGCAACCCAGAAGCCTCCCTTGTTCCTCCCTCCAATCATTAACCTTCTCCCCCTCCCACAAAGGTAAGGCATTTAACTTTGGCGTTTTCTTTTTAGTGGCCAGATCCCCTCTAACTTCTTTTTCAATGAGATGTATTTTGCTTGCCCATTAGGAGAACCCTTTTACAATCTGGCCAAAGCCAGCAGCTCCTTTTCTATGGTTATTTTTCCCATCTGTTTAGAATTCACATCCACATTGTATTGTTGCCTCATCTAATCAACCAAGGGAATGTCTCAAGAGTATGTGCTCCATAAACTACTTAATTTTCTGAAATACTCACTGCCAGGGGCTTAATGAGAAACCACCAAATCTTCTTTGGCTGTAAGTCTCTCTCAGGGCCTGTGTTTCTCAAAAAAGCCATGTCGTGCACACGAGCTGCTGTGAATTTTTAAAAATAATTTCTTTTAATTTTTGCTTAGGTCAGAGTTCCTATCATAGTTGTAGTTGTAGTAATGCACTTTATTATTTTTCTTCAGATTTATGCTTTAAGCATCATAGCATGTTCCATATGCTTGTTATGAGTAGAAAGTTAAAAATAATCAGAGGATAGATCCAGGTTACATGTTAATGCAGAGCAGACACGTCTTGCTGTTATCTCAAGGGTCTATGTTGTGATATCTCTCTGGACTCACACCAGCCATTGCTTTCTCTCAGTGGGGACAATCTGTGGCAAAATGGATGTAGGCTGCCTTAATGGCAGGACTCAGCTTTATTTTTATTCTTTGTCATTCTTTTTGTTTTTGTGGGGAAGACCAGCCCTGAGCTAACATCCGTCGCCAATCCTCCCCTTTTTGCCGAGGAAGACTGGCCCTGGGCTAACATCCGTGCCCATCTTCCTCCACTTTATATGGGACGCCGCCACGGCATGGCTGACAGGCAGTGCGTCGGCGGGCGCTCGGGATCCGAACTCGCGAACCCCGGGCTGCCAAGCGCGGACTAAACCGCTGCGCCACCGGGCGGCCCCCTCTTTGTCATTCTTATAAGATACTATGAATACTGAATCCTTGTTTTAAAAAAAGTCATTTAGAGGTTTCTGATAATGCCAAAGACATCGGTCTTCAGAAAATTTATTAAAATAATTCTCAAATGTATTTGGAGACTTTAATTCAGGCGAGAAATAAATATGGATTCCTTAATTATATTTATGAGAACTTTGAAACCCTACAATGTAATTAGAAAAGACTCTAACCCTATTTTGAAAGCCGTAGGCACACGATGGAATATGGATTGTCTGCCTTCTGGATGGACTGTTTTGAGCACTCTGATTTAAAATGTATTTAATATAGTGTTTCTATCTCAATGATAGAATATGGGACCTGGGGAAATGCATAGCTCTCCTCTGTCCAGGATCAATCCTTTTATTATCTTGAGGGCTTATTATGGTTTTTGAAAAGTGCAGGATTGCTGCTGGTGTAAAATGTGCTTCATAGTCACTTAGGAACAATCCCAAAAGGAACATTGGGTTAGTCTGGTGCCTTGCTGAAGGGGGAGCATCATGTTTTCCATTTTCTCACCCCATCTGTGTTCTAATCCAGACAAACGGAACTGCACAAGATAACTCTGGGCAACAGAAAGTTCAGGACAATAGCGTCTCCAAACTATATGCTCTCCTGCCACTGTGCATAAGAAAGTGCCAGTTGCTAGGTTTCTCTTTAGGTTGTAAATCCAAGAAAGTGATATTTATGGGACTATGGCATATAGCTGTCATTATATGAGTGTTATGAAGTCAGCATTGGATGAGAAGCTGAGAATTTCTTTAAATAGAAGTGGTGGTTTTAGCAGTGGTTCTCTATATCTCATCCTTTTAGACCATCACTTTCCAGTAGATCTTTCTGCATTGATGAAAATGTTCTATATCTCTGATGTCCAGTACAGTAGCTACTAGCCATATGTAGCTGTTGAACACTTGAAATGTAACCAGTGAGATGGAGGAAATTAATTTTTAATTTTATTTGATTATAATTAGTTTAAATTTAAATAGCCACATGTGGCTAGTAGCTACTGTATTGGACAGCACCATTTAGATTATGTATTTGTGCAAACCAAAAAATAATGTTTAAAATGTAGAATAATGGACCATATTGACTTGTATATTTACTTTGGAGTGGGGGGATTCTTTTGTATTAACATATCAAAATAGTATAATTCAATCTAACTCATGCTTCACTTTAAGAGATAAAATTCTTGATAAAAAACATAATTTTGGGGGGCTTAAGACAAAAGATATTTATTGTCTCACAGTGCTGGAGGCTAAAAGTCCAAAATCAATGTGTCAGCAGGGTTGGTTCCTTCTGAAGATACTGAGGGAGCATCTGGTCCATGCCTCTCTCTCCTAGCTTCTAGTGGTTTCTGGTAATGCTAGGCATTCCTTGGCCACAACATAATATTTTTAAATCATTGTAGTGAGGGCATTTCTTAAAGATGAATGCTTATTGACCTTGAGTTGCAGAAAGAGCATTTCTGTTTTTATAGGAATGGCTGTATTTAGCACACAATAGACAAGGAAAACCAGCTTCCAACTGTTAAATATAGATGGTAACATAACTTTTCTCTTGGTAAGTTTGGTTGTTGAATTCTTAGGTCCCTTATCTTAGAATTGCATTCTCATTTCTTTTTGTCTGATACCAAAATATTTGGTTTCTCCTAGTCCTTCAAAATGTTAATACCCTTTTCTCCTTATGAAAACTTGACATGGCCTTTACTGAGTGTCAATCTATCCCATCTTTACCAAAATAATCCCACCACCGTTTAAAACTGGAACAAGAAATTATGTTGGCTTTAGTTCATTTCCGGCCTCCTGACCAGTTTAGTTTTGAGTTTTCCATATGCCAGTGTGTCTTATTTGAGACAAGACAATTGACTGGAGCGGTCTGCTAGAGAACTGGTCTTTGTGCTCTTGAAACTTTACTTTGCATTTAATCGATGAAGATATTGGACTTTAGGTTTATACAAGTAAAAAAGAACAATTTGAGACCCATTATGACTCTGTACCAACAATTAGTAATTGCCATGCACTCCTGCAAACTTTCACCATTGCGGGAAAAACCGGCAAAAAAAGCACTAGAAGCCAAAGAAAAGGATCCAGCTACAAAGGAGGTAAAAACCTAGAGGGTACTGGAAGTGCACTGTGCAGCCTTAAAGTTCAAGTCAAAGAAACTTGTTTTGGCCGAATGCTAAGTATCCATAGTGTCTCTCTCAATAGAGGCAGCTGATGAGTGGAAACTCCTGGATTAGAATCCTGCTTCTGCCACTCATAGCCGTGTGACCTCAGGCAAATTTCCTCAGCCCTTTGAGTCTCAGTTTCTTCATTTGTAAAACGAGGGTAAAAATGCCCACTTTGCAGGGTTAATAGGATAATGTTTCTAATGCGCTTGGGACTTGGTTGACACTCCATAAATGGTAGTTATTATTATTAGTCCTACCTAACCTAGGGCTGTGTTATTATATATATCTATCATCTATATATATTACATATATCTCTCACTCTCTGGTTTTTCTGTTTTGTTTTACCTCAGTGGAACCCAGTGTTCTCAGAACCGGGCTGAGCAAGTAATAGCCCCTAATATTAGTGATGTAAAAACTCGTGTTTCAGTAGTTTCCAGTACACTCTAGCTATTTTCTTTTAAATCAGATCAGTTCCATGGTCCTCTTTTGAAATACAGGCCTGTAGCAAAAATATAGTTCATTAACTTCCAGCAAAACCTCTTCCTGGGAACTCTATTAAAGAAAAAAAAGCAACCATTGATTTTCTAGGATTTTCTTTATAAGGGAGACTAAAATGTCCTTGTAAGCTCCTTGAGGGTAGGGCAGTGATTAACACATCCTGAATGTCCCCTTGTGCCCTGTACCAAGCAGCTGCTTTGTGAATGCTTGTTAAATTGGATTAGACTGACATGTCCATGTAAGCCTTTTGCTGTAATTGAACTGTACATAGTAAGTTTGCGGAAATCAATGTGGCGACAAATAGCCTCTTATTTGTGTGTTGCATTGCATGTGTTGTGTAATTCTTCCAAAAATATAAAATTATACACATGTACATTCTTCCTTGCCATCAATTCTTTTCAATGACTTGATAATTTGTAATATGAAATGTGCAGTTACAATGGTAATCTGGCATCACAAACAGGAAGTGAAGGATAAATACTGTATGTATAATTAAATAAATTCCACAAATGAATTCCTCCCTTAATTATATATATAATGATAAGGGCATTGATAGTGGTCAAATTCCACCTCAGTGGCTCCGATAAAGCAGCAATGCTGTCGTCCTTGACTGGTGGTTTTGTAATGGTGTCTTGTTGATCCAGTGTTAGTGAACTCCCACTTCTGTGACAGTCAGCACAACTAATGCTCATCCCAGTCCTTATTAATGACAAAGCTGTTCGACTCCTGATTGTAGTGTACGCATAGCATGTGTGCAGGGAAGAAAGCCTTTGGGCATGCCACAGCGGAGCAGTGCCCTGACTTATGATTAAAATAAAAATGTAGACAGCATTTTCAACTTAAGTTGTGTGTAGGATAAAAAGAAGATGTGATGAAAGACTTTAGGACCACATCTTTACATTTTACCTATATTTTTGAAAATTTATGATATCATTCATCAGACTATAGTTTGAAAAACATAATTGCTTCTAATTTATATGAGCAAAGAATATTTTCTTTTGATTTGTTAGGTACCTTGAGTTCCTTTTGACACTTATGCAACACAATGAGATCTTGCCACACTGTTTGGACAGCCTTCAAAGTAACTGAAATACTCTCTATCCCAGTTGACTTCTTCTCATTGTGCTAGACCATAAACACATAATGGGTGTTTAATAGGCCCATAGACTTGGAATCTTTGGAAACAGAAAGGCAAAGAATTTCTAAACACTAGCATCCTCCGTGAACGACTGCCTGCTCCTAGTCCATCCTCATTCAAACAGAACAGTAACCATAAGTCATAACGTAAACATTTATTAAGTGCTTTCTATTTGCCAAAAAGTGCTAGATGCATCCACCTGCTGGGGCTAATTATTATATATAAAGTAATAGCCAGCGTTTGGATAACTGACTTTCTGCCTCTTAACCTAATCATAATTCTTCTGTTTTGTTTTTTTAAAATAATTGCTATCCTGCCTTCAACTGGAATGCAGGGATTACCCTCACTTATTTCTCCACCAAATAGCACAATTAAAGAAAATCTAACCCAGTGTAAAAACAAGGAAGTCAGAGAATTTCACATCTATTTCAGTCTTTTTTTTACCTTGTTTCCCTTTGTCCTCTCTAGACTCATATTTGAATTCCAAATCATAGAATTTAGAGGAAGGATAGAACTTAGAGATCATCTAGTCCACTCACCTTGTTTTATAGTGGCCTAAGGAGATCAAATGATATTCAGAAAATCATACAGCTAGCTAGTGGCAGACCAGGGGCTTGTAGATTATAGATTCTGGATCCTTGGAGAATCTTTTCATAACTGTTTGCATTGGCCTAGGTATCACTCCATTCTGTATGTGGCTCTCCAATATTTGTGCATTTGCAGCCCTCTTATCTGTAGAGTCCTTCCTTGGACGAGTAAATTGTCTAATTCTCCACTTTTACTCATGTGGAAACTGACTCTAAGCAGTGACTTGTCCAAGGTCACACAGCTTTTTAGTAGCATAACCAGGACTATAGCCTTAGTGGCCAGACTTTTACCTAGTGCAAAGCTCTTTCTGTTGCATGGCTATCCATCCAGATCCCATTCACAGTGAACCCTATATTTGCACATGGGTGACATCTGTAATCAAAAGAGGTCTTACTGATATTTTTAGACTTGGAAATCAAGCCCTCCTGATTAAGAAAGGAACCATTATAGCTCAGCCGTATGCTCAGGAATAGATTTTTGTCTTTGCTACGGGTAACAATAATATATTGGGAAAACCTGCTTGGTGTTGTATATGCTGTGGGATATAACCCTAAGTGTTAATCTCAATTTTGTAGTCTTTAAATTGGGTCCTCTATTTACAGGACTATTGACAGATGTCCTTGGGCAAAGGTGATATGAAATAGAAAATTCTGTTAATATTCAAGGTCCTAAATCAGTGCCTCCTGAAGGAAAAATAGAATGAGAAGTAAGTACCTTAAAGAGGATATTATTATTTCTTTCTTTTGAAACCAATACAACTTAATTTGAAAAATATGGAAAAGAATAATGAAGAAATTTAAAATCACAGATAATTCCACCACCCAGTGATAATCATGGTTATTTTGATATGTTTCCTTCTAGTCTTTAGTTTGTGTGTTTATAACTGTATTTGTAGGATTCTCATGATATGTTTTATAAAATTTCATATTTTTAAATTACCTTATAATGGTATTTCTGTTGTTTTAATATTATATTATGAGTGTAATAATATAATAATTAATAATATAAGTAATAATATAATAATATGAGTGTTTTTAATGAAAATATTCCACAATTTATTTAATCAATCCCTTGTTGTTGGATATATTGTTCTTTCCAGTTTTTCACTACTTATAACAACACATCATTGTGTTAAATGGGAAATTTTGAGAGCCGAGTCAGAAGGAGTGTCTGGTGGGGCAAACAGCATTAGGTGGCATGTTGGTTTGCAGCATCTTTTTTGTTTTTGTTTTTTCAGTTTTAAAAATTGCTCCATAATAGCGAAAATCACATTCTTTACTTTCTGTAGACCTGAACGTTCTCATCTTGTGAGTTAGTTGTTGATGACTGAAGTTGAGGAGCTGGAGGGACAATTCGTCTAAAGCACGCTCACCAAGACTGGCTCCATTTCAGTGTCACTCCTTTTCACCTTCTTCCCCTGAGCCCCCCAGATTAAGTTAGTCTAAGAAGTCACTTAGGATATTTTGCAATAATCTTGAAGTCTTTTCTTTTTCTAAATGCTGAAGTTTTTCAGATACTAAAATGCTTCAGGAAACAACCAATTTACATTTTTAATATTATTCTCACTCATAGTATTATATAAGTAAGTTCCCATTATCTGTGAATATACGCCCTAAGAGTTCATAGGGCAGATGTTTTACCCAAAAAATTATTCTCTCCAGAAGCAAGTGTCTATTTGACATTGGATTTTAAATACTGAAGACTTAGTAGCAAATTGTTATCAAGTATATGGACCAATATACATAAGCATTCAAATTGCTTTGTAAAAAGAGAATTTTTGAGGTTAGAGATACTTTCATTTATGGTATTTTAGGAAATAAGTTTTCAGTCATTGGGGGACCAGAAAGTCCATAAAACATTTGGACCACTATTAGTGATCAGGGCAAAGAGAAGGAGGGTTCAGCCCTTCTTTGGTGAAATCTTCCCTGATAGACTCAAATGGAATTACATTTCCTTTTGTATGGAATCTAGACTTTGTTTAGGATTCAAATGTTGTACTGATCGTACTATTTTCATACTCATTCTATTATAGCACTCATCAGACTATCATACTGTCATATTATTTCTTTCCATGTCTCCATTCAAAGCTTCTACGTGAGGCTACTCTGACTGCACTGACAACGTGCAGTGTGAGTCACGCCCTGGAAATGTGCGATGTGTGCCTCTGTCCACATCCCCCACAAAACAATCAGCACCTTGACAGGAGGAATTTGGTTATGGCCATTTTTGCCTCATACTTAGCACAGAGCTTGCTCATGGTCGCAGTTCATTACTTTCTTTTGAATGACTAAAGAAAAGAATGAGCTACTGTTAAGTCACATTCCTCTCTACTCCCTAGACTGAGATAGCTGGTTTCCCTGAGTTAAGAATTTAATTATGAAAATTCGCTCACACAAGCACCGTTGGATAGATTCATAACTGATTAAACAACTGTACTGAAAAAGACTTTAAAGAATTGTTCTTAATCTAATGCAGGCTTTTCCAAAATATGTTCTGTGGAACACTAGTCCTGCAAGGTGCACTTAGAAAAGAGTGTTTCTGATTAAATAAGTTTGGGAAACATGGCATTCTACATCCCTCTGTTGAACATTAGCAATGTGAATTAGCATTTTAAAGGTTCTGAGAAATTGAGCAGTTACCTGTTTCTTTATACAACATAAGAGTTTTCCAAATTTATGTGCCCACATCTACTGTTTAATTTTCTATCTGTCTACCTACCTACCTATTTATTTTTAAGAGTAAGCAATATAGTGTGAGATTTAAAAGCTTGGGCTTTGCAACCAGCTACACCTGGGTGGAGTCCCAGCTCTGCCGTTTACTTGTTGTGTAACTTCTAGCAAATAATTTCTTTAAGCTTCAGTTTCCTTCCCTATAAATTGATGTACTGATAATATCTACCTTAAAGGATTATTGTGAGGACTGAATGACCTAATACATAAAAAGTGCATGCACAGTGCCTGGTACTTGCTACATGCTCAATTCATGTTAGCTGTTATTAGCTTTGTTTCCTATTTGCTATACACCTTGGAAAACAGTGACCCACAGATACATGTTTGAGGGGGTCAGAGGATTCTCTGACCTTGGTTTAGTCTTATTCAGTTATTTCACCGATTATTAATTGATGAGTTCTCAAGCCAGATAATTGTTTCTTCCTCTGTGCTTGTGTGGTACTTCATTATTTCATATGTTTGTTATTGTCCTCATTTTAATTTCTCATATATATCCTTCTTTCCTGTTTCTGATGGGAAGATTTTAAGGATATTGATGAAATGGAAGATATATATAAATGGATGTCAAAGATGATGAAGTCTAGAAGCCATTTCTTATGGTGGGTGTTTAGTCTGGAAAATAAAACATAATGAAGGATTGTACCATGGAAGTTAGATTAGATTTCTGCATAATTCTAGAACGCATAATTCGGATGTATGAGAAAGAGTTATGAAGTGGTTTAACAGAAGGAAGGGCTTACAAAGAATTAGAGGAGTTCAATAAGAAAAAAAGAATTATTTCTCGTCACAAGAGACATTCTCAGAAATGTCAGGAAGGAGTTTGAAGACCTATTAGGGCAAGGCATCATCCTAGTTGTTCTGGAAATAACCAAGATGGTTAAGTTTCTCAAGAAAGAAAAATGTTCCCCTAACAAGAAAAAAAAGTTTTCATCACAAGAAAAAAAATTGTAACTATATGAAGTGATGGATATTAACTAAACTTATTGTGGTAATAATCATTTCATAATATATACATGTGTCAAATCCTTGTGTTGTACACCTTAAACTAATATAATGTTACATGTCAACTGTATCTCAATAAAACTGGGGAAAAGAAGAAAGAAAATCTAAGATAGAACATGTTAAGGGGGATAGAGGGAGACTATTGTCAGTAGAGATCAGAATTTACTTCTGCCTCTGGGGAACACTGATGAAGGATATGACTTTTGAGCTGGTTCTTGAAAGAGAGAAAGATTGGAGCATGACATGAGATGGGGTCTAAGAAAGGGAGTCAGTTTCTCCAGTATGAATCCCCCACTCATGATATTTAATGAAGTCAGTACTTATTTAGTTAAAACAGTTTACTTACTGGTATCTGTATATTGCTAAATGGTTATGTGCCTCTCTCATTCTTTTTGCATTTCCCTCCTCTCATTTGCTTTTATATGCCATTTTATTCCCACCCAATAGGTCAGTGAGATTAGGAACATTACATTAGTTGAGCTCACATTCACAAAACTCAGGGGAAAAATCATGCCCCATCATGTCATCAGCCAAAAGAAAGGACCAGATAACTGAAGACAGATTATTCCCAGAGGCTATCATGAAAATCAGGGCTACTCTTGTCAGTAATTTTTGTGGGCTGTATCATGAGCAAGTGGGACTGTTAAACTTTTTGCCCAGCACAAGTGGTCTGGAGTTGAAACAGATCGAAAGTCACTTTTAAAGGGTGCATGGTCCCCCTCAGTATGCCCTTTGGGCGTTTCCTGAAGTCACTAAGGTTAAAAGGCCTTGGCCATGATACTTGTTGCAAAGAAATGTTTATTTGGCCTTTTTATTAGCTTCAGATTGTCCTGTTCTCATTTAGCAAGTGACCTCAGTTCTATAACATCCACAACAGCTCTTTCAGTTTTCCCTTTAGAAGAGGAAATAATAGAAGGGTGAAGCTGACGATGTTTATACCAGTTAGAACATATTCACTCCTCAAGGTGCAGAATATATTTTTTCTTCTGATTTATATGTGGAGAAACTTCTGTGTAGTGTTCTTTCATTGCTGGGCCTGTCAATGGGAATGCTGCCGCTTACTAACACCAAGAAGAGGGCGCTAGAGAAAACAGCCCAGCTCTGAATGTTTTCCCTTGACAATTTTTCACCCTCACAGTTGAGCCAGCGTGCCTGGTAATGAAACTTGAGGAATGGCAGACACATTGTAGTGCGCAGCATCATGTCATCTTATTTAAGGGACCAAGGGGAAGTCGTCACATCAGCAGCCTCAACTATGTCCTCTGCATTGCAGAATCGGGCAGCTGTGCTTGGTGTCCCTTGTTTCTAACCCTGGATGAAAGACAGGAGTTAAACTGGCATTGCTTTCTCAGAGAACTGAAGGCAGTATTGATGAATGTGCAGTAAGCCCCCTTTGGTCATTTAAAAACATTTGTCATTTTTACTTTTTGTAACACATTTTATAATAACTTTTCAAGACATATTCTTTAAGTGACATTAAATGCATACAAAATATATGCTTCTCATTAAAATATCTAAAGCCCAAAAGTTTAAAACACAGATTTTTAAACTTGGAGGTGCTGGGTGAGGAGATAATTTGCTCCAGTAACTTTTATATAAAAATTCCTAGTTATTAGAGGAAGGGGAAATGTCTCTTAAGTCTGATTCATTTCATAGTCAGTTTCCTTGAAGTTGTGAATTATTGAATTTAGAAAGTATAAAAACATTCCTTTTATATATTTTTGTGGCTAAATTTTAATATAATTCTTGTAGCTTATATGAAGTATGTTCTTCCTTTGATTCACAGAAATGTTTCTTATTTTCTATTTCTAAAGTCTGAACACTGAATCTCCTTCTACCCCATTTGTTCTTAGAGCATTGGTCTTTTATGACTGCTTATTCTGTAAGAGTGAGCACATCCTCTTTTTTCCCCCTTGGGTCAATGGCCCTGCTTAACTTTGAACCCCAATTTTAAGGATGTGGGCTTCTTGTGTATCAGCCAGGGCATCAGAGTTGTTCTGTCAATGAGTAACCTGTCCAACAGCTAACATGATGGTAACTTCCCTTGTTCCTTCTAGGTTCCTCTCATACATCTCAATATACCAGAGGGCGAAAAGGTGTTTTGCTAAACAAGGTGCCTATGGTGGAACAGTGCCTCCCCTGAGCCTCTGATTCTCTCAGGCTGATTCTGGATGTATTCCTCTTTGCTTTGGATCTGAGAAATGGCTGCAGTAGTGGTAATCTATTCAGTTTGGGAATGAGAGATTCCAAATTAGCATTTTCGTTTTTTTGAAAAAGATAAATTGCTCAAGAACTTAGTGATAAAACAAATCTGGTGCTTTAAAATACTTATTTTAGCTAAATGCATTTTTTTACAACTGTCAATTAAGATTGTGTTGCACTTCATACTATATGAGTTTTGCCCCTTAAGCCTATAAGTGTAATACCTAAATAATCCCGGAGAAGCCCTCTTCCCCTCAACCTTCCCATTCTACTTCTTACTCTCCACCTGCTCATTTTGGCAGTGGTTCCTTACTTGCCACAGTGGTCTACTCCCTTATCCTAAATCCTACCCTCAAGATGGACCTAAGACTAGGATAATCGTATACTTTATCAAGATTGATACAGCAGAATTTTTAATAATTATTCTGGGATAAGAGGCATCAATTGACACTTCCAGGGACTTACTGTCACCCTCCCAGAGAACAGTGCACAATAACGTTACAAATTTACCTCTCAGTGAGCTGTTGCATAATAGAGCTCAAAGCTTTAAGTTAAAAAAAAGCATTCTAATGGTGGATTTTCAGGTATCGATTACTAGGTAAGGTAACTATTAGAGTCAGAGAATGAATACAAGAGCGCTAAAATAAAGATAGTTCAGTGAATTTCTCTGCCTAAACTTAAGGCTGGCTTTATTGACTACCTTAGCAGTTGTCTCAATCCTCAAATGTTTTCAAGATAAGAAAAATAAGTTGGAGTATTAAAAATAGGATGTATAAGTTAGCTGTATATTTTTCTTTTTTGGGAGGGGGGATTCTACAAAAAATATTAGTCATTTGTAGTTAAAAATATTTGTTGATTTAATAAAGCATATATTCTATCTTTAGTGATTGGACCTTCCTTCCAAAATGACAAACAAAAGTTATGTGTTTGGTGAATTTTACGTGTCCAGTATCTACTGCTTTTTGCTTTGTTATCCTGAGATTGCTCCTTGTACTTCAGCATTTAAGAAGGAGATGGCAGTATTGAGCCTCGGCTCTGACTTGACACTTTGAAAGAGCTTAAAATTCTTCATAAAGAAGTATCACTTTAGCTAAGTTCAGTTTCATCTCTTGGGATTTCATTTTCTACCCCCACCCCGCTTTGCGATCCCCTATGGAGAATGAAAAAGTGCTCTAATATGTGTTATATTAGACCTGTCATACAAAGATACTATTAAATTACTTATTCTCATTTCTGCACATCTAGGAACGCTGATTTATGGGACACTTCGAAGCAACTCTCTTCTAAAATAAAACGAGGGCCAGCTCTCAAATACAGGAGTGTGTTTACGATGTGCCTGTTTTCCTAAGGCTTTGACAGGAAGAATTAACTTTACATTTCCAGAACACAAAACACTTTGCTGAGCCACATCTTATGGTAAATAAACCGCTCTCTGGGAAGAAATTTTTCTCCATTTCTTTTTTTAGGGCAATAGGCTACTGCTAAGAAAATGATTTTTTCCAGGGCTGATGCCCTGAAAAAAAGTTTAGATGATGAGAGGAATTATTTACTTAGTCTCCATTCACATCCACTGTTTTGCCTGCATTCCAAGTTTCAAAAGGATGATTCATGTACCTTTTAGCTCTATGTTGAAAAAGAAGGAGAGCAACAGTGCCCTTTGTCAATATCAAAAGCAATTTAACAGTGCATTTTTTAGGTCATAAACTGTGAGAGAGAGAGAATGCTACCACGTAAAGTTGTAGTAAGCTGTTTTTAAAAGTATAAGCCAAGATTAGCAAACTAAGCTGCCATGTCAAAGGATGTGAAACGGCAGTTGGAATGGCACCCAATACTACAAGTTATGTTTTGAAAAGCTGTCCTGCCATGCTTAAAATATGTAAAAGCAATATTTTAACATGTGAGATTATGTGGTTTTCTCTGAAATCTGGGCAATTAAATCACATGCAAAAAGATGTGTAATTGTTTAGTTTGATTATCACTGATAGTGGGATTTTCTTTTGTACCTGAATTTTTATATGTTTAAAATTACTGTTGAAATGTTATGTGATGGGTAATTTATGGATTTAACTAAGCCAGCAAGCCTACTTGGTTTCCATTATAAGTGAAGGACCCAACAACAACATCTTCGTTTCATATTGTTCCGATAAATTTAATGACATTATTATTTTTTTTTTTTGAACTGAAAGGAAATTTCTTCTCAGCTGGATTCTTTCACTGTAGGTTTTAATCGCAAACTTTGAAAATGAGAACATAGCTATTATTTTTTATTAAAAGGATATGTTCTGGTTAGTTTGGAAAGGTCTGCCTAGTAAGGGCTTCCAATAGCATGTCTCAGGACTTACAGTATAATGCTGAAGTTAGAGATTGTAACAGATGCCTTTAGTACCCGTGTATCTAGTGTGTTTTAAGCTGTGCATGAGGCGAATGCATGGGCACTGTAAGGCAGTTCTTACTACTCTCAATACTCCAACTAAGAGTAGGCTCCTTAAAGATTAGCTACCCTGGGTAAGACATAGGTCTACACATTCAGTACCAAGCTTATCCTGTGAGGCAGGTAGAAGTCAGAGGCTGTATGTTGTGTGCTATGATACTTGAAACACAATGTCTTACACAAAACTGGAGCTCACTAATGTTTGCTGGCTGATTTAAGTTTAATGACTGTCTTTGCTCAATAATTTCAACCTTTTTTTAATAGCTCATCCTTTAAAAATCTTTTTGAACTTTTTTATCCTTTGTGTTAGAGTAGGATTGTTCTTCTGGACAAGTTCTATTTTACGTAAATAAGTCTATAATGTGAATTTCTTTAAAATGTATTTTTCTTGCATGTAATTTTATATTTTAATTCTTAATGTATGTTTTAAGTAGAAGAAACATTTGAAATCTTTAAATGTTTTAGTTGAAGTGCTGAATAATTCCAATTTTAGTATCTGAAGCGTTCATTGATTTTTAGCTCAATTAGAATGTGCTTTAGACTTGCTAGATGTGAAATCTTATACTGGTATAGAAAGAAGCAATTCATTAAACTTTATGTTTCTGCCATGCTTTAGTTGTCTCACCAATATTTTAACCTTTTAACTATCTTTGAGGCTGAATGCTGTTATCAGCAGAATCTCCTCAACTCTTTTCTCAGCAGCTTGAATAGGCACGGTATTAAATTCAAATATACTCTCCTAACCCTAGATGAATTTCAAGGAGGAACAACTAGTGTTGGGAAAATGCTGTGCACTTGAATTGTTTGTGTTTCTACATAAAAGAAATAAGCCCTGAGGAGAGCCTTTGAGTACTTTGGAGTTATGCAGTAATGAGACTAAAAAATTAGTGTGTTTTCTCCCTTTCCTACCAGTTCTTCCTGTGTCTTCCACACAGGGGCAGGCCTTATATACTTTTGCTAGTGATGTGTGAACCTTATGGAAAAAAATTCCTCTTGATGTTTATTCATTCAAATGTTCATCAGACTCTTCTACAAACTAGTACTGCGGAGGAGGAGAACTGAAAAGGGCCCTGTCCTGTTTTCAATACTCTGTAGCATCAGTTCTTGGCAAACTTCAGTGGGGCCTTGGCAGTGCTGCCCTCCTGGACCTGTGCTTCATTATGATGTGTAAAGAGCCACCTCTCTTAGCCAGGCTTGTCAGTTTATGGCCCAGGGGAGAAGACGCCAGAGAGTCTAGGACACTTGGTCTTAAAAAAACTCTCCTTGATTGAGTGGTCAGGGTACATGTATTTGCCAAAGACTTGATGATGTGCTGGTCTCTGGCCATCCCGCATCTGGAGTGGGATATTATTTCTCGATAGAAACGTCATTATTTCAATCTTTTTGGAGCCAGAACAATTGTTATCTTCAGCTGAAGTGCCTATTGTGTCTAGATATGTACACAAAAGAACTCACATGACATAATTTTACCTAAATTTTCTCAGAATACCATAGAAACTTGATTTGAATACAAAGGAGAAAGCATCAAGATTCATCTTTTCTGGAAAACAAAAATGAAAACCAACAATACCCCCTCAATAAAATGACATTCTGTTTAAGTTGTTCCACACTTCCTCACAGCTACTTCCTTCCATATGCTGCTAATTAGAATGAAACTCTTTATGATATATTGATAATGTGAAATTAAATAGATTGTCTACTCACTCTTAAAAATAGCATGTTTTATTAGAATAACCTCAGAGGGCCATTAAAGAAAAGGATTTAAGTATTGTGCAGCAACAAGTAATAGTGTCTAGTAAAATTGGATTTTTTTACCTTCGAAGTTTCTAATATACTTGCTCTATTTAGAAAACAAATGCATTTAATTGTTTCCATCTCTTAAATTTGTCTAGTGAGTTCAGTTTTTAGTTCCTGTACAAATAAATTGGTCCTAGTTGCATTGCTTTCTTTCAAACATCAGTTCAAATTAGGGCTTAATGTGGTTTGATCATTTTGCCAGAATAGTCATCCTACTTTTGTGTCTGAGGGTGGTTGATTACATCTATCTTTTCCAGCTTACAAATGCCAATATATTTAGAAGAATGCAAAGCCAACCCTGAGACCATTTGTCATCACACATTGATTGTAATTCCATGTTTTATTATGGTACATAGGAGGAAAAGCAAACAATTAAAAGTCTGAAGAAAAATGGAATGTCAGGACATGCTAAACATTTTTATTACATAACCATGTTTAACCTATTTTTCTCTACCACTTTTATTGCTTAATTACTTGGATTATTAAAATATATATAAATACTTTTTCATGTTGGACTCAAAAATAGCTTTCAAATATCTTAGTAGGAAATATACAAGCAGGTATAAAATATGCTCAATGGAAGAGATAAGTTAAGCATTATTAATTCACAGCATAAGTTTCAATAATTGCTTATGGTATTTTCCAAATAACTAGAGAAAAGACTCTGAGGAAAGTAGGCAATCTCAGTGATAAAAGAAAATATAATTGGTTTGTGCCTACATATATGCTGTGCACTGTGTGTGTATTTGCCCAGTTTGTGTACATAACCTTTGTAATCTACTCCATCCCTCTCTATTTTATTGTCATGAGGAATGGAATTAAAGAGACTAGAAATATTTAATCAATTCCACCCCAAATGCATCCCTCTAGACAAAATGGTAAGGTAGAGGTATTTGTGGGACAGGAAAAAAAGGTGTGTTTTTAAGGTCCATGTAATAGGAAACTAGTAGACAGCCATAGCTAACATATGAGGATGGTGAATGATTTCAGCCTCCTGCTGAAATCTCCTTTGGCCTATTGAAATCTGACCCACCTGAAGTGTCTATAGAAACCCTCAGAATCACTTTATGAAGCTTTCTTAGTGTGACCTGAAACTCTAAGAACTGAGCTAGAGTTAAGACTCCCTGGGGATTTTAGCCCTCATAATATTGAGGCAAAGGCACAGATTGGGTGTTGTCTTTGTGCATCTAGTCCTCTATTTTTGTTTCCATTTTTTAATCATTAATAAGATAGAAGGAACTTATGTTAGAGTATAATCTAAGCTGCTGTAACAAAGAGACCCTAAAATCCAGTGACTCAAAAAAGAAAGAAGACATATAGGGGTATCTCTTCCAAAGGTCAAAAAATACAAGTTACTTCTATTTTTCCCTGATTTCCCTAGAATATCATCTTCATCTGCCTAGTAAAAGCTGGATGACCACCACTACGTCCTCATCCCAGCCTGAATTGGTTGTGGATGGTCCTAGATAGGGAGGGGAAGGAACTTCCTTAATAAAGGTATGACCTGAAATTGCTTATGTTACTTCCTTTCACACCCCATTGGCTGGAGCTTAGTCATATGGCCACACTTAGCTGCAAAGGACTCTGGGAAGTATAGTTGAGGACAGGCAAATATGTGTCCAGCTAAAAGTAAGTGGTCATGGTGGGGTGTTCTATTACCAAAAGGATTGGAGGACAATTAGCGATCTCTGCTAAAGCAGTCTCTGACAGTTGCAATCTTCTCTAATTCAAATTTTGGATTTTCTTTATTTCCTCTCCCTTTTCTCTTCTTTCTCCCTCTTCATTCTTTCTCTTCTTTGCTTATTGCTTCCTCTCCCTTATTCTATACTATAGTAATGACAATGCTGATATTCAGCCTAGATAGCTAGTGTTCACCAGTGACCTGTGCCCAGAAAGGAGTCTGTAGTATTTCTTTGGGCCTGCAAGCTATAGGTTAACTTTTTTGTTCTGTGGAATATATTGCCTCATCACCTTTAATATTTTCTGGAACAAGGTGGAGTATAGGAAAGGGAGGGAGGGAAGGAGAGAAAGAGAAAGAAAGAGAGGAAGAAAGAAATGAAGGAGATAGAAAAAAGAAAGAAAAGGAAAAGAAAGAAGGAAAAAGAGAAAGAGAGGAATAAAGAAAGGAAGAAAGAGGAAGAAAAGGAAGAGAGAGAGAAAGGAAAAAAGAAATAAAGAAAGAAAGAAAAATAAAGGATATGAAATGAGAATATAAACTTTATAAAGGCAGGAGTTTTTGTCTGCTTTGTTCACAGCTATATCTCCAACATCTAGAATATTGCCAGACTCATTGTTGGTACTCAAATAATGTTTGTTAAATGGATGAATGAATGACTCACTATTTGTCCGCAAGTTTGTTTCAAACTTCCAGCTCATCCAACATGCTAGCTTTCCATTAGAAAAATCTTTCCTAAATGCAAGTCGTAGGAATTTGCTATCTGAAAATTCAGCTTAGTATTGTCTCAGACTGTCTCATAATAACACTTAATTTTGTTTTATTTTGGATTTCATCTTTGAATAAGATTATAATTCGTTGTTTTTCTAAGGGATTGATATAGAATTCTTAGGTACAAGAGAAAATGTACAGGAAACAACCTACACCTTAAACATAATTCAGTTCTCCTTTGAAGAGCGTGAACTGGTACAGATAAGAAATATGACATTCGTTACAAAAAAATTATTCTTTCTAATTGACTCTATTATTTGACTTCTTCAGCTTTTCTAAACCAGAAGTGAGTAACAGCAATAGAAAAGGAGTTCTCTAAAACAAGGCTCCCAGTAGCCAGAATCTAGAACCACTGAGAGACAGCCATCAATTCTTTCCCTCTTTATCTTTCTCCTAAACTCTCTTCCAGAGCCTCAGACAGCTCACTATCAGTCTTCAAAAACTTTTATTCTCCTTGTCACCCACATGGATTCACAGAGGGGACCTTAGAAATTCTAAAGTTTAGTGGTTTGCAGTTGAATTGGCGGGAGTAGACAGGAAGGTGATTGGTGAAGCTTGCGTTTCCTGCCCTCTTTTCAACCAGAGCAGGTTTCCTCTTATCATTTTAACAGGTTGGGTTCATTAGTACATTTTGTTGAAGAGAAAGGCTCTTATTTTAACAAAAGTTTAGAAACTTTCCATTAAACCCAACTTCCTTAATTTATAGATGAAAACACTGAGGCTTAGAGAGAAGTAATTTTTCAAAGATTTCAAAGGCAGAACCAGGTCCAGAATCCGTGTCTCCTCACTTCTGGACTGGATGTCTTCCCACTACACGGTGCGTGCATGCACTGGCTCCAAGGCATCCTTGTGTCAGTGACTTGTTGTTGTTCAAAAAAGTAATCGTTTTCTTTTTTGGAATTACGTAGTGAAGTTTGGCATAAAATAGGAAACCAAGTTCTTCCGATAGTTTATAGTCTCTTAAAAACCAAGTAACATGTATGATAAGCATTGGTTCAAACAGGCTGTTGCTCCATTGTGAATATTATATTATCAATTATTGATAAACAGCTGTTTAGGAGTGAAATATTTTCATTGCCGTGTATTTAACTGACAAGGATTGAGCACAGTATGGTGGGGTCTTTTATGTAACTGAATCATGATGCTGGGGAGATGGCTTGGGTGGAGTTGACCCTGACTCAGTACAGGGACTGGCCTGGAGAGAGATGGGTTAGGAGTGACTCCATCACCCTCTCTCCTGCCCTCTTCAACTCAAGCAGGCAGTGCCTTCTTTGTATCTTTATCATAACTTGTGTCTGTATCTGCTGTGTTTTTGGTTCTGAGAAATAAAAGATGAAGTTCCTTCATATTTAGAAGAGCTGGTGTATGCCATATTTCAGGTGGATGTGCTTAATACTCCGGAATCGAATGATGCTCACCTGTTCTCTGTAAGCCTATTAGATAATTTTGGTAAATGTGAAAGTTGCCTTCATCCTGCTATTTAGTATCTTATTTTGCATTTAATAACGAAGTAAATTTCTCTAGGGACTAGTTTTCTGGCTAACTAATGTGTTTGCAAACCAATATAACCTCTTAACATAAAACATAAGTAATAGAAGTTTGGAGGAAATGAGCTCTTGGATTCCCTAGGGCATGGTTAGAAAGTCTGAAGTAGTGCTCACAAACTATTGTTTTACAGCAATTATACAATTTTTTTCACAAGTATGAAAATGTTCTTTGTGGAAAGCACAGGTCAGCTTAGAGTCAGAAGCTCTGGTTCTTGGAATACTATGATGTTACAAAATATACTCATAAAATATTTTAATAATATTGTAGTAGTTTACTTTCATTATATACATTTAAGCTGTTTTGGCTTTAGACATGCAATATTAGTAATTTTCACATCTCTGTGAGAAATCTAACTGGCAAAATATTATTCATTAAATTTTTATTTTTATTTTCTTTTGTAAAGACCTCAGATTATCTATAAAAAACAATTAGTCAACTATATGGCTGCTTTGCAGTGTGAAAAAGTTGTGAAGGACTGAAGGTGTGATCCCTACCGTTATTTCCCATTCTGAGAGATGCTTCAGGAACAATGACAAACCCAGGCCTATAAAACCCAAGTGACTTGCTTGCTCTTGGGTGGTTAATTAGAAGTAGAGCTAAGGCTAGCACATGGGTCTCCTGACTGTACACCATTTACTCTCACAACCACTCTTTATGACAGGTAGGTAAAGATAAAAAGATTTTTGAAAAAGCCAAAATTGCCTGTATATATATTGGCTTTGTATTTCACATTCTAATGACTAACAAATCAGAGTTCAGTGAGCAAGAAATTAAGGGAATACCACGAATCTGACACTCAGGTTTTTATATACCAGAAGATTTTTTCCCCTCCCTCCTCTCCTCCCTTTCTTCCTTCCTTTTTCCTTCCTTGGTCCATTCTTTTTCTGTTTGACCAGAGACTTACTGCTTGATTGAAGCAGCATTAGTTGGTAAGGAATTTTTTTCCCCCAAAGCAAGGTAGAATCATTGACACCATCATAATCTCTATCCTCCTCTCAGTCTCAAGTATTTATTAAGCTCCTCCCGTTTACATGACATATCGTGATCTACAAAGCTGTGAATTTCATGGGGATCAATTGATTGAAACTTCTCAATTTATAGGTGAGGAAACTGTGACCCAAATTCTGCTTTTGCAAACTGCTTTTGGGACAAAATTTAAGAAAAAAAATAAACACAATGAATATACTCAGATTTCTTCCCTTATTTTCAATCAAAGATATGAGTACATTTAATGAGATGATAAATTTGATAAATTAAAGAGGAGTAAAGGAAGTGATAGCCTGTGATGTAATGGCCAATATGTTAGAAATTAGAGTATGGGGGAAAGAATGGATGGAAATTAGGGATTTCCTAATTTCCCTAATTTAATCTTTTAAATTAGGAAAGATTAAAAGGTTATAATTAAAGATTAAAAGGTTATAATACCTTTATCCATTTTAGGTGTTCTTCCTTCTTCTATTTTTGTGAATTTCCATACCAAAAAACCAGAGCACAAAGGGATTCACACACACATACACACAACCAGATACACGCCATGATAGATCTCACATCTTTTAATTCCCAATAAGTAGATGATTTTCCTGAATTTCAACTCATTGCTACAGCAGGAGGGTCTCAGTATACTTTTTCTTTCGTAAAATGAATCTATAGCTTTCCTTTCTGATGAATTACTTAGCAGTACTAGTCTTTTAAACTGTATTTTTAATAACAAAACAGTTTACTCTTTTTATTCTGCTCATTTTTCTTGCTTATGTGGAAATAATGAGTCAACCATAAAGTGGATATTATATAATGAAATTAGCGAAGCTTCCTTTTCAAGTTTCTTGACATGGTTTCTGGTTCAGTAATAACGTAAAGAGTGACTTAATGATTTGTTTGTTTGTACTCTATCCTGACACCAAGGTTTCTATCACAAATGTTTGTTTTGTAAGAATAAAAAAGGCATTATGTACTCATGGGCAATGAGTGTGTTAACAACTATAAAGCATCCGCCTTCATGGGCTGCTCATGCTTCCTGATGGGAGCTCAGCAGCTATAGAAGTTCCCTATTCAGTTCTGTGACATTTGTAACATTCAAAATATCTTACATTTATATTCTTCTGCATAGTGCCACAATAGTATCATCTTGGGAGGCAGAAAGAAAGCAAACATTAGCATTCCCATTTTACAGATGAGGAAATTATAGATAACAAAGCTTAAGAGCCTCGCCCATGGTACTAGAATAGGGCCTTTCTAACGGGTCGACTCTATAATTTATAGCCCAAACTTGGACACAATTGAGAGTGACAAGGGATAATAATAATAATTACGCTAGGACAATAGGTATGAACTTGGACTGTCCAACTGAGACCTAGAACCCTAGAATTTTGCTGGAATTCACAACTGATTCTCACATGTTTTCATTTCTCTGTGGTTCTCAGACTTCTCCTGTGTCCTTGCTAAGTACATACAATTACATATAATAGTTGTAAGAGAGGGAATGGCTGGGTTTGAATCCTGGAAACTTCACTTCTTAGCTGAGAGCTCTTGGGCACATGTCAAGCACCTTAACCTCTCTCTGTTTCAGTTTCTTTCTCAGGGAAAGGGGGTGATAATAATAATACTTACATGATAGGGATGTTATGTGGATTGAATGAGTAAAATTCTTGGAATAGTGTCTAGCACTTAGGCACTATATGTACTTGATAAATAAAAATAGGAATATTGACCCTGATAACTACTCTTTAAGGGAAAGTTAGAAGCTAATTAGCTAAGAACGTTCTTTTTATTTCCAGAGCACGTTTTCTGAATCAATTCTCAGCAATTGTCTACTTTTTGGTGTACTTTGAGTATCTGTATCTGAAGTGACTAGTGTCTGTGCTACTCTGTTGAGTGACATGATCTTATTGTTTTAGTAGGTAGCACTGTTAACACATCTCTGTTGAGACAGCATTAGTTAGCTAACTCTCATCCTGGAGCATTTTGGATTTGCGATGAAATGAGACTTCATGATAAGCTGCCATTTTTTGAATTCTACTAATAGAATTCTATTCTATTCTACTAATGGACCTCTATATCGTTCTTTATGATAAATAATCTGTGTTTCCCTTGAGATCACTTGGTTTCTTCATTTTAATAACTCAGGATCTCTCTTTTTCCCTTTTGGAATGGATAGGCTTGATTTATACCTACACTGACTCTCCTCTTTCTTTCTTAAAATTAATAACAAATGAAAAAGTGCTGTCTACGATGGGAAACACGCAGAAAGGCGTTTCCCTTGCAGTTTGCATTGTGGTGATATGGCCCTGAGAAGAAAGACCCACCCGCCAGCCCCAGTGGGACACCTGGGCTTCTCTTTGTGTTCAGGATGGGACACCTCGTTTCCTTTAGCCCTTTAGGCTTGCACCTTTTCAGTCAGGCCCCCTCTTACTAAAGTCATTGCTGGTTTGGGGTCCAGAACTCTGAGATGTTCATTATCTGTTTTATTTGGTGCCTGAGCGATTCCAAATGTAACTCTTTCCTATGCTCCAGAGCTGGGCTTTCCTCTCCATTATTTGGCTAAAATGGTGGGATCTGGTTTGAAGTTTTTATTTGATCCCTTTTCTATCTCTTGCCTTAAACTCTGCCCTCAATATTTCCGCAGCTTCCTGGTGGCAATGCCACAGCTGGGGGAGGGAAAGGAGAGGAAATCCTAGGGAACTAGGCAAAGTCCCAGAAGGAGCCACACAGGTATTATATATTTTTACACTTTTTAAACAAACAAAGTAAGTTTTTCAATCCTAACTGCTATAATTCATACATATAATAAAGTTATGTTTGCCATTAATTTAATATTTAAACATTACTTTTAAAATTTGTCAATTATTTTTATGTCTGTTATCTCGTCTGAAACATTATAATACTTGTGAAACAGATAATCTCATTGTCCTCATTTCACAGATGAGGAAACTGAATTGTGAGGGAATTCACATAAGGCATTTGACACAGTCAATAAAAGCCAAAACTGGTACTATTAATGATAAAGAAGAAAATAAAGATCACCCATAGTTCATTTCATTACCCAAATATAACCACTGCTGACATTTTAGTGCATTGTCTTTCTTTTGCTTTTTTTATACATATATGGATGTTTGTGTAAACATATTTAGATGTGTACTTTAACATAATTAAATGCATTTCTGCAGTCTGCTTTTGAAAGTTATCATTATATCGCAACGCCACTTAAAAATCTTTACAAACCGTCATTTAAAATCCACTGCATGACTATGAAGTTAATTAGACCATTCTCCTATTATTGAACATTTACTTTTTTAAAATTTTCAACAATTAAAAGCAACATTATGATGTATGACTTGCGTGTGAATAGTTTTATTTGACCTAGCTATTACATTTTAATAGATATTCGAGGTTTTTAAAGCATAGGGTGGTATCCTCACCCACTGGCATCTCTTGTGATAAATGATTTTCATTAGTTACATTGGCCAAGATTCGGGGTATATTTGCAGCCATCAAACAGGGAACAATCTGATCTGCATAGGGAGTGGGTTTATGACCTTGGCCTCGTCAACATTTGTGTGTTCACCCAGTGTCAGATAAGCAGACTTAGAAGAAATAAGAAAGGAGAAAATTAAAATAAAAATGTAGAGTTTAAGTAGTGGAAGTTTTAGAGGTGGAAAAGAAGAGGTATACCTGTGTTGGGAGAAAGTACAGAAGAGAGAGAGTGTCTAGTCAATTAATAATTGTGCTTTGTTTAAAATTTTTATGCCTGCTTGGTCTAGGCATTTTTAGATAGGATCAATACGTTACTTTGCAATCACAATAAAAACCCTTCACAAAGATAGTATGTTTGTGAAATAATCATATAGATCACTTTATTTAATTTCTTAGTTTATAATGGCTAATTAAGTTGGCTAGCAGTGAAAGAGGAACAAATGGGCTGAGCAATACAGAGAATGATAATAGCTAATATTTATTGAACTCTGTGTTTCAGGCACTATGCTAAGTTTCCATGTAATGTCTACTATATAAACCTTGTTCTGCCACCACCCAATCAGGTAGGGACTTTATTTTCCTCATTCCATTCATGTGGAAACTGAAGTTAAGTAAATTGCCCAAAGTCAGGTGGGCTGGCTCCAGAGTCCATTCACTTGACTACTGTATTATACTGTCTCTGGTGTACAGCTGTACTCCACTGATCTGTGCTCCAAAGAGAACATACAGATGCAGTGAAAAGGGAGTGGAGAAGTGGGCTCCCAAGCTGAGTGATGTTGGACGGAGGAGGGATCTGCTGGCTTTAACTTGCCATATCTCCAGTGCCTAGAATGAATAATGAATCAATGAAGGACATTTTCCCCTCAGCCCTAAGTAAGAGATATCCGATTCGACAGATGTCTATTAAGCGTCTACTCTGGGCTGGGCTCTGGGAAGACAAAGATGAATAAGACATAACCCTGAATTTAAGAAGCTCATGGTCTAAAAGGAAAATGGACATAAAAAATATGATTCTATCACAGTGTGGTGTGACAAAGCAGGATGTATAAGACAGCAAAGAAGAGTGGAGCCTCCAGAGAGGAGGTGACATTTGAACTGCGCTGGATAAAGGTTGCCAGGGAGACAGGGTGAGAGGGCCCACTAGCAAAGCCTCGAGCTGTGGAAGCTGGAGCACCACCTGTTTGTTTTGAATTTAATTTAGAAAGAGTGCAGGGTGTATTTGGAGTTAGTCAGTCCTAGGGTCTAGTCATCTACGTGATTTTAGGCAAATTACCTAATCTCTCAGAGCTTTGGGTTCTGAATCTGGAAAAGGAGGGAAAAAATTTCTGTTTATCTCAATGTGAAAGTTAAAGAAGATACATATAAGTTCCTAGTACAGAACCTGTCACTGTTGATGCCCAGCAAATTGTAATTATTAACACCCTGATTATGTAACTAAAAGAATGTAATAAGCGTCTTAGAACAAAGACTTTCTTACCTAGGGGGTGGGAGAGGGAAAGCCTGGCAAAGTCTACCAAATAAGTGAGGAATAATACAGATGAAGAACTATCCTGGAGTTCAAATTCCATTTATGACTGCTAAACTGAGATGGCTAAGAATAAAAGGCCTTAAAAAGACTCAAGAGGATTCTTGGGACAACAAATAACGGTTAAAACTGAATATTTTGATGTGTTACGTGTAAATTACTCAGAAGCATATGGATTAAATTTCCTTTCAGCAATGGACGGGTTTAAACGTTAAGGGGAGAGACATGAGAACAGGGCCCTACTGGGTTAGAAACTCTCTGATGTTTGCCCCAGGAGGGTTTTAGGTAGACTCACAGAGAAAAGGCTGAGACATGCTCCCCTGGGGAAGGTAGGGAGGAGAAGGAGCCAGGAAAGGATGTCTTACCCTCTGCCCTAACTCTGGGGAAGTCCAAATTATTATCAATCAATGTGGTCTCAACTCCAAAGGTTTGAAAAATATTGTAAGTCCTCTTAGGAGATAGGTAATAGTCGTCAGCCCAGAAAATTGTAAATCATTTTTTCTCCATGTGAATGATAAAATTCAAAAGAACGCTTCCTGTTAAAGAAGATAATAGCCTGGAAAACCAAACTTCTTTTGCAGCAAAAATGGACTTGAATAGAAATCATGGCTGAGTTCTCTCATTTTATGGACAAGAGACTTGAGGCCCAGGGAGGTGAAATGACCCGCCTAACATTCCCCAGAGAGTTTGTGACTGGAACCCAGGTCGTCTAAGGAATTCCACACTCAAGGAATTTACTTGAATTGGTCAAGGGTACATCCTGAGTAAAGTGGGCACTGGTGGGATTTTAGCCAACGTCTGTCTGACTCCAGAGGCCACACACTTTCTATGACTCCACACTGCTGCTTTAGAGTTAATTAGGCATTCTTATTACAGAGGTAGCATATATTCCTGGTAAATTATGACAGTATAGAAGGATATTAAATGAAAGCTAAGAGTCCCCCTTCCTCTCAACGACCCTATCACCCACCCCCCCACCCCCGGAAAAAGCCCTTTATTCCCATTCCCTAGAGGTAAATACTGTGAAAATTTTTTTGTATTTACTTCCAGAAATTGCATATGTGTGTGTGTGTGTGTGTGTGTGTGTGTGTGTCTTTTTTAAAAGTTTTTATTTGGAAAAAAGCTCAAACTTACAAAAACGTTGCAAGAATTATAGAAAGAAACTTTTACCCAGATTCACTGCTGTTGACATTTTGCCTCATTTGCTTTATCATTTGTTCTCTATGGCTGTCTATCTGTCTTTCCATCCATCCATCTATCCATCCATCGATTGATATCATTTTAGTCTGAACCAATTGAAAGTAAATTGCGAATATTGTGTCCCTTTATTTCTGTCTTAGACCATTTGGGCTGCTATAATAGAGTACCACAGACTGGGTGCCTTATAAATAACAGAAATTTATTTCTCACAATGCTGGAGGCTGGGAAGTCCAAGATCAAGGCACCGGCAGATTTGATGTCTGGTGAGGTTCTGCTTCCTGGTACATAAAGGGCCCTCTGTCTTTGCACAGTGTCCTCACATGGTGGAAGGGGTGAGGGAGCTGTCTGGGATCTCTTCTTAAAAGGGCACTAATCCCATTCATGAGAGCTCCATCCTGAGGACCTAATCATCTCCCAAAGGCCCCACCTCTCAATACCATCACGTTGGGCATTAGGATTTAACATAGAAATTTTGGGGAGACGTAATCATTCAGTCTATAGCAACCCCTAAATATATCAGTGTATATTTCCGAAGAATAAGGATATTCATAAGCACCACACAGTTATCAACTTCAATAAATTTGTCATTGATATCATACTTTTGTAAGATTTATCCAACAATGTACTTTATAGTATTTTTTTTCTCCTTCAGTACCAGGTCTAGTTTAGGATCACATACTTCACTCAGTTGTTACATCTCATTAGCCCTTGTTAATCTGGAACAATTCTTCAACTATTCTTTATTATTGATAACATTGACATTTTTGAAGAATTTGATTAGAATGTCTCTCATTTGGGGTTTGTCTGATGTTTCTTCACGATTGGCTACTGGTTATGCCTTCTGGGGTGGAATACTGCGTAAGTGACATTGTGTTCTTCTAGGATATCACAACCAGAGGCACACGTGTTCACATGTGCGTCATTTGTGATGCTAATTTTGAACACTTGGTCAAGGTATTGTTCATAGATGTCTTTTTTATTCATGCCCTTTCTGCAGTATGTTTTTACTAAACAGCATAGTTATTTCAGTTCAACAATATTTATTGAGTACTCATGTGCCAAACACTGTTCCAGACCCTGGTGATATAGCAGTGATCAAGACAGACAAAATTCCTGCTCTCATAGAGCATATATTCTGTCTTGGACATATATTTTGTATTCCCATATATAGAACTATTTCATTTTTAAAAAAACTGGATACTAGTATTCTACTTTGTTGCATTTGTGTACCATAGTTTATTCAACCAGTCACCACTGATGACATTTAGCTTGTTTCTACTTTTTTTTTTTACTGTTACCAACCATGCTGCAATAAGCACCTTGCAATGTGGTATATTCATCTAGATGCGTGTGTGTGTATCTATGTATATCTCTGGATATTTGTGTGTGATTGTGTGTATTTGTGTGTATGTGTGTGTGTGTGTACAAACTTTTTTATCTGTAGGATAATTCCCTAGAAGAGAATTTTACGGGTCAAACAAATTCTACATTCTGATAGATGCTACCATTTCCCTCTAATTTTTGTTCTCAGTGCAGTGTATTTTGTTCTCAGTACAGTGCTTATATCTCCCTATTCTCACCAAACTGGACACTGCCAAATGCTCTCATCTTTTCCCTACTAGCAGCCATCATCTTGGCTGGAGAGTAATGGAGAGTCCAGTTTTTCCAAGTCTGGTGTGTAACGTGCCTGTTTGTGTTTGATGCTGCAGTGCTACTAATTGTGTCCTCCAAGGGACCCACCTCTGGTGAACAGAGAGACTGATCACAGTGTGGCTATTTATTCCTCTAGAAAAATTGCGTAATTCTTTTTTTTCCTTCCAGCTTTATGAGATATAAATGACAAATAAAAATTGTATGTATTTAAGAGGTCCAATGTAACGTTTGATGCTTACATGTACCCATTGTACATTCACCCATTGTGAAATGGTTGCCACAGTCAAGCTAATAAGCATATATATCATCTCACAGTTACCTTTTTTGGTGTGTGAGAACAATTAAGATCTACTCTCCTAGCAAATTTCAACTGTACAATACAATGTTGTTGATGATAGTCACCATGTTGTATGTGAGATCTCCAGAACTTGTTCATTCTGCGTATCTGAAGCTTTGTACCCTTTGACCAACATTTCCCCATTTCCCCCACCCCGCAGCCCCTGGTAACTACCATTCTACTCTCTGCTTCTAAGAGTTCAACTTTTTTAGATTACACATATAAGTGAGAACATGCAGTATTTGTCTTTCTGTATCTGGCTTATTTCACTTAGCATAATGTCCTCCAGGTTTATTCATGTTGTTGCAAATGACAAGATTTCCCCCTTTTTAAGGCTGAATAATATTCTATTGTATTTATATATACACTGCATCTTATTTCCTTTTTTTTTTTTTTGGTGAGGAAGATTAGCCCTGAGCTAACATTTGTTGCCAATCCTCTTCTTTTTTGCTGAGGAAGATTGGCTCTGGGCTAACATCTGTGCCCATCTTCCTCTACTTTATACATGGGACGCCGCCACAGCATGGCTTGATAAGTGGTGCATAGGTCCACGCCCAGGATCTGAACCTGCAAACCCTGGGCCGCCAAAGCGGAGCATGCGAACTTAACCACTACAGCACTGGGCCAGCCCCCTACCACGTTTTCTTTATCCATTCATTCGTCAACTGACACAGATGGTTTCCATGTCTTGGTGGTTGTGAATAATGCTGCAATGAACATGGGAGTGCAGATATCTCTTTCAGATCCTGATTTGATTTCCTTTGGATATATACCCAGAAATGGGATTGCTGGATTGTATGGTAGTTCTATTTTTAATTTTTTTGAGGAACTTCCATGCTATTTTCCATAGAGGCTGCACAATTTTAAATTCCCATCCACAGGGTACAAGGGTTCTAATTTCTCCACAACCTCTCCAACACTTGTTATCTTTTGTTTTTTTGATGATGGCCATCCTAACAAGTGGGAGGTGATATTTTCATTGTGGTTTTGATTTGCATTTCCCTGTTGATTAGTAATGTTGAGTACCTTTTGTATACCTGCGTATCTTCTTTTGAGAAATACCTGTTCAGGTCCAGTTCCCATTTTTAATTGGTTTATTTGTTTTCTTGCTACTGAGTTTCTTATATATTTTGGATATTAACCCCTTATCAGATGGTTTGCAAATATTTTCTCCATTCTGTAGGCTGTGTCTTCAGTCTGTTGATTGTTTCCTTTGCAGTGCAGAAGCTTTTTAGTTTGATGCAGTCCCATTTGTCTATTTTTCCTTTTGTTGCCTGTGCTTTTGGGTTCATATCCAAAAAAATCACTGCCTAGACAAATGTCAAGAAGCTTTTTCCCTATGTTTTTTTTCTAATAGCTTTATAGTTTCAGGTCTTACATTTAAGTCTTTAATCCATTTTGAATTGATTTTTGTATATGATGTGAGATAAGGTTCAATTTCATTCTTCTGCATGTGGACATTCGGTTTTCTCAACACCATTTACTGAAGAGACTATCCTTTCCCTTTTGTGTGTTCTTGGCACCTTTGTCAAAGAGCAGGTGACTGTAAATGTGTAGATTTATTTCTCAGGTCTCTAATCTGTTCCATTGGTGTATATAACTTTTTTATGCCAGTGCTATACCTTTTTGTTTACTATAGCTTTGTAGTATAGTTTGAAATCAGCCAGTGTGATGCTTCCAGCTTTGTTCTTCTCTTTTTTTTTTATGTGAGGAAGACCAGCCCTGAGCTAACATCCGTTGCCAATCCTCCTCTTTTTGCTGAGGAAGACTGGTCCTGGGCTAACATCCGTGCCCGTCTTCCTCCCTCTACTGTATATGGGACGCCGCCACGGCATGGCTGACAAGCAGTGCATTGGCAGGCACCCGGGATCCGAACCCGCGAACCCCGGGCTGCCAAGCGCGGACGAAACCGCTGCGCCACCGGGCGGCCCCACTAGCTTTGTTCTTCTTGCTCAAGATCGCTTTGGCTATAGGGTGTCTTTTGTGGTCCCATGTGAATTTTAGAATTGATTTTTCTATTTTTGTAAAAAATGTCATTGGAATTTTGATAGAGATTGCATCGAATCTGTAGATCACTTTGGATAGTATGGACGTTTTAATGCCTAATTCTCTATCAAAGTCTGTTATGGAAAGAAATCTTTAAAATCTAAATTCCACACTTGACCACGTTGTTGTGATGTAGGAAATTTATCTAGGGCTTAGAGACATTTTAGTAGGAAGGTAACGAAATAGTATAAACATAGATAAATAACTGAAAAAAATGAACATTTAGACACAACTCTTTAATGCTATTTGCTATATTCTATAAAGAATGGGCTAAAACAGAGTCACCAAAAGTGCTAGAGTATCCCTCAAACAATTCTGAAACATATAATAAAGAGAAAATATTTGTTCACGACAGATGACCTTAGGATTATTTAAGATGTTTAGCTAGATGGCCTGATCTCTCTTTAAGGTTATTACTGAGGTTTTTTGGTGGGGGATGGTTGGGTAGAATTCCACCACCTTGGAAGACAAATTCAGATTAAATGGTTTGTTTGTTGAAGAAACCATTAATTTTTCCATTTACCCCTTATCCCTTCGTCCCCTCCCCCCTTTTTTTCCTGTGAGTCTTCTCTCCTCCATTCACCTTCCAAAAAGGAGGTGTGGATATTTTGAAAAGGAAGCCTCTTTCTTACACGCAATGAATTTTGCCCACAATGGGCTAATTGCCAAAGCAGTTGGCCACCTGTGGGAATAATTAGTCACTTGTCAGTCGCTCTGAGGTTAGTCAGTTTCAGTTGCAATTTATTATACACACAGTTATGCATCCACAAATAACCATGGCTGTTAAAACCACCCATAGAGAAAGAAAAGGCTGGGAAGAACCTTTAAAAAGTTGGCATATTGCTTTACATTTCTGAATGAGGCTTGGGTAACATTCAACTCTGTTCATTTTATCCCAATCCAGAGAAACTGAAGAAAACGTATACCAAAGTTTATCCTACTTAGAGGGATAGGCAGGAAACAAGATCATGTTATCTTTGTAGTTTTACTTGATAAAATAAAAAATCATTCTTGATCACTTACAGGAAGATTGTAGTCTTCTGTATTACAGATGTGTATAACATAAAATGAATCACCCTATACTTAATGTAATCACAACAAGAACTTTGCTCTCATGAGTGAGCAGCAATGTGATAGCAGCCATCTTGATTAACCATTCTGTTAATGGTTAATATACAAATTCAATATATTTATCAATGGCTGCTATTATCAGTCATGATGCCAGGAAGTAAAGAGTATATAAAAAGATGAACAAAACATAATTCAGGAAATTAATGTTTCAGATTGTGTGTGTGTGTGTGTGTGTGTGTGTGTGTGTGTGTGTTAGGAGCATGAGACTAAAACTAGCACGTGAATATATCAGAATTCTCTTGGACACAAGAAAAACAGAACCTTACCTAACTTGCCTTAAACAGTGAAGGCTAGTAATTAGTTTTTGAATTGAAAAATAAAAAATAGGGTGGGATAAATGTGAGACTTTTTCTAGTAGCTCAACCATATCACCAAGGACCCAGTTTTTTAATGTTTTTCTCTCTGCTTTCCATAGTGTCTGCTTCATCCTGAGGCTGATTCCTACCATGGCTCTCATAGAGAGGAACCATTTTTTCCCAAAGGTGCTCAGCAAATATCTCCTCGTGTGTCATTAGCCCAGGCTGAGTCATGTGCTCATCCCTAAAGGCATCACTGTGGCTGATGGCCTGCACTAATTGGCTTAAAGGCCAAAAGCCTACTAACTTAGAGACAGCCCGACTTAAGCAGCGGGGTTGGGAAATCTGAGACCTTGGTTGGTAGTGGGAGGGCAAAGATGGATACTAGCAACAACTATCCACTACAGCAGGTAACGGTAATTCAAGTGCTGCAATAAGGTAGAGATCCAGTACACAGTATAGTGTAGGGTGAGCTGGATATAGGTTGATGCTATTACTGCAGTAGCTGTAGGTGCCATCTCATGTTCCTAGGATGCTAAAGAACAAACATATTTGAAGGGCTGTTTAGCTTACCATGTTACTAGGAAGTCTGTGACCACTTTGCCAGTTAGCTTGTGAAGGTTTTACTTGATTTTCAAACTATGACCTTTGCTCCCTGAGAGAAAAAAGTCAAGGACCTTCAGTGGGCTATCTGAGGGGAGAAATATGTATGTATGTATATACAGTTGATCCTCATTATTTGCAGATTTAGTATTTGTGAATTTGCCTACCTGCTAAAATTTATTTGTAACCTCAAAATCAATACTCGTGGTGCTTTCATGGTCACTCGTGGACATGTGCAGAGTGGTGAAAAATTTGTGTCATCCGAAGCACACGTTCCCAGCTGAGGTTGAACAAGACGACGCTCTGCCTTCCTGTTTCAGCTCTCATGCTGTAAACAATTGCCCCTTTCACGGTCTGTTTAGTGCCACGTTTTTCATGTTTTCATGCTTTTTTGTTGGTGATTTCACTGTTTAAAATGGCCCCCAAGCATAGTGCTGAAGTGCTGCCCGGTGTTTCTAAATGCAAGAAGTCCGTGATGTGCCTTCTGAGGAAATGCATGGGTTAGATAAGCTTCATTCAGCGTGAGTTATAATGCTGTTGGTTGTGAGTTCAGTGTTAATAAACCAACAATATATATTAAATAAGGTGTCTTTAAACAGAAATACACATGAAATTGGTTATGTGTTGATTGGTTGTTGAAAAGGTTGTGACCATAAGCTCACAGGAACTTAACCTTGTATTTCCCTTAGGAGCAATGGGTTCAGTGTTCACTAATTCAGTGTTCATGGTGACTTTATAGAACATAACTACTGCAAATAATGAGAATTGACTGTATGTATGTGACTGCTTTTAAACAAATGAAGAAAATATTATCTTGGTCCAATATCCAGACAGCAGTTTAACCACAGAGTTCTAGTATGTAAAGGAGTAAACAATTTTTTTATTCCTGGTAGTTAAAAGGAAAGATTTCAGAGTTTCTAAGTAGTTCTTTTGAGGGAACACACCCAATCTGTCTGCAAGCTACATTTCTCTCCATCTGGACCCCTCCAACTACATCCTCTCACCTTCTCTGAAATGATAGGCCACGACTTGCAGGCTTCAACTGATTATTGAAAGCTAAGTAACATCGGCCTCATAGGATGTAATGAAAAATAACACATGATGAAATCCACTGTCTTGTCAAAGACCACATTTCCTCTCCCTATTGCCCCCAAACCAAATGCAGCAAAACTTTGAGCTGAAACAGGAGACCATAAGAGTTGAGACCCAATAACTACATCGTGATGGGTGGTGTGAGGTGTCTTCTGCGTCTAGGACTCTGCTTGCATCATTCCATTTGACTTTAGTTTTGCTCAAGCTTGGGGCTGTGTTGCCAACAGCAAGTATGCTGACTGAAAACTGTCACAACAGCGATCATTACAATCCGGGAGTTGAGTTTGACTGGAACATATGTCTTCAATTTTAATAGCTCAGCTTCCCAGATGCCCTAAAGGAGAATATTGCCTGAGAAGGAGCTTTTCATGTAAGAATAATTTGTGTTAAGTAGCTCAGTGATCTGTTTGTTAGGTTAGAGCTGACAGTTTGTTTATATTTCTAAAGGGGTATGATGAATGGGGGAGAAGTTGATGCTAATTAGCCTAAATTGTTCCTAAGAATGTGGAGGACTTTGCCAGTTTCATTGTTTCTGTTTCTTTGCACATTTTAAATAATTGAATGGAGCTCAGACCATTCATCATAATTTCAGGCAAGATGGAAATAAATGAATTTAGCACGGGTCTGCATGTGTGATGGAAGATGTCACTTTAAAGGGCAATTAGATAAGACATCAACTTGGGGCTAATGCAGACTATTCTAACTATTTGCATAAAAATATCAAACTTGAATGCTTTCCTTTACTCCATTAATTATCTCTGTCATCATAGGAGGATACAGCCCTTCTTTCTGAAAACCCACCTATCTCAATTAAAGAATTGCCATTGTGGTATAAAATTTGGGCCCATGGCTTCTGGACAAAAGATTTGTGGCCATGCTATGTTATGAATGTTCCCTCTCCTTCCCGGATGGCATCACAGGCCTCTAAGAAACCTGTTAGGATGGGCTCAGAGCCTGGCCAGGTAGTTAATGAAAAAGAGAGCAGAGAAACTTTTTTGAAGGTTGAGAATCATAGAATGGCGTGAATCACAGTAAGAGCTAATGTACTATTACTTAGTAATAACTAAAATGCACATTTTAGTTATTTCTCAAGAGTTCTCATACATTTATTTCTCATATACACTGGGTTACATCGCCATATGATGCTAAGCCTACGATGTAACTTCTGAGTCGTTCCGGCATTTTCTCTAGGTAATAAGGTTAATGTGAATGGATTATTTTATAAGAGTGCTGGAAAACATATATGTTTTGTTAACACACATATTTTGAGAGCTAAAACAAGAAAAATGAAACTAAATTTAGAAAGTCTATGATTTTTTTTCAAACTTTTAATCCTCATTGGAGGCCATTCTTTTTTAATTTATGCACATAAAATACCACAGGAAGAGATGGTATAAATTTGTGGACTGTGGAGAATGAGTGAACATTTTTGAATCAGGATCTTTAAAAGGGGTGAAATTTGAGTATGATTAAGTTAGGAAAAAGCCTCGCTTACAGCGGAAGTCAGAGACTCTGTATACATTATGGGCATGTCATGGCTTTTAAAAAGTTATGTTAGACTTCTATACAAATTGTGAAGGAATTTGTATAACCCCAAACAAAATTCTGTGTGGTTCTGAACTTTTCCAAAGTTGAAAAAAAGAGGGAGAGAAATAATGCTGGTTAGTATTCCGATCAGGAGCAAACCTTACTGGCGGGTGGGCTGGTTGCTTGCACTGCCTGGGTGTTTTCTTGGTCACTAGTTCTCTCGGAAGGAAACGATCCTATGGCTTATGCTAGCCACATTTGTGCATGTATGCCCTATAATTGGCATTTATTAAGGAGACCTTCAGTTTGATGGATGACTGTCAGAGCTGAGCCTGCTGGCTTTGAAGAGAATTGACTTTGCTCGAGTTTTGTTACATTAACTCATTAGAACTCTGCACTGCTTCAAACTGCTCTTTGTTTACTTTCTTATAATTAAGACTTTGAACAATCGATTTTCAGAGACTTGGCAGGGGCCCATTCCCAACCTGGAGACTTTGCCTGACAGAAAAGTATGCAACAGAACAAATATTCACAATAAGAACCTGTGAGTATTAAAACTAAGGTTTCTGTACTCTCTTTAGTTAGCCGCCCAGTTAATTAATTGCTTTTAAAAAAACATAAAATGGTCTATTAATTAACTTTACTTTATCATTAGCTGCTTATGCCTCAACTTTTTTAAAGTGAGTCCTATAGATTCGGTAGCTGTAGAAATATTTTCAAATCAGGATATTTAAAATTAGAGCTTGTATGTGTTATGATATATTAGCAACAATGTAAGCAAATAATTAGGAAAATGAAAGACCATATGAATCTAAAGAAACATTTGCAAGAGAAAAAAATGCATTATATATGCATTTAAACATTTGATTATGGATAACCAGTAAACCCCAATTATGTTTTTAATTTTATTATATGAAATTCCTCAAAGCTGTGGTGACAGATTTACAGTTAAAACTGATATTTCACTTTCTCTTTTGAAACCCTAGAGAAAGTGCACAAGAAAATGCTGACAATGAGGATCTTTTCCAATATGCATTGGTGAGACGAACACGTTGGTGAGACCAACCGTATTTTTATTAGGCTTGAGGTACCTCTCTCACCCTACCCGGAGAGCACAGAAAGGTGACAGTGTATTTGATGTGTGTGTTTTAAAAAATATTTTTAGTTGATACCTACAAAAACTAAGCACTTAAGGAAAAAGGATGTGCTTTTACAAAAGCAAACACGGTTGGAGAGTGTTTGCACTAAGATTACAGACTCACTCATGGTTGTCTCTTTTCTGACTTGTTGTAACTGGTTGATGAGTTGATGATCTGTGAGGTCTATTTACCAAAGATGCTAGCTTGATGAGTGGATGCATTCATCACATCATCCCAATATCTAGATGAATGAGAAAGGAAAATGAGAATGACTGAGGAAGGAAACATAAACAGCGTCTATTTAAGAAAATGAATACTGTGCTGGGTCATAACTTATAGTCAGTGCTCTAAGTAACGAATTCTTAAAGTAATCTTGTAGGGCGTGCTACCGTAGAATAGTACTAGGTCACTTGACTAGCCTTTCTTTACAAAGGGAAAGGGAACATGAAATGTAGTTGTTTTCAGGTCACAGATAATTCAAGTTTCCTTACTCTCTAAAAGGAACTTCAGTTAGCAGAACAATATTTAGACGTCTTTGCCAGTGAAGACAACCTTTTAAGTTTAGTGATGAAGTTGATGCGTTCATATTTTATTCAGACGATGGAAAATACAACTAATTGGCTCCTTATTTGGTCCACGATGCTCAGTTAATGTATTCAAAGTTATTACTAGATTAAAAAAATGAATTCACAGGTCAAAACTTCTTTTATTGTGGAGGAAACTGGCAGTCATCAAAAGGGCCATTAAAAAACAGTTTAATGAAGAAATATGTGACTGTTTAAGAAAAGCGTCTAGTCTAAACTTGGCAGGAGGGCCATGGGCCCTTTATTCTACTGGCTGCGACAGTATAAGGAAATAATGTTGCATCCTTTAGGCTTCTGCATAAATTTTCACTTCAGAAAGTCATTACTTTAGCTGCACAAATAAAATACAATCATACATGGAAAATAAAGCTAAATAGCCAAAGCTAAAATAAAATCTTCCTACTAATTTTATGTTAAAATGTGTGAGATTGTATTTTTTTATTTTTAATTGATATACAAATTAGTGGTAACTAAGACTTTAATTTTAAATGTCCTTTTCCTTTCAATCTAAAAACAATGACTACCGAGTATTGATAAAGTGTCCTGTGTGACAAGCACTGTTCTAAGTATCAACGTGGATTAATTTATTTAACCATCACAACCCCTTGAGGTGGGCACTATTATTATCTTCACTTTAAAGCTTATAAAACTGAGGTATAGAAAGGATGAGTAACTTGTTCTAGGTCCTGCAGCTAGTAAATGGTAGATTGGGGATTTGAACATAGGCATTCTGACTCCAGATCCAAGGCTCTTGACCATTCTGCAGTGCAGGCTTTAGTTTGGTTAAGTAGTTGAGGATCCATACACAAACATCTGAATCCGCCGAATCTATTATTCAAAAGACTTTTGGGAGCAGTATTCCAAAGAGTATTTCATTATGTTTAGAAGACTTTTCTAGAAGGAATATTATGTTAACATACCTAGACACATGTTAATATCCTTTTTTCTTAAGTTTCACATCCTACTACCTGACTAACAAAAGAGTTGTAAGCTAACAGTGTGGTCAAGTTTATACCAGGTGTGATTGTCACATCTTGGGAAGAACAGAATTTGACCTATGGCCTGCCCAAACCGTTCTAATATTAAACCACATTATAACACAGTTCTGCTTTGTTTAAAAAATGCAACTATTATTTTGAAAAGGAGATAAAGCAATAACAGTAAAAAAAAAATCAAGGCTCCAAAAAGTAGTTTCTATAAAAATTTGTCAAGTTTTCAGAAGTAAGTGTTTTGAAGTCTGTTTAACAAAGTCCAGCAACATTTAGATTCAATAAAGGAGGCTGGTTTTTATCACTAGACTGGAGTAATGAATTCTGGGATAATTTAAGCTGATTAACCTTAAAAAATTATGGGTTTTTTTGCTAACTTTAAGAAAGAGACATTGTGAAATTGAGTGAATTTCAGCTCATAAACCTCATTGAAGATAATGCAAAGATATAAAATGCCATGCGTAATTTTTTGGATTTTGAATTCCTAGATGAAGGGATTTTGATTGTCTGGACATCTTTGAAGTATATAGTGGAATACAATGTCCATACAGGAAATGCTCTGTTGAGGAGAAGGGTGAGAATCAGTGTTTTCATCTCAACATAAAAAAACAGAAATTATGCACAAAGATAAAACTATCTTTTTTATCTTTTATGTGAAGAAATTTAAGTAGTAGATATAATTTTTAATGTTTTTATTCACCAAAAATTAATTGAATATGCATTGAGGATACAGGAGTGAGCAAGACAGACAATCTTTAATGAACTAACATTCTAGTGAAGGAGACTGAAATAAACAAATAAATAATGTAATATCAGATAATTGTAAGAATTATGAAGAAACTAAAGCTGAGTAAGGGGCTAGAAAATGATGTCATTCCGGGACGTGGAGTGGTGTCTATTTTAGAGTGGTTAGGGAAGGCTTGTCTGAGATGCTGATATTTGAGCAAAAATTTAAATAAGGAGGAACAGTGGCATTTCTAGTGTTTTTGACACCCGGGATAAATAATTTTTAACACTGCTCTCCTCTTAGGACAAATCGTTTTTAGTAATAATCATGCAATGAAAAGAATGATAATAATGGTCAAAAAACCCCAAAGACAACGAAAAAAAGTTATTGAACTTCATATAATATCATGCCAGTAACAAGGTTAATTGAAAAAATAAAAATAAAATAAACATTACTGTATAAAAAAAGGGAAAAAAGTAATGGATTAGTACTTTTTAATTGCATCATTGTATTTTTTTTATAAAAAGGGAAAAATAACATACCTACATAGTTTATGGTTTGCACCATGGTTCACTGTTTTAAATCTTTTTCTGGGGGTCAGCTTTATGGAGATACACATACCATACAATTCACTTATTTAAATTGTATAGTTCGATGATTTTTAGTGTATACATACAGTTGTGCAATTATCATCACAATCAATTTTAGAACATTTTCATTACCCCTGAAAGAGAAACTCTGTGCTCTTTATCAATCACCCCTTGTTTTCCCATACCACCACCTCTCCTCTCGGGCACTAGGAAACAACTAATCTACTTTCAGGGTCTATAGATTTGCTTATTTTGGATATTTCATCTAAATGGAATCATGTAATATATTGTCATTTGTGACCTGCTTCTTTCACTTAGCATCATGTTTTTAATGTTCATCTATGTTGTAGTATGTATCAATACTTCATTCTTTTTTTGCTGAATAATATTCTAGTGTATGGATATGCCATATTTTATTTATCCATTCATCTGTAGGTGAACTTCAGGTTGTTTCCACTTTTTTTGCAATTGTGAATAATGCTGCTATGAACATTTCTGTACAAGTTTTTGCATGAACATATGTTTTCATTTTGGGGAGTATATACATACGAGTGGAATTGTGGGGTGATATGACAACTCTATGTTTAATCTTTTGAGAAACTGCCAGACTGTTTTCCAAGGTGGCTTCACCATTTTACATTCCTACCAGCAGTGTATGAGGGTTGTATTTTCTCCATATCCTTGCCAACACTTGTTATTATCTGATTTTTTGATTCTATCCATCCTAGTGGGTTTGAAGTAGTAGTTTATTGTGATTTTTATTTGCATTTCCCTGGTGGTTTATGATGTTAAACATCTTTTCATTTTCTTATTGGCCATTTATATATCTTCTTTGCCCATTTTTAATTGCATTATTTGTCTTTTTATTATTGAGTTATAAGAATTCTTTATATATTCTAGACACAAGTTTCTTATCAGATGTATAATTTGGAAATATTTTCTCACATTCTATGGCTTGTCTTTTCATTTTTTTGATGGTGGCCTTTGAAGCATAAAAGTTTTTAATTTTGATGAAGTCCAATTGCTATTTTTCTTTTGTTGTTTGTGCTGTTGGTGTCATATCTTAGAAACTATGGCCTAATCCAAGGTCACAAATATTTAAACCTATATTTTTTTCTGAAAGTTTTATAGTTTTAGCTCTTGCATTTAAGTCTTTGGTCCATTTTGAGCTGATGTGAGATAAGGGTCCAACTTCATTATTTTGCATATGGATGTCCAGTTGGCCCAGCACCGTGTGTTGAAAAGACTTTCCCCCATTGAACTGTTTTGGCATTTTTGTTGAAAATTAATTTGTTGTATATGTGAAGACTTATACCTGGACTCTGAACTCTATTCCATTGACCTATGTGACTGTCCTTGTGCCAGTACCACACTGTCTTGATTACTGTAGATTTGTGGTAAGTTTTCAAACTGAGACGTGTGAATCCTTCAACTTTGTTCCTCTTTTTGAAGAGTGTTTTGACTATTCTGGCTCCCTTGAATTTCCCTATGTTTTAAATCTTAAATACAAGATTCCAAATAGTCAAAATTCCAAATAGTCAAATAAGATGACAGAATTGAAGTAACTCAAGTTCTATTTCTTCATCTTTTCAATCATGGTGCTACCACAATTTGTTTCAAATCTTTTGTTTAAACTCAGGAATATGTAGTAACAGAGGGGTTGGAGACACAAACTACCCCAAATAAGCTATAACTTTTCTGAATCTATTAGGAATTTACTCTCAAGATGAATGCAAGTATCTATGCCTGTTCTGTTGGGGGCCACCTATATGCCCCAAATCAACTTCCATGTAGAATACACTGTTTACTAAAACCCAAGTAACAAAATATTTTTTTGAGGGGAGCAGTTTTTTTTTATCACTAACGTTTAAAATTGCTGGAACATGGTGACAAATAAAAAGTAGACTAACTTTTAGTTGGTTTTACTATTGTTTTAAAGTTCTCTACTGACAGTACATCTCAAGATTGCCTATACACAGGGCAGACTGCTCCTACCAGCCCACCTTTGGGATGCCATCGAGGAGGAGCAAATCATTCTGATCCAGAGGGAGAGCCTCTCAGGAAGAGGGAACAGAAGTGTTAAACCCTTGCATCACTTGAGATTTTTAAGGAACCAAAAGAAGGCCATTATTGTAGCTAGTGCAAAGAAGTAGGGGGTGAGCAGTAGGACATGAGGTTGGAGAGACAGGCAGCCAGGGCAAGTAGTGCCTCATAGCTAGGGCCACCATATGATCTATGATCCAAACTGTGGCACTTCTGAGAGTGAAAGAGGCCACCAGATTTAATGAGACTGTCCCAGGAGAATTAGGATGAATAGTCACCCTGCTTAAAGGATATGGCACAGAGTTGTATTTTAACTACCCATAGAGTTCAACCTAAAAGGACAACTGTGATGAAGGCTAAAAATTCTTAAATGTGAGTGAGCAATAATCTGACCCCACACCATTAGTAATTTATGAATTAGGGAGACTGAATAGTATATATATTGTAGTGGTTTAGAGGTGTCCTTATCAAACCTTAGCAAGCATAAGAATCACATGGAAGACTTTTCAGAACACACGGCTGGGTCCCACTCCCCAAAATTATAATTTGGTAGGGTCTGTATTTCTAACAAGCTCCCAGGTGATGCTGATACTGCTGGTCCATGGAGGACCAGACTGAGTAGCACTGGTTTAGACTTTAGAAAATAGACTCTAGAGTCATGTAGACTTGGTTTGAATTTCAGCTTTCTTGGTTATCAACTGGGTAGCCTTGGGCAAGTTAAATATTCTTTCCATAGCTCTTTCCTTCACCTGGTAAAATGGGGATTATAATAATCCCTGCCTTATGTAAGTGTTGTGAAGAGTAAATGAAATAAAGTATTTAGCATGTGTTGTTGTTATTATTATAATTATTATTACTATAGTTAGGAAGAAGAATAATCATGGTGGATAATACTCATTAGATAAAACAATGAACATGTTTCAGATATTGCATTCTAAATCAACTCTAGAAGTACCTAGATGCAACTACATACCCCAGAACAGTGTGTCTGAGAGTGCCTGGCACATAGCAAGCTCTTAATACTTGTTGATTGAATAAACAAATTTGTGAATTGGCTTAATAGTACTGTGTGGACTGAAAGAATTGATTCCCATTCTATTGTATCTCTTTTACTCTCAGAGGATACTTTACCTGCTGTTGTTCAACATAAACTAGAGCATAAGAAAATCCTGCTTCTCATCTGTAAACAATTTGATGTAATAAGCCAGTTAGGATAGATTTAAATGTGAAATTGATGAGACAGTTACATAGAGAGTTTCCTGGTGTTGGGTATACAACGAACTTTAGACTTAATATGTTACCTTCAAATAGAGGTAGAGCAGTTGCAGAATTATCTACTTTAAAAATTAGTTTTATTTAGGTTGCTGTACTGAATTATAGCTGTGTTAAACACAGAGTTAAAAAATGCTCCTTATTCATTATTATAGAAGAAATACTTTTAAAAAACCCCCTAATTTCTACAGGAAAAATAATAATACTGTGAAGAGAGGTCTGCAGAATGGGACCTACTAATATCAGATCTGAATAGTTTCTCTTTTGTCCAGTGGCTGTGTGACTCCCACATGGTAAGGTAGGTACTTGAGGGTGGTTAGGGAAGGGAGGAAGGAAGGGAACTAATATTTTTTGAATACATACTGTGGGCTAGGTACTTCACCGTGTGCCAGGAGATTTACATGTTCTAATTCAGTGCTCACAGCCATCATGTGAGATAGAGGTCATCACTCTCTTTTCATTTCTGAGGACTAAAGCTTTAAGGAGACAGAGGGAGAAATAGGTGGAACCGAGTTTTGAATCCAGGTGTCCCTACAAAGCCAACTCTTATTACTACCTTTGGAAAGGGCACTTCTATAGAGAGTCCCTCTCTGGTTTTCCAGCAGTGTGACAGAGTTGCTACATTGTCTTAGTTTCCTAGCTTTTACAGAAGACAATTTAGGTATTGAAGAGAGCCTAGTGTGGTAACTGAATATGATTTTTCTTGCTGAGCCTTTATGTTTATCCAGAGCTAATCTAATTTATTCCATAATTTTCTCCTCTGTGCAGCATCTTACTTCATAATTTCCAGTGCTGGAATTTGAAGCATCAATAGTTGAAGTTCAGAATTAAAGAGGACACTTAAAATGTTTTAATTCCTAATTATTACTATATTTTAGCATCCTAAGCAATCTAGAACCACAAAACTGTTAAGAAAAATAATTATTTTTGGCTTAATAATATAGCCATATATTAGTAGGCCAAAGCATAAATAAGGCAATGAGAAGTTCCTGTTTGATATAACACTTTTGGGAGATAGTGACCATTTGGAGGTGGTCATATTCTGATGAACAGTAAGAAACAGAACATTATGAGTGGACTGAGTGCTGGTCATGAGGTAAGACCTGCAGGTGGCATGCCTTTTGTTTGAATCCTGTCTTGTGATCCACCTTTGACATAGATGAGCCATTTTCCACGATGAGTCACTAACACTGCATCTTCTGTCAGTTACAGCTATCTGAAGAGGATGCATCTAACATCGGGAGGAAACATACCCAAGGGTTAGAGGGAGTTAAAATAGGTCCTTTTTTTTAACCTTCTAACCAACTTAGGTGTCATTGTAATGCCTGTATAAACCCATGTTTTTTCTCATGTTCTCAAATAAAGTTGAGAAAGTTCACAAAAGTGCTTTACTGGCAACATGATCAGGGTCTAAGTGTCATTGCTAGTAACTATCTTTAGAATTAGATTCAGGGGATGGGTAAATATTCCTCTAGCTTAATAGCATCTCCTTTTCTCCAAACTAGGTGACAGGATCAAGAAGAATAGATAGAGGTAGTAAATAACCATTAAACAACTTTATTTATTTATTCTACCCACGACTTTTGGATTAGCCAAAGGCAAGGATGTCTTTGGCCTGGCCAAACTTAGTTGACCTTATTACCTTCCTGTAAACTAGGCAGAATCTGGGGCAAGTGATGCCTATAAATACTATGAGATATCTTGATTATTGAGCATCTTGAGTCTTAATTTTAAATCTGGGATGACTCACACTTCCTCTGTGGTGAATGAGTCAGTCACCAATAAGTATACAGGAGATCACGTGGCCTGTTGTGCTGGCGAAGGAAGAAATATATAAATAAATACATTCTTTTGTTCAATCAATATTTATTAAATACCTATCAAGTCCTACATGCTGAGTAGTAGTTAATAAGACAAATGTGGTCCCTGCCCTCATGGAACTTACAGTAAAGTGAAGGAGACACAGCACACAATTACAACAGTATGTGATGAGTGATACACTAGAAGTTGGGTGTTTTACAAGCATAGCTGGGACCTTTATCTACTTTAGGATAAAGATATCCCTAAGAAAGTAACATTTGGATTGGGGACAGGCAGTGAGAACAGCATGTTCCAACTGAAAGTAGGGTGAGTTCTCAGGACTGAAAGATGCTCAGTGTGACTGGAAGGGGAAGTGAAACCTCAGCAGTGGAGAAGTAGGCATAGGCTAGATAGTAAGAGTCTTTTAAATTAGGGTGTTTAGACTTGATTATAAGGATAATAAGAAATTACTGATGGGGTTTTAAGCTGGGGTGTCCTGATCAGACTTGTGTTTTATGAGGATCATTTCAAGAAGGATTGCTCCGAGCTCTGTGTGGAGGGTAAATGGATTGGATAGGAGTAAGATTAGTGGCAAGGCGACCGTTTCAGAAAAATTTGTGCAAGATAATGATAGAGTAACAGTGGAGATGGAGATAAGTGGATATTAAAGTGATATTGAGGAGGCAGATTGACAGGATTTGGTCATCTATTGGATGAAACAGAAGAGTCAAAGAGATCCTTGGATTAATGATTTGGGCTACAGGTAGACGCTGAAGACAAGAAACATAGGGGAAAAGATGGGATAGAGGGAGAGATAGGGAAGGAGATGAGTTCATTTTTGAACATGATGCATGGGAGAGCTTATGAGATACCAAGTAGGCTGTTGTTCATTAGGCAGTTAGATGAGTGGGTCCAAGGAGCAGCAGATTTGGACTGGAGATAAAAACATGAGGGTGACCAGTACATGGATGCTAATTGAAGCTCTGCAAGTCACCGCAGCTACCCAAAATGCCTAGAGTGAGAAAAACAGAAGGCCTATGACTGAGCCCTCAGAGAAACATTGACATTTAAAGGATCTTTTTCAAAGTAATGATTTAAAGATAATATTAGATGTAAACATCTTTAAAATGTTTTTAAGGAAGAGGAAGGCTTGTGAGCCTGAGGGTTTCCTATCTTTTTCAGAACTGATTTCCCATTTACTTCCACCTCAAGTGAAGTCATACAAATTCCAGATCAGTCTCTTCTGTTGTGGTTACATTGATTCTTGAACACAAACCATTTTAAAACATGCAGTGAAAAAATGGAGAATAAAGGAAAATCAAAGCATCAAATTATTCATGGCTAAACCTTTTTGAATTTAACGCATAATCAAAGCAACCATAAAAGCCAGTGGTGCCAGCATTTAATAATGGCCAAACAAAGACCTTGCATCCTTTACCTCTTTTTATCACTGACTTCCAATATCTTTCCATTTTTAAAATCCTTTAGAGATATGAATCTCTTTGTATTCGTGCTCCCATCTTGATCTCACAAGTGTGTGGCAGAAACCAAGAATAATGACTCCTAACTTGCTTTTTAACTGCTTGTAAAGGACCTTTGACTAAAGAGCAAAGCCACTCTTCTTTTTTATGTGGACGAACCTATGTCTACAAAACCTTGATTTTTGGTGTGATTGCAATGGAACTCTTCCTGCTTCTTAAACACATGGTGGACCTATTCCTTATCCTGACATATCATCCAACCCTGTTTCTGTTTTCCCCTCTGGGGAAGATAATGTGGTTTACATTCTTGTAGAAGTCTTGGACACCAAGAATGTTGAGGTCGGCCCAACTGGGGAAGTGAAGGAAAGAATGTCAGCTAACCCAGCAGTGAAACCTCAGGAGTGTGCTCCGTAAAGGCCATTTTTCTCCCTGTTTTTCTTTTTTCCCTTTTGTATATTAACCACAAATAACCCACAGCCTTTAAATCAGCTTCACAAGAAGCCACCAACAAATGTTTAAAGCATCTCAACAAGGTTTCCAAGAAAGTCCTGCATAAAGTTGTGTTTGTATGATGACCAATGTATCAGCTTTCTTTTTTTATCCACTGTCTTTTGTTTATGCAAAAGTTACTAAAATCTCAAATTTTGAGAAATAAAGAAATGGAGCAGAAGGAATGGTTGTATTTCTCTAAGGTAACTTATTTTAAATGAAATAAATGAAGGCTTAGTCAGACAGGGAAAGGTCAAGGAATGAGAGACTTACATGCTCTCCAAAGTAATTGGACATTAGTGTGTCTTATGAGCAACTCTCACTGGGTATAGAGAAATATCTTTCTTTTAAAAATTTAGAAAAAATTTCTAAAATGTCTTTGGATTTAAGTCCTTTTTTTTTTGAGAAGAAGGAAAGCAAAAGCCCAATGGCGTAGATTAACATTGAGGATGTTTTTCCCAGCAGATTTTAGTGGCTTTTTCTTTTTTTTGGTCAAAACCTGGGGATTTACTGAACATTATATTGATACTCTCATTTGGATTTGGGCAAAACACACAAACATACTCACATATGCAAAAGTCCTTTCTTTTCCTTTAGGAAATATTTTTAACACTATCCAGCAAAGATTGTGAATGACGTGTGAATAACCAGTATTGGATGGTCTGAGAAAGAATGATTCAGGGTTTTGAGTATTTTTATAGGGGAGTCTTTTCCTTACACACCTGGCCTTTCTTTTGAGGCGTATTTCCACGTACTATGTCACATGTTCTAGTAACATTCCTTTGTAATTCATGCCATAGAGATCTCCATGGGGTCATAGACTGTGCCTTGGTATATAACTTAGTGTGAAGATAGTCAAGTAATGGAATAGACAAAGGGAAAGCAAAGTAATTCACTTGAAATCCAGAGACCTTTACAATGCTGGAAAGTAAGTAAAAGCAGATGTTGTAAAGTTTAGAAAATCAAGACATTATTTTCCTGTTTCCATTGAATTTTTTCTAAACACATTATAAATAAGCTTTGAAGTAATACAAAGTCCTCTGTTTGTTTTGCTGATAGCATCTTTTGTAGAAAACTTTATCAATGCTTGTTTAAGTTATAGACTAAATGATATCTCAGTTGGTGAAAGAACTGACTGTATCTGCTGGCAAATACAATGCTGCAGTGCTGAAAGTACTCACAATGTCTGAGGCACTTAAATATCTATTTGGTTAGATCTTGGGGTTTAATGTTAAACAGTTCAAATATTTTATGGTATAGCAATGCAAACACAGAACCCCAATATTTCAATATTCACAAACTTTACATTTAATTTTATATTTTATGGAGACTTTCGCTCAGCAATAGAGAGAACCTGCTTTATTAATCTTTGGAATTATTCTGAAGAAGGTGGCCTAGGAGTTTGAAAATAAGGCTATCTATGCTGCGTTCTTCTCTCCTCCCCATTCTCTAATTCAGACTCATATTAAACTTTTAAAAGTCTTACAATGTGGTCTCTAGATATGAAGGCTATTTCAAATGAACTGTCATTGTTTATATTTGCTTCTAAAACTTAATATCTAAAAGAGCCCAGAGGAGAGTTCGTTGCCAGAGCAAGGAGTTTGCTAGCTCAGGGAGGCTCCAGGACAGGTGCCCATCCTCACACGCTCCCGCTGGCCCTCATCATTTGGAGTCACTGAATGTCTTCCAGCTGTTAGAGAATGTCCCAGGCTCAAAACGGCATCCCTGCTGAGGATAGTTTCAGGGTCTAAGCCAATTCTGGAAATGACTGGCTGCTAAAATATGGAACGAGGGAAATCAGTTCATATCACGACATGAACCATCATCTGTCTGTTATTACATTCATTCAGCTGTGTCACATATGACTCAATAATCAAATTACCACCCTATATATCTTAAATCTGTATGTTCAGTTGACCGTCATGTGGTCATAGGAAAACAAAGATAATCTAGGCTGTCTTCTCCTTATTTTGTTTCTTTTAAATGTGTCTTCTTTATAAGTAAAATGCTTGTAGAATTTTGAAAATTGTATAATATAGAAAGCTAAAGTCCCCAGTGGCAGCCTCCCTGCCTCCCATTCACTTGATATGTATTGTTAACAATTTGGTGTGTATCAATTACTTCTGAATAATTAACAGTATTGTTAATACTGTACTAATACAATTATGGCCTTTAAAAATTAACTGAAGTGAAAAATTAGCTGGATCTACCAATAAAAAATTTCAAAGGTAGATAAAATTTAAGTGGGGAAAATAAAGCAATCTATTTTTTTGTTATTTATGCTTCAACTTCTTTCAAAGAGCATTTGAATCAGCTTATAATAAAAAGTGGTGCAAAGGAAAATATGGCTAAGAACCCATTCAAAAAGTGTAAATGAGAGAAAGAAGGGAGAAATATTCAGAGAAGAGGGGAAATGTTAAGTCAAGAGGTGCTACTGGTGGTAAGCTACACCATTTGATATAAAACATTGCACAGAGTTTCAAAGTGCTTTTTGCAATTCTTATTGGGATGCAAAAGGAAACCAGTTCCTTCAAGAAGAATTTGCATAGGAAACCTTCAGCTATAGTCAAAATATGACCTTCACAGGGTCCACATAATTAATAGCACTGCTTTCAGGCAGGGACAGTGCCTCACACAACTTTGTATTTCCAAGACCTGGTGCCATGTGGTCCAACAGCAGGCCCTAAACACATTTGGTAGAACAATAAATGAAGGAAGCAGTGAATGAGGCAGTGGGAGAGTGACCGGTGTCCTTGTTAGCAGTTTATTTCTAATGCATGTGTTCCACCTGTGATTGTTTCTCATTATTGCCTCATCACCCATCAAATTCAAGAGCGTAATGTTCAGTATGTTCATGTTTTTAACAAATATTATTTAATGGCACAGTTTTAGGTGCCATAAATGCTAAGGTGTGTAAGATAGTTTATGCCCTCACAGGGCTTATAATCTCTTGGGGCAGATAGATAAGTGAAAAACCAGTTACACTGTGGAGAGACAAATAGACAAGGTCAGGGTGCTATGAGGGCCCAGAGAAGGAGTAGCTAACACAGACTAGGGAAATGGGAGTCACAGTCCTTTACAGTCAAAGCAGCTCTGCATGGTGTGTACAGAGAGACACAGTTGAGGTGTGTAGCTTTCTTGTGGTCTGGCCTAAAACAGGAATGACACTTGGGCTCTTGAAGAGAGAGTGATTGACATGTACAATCCTCTTGACTATCATCTATTTCAGGCAGGATTTGACAGTAGCAGAATGGATAAAGTTCTTTTAATTCTTGAAAATGGAGGTGACTAGCAAGTATCTGAGGAAGAGGTACCCTTAGCTGTAGACTGAAGAAAAGATCCACAGTAAGCATTAGATAGCGGGTATTATTGTGAAATCTGAGGTGTCAATCAGATCCCAGCAAGAAATGGCACACTGAGAAGGTATAATTGGAGAGAGATTAATGGAAGAACTGTTGATAAGGTTAGGCAGATTTAAGGAACCGACAAGGGAGAGCGCAGCACCCAGGGACTGGCGACAATGGGAAACGGTACCAGCCCTGCCATAGCTGAACAGGAGGCGAGGGCTGCCTCCTAGGAGCTGTGGCCTTAAGGAGAGGGAGACAGTTCTGCCATGGCTGGAAAGGAGGGAGATAGGGAAATAAATACTCAACCCTTCTCTCCTCCTGCCTTTGAATTCTTGTATGTACCTCCCATTGGTCAAACCCAACTGGAAGCCAGAAGTCAAAAGGGAGTACAGTTGACAAATGCCTTAGAAATCAGCCTCCTGGGAAGAGAGCCAGGTTGAAAGAAGGATGGATCTGGAGGGGCAAATGAAGGGTATCTAGTGTAATTGAGGATCCTGATTTCTAGCTCCATCAATGGAGAGCTGTCCTGTTTTCAATAATGGATATAAGTTGTATGTTATGAAATATAGAAAACAGCAGTTTCAACCCCAGAAAAGAGTACCAAGTCACTAGAAACAAGCTACTTTGTTGTAGGAAAACATAGTTTTTCCTGTTACCACATTTGAGGTGTTTTGTTGTTGGCAATGCTACAGAAAGGGTTAAAGATTTATCCATTTGTATTAAGTTGTGTGTATGGAGAAATAGTTCTTTCTCCCTTCCTTATTTTCTAAAGTAAGATGCTACCTGACCAATTTGGACAGAGATGAACATCATTTCTGGGGAGATAAACAGACTGGGTCCAGAGATGTTTTTGAAGGGCTGGATTTCTGAGCCTCTTTCTAGAGCTTTTAGAGATTTTGTATCTTGGATGCATGGAGGAGTTTTTATTTTTATTTATTTTTTGATGTGGAAGAAAGTCAGGAGGTGATTTGGACACTACGGATGTGTTCCAAGAGTACAGAAGTCTGGAAAAATGATTAAGTTCCATGGTCAACCAGGAAGCAATGGGATCCCAGGAGGCCACCCTGGATTATGCCCAAATAAGACAGGTTAGCATTTTATCCTGAACTGACGCCAGAGGCCATGGCGGCGGAGCATTTAACTTGGATGCTAGAAGAGGCTGCTGGCTTCAGGAATGATGCTAGGAAAGAGCCTGCGTAGGAGGGCAGGGCTGTATTGGATGAACCTGGGGAACAAGCTCAAGGGTAACACCTTGTCCCAGGACTAATGTGTCACATAAGTGTATGTGATTTTTATGATTGTTATTATCTTTAGTACTTAAAGATGATATATCTGATGGTGACTGTGTTGTCTACACATGTGTGTGGCTGGAAGGGCTACTTTATAAGCAGTGGTCCTTTTAAACCTGCTAGTCAGTTTCCTGATTTCTTGTTTCAAGTGATACTTCCAGAAACTTCTTCTCATGACTCTTTCTTTTTGGTTTGTAGTCAACCAGAAGCCCTACCTCAAATAAGACCCTGCTTATCCCCTACTTCTGCCTGAGGGTGGGAGGCTTCTGACAGTGATGCAATTTCCCAAAATTTGCTAATTTGAAGCTGCCTTCAGGACAGCCTGAGAATATGTGGAAATCAGACCGTGGGTGCCTGGATGAAGAATGCTGTCAAAATTTGGGGTTGATCTGAGAAAAATATAGTGAGAGTGAAAATACTGTCTTTCACAGACTTCAACATTTCCCCAAACACTACAACATCTGTGAAATCAGGGTGTGTTTTACAATTGCTGAGGCTTTACAAATAATTAGCAGAATTTTTCTTCCTTAGTGGCACATAAAAGCAACGCTGCATGTGCTGATTGATGGATCGTAGAGACTTAAAAAACTGAACGTTGGGGCTGGACCCATGGCGTAGTGGTGAAGTTTGGCACGCTCCACTTTGATGAACTTATACCACGAACTTACACCACTCCTCAGCCATGCTGTGGTGGCATCCCACATACAAAATAGAGGAAGATTGGCACAGATGTCAGCTCAGGGACAATCTTCCTCAAGCAAGAAAAAAACGAGGAAGATTGGCAGCAGATGTTGGCTCAGGGTGAATCTTCCTCAGCAAAAAAAAAAAAAAAAAAACCCCACCAAAAAAATCCCCCTGAACCTTGAAAGCACTTTTGTAAATATGATTTGGGTATCCTTCTATCTTGAGTGACCAGAGTGTATCTCTGGAACTAGAGTATAACCCAAGAAAGCTGAAACCTTTTAATTACTAGTTAAGGTAGTAATAATTTTGTAATGATCACCAAAAATACTGTGTTAAGAAACATTGTGAAGCTGCATTCTGGCTTTTGCCTTGTTCCATTTATAAGGTCCTTAATGGGTAGAGGAATAGAAAATGGTTACATGTGAGCGAGGAATTTATCTTCTTTCCTATACAGTAATTGGAAAGGAATTGTCTACATGGAGTTTATATAAAAAAGAGAATGGGAAATTTATAACTTGTAACTGTTTATCTAACATTGCCCAGGTCTCTGAAAAATAGTATCTGATGGACATAAGTTGTCTGGTAATGACACTGATGTATTGTATTCTGCAGTAGAATTAATTTAGCATGTTTTTTCATTTTCATCAATACCATGTAAACATCTTTGCTTTTATTATATCTTGCCAAGAAACCTCTGAATTAGCTTTCCGGGGGATTTATGCCCTTGAAGATCTATTGGATGTTTTATAAATGGGTAATCACTTTGGAATGTGGCTTAATATGAGCACAAATGGGCAGATATCCTAGTTTCTTTCTCCTTTTCCTTTTGTATGGTCACTGTACTTTAGCTTGTCTTGCAAAATTATTTGAAAATTCTCCTTTCAAAGAAACTCTTGATATTTCTGAGACTTGTGTGAAGAGGCCTTCCCCTGGAAAAACTGATGTGACAGCTTGTCCAGTGAGGAAGGCAGCCCAGGATTAAGAGGAGGTGAACCTGACAAGGGCGGCTTGCTTCTCACCTCTCCACCCTATCTTCACTGACAAGCACCATTTCACCCAAAGCCCTGCTTGGTTCCGGTGTATGTGGTGATTCCACAAGTATCTTAATCATTTCCAGGCTTGCTTATAAATTGTTTTAGAATAAACAGTCTCTCTTTGTACCTCATTATGCACTGCACAGGGACATGGTGTGCAGTTCTGGTCGGCAACCCTCAACGAAGACATGATTAAAGTGAGAGCGTCCAGGGAAAGTTAACTAACATGGGTAAAAGAATAGGCTTCTATATCATTTAGTTAGCTTAAATTGGTGAATTTATTCATTAAATTTTTTTTCTGAGTGTAGCATAAAAAGAGGAGGGCTCTATTTACGAAGGAAGAAGACTGAGAAAGGGGATATGATTAAAATCTATAAAATTATGAAAACTGTGCTCTCTTATTTATTGAATCCTAGTATACTAGAACTCAGCACTCTCAGAAGCTTAAAAGAGGTCTACAATGAGTAGAAATTTGTGGAATGCATTATGGCGGGATGTGGTGCAGATTGAAAATATAAATAGGTTTATCAAAAGTTTAGATAAGCTCATGAATAACAGATTGGGGAAACAATGACACTTTGGGGTATGTCAGCAACACTTGAAGGAGATCAGACATACTTTTGCATCAGATGTCCCTTGGTACCCATGAAAGAAGGAATACCATGGTGAATGGGCCATGGGTAGGATGGTATATTAGAGTCTGATCAGGCAGGTAAGACAACTGCCAAAACGTGGAAAACACTGGACACATTGAATTACCTAGGTTCCAAAGACATGTAAATAAAATAACTGTGTGTGAATTCTAGGGCATTGGTGGTGGAAAGCCTCTGTGAAATGGTACCTACTACACTAGGAGCATCTGATCTTTGTTATCAGAGGAGCATAAAATAACGTGCCTGTGTTGGACACAGGCAGAATTAGGGATCATGTAACCTTCTGTTTCATAGACCACCATGTTGTTTGTGTCAGCCTTTTTTGTGCAGAGAACCAAAGTTTTGTCTGCAATTAATGTGTGATAAATGAGACCCAGCCATATATATAAAAAAAGAAATAAAAGTTTCCTTTAAGCTATATCCTTTAAAAATGTTCCTGGAAAAGGGCCTCTATTCTTTTATTTGAAACAAAACTGGAAATGTGGTAGAAATATTTTTGTAGTAATTTTTTTTTACAAATAAATTTTATTGGCATTCTTTGTTGTCTCTCCCAGTATGAATTAGTTCCTTACATGATTTACTTCTGTTTTCAACGAAGAAGGCTGAAACTAATTTAAATTAAAATAGCCTGCAGTTCTATTAGGATGCATGTGGTACTGTTTCTCACCTTCTATCTTCACGGATGATACTAATATATTTTTTCTTTCACCAATTTGCTGGCATATTTTAAAAAGACATCTCCATATGTGTTCATAAGCACATATTTGTACACACATGAGGGACAGAGGCATATAAAAATTATGAGGGCATAATCTCTTATTGCCATGGATCCTCTATAATGCATCACACCAAGTTATGCTTTCAGCACTTTATCTTATGAGAGGGTGGATGGTGGGTGCTCTTGAAAACCATATCTCTGAATCTGAAAAAGGATCAATTAATATGATCATACATTTAAGTATCATAAATAGTAATATCAGAAGTACCTAAGGTGTTTTTTGTTTTTTCAAGAATACTTGAATTGCTTTATTTAGCTCCTAATGTTTTGGGAATCTCAAGGATTATGAGAAAATATAAGATTGTTCTTACAGATTTTTTTCTGTCATATTGTTTCTTTATGGCCTTCTTATGTCTTTTACGTGGGATATAGGTATATTAGGTGTTAATAAGAAGTCAATGCCTGTACAATAGATTCTTCAACTGAGGACCACCTTTTGTAACTAAACAGGCAAATAGATTACACTGAATGTTAGCATCTGGAAGCATTTTTCCAGGCAAGTGACTAAAATGGGTTTAAATCAACACAATTAAATCACATCTAAAATTTATACTAAATGATTTCAGTATAGCTATGTAATACAATTATACAGGAGGTATTAATATCAAAGAATGCAACCAAAACTGAGATAGCAAAAGATATATCCCTCTTTCTATTATTCATTTGATGAAAATCTACTGCAAGTAAAATCATCAGACCTTAATTGTTATAGAGCTTTTAGAGTGTAAGAAGCACTGTATTACACATTATTTCTTTGACCCACAAAAGAACTCTGTGTGAATTATCACTCCCACTTTATAGACAAGGAGACTGGTCTCAGAGAAAGCACTTTAATCAACATCACAAAAAAAATCTAATCAGCCTCCCTTTCCTCAGGCTTCTCTCCTGTATTCCATTTACCACACGGCTGCCAGTGTGACCTTTCCCCTGCTTAAAATCCTTTGTAGACTCTCCATTGCGTATGTGTTCATGTCCACAATGTGGTGACTTATGAGTCCTTTACCCTCTTGTCCCTGCCCATGTTCAAATCCAGAGGTTGGCTGACTTTTTCTATAAGGCACCAGATAGCAAATATTTTAGACTTCGTGGGCCATACATCTCTGCCAGAGCTACGCAGCTGTAGTTGTAGCATGACAGCCGTCGTAGATAATATGTAAACAAATGAGTATGACTGTGTTCCAATAGACATTATTTACAAAAACAGATGAGAGGCCAGATTTGGCCTGCAGGCCAGTTTGCCAACCCTTGGTCGTAAAATACAATCCTTTAGAATATGGGAAGAAAATATCAGAAGTTCTATTTATATTTTGTTTTTAATCCCATTCTTTTGAATTTTAATTTTTTTGTGTATTTTATAATATACATAATATATTCATTAAAAATCTACATGTATTTACAGCACATGCTTAATTTTATTTTTTACTGATAAGATTTGTATTTGATAAAGTCGAGAGACTAAATCTCTGCTCCACCAACCCACACCCAAGCTGCCAGCAATTCTCTGGACATACCAAACTATTTTCTGCCTCTGTACCTTTATTCATGTTGTCTTTTCATGTTTTTAGCACTTTTTGTGCTTGTTATTCCTTCTTGCATCTCAGACTTTCCATCTGGGATCCCATTCCTTCTGCTTGAAGTATGTCTTTTTGAAATTCCTTTAGTTAGGGTCTGCTAGAAGAAAAATCTCTTGTTTTGCCTGAAAACATCTTTATGATAAAGATACTTTTGCTGGGTATAGAATTCTAGGCTGGTGTTTTTCTCTCAGCACACTGAAGATGTAATTCCACTGTCTTTTGACTTTCACTGTTATTTTTGTAAAATCAGCTCTCGAACTGTTGCTCCCTTGGAGGTATAGTCACACACCGCATGATGATGTTTTGGTCAGTGACGGACCACATATACAATGATGGTCCCATAAAATTAGTACCATTTAGCTTAGGTGGCTAGTAGACTATACCATTTAGGTTTGTGCAAGAACACTCTATGATGTTCACGCAAGATGAAACACCTAATGACATCCTCTTGCTAAGCAGCGTGTGACTATAATCTGTCCTTTTTTCTCTGGCTGCTTTCACTTTGTCTTTTGGTATATTGCAGTTTTACTATGATGCTTCTTCATTTTATTTGCATGCTCAAGATTCATTATGATTCATGAATTTGTATTGGTGTCTTTTATCAGTTCTAAAAAGTTGTTAATCATTAGTTATTCATATTTTGTCCCCGCTCCTATCTCATTATTTTTTCTCTTCTCCTTCTGGAACTCCAGTTAAATGTATATCAGCCCTCATTCCTTTGCTCATGTATCCTAACCTCTCTTTCAATATTTCCAAATTTTTTCCACTATGCTGCATTCTGAATAATTTCTTCTGCCCTGTTTTCTAGTGTATTAGTTTTTCCCACATCTATGTCTAGATGGCTGTTGAATCCATTCATTGAGGTTCTTTTTTAACCTTTTTATTTGGAAATAACTTGAAACATTTAAAACATATAAATTGCAAAAATAAAAACAGTTAAAATAGCACCTATAAATCCTTTGCCCAGATATGCCTATTATCAAGATTGTAGTTCATTGCTTTATCTTTTGTGCTCTGTCTCTGTCTCTCCATGTATAATTTTATGTATTATATAAAGAATATGTAATAATTTATATGTAGATATTCATATATACATATATGTATGTATGTGTATAACATTTTTTTCTGAAGCATTTGTGTTTTAGTTTATTTAGTTTAGTTTATTAGCATCTGAGTGTTTTAGTTTATTTCTGAAGAATGAGGATATTTTCATGTAACTACAGTAAAGTTATCAATTTCAAAAATTTTTACATGGTAAATTTAAATTTAACAGTTAGGAAGTATTGGTACAATTCTTTTATCTAATCTACTGCTATATTCCATTTTTTCAGTTGACTCAATACTGTCCTTTTATAGCACTTCCCCCCCCCCAGTACAGTGTCCAGTCTAGAGTCAGGTATTGCATTCAGTTATCATGTCTCTTAAGCCTTTTTAAATCTGGAACATTTCCTTAGCCTTTCTTTGTCTTTGACATTTACGTTTTGGGAGACCATAGCTCCCATGCTCACCTTTTAAAAATAGAGTATTCATGATTTGGGGTTCCCTCATAATGTTCCCTCATGATTAGGTTCAGGTTATGCATTCTTGGCAAAAATACTGTGTCAGGACCATCCCCAGGGCCTAGTATTGTGCTTGGCATGTAATCAGTGATATTGTATCTTTCGCAAGGTATCACATCTGGAGATGGTGATATTAATTTTGGTCAATCAGTCAATTTCTCCAATGTATAATTACTTTTTCCCCCTCTCTTGCAACTAATAAACAGTTTATGTGATAACACTTTAAGATCATAAAAATATCCTGCTCCTGAAGGGGAAATGGGGAGTTGCTGTTCAATAGGTATGAAGTTTCAGTTATGCAAGAAAAATAAGTTCTAGAAATCTGCTATACAACGTTGTGTCTGTAGTTAACAATACTGTATTGTACACTTAAAGACCTGTTAAGAGGGTAGATCTCATGTTGTGTTCTTACCATAATTAAAAACAAAATAAATCCTATGTCAGTAGAAGATAATGAAATCAAGTAAATAAATTAGCTGTGCATGCAAAAACAAACAAATAAAAACAGCAAACCCAAATATCTTGTTCCTTATAAACATCTTGCCCTAGATTTAGCATCCACTGATGATTCTTGCCTGAGCTGACCTTTACAATTGTTGCAAAAATCATCCATTTTAAATTAATTTTATTTTTCAATACTGAAAGTTCAATTCTTTTTAAATTTGTGGGCACATTTTGATATTTTCCTTTTCCTTTCAAGTTTTATCCTTCTTTTCTTTATTTCTTTAAATGTAGTAAGAATAACTATTTTATAATATATGTCCAATGATTCAACACCTGAAGTCTTTGAAGATCTGTTTCTGCGTTTTACTATTTCTGTTAATTCTTGCTCATGGTACTTTTTTTAAGTGATGTGAATTTGGTCTTCAGATTTACTCAAAGGCCATCTTATGGCCTTAGGACTTTCCACCCAATCTGCTCAGCAATAAACAAATTTCCTTAGTCCCCTGGGGTTAGGGATGGGATAGGGTGAGTTTTGTTCCAGTTCACCCTTTCCCCGAGGAAACAGTTTAATGTAGGAATCTCCCTACCTTGCAGGGCCTGAACTTTGATTTTGGTTTCCCGTCACCCTGAGAAATCTACAAATAAGAACTCAGTTACCTAACGGACAAATGTCCTGGAACAGAAGAGGCTCCAGAGCCCTGCTCACCTCTCTGAGCTCCTGCTTCACTTAGATTTTAGCCTGATTATTCCATAGTTTCTCATCAGATTTTTAGTGGCTTTAATATGTTTTTATACATTGTCTAGTATTGTTATTTTCAGCGGGAAGACTGGTTTGAATAACTTAGCCTGCCATAATCCCCCCGTGCTATAATCTCTACCTTGAATGTTTTTTGCCACCTGTTCTGCCTCTCAAACCTCTCCTTAGCTTTCAAATCTCAGTTCAAGTGTCATGTCCTCCATAAAGACTTTCTGAACAAATCCCTCCCCCAAGGTACAATATATTATTCTCTTACTCCAGTTTGTCCCAGCATATATATTGTTTTATTATGTGGTTTGTTTGTTTTGCCTTCCTGTCTGTCTCTCCCAAATAGACTGTAAGTTCTTTGAGAGCAGATATTATATCTTATACATTTTTGTATCCCCAGGGCCTAGTATTGTGCCTGGCATGTAATAGGCCCTTAAAGATGTCAAATGAGTGAAAGAAAGCATGTCCAACTTCCCGAAGGACTGTGCTCTTTGAGAACTGGTGTCTTATTTGTCTTTGTGTCCTCACAGTTTAGCACAGTCTCTGTCACCTAGTAGGTATCTAATAACTATTTGTTGACAGAACATTTTTGTCAACCTGGAGTTGAGCTAGACTAAGGCACAGAATGAATAGTGCAGGATACAGGCCAGGGGACACAAGTAGGTTAATTCATAGAATGGGGTGTTGGTGGTGGTGGTAGCAATGGTGGTAGAATACAGTGAGTCCTGAAGTAATACAGTCTGGTTTGTCTAGCCAAACAGAAGCAAATTTGGAATGTTTGGGAATTTGTAATTCACAGTTGTTCAGAGATCCAGGCTAGGGAGGAGGATCCAGATAGAAGGCATGGTTGAACCAACTCCAGAACTAGAAATGGTACATGGTGACACTCAGTGGCACAAGTGGAGGTGGTTTTAGGAAAGGTCTTCTTTGGCTTGCATTTTGGTCTTAAGTGTGATTGTCGTGTGGGACTGTTGTGTGTTTTGAGTAACACATGGGCTACTTCTTAGGGCAAGGCAAACTTCTTTGAGGTTAGCTGTTACATCGAGGGCTAAATTTCCTGGAGAGGGTTTTTACTTCTACTAGGCTTGCTTTTAAGAGTTTAGAATTTGGCTCCTTCTAGCCCGATTCACCTGACTTCCCCTTTCCAGTAAGTCCCAGTCAAGCTGAAGTGTCCACAAGTCCACAGTAATTGTTGCTCCTGTCCCTCCCTCTACAACGTGTTCCCCAATTTGTACTTTTGCTGTAGTGTTTTCCCATTCTGGTATGCCTTTCTCTGTGTCTACTCAGGGTTAGGCCCAACTAAATTCCACCTCTGCTAAGATACTATCTCTATTACCCCAGCCCGTTGACCAAACTCCTATAGCTTACTAAACACTCAACATTCTGCATTTAATTATATTCAATTTTGTCCTGCTTCTTAATTATTTCCCAAGAGTCACTCCTCTTTCCCAGTCTTGATTGTTGGCTCCTTAAAGACCATTGTATTCACCCTGGTGGGCCATTGATCTAGTTGTGGTACTGGTTATGCACTCAAGAAATACTTGTCGACCTGTTGAGTACAGACACAGAGCATCGCCACACCTCTCAAACCATCCTGTCCCATATATGAAAAAAACTCAGAGTATTCTGGGAGTTGGATTGAATAGAGGGTCCTTTCTGTATTGTTTTATAATCTTTGTTCTACAAATGTATGAGAGGAAATCACGTGGTTTGCCCAGCTTCAGGCATTTAGAAATTTACATCTGGGAGTGACACAGCCAGAATTACAATCTAAGCATGATGACTGCAGTTTAAGATTTACTCTTCTCATGACTATTCTGTAAGAACACAGGCGTAGCACCATTTTACCCATAGTAGGTAATGTACCATCGGGGTGTGGTGGTGCTTTCCTTTCCTGACTTCCAGCGCCTATAGAATTTGGTTTAAACCAGCACGTTGGTGAAAGTTATACCAACTGGATTTGTTTAATCCATATGTAGTTAAAATTGAAGAATCACCAAAACAAAGTATTTCATTACTTCTGTTTTGTTTACAGGTTCTTTTCAGTGTTTTATTTAGACTGTCACAGCTACTCGTACATAGCAAAACCTATCAGTGGATTATTGTACATGGGCTTCTGCAGGGGGGCCATGCTGTTCTGACCATTTTCCCAGGGAGAGAGAGCTCTGCCAGCCCTTACAATGCCCTGGTGCTTTAAGTCTCCTTTTGGAGGTGGCCTCCCCTTAGGCGGTCATTCTGAAGAGCCTTTCAAGAACCTGAAATGTTGCCATTGGAGCGTTTCCCAGAAGGAAATTGAACCACAATTTTTTTAAGTGTAGGGAACTCTCTAGCAGGGTTATGTCATGTGTCTAGACATATTCTGATGTGTTTTTCATTACGATAATGCGCAAACATGGGCTGCACCAAATGATAGGGTCAATTCGTTAAAACTGTTTCTTGTCCATTTCTCTCACAATGCATGAACTGTGAACTACCTGTGTGCAACATCTGCCTTCTTTGTTTCCTCTCCCTTCTAATCTCTTTGTACTTAATTTTTTCTTTCCCTATTTTTTGTGCCTCACTTTCTTCTAAGTAGAGTGGAAAAATAAGAGTGTATCAATTCTACTGTATTTCTCAGCTGATTAGAGAGAGCAAAAAAAAAATCATCCTGAGCTGACTAATAGAGAGCCAGGGAACTACAAATAAATCAGCAGTTGCATAAGGGAGGGAATGAAATTTAACTAAGGAAATTGGGATCTCTGCTGCCATGAAGAAAATAAATGAGACAATGTGGAATCATTATAAGAAGACTGGGTGGTCTACAAGAAAGAGGGCAGATTGTGCAAACTGACATTTGAGGAATCAGCCTGAATGTTGTTGCTTGGGACCAGTGCTGTTCGTTGGTGTCAAAGCAAAATGTGCTTTATTTGTGGAACACTCGAAGAGCCCTGGCAGACAAGGGAGGCTCTGAAATATAGGAGGGCTTAACCTTCTTGTCTCTGAGGTGTGCTTCCTCTTTAGAATGGAAAGTTCAGCTCTTACCATAAGAATCTCCCTGGAATCCCAGCTGGACTGCCCCTACTCCAGCAAGGGATGCGAGCATACTGCAGGGAGAGGGCTTTCACTTCCAACCACCTGCATTCACTTCCTTGTGCATACTGTGGGTCCAGGGATGGCCACTACCTGCTACCAGCTTCAGTTTACATGGAGAAGTAATGGCTCTATTGGGCAGAGCATCCCCTGGCTCAGGCTGCTCCCTGTGGTTTGGATTTCTGGAACCATTGTCTTAACCCATTGAACTTCCTGGCTTCTGGGCTGTCTCCTGCTTTTATCTCCAGGATCCCTTTGCTTCTCTTCACCTTGTCTAACTTGCTCAGTTCTACTCTCTGTTTTTATTTCTGACTACAAGTAACCATGTTTGCCTACATAGTTGTTGCCTGTTTTCTAAATGTTGGGGAACTTGGAGCCTCTATTCCAAGGTTGCATAGTAGTAGGCTGTGGGCCAAATCTGACCTGCAGTTGTGTTTTGTTTGCCACGTTTAGGGTTTATTTGCATTGTGTGCATGTGTGTGTTTTAATTGAATCAATTATTAGTATTTTAAAAATTGGAAGATTTCATGTTAAAATCTGAATTTCTGATGTTCCGTGAAAAATTGAAAGATTTGGCAGCCAATGCCTTGAATGGTGTGTCAGTTTCTCCCTTTCTCCATAGTTCCCACCATAACCTATTTTTCTCTCTCTCTTTTTTTTTAATATAGTAGAGTTAGGAGAAAAATGAAATATTTCTTTTACGCCAGTCCTTGTAAATGTTTTCCTAGAAAGATATCTTTCAATCTTGTTAGCTGCCTGATCCCCTTAAAAGCACTACTTAGATCTTGCTAGTGTGGAGCTTGCCAGGGATTGGCCCCAGGTTTGGATCCAGAACTGTTGCTTGGTGCTTCTCCAGTTTTGCCTATACCCACTCTGCCAATGCCCTCACCTGGCCATCCCAGACTAGCTAATGGCCATGGCTTGAGATGGCATTGTTGGAAGATGACACTTCAGTGCCAGATTCCATGTACACAGGACCCTGTTTATACTTGTCAACTCTATGAAGACTTCCACTACAGAAGATGTTGCTTGCAGGTGTGACTCTGTGGTCATTTTCTCCCACTGGTAAACACCAAAAAAATCTGTTCATCATGTTTTATTTTTTTTGATTGTTTGCTTGTTTTAGTTAATCTCTCCCAAATGGAATTATGACTATTTTTTAAAATACAATTCTACTTCATATAACTCCATCTATCATCTGGAGGCCCAGCCTAGAAACAATGTGCCTTGTCTCAGAGGGAGGGGAAGAATAATTTGAGTGATGGTATATCACAGTAACATATTGAAAGGTGCTATCACATAATAATTAACCACTCCATAATAGTGAAGGGTGCAGACTCTGGAGCCAGACTCTTCAGATTCATATTCTTACTCTGTCACTGTTTAGCTGAGTATAACCATGGACAAGTTACTTAACCTTCTGACTCAGTTTCTTTATCTGTAAAATGGTGACGATACCAGTATATAATTCATAGAGTTGTAAGGGTTAAAGCTGACATTTATAAAGAGCCTGCCATTTAGTAAATACTCTGTAAATGTTGGCTTTTACTTGTATTTGAATGTCTCCTATGTGGTAGGCTCCTGCGTTAGATACAAAGATAAAGAAGACATGATCCTTACCCCGAAGAAGCTCATGGTTTAGTATATGAGAAGATACTTAAATAATGGTAATATAGTATGAGCATAACCACAGATGCATTCAAGTTAGGATAGTGACCAGGGAGGAAGGGAACCTTATCTGGAGAGGTCATGGAAGACTTCATGAAGACATTTAACCTCTCCTGAGAGAAGAATTCTTGAGAGAAGAATTTGAGGGAGAGGGAAGGGGTGGCTACCAGTTCAGGTACCATTCACATGCATCTGATCCAAGAGTGCAAGGCCAAGCAAGGCTCTCAGGAGCAGACCAACAGCTGGTGCCAGTTTATATATTCCTCTGAGTGAAAAAGGACAGTCTCCCAGGCCAGCTGTCAGCTTCAGCAAAACTTGACCATAAATGTGACAGGCCCTCAAAAAATCTTGCTATGACCTTCAAACCCTAATGTCCCAAAATTCAATCAGTATTTCAGATATTGTTACAGTGCATATCAGAGCAGCATCTGTCTAGAGTAGATAATGCTCCTTCTTACCAGTGACAGAACAGAATCCATGTATCCTAAAACTAGAAGAGGCCTTAGGCATCATCTGGTCCAATCTCCTCATCTTACAGCTGAGAATATTAAAACTCATGGAGGAAAAGTAACTTTTATAAAATGATTGATTACCATACCTGACAGGCCTGGACCCCAAAGAAATATTGAGATTTTTATTATTATTTCATATTACTTCATGGAAGTGATATAAAACAAAGATTGCCACTGAAGGTCTACTTTAACAGTTGCATGCGTAGGTCAGATGAGTTGTTTCTTTACCAACTTACAGTCTACTGAAGGAGTGAGAATCACCCTAATGGTGATAGAGATATGAGGGCTTTGTTAGGTAGTATGGACTGTGGTTTTCATCATTAAATTTCTGGCATTTAATAAATATTTGCCATATTTGAATTGTATGAATATTTTAGTAAGTATGGAAAGTAATTTGCCATTGATATGCTTCATTCATTTTTCAGATTATTTAATAAAATTTTGAAAGTTTTGGATGAATAGATTGTAGTTCTACTGTGATTTGAGTCTGAGAAAGTTCTGGCTATAGGATCTCATGAACACATTCCAAATTCAAAATTGTGCAGGTATGATCGTTGCCGCTTGGGTAGAAAGCTGTTTATATGCCAAACATACAAATGCAAACCATTCCAGGCACTATAAGGTTTGGGCTGAAGGTTCATCTGTGCAACCTGTGTGGGTATCTGGGTTTTCGACGTTACTTTGTTAAGGTGTTAGTGTTCTAGATCTTGACATGCAAATGTCCTTAAAATGGAAAACGCACTCAAAATACTGAAGGAAGGATCCACTGACAAGATACAGCTGAAAATCCAGGAATAAAATATTTTACCAAAGTAAAGATTTTCCTTGTATGGAAACTCAAGTTAACATAACGAAATAAAATGTGACAACGATGTAATTCATCAGTAGAGAGAAAAAAGGAGAATAAGGTTGGGTTTACTTCCAATTGTACATAAATATTCACTGGCATCAGTCAATGTCGTAAGCCTTTTATTTTTAAAGTGTTGTTATATTTTATCTTATTGTTTCTAAATGTCTATTGATTTAACTGGGAGAATTTCACAAGATTTTCAGATCCAGTAACTTTGTGGCTGAGGATATGAAAAAGGAGCTAGAAAAATCAAAGGCAATTGCACAGTTCACTATGAAAATCCTCGTTTGTCCTTTTTGTAGCTGAACTTGCTAAAATTTTCCTAACTTAAATTTGTCATAAAATTGATTGGCCAGAGGGAAAAAATACTGTATAAAGTACAAGGAACTCAGGATCCACCTGGAATACTGCTTTAGGTTCCAACTGTCATTGTATCACAGATGAAAGCAAAACAAAATGGTTTCAAAAAAATGACTGGGGTGAGGAATGTCAAGACTGCGAAAGCTAAAAATACTTTCAGAGCCCATGACTAAAGAGAGGTTATTGTAGTCGTGTACACATATTTGAAAGTTTTAAATCCAAAGGGAAGAAAATGATACTGCATTACTTTAGATATAATGGTAAAAATTCAGAGGAGGAATTATGTTAAATCTCCAATAAAAAATAAGAAATTTATGAAATCTATCTAAAAACGACTTTGGCTTTCTCTTGAGACGTGGTTAAAAAAAAAATCCAACTCTCAGTGTGTGGAAATTTATTTAAATGCTTCCAGGGTGAGGAATGCGAAGATTTTGAAGTGTTTCTAGTCTTTACGGATCCAGGGTTAAAATCAGTACCACAGCTAGATAAAGATTTTAGGAAGTTTGTATGGTAGAAAGAAAAGCCTGAGGGTTTGGAAAGGTGTGATGGATATGGATGAACACTTGCCCCTGTATATAAAAATAAATTATCCTTCACTGTGGACTTGGCTACAGATTCCAAGTCTGTAGTTGGAGGTCAGTGCACAGCAGGGTGGCCAGAATGTGAGGAAGAAAACTGTGGCAGGCCCATTGTGTGTGGACCTGGTGGGAAGGGTGCGAGTCATTTCACAGGCGTGGAGAATGCGTAAGTTATGGAGATGTGTGTGTGTCATCTTATGGATGTACAGATTGATTATGTTATTTTGTAGAATTTATAATACTTGTGAAGTTTCATAGTGTCTTCACTTAGGTTGTTACCTAATCTTTTAAAGAACAGAGTGAGATAGGAATCTTTATCTCCAGTCTACAACTCTGGGTCATCATTCACATGTGTGGTGCCTTGATGGGGATGGTTGAAAGACTAGGCTCAGCTAGGACTGTCACCTGGAGAGCCTGCCCCATGCCTCTCCAGCAGAAAGGTGTCAAAGTAGTTGGATTTCCATATATTGCAGATCAGGTCTACCAGAAAGAATGTTTTGAAAGGGCCAGGTGGAAGCTTCAAGTCTTCTAAGTCATAAGAAATCCTAAGATGTCACTTCTGTGGCATTCTTTGGTCAAGCAAGCCACTAAAGCCAGCCCAGATTCAAGGAGAGGAAATGAGATTCCACCTTTCAATGGGAGAAATAGTGAAGAATTTGTGACTACATATAATCTACTTCAGGCTTCCTTCTGTATGGAGTATTTAGATTCCTACCAAATGCAAAATATAGTTATCTCCTTCCCAATTCCCCCAAACTTTCATCTCACTATGGTACTTTCTTGAAGACTAATTCTCATTATCTGTTATGGACTGAATGTTTGTGTTGCCCCCAGCATTCATATGTTGAAATCCTACCCCCCAATGTGATAGTATTAGGAAGTGGGGCCTTTGGGAGGTAATTAGGTCATGAGGGTGGAGACCTCTTGAATGGGATTAGTGTCCTTACAAGAAGAGACTCTGCTCTCTGCCATGTGATGACACAGCTAGAAGATGCAATGTGCAAACCAGGAAGTGGGCTGTCGCCAGAACCAAATCTACCAGCATCTTGGTCTTGGACTTCCTAGTCTCGAGAGCTGTGAGAAATAAGTGTTTGTTGTTTAAGCCACCTTGTCTATGGTAATTTGTTGTAACAGTCTGAACTAAGAAATTATCTAAATCAGAACCAGATGCTAATGAAGTTTCCTGGATGTGATTTCTCAGGTGTAGCATTCTCCAGCATAGTTCCTTTTGATCTGAAAGTCTGTGAATTAGAGACAAGTTTATCTGTCCCTCCCCCCAACTCCATATACCTAACATATGGTGGTGACAAAGGCATGAAATATCTATAATATACATTTCCGTTCACAAAAGGGTAAAACAGGAGGCACAAATCCATGGATAGCAATTCTGAATTCTAGCTGGGCAGGTATCACCAGTTCCTTGATTAGGGCCCAGTCCTTCTCCCTGGAAATGATTCTCTGTGGCTCTTGTCATTGCTGTCTGGCCTTTTGTTTTCCCACTGTCAGTCATTCTTCCTTTTCTTTTCTATTTTGCAAAGGAATAACCTTCCCAGTCTGATTCCTGCCAAGAGAAGTTTGGGAATCAATTTCCTCTTCCTTTTGGATTGTCTTTGCCTTTTAATCGAAGCTGATACAATTTCTTTAAAAAATTTGTGGACTTCCTATATTTCAAACTAAAATCCACTTAATTAGACAAAAGCCATATCCACATTTTATTCCAAAAACTTGCCCTTCTCAACCTTGAGCTGAATGTCTGGGTGTTGTGGCTTTAAAATTCTTAGAAGCTTATTATCTAGTTGAAAAGGTTTATGGAGGCACACCCTTAAGATTCTTGGAGGCTTGATTGTACAGCACAGAGGGTCTAAGATGCATACCTGTATGATACGTAGAGACTCTGCTAGGCACATCCTTAAATGTTTTGGAGACCTCACCAAAGGGTTTTGGAGCCACACTTGACATCCTTACTCTGAGGTCATGCTTTTCCTGTAGGGCTCTGGATTTGATCTTTGCCCTGAAGCCATTTCTAACTTGAGATTATTTTGCCAGGAGAGATTAAAGCTCAGGAACAGTTTTATTTAAACATAGGAGGTCCTAAATCTTTTTTTTTTCCTCCACATTCTTCTAAAAACTGAAAAATTATTTTTTTAGTTCATCTCTTAAATTACTGAAGGCCAAGTCTTGTCAAACTTTCTGCCACTATATAAGGGTCCCCCTTTCTCCAAACTTCATTAGCATTTTTCTCACTACCCTTCAAGTCCTTACCAACAGTCTCCCCAGACCCTTCAGCTGTCACTACTAGTTTCCTCGAGGATCTTCCAGCTTCTGCCCACCACCTCGTCCCAAAACCAATGTCACATGTTTTAGGTTTTTGTTATTGCAGAACTCTATTTCCAGGTATAAAAATCTGTTCCAGTTATCTCTTGATGCGTGACAAGCTATTTCAAAACTTAGGGCCTTAAAACCAAAACCTTTTTATTATATCCCAGGATTTTGTAGGTCAGGAATTTGGGCAGGGCTCGGTTGGGTGATTCTTTTGCTCCATGTGGCGTCACCTGAGGTCCTTTGGTGGTACTCAATTTGTAGATGAGCTGGTTTGAAAGATCCAAGATGGTGTTACTCACCTGTCTGATGACTTGGTGAGGATGGCTGGGAGGCTGGGCTCAGCTGGGACTGTCAATAAGAACTGTCTTATAATGACAGCTCAGGTCTCTCAGAGAGAATGTTCTCAGAGGACCAGATAGGAGTTGCAAGACTTATTATGACTTAGGCTTTCAAGTCCCAGAATGTTACTTCCACTGCATTCTATTGCTCAGGCAAGTCCCTAAAGCCAGCCCATATCAAGGGAGGGGATTAGATGTCACATACCAAAGAATTTGTGATCATCTTTAATCTACCACACTTATTTTTCTAAGGTGACCTTTTTTAAAAAAGGATCATTATCGATTCATGGATTTAAAAATATTTGATGTACTTCAGTTCATTGCAGCTATTATTTTTTATTGATGCTCAAATTGTCTTATCTTTGGCTAATAGGAGCCTCCTCAAGTGGACTTCTGAATTCTTTTGCCCTGACCTGAATAGCATTTGATAACTTCCTCATCATCTGGTATGATGAAATATTTCAGGCTTTATCCTGCACATCTCTTCCCTAAACCTAGAGTCAGCCATTTATCCAAGAAGTTCTGGTGTCTTTAGTGGGAAATAGTATTTTAAGACTACAAATTGGATGTTTGTGAAAACAGTTAGGAAAATTATTTTTGCACATGCTTTTCTCATTTTCTTTATTTTTAAAAATAGTTGTAATATATCTACACTGTCCAGTATATAGCCATTACATACATTGTAACTTCTCCTTTCAATCCCTATTTGGTCTTAGTTCTGAAAATAACTTTATATTTAATGCCATAGAAGGAGGTGAATTCAGGAATCTTTCTGTCCCCATTTTGGATCAGAACTCCCAGAAGTCTTTTATTAAATGTTTACGTCTATTAATGATTTCACTAATTGTTTTTAGAGATTTGAATAACAAATAGTCTCTGATGAATACTTAATTTAAAACAGCACAAAAACAAGCATGGTGGGGCCGGCCTGGTGGTGTAGTGGTTAGGTTTGCATGCTCCGCTTTGGTGGCCTGGAGTTCGTGGGTTTGGATCCTGGGTGTGGACCTATACACCACTCATCAAGCCATGCTGTGGTGGCATCCCACATACAAATTAGAGGAAGATTAGCACAGATGTTAGCTCAGGGCCAATCTTCCTCACCAAAAAAAACCAAAAACCAAAAAAACTCTGAGAGCCCAAGAAGCTTTTTTTAAAAAAAGAGCAAGCATGGAAAAATAAAAACATTTTTAAAAGAACCAAGATATTTAACATTTGAAAGGGAAATTCTGAAACATTAGTTCCAAAATCTGTGTGTCATAATCCCTCTGCCCTTCCCCTAAGGAGTCAGAGCCAGAGGGGTAGAGTGGGTGAATCCTAGAATCTTGAGTTTTAAAACACTCTTCAGGGGATTTTGATGCATTGCCATGTTTAGAACCACTGGCCTAAAGTTCATAGTACTAATTCTTCAATGTTCTGTAACTCCATCTCTGTATCAAGTTATATGATCAAAAACACATTTCTTTAGTTCTTCATTTAAATGCTTCAACAGAACTATACTTTAATGCTGTGAATTCAGTTTTTATCATATTAAGGGAAATTTATTAAGTATATAACTTGCCTTTTTGGATGTAGCAGCAACAATTTTATGTTTAAGTAATTCGTGAAGTGATCTTTAACCTGAGAGTGAAACATGAAGTGATGTAAAACAAGCCTCCGTTTTGCATTTCACAGGGTGTGCTGGGTACCCTTCAGACTCACTCTTCACTGCTCCCAACTTGGGGGCTGGCCTCTGGACTGCTCAGTGGGCTCCCTGGTCCTCTGGCTTCCAGCTGAGTTTAGCCAGTGGGAGGCCCTGGTGGGAGATCAGGCGGGTGGAAGCAGAACGAGGTCAGGGTATTTATCCACTCTCTCCCTCCCTCCCTGGTCACAGTGGTTTGGCTGTGTCCCTTGGACAAAGACCACAGCTCCTCTCAGGCAGCCCTTTCCATGCAGCTGTCCTCTCAGGAAGGACCCTCCCTCACCCTTCTAGGTTCAGTGGTGGGAATGGCTTCGCTTATCCCAGGGTACGGAAGTATCCTTTATTCATTTCCTTAAACTCTGGGCACATATTTGTAAATAGTCTCTTTATTAAACTCTTCTCAAATACCCAGTTTTCACTTGCTATTTGTTACCTATCCTGACTGAATCACAAGTCATCCTGGCACAGGAGTTCAGTCGAGGTGAATAAGCAAAAGCCTTTTGTAAATGTTGGGCCATTTCTAGTATTGTCTTGTAGCTGGGAAATGAGTTCTTCCTTCTTCCACTGAAGCCAGCGCATTCATCAATCACATTTCCTATTTGTAGTTCCCAGAACCAGCCATGCTGTTCCAAGTCCCCATGCCATCACACACAGTATTCCTGCTGCCCCTTCTTCCTCAGGTGGTCTTGGAGAGCAGACATTTGAGACTAAGAACCATGGGTTATCTCTTCAAAAAGTTATTTTATGGAACACCTAGATTTATGGAGTGGGAGTAAAGCAGTGAATGATAAACTAAGTTTCTTTCCTCGTGGAGTTTATATGCTACTGGAGGTCACCAATATTAAAGAGGTGAACAAATATGTGAGGAAGGTAATTAAGATAGTGCTACATCCAATGAAAAGAGATAGAATAGGGAAAATTGATAGATAGTGACTGGGGTGTAGTAGGTAGTTATTTTGGATGGAGAATCCCAAAGGGTAGATATTCTGTTCTCTTGTCTGAAGTAAGATCAATATAATTTGGAAACCAGGCATATAGGTGGCAAACCTGACTTTTTGTAAGGAAAACTAAAATTCTGATTTACCTTATGCCCAGAGAGGGGGACATTCAAACTTTTTAGGAGTAGAGGCTGCAGGTTGTATTTTTGTAGTTACCTTGGATCTGAGAACTACTTGGTTGCACTTCAGTTTTGCATTATTGAGTACAGTCATGTATCACTCAACGACAGGGATACACTCTGGGAAATGCGTCATTAGGCGATTTTACTGTTGTGCAAACATCATAGAGTGTACTTACACAAACCTAGATGGCATAGCCTACTACGCACCTAGGCTATATGGTACTAATCTTATGGGACTACCGTCGTGTATGTGGTCTGTTAACCAAAACATCGTGATGCGGCCTGTGACTATATTAGCAAGGAAGATGACTTTAGCTTGGAAGATGAGAAGGATGGCCCAGATTTGTCATCTACTTCTACCCAATGAATTAATTCTAGTAAAGCTGCTTGTGCTTCCAAGACTCAGGGCAACCACTAGAATATAGGGTCCTGTTTTGTTATATTGGAAAAAAGGTGCCCCTCTAGGCTGCTGTATTAGAAGAATCCAAGGTACCTCTCCCACTTGGTAAGCAGAGACAGAGCTGACTTTCAGGTGCTACTTGCCCTGTTTGTTGTGAATCTGTGTGCAGTGCAAAACCTACTCAACTCTATGTGCTACATCCCCGGATAATTATATGGAGTTAACTTAGTATACATGTGAATATACATGAAAGATGCCTGATTTCCTAGGAGAAGCAATGTTTCTAAAGGACATTATTTTTTAATAACTTCATTCAAGATACACTTTATTTTTTTACCCTTCTTATTATGTATTTTTGCACTAATGTTATAAATCATTTTGAACACATTTTACCCTATAGGCAAAGTAATCCTACCCAGCAGCTCTTGGAAATACTCATTGACTTAATTATTTCATATGGCAACCAATTCACCTTGCTGTCATACAGATATGAAAAATTACATTAGTGTAGTGTTTTTAGGCTTTATGAAAGGAATTATATTACATACTATGTTTACAGTTACAGGATATGTGTTACAGTCTAGAGCTGTGCTGTCCAATACAGTAGCTACAGAGCACTGGAAATGTTGCTCGTCCAAATTGAGCTGTGCTATAAGTATAAGATAAACATCAGATTTTAAAGACTTCATACAAAAGAGTAATGTAGGGGGCCAGTCCTGTGGCCGAGTGGTTAAAGTTCTGCACACTCCACTTCAGTGGCCCTGGTTTGTGTGTTCGGATCCCGGGTGTGGACCTACTCCACTCATCGGCTAGCTGTGGAGGCAACCCACATACAAAATAGAGGAAGACGGGCACAGATGTTAGCTCAGGGCTGGTCTTCCTCAAGCAAAAATAGAGGAAGATTGGCAATGGATGTTAGCTAAGGGCGAATCTTCCCCACCAAAATACTACTACTACTACTAATAGTAATAATGTAAAATATCTCTTTAACAATTTTTGTGTTGATTACTTGTTGAAATGATAGTCTTTTGGATATATTGTGTTAAACTATATTATTAAAATTAATTTCACCTGTTTTTCTTTTCTCTTCAATGTGGCCTCTAGAAAATTAGAAATTACACATATGACTCACCATTGTGGCTCATTGTGTATCTGTTGCACAACATTGGTCTAAAGTGTGTACCTTTAAATTATTATTTTAATAATTCTTGGATCCTTTGTGATCTGTGAAGGCTGTCAATCTTTTTTCATTCATGATTTTTCTTTCCTTTGGCAAGACTTTACCAACTTGATTTATTTGGTTACTATTATGGAAACATTGGAATTTCAAGAATATTTGGCAGGTTGTGTTAGTAGTTCTTAACCTTGGTTGCTTTATAACTTGTGTGGAGATTTAAAATAAATGAAGATTTATTTTACCTTAACCCTATCCCTGTAGTTTCTGATTCAGAAGATTTTTGGGTGGGTGGGAGGAGTGGTCCAGCATATTTTTTAAAAATCAAAAATAAAAACAATCCCCCTACAATGAGTCAGAGTTGGAAATAGCTAGTTTATAAGGCTACAACAGGACACACTATTTGAAGTTAAGGCTGCCAGCATACAAGTAGAAGGTTTAGCTGCTCAAGTTATTGGTCTGCGTGGCTAAACCCAAGGTTCCCACCAAGATTCAAGCCTGTAACAGTTTAAGTGCTCGCCATGCACTAGCTCCCTTGATGCTCTCAAGAACCCTGAGGCAGACATGCTCACTCACGTTTCTCAGGCGAGGAGGCCAAGGCTCAGAGAGTTTAGATGAGTACTCTCTCATTTTAAGTAATGCCAGAGTGAAGTTTTGGACCGTTCTGCGGAGATTTATAGTTACGTGCGTCTCAGCTGTCAGATATCATAGACAAGTAGCCAATGACATCTCTGTGGTTATAGACAAGCTTTGCATTTTTGAGTCTGGTGAATAAGGTTGATCTGTTTAGGTGGTGCCACGTTCTTGTTGGGGTGCAGAGGTACACTTTTTACTGCAAAACCAAGAAGACGTAGGGATTCAGTACAGCTTCTTCCCCTCCCCCGATCCTGAAGCTTTCCTAAGGTAGTAGTTGATTGAGACACATGACAGAGTTTATGATGACAGTGGTTCCTACCTATGTATTATTAGAAACTGGTGGTTAGCACATGAAAAATGACGTGGCCACTGGGAGAAATATGTATTTGTATGGTCTGCCTTAATCTTGCAAAATCTAAATGCGTTACTGTTCTCATGAGACGGCGTTTTTCCTGAAGGTTTCCTTGGCTTCCTTTCAGATATTATGTTGAGGGGGAATGGAAGTAGCGGTCATTTTTCAAAAAAGCCTAAATAGGTACACAAATATTATAAACAATGGAAGAGCTCTGTGAATGGACCTGGAAAGAAGTTTCTGAAGAATAATTTTCTGTCTAAAATATGAAAAGAATCTTCATTCTTTGGGTAATTGTGGTGAGTCCCATATTAATTTTAAATTTTGCTTTTTTTCCCTAAAATAGGGCCAAACCAAAAATATATGTGGGTGTGTGTGTGTTCCTTTTAGGAATGGTATGAAATCTAACACCTACAATTCTGGCTATTAATATATTCTTATTGTTTTCCCCGATAAGCCTGATAAAGATAATTTGAAGCCTGGCACAGTGTGGGTGATACATTGAAAACCACATCTACTTTGCATGAAATTCAAGAAAGATTTTGTTTTCTGTCACCACATATGGATAGTGATAAAACACTTCTGTTTTCTAAGAGCAAAGCAAATCAAAAGCATGAGATAGCATTTTGGTTTTTTGGTCAGTGTGAACTTCTTTGCCCCATTTCAAGACTCTGCTGGGACTGATACAATAGTTCATGTTATGATGCATATTTTCTGTGTTTCTGGAATGATCGTACTTTTTGATAAATAATTACTCAGCATCCATTCATTTGTTTTTGCGTTACCATCTGGGTTTGGTGAGCCCCAGAGCCTCCTGCTTTTGCCTCTTAGCAAAGTTCCCCCAATGGACCATGGTCTCCTCTTTGCTACGTTGCCACTTTAGGTCATGTTTTTCTTATTGCTCTTATACTTCTGACTTTGTTCTGGTTTCACAGCTGTTGATTAGTATCAGTTATCCTTGTGTTAGTGCACAGAATGTACCCTTCAAAACATGTCTCAGTTGCCTGGACAAAGTGTCTTATTTGCATGTTCCAAGGGTCCAGACTTGACACCCAGGCTTCAGTTCCTGTAGTCTGCAGTGTGCTCTCTTAATCTCACATGAATTGATTTCCAGATTGGTTTGGAGTTAATACAACCCCACCAGTGTGTGTTTCCTTGGCCTCAATGCCTTTCCAAATCCTTTGACTCTCTGTGACTTTTACTGAAGTCTTGGAAGGAAGACTCTAGTTAAATTATGTCATATTTCCTGTATGAGAGATTTCTTCGTGATTGGTGCAAGTCAGTCGGTAGTTGCTTAGAGGCTTTTGAACTGTAATGTCTTAAAACAAACCACAGCGAGGCCAAATGTTCCAAATACCGTTGTCCCGTTTGGCTCCCATTTAAGACGGATCCAGGGAATCTTTGGGGAGCAGGAACCAGGGGCGTTGTGTGGGGCAGAAATAGTTCAACATTTGCAGCTGTGTTGAACAGCCCAATCCACTTGCAATTGTTTTCTTGTTTCTGCGGGGACCTAAGAATCCCCTCTCCTGTAGGATCTGATGATAGAACTTCTAATTAGTGGGGGAGGAAAAAAAAGTAAAGGCAGAGCCCAATCACGAATGTATACAGACTTTAAGAAATCAGTCCAACATCTGCTTCATAGAAACTTGATCAGAGAATGCTCTGCAACGGGCTTCACTTACAGGCTGTCATCTTGTTGGCACTTGGATATTAATTGCAGAATCTCTAAAGGAAAGTTCAGGATTTGCCATTATTATTTAAATGATTGTAGGGAGTGATATTGAACAAAATTTTCAAGTCCTTTTCTATTCTAAATGCATGTGTATTGAGAGATGGTCCAATTCAGTTTAAAATACCATTTTGAAGCTATTTAAGCCCCCCACTCCCCCAACTACCTGCATCCTGCAAAGCAATAACATCCTTCTTGAGGGAAAAAAATGAAGACGGCCAATACGTGTCATAGTTTATGATTGTGTGAAAGCAAACGTAGTTAATCTGATGAGACAGGCAACTAAGAGATCACATTTGCTCTAGCTTTCCTGTTCGTAGCTCCAGATCTGGGAGACCTGACAGCATCAGTGGAGCAGCAGTACATCACGACGAAGAGCGAGGACTCTGGAGCTGGGCTGCCTGCACTGGAGCTCTGGCTTTGCCACTTACTATCTGTGTGACTTTAGGCAAGTTACTCAACTTCTTTATAATTTTGCTGCCTCATTTGCAAAATGAGGGTTATAACATACCTAACTCATAGGGTGGTTGTGAGGATTAAGCAAGTTAATTTATGTAAAGCACTTGGAACATATCCTGGCATAGAATAATACCTCAGAAAGGTGATAACTATTGTTTTTAGGTATTGAAACCAAACACATTGGTAATAAAGTATCAGCATAACCATCTTTAGCATATTCCCAAGTACTAGGAGACAACATATCTCTGTAATTCCTCCATTATCCAGAAGGGAAAGGTCATTTCACAGGTACTCTAGAGTGGAGAAATTTTGACTCTTCAAAATCCCCGGAGTGAGTCAATCACAGAAGCAGATGGAGAACCCAGGTTTCCTAATTCCTGGTCAGGTGCTGGACCACGATCGGAATGAATGATATTGAACAATGGCTTTGCTGTTCAGAGCCTGACCTTTCAGGTCCAAATGGAGACTCCAAAACAAACAAACAAGAGTTCTTGTTTTTGTTACCCTGGGGTGGAAACCGCTTGGGACTTTGGGGAATTAAACTCATTACTTTGTGTCTCTCAATGTCTTGGGGTTTCTTCACACTGAGTTCCTGTCATTATTTTGTGGTTCTCGATGAAACCCACTCTTTTCATTTTCCAATTTTGAAATATTAGTGAAGTTTTTTCTAGCAGTTTTTTTTTCATTCAACTACACATGCTTTCACAGACTCCCTTAAATGATGGAAAGTAGTAGATTAAAAAATAATTACAGAAACATTGTAGAATCCATTAATTTTATTATAATGATTCCCAGAGATCTCTCCTTCATAACTGTAGTAATTTAAAACACACCTATATTATACCACACACTTTCATATTCCCTAGAAAGTCCCAGTATAGAGATTTCATTATTTAGCCTCTCTTCTCTACATACCTGCATACACAGAAATGGATGTGAATTTTAGAATCATGTAACTTCAGGTGTGAAAGGGGTCTTTGGAGATCTCACGGACAGTGGTTTTAAAGCAATGCTCTGTGGCATTCTTGGCAGTGAAGGAGCAGCATGCTGTGGGGCAAAGGGAGTAGGGAACAAGAGTGTCTCCCTTTTTAATTTCACCCAACAGAATTTATTTTTTTATGTTTTATCTATTGGTCATATCCATAATATTTATTTTAAAGAAAGAAAAGTTTTTTTCAGTTGGAATAATATTTGGGAAGCGTTGATCTAGACCAATTTTCCCATTTTGCCCAGGAGGAAACAAATGGCAAGTAAATACTTTAATCTTCAGGTTCGGGGATCTTGCCACAAATTTAAAAGCCAAAAAGTCAGAGATCACTCCTTAATTTAAATCAAGACAGGGTTAGGAGAACATTCTTCATTATGTAGTTTCAAAATTTGCTTTTCCTTTCTTTACAAGCTTGAAGTCTGTCTTGGTTTTTAGTGCTTTATAATTGTACCCTACTGTAAGAAAACCCAATATTGTACATAGAAATTCAAGTTTCTATGACTAAAGAGAATGATTAGTCACTTTTACACAAAGCCAGTGTCCGTATAAATAATGAGGCAAAAGTTCCAATGGTACAGTCAAAATTGATAGTATTTCTAAAATCTGCTTACCTATAATCTTTCAGTCTCCTTTATGTTATATCAAAGTATACTTGCATTGAAATTTCTGTGAATAGATAAGTATACCTTTAGTTTAAAGTAATAGTCTACTATTAGTTTTCATAAGGAGAGGCATGCTTAAGTTTCTATTTAAATAAATAAGACAAAGGACATATTTTGTATGTTTGTTTTTATTTTTTATATATTGGGAATCCAAGATCATAAGGTTATAAAAAAGGAAAGCCAAACACATTAAGAGTTAAAAATATCATTAATAACAAAATGGGAAAACTTGCCTTTAATACTTGGCTCGTGTTTCTTTACATACTTTTATTCATTCCTGTAACTGCTGAGTGTCTCTTCTGTGCTTGACTTTGTTTTAGGTACTGAGGATTTAATAGAAAGAAAGGCAGTCGCTGCCTTCAAGAAGCTTATGGTCTAAAAGAGGAGACAGGCAAGTGAACAGGCAGTTACCTTAAAGGGTGATAAGTGCTACAGTCTGGGTAGGGACAGGGAGCTTCCAGAACACATTTGAGGGGTCCTGTCTTCTGTAGTCAGGGGAAGCTTCCTGCAAAGGTAATATCCTGAAATGAGACGTCAAAGGCAAGTATGCAAAGGCAATTAGGAAAGAGTTTAAGAGGATCACAGATTCATTTTCGGCAGAACAGATGAAGTGACAGTGAGGGGGCACACAGGGGACTGCAGGTGGCTCTCTATGGTTGGAACTCAGACTGGAATGTGGCAAGGAATGGAAAGAGGCGTATCTTGAAGGGTCTTTTATGCCGTGCTAAGGAGTTAGGCCTCGTTTTGGGAAATTCTTTAAGAATTTAGGCAGGAATGATTTACTTAGATTTGCAGTTTTAAGAGATCATTGGCTGTGATATGGGGAATGGATTAGAGAAGGTACAACTGGATAGCTGGCTGTGCATTCGTGTAAGGGGAATAGAGTCAATCTGAACCAAGGTAAAAAGTGGAGAGGGAGAAAGTGGATGCATTTAAGTAATGTTAAAATGGTGGAAACAACAGGACTAGAGATGTATCTGTGGTTAAAGGTGGGGAGGATTTGAGAATGTTCCCAGGGTCCTGACTTGGGCTGCAGGTGACTGGTTTGGCAGTTTCCTGAAATAAGTCATTGGAAGGGAAGCAGGGTTTGGAAGTGATGCTGTCAGTCGTGAATGCATTGGATTTGGATTTCCATGGGTTAAACAAGTGGAGATGTCTCAGAAGGAGTTCAATATATGAGTCTGGAGTACAGGAAAAATATCTGACCTGGGTTAAATATCTGACAGAGTTTGTAGGCTCTGGCATGTTAGGAAGAAATCAAATATGTAAAGGGAAACAGAAGAGAGTGATAGCCTGAGTATCGTGGACCCATTGTTATAAAAAATATTCACGCATACCTTGGATTACACAGTAAATGTGTTTCCCCGATGGCCATGTGAGCAAAACTTTTTTTTTTTTGATGAGGAAGATTAGCACTGAGCTAACATCCATTGCCAAACCTTTTTTTTTTTTTTTTTTGCTGAGGAAGATTGCCCCCGCGCTAACATCCATGCCCGTCTTCCTCTACTTTACATGTCGGATGCCTGCCACAGCACGGCTTGGTTAAGATGTGCATAGGTCTGTGCCCGGGATCTGAATCTGCAAACCCCAGGCCACTGAAGTAGAGCATGCAAACTTAACCACTATGCCACTGGGCTGGCCCCTGAGCAAAATTTTTTTTTTAATTAATTTTTTTAATTTCACTGAAGAGATTAGTATATTAGCGAATCTTGTAATGCGAAGAATGCTTTTTTAATACAACTAATACCTTCCTAATTTATCATCTGAGGAAAGATTTTACATATTAAACTTTCTTCAGTCAAGTTATATCTAAATAATACTCCTGTGAAGAGTTAGGAAGTATACCTAGAATTCAAAATACATTGTAGTTTTCTATTTTGAAAAGAAACTTCAAAAAAATGAGTCTAAGAAATTCCTCTGAAAATTGTTAGATGTCTTTTGGAGATGGTAAAATTAAGTTTGTTGTTTTTATTTCATTTGTAAGGTTCTCCACCTAGAAGAAATTGGAGGGTATCTTGGAAACAACAGTTTGATGATATCAAGAATAAGAATTTTTCTCCCTCAACATAACTTAATATTTTTGCTGTTCTTGGAAATCAGAATAGACAGTTTGCTATGTCCAGAACTCAGCTTCCAGCTAGCCATGTGGCAGTTGAAGCAAAAAATTTCACATTCTGCACTCTATTTGCTCACCAGCTTTAAAAATATATCAACAAACTGAGAGTATCAAATTTACATGTCTGTTTTTCTATGGCAATTAAAGGTTACCCCTTAATGTATTATGGGGGAGAGATCATGGAGGAATAAGGTGACATGGGAAGCACTTTCCCGAGCAGAAATTGCTTAAATCACAGCTTCTCCACTTCATGTGGTGAGAAAAGTGAAGATTGATTCATTGAAGTTTTCCTGACCTCCTTACACTCATTTACCTCAAGTTAATCTAGTTTAAAGAGAGAATAATATTTACAATCTTTAGATTTAATTTGGATTAGGAAGGCTTTCCTAGTTTTGGTGGGGGTGCTGTTGAGAGAATTGGGATTCTTAATCATTTAAGCAAAAATGTATCCAAGTAGTCACCTGCAAAGTTCTGCATGTTGTGAAAAAAAATGGCAAGGTTGATGTTCATGTGCTGTCTGAATTTTTGTTTAGCGATACAGTTAAGCTCACTGTGGGACTTGACTGTCATGGATTCTGCTCAAGCCACATTACTGAATTTGAAACTGGAAGCACTTTTCCCTTTTACATATTTAGTTAAATATCAGAAAATTCTGTAACTAGCCATTGTTACTCCTACTCAACAGTAGATCACGTCTATGTGATGGTGATAACGCATGCCCTAGCACTCACAACTAGTTGTTTCAGCATTTTAGTGTGCTACAGGGATCGATTTCTCAGACACAGCTCGTTGTAGACCCAGATTGACCGTATTTCTGATTTGCACATATGCAAATAATGAATTAGTTTTGAACCCCTTCTCTGTCAAAGGCACTGAGTTACCAAAAAGTTTAAGGCAAAGCTCCTTCCTTTAATAATTTACAAACTAATTAAGGAGCAAAAATAAATATATAAGTACACGAGCTAATTTTCCCCCACAAAGGCATTGTTTCCAACAACTGCATTTCAAGCCATTTGATCTTTTTATTCTCAGTCCTCTTCCTCCTGTAAGCCTCTAAATATGAGGAAAAGGATGTCTCCATCTCCAAACTCCTGCACAGTCTAAACCCATGTTTACATCCATCTAAGTTCTGGACTTCTCCCTTTAAATGTCCCACACAACCTTGAACTCAAAATGTTAAAATGAATTTATCATCTTCCCCAACCCTACTTTGACCTCTTAATCCATTGTCTAGTTGCTCAAGCCTTACATGTGGCAATCTACTTGACTCTTCTCCACACCTTTAATCAATCAACGAGCACTTAGAATTCTATTTCCTCTGTCTATATCTCTTTCTTTTTGGTCTGTCCACTTCCCTCCGCCTCCACATCCACCATCCGAGCCTATGCCTCCATTCTCTCTCATCTGGGCTACATTGATAGGCTTTTACCTGGTCTTCCTATCTCTGGTTTTGTCTTCTTTCAGTTGATTCTACACAATAAAAAGTAAATTTAATTATGTCATTCAATTGCTATTTAAATGCCTTTAATAGGTCTCAGGATATAATTTAAGCTTCTTACCCAGCATAACAGGTCCTTTGCACTAGCTTCATCTGCCCCCACCATACCAGGCATGTAGAGTTACTTGTAGCTCTCTGGCCTCACTCTGTAACAAATTTCTGCATATCCACCAAAACCTACCTCAAGCACTAGTTCCTCCAAGAGGCTTTGCTGAACTTCCTTCCATGTCTAATTTACGTGGTCTTTGCTAAGGCTCCACATGCCCTGTGTTTACCTCCCTTACAGCATAAATCAAACTTTACTATAATCATCACGTTACTTATCTGCCTCTACATTAGACACCAAATTAGATCCTTGAGGGCTGGGACCTAGCCTTTAGTGACTGTATATTCCAGTGTCTAGCATAGTACCTGCCACATAGAAGAGGCTCAATAAATGCCTCCCAGGTAGGCACATCCATACAATGGAAGACTACTCAGCAATGAAAATAAACACACTAGTGATACATACAAAAACATGGATGAATCTCCAAATCATTATGCTGAATGAAAGAAGCCAGACAAAAAAGAACACATACTATATGATTCCACTTATGTAAAATTCTAGAAAATACAAATTAAGCTATTGTGACAGAAAACAGATCAGCGGTTGCCTGGGGATAGGCAAGAATGAGAGGGAGGGAGGGATAACAAAGCAGGGTGAGGACACTTTTGAGGGTGATGAATACGTTCATTAGTATCTTCAATTGTGGTAATGGTTTCAATGGTGTATGCAAATGTCAAAAATTACCAGGTTGTACATTTTAAATATATGCATTTTATTGCATGTCAATTATATCTCAGTTAAAAATAACACCAATAAGACAGAGGAAAGAATGTGTCAATGAGAGCCTTTAAACTTTATTGGCATATGCTGTCAGGGACTCAGGCAAAGAGGCAAGATCATATCTGCTAATAACCATGGTCTTTTGGCGGTGGCATCCCCCACCTTACCATCATTGTACCTCACCTGATGGCTACTTAGCATCTATTCCCTGCTTCTAAGGCAGTGTCAGATTCAATTGTTTGACGTATTGGAAGTAATTAAACTTTGGATCATGGGATTATGGATTATATTCTACAAGAAGCAAAGAGGGGGCTGGTGAAGGGCATACCTCTTGTCCATTGGTGGTGGTGGGGGTGAGGGAGGTGAATGAATGGTGGTGATGCTAGGAGATCCAGGCCAGGTTGGGGGCATAGGACCCCTGGCGTCTGTGACTCTTGGGGCATATGATCTTTGTATTAAGGAAAATGGAAAAGCAGATAACTTTACTAGTCTCTCACTAAGAAAAGCACCCCAAATAACTAAAGAAAGTTCACTCTACAGTCTGTAAGACCAGAGTTAAATGCAGCACGATTTTAAGGCCAAGAAGACTCTATTCTACACCCTCCTCCCCCTACAACATTCTTGTCACTTCCTGAATACTCTCTAAACTCCTCTCTCAGGAGATACTTTTATTCCATAGCAGGAAATGAGGCTTAAAATTGAAAATTCTTAATAGAGTGAATATATTTGTGACAATTAATTTCAAAGTATAAATAATATCATATCTTGCTGTTTTTATTTGGGAAAGTTAGAAATTAGGAAGCCACATAATACCTGAGTTTGAGAAAGGAGAGAGGACTCACAAATACTGAAGGGGAGATTAGAGGCAAAAAGACAAAGTTTTCAGATGTTATAATTTTGTCATCTCTATTATTCTTTATTTTTGTACTGGCAAATAGAATATCACCTCAGAAATTTTGAGTCCAGCGGATGTGACTACTATGCCTAGATGATAACAAGGGACAGTGAATGGTCATTTATGATATGCTTAGTTATCACAGACCAAAGAGCATGACAGCCAGAAAAGCAATTTCAGATTTCAGTTCAGTCAGGTAGCCATATTTCTTGATTTTTCTCCCATAATATAGTGAGCACTGAACTGAGAACTCTAGAAACACACAAAAAGTACTTGATTATAAGATGATTTCATACTGACAGGGAGCTTTAAGTTTAAATAAGGACAGGAAGATATATGCAAATGAAATAACCATAGAACAGAAGCACAAGAATCATAGGAAAAATATAAACCTGTGCAGAATATAGAAACATCTTCCTAAGTGATTTCTCCTGTCAGTGTGCAGAGAGGGTTGTTGACGTGATTTGATTGAACAGAGCCATCTGGGGTTAGTTTGGGAGATGATTCCTGACAGCCTTCTGAAGAAGGAGGGACATGGTTTGACATAGATGATCTGTGAAGACGTCTGGGCTGGGGGAATGTCAAGGTAGGAAAAAGAGACTCTACACTTCTCTTGAAATGTGAAATGTGATGAGAATCAGATACTGCTGAAATGTAAGTTGGAAATGTATCAGGAGGAGAGGGTCAGAACAGAAACAAGTAAAAAAGGAAGAGATCACCAAAGTCATTGCTGAAGCTTGGTGAAAAAATTTAAGTAATAGGACAAAATAAAAAGATGAATGATGGAGCATAGAAGAGGGAGAAAAAAAAGAGATAGAACCCTAGCCTTAGTTGATAACGTGTCAAGTAATGGCTTCTTCCACAGGGAAGCAATGCTGATGATCGTACACTTTGCTTGTGTAGAAGATTCGGGTAAAACTCAGAATCAAGTTAACTGCTTTTTTTCAAAAGACTGTTCATTAGAAGCAAAAGTAAGGTCATGGTGATGGTTCAGGGAGCTCAGTACTGGACACTAAAGGGGATCTTCTGCAAAATTAAAGTCCATTACATTGCAAGAATAACCAGAACTTAGAAATCTTGCCAAAGAAGGGGACCAGGAAGGGAGTGTGTGGCAGGCTAAAGAGCAAAACGACTTATCTCTTGAAAATTTAAAACAATTTTGTTTCACCAAGAACTCTAAAGCAACGTTCCTCACAGCTCCCCCACAACACTCAACTCCCCATCCCCTGCACCTCCGCTCTGCCCCCACTGCCCTTGCCTCTGCTCTGAGATTGTCTTGGGCTTCCAACCTGTCATGAAGCGTGTACCAGGGCACATTGTAAAATAATTTGATGCTCATTTATGGAGAGAGAAAACATTCCCTAAATCTTCTTTCCAGGCCACCTGTAAACCAGTGACAGGGCTCGCTAAGTAAACAGGAAAGCCAGCATCCTCTGCTGCAGAAACCAAACACTCGCACAAGGACCGATTCTCTGGGTAGGTGGGTCCGTCAGGTCTGAACATCTGCTTTTCTCAGCCTTTCCTCTCCATTCCCCTCCCTTGATGTATAAAGTCCTTAACTATCTTTATTCATGTGGAAAAAAAATTCCCCTTATTAATAATGGAATGGAAGCAGATTTGGATGACTTGAGCTTTAAAATTTTGGAAAGTAAGGGGAAGAGGTAGAAAAAGAAACCAACCAGATCCATTGATTAAAGAGCATGCAAAAGAATACATTATAAAGAGATAGGCATTGTGGAATTTTTTTAAACTAAGAAAATCTTTCGTCTTGTTGGTAAATGTTGGGTATGTGAGATAAAGGAGTTAACAGAGCAGGTGTATTTTAAAACTGCCTGCAGGAACCAGAAAGGAAGAAATCCACATATCATTGTGTGGAAAGAGTGGGCTTGACGCTCTGCATCTACTCCCTATTCCGGATCTGCAGCTACTTTTTGATTATAGCATAGCTTTGGCAGAAGAATCCAACTTGCTCAAAGTGTTCAAAAAAAAAAATCTCTGGCATTTCCTGTTGGTTGGAAGCTGTTTGGCTTTCTGCATTACTATTTAGTGTTATCATTGGCCAAGTACCTTTGCTGGGTAGAAAAATACCGGTGCAAATTTTACTGGCAAAGTGGGAGTAGAAGCCATAAAAATTCTCAGTTTCCCTTTTAAAAACTTAACTCATTTGTCCAAGAGAATGAATACAGAGGATGAGAGATTTTAAACTTCCCGTACATCTGGGTACAGCAGTGTATTTTGACTCCAAGCACAATAAAACAACCTTACTTGCTGGTGGTATATGACATAATGACCCAAATATGTTTTTAAAAAATCATTTATTGCTGTACATAAACAGTGAAGTTAGCGCAAGGGATGATAAAATAACACGGGTAATTCTTCCTTTCGCTGGGAACCATTGGCGGCCCATTAGGATTCCAGATGTAGCTGTGTGTGCTTTTCCATTTGTTTTCCAATGTCTAGTGCTTATGCCCTTGGTACCTTGACGGTGCTTGTCAGGCATGTTGGCTTTTCAGCTTGAGGTCTTCCTTGGAGAAACACACTGCTCGGGCTCGGGGCTATAAAGCACGCTATTGTCTTGGGCCCAGTTTGTTGAGAATATAAGACCTAGGGCAGGCTCCTGCCAAAGGTCAAATACCAGGTTGACCAAAGTTCCTCAAGTCAACACTGGACCTCCCCAGACAAGAGACACTTCAACTCTTCCTGAAGAAAACGTGTTTTTATATTTTTATCACTCTGTAATAACGGAGGTTGTTATAGTACAAATAAGGTGAAATGCATTTTGATAAATTATTTATTATGTGTAATTTCTCTCATGAAAAACAGCTCACAGGGCCAGAAGCTTGTATAGATAAATAAAAAATAAAATGTATTCCAATGTTTTGGGCATTTAAAAAAGAAGCAATCTCCTAGTCCAGGAGACAGTCTAATAAGCAGTAGTGGAGGGTATAGTTGTAAAATGGTACAGATAGAATCGTTGTATTTTAGGCAGAGAAAGAAAGCAGCTAAAAATAGAACCATAGCTAATTTAGCAAGCACCCTGACTGCCAAAAAATGCATGTCTGAAATCAGGCGGGTGTTTCTTTACGAGTCACTTAGCCAAATGTAAAATTTATACTTCAATCTTGTATGGATTCTAGCAAAGATTCAGAGCATCAGTTTATTACAGGGCTACTATTAAGGATGCCTAAAATTCCCCAGCTTTACACTCCTCACCCCAGGGGTCTAGCCTTAGCTGGTTATGATTGGGCCTGGCCCAAATGCTCCTATTAGACAGGGATTTAAGTCTTCAACAATACAGCTAGCCCCTTTCTGTGGAGCTGAATGCTCTTCCTCCTGGGGAACTCAACTCACCCCTCCTGTGTCCAACAATAGCAACTTCCCTTTGCTTCTTACCACTTTTCACCTGTGCCCTGGCTTAGCCAATCGAGGGAAATAATGCTTAAAGAAAACAAAATAAATAGCAGCTGGTTGAGTGTACTCAGGGATGAATAAATTACTGCTGCGAAGGGGGAAAGTGAGTCAGTGGATGCACACTGCTGTATTTGTTGCTGACATACAGCATGCTCAGCACTCTGACCTCAACATGTACCAGGCCCACCACCATTAATCACTTCGCGTAATCCAAGCCAGAAATTTAATGAGCCCGAGGGATCGGTGACCCCTTGGAGTGAGAGCTGAGAAAGTGAACTAGAGGCAAGATACAGAATACAAAAGTGGCTCTAGATAAGATGGCGGTGCCCAAGATGGCTTCTCAGTGCCCAAGAAACTCAAGTGATTTAGGGTGGACTTTATTTCATGTGGAATCAGACGGAGTACAATCATCTGAAGAGCGACACACTCTGTGGTAGGTTCATTCTCTCTAATAAATAACAAAATAATTATCCCCACGTGGTATCACAGTATCATTCAGGAAACTTTTCTAAGTTGCTAAATGGAACATAGTGCTCACCCTTTTAGAAAGCAAATGGTTTATCAAATTCATCATCAAAATAAACCATGGAATACCCGTAACACCAAGTTTGACAAATTTGGGATTTAAATGTAATTTTTATTAATGAAAAATTTTTTAATCTGAAAAATTTGGCACTCCCAATCTTTATTCATCCATCCGTGGTACTGTCTTCTCAGTCAAGCTACATCTCTTACAGTTATATCCCTAGACTAAGGGAATAAAAATATGTTTATATCCATCAATATCCTCTGAATAGTTTCATCAAGAAAGGGTACCAAAATAAGAGGGGGTTAGAAAACAAAAGTAGATAAATAATAAATTTAGTTTCTCATAGATCCACTGACTAATTTCCATTAGGTGTGCCCAGTTTCTTGTAGGCCTTGGTGTTATAAGTGTGAGGTGGATAGACTTTGTTCCCGTTATTGCACATCCATTCCTTCTCCTTGCTGCTTAGTTGAGTTTTTTTCACAGCATCTTTTATTTTGGTTTCCTCAGAAAATATATTAGGATGAAGACTTTGAGGTGAAAGTAACCCAAATGTCCTTCAGCTGAGGAATGAACAACAACAACAAAATGTAGCGTGTACATACAATGGAATATTATTTAGCTTTAAAAAGGAAGACAGTGCTGTCACATGCTACAACATGGATGAACCTTGAGGACATTATGTTGAGTGAAATAAGCCAGTCACAAAAAGATAAATACGTTTGATTCCATTTACACGAGATATCTAAAGTAGTCAAATTCATAGAAACAGAAAGTAGTGGTTTCCAGGTGCTGAGGGAAGGGGAAATGGGAAGTTGTTGTTTAATGGGTGTAGAGTTCCAGCTTTGCAAGATGAAAAAGCTCTGGAGACCCATTGCACGGCAGTGAGAATATACCTAACACTACGGAGCTGGCCTCTTACAAATGCTTGAGATGCTTAACTTCATGGTATGTGCCTTTTTTTCATACAATTAAAAGAAAAGATGAAGACAGTGGTTGCATTCTCCTTTACCTTTTTACTATTGATTAGCACAGTCCCGTGGCGTACATTGTAACTGTTTAAATTCTCCCAAAAGGCAGTACATGGATTGATTTTTAAAATAAACATTATGAAAAATTTCAAATATTCACTGAATAGAATAGTATAATAAACCACATATATCTGTTACCATTTATAATTTTATAACAATTATAATTAAATCATAATTTTGCCAATCTTGTTTCATCTATTTCTCCACCTTTTTTTTTTTTTCTGGAGTATTTTAAAGCAATGAATGGATTCTTTTTTTTTTGTGAGGAAGACCAGCCCTGAGCTAACATCCGTCACCAATCCTCCTCTTTTTGCTGAGGAAGACTGGCCCTGGGCTAACATCCGTGCCCATCTTCCTCCACTTTATATGGGACGCCGCCATGGTGTGGCTGACAAGCAGTGCATCGGCGGGTGCCTGGGATCCAAACCTGCGAACCCCGGGCTGCCAAAGCACGAACTTAACCACTGCACCACCGGGTGGCCCCTAGATTCGTTTTTAATTATAGACTTGGCGCTTATTTCAGAAACTCAGAATGCATTTTTTAAAGATCTTGTCACATAAAAATAATATTTGTGATTTAGATGTTTTCTGTAGTACCTTAATTTCTTCAACTATAGAGTTTGGATAGCTATATAGGAAAGACTATGGGCAAAGTCTGTGACTAAAGGAATAGGAATGTTGAATAGGAATGATCAAACCCTTATGACTGAATTTGGTATTACTTAGGAAACGCTAAAGAATAGAGGACTAAAAGGTTTAATTTTAAGAATTAGGAATTCTTTAAAGAGAACATCTTTGTCTCTTCTGGACACATTATGAGGTAAAATCTTTTTCATAATGTGGTTGTCTTCCTGAAGAAGAAAGAGCTAGTCTGGACTCATCCACCGACCAGCCATGTGACCTTGGATGATTTGCTTCATCTTTCAGGGCCTTAATATCCTCAAATATAAAATGATCGCTTTGGAAAGGATAGTTGCTAAGGTCATTTCCTATTCAAGAATGCTATGATATGAGAATAGGAGTGAATATTTTGCTACAAAAGATTTCAACAGATTAAATTCCTGGCTAAATTTACTCTAGTAAAGGCCCTAGCTTTTGATATGGTTGCCACCATTCACAGGTTATGAAAATTGAGACATCATCTCATATCTCAGCTCAAGTGAAGAAGTACCTATGATGTGAAGTAACCTCTAAGTTAGTGTAGAATAGTTGCCAAAACTTCTTTGTAAGGTCTTCTATTCAAGTTTTATAGAAGTTGGTATAATAAACAGTACTTTATATTGTATACCCATTTTATATTCTAAATTTTTAAAACTTAAAATGAAAATATGTAGTGAAATAATTTGAACTGAAGAGTTACTTAGTTACCTTGAACCAAGGACCTTTTTTTCTTTAGAATTTTTTTTTTTTTTTTTGGTGAGGAAGATTGGCCCTGAGCTAACATCTGTTGCCAATCCTCCTCTTTTTGTTTGAGGAAGATTGTCGCTAAGCTAACATCTGTGCCAATCCTCCTCTACTTTTTGTATGTGGGACGCCACCACAGCATGGCTTGATGAATGGTGTGTAGGTCTGTGCCCAGGATCTGAACCCATGAACCCCAGGCCACTGAAGTGGAGCATGCAAACTCAACCACTACGCCACTGAACTGGCCCCACCAAGGACTTTTTGAAGATAGGAATTTCTTCATTAGAGAATTTAGGAGGAAGAGGAAAAATGTGTGGGAAACACACTTTGAAATGGTTGGCTGCAAGCGTGTAAACAGTGATTGTAAGAAACACCGTTCACCTTTCCAATGCAAATGTTCTTCAGGGTCGTCTGTGTGTTCCATCCATCTGAGCTCATCTTGTCTCTAAATAAAGGGTCATGCCTTTCTTCAATAAGCATGTGCAGAAAGGCTTGCTTCCTGAGAAGGCTCTGGGTTATTGGAAAGTGGCTCTGTGCTAGAGTCCTAAGGAAAATAGGGAAGAAAGCGAAGGAGGAACTTAAAGAATGCCAATCTTTGGAAAATCCATTTCCCTTCAACAGTGCCTTGCTCATCTTCAGGGTAAACATAAATGATCAAGGAAACAAAGGAAGTAGAAAAGTAGCATTTGGGGTGGAGTATGCTTCCTAACAGAGAGCTCCCTGGTTGAATAAATTCTTCAAAACAAAGGTGGGTCAGATTCCCAATCTCTAGGTACCCAGGCTGACATGTTCGATAGTTGATTCTGACGACTTTGGGTCACCTGGTGCCAAGTTTAACTCTTGGGATTTAGAGACCCTTGACCAAACCCAGAAAAATCTAGGACCTTGGCCTATATTCAACTTGACCAACTAGGAGTTTCTGTGGCTATAGGAACACATCAATAAATATGCACTGAAGGTATGAAGCCCTCAGTCTGTCACATCAGTCACCATGGGTGTCCATTTTCTCCCTTCCTGCTCAATGTCCTTTCTGAAGTTGAGCACTAGGTCAGAAACATAATCTTCTAAACCAATAAATTCATCACTGATACTAATTTCTTAGATTCTAATAGATTATCCCTGGAATTCTGCCAAGAAGAGAGAGGAAAATAGTGATATCTTAGGAGACTAATCCAGAAGAAATAGAGAAAAAAATATAAACATAGGGCAACACTTTTTCAGTGTGGATTCAGAAAACATTTGTTCCCAAGATGGAACTCAGGAAGATGTGACAACTGGAGAATTATTCAAGGGTGGAGGAAAATCAGGAGTAATAGGGAGCCAGAGAGAGACCAGGGACTCAAGAGAAGTATTGGAGAGTAAGATAAGAGATTTTCAGGGAGGGAGATTCTCCTTTCAGCATAGAGACCCTGTCTGGAAGTACTGCTCTGACACTACTTACGGGACCATGTCTACAGAGAACTGAATAGAGTTTGACCTTATACTTTGGCTCAGCAATTAAAGATGCACTGTTGAAGTGGCTCCGATGATGCCACATTTTCTTTATAAATTTAAGTTAATGACATTTGCCTATTCGCTAAGATTTATGCAGTAACAACAGCAGGCTTTTGTTTCTTGAAAGGAAAACACTGACTATGCAAAGTGGTGGGACCATTCCTCTATGTTACCCTCCTCGGATTGCAGACAGCTAAGAATGTAGACTGGCTTCTGGTGCCCTATCATTTTTGAAGATCTCAGTCAGTAGAATTTACATTAACTGTCTGAAAGGGAAAAATTAAACCTTCCTTTTAAATATTGCTTTTCACTGAGTTCCTCTCTAATCCTTACGTAAATTGTACACTGTTGATCTAGTTCCACAACACAATTTCTGAATGGAAACCCCAAACGTAATATATTCTCCTATTGAAGGAATATTGACCCCAAAGAAGGATCATAATGCGGAAACATTTTGGAGAAATGAGACGTGTAACTCTGCTGTTTCTGTTATTCTGATGTTCTGGCAAGCACTAGTTAGAATAATTGGCAAGGACTAGCAAGAAATACTATTTAGACTTAGCAAAGCTACAAAACGATCCCACTGGAAAGGTAAATATGTCATGTTTTGCGTCCAGCAATAATAATTATAACAAGAACTTCTGAGACTTTTCCATAGGATTTAAACCACTTAAGTAATTTTCTTCAAAATATTAATTTTTCTGATGCAATCTTTTCTCTCTCTTTCCTTTTCTCCCTCTTTTTTGTTGGGAACTAAGTTGAATGTACCTAAGTGAATTAAAATGCTCTAAAGATGTCACTTTATTGAAGAAATGTTATCCTATAATTTAAATAGTTGTTAGAAAATATTTTAATGTTATTGTTTATCAATGCATTTAAGTGTCCATCCAGTGATCTAACGGACATTGACTTAAAAATAACAATGGGCAAGACTTTTAGTCTTTGTTTTCTTTAAGAACTTAACACCTTCATCAGATAATAATAAAAAAATTCTTTTAACGATTTAAAAATTATTACTTAAGCATTATTTTAAAAAACCACCAACAACCTACTATTAATTTGTCCTTTGTTATCATAGGCAAGCTGAAGCAGAAATAAAGCACTTAAATAAGAGAGAAATAGCACTAATGATGGTGATAGAGGAATGAAAAGCAGAAGCCCACAGACAAGTGGAATTTGAAGTGATTTGAGTAATTTTACCCTTAATAGTGTTAAACACAGAAACTTCTTCCTCAAGAATATTCTTTTGCTGTAATTCTTCATTGTAGTTTTTTTTCTTCTCAACCACTGTTGGTATACCAATGTTGAGATAAAAAAATAAAAGATTTACACTATTAAAATAGACTTGTTTGGGGGCTCTAGAAGAGGCTGTTCATTGGTTACTCTTCCTAAGAAAATCTCTGTACAAAAAATGATCTTTACAGTTATTTGGGAATTGGGATATAATATATCACTTCAGTAAAACTTGAAAAACTTAGTGTTTTCAAGTTAAAATATTTTTTCAGCATAGATACTAAAGGTTATTACTATAATGTAACTAGGTATTGTGTAATTATGTCTTGGAAGAGTTAATCAATTGGTATTTGAAAAGGTTTATAGGTAAAGTTTTTAGAAGATTACGTTTCTGGAATTTTTTATACAGTGGAATTTCTGATGCTACAGTAAATTAAAAAGTTGGACGATTTTCATGTGATATCCTATTTCACTAATACAGAACAACCTTGAACCACACTAGAGCAATAATTACTTAACCTAAATCAGAGACCAAGCCAGGCCAAACAGCTGTTTTCATTTTGTTAGGAGATCCATTTGATTTACTCTTTTAGTCAGCTTTCATTACTGTAGAAGACAAAACTTCACTTGAGTTTTTAACCCTGAATTCTCTGCCTTGTTTGCTGCCTGCTATAAAATTGCATGGTTGAGCTGCCGCAGCCGCTGAACACGCTCTGGAGCTACTGTGGTATTGTGGGAGGCTCCGCTTCTGCTCGGGACAAGAGGAGCTTCATGAAAAGAGATAAAATCTAGGTCCTTCCCACTGCCCTTTAAACAAAACAAAATAAAACAAAATTGGTCATCATTATTCTGATTATAAGAAAAGCCTTCTGGAGTGAATACCTGATTGGAGTTCCTATAGTAGCAGAAACAATCATCTAACAGTTGTCATCAGCTGTGTCGTAGCTCAACCGTCTTGGAGACTAGGGAAAGGAATGTCAGAGATAGGAAATTTGAATTCAAATATGAGTTACTGGTAGCTAGACACAGATGTATTAGGTATTATTGTCATCACTCCTAAAATTTACCTCTTACATGCTGTAGTTTGTCCTCTTTTAAATTGTGAAACCAGTTTTCCTAGAATTTCTAGAAATGAGGATGCACCCATATCTTATGGTTTCCATCATAGCTTTCGTATTTCTGAAAACATGTTGTCCTCGCTCTACCCAATGAAAATAAGGTGAAACAATATTGGGATCTTGTGACTTCATGGAAAAGGTAGCTTAAGCCATTTCTTAAGATTGCTGTCAATTGGAAAAAAATCCTTGGAATTGTTGGTGCTGACTAAATCTGTTTTTCTCTTCCCTTGAAGCAATCTCTATCTATTCCTTAAAGAAACAACCTGGCAAGACAAGAGGTTCTCTGTGGCTACACGGATTGGCATAAGTAGAATCAACCACACAAAGACAACTATTAGATGGTCATGATGAACTCTGAGATATTTCTGCCATATTATAGACCTGCATTTCTTAACCACATCTCTTCTATATTTTTATAGAGTTCCCTGAAAAAGAGTTTCATGGTCAAATAAATTTTATAAACACTTTCTTAGACTATCACATGATAGCGTATTGTAGCTCTGGGAAATCCAGCAGCAAAGAAATGTAGCAATTAAACCTAGTTTAATTCAGTGTTTCCTAAACTTATTTGAATATGAAACACGTTTTTTTTTTTTCACATGACACCATAATATCCCACAAAATAGTTTTACTCTGGACATTAGTTAGGGTTGGAGCATATGCTATGTAGATATTATCTAATCTAATTATTTCTTCAAATGCAAAAATATGTAGAATTTAAAGTTGGTGGGGGCAAGAAGCTCCTTTTGGTGCCTATTTTTTTAATAACAAAATAATTCAGAGGTCTTGCTGCTGCTAGCTAAGAAAGACACTTGGGAAATTACCAGCTTGGCCAAGGTTCTTGATAAATATCTTTATTAAAGGGTAATCATTTTGACAAAACCCAGGGAACTACAGTTATGCCTCTACCTTTTCCTAGCCAACTCATAATAGTTAATGTTGGGGAAGAGTCTTATTGAAAATAATTGAGAACTAAGGATATGTAGAAAAACAAAGAGTATTTCCTGTGGTACAACAGGATCTTTACAAAGAGCCGTGGACTGCATTTTGGATGTTAGCAATCCACAAAGAGGGAAACCTAATTGAAGACTGCTTCTTTATTTCGGAGATCTAGTCTTCAGGAAGATGGCTGTTATCCTCTGGGTGCTTTCCTGTGACCTAAGACATAGCAGATTATGTCTAGGGCAGCTACTGACCCCCGTGGTGAAGTGTAACTGACTGTGTGCCTGGTCTAGGGCTGCTTTCCTTTGCTGCAGGTTCTGGTATTTACCACCTGGTTTTGTCCACACCAGTTTGAATTTATGCTGTAGACTCTTTATCTCACCTCTTTTTTCCCTCTTTCTCCTTTTTATTTTATTTCTTTCTTCTTATTTTTTTTAATGAAGCTTGAGCAGGAGTAACTAAAATTGCATCTGCAACAAGCAAGTTGAGGAAGCCTAGGGCTGAAAATCTCTGTCGGAAGTCCACACTTTTCACAGTCAATTGAATAAAGCATGATTGACATTTGCTAGCAAGTTTGTCCTACCTGAGTGAGGAGGAAGCCAGAGGAGAAAAGGACTCTTTAATTAGAAGAAATATGAACTATAGTCTTTTTCTGGCAAAGCTGTATAGTATATGTGTTTACTAGTCTCTATTTAAACTAATGTAAGTTGTTTTTTACTCGGTGTTGAAACAAGTATTTCAGCCTTGCCGATGGTTGAATTTGAACAAAAATTAACTTGCTGTTATTATAATTGCATTAACCAACAGCAGAGCATTAGCGATGTATCTGATGGCACACATCAGGCCATTACTGCCATCACCACCATCAACATGCACATGCCGAAATAATAATAATATTGTCTTCATATTGCATAGCTTTCAGTAGTTTCAAAATTACTTTCATTTGTGTTATCTCATGTTCTCAAAATAACCTCAAGAATTAGATAATGGTGGAACTGTTATTTCTATTTTAGAAACGAGCAAAGTAACGTTCAGAAAGGTTCACTGACTTGCCCAATGTCTCAAAGTCCATGACTGGCGAAGCTGAGATTCAAACTAGCATTTTTCTGATATCCAGGTTCTTTCTACTTCTCTATACTGTCTAAAGTAGTGTAGTTCTGACTGTCTTGTTGTAGTTTTCATTACTTATTTTGTCTGCCACTAATTTCTTAAGAAAATACTCATCCCACTTTTAAGCCTTCATGGTTTAAAAAAAAAATCCTGTCAGTTTGACAGTGTTGATTTTGAATATATGTATGTTATATATTCAGTGTTGGTTCTTTTTTCAGTTATTTGCAAACTAAATAACTGCTTATAAATTGAAAGATTTACATTTACAAATGCAAAGTGTTTCTAAAAATTGTGCTTCCTCATGAAACACAATAGAAATATTTTTCCCCATTTCTAAATCTAGACATATGTACACAAGGAAATTAATTACAGTCACAGAATGACTAAAGAGTAAACGTATTTAGATTTCTAATCTGTTGCTTGGTTGTTTGAGTAACTTTGCTTTTCCTGCTTAGATCAAGTATAAATGAGCCAGAAAAGCAAAGATGCTGATAAATATAGACACTATAAATAACAAAACTGTTGGTCTGTTTATAAAGCAACGTTATTTTCTTCCTCTTAAAATCCAGTGAAGACTGATCTTTATCCGAAAGGGTAAATGTACTGAGACTCGCCTTGGTTTTTGTCTAGAGGATTACACAGACTTCATTTGGAGAAACCATGTGCTAAAAGTTGAATGAGTTATGCAACTTGCTGATTTCGGTATATAAAGAAGATACCAGTGACTCACTACACTAGTGGGGTGTGGTCTTGAAAATGTGGGTCCAGTCATGGGTTTTACAGAACTATCTACACACTGCCCTCAACTCACCCTGCTTGGAACCAATGGCACTCCTGTGAGACAGTTGACAGGGATTAGGATGCGATTTTTGTCCTGTGCACGAGAGGTGTAGGGTCTGTTCGGCATCAGTGTAAAACAGATGACTCAAGTAAAACAGTGTAAAACAGGTAACACAAAGCACAGGAGAGAATACGACTGCCGCAGAGAGGTCGGATTTCCATGAGCAGAGCTAAGCATTGCAATGAAATGATGGATTAGCCCAGTTAGGCAAAATCTTGCTTACTCACTTTGCCCAAATTAGCACATTTTTTGTCCTCAGTGATCTGGATAATTACTTCATTTCACTGCTGTCCTCTGTTTGTGGAGGCTTGGCCTTAGCCAGTAACTAACGTGGCCTGAATCACAATTTGTCGGTCCAATTCAGTTCAGCAAACAAATTTATGGAGTACCTAGTATATGTTAATTATTATGCTATGTTTTGAAATTCAAAGGTGAATAAAACATGGTCCCTGTCTCTCAGGAGCTCACAGACTATGCCAGCAGGGAGGAAGCAAACTCATCCCACCACTGTAATCCGATGTGGTAAGTGCTATATTAGTGATGGGGAGGGGTGTGCAGGGAGACAGTGTACTGTGAGAACTCACAGCGGAGAACTGTTAATAGGAAGTCAAGGAAGTACTGTTTGAAGTAAGTGTAAGCAGGAGTAAAGAACATTTGGAAGGGAGTTCAGCATTTATTATTTACATTTGAGATTGTAAATGCCAAATACCCAGAGAATTAAAGCTCTTGCATACAAAGGCAAGGATAGTTTTAGAAGAAAGTTAAGTTACTGATGAACCAATAGATGGAGAAAAGGGAATCCACTGGTTTTAAATTTCTTTGCTCTTGCTAAGGTAAGTTAGCACTCTTTCTAACAGAGGAAGTGACTATGAACTCTTGACCAAAGGTGCAGGGAAATCGGATCTTTTTAAACATTGATTTTTTTTTTAAGGTCCCTCTTGAACTTTTGAGATGGAGCACCAATTTAAAACAAACACACCATTCTTAAAGCAGCACATGGGTGCCCAATTGTGCCCTCAGGCTTTTTCTTCCATTTAAAAGTTCAGTCTGAAGTTTCCTGGCAGCACAGAAAAGTCCCTACATAATAATCCATGCTAAGGAAAAGGTTAACTTTTGGAACACTTTTGGAATAAAGATTGACAGTGAGATCCCTTCCAGAAAACCAACTGCAGCAAAGATTGTTATAGAATGTCACTCAAGTTTTCACCAGGGGAGCAAAGTCATCCTGGAGGTGTGTTCAGCCCGTTGGTAATCACAATTATCAGAGATAATGTTTGAGTGTTGGAGTGGTGGCTTGGAGGAGTGATCTGGAAAAGGACCCTATAGGAAATTACCTTAAATTGATAAACATGCCTGCGTCAAGGGTTCTATTAGGTTATCTTCTAAAACTTCTTCTAATTTAATAATTCTATGCTATTGTTTTTATACTAAGAGGGAAATGTTGACTAACAAAATCATTTGCTTGGAATATTTCGTCCAGAAGAAGTGATTTGTCCCTATCCATTCATTTTCTCCTTCCTTTACGGATGACGTTAGTGTTCAGGATATTTGGGCATAGTCAAAGATTGTTCCCTAAGACTGCAGAACTCAGTAAAGGCAAGTATCTCAGAGTCCAGATTTTATTAATTCATGATTAGAGTAATGTTTTAGGATTAATTGGAAATATGTGCATAGGCTGAAGATTTGGGAAAAACTCAAAGCAAAAAGTTTAGAAAAAATGAAATAGTAGTAATCTAAGGTAGTGGTGATAAGACCTGGTACTAGGATGATAGTAGTAGAAAAAAAGTTAAAAAAAAAAAAAAGAAATACAAAAGGAAGTCTGGACAAAATTAAATCACAATTGAACATAAGTGAAATAAGGTATAGAGCAGAGTTGGAGTGCTGGTCACAGAAACAACCAAGTAGAAAAGTTAAAAAGTGAAAATAATTTGAGGTGAAAAGGGGAGAAAATGAAGTATTGGCTTAGGACCACTTGGGACAAGATTTGTTAAGAGATTAATGAGAGAGAGAGAGGGAGAGAGGGGCAGAGAGGCAGAGATCTATCTCAGGTGTTGATAATAACAATAGAAGAGTGGTCTGTTAAACTCAAATGACAGGGTCTTGTATGGAATTGACACTCAAACAATTTGGTTGGGAATATTGAACTGCCTTCCCTGTCCCTATTCTTCTCACTGTTGTTCTGTTTCAATAAACACATGCTTCAACTTGAACATAGTGTTTTTTTTTTTTATAAGGAACATTTAAAACCACATATGTTGGATTTTTAGTAATGGAAATATGCAAGAGCCTATTTCCTAATTTGATCAGTGTTGGTATAATATGTGTAAAATATTCTTATTACAAAATAAGTTTTTATATAATTAGCTATGCTTTACATCCTAGTTGATATCATTATGAACCATTATTTTAAGTGAGACCTGCACTATACGAAAAATTATGGCATCTCTCAAATTCTTTCTACCTCGTCAATGGATTTCTGGAGGATTTTAAATGTTTTGAGTAATAAAGGCATATGAAGCCCTATAGGAAAATAAATTCTCTATGAGCCATCTAATTCTCAGAAGTTTATTTAAGAAATAGTCTCCACCACACCTTTGTCATACAACTTGATCTTTTTAAGGTGCTCTATTCCATTTAGAAATCTTATCTCTGAGGAGGCATTAGCCCAGCTTACTTTATGCTTCTGATACACTCTGCTGGGCTTGTTAGAATCCCTTGGGAATGTTCTTCTGGGGACAGAATCTCCTTTGGATGTGCTTTTTCAGATCCCTGCTATTTCTGAATCTCCCCTGTTCTGTATCAAGAAACAATAGTTACTGGAGAGCGTTAACAAAAACACAAATTGTGTTATAAGCTCTTTCCTGGAACTTACTCTGGTACCAAACCCTTCTTCCTTCCCACACTTCCGGCCTCACAATTTGCAAGTTGTCCCGGCCTAACTCAAGCAAGGATTTAAAATCTGTTAGAGAGCTCAGCCTGTTGATTTACAGAGCTGAAGTCTGCACAGAAGAATAATCTGTAATGGGATTCTTTGCTCCCTGGAGAGACATTACACAGCAAAGCTGTAAATTATTGAAGAAATAGAGGAGGAGGAAGAGGAGGGAGGGGGAGGATGCTCAGTAAAAATAGGATATACTATTGATCAGAGCAATTATTATTTAACTTTTTATTTTCACCATAAAATTAAGTGGTTGCCTTGAGAAAAAGAAGGGTGAATATTTAAGAAATTGAGTGTACTGTATTTGTTGTCCCGTTTACTTAGTATAAGATGTTTTGATTTGTTTGGTTTAACAGTTGTCTCAGTAAATTCTTTTTTTTTCCCCTTGGGATTTATTTTTAATGTATTAGTTTTCTTTAAGTCTGTGTGACAATGTATTTGAATCTGATTTGCAGCCAGGAGTGATCACAATCAGCCCTTTGCCCTCTCTGCATAATCCCTGAATCAAACTACAATATTGGCTTGATCAGGATAATGTACAAGGTGTAGTAATATAAAGTTCTAAGTGAAAATGTCCTAAATACATTGCCAGTGCAATAAGACTAGCCAACAGAGAAATAGATGACCTCAGGAAATGTCTGGCTTAACAAATGTATATCTTTAAATTGGAAATCTAATTATTTGCCTTAGATTTGCACTGCTGGGAACCTAATGCAAGACCATGTTAAATAAACTTATTATTTCCGTTTTTCATTTAACCTGTGGGTTGTAGTATGACCAATCTGTTTTATATCCTCAATCAACAGATGATTGTATTTGGTAATAATTTATCAAGAATAAAAATCTGTTTTTGAAACTAATCACCTCATGTTAGGTCTGCCCTTTTTCAAAACCACCATCTGATATTCATTTTGTCTGCAAGACAAACATACTGATGAAAATGCATATACCACAGGATACAGCCAGTGGAATGAAGCATTTCCACTCTTTGTATATATTTAGAACATTTTCTGTTTTCCCAACAGATGGACTAAATTTTGGTATTAAAGAAAAAAATCAATTTTACATAATATAAACAAATTGAACAAGTACATTGTATATTGCTAATTGCTTTGTAGCAGAATGTCCAGTGGAATTTGGAGTCAAATCAGGTCAAACCTAAACTCTGTGATTTGAAAAAGTGACTTTTTTGTATTTACTAGGATTTTTTTCCAGATTATTGGATGAATCTTTAAATGGGAAATACTGAGTTTCATGTATTTTCCAAGTCTTCAAAATGGTTTTTCAGTTTAATGGCTTTTGTTTATGTATAAGTATCCTGAAATGTTTTATTTTCCGTAAGTCCAGCAACCTTACTGTGTAAGGTTTACCAAAGTGATACATGGACTATAATCCTCAAAAATTTTTTTCATTTATTATTTAGGACAAATAACTCTGCTCCTATTCCTATAAACTAGCTACATTGACTGACTTTTATCTAGCACAGTTTTGGCATTGGTTCCTTTGGAAAATTAGCTGACATTTCCAAAACTACGTTATTAAAAATGTTAACTTTTTAAAATGTATTTGAGTTTATGCTAAATATTTACATGTATTTTTTATTTTATATTCACCTTTAATTAAACACTATACTTATTTTGTCTCTCATGTTTTAGACTGGTATTACATATCTTTATTTTATTAATGAGAAGAGTTGGGGCTACAGATTTGTTTTTTGGAGGAGAGTCTCTAGTCTTTTCTCCTCTTACTTCATGTAAATTATAAATCTAGTATTTCACTCTCCTTCTTTTAAGTTTTCTGTGGCTCCCCAGTGTTTATAGGACAAGAAAAATCTCCTTAGTTCTTCACCATCTGGTTACACCTATCTTTCCAGCCTCAATGCCTCCCTCCAGCATTGATAACTCCTTCTTCACTTCCCTCCTTAGTCTTCTGGAATTTGACATCCTCTTACATGCCTTTTTTTCCAGCTTCACCAATTGTCCCCTTGACCTGGAATAACTTTCCTCATTTTCTTTCCTAGCACATTCCCTTAAGTTCAGGATTTAATGTTATGTTCTAAGAAGTCTTCCTGACTCTGCAGGCATGACTCATAGCTCCCACTACCAATGCCTCTGTTATGGCTGTGTTGCACAGAACTTCCAGAGTATTGGCAAGACAGATGATAAACAAGTAAACAATTTCAACTTGTGTCGAGTGATATAAAGGAAATGAGTATGGTGCAATGAGAAAGAAAAGTAGGAGTAGGCTACTTACCGGTCAAGGAAGGACTCTAAAAATGTGACATTTAAGCTGAGACCGAAAATATAAGAAGGAGCCAGCCATATAAAACGTGGAAGGAAAAATGTTTCAGGCAGAGAGGCACATACAAAACTCCAAGATGGAGAAGAGCTTGGTATATCTGAGCAACTAAGAAGAGGCCACTCGGCTCAAGTACAGTAATCAAGGGGACGGTGGCATGAGATAAGATTGGAGAGCTAGATGGGACCAGCTCAGGTTGGTCTACACCATTGGAGGCTTTTAAGCAAAGGAAGGTCATGACTGTATTACCTCTCTTGATGCTGTCTGGAGAATACATTGAATGGGAGCAAGAATCTCAGGGAAGTCAGTAAGGAGGCTACTGCACAGGTCTGCGCAAGAGATAACTTTCAAACAGTTGATCCTGGGATAAACCCACTGCTATCTTCAGAGTAATTACTAATAGTTGTTAGTTACTATTAAATAATTATTTAATATTATATTAAATAACTATTAAATATGCTAAATAACTATTAATTACTCATTAGTTCTTAGTTCTTTTGAGACCTAAGTGAAGAAATATTTGACAATATTATTATTGCTGTTACAATAATAATGCTATTGGCTGGAGAAGTAGTCAGTGTTGAGATAATGTAGGTGGTATAGGCCAAGGAAAGGAGAGTGACACCATGGACAGTTTTAGGCATGGAGTGGCATGCTCTAAATTACGTTTTAAAAAGGAATGTAAAAAATGGATTAGAGGGGCTGGCCCAGTGGCGTAGCAGTTAAGTTCGTGCACTCTGCTTCAGCGGCCTGGGGTTTGCAGGTTGGGATCCCAGTCGCAGACAGACGCACTGCTTGTCAGCCATGCTGTGGTGGCATCCCATATAAAGTAGAGGAAGATGGGCATGGATGTTACCCCAAGGCCAGTCTTCCTTAGCAAAAAAGAGGAGGATTGGCAATAGATGTTAGCTCAGGGCTAGTCTTCCTCACACACACACACACACACATACACACATAAAAATGGATTAGAAAATTGCAAGAGTAGAAGACAGCAAATAAAATAGAAGGCTATTGTAAAACTCAGGTGAAATATGATGGAGACTTAGAGAAATGGCAATGAAGATAGTGAGGAGTAGAAAGATTTGAAATGTGTTTAGGATTGGATTGGAGGTGGGGAATATGAAAGAGGAAGATGTCCCTGGTTTCTTGAATGAGCAAGTGAGTAGACAGAGGTGTCATTTGGTAAGATAGGCGACAGTGTTGGGGGAAAGATCAGTGGTTCAATTTTGGAGACATTAAACTTGAGACATTTGTGCCTAAATAGAGACTTTTTGAGTAGACATCTAAATATAGGGATCTGAAAATACATATACATGTATGTATTTGTAAATTAAAGAAAGGTCATACTATAAATATTGTAATGCTGTTTGCTCTTTTTCATTAAAAACAAATTATGGAAATTCTTCCATTCTGTCATACAGCTTTCCTTCATTATTTTTTAAAGTTGCATGATGGTATAGCTATACCATAATTTAATCAACATTTTCCATTTATGGTCATTATGATGTATATCATTATGTAGTTTTACAAGTATTTACAGATTTCAAAAAGTTGAATTGCGGGATCAAAAGGTATGCAGATTTTGAATTCAGATAGAAACTACCACCCTTGAGAGGAAATGCGCCATTAACTATGTATTGGAGTGCCAATTTTCCTAACATTGGATTCTATCCCTTTGTGAAGGCATTTCAGAAATCAGTGTTTTAATGTCCAGTTTTGTTACCTATATATGTAAGAGACTTTTGAAAACAAATCTGCAAATGCTCAAGAAACTTTCATGGTTGAAATAGAGAAAGTGAACAAGGAGCCTGAAGTATTTTTTCCCTTGGAGGAGCCCAGTGGACTTCATAGAGCAGCTGTACTTTGCAGTCTGCTACAACAGTCATAGCAAACCCCGTAAGAGGTCTCCCACAGCCATGTGTATCCTGTTCTATTAATAAAGGAAATGTCGACTAGGACACTGGGGATTAGACACAACTAATTTTCTAAAATGCCATTGAGTTGATCTTTATCTGTAAAGCCAACACAGACATACGAATAGTTAAAACGAGCTCCTTGCCTCTCAGATTTCAGTGGGATAAAACCTGGTGTTTTATTTCACACCCATAGAACAGCAGCTTTGAATGGCAAGAAGTCTTTACAAAGCATATCTGTTGAAGCTATTATTTTCAAATACTACTACAATTCGTAGGGTTCTTGGAATATATATTTTTTAAATTAAAAAGCTATTTAACTTTTGTTTTAACTAGAGTCTGAGCTCCACGTTCCACCACTATCCCCCTAAGAAGTCTGATACTGTGCTCTTGGAGTACGAAGTTCATGGTGGTTGGACCAAGTTGGCGTGTCCCCAAAGCACACTGGCCTTCTTTGGAGACTATTTATGACCAAATCAGTTTTGTCATTCCAACAGTAGGAATGACAAGTTAAACACAGCCCAGCACTGTGGATTCTTTGTGGTGACCCTTCTAACTTCAGGGGCTGTTGTTTTACACTGAATGTCCTAAGTGGTTGGTCTATTATGAAAATTGAGTCCTTTAAGCCAAATAACTATTATTAAAATTGGGAAATTTAGCTATCACACTTATGCAGACCCTGTTCTAAAAACATTGTGTGTCCTAAATGATGGAGTCATGAAATAATAAGTTGGAATTTCATTAAAATTTATCAAGACTCCAGAAAATATTAAATTTCTTTCTTTCAATGTTTTGAAACTGAGGTTAACTTTTCTGTGATAATTGAGAGTTACTTACTACTTTCTTCATATACAGTTTATACTGTTTGTGGGCATGTTATACTTGACATATAATTTAGCTTCTACTTCCCTAATCAACTCATTTTAAGGGTGGTAGAGGCAGAAGTTGTAGTGTTAAATTTTTCTTATAATAGGTTAATTGCAAGTGTGATGAAATATGTGAATTACATGTAAGAAGTACACGTTTGATACATCGACATAAAAAAGAAACTTGATAGCAGTGGCTTTTAAGCTTTATTCCTAAATATTACAGCCATGTTCTCATTATATAGACTATACATCATGCTGTCTTCTAATTTCAATGATCATGTACAGTAACAGAACTTTGGATTTAATATCCTTGATTTCATTCTTCACGCATGGTCCCAAAGTCCTGACAGGTACTAATTTGTCATTTTGCTGAAGCATGGGTTTGAATTGCTTGAGCTGGATGGGAGCAAATCACTGTAGTCAGGGAGGGAACCCAGCTGACTACTCTGCAAGAACTTCTCAGGGGAACTTGGTTGTTCCAATCTGGTCATCGCTATATTGTAACTCTTGTGAAGAGTACAAATTTGGTTTATTTGTGAAAAGTAGTCCAGAGACGAAAGCTAAGAGCTAGCTGGTGAGTATGATATGATGTGAGAATGCAACAGCCTATGAAAAGTGATGTTTATTTCACCATGATGGAGGTATATGAAGTGAATATATTATATGCTCCACAGAGGAATAAGAAATGGTTTGTAAATCTGTGCTGGGAATGCTCTAGCCAGTGTAAAAATTGCTTGTCAAGTAAGGAATTTTTAGCAAAATTGAAAAAGTCATTGACATTTGGTATGAGAACATGTTCATTTTTATTGGGAATAAGTGGGTTCCTATCTATTAAGTGCTTGCAGCGGGATTTAGCACGTAAACACTATATAAGCATTAGCTGCTGTGATCATGGTGATGATGATGATGTGATTCTGCATGGAACTCTGATTTGAGAGAAAACCAAGGACCTCTACAAGCATTTCTATACACCAAATATCAACAGTCTGCTGTGTTGTCTCCCAATTAATAAGTATGTAAAAGTAGAATATGTGATGTTGTTTTATCGATTTATTCCTATCACTGCTTATTCCTATAGAAGTTCTCATGAATCTCAAAAGACGTAACTATCTCTGTTACTTTTATTATCTCAATTAGAGTCACTGGGGAAAAACAAGTACAATTATGAATGTTTCACTATGGACACATGACCCATATGAATTTAGAATTTCAGGCATATTCAAAAAGAGCATTTGAAACATTCAAAGATATTTTAGAGTGTGGATATCTTTCTTCAGGTTCTGTCTGGAAATCGTCCCTTCACTCTCACATGCCTGGCAGATTCCTTCTTGATCCCTAAGCCTGAGTTCAAGTCCTGCTTCTTGCCGAAGCCTCAGCTCCTTCAGGCTCACGTATTCCTCTTCTCCCCCTGCTGCCCCTGTACCAGGAGCCTGCCTTGTTGTAGCGGTTACACCTGGAGTGTAATAACTTGCATTCTCTCTACTGCTAGACTGCAAGCCTGTTAAGGAAGAAAGTAGGTCCTCAATAAATATATATGAATGAACCTCAAGTCATTTCACATATGACAATAGGAGATAAGAGAGACCTAATATTTCAAGCAATGCAGATGTCAGGCAATGGCCAGATCAGAAAGAATATAAGTTTGTTTCTCCTCCAAGAAAGATTTTAAGTTGGTTTTTGTAAAATGTTTATTGAGTATTTACCGCATTTCAGGTAATATGCTCTTAGGTTTCACATGTTTCATCTTATTAATTCCTCATGACAATCCCATCACGTATGTATTTGTATTTTCCCAATTTTCAGATAAGGAAATTAAGGCTAAGAGAGGCAGTATGTCCACAGTCACAGGTAATAAATGGCAGAGTAAAATTTGAACCAGATGTTCTGACTCTAAGTTGAGTTTTCTCCCCACCATTCTATTCAAACCAAATTTCTAATTCTTATTTCAGCTAGACTAGACAATTATGTGAGCTCTAGAGACACTTTTCACACTGTGTCGAAGTTTCTTAAGTTGTTGAAGCCTATGAAGCTGTGATCTATCTCCTGAGCCCTGTCTCTCTCCATTGTCTGTAATGTGTATTTATAGTGGATTTTGCCCGTCCTATCCTGTCTTATAAACATTAATGCCTGAACTAGTTGGACCACTGAGAGGATAGTGTCAGCACATCAATCTATCTGTAACATTCGTTGAGCATTCTGTGGCTAGCTAGGTTGTTGCTTTTACTCAGGGAAAAAGGTTGCTTAGAGGTCAACAAATGAGTCAGAGGATTTTCATTCTATTTAGACATCACACTAATTCAGAGGTGTCACCAATGATGGTAAGATAACATTTAGGGACAAGGGAAGCCTCCTTCTTTTCTTTCCTCTCTTTTCCAGATCTCTCTGAATTAAGATTTTTCTTGCAAAACCACACTATTGAGGTTCTTTATTCCTTAGTTTCCCTTAGTTCCAAGGAAAAGCATTAATCCTGTCATTGAGGTAAATGAATATATTGGCTCTGAGCAGCTGATGGAGTAAGACTGAGAAAGAGGAAAGAGAGAAATAAGAGCAGGGAGCAGGAGGGGAGGAAAGAACTAAGAGAAGGCTTGTGTTTGCCCGCTGTGCTCATGCATTCACCTGGGCCCTGGATTCCTCCCATGTGTTTTATCTGCATGCACTTCCTTCTGCAAAGAATTACTCTCCTGAACTGATTGTCTTCCATTTCTTTTTGTTGTTGGCTGGATTTCTTTGTTCACAAAGACAAGATGTTGTGTTAGAAGCAGTATATTTGCACCCTTTTGATATAAAACTATTTTTTGTTGTAAACAATCCTTTATCTAACTTCACCATAAAATAATTGAAACATAAAACTTTGAGGGAAAAACTTTAAAGATGAAGAAACAAAAAAAACATTAGCATTTAATCAAAGTGTCTCTCCCTTCTTCTCCAGCATTGTCTCCTAACTGATGATGTTCTCTACCTTTTGTAAGGCCATCTCTGCATTACACCAGAGTTAAAATTATGGGATGCTGCTCTAGCGGGTGGATTAGATGGTTGTGGTGAGTCATCATAGATGTAGTTTAAACATCAATGGCAGAGGTGGTGCCTCGATGTTGATGTGGTTCCAGTTGCTGCAGGAGACTATGTGAGCTTTGGGGTGCCACGTCCTCCACTGCAGTGGTTGGAACCCCCCTCCCCTCCTCCTTTGTCAGGTTCTGTAGGGTCAGAGCAGCATTAAGATTATATATCTCACCTGTAAATTTTTCACACAATCTGGATAAAGATAGTCGAGGCACATATCTAGAATTCTATTCAGTAATTCAGCAGAACAAACTCTTGTTTTGGAGCAAAGAATACAGGCAGTGATATTTGGAACAATGAGAAGCTTTGCAAATTGGTTGGATAGTCTCTTCCAGCTTTTAGGCTGTCTGAAAATCTGTACAATTCTTTTAGCCTGGTGGTTTACTTGAGGGTGATGAGTGAGAAATGATGTTGGAAGTTTGAATAGCAATCATAGACACATTTTTAAAAGTAATCAGAAGTAAGTGCAGAATCCCTGAGATGGAAGAGGTTTTAAATGGGATTTGGTATATTTTAAAATGTGCCTATCATGCATTTGTTGAAAAGATGAATGAATATATAAATGAATTAACTATTGATAATTTCTTCACTGAAAGTGTGCCAGTAAAATCAAGATAGTTGAACAAGCTTTTTTTCTTACCAAGAGAAGTAGAATTCTTGGGCAAGTTATGCTGAGTGCCCTGAAAGTTCTGGCTTTTTAATGCCAAAATAAGTTCCAGGCCATCGGAGGTAACTTTTAACCAAGGCTTTTGCATGGATAGTTTCTGGAAGTGCTGCATGTAGTCTGGCCAAGCTAATATAATGGCCAATTCTTGGAATAACAATGTGTCATTTCATTGGACAGTCCCTCTTCAACAGCTAAGTCATACTGTCAATTTGGCAGCTAGCCTCATTATTTTTTCAGTAAGTTTTTGTCTCTGTTATTTATCTTTCTAATCTCTAAATCACTCCCTGGTGTCTTCACGTTGGTAAGTGATAAGATGACTTGGCATTAGTTGCCATTGTAGAAAAAAATATGTTCAAAAAATCGATTGATTCCAGGATTATGCCATTTCTTTGTTTTAGGAGATTGTAAGGGCTCCTCTTTGGGTAGGGTGAATACTAACCTTAGCAAGTATTACTGGAAGAAAAGGCAAGTTACAGTCCTTAATTTAGATTTCCCTTTGATGTGTAATACTGTGTTTACTGTATTCTGTGATCCTAAATCTCTTATCACTTGTCAGATCTGACATCAATTTAGTACAGCTCTTTTTTTTTAAAGCGGGACTACCATAAAATGTATGCATTCTTTGTAAGATAATCCCAACTTTAGAAACATAATGTGGGAGAAAATAGGAATTAGGGAAATTAAGGAAATACTGTGTTTGTCTGAGGTTCTGGAGTAGCATTTTAGGAAATTGTTGATAAACTTGGGCAATATGGAATTTTTCTTTTTCCCAGCCAGTATAACAAAGAGTTGAATGGCTGTGCTAGAGGTTCCCTTCTTATCAATCCTGGTTTTGCACAATTCTGGAAAATATTTTCACAGAGACCTTCTTTTAGCAAGTTGTTTAATAAATATATAATATGCATGCTGCTCTATATATATATGATATTTTAATATTAGGATATCATTTGAAGTAAAGAGAGAGCAACAAGGCTATTATACTTCAAGAAAAAATGCTGAAACTAATATATGAAATTTTTATTGAACATTTGAAAATACTATAAGAAGTTTAGAAAAGGAAGCCAGTGACTGCTCTTTATCATTAATGAGGCAATAATGGGAAAAGTCCACACTTCACAACTCTGGTACTATGCTTATATATTCAGATATTTAAACATAAACATGTTTGAACAATTTACATTGTATTTCATGTAATGGTGTTTACTTTTTATTAAATGTCTTTGGAATAGTTGGTGGGCTGAGGCCAAGAACACAATAAATTTACCATTACCTAGCAAATTCTTTTTTAGAACACTGCATTGTTATTTATTCAACAAGTGGATAATGGGCTTTCCTTTTTAGAAGGAAAAAGGAAAAAAAAATTCCCAGGATACAATGAACATACACTTTGTTTTACACAGGAAAGGCACATGCTGTCTGTGTTTTATGCTATAGTTCTTTTCATTTTGTCTGTAATGTGCTTCAATTCCACATGCACTGATTTTTGTATGTGTAGCTTTGAAAAATCTTAACTTTGACTCACATCATATGTATATACATATATCTGCATGAAAGGTATACAATATATTGATTTATAAGGGAATGTAAATTGCAAAATATACGTAAAACAAATCTAATCCATAAGTGCAATATTTAAAAACTAAAATGTATGATAAACTAGGTAAGTGAACTCAATTCTTAACAGATGCTGTATTGTTTCATAGTTTGTAACAAATTTCTTTTTTTTTTTAATTTTTGTCTATCGTTATACTATCCAATCATGGCTATTTAATAAAGTATAATGGATGGACATAGTTCTTAGAGAATAAATAAGAGAAACCAAACAAGATACCACACTGGCTACAGATGGGAGCTAAGAACCAAAAACAAGAGGTCAATTTTGAAGAGCTACCTGAGCTTCCTGTGGAAGTAAGACAAATGACATTGAACCTGAAGACTTACTTCTCTGACTTTTGCTGTCTCCAGAATTCTTTTTGTCATTGTGTGTGTGTGCACATGTGTGCATGCAGTACAGATGTATGAAGGAATAATTTGGAAGGTAACATTCTGGAGAGCAGTATCCTTGGGGGATTTGGTGATTCCGCATAAGTGTGTGTCACTCAGAGCCCTGCCTCCCATTGAATGACTGGTTGGGACCCAGAGCAGGGATCTGAAGGGATGGGAATGGATCATAATGAATTCATTGGCCTTGCCCAGGTTCTTATTCCTCTTTTTAGAAGGAGGGCAATAAAGGTGTTTTAAAGTTAGGAAGCAGTAGAGTGTAATAGTTATGAGACTGGGCCTTGGAATCAGCAAACTTAGTCTGAGTCCTGGCTCTGCCTCACAGCAGTTTCTCCACAGCAGGTGCCTCTGACTAATGAGCTATTTACTGGGCTCTCAAGAGTGGGAGGGAGGATGTGACCTCCCAGGGGCTCTGCAGCTGGTCCTTCTTCTTGAGTAGCCCTCAGCAGGCTAATGGCTGCTCATGCCAGAGGCAAGAGGCGGTTAGAGAATGGCTGGAACAATTCTGGATTTTGTTTTTCTCAAAGGTGTTCACCTGATCATTAGCCATTTGGTGGCACAAAAAATGTTCAATCCATCCATCTTCCTGACTAGTGGCTTTTTCAGTTACCCCATGAATTACATATTTTCACTGACTTAACACATAACGTTGGCCCAGGTGCCCTCACATGCAGCGCTAACATGAAATGCATGTGTTGACTCTGCAGCCATTTTTATTTCTGCCTGAGACAGGTAGATAAAACACTCTTGACATCTTTAATACCCTTTATAGGGTCTTTTATAAATAATAGTTGTCAGTCGATAGTTTTTGCCCCAAGCATTGATGACATTTCCAAATAGAATTTGGTGGGTGGCTGCAGGTTGTTTTTGGAAAGTAAAGACGAGCTATTTACTTGCTTTACCATCAAATGCCTCTTTCATTATTTTGCCATTTTAAAAATGTTGTCTTAATGCTCCATAGAACCTGTGGCACCAATGAGCTAATCATAGTCCAAGAAAATATTGATTCTAAGAGTGGTTTACAGCAATACTTTCTACTGGCATTTTGCTTACAGAAGGAAAGATTATTAAAGCTTAAATTGGGTGGGTTCTCAGAGTCCTGGGCCTTGGGTGGAGTGACACAGAAAGCTAAGAAACAGGTGGCCTGGGTATTGAGACAGTGAAGAGGACTATAACAGTTTGACAGGGAGTGTTTTATTTAAAAATAACACATTAAGAAAAGTGCATATCTTAAGTGTACAGTTTGATGGATTTCTACCAACTGCACATGCCCACCTGACTAGTGCTCAGAGCAAGAAACAAGGTATTACCAGCACCCCAGGAGCCCCCCTTGTGACTCCTTCTAGTTACTATAACCCCTAAGAAACTACTTTCCTAACTTCTAATATCATAGATTAGTTTTGCCACTTGTGGACTTTAGATACAGTCATAGAGTGTGTACTTTTTTTTTTTTGCTGAGGAAAATCTTTCCCTGAGCTAACATCTGTTGCCAAACTTCCTCCTTTTGCTTGAGGAAGATTCACCCTGAGCTAACATCTGTGCCCATCTTCTTCTATTTTGTATATGGGTCACCCCACATGGCTCACCACATGGCTGCTGGTGAGTGGTGTAGATCTGCACCCGGGAACTGAACCTGGGCCAGAGCATGCCGAACTTAATCACTAGGCCGTGGGGCTAGCCCCGAGTATGTAGTCTTTTGTATCTGGCTTCTTTGCTCAACATTGTATCTGTGAAATTCATCCATGTTATTGCATGCAGTTTCATTATAATTGCTGTCTAGTGTTGAGTGAATATACTACAACTTATATTGATGAGTATTTGGGTTGTTTCTAGCTTTCACCTATTACAAATAGTCCTGTTATGAATATTCTTATAAATGTCTTTTGGTGAACATATGAACGTTTTTGTTGGGTATATGGTGAGGAGAGGGAATTACTGAGAACTGTAGAAATGTTCCACTTTAGTAGATACAGTTTTTCATCATATCTATTACCTTTTAAAAATGCAAATAATCACCTAAGCTCTGTTGCTACACCATAGTTTTTAAACTGTAGACATAATGGAAAGACTGCACCAGAATATCATGGACTAACCCTTAGCTCTAATAAGGACACATGGTTGTAAATAGTATATGCTATATTCACTATATACACTATATTTCACTGGCACTGGTATGTATAGTTTCTAAGAGTTTTACATGAATGTTATTACATTTCATCTAATTAACTGCTGTCTGTTTTCTTCTTGCTTTTTAGTCATCTTTGTACCCTCAGCATCTATCATGATGCTGTAGATACTCGTATTAACTCCATTTTACAGGTGGAGTACAGAGAAGTTAAGTAACTTGCTCAAAGTTATATAAGTAGGAAGTAGGGAAGAATGTGTGCTCCTTCTTTACATCTAAGTCCTTTGTTGTTAGTACCATTGAGTGGATTCTGACTCCTGGCAACCCTGCAGACGGCTGAGTGGAACCCTACCTGGTCTTTTTGCACCATCCTCTCACATTCTGACACTCTATCAGACAATTCTGCGCTACTATTCACAGGGTTATTGGAAGTGTGTGGCCAGGTCCTTCTTCCAGAACTTAGTCTGGAAGTTCTGCTGAAACCTGTCCTCCATGGGTGACCTTGCTGGTATTTGAAATACCAGTGGCATAGCTTTCAGCATCACAGCAACACACAGTCGTCACAGTATGACAACCGAAGGGTGGTGTGGGTCCCTGACCAGGAAATGATCTGAGCCACGGCAGTGAGAGCGCCGGATCTTGATCACTAGTCCGCCAGGGCTGGCTGTGTAAGTCATGTAAGATCTTTAAAAGTCTGACCAGGGTATAATCCTGAAGACCAGACCTGTATGCAGAGAAAGCTCATAGGTTTGGGAGAGCCCTTAACAATTCCACAGAAGACAAAGCATTTGGATTGTTTACATCAAAATGTCTAAGATGAGAACTTTCCACCTTATAATATTTACCAGTGCTGAATTCACACAACCTCAGTGAGCGTGGTAGAGAGGCATGGCTGAGAGGCATGGCTAAGAGTCAAGGCCCTGGAACCGGTCTGTCTTCATTTAAATCCCCATCACCTCACCCAGAGGATTGAATTCTCTGCAGAAAACACATCAGACCCTGTACTTTCCTTATGATGCTTTTAGGGATCTTGCCCTGCAGTTATTTCTTCTGTGTCCCTCTCCCGACTGTGAACTCACTGAGGCATAGGCGCCATGTCACAGCCATTTTAAGTCCCTCACAGGGACTTAGAGCTGTGCCTTGATGATAAATGTCAGTATTTGTTTAAGGAACAAGGAAATGCTTAATATTTTATGTCATTTACTATTTATACCACATTTACTTTCCAAAGAGCCAGAAACAACTTGCAAGAAAAAAAAATATGGTATTTACATGTTTTGGGGCAATTGAGATAAGCAGGTTACAACATTTAGACAATGACTTTGATTAAAATTTCTTGCAGTTTAATGCAAAGTGGAAAATACATTGAGTAAAATATTTCCCATTTTCCAGAAGAGAAAATAAATACATATCTTGGAATTATTTGTTTACATGTTTGCTTTCTCCTCTAGACAGGGCAGCTCTTTGTGAGTGGGGAATCTGTCTTATTTAAATTTGTATCCCCCGTGCCAGTCACAGTGCTTAGCACGTGGACCCATGAACAAACAAAAGAACAAAAGGAAGAAAGAGGAAGGAAAGAAGGGAGAAGATATATTTCTGGGATCATGAGGACAAGAATATTAGAATGACTGATACAAGTTCTCCAGAGCAATGTAAGCAGAATGTAGAGCACAGAGTTCAGAGCCAGAGTTGGTCTGCTTGGGTTTAAATCCTGACTCCTTTCCTTGCTGGATGTATGCCCTTGAGCAAGTTACTTAACTTCTCTGGGCATCATTTTCTTCATCTGTAAAGTGGGTTAATAATACTAACTGCCTCTTAAAGATCACATGAAATAATGCACTTCAAGGTCCTGGCATATAATAAGCACTTGACAAATGTTAGTAATTCATTCATTGAGCACATTTTTATCAGGGGCTACAATGTGCCAGGCACTGATCTGTGTGCTGAAGCTACAGCTTAGCAAAACAAAGTCTCTAGTTATATGGAGCTTGCATTCTAGTGGGGTATGGAGACAGAAAACAAACAAATGACCATATAAAAACCGGAGAGTGGCAAGTGCTATGAAAAAAGAAAAAAGCTGTAGTGAGTCATGGTGGTGCGGTTGATCTTTTACACAACGTGGTCAGAGAAGGTCTCTTGGGTGAGGTGGGATATGAGCAGAGACCTGAAGGAAGGAGGGATTGGAGTGTGGATATCTGAGGGGAGAAAGCCCCGGATGGCAAGGAGTCCAGTGAGCCTGGAATTCGGTGAGTGAGGGGGAGGAGGGAGCCGAGGCTGGAGCGAGAGCCGCTAGATCATGGCCTTGTGCGGACTTCTGCTTTAATTCTGAGTTTGATGGAAAGCCATTGGAGGGTTTTGGACATGGGAGTAATGGAACCTGATTTATAACTGAAAAGGATAATTCTGGCTGCTATGTGGAGAAGAGAGGGTAGCAGGGTGTGTGAGATGAAATGGAGAATAATTAGGAGCCTATTGAAATAGGCCTGATAAGAGCTGATGGTGGTTTAGACTAGGGTGGTAGCAGTGGGGGTGGGAAGAAGAGATCAGAATTGGGATACATGTGAATGTAGACTTGATTTGGTTTGCTGTTTGATTGGATGAGAGTGTGAGAGAAAGAGTGAAGGTAATCTTCCAGGTTTTTGGCCTAAGGAACTAGGTCAACTGGAGTTCTCATTAACTAAGATGGAAAAGGTGGGGAAGATTTGTTCTGGGTGGGTGGGGGTGGGTGGAAGGGAGGAGAAACCAAAGATTCTGACTTGAGTGTGTTAAGCTTCTTTTCTTCATTCACTGTTTATTGATCTCCTACCGTGTGCCAGGCACTGTTCTATACTCTTGGGGTAGATCAGTGGGGAAAAAAATAAAAATCTCTGCCCTTTAGAAGTTTTAATTCAAGTTGGGGAAGACAATTAATAATAGCACATAAGTATTATAAATAACATATAAGTGAATTTGCCATTACTACCTCCCTCCCCTTGTGAGCTCTGAAGCAAACTGCTTCTACAGGCGTTAGACCACAACCTTTTCAGTTGTCTCTGATGATACTTTCTTTCCAGTCTGAATATTTCTCCTCAGCCTGTTCAGATATAATAAATAGGCTTTTCTTTGTCACACAATTCACACTTAATGCTATCTCTAGGTGTTATTTATATCTGAATTCTCCGTAATGAAGTATACATGCGCATACTTATCCAGACTTAGTGTTGCCTAGATATTTATGGGGGTGTGTGTGATGGTCTAGTTCAGGCACACTGGCTCCTTTCTGCTTAACAGCAGGTTGTTCTAGGTGGATAATTTATTCCAGAATCATCTTGTCATAATTTTTCTACCTCAAATTTCTATTTTTCTGTCCATACTCAAAGGCTGTCTAGCTCTTTGCTCACCTCAGTACACACTGGTGCCGCACTTTTCACTGTATTCCATATTATTCTAAGTCCAAGAGACAGTCCGTGAGAAGTGTTCTGTGATCAAATAAGTTTAAGAAAAGCCACATTCTATGTCCCCCGCTTAGAAATTCACATTGTACATGATCATTTATAAGGCTCTGAGAAGTCTCACAGTAAGAAATTTGTTTACCTCTGTTCGCCCAGCATGTGCAAGACTTACTTTACCATAAAATAGAAACTTACTGACAGTCTACAGAACTAGTGTTCCAGAGTTCACACTTTGGGAAAATGCTGAGTGGGCCAACAGCATTGTAGGCAAGAATCCAGAGAAATGGGTTCTGGTTTTGAAGCTGGCTTGTTTGTGTAACCTTAGGCAAGGCTGTTAACCTCTCTGTTCCCTAGATTTCTCGTTTGTGAAATGGTGATAATAACAGGCTCTCCTAAGGTTGCTTTAGGCTTCACTCAGTATCTTAAAGTGTATAAAACATGAGTGAAAGTACTTTACACAAGTTTAAATAATACAGTTTTAAATCTTACCTTGTGTCTCTTCAATCAAATGTTTAATTTCCTTTTCATGCATTTTCTAAAGTACTATTTATTCTTAATTTACATAGTAATTTTATCGCCAAGTTCAGTTTCACTTATAACTGTCTAACTTGTACATGTTATCCATAGCTAAGCACAAACTATCCCTTCCTACAGGAAGTCCTCCTCAGGTTGGCCTCCTCTCCTCCCTTCTTTCTTTACTCTTTTGCTCACCTGTTGAGGAAGGCTGCCTCTCCTCTGGGATGTATTTCTGCAAGGCTGCAGACCGTGTCTCAAGTGCCTGGCACCTGGCAGGAGTTCAATTAATACTGAGCTGAATCCTATATTGTTCCATTTCTAAGAATTACATCATCCTGTTTTCAATTTTGGTACCCACAATATTAGGGGAGGGGAGCTCGCCTTCATCTTGAGTGTGTTTATCATCAGGGTTCCCACAACATAATCCCTCACTGACTTTGCTTTGGTTCTAGTTCTGAGAACAAATTGTCCTGTGGTTCAGGGCACTGCCTGCTTTCCTACCGAGATCTGGGCGTCTCTTCCCTCTCATTCCTTCCCTTTCCCTTAGTGAAGTCATATACTCATCAGTAGAAGTAGGAAAAACTCCAAGGCTCCCTTCTTTCTCGTTTCTTTTAAATTAATTGCTCCTCATTTTGAACCTCTTTTCTTCCTTCATTTCATGTACTCTGAATGTATTTGTCATCACATTCCTGTGTGAAGACACTTTGAGGAGACAGAGCCCATGGTCTTGTCACTTCACCTGTGAGTCTTAAGCAAATGCTGACTGCCTGGCTGACTAATATCTGAGACCACTCTCCTCCTTCATCCCATTGTTTTCTCCTTTATTCCTTCACCTAATTGTTTTGGCTTCATTGCTTGTAAGTTGTCTGTAAGGCCATTTCCTCATATAGGCAGCTACCTGTGAGAACTTAAGGAGAAGAGAGTAAGTATTCAAACAGTATAAAGAAAAACAAATAGGATTAATTGGTAAATTACATTTCCTGCTCCCAACAATGTATTTTTAACACCTATTTTGCAGGTGAGGAAACAGAGTCACAAAAAGGTTAAGTAATTTGCCTAAGCTAGAAAGTAGAGAATCTAGGCTTTGAAACCTAGACATCTGGCTCCAGAGGCCCTGCTTTAACCACTGTTTTATACTATACCAAATGCAGTAGGGAATCATTAATATCTGATGCTGAGCATCTGTGAGGACCTGATCAAGACTGGCTAGCATGATTTCCATATTATGATCAAGTGAAGCACAGAGGACTAAGCTGATGAAGATTTGGTGGACCAGGAGATGGATGTTAGCTGAATAAAAATAGTACATACAAAGATTTCTGGTATTAATGAAGACATTAACCAAGAGAAGCCACAGGAGTGTGATAGACTGTGAGGGCAGGGAGAGTGGAAGCCAGCTACGGTAATGACAGAAACAGAGTAGTTGGAGAGGTAGTATAGTAGAGTGGCTAAGAACTTTGGAGACATGGGTTGAAAACCAAGCTCTGCCAGTTTTAGCTGACTTTGTAGGTGGCTTCCTACAATTATTCTCAAAATGCAGTAGTTGACTATTCCAAGATCTTAATAACATGTTGACTCTATATCATATACTGTCCTTTTGTGTGTGTGTGTGTGAGGAAGATTAGCCCTGAGGTAACATCCGTTGCCAATCCTCCTCTTTTTGCTGAGGAAGATTGGCCCTGGGCTAACATCCGTGCCCATCTTCCTCTACTTTATATGTGGGACGCCTGCCATAGCATGACTTGATAAGTGACGCTTAGGTCCACTCCTGGGATCTGAACCTGCGAACCCTGGACTGCCAAAGCGGAGCGCACGAACTTAACCACTATGCCACCGGGCCGGCCCCCCTCATACACTGCTTTCTTAAAGATTTTTCCAAGTGTTTAGAGTCCCTATACAATTTTCCGATAAACTCGGCAAGTTTGGGACAGGATCATCAGCTAATAAAGCATCTTAGTTCCTGAGGAGGAGAAAAGATATTTGGCACAATTTGTAGTGGCTGGCATGGACCCCACATAAAATTAAGTGTCTTATGTTCTTGTCAGTATTCCTGTCCCAGGCAATGCCAAAGAGTCTCAAAATCTATTTTAACACTTATCCTTCCTGTAGGCTTCAACTCAATAAATACAAGTCTTTTAATAATTCTGTATATATATATATATATATATATATATATATATATGTATGGTTCTAGTTTGCCTTTGGCCTGAGTTTTTTTACTCAAAGAGATGTACGAGTTCTCTCCATATCTAAACTTGGGAGATAAATTACAGATAAAGAGAAAAACCTGAAACAGATGTTTTCAAATTTCACAGTGGACTTATGTAAGAGCCATCATTTCACCCCTACTTGTTGCCTCAAATTATAAAAATGAAATGGACTTAAAGGAAAACTTGTTGTATAATATCAAAGCTGGATTAAGAGTGGGAACAGTTAGATAGCTACCCACGGCACCAACACGTTACACAAAAGGTCACCTCTATGGATGAGTTGCTTAGGGTAGGACCACAAAAGGTAAAGAACAATAGCAACAGATGATTGCCATAGAGCTTCCAAGGACAGTGGTCCTGTTACCTGCAGGCCTTTTGGTGCACAAATGGGATCTGGCGGTCCTCCTCCCCCCAGGGCTTAGTTCACATCAGTGGTAGGTGAATGTTTAAATAACATCAGTTTGAAGGGGCCAAATTGTTAGCCTGCGTGGGGTACCTGGGGAATCCAATGTTCTGGTTAGAGCTGTGCACTATCAAAGGGAAGATATTCAACTGAAAAATGTTAATCTGTTAACTTGACATTGCAAAAATGCAAAATCTAACAACTGGACTCTTTACGTGGACGAACTACGCGAGGCAGCATTGCACAGACAGGAAAATATGATAAACAGTCAAGAGCCTGTCCTTAACCAACAGGGATTTGGGCTAATCATTTGAACATTCTATCAATTGCATTTTTAATTTCCATTTTTTTATCTCACTTATAATGCCTTAATTAGTCCTAATGACAGGAGAACTAAGCAACTCAGTTTCTTTGGAAAACCCTGAAAAGACACACTTCCAGGGAGAATATATACTGGGGAAGAATATATGATAATGTTATAATATCTCACAGACTTGACTAAAGCAGATGTTTTTCACGAATTCAAAGAATTTTATTGCTGAAAGGGATCTCAGAGAATATGAGGCCTAGAGAGGTTGCTAAAGGCCACACAGCTTTACCCTGATATTTAAAATTGCCGAACATTTGGAAAACACCTTCCCAAGAAAATAATTGCACTTGGACTTGCAAACGGGAGCAGAGGGAGGGAATTTTAGTCCTTTCCCCTAAGTAGCTCTTTAGTTGTTTCCAGCTCCTTTTCTTTAAATATGAAATGAAGGAATGTGTTTGTGAATTTTACTGTTTGAATTTTGCCTTGGTGTTTATTTCAAGTAAAATGTTGCAATCACAACTTTAATTCTCATTACATATTTTTTTTCCAATGATCTTGGCTCAAAAACTCGTACTACTTCTTAAACATTACACATTATTTATTGTAGAAAAGGGAAACCTCAAAACTGAAAAATCTAGCTTGAATCAATAAAATTAATTTTAAAACTGTATCAGTGGTTTGGAAGAGCAGGGTGAAACTTGGTGTGACTTCCGCTCACAAGATCACAGCCAGGTTTGATACCCAAAGGAGCTAATTTTGGAGAAATGGCACCAGAACGTTCTCTTTGTCAGGGTCCTCTGAACGCATGCCAAACTGGGATCAGACATGCCAGGATTTTACTGGAACGTACCACGGCCGGCCTCATGGGTGAGCTACCTGTGCAGCTGCACAAGACCCTGCATTTGAAACACTTGATTTAATGCTCTGCTATCCCTGTCTTGAAATTCTTAATGATTTTTGAACAAAGGGCCCCATATTTTAATTTTATATTCAAATTATGTAGCTGGTCCTGGAGGAAACTCCTGTGGAAGAAAATGGGGAGGCAACCAGGAGAGGTGGGAGAGTTCTGTCTGACCTCTATGCCCAGTCTGCTCTTGAGTGAAGGTGACAGGAAGGGAAGGTGGGGTGGAAGTGTCCCAGATTGCAGTGCAATCTCAGGAAGGTTTGGCATGGCCATCACGAAGTGGAGTCCTCCAGCCAAATCAGCAGTCAGAGGACCTCAGTGCTTGCAGGAACCTGCCTGCCTCAGCATTGCTGCCGGCTCGGTTATCAGCTGGGAGCAGCTGGGAGGGGCTTGGTCTCTGCACAAATGCCAAGATGGAGTTCAGAGCAGCAGCTGGGGCCCTATGTCATTTATGCTCCCTGTGGTTGGAGGGCTGCGAGGTGCATCTCATGACTCCACTTAACATTCCCCGGACCCCTACCTCTGCCTGAGGACTCTGGAGAGTCACAGTTAACATCAGTATCTGTACTAGTTTCCTATTGCTGCCATAACAAACTGCCACAAACTTGGAGGTTTAAAACAACACAAATTTTTATCTAAAATTCTGTAGGTCAGAAGTTCAACATGGGTCTTGCTGGGCCAAACTCAAGGTGTCAGCAGGCCTCTGTTCCTTTCAGGTAGCTCTAGGAAAGAATTTGTTTCCCTGTCTTTTTCCAGCTTCTGGAGGCCTCCTGCATTCCTTGGCTCATGGCCTCATGCCTCTGTCTTCAAAGGCAGCAACGTTACAGGTCTCTGTGCCTTTATTCTGTAGTTAGGACTTCCTCTGACCACAGCTGGGAAGTGTTCTCTGATCTTAAGGATCCATGTGATTAGATTGGGCCCACCTGGATAATCCTGGATACTATCCTCATATCAAGATCCTTAATTTAATCACTTCTGCAAAATCCTTTTTGCCATGTAAAGAAATGTATTTATAGGCTCCAGGGGTTAGGATAAGACATCTTTGCTGGCCATTATTTTGCTTACCACACTATTTTTCTCTTCAAACTAGCTTTTCTTATTTCTCTTTCATCTTTTTTATTGTATTATTTTTATTTTTTTGCAAGAGGATATTTTGTTTTTGTGACCAGTTAGGTAATGAAAGAGGTGGCATTTTGTGGCCTATACAGTGCACATAAATGATTTTGATGTCAAATGAATGAATGACTAGAACATTCTGTTTCACCTCAAACTAATGGTGTGACACTTGAAGAAAAAATTTCAAATCCGTTAATTGTGCCTTCATGTGTGTTTGTATCCTTTCATTCTAAAGCAGTGGTTCTCACCCTTGGACTTACATTAGAATCACCTGGGTGGTGTTTTCAAGTCCTGATACCCAGGCACACCACATACCAATTAAATCAGAATCTTTGGGGCTGGGACCCATCAATGTTTTTAAAAAGCTTCCAGGTAATTCCAACATGTAGCCAGGATTATGTTTTATAAGCCATAAACTGTATTACATATTTTTAACTTGGGCAATGGCAACTGAAAAGATCTTAACATTCAACTTTTATGTAGTAGGTGTTCTTTGTTTTGAATTACTTTCCTTTGTAAGATCTGAATAGACTGATGAGAAGCAAATAGTTTCATTTATCAGAGGCAACCTGGGACCTATAGTCAGAGACTTCAAGACACTAATAATTAATTTGCATTTTTAGAATAATAGAGGATAAGTTATGATTTTGCTCATGTTCTCTCTGCCAAACCCTTTACTGTTATAAAAACCTGAAAAGCATTAATGTTATAGGCAAAATAACGAACAGCCCAATCAGGTATTAAAATTGTACAAAATAGAAAAGTAATTCACTAATGGAAAACTTAGAATAAACATATATGTAAAATCCACAATTGTAATTAAGAAACTATGGGATATTTACTTTTTCTAGTGTTAAATTTCTATGATCCTAAGATTTGCCAGCCAGTATTACTGTAAATTGAATAAAACAGCACCACTTCAACACACTCTGGGAAGTATAATGGGACATCATAAAAATAGAAGTATAATGGGACATCATAAAAATAATCCCAAAAGAAGACTCTGGTCAGACAAGTAAGGGTATCATTTCAGGCAAATTTCAGCCATTTGACCTAGCATCAGGGAAACCAGAAAGAGAACTCAGTCATTTGCTTATTTAACTATTTTTAAAGACATAATTAGTTATATTGAATTATTGCAGTGGAGGAAGGATAGAAATACGAGAACCAGTACAAAGTAAGAGGGGAAATAAAGGCAACGGTAACTCAACTTTAAAGTTTCAAGAGCTAAATAATGTTGAACACAAGGACCACGTTGGTTTAATGGCTTGTTTCCTTGTGTTTATTGCTGGGCACTAAGCAGGAGATTGGTGGGCCTGTGTGTGGAAGAGGTGTTGGTAGGTTGAGTGGACCTGCCTCTCACGGATCCTCATGCTGCTCAGGGTCAGCTGAGGGCAGGTCTAGATGGAGGGGCGATAGGGCTGGTCTCCGTGTTGTTCTCAGATGATGATCAGTTCACCCAATACCCCAGGCTCCCGCTCTGCCTATTGTAAATGGATTTAATTTAGTTCCTCTCTAGAGTGTGTAAAGCTGCTTAGAGAGAGAACAGTGGAGATGAGTCAGGCTGCAGACAGAATGTTGAGACTTGTCCTCTTCAGTGAATGGTCACATGAAGAAACAAAATCCATTTTCCAGCCATTTTACTGAAGGCAGTTCACAAACTTCCAAGTTCCTGAATAAGGACCGTGAAAAGGAAATGTCTGATTACTTTATTCTCCTCATTCTTGCAAAGAAATTGACTCCTCTTCTTTTCTCTACCTTTCTTCCTTGCCCTCCTCTCCCGAAGGGAATAAGCAGAACAGAATGCAGAATCTTTGGGACCACCTTTAAGATACAATGCGTTTTCTATTTCTGGACTTCTTTCCAAGCTGTGAAGCAGAAAACATAACAGGTTTGGGGCATATCTCCCCCATCCCCAATGTCTGGCCACTCAGGCTTAATTTATTGATCAGTCTTCACTCAGGAGATACCTGAGATAAATCAGTTATTAGAAAGTGAAGTGTCTTCTTTGTAGAGGACTCGTTATCTCTGAGGTTACTAATGGCTCATTCATCATTATGTGTAAGTGAAAAAAAGCTCTTCTCTTTACCAATGTAGTACCAAAACTCTCATCTCCTTCCAGTAAATGGACTGTTTTCGTTATAGACTTATTTTGTTGTTGTTGAGTGTAGTCATTTTCTGGGTTTATGGTAAACCTAGGTGAAAGATTGTCAAGTGGCCACATTTGGGGGATTGATGAAGTGTTCCTTTCCCTCCTTATAAATTCAGCCTGAAGTAGACAAGTTTTCTGGGGATCTTTTTTCATGCAGAGAGTTGTGTTAGTCCCATGTTAGTTAACGTTTGTGATGAAAACAACGATGAAATTTATTGTCTGGAAATGAAAATATCAATCTCTCATACTCAATTTGTCCGTTGTGCTTTGGTACAACCTCAATCAAAATTGAGTTAATCAGGAGTGACCTCATAGGGTCACTAACTCTAAAATTAATTCTGGTTTTAATGATATATGTCTCTAATTTATACCTAAAAAGTGTGGACCACCTGTGTTGTTGACTGGTTGTGATCATCTTGAGACCTAAGGGATTTGTATCAAGAGAAAATCCAGACATGCAGGATACATGTTTCTTTAAAGCAATGCTATAAAAATTATTTTCTCAATTAAATCTGTTATTCACTTTTTATTTTGTAAAGCCATAAAACTCATGGCTTTGAAATGATTGAATATATGTTTGTGATTTGTTTTCACTAGCCTCTTTCCTTATTACCCTTCTCCAATGACACCATTCATGTAGCATGACCACAAGTCTTTTAAAGCATATTTCATAGACAGGGTTACATTTGGCACTGGGCTGTAGATTTTTATAATGATACAATTTTATAGAAAATAGCAGTATTAATTAGATATATTTTGGTGAGCTAGAAGTAAATGTTTATGATTATTGTCTAAAGCCAAACAGGAAAATGTAAAAGCAATAATAAATATGTTCTCTCTCATTCCAATATACCAGCTTAGGCAAATTTTTGGCTGGAAAAGCATAAGTGAGTAATTAGATAATTGCTGCCTTGATTGAGCTTAATAGGAAACATTTCAATTAGGCTAAAACTACACAGAAAGGAAGTGGGTTTTTTACAAAGGGAAACATTCCTTGTCATGCAACTGTCAGTTTGTGCCCACACTAAGAGATGGGATTAAGTGGATCTCTGCAAAGGAAACAAAAAAGCAATGATTGCAGTAATTAGACCTGTACTTAAACATTGTGTCTTCTGATAGAATTTCTTGATGATTCTAGCTTCGATAACGTAGCCCCTATAAATGTCTTGCCTGTAACAAATTACTGCCTTAAACCTGTGGCAAAACAAGTTCCTGGAAAAAAAAAGTTATGATTTTCTCATACTACAAAAACTAACATTCTAGAATTGCAGTCCTCTTCTCTAAGCCACCTGCATGCTAGCAAATAATCAGAAAAGCCATTTGGGGCTAGTTTGCATGGTTAATAGTTTCTCCTTAGCATACCTTGAGTGTATGTATCCAGTTGCTGACTCAGGGCTTGAGCCAGATGTAAAAAGACTCCTTTCTCAGAATAAGTGTCCAAGGAGCAGTGTTATTCTTACTATCCTGGTGGTTGAGACAATGATATGACCTCTCTGACCTGTCAACGTAGGGGTTTTATCCATTGGGGGGCACATGGTTCCACCCACAGGTGGTTAAATTCATGAGGATGATATAATTACTGATGCTGTTTCACGGCCCCAGCAAGTTGCAAAGTGCCCAGCCCAAGGCCTCACACATATAGACACTTAATAAATCATTACTGTTGTTTGGATATTGCCTTACATGAAAAAAAGAATAGCTTGAGCTCTTGCTAAATGGGAAATGGAGAAGCCACCGGTAGAACACTAAACTCCTATACCACCTCTGTAGACATGTGGTATGTCACCCAAATCTCACAAGGATCTTGTCAAGACAAACGTGGGTTCCATTTAAGGTATGCTAAGACCAGGGCACTGATGTTACTGAAAAAGCCCCAAAACAGTTGATTCCTTCTGTCTCTGTTGGGTGGGTATCCTTCTGCCTCAGTGTATCTGCCATACAGGGGAAGCAGGGTGCATAGCCCAGGTTAGGAGGAGAGACCACTAAAGAGCAGCGTTGAAGAGACCATTATCTCCCTTGTGTTGTGTAGTGGTTAAGAGCGTGGACTTTGGAACTGGGTAGGCCTGGTTTTAAATTGGGGCTCTGCTACTTACCGTGTGTTCTCTGGCAAGTTACTTAACTTTTTCAAACCTCAGTTTCTTCATCTGTAAAATGAGATTAATAATATTACCTCCTTCCGAGGGTTGTTGTGAAGAATTAATGAAGTAATGCTGCTAAGGCCTCAGCACAATTAAGCACTCAAAAACTCTTGGCTCCTATTATTACTAGAGGGCGGGAGTTCTCATAATAGAACACAGTGCTTAAGAAATGCTTTTTGAAGTCAGTGGTGCCAAGGGTTTGATTCCACGTGCCCTTCACTAACCAGCAGCGAAGTCCATAAGTTTTGAATGCCGTGTGCTAGGGCCGCATCTTGTCTGTTTCAGTCTGGCGGAATGTAAAGCTGGTGTGAAGCTTGAGGAGCCACAACTGAGATGAACTGAAACCTTGCATCAAGTGGTCCACGCTAACAGTCCTCCACTTCCGGCCAGTTTTATTCAACAGTCTGGCAGATGGGCAGTCTCCGCTGTGGTCAACAGCTTTGTACAGAAAGCAGCCCTCCTCGCTCATATGAGTTGAAGCAGTCAGTGCGTGATGTTTTTTCAGTGCTAATGACTAAAAATGCTCCGTCTGACTATTTACATTATTAGAGCTTTAACATAAAACAGGCTTAAGTCATTGTTAACTTTTCAGAGTCCATTTGAAGGGAAAACTGTAAGCTGTTGAATAGAATGATCTGCACTGATTTGTTTTCTAGCACGTGGGGTGGGAACTCCATGCCTATGACCATAAAGTTAAAGAGCTTGGGACATGGCTGATTTTAGATTCTTAAAATTAGGTTCTTACAGATTAATACCTTGTAGTTTATAGTAGACATGGTAGTGAAAGTTTCTTTGGGGGATAAATTTATAAGCATTTCATGCAACCCATACAAAATTATTTCTATTTCTTTTTTCTCTCTCCTGAAAGCCAATGATGGTAGGTTAAACAAAAAAGAATTTCAGACTCTCGTTTAGTGCATAAAAGCTTAGTTTGAGGTAGCCTACTAAATGAGGAAGTGGAAGAGGACCCACAGATGAGTTTCATGGAGAGAGCTGGGATCAGTTCTGTGGAGGGAGTTGGGATCAGTTCTGTGGAGAGAGCTGGCAACAGTTCCATGGAGAGAGTTGGGGACAATTCCACAGAGAGAGCTGGGACAGTTCCATGGAGAGAGTTGGGGACAGTTCCATGGAGAGATCTGGGATCAGTTCCGTGGAGAGAGCTGGGATCAGTTCTGTGGAGAGATCTGGGATCAGTTCCCTGGAGAGAGCTGGGACAGTTCCATGGAGAGAGTTGGGGACAGTTCCATGGAGAGATCTGGGATCAGTTCCGTGGCGAGAGCTGGGATCAGTTCTGTGGAGAGAGCTAGCGACAGTTCCATGGAGAGAGCTGGGACAGTTTCATGGAGAGAGTTGGGGACAGTGCTTTTGGGGGGCTGGAAGGGCTTTTGTGGCTTGATAGGCCTTTGCTTTTCATGAAGAGCTGATAGAGATTTTCATATCCACTGTCCCCTTTTGTCCTATGACCAATTTTCCTGTGGAGAAATGTAAGCCTAGAATCTCAGGTGGCAGATCCCAGTTTTGTGGCAAGACTCAGGGGCTGGGTGTGCCCTAAGGGACAGAAAATGCTGGTCTTTTCTATTGTCCTCTTTTTTATGTGGTTCCCCATTCAGTGCTGTGTCCTTTCTCCAGGAACCCCTTTTACTGATAGTTCTGCTTTATGACAGCAGCTTGACTTGCTGCCAGAGAAGCTGGAAATGAAGGAAGTTTAAGATAAATATCAATGGTGATTTTTTTTCTTGGTCACTCTCTCTTGCTCTCTCTCTTTTTTTAAAGGAAAGTCATATGCTCATATCCTAACTTGTCCCAATAGAGGGTCAATTACAACCAGTTGGCTGTAAATCCAATCCAAGAAAAACACTGAGAGAAGGAACTGTAGCACTAGATACCGAGGGTCTCTAGAATCACTATAAATGTTAAGAACGTGTCAGCTGTGAACTAAGGGCCTTTAAGCGATATTTTAGGACCCGGCGCTTCCCAACATGGCCCCAAATGAATAAAAATTAGCCAGGCCTTTTTGTATGGTTAGGTATTTTTTTCTGGAAAATTTTAAAAGTTCAAACAAAGTCGTAGTTAAGACGTCATAAATAATGTGATTAAAAATTCATTAGCAGGCTGTCCATAGTCAAAATTAAACCGTAAGAAAATTGGTTTGGTTAAGTCCTTTTCCCACTCAAGGTCTTTAATACCATCATACCGCTGCTGTTGCCTACATCACCACCCTCCCCCCAGTATCTAAAGAAGAAACAATATATGTTAAGAAAGGGGGTCTTCACAAAGTTCATGGTGATAATAATAATTACATTTTAGAAATTGAAAAGAGTTTTGGAGGTGGCAGCCCTTGGAGAACCTTTCTAACAACATCTATATCTCGATCACGGTACATTCAAACAAGTTTGAAAACCAAAAATTTAAGAGGACTTAATGTATGAAGGAGAACAAACAAAGATTCTGCATTACAGTCGCTCACTTCCTGGGAGAGAGCAAATGGCAAAGCCAGCATTTTTTGGCCCTTCATCCAGGTGAGAACTGAGATCCAATTTCTTCATCCTGCATATACATGCAATATGAAATATGATAATTTAAAAACAAGAGCAGTAAAGACCCCTTGTCAAATGGCAGTAATTGCTTTCAAAAAATTGATTTTTGCATTCTATGAGACGTTTGTCTTCTATTTAATGAGCTTCTTGAAGACATTCTGGCAATGTGCTAGAATTCTAGGTTTTCATCCTGTTATTAGCAAACTATATGACGTTTAGCAAATACTTGAACCTCTGTAGGCCTTAGTTCCTAATCTATAAATCAAAGGTGTTTAATTAAAGGTTTAGTTGACCATTTCCAGCTCCTACGTTCCAGAATCTATGAACCACGTTATCCATTAAACCTCAACCTTGGCAGTGAACCGGAATCAGCTAGGGAGCTTTAAAAATTACAGATACCTGGATCCCATCTCACACAGGTTCCAATTCAGTAGATCTGGGCAAAACTTTTAGAAACTTTTTAAAAGTAGATGTACAACCAGGGATGAGATTGCAATAAACAATTAATTCCTTGCCAGGCACTTAGGTGTTCCTAGGTAGAGCATCTTGATCTAATCAATTGAAACAGGATGAAATGTCTTATGAAACCTTCCAATTTTTGCTTCTGTATCCTGGATGCCCTGTCCCCTAGGCCAGTCTTTGAAAGCCCCATGCTTTTATGCTGCTACATTACAAACATGTAAGCATCCAATATATCAGGTCACCGGTCAGTTAAATGTTAGGAAGGTGTATATATTAACTGTGACCTATGGATACTAACTGTGACCTGTGGAAGAAGCATATCCTGTTTTATCTAGCTGATAAAATTGTCTTAAGGGTAGATATTCAAGCTTGATAGGAAGGACTAGTTAGGGGATAAAGAATATCAGACAACTTTACATTTAATCCTTGCAACCAGATAGGCATCAATATTCCATTTTACAGATAAGAAAAATAAGTCTCAAGGAGGCTTACCTCCCTTACCCAAGATTACACAGGTAATAGGTGGACAGGTATGTCTAACCCCAAAGCCTGTGATCTCCCCACAAGGCCATGTTGCTGCAGGGAAGGGAGGAAGGGCAATTCTGCATAAACAGGGCTTTTTAGGTGCTCCTATGGTCACCCTTTCACAGGTTTATGCAGTTGGAGGACTGTCCATGGTATCTTGAGCCTCCATGCCATAATTTAAGAGCCCTTTAACTTGGAACTTTAGGAAAATAATGACAAGGAATACTTGAGAATGGGCAAACCCATATGGAAGAACCATGGTAAGGACATGATAAGCCCAGTTGTCTTAAACCCACTAGAAGTAGCATAAATTGGTACTATCTTTCTGGAAAGTAATCTGGCAGTATATATCAGGAATCTTAATTACATTCACATTCTTTGACCTAGTACATCTACTTCTAGGGATCTGTTTTTAGTAAATAATCATTGGTGTGGACTAACATTGAATAAAAATAATATTCTTTAGAACACTATGTATAATAGGAAAAAAAGGAACAATCTAAATATTTAGTGAAGGTGAATAGTTCACTATACTTAAGTACATCCATATGATGAAATATTATGTAGCATCAAAAATAATGCTTATGAAGAGATTTTAATGAGGTGAGGAAATATTAATGATATTATGTGAAAAAAGATACAAAACTATGTTATGATCTCAGCTATGAAAATAAAGGATGTTAAGCATTAAAAGCTCCAAAATGTTAACAGTAGTTATCTCCAGGTAGTAGGATTATAAATAAAGTTTATTTTCTTTATACTTTTTATGCATTTAAAATTTTTTTCTAAAATGATCATATATTATTTTAATAGATGGGAAACATTAAAATATACTTATGAAAAAAAGAATCATAGACTTTGGTTAGAAAAAGAAGATTGGGCAGAAATAAATTAGGGATAATAGACCAGAGACCTGAATTCTAAGTAAATTTAAGCAAGCTCATCACAATGCCATTTACTTTGGTAGAAATCCTTCCTCCCTGGGCTGTGTTTTCCCCATGAGTCAAATTAGGGCACTAGATCAAGGGAATGTTAATGACCTTTTTATCTTTAAGATTAAAAAAATATTTATCACAATCCCGCTATAAAGAATCGCTATTTTCTGATAAGAACAAAATGGAAGTGTTACCTGATAATTTCTTTAGTCTCATTTTTTTTTTTTTTTTTTTGCCTTGAAACAGTAATGAGGCTGTAGCAGAGATTCCCATGGTGTTTCAAGGGCATTAATAGTTTTGTGACATAGGGAACGATCAATCCAGATAAGCATATAGACACATAAAGATAAAGTATGGCGGATTAGATACTCTGAAGGGCTCCACTACTTAGTACAACGGAATCTGGGTAAATTAGAAGCCTAACTTTCAAAGCATTTCTGAGATTGCAAGAAGCCAAGGGAAGTCTTTAACAGCAAAAACAAAGAAATAAACAAAAACCATCCAAACAAACAAAAAACAAATAATACAATAAATAAAACAAGAAGCAAAGAACACCCCACCCTCCAAAAAATCCCTCCCCCAGACACCAGAGAACTGAAATCATAAAGGAGAGCAGTAAATAATAGGATCAGGAGACTTAGACTGAGGCTTGCTGTAATATGAGATTGCTAATCTAAAACTTCTGGACTAACCAGGAGCCTCTGTAGGGAAGTTTACGTGATCTCACAGTGGTTGTGCCTTAGGCTTCTGGTAGAAGGAAAACCAAATCCTTTCTATAGGGAAGCAACCTTATTGTATGCCTTTAGGACTCCCACAGAGTAAGTCCAATTAAATATGAGTTCATGGGAATCAGCCAAGCAGCTAAGTGGGGTGGAGGCCCAGCTGGGTCAGGACATTGGTTACATAAAGGGGGATTGAGCAAATAAGTGAATAGATTGAGGACAATGGAATAAAATTTCTCACTTTTAGAGATGGATGTTACTAACATGAAAAAGAGAATACAGAATGTACTCTGTGTCATTGGATTGGAATTGCAGATATTGGTGTGAACTCATGACTTATATATAGTTAGGTATTGAAATAAATACAAATGTAAAAATGTGTGTATATATAGATATGTGTGTATGTATGTGCATGCATGTGTTTTGTTGCTCTGTCCACTTGAGAGTGCCTGAGAGATCTCAGTAGTACAGAGCACACCTAATACCTAGATCTTGGTTTCTAAAGACCAGTGTCCACTAAAAGGAACTAGGGCTCCATGGAGAAATCACTGATTTCAGGGTTGGGGCAGGGATAGCATTAGATAAGCTCGGAATGTCTTGTACCAGAAAGTAAGGACATACTCAAAGAATGATGGGGACATGTGGAGAGGACATATAAAACTGCTTGAAGGGACTCTCACTGGCCAAGTCTGGGATAATTTGAGCATTAAAGTAATGATACTAATGGATTCTATCACATTGAATAAGACTGGAATCCAGAGTCCTCACTGACATAAATAAATAAGCAAATAAATACATAGAGATAAAAGAAAGTTCTTTTTATAGTAGAATGCTGACTATATTAGAAAATTATAGCAACCATTATAATAATTAATTCAGTCAAGAAAAATCAATATATGCTAAAATTTGACATTATGTGCCTTCTGGTATTTTGCCCTGGTAACAACATAATAGAATTTTAGAATTTGAATCTTATCATGAAGAAGCATCATAAAAACCCAAACTGAGAAGAATTCTACAAAGTCACTGACCTGTAATCTTAAAAAATGGTAATATTATGAAGATCAAGGAAGGACTGAAGAACTATTTGTGATTGAAGGAGACTGAAGAGACATAAGAACTACGTGCCATGTGTGACCCTTGATTGTAATCTTTGCTATAAAGTACTTAATTGGGACACTTGGAGAAACTCTTGGAATTTCTGGGTGAAGGGTGTACGGAAATTCTTTGTATTATTTTCTAGGTTTGAATTTATTTCAAAATAAAACATTTAAAAAAATCATCACACAATTTTGAAAAATCACCAAATAAGGAATGAGTCAGTAGAAACAAAAAACAAGAGTTAAACTTGTAAAAGTTTTAGATATTTGAATTATAACATAAAAAATTGAAATACTGTTATAAAATATTTAAAGAAAGAAATGATGAAATTTAAGAAGTGTACAAGGAACAAGAAGCTTTAGAAAACAACTAGGCAGATTAGAAAAAGAAAGAAATTTAACTTTTAAAAATGAAAAAAATGTTGATGTTAAAAATTCAGTGTATAGGCTAAATAGAAGATCAAAAGGTTGAAAGAATATTAGTGAACTGGAAGAAAGAGCTAAAGAAATTATCCGAATGTGGCTGAAAGAGACAAAGAGGATCAAAAATAGACTTGAGAAGTTGAGACATGGAGAATGCAATGCAAACGTCCACTATACATCTAATAGAATGTACAGATGATATAATAAGGAGAGTAGAGGAGCAGCAATATTAAAAAAAAAAAAAAGCTGATGTTTAAAACAGATGAAATACATAACTCCACAAATAAAAGTAGCACCACCATATACCAAGCAGAAGTTTTAAAAAAAGTCTAAACATGGACACATCATAATAAAACTGCAGAAAACCACAGATAAAAGAAGAACTTAAAAAACAGTCAAAGAGAAAAGACAAATCATCTAAACAGAAATGAAAGTTGGATAACAGCAGATTTCTCAACAGCAACAATGGAATCCAGGAAACAGTGGAATAACATTTTTGCAATGTTGTCAACCTAGAATTTTGTAACCGGCAAAACTATATTTTCATAATGAGAGAGAAATAAAGATATTTTCAGATGAAAACAGAGTTTACCTCTAGTAGTGTCATGGACTGACTTCTGCACTCCCAAAATTCATACACTGAAGCCCTAACCCTAGTACCTCAGATTGTGACTGTATTTCGAGATAGGGCTTTTAAAGAGGTAATTAAGTTAAAATGGGGCCATTAGGGTGGGCCCTAATCCAAACTATCTGGTGTTTTTATGAGAAGAGGAGATTAAGACATACACAGAGAAACCCAGGGGTGCATGTGGACAGAGAGGAACAACCACATTAGGAAAAAAACAGCCAGAAAGTGTCCAGGAGAAATCACCCCTGCCAGTACCTTGGGCTTGGACTTCCAGCCTCCAGAACTGTGAGAAAATAAATTTCTGTTGTTTAAGTCACCCATTCTTGGGTATTTTGTTATGGCAACTCTAGCAAACTAATACAAGTAGGTCTTTCCATTTACCAAAATAACTTTAAGAAACACATTTTATACTTCAAGGAGGAAAATGACTTTATCAGGAAGGTTTGAGATGAGAGAAAGAATGGTGAGCAAATAAACTGGTAAACATTTAAGTAAACATTGTATAAAATAATTGTAGGAATGGGTTCTGAACACCCGGCCTGGCAAACCATGACTTGAAAACCAGATTATCTAGTTGTTTCTGTTCTATTTCCTTGTCTCTCTGGTCTACCTTTGCGGTGATGCAGAGTATTAAGGATGTATTTCTGAGTCCAACTTTTCTCTGAGTACTAAGGGGATTGCAGTCCCTCTGTGGCCAGTGTGATATTGGTAGTGCTATTTCGCAAGTCATTCAAGAGTCAGGACCAGTCAGGGGGACAAGAGTCAGGTGTCTGAGTCAGAAGCTCCTCCCCAAGTAAAGAGTTTCTCTTCACTGACAACCTTGGAGGATCTGGGTTTTATTTTCTTGAGTGAATCCAGTTTTTCCATTATACTCTTCAGTAGTTATGTCAACTTTAAACTTGGTCAGCTTTGTCTAAAGTTATAATGACACAAGAGCTTTATGACACAAACCATTATCCTTGTTTGGTCACTTATACATGTTCATCACTTGTCTGTGTACATGTTAAAATGCCTCGACAGCCTCAATAAGAACCAGAGAGAAAAGGAAATTCTAAAATGTAACAATACTCTCTTTTGGGGGCACATTATTTCATACTCTTTCCCTTAGTCTCTTTCAAATAATATCATAAGCAGTTTCACATAATACCAGAGTCATTGCAGTTCTTTGTTTACAACATTGTCCCTTAAATAGCCTTGATGGGACAAATAAAAGGAGAGATGATAGATTATACAGAATCTAATTGATTTTTCCACTATTCTGAAGTTACTTGAAATGTATTACTCCTAAATATATAAGTTAAGAAAGGCAGAGGTAATATAAACCTATGAGGATAGGATATTTTGTCTGTTTTGTTTCCTGAGCCAATGTCTGGCATATAGTAGACACCCAGAAAATATTTGTGAAATAAATAAATTAGAACCATACCAGCCAGACTATGTTTTTTCCTCTCATATCTAATTTTGGATTAAAAGTAAAGGAAAGAAAGACATAAAGCTATGAAAGTGAGCCTAGCAGTATAGACTATTTGCTGAAAATACACTCAATACGTATACGCTAGCTAGAAGAACTTTATGCCACATTTCAGAGTCTTGTATTTAGGACTCTTAAATGTCAAGTGAAGAGTAAAATAACTTTCTTTTTTAAAAACTTTATAGATATTAAAGTCTAGGGATATTTAATATCAGATGAAAGGCCAAATGTTTATTTGGTAGCATTATTCAGCCATACTTTAGGATGGTTATTAGCCATTCCTTTGGCCTATTTTGAAAAAAATTCAAAGGAAATTAGTATCTTTAATGTAGACTTGGAAAAGGAAGTAGCACAAACAAGTATGTTCCCTTAAATGAGGGGAATATTATTAGGCAAAGTATGTCTGCATTACCTAATGTAAAAAATCAATCTACTTAAAAACATAGTAGAATCTTTGATGGTTAAAAATTCTGTTATTCATACATTCCTGTGCTTATGTATTTTTTCATATTTTGTTCCTTGTTTCATGTATGCAAGCCCAACAGGATGAAAATAAGGTTATTGTGTTGTGATTTTTGAGTACATTTTACTATTTTTGTATTCTGCGAGTTTATTCATTCAGGACTGTTCACACTAAGAATGACAGTGTGAATAATACACAGTGAATAATTTTAATTCTTAAATGAGTCACACTTTCTGTGATGGCATATTCTAAAACAACTTCCTCATGGCTTGCATTCTTTAAAATGGGTTTAAAAGGCTCTAAAATCAGTTCTAAAGTTCAGTTTGGTGCTCAACTTTTACTGTTGCCTCTCAGCACAAGATCACATAATGTTGACAGTAACAGACATTCTCCACGTTTTATAAGCACTTTCCAGAATATTTGACTATATAGGATCCCTGTAGTCATACTCTAAAGGGCACAAAATCATAAGAATGGCCAATAGAAAACTCAGAGTGTTGTTTGCATAACACCAAAACAATCATTCATTTCAGTAAAACTGCAAGGAGTCAATTCAGTTAATAAATCAGCCTGTTGGGTTTGGAGTGGAGCAAATACCCAGTTCAGTGTTTTCTAATTGGTTGTTTGTCATTGTATATACCCAGCCTATCTTTAGTAAATAAATAGAAGGTAAAGAACAACCTCCTCTTCTTTTATGGCAGAAAAATATGTCGGTGACGGTAGGGCTGCCCTATAGATAACTACTGGTAGTTAAAGCACTGGACTCCGTCTGGGATACACTCAGAGGATACACTGTCCCTGCCCTCTAGGATTTTATGGGGGCTGTTTTTTTTTAAGGAAAGCTCACTGTTTAGTTGGGAAAGACTTAGCTTCCAGGAAGCAGGTTAGAAATTTATCTTTTTTAAAATGTGAGTCTCTGTGGCCATAAAGCTTGCTGGCTTATAGGTCTGCAGAGCTTTTGCCCTGCACAGGATTCTCCTCTCTCTGTACAGAAAGTGAAAAATGAAGATGTTAGCACCATATTCAATTTATACAAAAAATTTTTAAATTGGGTTTTGAGGGCCTAGGTTTTTCTCCATGATCTGTTATTTATTTAACCAATTAAAATATTGTTTATTTTTAGACAGTGTAAGCAAGTTTTAAAAAGTACTACCTCTGCTGGTTATTTAGTCTTCGATATTAATTTTCACTGAAATTTTTGGCTGACTTGTTTTCCAGTATGGTAATATAAGCTCTGAGGGAAAAGACCCTCTATTCTACTTTGTTTGAGTACCTTGAAGAACCAGGTACTTGGCAAATACTTGGGTTTTGCAAATACTTGTATCAGGACGTCTACCCTGTTACAGCATATTGTTGTCTTGTGGAAAACTGTCTTTTAAGAACTAAGAAGAGCTGCTTGATAGCAGTGACCACAGTAAGTTAGCGAGCAATGCAGTGATCCTAGCACTGTGCCTGATTTACAGTCAATGACTGGCTTGGGCACCGACATCATCTAACTCTCTGGGGAAAGGAAATTTATTTCCAATCTAGTTGAGAATAACTAAATCTAAGTAGGAAATGATGTACAATTTGCAAAGCTCGATCTTCCAAGGCAAATCATTGTGGTATTCTAAAGCATACTAAAAGTATGTGAGTATTATGTTTTATAATTTTATATTATATTAGATTTTATACTTTGAGGCATGAATATCTTCATGAAATAAAATTTATATGTGTTTATATACATATATCTACATTTATTGTTTATATACAGATAAGTATTATCCATCAAAATTGCCATGTTAGAATTGTTGCAGCAGTTCTGCCACTGCTCAAAAAGTTTTGTTATACCCTTAGAGCCAGTTCAGACCACAGAAGAAAACTGCTAATCACTCATATATTACTTAATAATCACATCTTGATTTTAACCAAATGGTATCCAGCTTGATCGTGTCATTGCCCATGGTTGACTCCAAATGACATTTGGAAATTTACAAAATTCAAATTAATTCCCAGAAGAAAAGCTTTATGACTACTGAGGGGAGTATGGGAAAAAAAAAAAAAAAAAAAAAGGAGAAGAGCAGAAAAAGCTCTGAGGGCATATCCAAAAGAAGAATTCCTAAAATGCCGTGTGCAGAGAGAATGCTAATGATATGCGTTTATCTTAACAAGATCAGGACTTTGAAGGAGACAAGATCTGTTCAGTTTTGAAAATTAAGTAATATCTTTATCTTTTAAATAATATCTTCTCTCTCTCTTTGAGAATGATGTGTGGTATGAATAATAGTGTCATATACTATGCTATATAATTGGTCGGATCTAAGAAAACAAACTTTATTAGAAGACCCCACTTGCATCAGAACATATAGAAAGTTATGATGTTGTAATATTTTCCTCCAAAGGCTGTCTTGCTGTGAGAGAGGACAGGTATCAACACCCATTCTGTTTCCCCAAGAGTTTGGGACCAGGCAGTGGCAGCTGTTAGAGCTCAAGGTCCCCACCTGTGTTTGTGTTTCATTTTTAGGGAGAATCTGTATTATTTCTGGTGGTTTTATGAGGTGGCAGACATATTCAGTAAGACCTCTCCTGAAAATCTTTTTTTATTTATTAAAATGCTTAGTATTTACTGTGCCTGTCTGTCTGTAAAGCAAAGAAAATAAGACAAGAGTCCTCCCTCTCTGATCAATAAAAAATGCCTCATTCATATCAGGAAAAGGAAGGAAGTGCTCCTTTAAAAAGGAGCCAAATCTTCTTCCCTCCAAATTACAAAACCAAAACCAAAACTGTTGAGAACAGATTAGGCAATGGATCACTAGATCAGAAAAATAAACTAAAGAAAGAGGATGGAATAAATAATTCAATGAAGTTATTAAAAAAATTAGTACATTGAAAGCAAACTCCTAAATAGAAAAGTGTAACATGTTTAAGAGGAAATACAGGTCATGTAAACATTTTGTCCTCCATGTGCACAAAGGGAAAACTTATGATTTTGAAAAATTCTGAATAACATTTACACCCAAGTACATGTGTTCTGGCTGAGAAAAAGACTTGTGAGGCCGGGGTGATGATTAGCTGGTGGGAACTGGGGCCCCAGGACTTGCATCCAGCAGGGAGGCAGGAAGAGATGACTAGCGCTTTTCACACACTGCTTTCAAAGCAAGAGTATGAACTCACATAGGGTGGCAGGTGTGGCAACAAAGCCAGGGGAGCAAATTTTGCCTTAGGTGCAAATCCTAAGTGAAACTTGGTTCCTTCTGAGGCCTGCCTGGTGCCTGGCGAGTGAGTCAGCAATTTCCAAGAGCCCTGGGGGTGAGGTCCTCCTGGAGCTTGGGGTCACAGGAGAGGTCAGATGCAATCCTCTCGCCATATCCTGACCCACATTGCCCAGGCACTTTGCATTTGAATGTTTTTCGTTTACAGGCCATGGCTTGTTCTTAAGGAACCGCTAATGATTTAACTTCAGTGATGCCTAAAATATGGCCTAAACAAAATCAAATGATATTATAGGCAACCACAGAGAGAAGTCTGAGAAGTGAATATGTAGCTATGAGCCTTGTGAAGATATTTGAAATGGGTTAGGGTTTGCCCACCGAAATTACTCAGGTCCATGGGGGACATTCTGATCACCCCTTGCCCAGTACTGATCTCACCTTTCTGTTCTCATATGACATGCACCCATGAGGGGGCCCTACCACTTGTTGGGGACCCACCTATAATCGTTTCATGGGCTCACTGCACGTTCCTTCTCTCCTGTGCTGCGTGATTGGTGGTCTGTTGTACACTGTGCAGATGTTCTCCTGTGCTATTTCATGATTATTTTTCAAGTGGCCTCTTAGTCAAGGGATGGCAGGTCAGCACATGGAAACATCTGCTCTTACCATTTTTCTAAGCAAACAGCAGATGGCATTGCTGCTGTCCTTTTGATCTGGAGCAAAAATTCCCGTGGCTGAGGTGTTGGTTTACATTGACGCTGCCTGGCAAGGGACTGCCTGAGGGTTCGCCTCCCCCAACAGTAGCACTGCTTACAGATGTTTTCTCTGCAACTCTCATTTTCAGTTTGTTTCTTCCTGTGACTCTATTTCTGCAGGGTGTCTTGAACTTTGATTCTTCCTCCTGTGACTGTTGCTTGATCGCCTCATTGATATCAACCATGGTCCCCAGGTTTCCTTCCCGGGTTTCCTCCCATTTGTCACCTGTTGGGGTTCTACTAGTGTTGCCAAAGAGGAGACAGGAACACTGTCTGTCTGGGTTATCTCGGGATTTGGACACTGGATGTGTATGTACCATGGACTGAAAAATGTTATCTGGGAAATAGCTGAACCACCAAGCTTTTTCTAGATGCTTCCTCAGCCAAACGAGACCATCTTAAAATTACGTTTTAACAGCTGGATTTGTAGAACTTTATGTGTTCTTTTACGTTTGTACTTATTAACCAATTGTTATCTTTACAAACAGTGCAAATATAGAACAGAAATTTCTTCTTCAACTTTGTTTTCTAGATGAGTGTTAGCAGGTTGGAAGAAAAAAAATCTTCCATACATTTTCCTTGATTTATATTGGATTTTCAATGTATATTTCATTGTAATGTAACCTTTAGCCATCTGCTGTGCTTCCTCATCCCCTAGCATCTTTCTTTAGTAGGGGTTTCTTCTCTGATGTCACCAGTCAAGTTCTTTATATATGTCTTTACTTCTTTTGCCTAGTCTTGTATATCCTGTCTAGAGTTCCAGGAAGCTTTAATGTCCTCATCTGTAAAATGGGGATGAAGTATTTTCCTTATAGGATTGTTGTGAGGATTAAATGAGATAATGTGTGGCTAGAAAGTGCTATTAAAATGGCGGTCACCATCATCTTCTTCGTCATCATCATTGCATCCTTAGTCGGTCAAGGAGTCAGAGGACCCAACTTGATCATTTCCTTGTTGGAAATGTCAGGCACTATTAGAATTTCTTCTTTCTCACTGTAGGTCCAAGTTTGATTGCCTTTTATTAAACTACTTGGTTTCTTGTTTGATATAGTCAAGCTCTGCATTAATTTTTTTATATCCTTAGAGAACTATACTCAGAATCGGTTCTTGAACTTTTTGTTTTACTTGATATAAATATTGTAGCTTTTTGGCTCAAAAATCCCCAGGTTCATACTCATAACTTTAACGTGGTATAGTAATTATCACATTTAAAGATTTATTCTAATCTTTGCCTTTGGTTCTTGGCAAAAGAAAAAAAATACAGGCGTATTGTTAAACCCTCACAGAGAAACTGAAATACATTGAAGCGTGCTGCAGAGAGTCCCATGCCTTTCCATATAGTCCCAATTTGCTCACTCTCTCCTCAGAGTTCTACCGCCTCTGATCTGCATAGCCTGTGATCATACATAATGGCAGGTGTGCATGCTGGGTTGCTTCTTGTGAATCAGATGGCCAGGCTACAGTAGCTCCATTCAGTTTAAGTTTTATGCAACTACTGATGTCTGTTTACTAGATCCTTGCAAAATTCGACTTTGAAATAGTCCAATTTTTTAGGGTATGTAATTTCTCGTAGCAAAGTATTTGGAGGCTCAGGAAATATAAGCTTTCAGAATATTCGGCAACCGCCTGAGTGATTAGAAAAAGAGAAATAATACATGTGCCTACTGTTTTTTAAGACAAGTTCTCAAATGTAGAAGAGTTCTCAGAATGAAGGTCTTGTACATGTCACTCTTTCAGAATTGTATTAGCAAATAAAAAGGGAGGAGTGGAGGGGATATTTAAGAGAAAGTGTGACTCATGTTTCTAACAAGAAAAGGCAGCCACTGACTTGGTGTGGAAACAATGCAGGAGTGCGTCTGTTAACGACTAAGTCATTCTAGAAGTTGGGATTACCAAGTCAGTAAACTTTAAATACTGGTGATTAGTTTACGTAACACTGGAAAAACAAATCTCCTTCTATCTTTCAAACAAATATTTCTGGTAAGCCCATCCCAGTGTCTTTTTATTTCACTTCCACTCAACTATTTTGGAGTTTGTCAAATCCTCTTATTAAAATGTTGCTCTTTTTTTCCCCTTATAAGTAGCTTTAGTAATAAGGCTGTCCCAGAGTCTTACCCATTCTTAGCTGACTTGTTTCTTAATTGAGCACATTTGACTTTGTCCTTGCAAATTTTTATGTGAAAATCTGATTTGCCCTGCTTCCTTCTCCTTCTGCCCCAGGTAGTCTCCCGATCTTTAGCCTTTACATGAATTCTCTTGTGCAATTTCCTTTCCCCTGTGAGCTTTCAGTTCATTTCTCCATTTACCTTGTTTCCTTTGATCTTTAAAACTTATTTTAAGATCCAATTGGATCCACTTAACTACATGTTATAATTTATTGTACTTTAAGTTTAACTCTCCTAGTGAAAACCATTCCTCTTATTAGTTATGTAATATTTTTGAATCAGTAAATTTGTCAGTTTTCAACTCTAGGAGATTGACTCTAAAACTGGCCTTGGCCTCTCTCCTGAACCCAAATCTGTCTTCCTCATCCCCTGCTGAACATTCCTACGTCAATGTCCCTCCAGTGCTATAAACTCATCATGTCCCCATCCCCATGTTTGGTAGTGGAATCACTGTCATCCTAACCTGCAAATTTGGTATTTCTTCACCTTATGCCTCTTCCTCTTGTTTCACATTCAACTGGTCATCACATCCCATTAAGTCAGCCTCTGGTGTGTTTCTCACATCGATTTGTTCAGTTACATGTTCATGTCACTGCACTCACTCAACCCCTCACCACCTGCTGGCCAGTCTTCACTTTACTTGTTGCTCTTTCCTAATCTGTCAACCTTTACCTCCCCTTATAGCTTGTGTGTTTCTTTCTTTCTTTTTGGCCAGAATTTAAGATCCATGAAGATGAGTATCATTGTCTTAATTATTCTCACATTTTCTATTGTGCCCAGCAGAATCCCTTATACATGCTTGGTACTTGATAAATATGTATATATTGAAACATATATGTATATATATAAATTAAAAATTAATCTCCAATATTCCCATTTGTTTCTTTTTTTTTTTAACACAATATTCCCAGCCAGTGTTTCTTTACTTTTGCAATACTCCAAGATGCAGGACCTCTCTCTCCCAACCAGGACTTGTACTTTGAGGAAGAAAGTGGGGAAAAGTCCCTCAACAGCCTGTAATTGTCACTTCTGGATGAAGGGGGAAGTGCTGAAGGATCTTGCAAAGTTCATTTCAGTTGGCCTCGCCTGTGAGTTTACATCTTTATCCAAACTTGAAAAATCTCGAAGAGCTTTACTTGCTTATATATTTATCTCCTCTGCTAAGAAGTCTTTGAGTCCCTATAAGCAGAGACTGATTGACTATTTTCAATGTGTGAATGTTGAATGTACAAATGAATATGTAAGTATAGACTATATAAATGTAAATAAGCCAGAAATTTTAACAATTTCTTTAAGATCTCTTTAAAGAGTGATATATTAGTAATATGCCTCACCTGTAGTAATTTGTTACCTTTACTTTTAGTTCAGCACAAGGATAGCTACATGAAAATATCAGGTTGAGCCATATGAAATTGATGATGTTTGAGCATTTTGACAAAAACAGCAATTTCACAAGGCTCAACCTATGTAGGCATGGAGTGAGATCAGTCTTGAATCTCTAGAACTTGATGTTAGTGCTTAGGATCTGTGTGCATCTGGTTCATTCTTCACCCTAAACTGGTTTGTTATTTTACCTGACTCAGCCTCTGGAGATAGAGTGCTAATTAGCAATGCTGTTCTTTAGTCATTACTGGTAATTATTGGCTTAATTCCCTGCTAGTTATTGGTTCATATTAGTTCATAATTAGTTGGGTTTATTATACTAGTAATTAAACTATAAAATTAATTGGTATTTCCTTTGCTTTGAAGTTGGCCTAAAGGTACATACATGCTGTGTCACGACCCTGACTCAGTAACTTGCGTGCATGTTGGTGAATTATGCTCTTAAGCTCATCCATGCACTCACGATTCCATCAGCAAGTGTTTCCTGAGCACTTACTCTGGGCACACCATCTCCAACAACATAGGGTTCCTGACCTCAAAGGGAGAAAGTGTGAAAAGTGCCTGGCCTGTGATCTTTGCTCAACTGATGGGCCCTCTGATAATCTAATCATTGTTATGATGATGGTCACAATCCCAACTGATCGTTAGCTATATTTTAAGAATCTCTCTTCATAATAATAAAAAAAATCATTGATACATCCCTTTTTTTCCTTCTGAGATTTTTCATAACTAAGGAAAATGAGAAGAATCCAAAGGAGATGGCTTCATTAACTAAATGCTCAATTGTGACAACTTTACAGGAATTTATTTAGACCTTTCTCAAGGTAATCAGAGACAATGGAATCTGGAGCCTGGCTCCTCTTTCTGCTCTTCACCCGGCCTGAGGCTGTAAAGCATCTGAGAAGCATTTCACCTATGAGACCGTGACTCAAAACCAGACCACCAAAATCCTCCTGCTTGCCTCAGCTGCTATTGCCTGCTTGGGATGGAAGAATTGAAGTATAAAGTGAGTGCCTAGGGCTTCCTTGGGTCGTAACACCTGGCACACTTGGGGTATTAAAAACCAGAGTGTGATTTTAGGCCCCCAAGAATCAAGTAGATTCACTGTGGACAGCCCCTCATTTCACGAAGGTCTTCCATAGCCCACGGGGGAGCCAGACTGTAAGGTAGGCTAACAAGAGGTAAACAATCGTATTCCCACTCCTGAAGAAGCAGCTCAGCTCACAGCTCTATCAGCAGGGCCTGGAACATCGACCTGGGGCAACTAAGGCCACATCTTTATTTACTTCATTAATTCTTGCCTGTTTTGTATATAAGAATCATATTTCCCAAAATTTAATTGGAATTGTCATGAAAATTATTCAAAAAGAGAACAAAGCTGAATTTTCAGATTTATTCTCTTAATTTCCACACTACTTTTTTCTGAAATCATCCTTTGATTTTCATGTCTTGGCAAGTTCATAATTAAAAAAAAAAATCAAGCCTGAATGAATGCTAAAGGCCTTTGTTCTTGTTAGACTTATTAATTCTGCTTTCTTGAGAAGACTTGACCCCTTGGCTGCATTATCTTGGGATTGGGCTGCATTTCACTGTATTTTCTTTGCCATACGTACAGTAAAATACCAGACCCTAAAATAAAATCCCTTGCTGGGCTTCTTCTCCCTGGGAAAGAATACACTTTATGGCCAGATGGAATGGCATCATGTCTCACTGTTGGGGTAGCAGAGAAAAGATAACATCTCTGAACGCTTTCCATTCTCCTACGGCAGAGGTGCCTTAGTTTTGTCAGGTGCTGTAACTTGGACCCAACACTGAGCTGCAGCTCAGGAGACAAAACAGTTGGAAAACTTGGGGAAAGGCTCTAAGGGTCAGTGAAATTTACTGTGGCAGCTGCTGCTTCAAAGCCCCTCTCTGTGCAGAAGCCTATTAAGAAGTAGTAGGTTGTGTTCCTGCCGTTTCCCCCAGCATGATGGATGTTGCTCGGAAAAGAGAAAAGACTTCCTGTTCCATGGAGGTGGCTTTCCTCTAGCCTGCCTTGCTGCGTTCCTCAGGCTCTCTCCATCCCGTTTCCAACCATTGAATTCACTGCTCCACTACATTTAATAATAACCTGGGTTTGTCAGGAATGACGGACTGACTCACCAGTGACTGCTTGTCAATCAGCAGGACCTCCCACTCTCAGACGAGGGGCTTCACTGTGCTATTGGTACAGGGAGAAGGGCTGTGAGGGAAGAGAATCAGGTTGCACATGGAGAACAACAGAAGTGGCTTCAGAGTTTGCTTGACCTTTTTGCCTTCAGTGACATTTTCACTTTACCTCATGTTAAGAAATTCCTCCTCCTGGCCTTCTCTCAGGCCCTGGTACTTGCCAAGCTCGCTCTACTGCAGAGCTCTTGGACACACCGTTCCCTCGGCTATGCACACTCTTTCCTCCTTCCTTTGCCTTTTAAACTGCTACTCTTCTTTCCATTCTCAGATTATGGAGAAGCCTTCTTGCTTAAGTCTGAGCTCCCAACTCGGGGTGCTTATAGGACAATGTCCCTTCCTTGATAGTGCAGTTTGGGTGACTGTATGATGGATGTCTTTCTCCTGCTCTTTGTTATTGAGGACTATGTCACACACATACACAAACACACACACACGCACACCCAATTGCACAATGACTGTCCTCCCCGCCCAAACTGCAAGTTCCTCAAGGGTGGGACAATGGCTATCAGGCCTCATTGTTGTCCCTCCAGGGCCTACTTTTCAGTCCATATTTGTTGCTGCTGGATACAGTTGACATTTCATTTATACATCACTAGGAAAGCGGAAACTTGTTACTGTATCCTTTTCACAGGTATAAATAGATGCACAACATTCATAGTATGAGGTCCCTTTTAAGTTCAAGGCCGAGTTGCTTGGTTAGAACAAGCATAGCAACCCCTTCTTTTGGGTGTGAGGAGAGATTGTTCATAATTAATGGACAAAAAAGTCTCAATATTTTCAGATCAAATGAATATACATACTTCAAATAAAATTCTCTCTTATTGACCCTATCAAACAATGGTTGCCAGGTCCCAGTGTGTGTTTAGGATGTTGTGTAGAGATAACTGACATAGACAAGATTCCTGCCCTCCTGACGCTTATCTTCTAACTAGGGATCATCAGATAAAGACCAGAAAAGGTGTTCACTTGTGGGAATGTGGGAGAATCACAAATACAAAGGAGAGGAAAGTCTTATTCTCTCCCCTCCTAGATGGTCAGCTCTGTGGAATCATGAAGGATAAAAATGTAACTGGCCCTCAGTTACTGGTGATTTATATAGATCTACAACCCATAAATCTTGTGATTTCATTCTAAAATTAACCCAATATGCAAAAGGAGGAAAAAAGCAAGATTCTTTATAAGATTTGGGGTGGCAGCAGGTGCATTTTGTAGGGTTTAGACAGAGCTAAGGAGTTAACTATTTAGGGAAATAAAAATACACATGGAGGTTTCCTCTTGCTGTCTAATTTAGAGGTTTTTCATTCACTGTGAAATCCATGCAGGGGCTTCTGAAGGAGATGTCAGGAAAGGAGGAATTCAAGGAATAATGGTCTGGTCCCCCAGTCCTCCAACCAGAAGGGCTCCATGCTGAAACCTTTGTTTTAGAATTTTAGAATCTCATTAGAAGAAAGAGTTCTGCTGCCATGATTTGCAAACTTTTATTTAAACTGCAGAATTCAAGAATTCTTGTGCAGGGCAGATGACAGTAGTTAGTCAATTTGAATGTCAGAGGAGCAGAACATTAGTAAGCTGGAAAGTGTGAGTAAAGTGTGTAGACAAGGAGAGAAACAGTGACATTTCCTATAAGCAAAGCAAGGAATTGATATGATATTGACACGGATCCACTAATCAATTGGGACATCAGGTTGTGCTGAATCTACTCCAAAACACAGAAGGGCTTTTCTTTGGGGTACTTGAGTTAAGTAGAAAAAAAGGCTCAAATAATTCCTTTGATCAGCTCAGGAATTTCCTCTGATTTGCCTTCATGTTGCTTGCAGGTCCATTCTTTATGGTGGAAATAGTGGGGAGTTGGAATGTCTGTGAAGTCATAGATCACTGCATTGAGGGGCAACTCCCCTCCTTTTTTGGACACTTTCTTTAAATGTCTTTCGGGTAGCAAATGAGGCAGAAGAGCAGAGGGAGGAGAGAAACCACCTTGAAAATGGAGATTCAGCTGTTCCTCATGACCGTGACACTTCCGAGCCATCCACTTTCTTCTGTTCTATGTAGTTCTTCTCCCAAATCAGAAGTATATTTACAAATTGTTGACAACAGTTAGGGCTCTCTTACAGTCTGTGATTTATTTTTATTTTAAAAAATTATATGAAAATTATTTGTCATAATTTAACAAGAATCTATCAGAGTGAGAGAGTAGGGAATAAACCCAGAAGGAAAATATTTCTGGTCTGGTGTACTCCAAGAAATGTTGGACTTGCCCCAGAATATTCTACTTTTACTTCTGATAGGAATAAATAGGAATGCTACAGTTCTTATTTGGAAAGTATGTCTATATATAGCTCGTGTGTAGTTATATACCAAAACCAAAATGAGATTATTCAAACATTGGAATGTTAAAGATTATAAAATTCTCTGTGAATATCACTATCTCATGGGCTCTTCCTTCTTTGTTAAAAATTAAGAAATTTAAGTGTCTGTTGACAATCCTTAAAATAATAAAAATCTGAATCTTAAACTATCAAAAATCATAACCAAGATTCACTCATCTGGCTGAGAGGAGATTTATTGAAAGAAGAATAAAGTCTAAGATTTTAAATTTAGTAGAGTGGAAAAGATGGACAATAACTGGGATTGTGAATTTATTATGTTTACGTGAAAAGTCATGGTGATTGTGATATGAAATATGATGTCCTCTGAGAAAAGCATAACTCTTCCATAGGTCAGTATCAGAAGGGAGCATTTTCAATTTACCTTCAATTTGATCAATTCTGGGGATTCCAGAAAGGAAGCAAAGCTAACAGATATTTGCAAAAAGAATCAAATTAGCACATCTGCCAGCCAATTGGTCCATATCCTTTGAAAGTAACCCCAAACATTTAAAACTGAACATGGAATAGATAATTGGAAGACAGACTCAGAGCCCAACCAGAACCAGAAAAGTAACTTAGAAAAGCCTTTTCTCAATTTATAGAAACATCCACATGGATAGAAAAAACAAACTAAATTAGTAAAACAAATCAGAACTAAATTGATGAAAGAGATAAAAAATTGTTACCCTCCCCATCATAAGCAAGCTTATAATTCTGATATAGTAAAGCTGAATAGTTATGTCCATCTTGAATAGTTTATCTTCTTGAAATGCATAACTAAATTATAGTTCTGGGTGAGCACACTGAGTGGGATTATGTGATTATACTGCAGGCACCGATTCTACTTATATTTATATTCACTTTTGCTTAATACCTAAGCATATTGTTTGAGTGTTGACAAGGTACCAATAATATTACTCTGTCCTTTTACTGCACCTCTCACGAGAGGATCTTTAAGAGCTTTACTCACATTAGTGTGTTATTCCCAGGATTATCCTTCCTGTTTTATAACTGAGGAAACTGCTTCCCATGGATATAAGTAACTTGTTCAAAGGCTGCAAACCCAGTCTCTTATGTGGCTACAAAGCCACTCCTGATTCCAGGGCTTCCCCGTTCCACCCTCGAGATTAACACTTGACAGAGGCATTCTGCGATGGCTGTCACCCAGAGAATGGTCATGTGGACCCCATTAAATAAGAATTTGTGAACATACATGAGGGATACACTCGTAGAGTATGTACAGAAAGGGTTTGCTGAACAAATGAAGTAATATATAGAGAGGGAAAATGGTTAATTTGCTGCATAGAAAGGTTGCCAAGCATTTGTCTGCATTGGCTTACCCTCCATATGCTGATTATAAACAAACTATTGATTCATGAACTAGGATGCATAGACTTAGAGACATTTTTTTGGTATTTGGTTTGAGTCCATGATAATTAGTATTTATGAGAAAATAATAAAACTATATTCATTTAAAAATATCCTTATCCATTTTGGTTTTTCATGGGTTTAGACTAGGAAATTATATGTGTGCATAAGAAGTCCTGGAAAATGAAAGCACTAAATAGCCTTTGCAAATATAGCAAAAATGCGATTTCTAAAAGAGGTTTCAAGGGAGAGATGGAGAAGAGTTTTGTGGAATTGTGAATGCAGCGAAGCTAGTAGACAGGAAAAGCCATTCTTCACCAAGCATTTTGAGTGTCCCTCCGCTTCAGGTAGCAACTTTCTTCACAAACAAAAGACAATGATGTTCTACCTATGTGTAACGAGGGATTACTGGGTGGTCCCGGCACTCTTCAAGCATCCTTGCAAAGTTGGAGGAAGCCTGACCTGGCTCATAATGAGGGGCACTTATCTGCATGAACCTTTAGCAGCTCATTTTGCAGGCGGGGTTAAAGGTTGTGGTGGCCCCATTTTCCACTAGCGAAGAGTCAAAACATGCCTTCTACCCAGAGGGTGCAGAATGCAGATGGAATGGCCTGCATGGCAATGCACATTGATTCAACTGTCTATTGTGATCACAACCCCATGCATGGCCTTGTATCTCCGTGCACTGAAGGCAGATAGAGCTATCATGGCCCCTGCACAAATGATCTATTATTTTAAAATACAAATGTTGCCATTACTCTGTCAGCCATAAATATCTTCTTTGCTAACATGCTGTTCAGAATCACCATAATCTGGGGAGGGCCATTTTATATCCTCTGTTCACATGATCTAAGCAGCATTTTTGCATGACTTTGGGGAATAAAACAGGAAAGGGGGGGAAATTTTAAAAATAGAATAAGCTTAATGGCTTTTTCACTTATCGTTTCTTGAACCACTTTAATATACTATGGGGGGATATGTACTAACCTTTGGTGGAAAGGGGGCCTATTTTGTAACTAAAAGAAAGTGGAAAATATTTCTGGAACATTTTGATTTTTTTTCAACCTCTTAAATGACTCAAAAAATGGAATAATAAAATAAAAACTCGAAGACTGCCAACTCAGGTCTCACAATAACTTTTCTGCCAAAAACTAAAATTACTGCTATTCATATTACCCCACTACCAAAAAGAAAATTTCTGGCTCAGTTACAACATATCTACTACCTCCACCTCAAATTCTAGACTCAAGGAAAGCAGTAAAATTATAAATTATTAGAAGTGAACTTCATTGATTTGGTACATCTAACCCCTAAAAGAAATTGTTTTCCTTAGAGGCAAGAAAGGCTGGATGGTTACATGGCATTCTATTATCTTTAATCAAACTGGGGAATAATTTCTAGATTCCTTTCTAGATAAAAAATACACTATTACTACCTTTTCTGGTTATTTTCCAAATATTCCAGCTACTGATTTAAATTTGGTGCTATTTGATTGTGTTTTAAAAACATTACACTAAGGAATAGTGTGGAGCCTAGTAGACAGAAACAAGGATATTAACACTAATAAACAATTTATTTGTGAAAAAAATAACTTTGGTAGCAGGCTAGAGAAAGGATGAGTGGTAGGAGAGAGTGGAAGCAGTGAGCCACCATGAAAGCTACTGTAATTGTCCAGACAAAAGATGAAGAGATCTCAGACTGGGACTGTGGAGATGGAGCTGAAATACTTCCAAGAGGTGGCATCATTCATAGGCTGGTCTGGGGCTCTAATTCTTCTTCTATCATTATGTCTATGGGAAATTATGTTTTAAGACATACAGGAAGGAGGTAATGTGTCCTGGAGATAGCTCTCACAACCACCTCGGCACCTGGTAGATCCAAGGAGTTTAGAGTAGGGGTTCAGGGAGTACTTCTTATCTCCCCAACTCTAGGGAGGGGATGTGCCTCTCTCCTTCTGGTGTAGCATTCCTGTGAAAAGGGCATTTGTAATGTGCTGTTTCATCACTCTGGAAGGGCCTATATTTCCCTTGCTCTTCCCCTACATAGACCATAGCTTTGAGTGTCTACTGGAGAGCCCAGCAGCCATCTACTCTTCTACACCAGCAATGGAGCATGGATGGCAGGAAGGGGAAGGCCCCAGAGCTTGTGCGACAAGACTGAGGCTGAGGACAGTAAGGGGGTCAGCACCAGGCCTGGGGCCAAAGTGACCCTCTCGTGACCATGCCCTCTTAGAAGATCTTCCAGGCCTTTTATAGTAGAGGCCACTTTCTTAGCAAAGCCTTAGAGCAATGTTTTCCAAAGTGTGCCCCTTGGACATCCTTTATCATAAACACCTGGGGAAGGCTTGCTAAAGCTATAAATTCCCAGGTCTTATTCCAGTCCTTCAGAATCAGACTCTCTGGGGTGGGTTTTTACAAGCTCACTCAGATAATTCTGCACATGAAAGTGTGAAAACCATTGACTTAAACCTCCTCACCTTGTACCAGATTGTGATTATTTTAAAAACCAGTACAGTGACAACAGCGTTTTTGCTGTCAGAATTCCATATGAGTGGTAAGGCTGTTGTGTTCTATGTGTGGGAACCTTGCTTTTTCTGCTGATTAGCAAAAAGCAAGAGTTACTTATAATGAGAGTTGCTCCATGCTCGGGGTGGCTTGGAGAGTGGAATCACCAGTGCTGTTTAGATAGGTGTTCCCATGGACTTTCTTGCTTGTTTTGGCTGATAACTATGTTTGGTGCTGCTGAGCAGGGCTGCACGTATAACTACAACCCATAGCTTTACATTTCTCACTCTAGCAGGATTTTTCTGTAGAGGTACAGGCTAGAAAAGAAACCGGAGAATAATAATGAGGCCATCTTCAGGGAGAGTAAGTGGGTCAGAGAAGGGAGGGAAGTAAAAAAGACTGAGGAGGCAGGTTGGGGCAAGGAGGATAAAGTACAAAAGAAAAGAGATGGCAGGAGGATGACATCAGCACAGAGTCTACATTGTAAGATAGGGCATTTATATAAAAAAGGCACTCTAGAGAAATAGCAATAATAATTATTATTATGATTTGAAAACCATAGGAAGTTATCTAGTATTATCTTGACCTCTCCTCGTCTTCTCTCTCCACTCCTCATCACTAGCTCCAAACATAGAAATCTAGTTCTGTTTTATGAAAGAAAATTTTCTCAATCCTGGCTTGTTCTCCATTGTTATCCTTGAAATTCCAGCTAGCTTTCTTAGCCTCAAACACATGTATGTGTGTGGTTAAGTGGTCAAACTACTGAAATGAAAAAGGTGTAATTAGATGAGAATAGGATTCAAAAGGCTAAAAATAGGGATGGCATAAATTGGCCAGTGAAAATAGGTTATGGTTCTATAAACACCTAACCATATTTTGGATTGAATAATTAGGTTTCAATTTTCCCTTCTAAGTTAAAAAAAAAAAAAAACAGAAAAGGCACACCCATATACCTCTCCACTTTAGGCTTTTGTGGGTTTCACACTCACCACATCTCATTTGATGCTCAGATAGTCCTGCAGAGAAGCAGGGAGTGTATTCTTGTCCTCATTGGTCAGATAGGGAACTTAAAAGCCAGACAGCTTAAGTGACCTGCTGGACATTTTATGATCAGCAAGTGGCAGAAGGATACTAGCCCCTTTCTTTTGGCTCTGAGTTCAATGATCTTTTCTCCAAAATGCTGCCTTTTCTCTTGTCTTAATATTCCAGGAGAAGACAGACATCCAAACTGCTTCTTGGTCACTGATTATATTAGTACTAAATAGATACTGGAACATCCATCATGTGTTGATCTGTTTACTGGAACTTGACAGAGGAATTGTCTAAATTGTGGAATCTAGATTCAGGAAACTCAAACAAAGATCTGAAGATGAAAATGAGCAAAAAATTGGGTTGCCCTTCCTCCCTTTCATTTTTTTCTATATGGGTCTCTGGTCAGCTGGTGGCCTATGCCCCTTCTTCTTCATGTCTTTGGCTTTGTGGAGAGCTTACCCTTTCTAAGGGCCCTTAGGCCCTGGGAAACACAGGTAAAGACCGGGCATGCCCAGGTTCAGAGACCTTATTTCTCAGGTTGTAAAAGCAGGTGAAGCATCACCTCCTCCACCTGCAGTCAGTGGAGGATTATAGGAGATTATAATACTTAAAGACATTTCTTGGGGTTTGTTTTTAGAAACAGTGGAGAGGATAATGTCCTGATTTGAGTGAGTAGGATCAGCTACAAAGGGTTTGGGATCTAGCAATCACACCAGTCAACTCCATTTGCCTTCACTCCATCAAAGGATTCCTGGTGGAGGAGAGGAAGGGACGAGAGTGGGGAGCAGTTGGAGGGGGAAGCAGTGAGTCAGCTGCCCTCAGTCAGTGTACCGTGGAAGACTGGGGCACATTTATTGTGGCAGCAACACCCACTGAAAACAAAAATGGGCCTTGAATTCGTCCCACACACTCTGGACTCCCTCATAAGACATTTTCAACTGATAGTCGAAGCAACCACAAGAAGCACATGGAGGTGTTTTCCTCACTCCGTGTTTGTGTATGGTAGGATCATTTCCTTACTGGGCAACTCAAAGGCTAAGAGTTTGTGGAGCCAATATGCACAGTCTAGCAAGACAGTTTAAACAAACAGGCCTGAAGAAGTGTGTTAATCTCCCAAGAAGCTGGTTATAGAAGACAGTTTTGGAGTGTTGTCTTGTTTCTAGAGGCTTCCTTCAGGTGGTGTGGCTCTGTCTACTCTGTTCTGATTCTTCTGTATGGCAGCCTTGTGTACGTTCTTGAAAACCAAGTGGTCTCACTCAGTGTCCTCCTCCATCTGGCTCCTTTGCACGTGTGTGTGTGGGGGGGGGTCGTCACACGTGTGTGTGTGAGCCTGACAGTGTAATGTAGGAGGAGATTGTCAGTCTCCCATATCTGGGTAAGGCCTCAACACCTGGTGACACAGCTAGTTTTCACAAGACACAGTTAATAACTCTTAATATCTCTGTGATGTCAGGGAGCTTCTCTCTGAACTAGTGCTTGGTGTTCATTGCACAAGGGACCATAATGAAACACATACCTGCAGGAAGACTTCAAAGGAGTTTAATCTGTGAGATTCCTAAAAGGACAATTACTTAAATGATTTCTCAATCATGAAACTTCTTTCAGACTCACTTTACTCTTCTTTTGTTGGTGTGAGGAAGACCAGCCCTGAGCTAACATCCATTGCCAATCCTCCTCTTTTTGCTGAGGAAGACTGGCCCTGGGCTAACATCTGTGCCCATCTTCCTCTACTTTATATGGGACGCTGCCACTGCATGGCTTGACAAGTGGTGCGTTGGTCCATGCCCAGGATCCGAACCTGTGAACCCCAGGCCACTGAAGCCGAGCTTGCGAACTTGACCCCTATGCCACCAGGCCGGCCCCCTACTTTTCTTTATGTGAAATAAAGGTGTCCACTGATTACATAAGGCAAAATATAAAACTGAATGTTGCTGGAGCTTCAGTTGTCTGTTTCTGAGTGAGTATTGTCTGTCTTAGTCAGGACGGCCCAGAGAGCTGGACGTGGTTACCTGTTTGTGCCATATGGCACATGGGCAGTTAGGCAATGCAGGATGATGGAGGCAGTAGTAGGCATTTTGGCAGTTTGGCCATCTGGGCAAACACACATAGAAATGGTCTAGTTGAATTCTCCTCAGTAGCTGTTTATGTGTATGATAAAGACCTAACAGCTGAATAAAGAAGTGAGCCTTAAAAAATTACTTTCTAATTGGTTGGTTCAAGATGATGGCATAGAAGGATCCCGAACTCACCTCCTCCCAGGGACACAACAAATCTATGACTACATATGGGATAATTTCCTCTGAAAAAGACCTGAAATGTGGCTGAACAGAGGCTCCACAACAAAGGATAAAAGGGCAGCACTGAGATGAGTAGGAGACACAAAGACACAGTCTCACCAAAAAAATCCCACCCCAGGCTCAGTGATCCATAGTTGGGAGGGGTCTCAAAAATACAGAACTTTTCCCTGAGAAACAAGGTGTTTGTGCTCCACATCAGGCACTCCAAACCTTATATCCTGCAAAGGAGAGATGAGCCTCCAAAATATTTGGTTTTGAAAACCAATGGAGATTACATCCAGGAAAACCAAAAACTGTAGGGAACAGTGAACCCGCTCTTTTTTTTTTTTTATGTGAGGAAGACCAGCCCTGAGCTAACATCCGTTGCTAATCTTCCTCTTTTTTTTTTTTTTTTTTGCTTGAGGAAGACTGGCCCTGAGCTAACATCGTGCCCATCTTCCTCTACTTTATATGGGACGCCGCCACAGCGTGGCTGACAGGCAGTGCGTCCACGGGCGCCCGGGATCCGAACCCGCGAACCCCGGGCTGCCAAGCGCAGACTAAACCGCTGCGCCACTGGGCCAGCTCCCCGAACCCGCTCTTAAAGTGCTCGCACACAGACTCACTTGCCCAGGGACCCAGCACAAAAACACCAGTTTGAAAAGCACCTAGACCGTGTCTGAAGGAGACCCACTTACTAATCTTAAAGCATCTGCCAGAGAGGCGGGAAACTGTTGGGACTCTCTCTAGGGATGGAGACACTGGTGGGTGCCATTTTTGCATCTCATTCTGCATTGTTAATGCCAGCGCTGGTGGGTGCCATTTTGGAACTATCCCTCTAACCTGCTAGAGCCAGTGGGTGTGCCATGCTGAGAACTCCATGCACCCCTATGCTGCTGCCATGGCCCCACCACAGCTGGCAGGCACAAGCAGCCCACACAAGGGACATCCCTTGAGTGCCTAGCTCTGATGGCAAGGGGGGATTGTGTTTCTGGGCCCACAAGATATCTCCTACACAAGGCAGCTCCTTCAAGACTGGAAGAGGTAGTTGATTTGCCTAGTGCATAGGCAAACACAGAGAGTCAAACAAAATGAGGAGACAGAAGAATATGTTCCAAACAAAAGAACAAGACAAAGCCTCAGAAAAAGACCTTAATGAAATGGAGATAAGCAATCTACTTGATAAAGGGTTCAAAGTAATGGTCATAGAGATGCCCACTGAACTTGGGAGAAGAATGAATCAACAAAAAGATAGAAAATATAAGAAAGTTCCAAACAGAAGTTACAGAGCTGAAGAATACAATAACTGAACTGGAAAATACACTAGAGGGATTCAATAGAAGAATAGATGAAGCAGAAGAAGGATCAGAGAGCTGGAAGACAAAGCAATGGAACTCACCCAGACAGAACAGCAAAAAGAATAAAGAATTTTAAAAAGTGAGGGTATCTTAAGGGACCTTTGGGACAATATCAAGCAGAATAACATTGACATTTTAGGGGTCCCAGAAGGAGAGGAGCGCGAGAAAGGACCAGAAAACTTATTTGAAGTAATAATGGCTGAAAACTTCCCTAATCTGGGGAAGGAAACAGACATCCAGGTCCAGGAAGCTCAAAGAGTTCCAAATAAGATGAACCCAAAGAGATCCAGTCCTGTTTTCCCAACACCATTTATTGAACAAATTGTCCCTTCTCCATTGTATGTTCTTTGCTCTTTTATCATAAATTAATTGTCCATATATGTGTGAGTTTATTTCTGGCCTCTAAATTCTGTTCCACTGATCTGTGTATCTGTTTTTATGCCAATACCATATTGTTTTGATTACTATACCTTTGTCATATAGTTTGAAGTCAGGGAGTGTGATACCTCCAGCTTTGTTCTTCTTTCTCAAGATTGCTTAGGCTATTCAGGATCTTTTTTTGGTTCCATCCAAAAAATTGAAAAGGAGGGGAAGCTTCCTAACTCATTCTTATAAGGCCAACATTACCCTGATACCAAAACCAGACAAGGACACCACAAAAAAAGAAAGTTACAGGCCAATATCCTTAGTGAACATAGATGCAAAAATCCTCAGCAAAATATTAGCAAACCAAATTCAACAATACATTAAAAGGATTATACACCATGATCAAGTGGGATTTACTCCAGGGATGCAAAGATGGTTCAACATCCACAAATCAATCAATGTGATATACCACATTAACAAAATGAAGGATAAAAATCATATGATCATCTCAATAGATGCAGAAAAAGCATGTGACAAAATTCAACATCCATTTATGATAAGAACTGTCAGCAAAGTAGGTATAGAGGGAACATAACTCAACATAATAAAGACCATATATGACAAACCCATAGGTAACATCATACTCAATGGTGAACAGCTGAAAGCTTTTCCTCTAAGATCAGGAACAAGACAAGTATGCCCACTTTTGCCACTTTGTTCAATATAATATTGGAAGTCCTAGCCACAGTAAATAGGCAAGAGAAAGAAATAAAAGGCATCCAAACAGGAAAGGAAGAAATAAAACTGTCACTATTTGCAGATGACAGGATACTATCTATAGAAAATGCTAAAAACTCCACCAAAAAACTGTTAGAACTAATAAATGAATTCAGTAAAGTTGCAGGATACAAAATCAATATACAGAAATCTGCAACATTTCTATACACTAATAATGAACTACCAGAAAACTGGACAGCCATATGCAAAAGAATGAACGTAGACCACTATCTTACACCATACACAAAAATTAACTCAAAATGTATTAAAGACTTGAATAAAAGACCTGAAACCATAAACTTCCAAGAAGAAAACATAGACAGTAAGCTCCTTAACATCAGTCTTAGTGATGTTTTGTGGATCTAACTCCAAAGGCAAGGGGGAAAGAAAGCAAAAATAAACAAATAGGACTGCATCATACTAAAAAGCTTCTGCACAGAGAAGGAAACCATCATCAAAATGAAAAGACAACTTAACAATCGGGAGAAGATGTTTGCAAATCATATATCCAGCAAGGGGTTAATATCCAAACTATATAACGAACTCATACAACTCAACCTTAAAAAAAAAAAAAAACTTGATTAAAAAATGGCCAGGGGACCTGAATAGACATTTTTCCAAAGAAGACATACAGATGGCCAACAGGCACATGAAAAGATGTTCAACATCACTAATTATTAGAGAAATGCAAATCAAAACTACAATGAGATATCACCTCACACCTGTTAGAATGTCTATTATGAAAAAGACAAGAAATAACAAGTGTTAGAGAGGATGTGGAGAAAAGGGAACCCTCATACACTATTGGTGGGGATGGAAATTGGTGCAGCCACTATGGAAAACAGTATGCAAATGCCTCAAAAAATTAAGAATAGAACTACTATATGATCCAGCTATTCCACTTCTGGGTATTTATCCGAAGAATACAAAAACACTAATTCGAAAAAGATATATGCACCCCTATGTTTATTGCAGCATTATTTACAATAGCCAAGATATGAAAACAACCTAAAAGTGTCCATCAATGGATGAATGGGTAAAGAAGATGTAGTATATATATATAACGTTTTATATATATATATATATATTATATTTATATTTATTTATTTATATTTATATATATATATATTATATATATATAATGTTATACTACTCAGCCATAAAAAAGAATGAAATCTTGCCATTTGCGACAACATGGATGGACCTTGGGGGTATTCTGCTAAAGTGAAATAAGTCAGCCGGAGAATGACAGATAACTTATGATTTCACTCATATGTGGAATCTAAAAAAGCAAAACAAATGAACAAACAAAACAAAACGAAAACCTCATAGATTCAGAGAACAGATTGGCGGTTACCAGAGAGGAAGGCGATTGGGGGAATGGGTGAAATGGATGAAGGGGGTCAATTGTACGGTGATGGCTGGTAACTAGACTTTTGGTGGTGATCACTTTGTAGTATATACAGATGTTGAACTATAATGTAGTATATCTAAAACTTATAAAATGTTATACACCAATTTTACCTCAATTAAAAAAAAGTAATTTCTGTAGACGTTCTTCCTTTATTCTCTGCTAACATGTAACCCAGCCATGTCCAATGTTATATATATTCAGGTTAATCAACACTATATTTTACCACTTCCAATGGAAAGATTAGACTTTTGCCTAGAGTTATCAAGGAGAAAAAGATGTATATAACAATAGAACATAAGCAAAATTCTATATAAATGAATATTATTATAAGAACAAGTTCTATATAATAAAACTGTTTTTGCATCCTGGCCAAAAGCCTATACTAATACTAATTGTTAAGTTGGACATAATGAGTTACATTGAAAAGAAATCATTTAGCAGGCATGTTTTGCTCATCAGAAATATTGCTGTTTCAATGTGATATTTATGCCAGCAGCCACATTTGAAATTCTAATCAAGGTTAATTTTTGTTTAGGCAATGTGATTGGTTTCTCTAGTTTGGGGGCTTTATGTCATTTTAGTTGTGGTTGATCAAAGATGCTTACTGACTGGTGATGCTTGTCTAGGGGGCTTTCAGGTCATGGAACTGTGGAACAGGAAGAATCCAAAGAGATTACCTGTGGTACCTCCATCCCCACCCCCAATCAACTTATGTTGTAAGTGAGGAAATTAAAATTCAGAGAGGTAGAGGCCCTTATTAAGGTCACAGCACATTAGTGAGTGAGCCAGAACAGGAACTCAGGGTTCCAGATGTGGTCAGCCTGGTTCACCTCCGGCATCAACTTTGAACATTTCCCTCTGGCATCCTGGTGAATGCTGAGGAAGGCACCTCTTGCTCCCTAGGGCCTCTGTGAGCTGCAGTGCCCCTTCTTTGAGTCTCTGGATCTTTGCCAGCAGCAGCACCCGGCCCAAGAATGAGGGGGGGATGCAGGAAGTAAGAGAAGAAAGGAGGGAGGGGGATGATGACCATGGAAGAGTGTCCTGTGTCTCTAAAGTAATGAGATGGACTTTCTTTTGTGACCTACAAATGTTGTCTGATAGCCATTTCAAAGACAAGGTCCAAAAATGCTTTGAGCAGCAGACAGCATCATTTAAATGTACATGCAGCCTTTCCATGTGGCGCCTTTGAAAAACAATACAAATTGGGATGAAAAACTCGGATTGCATTTCTGTTTGTATGCAGAGAGACGTGAACTTGGGGGTGCTTAAGAATTTTAGGCTTTCTTTTGTATTATTTGTATATCCTGCTTATGTCACCATGGCCAAGCCATATAGTGTAATATGTAAATGAAGGTATCTATTTTTGTCATTCTAAAAATAATTGTTACACGATAAGGCATTTAGCACAAAAATTTCATAAAACAAAATTCCAGGGTTTTTTTTCTTTCAGCTTCGATGGACATCCCTGTGAGTAGGGAGTTATTTCTGCTGAGACCCTTTAGGGAACTCATAATTGTTGATAAAAACGGTTTGAGTTTCCATATATCTAAAAACAGATATAATTCCGCCCCAGCTATATAAAGTAGATATGTGATAAATATTTTATTTATTGAAATAATAAATGAATGAATGAGGGAATGAGGGAATGCTAGGGAGCTAAAAGTGGCTGACTAAATTAACAGAGATTGGGCTGCTTTAAAAAATAAACACTCAACAACATTAGCCTGATGTTATTTGGGGGACACAGAAAGTTACAGTATGCATTACTAACCTCATTAAGTTCCAAATAAAACTCTATACTTTACACCATTTCTACAAGAGGTTTTATTAGATTTCCTTAACTGGTGTCATATTTCCCAGCCAGGGCATTTTTAACCAGCTTCACATAAATAAAGTTCTATTTTGTCACCATGTCATAGTAAAATAAACTGCTTGTACTATGCATCCCTGCCAAGGCCAGAGCAGACGGGGAAAGGATATAAATGTGTCAGTATTCGGGGAGAGAAAACACATAAATGCACATGGCGACTCTCTTAACTCCGAGGCTCAGTGTGATACTAATTCATTTGGGTGACATTTAGAAAGCTACTCCCAACATAAATAACATGTATATGGTGGGGGGTATCTCTGACAGACACAGAGTTGAAAAAAATGGCCCCAAAGAATGCACATCAGATTTTACAGGTGCTTGGAACATTAATGTACGGTGATGGATGACCTTTTTGCTGAAGGTTGACATAATGTTGAATGGAATGTTTTGTTTATATCTGGTACCAAGTTTATTGACCAGCACCAAAGGGTAGGACCAAGCTGGGATTTGAACAGTCTCTACTTTTTTCTTTTTGTGGAAACTGTTTTCTATGTCCCACCCTTTCACAGGCAACAGTTCTTAAGTTGTTTCACAGATATCGTTCCACAAGACGAATTACTCTCTTAAAAAGAAAAAAAAAATCTTAGGCCTAAGTATTCATTACCAGAGTTGCAATTTTTGATGGGTAAATATGAAAAATTAAGCAGAGAAGAGTTTTACCGCATTTATCATACATCTTTAATCTTGGTCTGTCATCTCTAATGTGTCCACTTAAAATTCCCATGATTAATGGTGAGTTGCTACTGAGTGCCTGTAGATAAAATCACAGAATCCAGAAATAACAGAGACCAACAAGTCAACCAGGCCATCTGAATGACAGCATAGACTTGTCCCCACTGTGCCCTTTCCCATATGGATGGAAACAGAGTTATAATGAAAAATAGGAAAAACTTTTAGTATCAACTCAAGTGATAATTTCCTTTCATCAGTAAGTAGGAAAGTATCACTATGTGAAAGTAATCCCTTTGGGAAAATTTTCCAAGTACTTAGCATAAATTATTTCTTTCATGATGTCAGCCATTATACCTAGTTATTATAACCTCTTGAGCAATGCTGTACATTCTTCTTTCTTACACCTTTCAAGTTAATTTTACCGTGTCCATCTTTAGTCACTTTGAGTTCGTTTGCTCATGTGTTCATTCTTTCATTTATTCATTCATTCAGTAAGTATTTTTTGAATGCCTGCATGGTGCCAGGTTTTGAGGAGGATACAAAGATGCATCAGAGAAAGAACTTTCAAATGGCTTAAAAAGTAGTAGAATAAATAAAACAGGTGCAAAAATGCCCCCAGTGCAAGGTAGAAATGTGATACATGTCCTGAGAAAGTTGCAGATAGAGTTGGGAGGTGAAGATGCAGAAATGATGTTAGTTCTTGCTGGAGGGCTCTGGGAAAACTTCCTAGAAGTGGCATTATTAGAAGTGGGCATTAAAAGATGCCAAGAATTTGCACCTCCAGAGAACAGGATGAAGTAGAGGAAAGCCGTTGCAGGCGCAAGGAAAATGAAGAAAGGCACAGAGGAAGGGAAGGAAGGGAGAAGCGAAGGAATCAGAAAACAATGGAAACACAAGTTGGGACCCGATCAGCAAGGACCTTGAGAGGCCAGAGCTAAAGATTTCAGGCCTCTTCTCTAGTCAGCAGGGAGGAATTGAAAGTCTTTAGCAGAAACAGACTTGATCAGAACTGTGCTAAGGAAGAGCTCTCTAGGAGGGGTGGAGGATAAAGAGACCAAAGGCGAGTAGGCCAGTTGGGAGGCCTTGATGAGAGGGAAAGGATTCCTGTAAAAGAAGAAAGAGGAGCAAGAGGGGGGCAGTGGAGTGGAAACATAAGGCAGAGGTCACATAAGAGGATCAGAGACGTGTTTTATTGGGGATGATGCATCAAGATCAACCTTCAGGTTTCAGCTGAACGACTGGGAGTCAATAAAAACGGGAGCAGGTTTAGAAGGGATAATAACAAATTGGGTTCTGGGGACCAGTCTGATAATCTGGTTCTACAGAATCATGGATATGTCTTCGAATCCCCAGTTTCTAACAAAGTGTGGATGCTGAATACAGCTGGAATGTTATTTAACAAGGAAATCACTCCATGTGAAGATGTTCAGGAGGCAGTTGTAAAATCAAGGAGTTCACAATCTATTTTCTCTCTTCACGGTGTCTGGTACATAGTACACGCTTAAGCATGTATTAAATATTTAATGTTTTATTTCTTAACCATAAGAGTGGTTGAAACGCGTAAATGGTAAATAAACATTTTTGAATAAATTCCTCTATTATTGTGATAATTTCCAAAGTGATAGATTTGTACCCTCTCGTCCTAGTTAGTGTGGAACACAATATTTACAATATATGGTTTTGTACTGAGAAAATTTTTATGCCACAGAACTTTGTGCCAAAATTAGATTCTGCCAGTAAAACATACTGTCAGCCGTTTGTTTGCAGTATGAAATAAAGAAAATTATCTAAAAGTTTTTACCTCTGTTAGTTTTGCCAGCTTATTGAAGATTAATTTTAGTAGGCATGGATTCACATTTTTTTTGTTGGAGGTTAACTACTTAAAAACTTTTCTATCCCATTTTGTTCTGTTTTGACTTTTCCTTTGTATTCCATATTCCTGAATTTATATACGCTTTGACATTTGTGACTTGATTTTATCAGCCGTTTATGCCATATTCACGTTATGAACAATGTGAATGTTATGAGTTCCAAAATAGAAATATTAATGCAATCTTTGCTATTTAGCCCAGCCTGCCATTTACACAAAGTAGATGAAAAATATCCTGCTGTATTTATATGAAATTCAAAAGTTGATGATTAACAAACATCTTAAAGTTCAAGCACATTGCCGATTTGTAATAGCTTATAGTACATCTTATCATTAACCAAATATTTTCTGACATTCAACCCCTGATAACCAAAAGCAGTATTTAGACATGGACCATAATACAGGCAATTGATAACGTCAAAACTAAATAGGTAGAGGTAGAGATAGAATAGCAAAATGATAAAAATCAAATTCCACAACATCACTGAAGGATTCAGAGAACACTGGGTAGGCATAGCTTGGTGATAGATGAGTAACCAGATCTAAACGTTCTGTAAATACCCAGTCATTTCAGAGAAGTCTTCTTGAATATCCTGTTCTTCATACCTGAAACATGACAACTTGGAGACTGAGCCCAGACTATAGAAGGTGTAGTCTTTTTGCCCAAGACCATACTCTTTTGGACTTGAAACAAAGGGGATTTATTTGTATTGTAATTGTGTAGATTTTTTGTTACGATGTTAAGGAATCACTGTTTTTCGTTTTTAATTATCGTAGCACAGAATTTTCAAGAATTGTCAGTTTGAACTCCGAATATCTGAGAAATGGTGGGACTTTTTGAGGTCTAGACTTCTTTGGTCTACAATTTGCTTCTAATCCTGATGTCACTTCTGCTCGCTGAAGATGACAATTCCACCATTTATTTAGTGAACATTGGCATGTGATAATACAATAATAAATTTAAGAATTCCACCTTTTAATAAACTTATCCACAGTAACAATAGCCATAGAGACATGTAAATATAGGAATCTTTAAGAACATCAAATAATAGATGACCCCCCCCATTGATACTCTGTTTCCTGCTTTAATATCTCTACCGCCAAGAATTGAAGGGAAGAAGATAATCGTTCATGCCACTGTGATTCTCTTTTATCGGTTCAAGTTTACTCTACATTCATTGTACCTGAAGCAAGACTACCTGAAGCATGGGCAAAAATGAAGCCATTGCAGGATTCCCCTGCTTAGGGTGTATGTAACCAGTGAATCATTTTGTGGGACTCCAGAATGCGGAGATCTTAGCTGGTGAGATCTCTGGAAAACCCAAAAGCCTGTAATCAGAAGCTCTGAACTGATTCCATGGTTGTGTGTAGAACCGTGCTATCTATCCACAATGGCAGAGATTGATCTCTCAGCCGTGTACTCCCTTTGTAGGAAATATCAGGCTCTCTCAGCCATCTATTTCCACAGTAGGGAAAAACAGGCTAAACCATGGAATTGAGTGAGTGTGTTTGGTGTGCCTGAGTTTCATTCATTCATTTGTTTAATCTTTCACTGATTTATTCTCTCATTCATTCACTCACTCACTCATTCATTCATAAAAAGATATCCAGAATTTATTATGTTGAGACTGAAGTCAGAAGATAATTACGATAATCCTTATCCTTGTCTAGTGGGACACATACAAATGAGCTACTGTATGATACAATGTGATTACTTCTATGGTAGAACTAATATGAACAAAATGTTAAGGGGAATGGAGAGAGAAAATACCCTGATGGGGTGGCATTAAGGAAAGGCTTTACAGTGGAAATGAATGATTCCCTGATGTTGTTCCCTAAACTCATGCTTCATAATGAAGTCTCCACTGGTTTCTGTGAAATAACAATAAAGAATACATCTTTATAAAATTAATTTTAATCCATTTAAAGAACTGTCATTTTTAAGATTCTGTCCTTTCTACTTCTGCGCTATTAACAATTCCCTTTCTTTCATGAAATAAGGGTGAGAGTAGATAATGGTAATTTTAAAATTTTTCTTACTTGACAAAATTAAAAGTTGGTGATTCTGTTATTCCTCAAGATTGAAAAATTTTACTGATTGGTAAAATCTGTTAGTTTGGGAACCACGTGGATGATATTTGAGATGGGCCTTTGCTTACGTGTACCTGTTTTTCCAAATCCTGACAACAGCTAGAAACTAATAAACAGCTTATTTTTTCAAAAGGTGAGACAATCTGAAATATAATTAGGTTTAAAGAGGGTATAGTGTCCTCACAGACAGTTCTTAAGAGGCAGAGTCATCATCGAATAGGCTTTTGGCAGGTATTCCTTTTCTTGTCTTCTTTACGAATTCACGGTGGTCAACCATGCTTTACCACAAAATTGACCCTGGTTCAATATCAGAGACAGAAAATTTTGCTGCATGAACCAATGTCTCCCTCACTGACATATATTTTTGCAATAATTAGGTTTGTCTGTGCTTCCATCATAATCATAAAAAACTCCAAACTCATCTGCCTCATTGATAAAGAGCCACTGAACTAGATGAGGTTTCCTAATACCACCACACATCTGAAAAGCAAGAGTTTTCCTCACTGTGATCTGTACCCACGGCAGAACTCTGGAGATGTAACCAGACGGCAACGAGGCTCACATCAAGGGACCTGGTGAATGCAGGGAGTGAGTGCCCACACAGAAGGGCCAGACCACACAGTCCCACTTCCTCTGGTCCTGGGCACGTCCAGTTAGAACAGGGATTAAGAGCAATAAATATGTCCTAAATGGACTAATTTTACTCTGTCTGCATTGATACCAAAATGCCAGTTCTTATCAATCACAGAGTATTTTAAAACAATGTGAGCATGTACAGTGATATTTAAAAGCATATTTAACTGTTTTATACAAGCACACACATAGTTTATTTGTGTAAATCTCAGACTCATTCTTTTCAAGAGACTGGCCTTGTCTATATTTCTGGACAGAAAATAGTAGCATTATTTTGCTTTTTCTTGCTATTGAAATAAAAACCACAGCTCAACCGGATAGTTTTGCAATGGCTAAAATTTAAGTAGAACTAGCCTGTTTTCTTACTGTATCATTATTTGCCTAAAATTTAGAATTACAAAACATAAGAGGGAATGGAGTTTTGAAGATAGCTTTACAGTTAATTTGAGTTTCAAGAAATAATTCTTTATTTGATGATGGCATTTTGGGATATTTTAGAGACTAAATAAACTTTTCCCTTCATTTTGAGTTTGAGGAAACTGAGACTCAGAGAAAGTAACAGCTTTTTCGAGAAGACATAGCCAAATCTAGACTATGCTGTCTGAATAGCAATTAAATTATTTTAATATTACTATATTTTAATTATTGTGTATGCTTCTGCAAAACAATTCTTTGCAGAAAAATCTGTTTCTTGCACGAAAATTTATTTTTTTAGAGAATTATTTATTTATTTGGTGAGGAAGATTTGCCCTGAGCTAACATCCATTGCCAATCTTCCTCCTTTTGCTGAGGAAGATCAGCCCTGAGCTAACATCTGTGTCCATCTCCCTCTATTTTGCATGGGATGCCACCACAGCATAGCTTGGTGAGCAGTGCATAGGTCTGTGCCCAGGATCTGCACCTGCAAACCCCATGCCGCACAAGTGGAGCACATGAACTTAGCCACTACGCCACTGGGTAGGCCCGTGCACAAATATTTAGACAAAATAAATGACTCTGTTTAATGGACAAGTCTGTAGATAATGAAAGCCCTATTCTTTTATTTGCTCCAGTGACATGGCTACAGTAATTGATAGGGTCTAGGCATTGCTTAGTGGGGAGTTTGGTATCTGAGATGCAGGGAGTTGCAATGATCAGAGACAGAACTGTGGAAAAAGTAGTAGAAATAATATAACTAATCAGCAGTCCCCAAATTCCCTAAGTTATATTATTTTTTAATGTTGTCACTCTATTTTTAGTTATTATACTGCTTAAACCCTATTTCTGAACACAATTATTGATTGCTTAATAGTAGACTATTTGTTTTGGTAATAATTAGCTTTTTTTTTTTTTGTAATGACAAGAGAGAAGTCAAATTATTGCTCTTTTTGTGTCATTTTAAAGGAGGGGGAATAGTTCCTGGTGTGACTTGGTCATCAAGACATTGTCTCTGAGACAGATAGAGAAGGCTGCCTCTGTAGGCTGTGGTAGATGGGGCTGACTTCAGATTGCCTCCTTTTTCTTCTAGAGACTCAAGGGACAAAAAGTGCTCACTGTGGTGTCATCAACCAGAGCAGAGGAAATCTTGGAGTTGGGATATGGAGGCTTGCATCTGGGCTCCTGGAAAGCTGTTGTAGAGGGGAGCACGGAGTGCATGTTCCTCATGGCCTGGTTGGAATATCCTTCCACACTCTATGACAAGGGTCAGGAGACTCAGGCTTTGATACCTGGAATTCCAGGTTTTTCCAGAAAATGAGAGGGAAGTGGTCCAATTGGCTCATTTCTTCAAGTAAGAATTTACAAAACATATTATTTAATTATCCCCTGCAATGGGAATATAAATTGGAGGTCAGGCTGTGGGGTAAGTTGTTGCTGACCCTAAGTCAAGTCACTGATTTGTGTAACACCAGAAAGTTGCTCAGTGTTTCCCACACTGCTCTTGATTAAGAATGCGGACTCCCAGTGGCCAGGGACTCTGTCTGTTTATTCACCATTTGCATTTCTTAAAACACGATGGGAGCTATGTTACTCTGCTAGGGCTGCAGTAACAAAGTACCACAGACTGGGTGGCTTAAAGAACAAAAGTTTGTTTTCTACAGTTTTAGAGGCCAGAAGTCCAAGATCAAGGTGCCAGCAGAGTTGGTTTCTGGTGAGACCTCTCTTCCCGGCTTGTAGACAGCTGCCTTCTTGCTGTGACCTCACATGGCCTTTGGAGAGAGAGAAATCTCTAGTGTTTCTTCTTCTTACAGGGATATCAATCCTATCAGATTAGGGCCTCACCCTGTGACCTCATTTAACCTTAATTACCTCCTTAAAGGCCCTATCTCCAAAGATAGTCTCATTGGGGTTAGGGCTTCAACATATGACTTTTAGGGGGACACAGTTCAGTCCGTAATAAGCTAATAAAGCTGAATAAAATAAATGGTATTATTCAGCAATCAAAGGTGAAGGGTGATATGTGATTTTATAAAGTTATCTTGCAGCAAATTCCATGGTCCAGGGTTTCCCCAGATGTGTTCTATGGATACTGGTCTCTCAAGATGCCCTGTGGGAACAGAGATTACATGGTTAAGTATGTTTGGAGATGTCTGCATACTACATCCCTGACTTGGAGAGTCAGATTATACATGTTAGCAAATTAAAGTTTCTGAGAAGTACTTCAGAAAAGGAAGCTGTTTAACTGTACTTAACCCAGAGTTTCCTCCCATGTATTGGATAGAGAACCTTCCTTCTATTTTTATTTTCCTTTTTGAGAAACCTATTTGCTATCTATTTGCCCCCTTTGGAAGATGCTTCAACTCCTGCTGAAGGGTAATATCCTCAGGATTTGGGGGAGGTGAGGGGGGTGGAGGGTGTGGAGATCTCTAGTTTATCCTGTCTTCCATTTAGCATCTCAGCTCAACTCTAGACTCTCAGAAAATAGGAATCTAGAAATGAGCATTAACATATAAACTTGAACTTGGTATTGTGGCAATAATAATAAAAATAATAAAAAGTAAAAGTTGTTTTTAAAGAAAAAAAATTTATTCCATAGATTTGGAGATGACTGTAGAAAAGAGAAGCCCTTTGCATGGGCATGGGGCCTGGATGGTAGAGGGGAAAAGGGAGAGGTGAAAAATTCCTGAGAAAGAAAACTGGAGCTCATGTGAAAGATGACTTAACCTTTATTGTGCTTTAAAGACAAGTTTAAAGCTTATTTTAAATTGGTTTGGTTTATAAACTTGTTCACTTTCTAATTAACTTATCTTGATGCGTGACAGGAATTAAAAATCTTCATTGAAATGCATACAAATAATTTCTTAAAATTATGTACGTAAAGGTCATGTCTTGGGGTAAGTTTCCATCACCAGAATCAAGCAGAGAATGAAGACAATTGCATAGATGACCGTAGTCAAGATCAAAGATTCTTACATTACATCTCAAAAGATGAGAAAAGGGCTTTGAAACTGCCTGCAAGTAGAGAGCTTTTGATTGTGGTGACTGAAACAAGTCATCGTCTTTCCGTCATGATACTTTGATGGAAAGAAAGCTGGGCTGACAGACACTGGCCTCTGAAAGACACTGTGTTTTGAGTGTCACATGTACAGCTAATTCTGGGCTCAACCAGAACCTATCACTTTACCTATCTATGCCTCAATTTCTTTGTTCAAGAAAAGGGGAGGTCGGCGGGGGCTGGACTATGTGATTTGTAAGTTCTCAACCAGTTTTAACATTCTGCAACTTTATCCTTTAGATCAAATGTGGTCAAACAGATATATAATGCAAACCACATATGAAAGTTCAAACTTTTGAGTAGCCATGTTAAAAAAAAAGTAGAAATAGGTGAAATTGATTATATTTTTATTTACTGCAATTAACTCAAAAGTTATCAACATGGAATCAATTTAAAATATTAATGAGATATTTTACATCCTGTTTTTAATACTGAATCTTTGAAATCTGTGTGTATTTTATACCCACAGCACATCTCAGTTCAGACTAGTCATATTTCACTGGTCAATTGCCACTTACGGCTAGTGGCTGTCATATTTAGCTGCATGCTTTAGCATTAGAGTCTTAGAAAGCCAAACTTTTCATCGGTAAATCTACACACCAGCTAACTGCAAAAATTTATTTGTTTTCTGACTTATATTATCCAGCTAATTAGGGTAGCAAATTTTAAAAATTGGAGCCTTTGACTTTATATACATATTCTGCACACCTAGGTGTGTCATACATAAGGCAGTACTTATAGCTGTGTACATAGTTGCATGTATGCATGATATAGATTTGAAGTCATAATTGCACACTTAGGAACTGAGATTTCCAAACGAATGTGTCCAAACTTCCATCAGAATTAAAGCTCCTTCTTATTAATACTATATATTTTTCTGTGCTTTTATAAAATATTCATACATTGGAGTAATGATGGTCACTTCTTAGAGGAAAAATAAATATCTAGTTACTAATCCAACATTCCCTGAGAAGCTTTCACTATTTATTTCCACATGCATATCATTTAAAATAGAGTAATGCTTAAAATGTGTTTTGGGTGCAATACTTCTAAGTCTTAAAAACAGTCCCTTCTAGAGGAAAAATGAATATCACGTTACTAACCCAATAAAACCTGAGATGCTTTTGCTATATGTGTTCGGATATATATCGTTTGAAATAAAGTACCCCCTAAAATGTGTTTTGAGTGTCACATTTGAGAGGGAAAATGTGTGCAGGTGACCAAAACTCTCCAGTTTTAGTGGCACAAAAGTAAATCAGACCTAAAATATCATCAGATGTGTGTGTCTGGATATGAGAGAGACCGTTTTGGAACAGTCTGTGTCATGCATTTCAGAGCAGACATGGTAAATCATCATAAGCTGAGGACCACCACTGTGTTTGTGGAGCAAAAACCCAGCCTTTCTTTGCTGGATAATGAATGACTGCAGGGCTGGAAAGGAGTCATATGTTTCAGACCGGTCAAAGACAAACTATCTTTGAGCCCAGTCATCTTAACTCACCTGTACACATCCCACATTATGACTCAGGTGCTAAGCAGAAGTGCTTTTTGTCTTCTAGGCTGAAAGACCCTTTAGTTTAAATCATGAACCTTCTCTGGTTTTCTTTGAGAAAGTAAAATAAATGCTGTAGTGGTTGCTAGTTGTAAAAAGTTGTTAAAATACACAAGTTCTGCCCCATTTCCAGTGAAATGCTGTGACTTAAGAATGCCTGTTTATTGTTACTTGGTGTGCAGCTGAGCTATGCAGGTAGATGTAATTGGATTCTCTTTCTCTTTCCTTTATGCATTTCATTATCACTTATGGACTGTTTCAAAAGGTGAGCGTTGAAACAGCCTAAGAGTAAAGAATTAAATAACTTAGAAACTTTTGCTGAGCACATGGGGTGGGGTGAGGAGGGTTGGAGGATATGGAATTAAGTAAGTTCTCAGCATTTAAAAAAAATTATTACAGAAGAGGAATAATTTCCAGAATGGGGTTGCTACAAGACAGACTGAAAAAAAGTTTTAATATTACGCCAAATAAATACATATAAAATATTAAAATATGGTCTGGGCACAGGTTGGTTTGTGTTAATAGCTCACTTCCATTATCTGTCAGGTTAAATTTCATGCTCAGGCCGTGACGCGCTGACAGCCTAGAGGTATTATTTAAGATTACAGGGGTGGCCATCTTTCATTGGACTGCTAGGCTGGACAGTTGTTGAGCAAAACCAACTGTTCCTTGGATTTTAATTAATTGGACATTTGAGAATTGTGACAACACATTTGAAGCAATGATTTATGGAAGAAAAATTTCACCTACTCAGTATTTAGCAGGTCTTTTTCTCAATGCTGATTATACCAGGCAGGCTGATGCATGTATAAAATAGAAATTTAAGGGGGCACATGTTAATGTCGTTGAAAGATTTGAAAACACAAACACTAAGCTTTTGTTGGAATTACTGTGCTGTTATTTACCTATGGGGTTATATATTTATTGGCATTAATAACTGATAAAATATGAGTTAGTTTATGGCACACAATTAAACTTAGTGAATTATATTTAAAGTAATCACACATACTTTCTTCCTTCTACATTGATAATGGCTAGTGGCTAGTCAATACAGAAATCATGCAGTGGCAGGAGAACTTAATCCTTGAATGCACTTATAGTTTGTGAGATCCCAGACACAGTTGAAAGCTTTTAACATTGTATTTTAATAATAAACTTTTTACTGTATTAGCACAGTGTGAAAAGAAGTAAATTTGCATTTGCCAACTTGTTTCATATATTATTTATAATTGATAACATCGTTCTGCTTGTTTCTTCTTCTGAATCTAATATTATTTTTATATTCACAACATCCATCACTGATTTATTCGATGCCTTTTTCTTGTACTAACAGAAGCCTGAGTATCATTCGCATCATAGATACATCATAATTTCAAACCGAAATTATATTATGCTTTAGCATCATTTTGTCCTTTTCGTAATACCCCTGGAATGGTTGCTAAGAACATGCCAAATCATGTTTGTTTCTCCAGGTTCATTTCTCTAGAAGCTAGTGTCCTCTCCAGTCAACCTTCTCAGGGCAATCCAAACCCAAACCCAACCAAACAGAAAACCTTCCTTCCTCTGATCCAGATTATCATTTTTATTTCTTTGGGACTATCTGTGAGTGTAAGCAGAGGTGGTTATTCTTTCTCCCAAAATGCTCCCATAATTGTTTCAAACTACTGAGTAATGAGGTGAGTTACCTCATTATGTTCATATGTTCCAACTCAGTCTAGATTTTGAATGGTGAAATTTGTTTTTTTCCAACTTCCTTTTCTTGAATAATATTAGATATGTTTTTTTTTCTTTTTCTTTTTTTTTTTTTTTGAGAGGAAGACCAGCCCTGAGCTAACATCCATTTCTGGTCTTCCCTTTTTTCCTGAGGAAGACTGGCCCTGGGCTAACATCCATGCCCATCTTCCTCTACTTTATATGGGACGCCACCATGGCAGGGCTGACAAGCAGTGCATCCGCAGGCGCCCGGGATCTGAACCTGCGACCCCAGGCTGCCAAAGCACGAACTTAACCACTGCACCACTGGGTGGCCCCTAGATATGTTTTTTGTTGTGATAAAATACACATAACATAAAATTTACCATCTTAACCATATTTAAGTGTACAGTTCAGTGGCATTAAGCACATTCACATTGCTTTGCAGTCATCACTACCATCCATCTCCAGAACTCTTTTCGTCTTGCAAAAGTGAAACTCTGTACCCATTAAACAATAGCTCTCCATTTCACCTCCTCCCAGCCCCTGGCAACCACCGTTCTGCTTTCTGTCTCTATGAATTTGACTACTCAGGTACCTCATAGTAGTGGAATCATGCAGTGTTTGTCCTTTTGTGGCTGGCTTGTTTCATTTAACACGGTGTCCTCAAGGTTCATCGATGTTGTAGCATGTGTCACAATTTCCTTCCTCTTTAAGGCTGAATAGTATTTCATAGTATGTATATACTACATTTTTTTTTTCATTTTATCCATTCATCTGTCAGTGAACACTTGGGTTGTTTCCACCTTTTGGCCATTGGGAATAGTGCTGCTATGAACATGGGTGTGTACAAATATCTCTTTTAGTCCCTGCTTGCAGTTCTTTTGGGTATATGCCCAGAAGTGGATTTGCTGGACCATGTGGTTGAAATTTGCTTTAAATAGGCTAAAAATGAGATATATCACTTGAGTACATGGCATCGATTCACATTTCTACCTCCTTGTGTAGCAACATTCTTAATTTGGTGTCTTTCTTCATTAAATGAAGGTAACTCACCTCATTACTCAGTAGTTTGAAACAATTATGGGAGCATTTTGGGAGAAAGAATAACCACCTCTGCTTACACTCACAGATAGTCCCGAAGAAATAAAAATGATAATCTGGATCAGAGGAAGGAAGGTTTTCTGTTTGGTTGGGTTTGGGTTTGGATTGCCCTGAGAAGGTTGACTGGAGAGGACACTAGCTTCTAGAGAAATGAACCTGGAGAAACAAACATGATTTGGCATGTTCTTAGCAACCATTCCAGGGGTATTATGAAAAGGACAAAATGATGCTAAAGCATAATATAATTTCGGTTTGAAAATTAGAATTGATTCACACAACAAGGATAGATGGCGATGGCAGCTGCAGGCAGTGGATCTAATTTTAGGGCACTCAGTCTTGGTTCTCTGTTTTATTGGTTTGACTTCTGAAGTAATGCTCATTGTATTTGAAAAATAGCAGGAGGTGGAATGGTCTGGAAGAAAGAGAGAAACATGGAATTTATTATTGCTAATGAGGCCACAGGTAAATTCTGTGGGCTTAGAAGTACTTTACAAATGTGCAGTGGTTTTCTTGTATATTAAATAGGGCAGTCATAGTTACTTGTTTATCACGATGCCTCAGCTGGCCACTTGGAGTCCCACCCTTCTGATGCTGGAGCAGATGTCTGTCTCCGCAGGCTGTCTGGCTGAGGGGGAAACGAGATCCTGTCACCATCTGCAGTGTTTCCTCAGGTGCAGTTTGCTCTTCTCCCATCATGGTTTCCCAAGTTCTAACCATCTCTCAAGGCCCAGCTTCCTCCTTCAGGAAGTCTTCCTTGACACCGTCATCCCCAAATCTCCACCCTGAGCTGAAGGCAGTTGCCTTCCTCTGAATTCCCATAACAGTCTAGCTGAGCCCCCTGTGGCTATTGCTTTTTTCTGCTACTTGTCCACATGTTTTTTCCCTCCCACTAATGGCAGGCTCTGGCTCTGGTTCATCCTTGTCCTTGTCCCACAGCGTGCTGGGCCAGGGTCCCACATGTGGGCAAGTTTCAGGACATGATCCTGACAACTGGCCTGCTGGGGGGAGAATCCTTCACCTCTGGTCACTCTCCAGCAAGGTCACCTGAAAAAGTACAGAGGTGGACATAAGACTGTGGCTCTGTGCTGTGGGTGGAGTGGGATTAGTGCAGAGGATTTATGTGAATTTGAGATTTCAGAGAGAATTAGTATGTCACTTGAAGGAAGCCTTTTCTTGCTAGTAAACTGGGACCCATCAGGTAATTTTTTCTCCTTTTATTTCTTCTCTTATAAATTTAGTAGTGATAATTTCAAACTTATTATATAAAGTTTGTTACTATATGTTTTCTCAATCAATTACTCAAACTTGTTACTGGGAGGTTTCCTAGCCAGCCAAAGGATCCTTGCTAACTGGAAGGCATAGTCAGGTGTCTAGGACGTGAGTCCCGTTCTATTTCTAAGTTTTGAGAAACTTTTCTGACCTGACACGGCACAGCTTTCAGGTGAGGTACTTTGTAAGCTGTATGGTGCAAAAGGGGGTATGCTGCTATGAACATGAGTTATCCGGCAGTTCCCTGCAGTTTCACGAGAACCAGAGTCCCAAGAGGTAGTTGATCTTGTTCTCTCATGTTGCAGCAGAGCAGGGTCCTCGAGGGGCAGAAACAGCCCAAAAGGTTATGAGTAGGAAAGAATGTGTATATGAACCTCTCTCATCATGTATTAAAAGTTAAACCAGCTATCTAAACAATGTATCTGCTTGATAAAGCAAAGCAGACCTAGAGTAAATAATGGGATACTTGCATTTTAGTATGCTAAGCCAGTATGTATTTATGGAAAACTTGACTCCGAACTTACCACAAGGTACGTCTTGCTGTGACCTTAGTGTGATCTGACCCTTCTGTGTCTCCATCATAAAATAATTACCAACCATAGATGTAGTCTTTGGAACACTTAGAGGGACAGTGAACTAAAATCCATTTCGTAAACCAGAAAAATGTAATAAAGCCTTTTCTTTAGGAAATCATAGAATCTCACAATTGGAAGAGACCACAGAGGTCACTTGGGGAACTTAACTGATCTTTGACTCAAGTAGTAGTAATTCCACCTTTGCTTGCTCTCATTGAATTGGGGACTATTGCCTTCTGAGGCAGAAGCTCTTCACCAGAAACACACCTTTCCCCAGTCCCCAAAGATGGAGAGGCAGGGCTCACACTTAAATTTGTCCTTCTATTAAAAATTCTGTGAAGGAAAAATAACTATAACTCTACATGTAATATTAACATTTGAAAATTCCAAATCTAATGTTAAGTGGTGTATGTAAGTAGTGTTTGGTGACGTATGTCCCAAATACAGACAGAACCTCACAAACAGCCTGTCACTTGATTTCATAAAAATTCTTTGCTTGATGGAGAATAGACTAGTGTGACCAGGTTTGGCAGAACATATCAAGGGAAAAGAAAATTGCACAATCCTTGTTTTTACTATGTTATATTTTTTCACCACAGCTGGTCTTGTTCCTTTCCACCACCCAAGCCCCTCCAAATTTTCTTTTTGTCTTTGCAGAAAATTAAAATCATAATGTTTGGTTGCATACTTAGGATGAATTACCCCAGATACTTTTCATTTATCTTCTTTTCAGATGTGTGTGATAGAAAGTGTAGATTAAAATAATTAAAATGTGTTCTTTTCCCCAAATGCCTCTGAGATCAAAGGGAAATGACTCTTCTACTGCCTTCTCCACTAGGTGCCAGCACAGCTCTGCTCCCGGCTTTTGTTCATTTCTCTAAGTTGGTTATTTCAGCTAATCGTGAGCCTCTTTAATAACACGGACTTGGCACGTATGTGTATTTTTGTTTGTTTCATTGGTATGGTTTGGTAATTTTGATTAAGTTTAACCAAAAAAGATTCTCATTAGACTGCCTTTCTGATTGCTAAGAATTTCAGTTTCAAAAACTATTCAAGGTACGGTGAATTTAGATCATTACAAACGGCAAGATCTTTAATTTTTAGTCCAAACTCTTGCATATAAGTTCAGTATTAATTGTGAAAGAATGAATAATGGTCAAAATAATTGAAAATCAAACAATTGTGTAATATACACAAATTTAAAGTAGGGTGGCTTATTTCTAAAGTAATAAGAACAAAATTTTAGATGTTTACCAGTTTTATTATTCAAGAATTAGCTTTTCAACTTGATTACAGTTATTCCTCCTTCAGTGTTGTATACGTAACTTGATGTATCATTTGTTTTGCTTCATCTAATTACATTTAAGATTTATTTGAAAGAAATGAAGATAATGCTACCATATTTGCATTGTCTTTTACTTGTTATAGTAGTCTATGTGTATAACAATTTTCCAAAATTATGTATTTAAGTACATTTTTGTTCATCTACTCTCAAAGGTTTCATTTTTTTAATTTATTTTTTAATAAAAACTTGAATTTTTCAATAATCAGCAGTTACTATTTTGAATACTAATGAAGAATAACACATAAAATTATTCTGTGAACAAAAGCATAGTTATATTTAATTTTGAATATCCTAAGCTGTATAAGAAAACACAATAAAAATATTCCGTGCCATAACTAAATATATACCAGAGAATTTCTACCTAGAAAATACCATCAAAATGCAAATTAATATGGTAAAAGTATTTATTTAAATGGTGAGAATTATATAACTCAAGACTTATATTTAGATTGTGTGAGTTTTTAATTTATTTGCTGCAGTTCTCTTGATGATGTAAGTTAAAGCTACAGTCAGCAGAGTTGTTGCCGTCACCCCTAATTTTTTAAATGTCAAATATGTAGTCAAAACATTCTCCGTACAATTTTGTGCAGTATAATATTTGAAAAGGATGAAAGCCATACAATGTTGACTGCCTAAACTGTATATTTAGGCTAATGGGATAGCTTGGTTTTTAAAAATGTGAGACGATGTCTTTCCTCTGTGTTATGGTCTCTTACGGGCTAGGATCGCTCTTGTCACTGATCACACATTGTAGAAAAGACCACCGTGTGCTCCCAGAGTTTGGTTTGATACTACTTAATGTCAATATTTTGGGTAAAGCTTGGATTATTCAAATTTCAGGAACCTTCTGGACCTACGTAGATATAATACACACTGCATAATTCTGTTACTTCCATTCTGATTGTTTCTTTTAATCGGTAGAAGTATTTTTGTGTTAAGAAAAAAAGGAAAAGGAAAGCAATGAATTGCTGCTTAATCTGAAACAGAGGTTTTTAAGTTTAGTCTCAGAAGCAAGATCAAATGACCTATCCAGTCATTCTGTATCTGTAATTCCTTCACAGTGCTTCTCTCGAGTTTCTCAGACCAGCCCAAATTCTGGTTGGAAGACTGTGTTCTGTACTTGGTCCTTGTTCAGTATCAGGCAATCATCGTATGGTCAGGATTCCATCCAGCTTCAGAGATGGTCATCTGTAAATCTGAAATGCTCTGTTGCTGTAACGTTCAATAAAAACAATTTCAGTGTTGAATTCAACCCAGACACAGAATGATTAAATTCATTGTTTTTGATATGTTGCATGGGAAGATATTATGTAATTGAGTTGCTTGAATCTTTGCAGTCTATTTTCTGGAGGGAAAAAAAGGTCAGGCTATTAACTCTATATGGCAATTAAAGGAGAGTGCACTGAATGTCCTGGCAACATCACTTTTTTCTGTGTTTGATGTAGGCATCTGTAAAAGGACACCACTCATGCCTTTATAGCTAAAATGCTGTCATTTCCACAGTCACCTCCTATTTTTAGGAGTTTTGGTTTATAACTCAACTGTTTAGAAAAATCCCAACCTATGCTCAGATTAATAAATTTCTTTTTTTTAATCTGAGAGAAAATTTTACTAAAAACCTAAAGTCACTGTAGTTTCATTCCTTTAAATTTGGAAGAAACCAAATGAAAAAAATGTCAGTGGTTTCAAATGCATTTTTGTTCTTTTTCAACTTCAAACTAGCTTAGTCATGTGGGAAAATAACGTTTTAATGTATTAATTCAGAGAGACTGCTGTTAGGAGTTTTTAAAGTGGGTTGAATTTAAGTATAATTATGAAACTTTTGCAATGAGCATTTTCAAGGATACATTTTAAAATTTTGTGTTAGATTCCCGTTCTCTAAAACTATGTGGGAGCATAGGTGTGTACGTAGCCAGGTGATTTTTAAAGTCTGCTTCAGTGCACTGCGAGAGCCAGTGGTGACGCAGATCTCTTCAGGAAAGTGTGAAGTAAAAAAGGACCCTGAGTGTAAAAAAGAAATGCAAAATAATCAGAAACTAGATTTCCTTATTTCTTACATTTCACCTTCTTAGTGACTAAAATTGTCCATGTTTTCTATTCATTCATTTAAGATTTTTGCTCTTTAAGTGTTGCTAATGGTGCCGATTCTTTCAAGTTCCCAGTGTCTTCTGAATCCATTTTGTTCCCTTTTGTGAGATTAATAAAACATAACTAGAACTTGTATGTATACAACTTATTTACTCATGTATGTAAATATTGAATACTTTCCCCTCAAAGAACCCATTTATCTCTTTGATATAAAATACATTTAAAAAAAAAAGAATTCTTCACATGGGACAAGAGGCAGATTGTTGTGAAAGTGTGAGAAAGGAGAGGGACTGGATTCTGGGAGATGTGACAAAGCTCCAGGTAACCTGGAGATGGTATGTCAGAAAGATTTAGGTGGACAACAAGAAGGTTATGGGTACTAGGAAGAGGGACATAAGTCATATTTACTTGACTTTAACTTTGCTTTGACATTTAACAAAATGCCGTCTTAACAAGCAATGTGCGTGAATATATTCTTTTCAATCATATTTCAGTAAAACTCCTCACAAAAGGAACTATGCAGGACAGAGAACTCATATTTACATTTTCCCCCTCTGGTTCCAACTTACTGGATTAGGAAAAAACAAGCTGTCCCCCCTCACTTCTTTTAAATAGAGAAACATGGCTTTCTTGTGTTTTTTCCATAAATGAGTCTGACTACAAATTTAGGTTAACTAAAAATTGTTACAAATAATCTGGGAAACACAGAATTTTGCAACACAACCTCACTATTAAGCAAAGTCTGTTATATGAAATTCCAGCTCTACACCAGAGACATGTTTGAGGGGAATTCGTTGGTTATAAACAAATTCATAATTTAAGTAGTAAATTCTGTTAATGTATTTAAAATATGATTAGAAATGCCTAAATTTGGTTTACATAAAACTTTTCAGAAACAGAAGCTGAAAGTAGTGAGTGACTGTACTATCTAAGCATGAGAGAGTTAAATCTGAATATGTTACGGTTTGATCTATTTCAGTGATGCAATAAGAAAAAGAGATTTCTGATGTGTTTTTTTATAAATTTGTGTTTTACTCATCATATAAGCAATACCTATATATACACATCCCAACTTGACTGTTTTTCATCAGGTTCTTGTTTAGAAGTTTATGAGATTAACTGATTGCTAAAGAGCCAAAATTTCTTCATGGTTGATCCTGTTTGGTCATTAAAATGAGTAAAATAACCAGATGTGATCTTGGTGATCAAATTGGATTGGCTGTGCAGTGATCCAATTGATTGTTTGGCAATTGTTTGTTATGATGTATTGAAAAATCAAAATCAATCAAGCAGAAGAAAGCCTGTTTGATCCCGCATATAGACAAAGGGGTGACCAGAGATGACAAGGATCCCAACCCTGCAGTGCCTCTAACACTGTCCAGAGCTTGACAGTCTCCAAGGGTACCTTGCCCTAACACACGAACAAGGTGATCTTTCCCTTGTGAAGAGCTGTCATCCAGCATCAGGTAAACCTGCCTAATTAGCACCCTGGATCAGTAGACACCTGTGGAGTCTCGCTCGGTCAAAGCTGTGGGCACAGCCCACTCTGTGCATGGGGACCTGATTAGTTGCCATCCAGGGTCAGTTTAAGTCACCGTCTAGGTGCTGCCTGGAGAAGGCTTCTCTAAGAAAGATCAAGTCAGAAAAGGTTCAACAGTGGACCTGTATGTAGCTTAACAACATGCTTTCAGGGAGCATGTCTGAGAAAATAATCTAAATCAAGAGTACAAATGGGGACCTCTCAGGCCTCTGTCACAGCATTTTCCTGAGCACTCAAAGGACAAAAATAAGCCAGATGTTATATTTAGTCCCTGCAAAAAACCAAAAAGAATAATAAAGTGCTCTTCTCTCTCTCCAGAAAATGTCTGAAATAATAGATTGATTGAAAAAGTAAACATATTTAGTTAACCTCTACTGTACTTGTTTATTATATGCTTTTACTTTTTTTATCTCTTATCAACACGACAACAACAAAAACCCTTTTCCTCTGTGCCGTGAGTGTTGGAGCATTTTCTGTTCTTTCTTCCCTCATGGGTGTGCATTTGCTGTGCTCTCTGCCTACACTGCTCTTCTGGCTCCTTGCGTGGCTAGTTCTTTTTCCATTTGAGGGAGTATCGTGTCTATAATAGCCTTTCCTCTCTCTGCCCCTTTACTCTGTCCTATCATTTTGTTTTTGTTTCCTTCATGATTCAAAATTATGTTGACATGGTTTCCTTTATTTTTTCCTGCTCTCTACCACTGCGTTTCCTTCATGTTGGGTCGTGTCAGGCACACAGTAGGTGTTGAAAGAGAGTCAGGTGAGTGAGTGCTGCCTCCTAAAATTTCCACATCACCTACTTGTTGCCAGTGGGCAGCCATGTCCAAAGGAAACAAATGTCACCTTCTACTCTGCTGCCCAAGCAAGTCTGTTCCAGTCACTGGTTTTTGAATATGGTTAGGCAAAAGCATTTGTTGTTTTTCCCTTTGCTTTATTTGTCTCATGTCCTTTGGAAGGAAAAGGTCAGTCAGGGAACACCTGTCCACTCCAAATTAACCCAAGTGAGAACAACACTTCTGGGGGCTCTTCATTGGCTGTATTCTTTCTAGGAGCCCAAGACAGTGTGGGACAATGTGGGACAACGTGCCTTCAACATCGCTCCAGTTTAGTAGACACAGGAGGGTTTCATTCAGCGACAGGCGTTCAATCAACCAGCAAGAGAAAACTTAGCAGTGTTCTGAAAGGAAGCAAATATTTAGCAAACTCTCCTGCCTTTATATTTTCTTTTTGTCTCTCGAGCTGAAATGTAATATCTATCTGTCCTTGTACTATAGAAAGAGTCTGGCTGTGTCCTTGTCCCTCCAGTTACAGTTTTATACATGAACCTCGAGCAGTACGAACACACATGCAGCAGGGTGAAGGGAAAACGCTGTGCTCTGATCTCGCCCTTATAAGCATTTATTACTTTTCTAAAGGAAAACCAAAGCTTGTAATTCTTCTAGAATATCAGATTAAGAAATAATTTTCTTCTAGATAATCTAAAAGGAGAAAGTGGAAAAAATAAAATTCATTTTAAAACTGTCATATTGAAACCAAAAAAACCCCTAGCATGTACACCTATATTTCTGTTCTTGGTATTCCTGCTGATTAAAGAACAATGAAATAGATCTTGCCTTACAATTCACACAGCTTTGAACAGCTCTGTGGGTGAAATCCTTAGGAAAAGTTTCCCAGAGAGACTTTGGGTGATTCCCATTTTTTCAGAGAAGTTCTGGTTGGTGATTTAGTTATCGCTTTACATTGTAAACCCTTTTATCACAAATCAGTTACCAAACATGGCAAAATTGTCAGGGGCTTTGAAAGCTAATTCAGGGTGGTGGTAATCATTTAAAGGGCTTATCTCTCTCCCTTGAGCAACACAGAAAACTGAGAAAAGGCAAACAGTGCAAACGGTGGCCAGGGTACGGGAAACGAGCGGGGGATGTGGGGGGGTGCTCACGAAAAGCATTCCAGTCTGTTTGGGTCCTTCACAAATCCTGCTGAGATAATAGCTCATCCCGCCAAGCCCGTCCCTTACCTTCAGGAAGTTCCACACAGGTAAATGAAGAAATTATTTGAAGAGGGATCAAGACGGGTGTGGACTGTTTGTGATTCAGCTTGGAAGAAACGCAGATGCGAGTTTCTTTAGCCTGACTAGGATTGATTTCCCCTGATGGGGTTCTCTCAGTCGTGTGATTGTTGGCCTGAGGTTTGCACAACTGATGGTACTGATAGATAAAAACCCAGGCCCAGTAGCTGAAGGAAATGTGGAATAACTTACCCTGGAGTAACTGTTCCATCATTTAGAAACAGATCGTTTCTTTCTTGACATCCAAACCACGCAGAATTCTGCTCTTTAAACTTTTAGGACTCTATAACGTGGCCCTTTTAAAAATAGAGGATCCAAATATATTAAAAATATGTTATTTTACAGACACTCTGAAATTTAAAATAGAGAAGATGAAAAATCTGTGACCATACATACATCTTTTTTTTTGGCAGAATCTCAGAATTAGATGTAAACAACATGTATCACGATAGTACTTGAAGGGTGCCCCCCGCTTCCAGGTTTCTTTGCTAGGTTTCCAAATAGCGTTTATTCTGTTTCAAATATGCGATAGTCTGATAGATTCAAGGAGACGGCAACAAGGAAGACTTGGAGTGAAACCCAAGTCAATCAGATGATTTGAAATAATGTGGATGAATTCCACTACAAAGTCATGATGAATGTAGATACTAGGTGATTCCCATAGGAACCTGTTTGCTCCTAAAAAATAATTTAGTTCTCAGGGCTAACCTAGAAAGAGAATCATAGTGTGCAGTGACGTCGTCTTGCACATAGTCCAGGTGAGAGAATCCTTCAAAACAGTTATCATAATAGAGTCGAAGTAGAGGGGCAAGGGGACCTCTCAAGTCAAGCTCCGGGTTGGTCCCCTGTCTGGCCACAGCTTGCTTCATGCCAGATAAGTTGAAATGGAAAGATATGAGGGATGAAGAAATTTAATTATGATTCAAAATTACCCTGTGAGGAGATTTCTGTGGAACATTAAGGGGCTTAGCCAGAACAGCATTCTGGTCATTGTATGGGCAGTTAGAAAATCTACACCAGCCCCAGGGTCTAGGATCTTGAACAGTTGTTTGGAGGTGGCAGTAGCAAAATATGGAATTTAGACTGGATTGAGAGCCTTCTGGGATCTCTTGAATTATCTTCCCCATTTAAAACATACTGATAAGATTATTGACAGTCCTGTAGCAGCCCTCAAAAGAAAAATGAGGAACCATGAGATTTTAGTGGTTGGATATTTACTTACTTATTTATTTATGTGGCAGGAGTCCTGGTGGGTAGGTTGTTTGAAGTATCTTGTGGAATGAAACTCATAAAAGTGAAAAAGCAAGGCTACTAAGTTGGAAATAGTACCTAGGAAACAAAGTAGGTGTTTAAAAAATGTTAATAAATGTATCTTGAACAAAGTTTTGAGAATAAAAGACAGTAAGCACATAAAAAGTTTCAAAATCTCAGCTCCTGTACTCTGTGTGTGTGTGTAAAACCTAATTAGAGAGCAAGAGTGAAAATTTTAACAAGTATATTTTATAAACTAAAAGCAGAGTTCTACCACCTTCTTTTCACCCCACCCTGGAGAATTGGAAGTTAAGTGGAAATGGCATAGGAACCAGGATCATTAATTTCAGTCAGCGGTTGTGGCTGGTGATTTATAGCTTTAATATAAATGAAGAGCTAATTCCTAAGGGATGACACACATTTAATTTTTTTTATCTCCCAAGATAAGATGGATACAGATTTGGCATAAGGGAGAATTTTAGTCTAAGAATTTTAAGGCCCTGGAATGTGTTGTTCAGAAAGTTGTATAACTTACTAGAATTTGTGGGCTTGCTTTTGCTTAGGTACTTTAATTATAGAGATTCACCTTTCTAAAGAGATTTATTCACCTTTCAAAAAAAGTGTGTGCGGTCCCCTGGATTATAATCAATAGTAAAAGGGATATGCTTTACCTGAGATTCAGACAGCGGTTCTCTGCTCAAGTCCTAAAAGATTAATAATAATATAATTTCCATTTCTTATCCAAATAAGCCTCTTTTTAAAACAATTTGAGTTTAACCAAATACAGATTTTAAAAACACTATTTGGGGACTTAAAAAATCTAGTTCAAGTTTAGTATTTTTCTAACTAATCTTTTTCCTTTAACTACTCACCCTGAATGCTAGCTTGTGGTCAAACGCTGTTCCTGAAGATTTGCTTCAGGACGGAGGTTTTATTAGTTTAGCTTCTCTGTTTGGTGTTAGCGTCTGCTTTAGCTTTGAGTATCTTAGCACGAAAAATTTCTTGAGAAATTATATTCTTCAAGGACCTGGATATTTTATAACAGATCGTTTGAACAAAACCTAAGGAAAGTTTTTGCACAGAGACAAATGAATTTCATTACAGTTGACCTCTCAAGATTAGAACATGGTTCTGCCGTTGAAGCTGACATGCATCAAATACCCTGGTGTGGAAATATCCCTGGTTTGGCCCTGGAGAGCTGATGGAATTACCTGTGGGGGAGGCATGATCCCCACCAATTAGGAGTTTCTCTCTGAAAGCTGCAACCAGATGAAGATGCATTTTTAAAAATCCAAGGATAGTCAACCCAGGTAGGGCTCATGCTCACTTTCCCAACTTTATAGACACAAACTAGACATCTCGTAAGGTCTGTCCTGCATGAGGAGCCATCTTTCAGTCATGCAGCTAATTCCACTTTCAATTTTAGTTTCTCACTAAATCTAATTAGGGGTGTGTCCTGATTTTAATTGTTCAACTCGCCCTGCTTTCATCTTGGGATTTAACTTCCATTAGAATAACTACAGTAGGCTTTTGACTTTAATGTGATTTTATGTAATGCTACTAAACAACAATACCTAATATTTATTTAGTGCTTTTTTTAAAGCTCAAAGTATTTAATGTGCTTTGACTTATTTAATCCTTATAATATCCTGTGAGGAATATTAGAATTAAGCCTTATTATCTCCATTTTTTAGGTAAAGAAATAGAGTCACAAAATAGTCAGGGAGTTTGTGAATGTTCTATGAGCTCCAAGTATACTCATCATGATTTTTCAGTTTTCCTGCCTTCCCTTCTCAAGGGAACTTGTTGCCTTGCTCTATACTATAAATACATTATACAGTGTATAGTTTTACTGTTCTCAGGCCCATCAAGTTTAATGGGGTAGCCTGGCATGGTTCCTAGAGCAGGATCATGTACATGATAAATATTACTTTATAAGATGATGTATTTTGGATTGAAGATGGTTTACACTTTAAAAATGCAACAAAAGGGAGCATGTCTCATTTAATTTTGTTTCTCCAGCACCTAGTGTGGTGCCTGGCCCATAGTAGGCACTCAATAAACATTTGTTAAGCAACTGAAAACACCTCATTTAAAAGTGGCACAATAAAGAACTGAAGACTATTAAGACAAATAAAAGGAAGTACTACTTCACTCAGCAGGAAGTTCTTAAGTAGGACAACCTACCTCCACCATAAATCCCTTGGTTCTTGTTGAGGATCAACCACCGATCTGGGTAGACTGTATCTCCAACCAAGGGTTCTGACTTATGTAGTCATTGATCTTTAGAGCTGAAAAGGCCATTTGAAATCATTTAAGCCTTCTCCTTTTAAATTGTTTCTTAATAGAGGAGGAAATTGAGATCGTATTTCATCTTGCCTTTAGGAAACAGAAATTACCGCACAGACAAATTGACTTTTGAATTGCTTCATTGAATTATCTGGGAGGCACATATTTTTTGTTATTTGTATGGAAGTATTTGCAAGACTAAGATGCAGAAAGTTTAAATGGCTCTTTGGGATCATACAGAGAATCTATGGCTTGATCTGAAAGAATCATATCTCAAGACTATTTCATAGCGAGTGGACTCCAGTGTCAGAATCATCTCTTTCAAAACATCATGCCCCTTGTATTACCCAATGTCTCTATTTAGCTCAAAATATGTGATTAAATTCTCAAAAATCCTTGAAAATTAATTTAACTTTATTTTAATTGGGCATCACCATCCACAAATGGGTGCAGAGCAAAATTCTGAGAGGCATTCTAGTTGCCCCTCCTTTATCTCGAGTCAGTTAACCAATCCTGTCAACTCTAATTCCACATCTTCTGATTAGACTCCTAACATTAGGAGCATTAGACTCCTAACCATTCCTCTCTGCTTTCCATTCCTCCTTTAATCAATTTTCCACACTTAAGCTTTCTAACATGTAACCCCAGTGCTTCTTTTCTGCTTAAAATCTTTTAATGGCTCCCTATTGCCTACACAATAAAATATAGTGTCCTTCTCAGAGCCTCCCATCTCTGGCTTCTGCCCATCATGCCTACCTCACATTCTGCTCTTCAGAATGTGGAGCATTTGCCACACAGATCTGTTTATGCTTCTTTTCACTCCTTTTTTCTCTCATCTCCATACCTTTGCAAAGGCTTCTCTTTAGGACATTCCTGCTCTCCACTCTGTCTGGCAAGCTATCGTCATCCTTGCTAAGGTGACCTCCTCTGAGAAGCTTCTCATTTGTCTCTAATTTGAACTGAGCGTCCCTCCTCAGAGAAACAATTTCCTTCTCACAGTTGGAAGTGTTACTTATGATTTTTCACTGCATAAATGAAAATATCATGGCTTTCAATAATCCATTTATTCTTTCAAGGAATATTTATTGAGGGCCTAATATTTGTCGGGCATGATCCCAGCCTCCCTTACTTTAAATAAGGGAGGCAGGAAATTAACTCAAGGTGCACTGAACTAACAAGTGGAAAAGCAGAGTCCATTGGAACCCAGACGAGAAGTGTCAAAATTAGATGGACCAGTTCAGGAAAGCCTTCCTAGAAGGGGAGATTTTTAGCTTAATTTTGAAAAACGAATAGGAGTTAAATAGATGAAAAAACAGAGGGATGGGTGTTTTAAGCAGAATAGAGAGCATTTGGGAAAGGCAATGCTGAGGTACCTGACTCACTCAGATGCTACAAGAAGTTTGATATGGTTAGATGGACATATGGGGAGGAGTATGGTGGGGAATGAGACTTGAGAGGCAAAGGATGCTAGATCGTGAAGGCCTTCATGTGTTAGATTGAGAATTTAAACCTGATGGTAACAGTCATTGAGAGCCATTGAAGGATTTTGGGTAGAAAGATGAGAGGCTTGAATTTGCTGTGAAAAGATTACTATGGTAGTGGTATGAAGAATAGATACGGGGCTGGGTTATAAATAATAGAGTGGGGGTTTGAAGGGGGGTTTGGATGATCTGAAGGAAAGTGTACTAGTTGTGTAATTTAAACAAAAAGTTCACATTTGATATAAGGCAGTGGCAATGTCGATGAGGAGGAGTAGATAGAATCAAGCGATATTAAGAATGTAGGCTGTGGAGAACCTGGTTATTGATTGGATGAGGGGACGAAATGAAAGGGGAGAGTTTAATGTAACTCTCAGTTTTCTGATATTAGCACCTTGTGAAATAGTGAACATTAGTTAGGTTCCTACCTTGTATTATTCTAAAATCTCACTGGCTTTAAAAACGTTCATCAATAGAAGAATGTTAAACATTATTCTGAAAACCTGACTAGTGTTGATTTTGTGTGGTATTCTTTAGTTTGCCAAAACTTAGTGGCTTAAAACAATTTATTAATATGTCTCCTGTGTGGGGGGGTTGATAGGTTCAGCAAGGCAATTCTCACTTGGGGTGCAGCTAGATGCAGTTGAGGCTAGAGCCATCTGAAGGCTTCTGATCTCTCATATCTGGTGCCAGACTGAAATGACTTGGTTGGACGTTTCTCTCTCAAGAGGCCTCTTCACATGGCTGTCTTGGGTTCCTCACAGCAGGGCATTCTCAGAGTAGCTGGACCTCTTACATGGTGGTTGTCTTCGCCCAGAGTAACTGTTCCAAGAGACCAGGTGGAAGCTACAAGTCTTCTTATAACCTAATCTTAGAAGTCAAAAGGTATCATATTCTACTGATTAAAGCAGTTAATAGGCCAGCCCAGATTCAAGAGCATGAAAGAATAGATTGCAGCTCTCAGAAGAATGGTTGCACATACATGGAAGGAAAGAATTGATGGTGGCCATCTTGGAGAAAAGCTATATTATAACCTCTTATTGCAGTTCATTTTAAGTGAACCAAGGTGACTTTCACCTTTTCCCCCTAAATATTTTTTTCTGTGTTCTAATGGTTAAGGAATTATAGAGACACTTTTTATTTAAAAACACAGGATTTTTTTAACATCCAATATTTACACGATATTTATTCTAATGTTATAGCCAAGACTGCTACTTCTAAACCCATACAATTCCTATCACTTTTCCATTATCACACTAAAAAATCGTCTTTTATCTACTATTCCCTAACTGGAAACAGACTTATCTTTTAAGAAGAAAAAAATAATTATAATGTTTACTTTTCCCATTCTTCTGCAAGTCGGGGTTAAGCCAATGAACTAAAGCAATGAAAAACACATTAAAAAAATTATTAACCCATATAGAGTATCTCTATAAAAGCCCTGTTAAAAACTACTTAAGGTGGGATTCTACTTCTCTACCTTTTTGTTAGGAACCAAAATCCCATGAACTGTGAGTGGGATATTCCAATATTCATTTAACAAATATTTATTACAGACCACTGTGTCCCAGGCATCATGCAAGGTAGAGTAGTTTACTCTTTTCCAGGAACCTCAGTATATGCTTTCTTGTTTAGAGCAGATTTTTTTTCTTTCAATTTATTTTTTATGGAGGCCTTGCATGGTGTTAGGTACTAAATTACCATTACTTTGAATTTTCTATAACACATGATGATATTAATGGAGCTGTTCCTTATACGTCAGTAGGGTCATATGAGATTGTTTTATGGTGACTTGAAGTTTTCAAAGAATGCTCCAAAATAATAAATGCAATAGTTCCATTTTCTATGTGTAGTTGTTTCTAACAAGCCTGCCATTATGCAGAAGGAGGGAATTCTTTCTTCACTTCCCTTTAAGTGCTGTTGATATTTATAGTGTTAGTTTTTCCTGCAAATAAACTCCTTGAACAACTAGGCAAACTGTTCACATTTCTCCAGAATGATTCCTAGCCAGGAAAATGGGGTATGCTTTAGGAAGAGGATTTTCTTTGCAGGGATTTTGTTCTGATTGAATAACCAGATGGAGAGTCACGGATTTGAAAATGTTTAGGTGAGCAGTTCGGCATTCTCTACTGGGTTCCACAGTAGGATGCCAAATAAAAATCACAATTTAAGCTGTTATGAATTAATGAGAGTCTGCAATACACATACCTACTTATTCTACCCCAGACCTAAGTGTGCATGCATTGTGGATAAATACGTCTGAGGATAAACAGAGATCCATAGTGTACAACATTAACCTCCCATTAGTTAACCATGGTAAAGTTTGGAAAAGTGCTTCCATTATTAAAAAAAAAAAAACACTCTACTTAGAAGCTTAATCCTGCCATAAAAATTGATTGAAATCTGGCAAAAAAAAAATAGTAATCGAATTAACCACATTTTATTTAGAAGCAAAACTATCGCGTTTAATGTTTCTGGCATTATTCCTTAAGTAAATTAGTCCTCTTTGGAATACCTGATTATTTTTCATGTGTGACTATTATAAATTCTTATGCTGTGACTATTGCCAGGACTTAAGAGTTATTCTGAGTTGTTTTAAAGATAAGGGTACCAACTCTTTTTTGTCATAACGAGCCAGACTACATCAGGAGGGAAAACCTCTCCCTGGGAAAGATTAGATGCTTTGGGAAGTCAGCATTAATGTTTCTGGGCCTCTGAGGTGTCATTAAGAAATCACTGTTTTAGGGCCTAGCTTCCCTCGCCTCAGGTTGCATGCTTGGTACCAAGAATTCCTAATGAACGCTGGTTTATACACAATAAAGGGAAAAGGAAGATTTTTTTTCCAAGAGTTGCTCATACTCTCCTGCAGATTAGCTGTGGAGCTGTGATTTCAGACACCACAGAGCAGATATGTCATTATTCATATTTTGGGGGACATGTACAAAGCTGGATTCCAGTCAGTGTTGGTTGCTATTTCCATGCTTGGATTAGGCAAGGGCACCGTGGAGATAATGAGTTTGCTTTAAAAGATAGTTTCTCCCACACGAACTATATACTGGGCTAGCTCTCCATATTAGTAGAACTGCTTATTTCCTGATCTTCTAGATAGAGGTAGCATCAGAATCTGTACTGAGTAAAATAGGGACACAGTCAAAAATTTCAAATGCACGCTTTTGCTACCGACTCCCATGGGAAATGCCTGGCCCTGCTGCAGGCCTGTCAATACCCTTAGCGTTCGCCAGGAAAACAAAATAGGAGGGAAGCCCCTCTGTCCCTTCACCTTTTCATCTTTAGAACTCCAAGCGTAGAGAGGACCCTTGGAAGAGAGAAGTGATAAAGAATAGGTTCAGGCTATCTCTGGATTGAAAGAGCTAAAGATTTATTGAAAATGTTCAGATGTGTTCAAATGTCTAAAAAAGCATTTTATGAATTCAATGATTTGACTTTTTTTTTTATCATCAGTGGCATCAAGACAACCTGGGAAATACCACCAATGTGCCAAAATGAAGAAATGAGACATATTCAAGGGCTTGGTTATTATAACTTTTCAGTGATATAGAATTACTACATAAATGCCCTCTTTGGATTTAGTTGGAAATAGAACAGATAGTTTTTTACAATTTATTCTTTGGGGTGGGGGGCAGCATACAAAGATTAAAAATGTATTCCAAAATATTTAATCTACAAGCACCAATGTACACAGTTAAATACCCAAAGTAGTGTCAGAGACAGTGTTCTAAGTAATGATCTCTTTGAATTCCACCAAATTGGTTCTCACCCACCTGCCCTTTCACATACTGATTTTAATGAGTTTCATTGCCTGTGTTGCCCTCTCTGCTTCCTCTTTTACCTGACTTCTTAGTTTTGATACTGGGCATCTTCAGATAAATGTCATTCCACTTGTATCCTTAGAGAGTTCTGAGAAGTTCCCTCCTAATGCTCCACCTACCTCTACTGAATTATTTTTCTTCCTCTTCCCAGAGTCTTCTTCCTCTGCTCTCCCTCAAATGTCTTTTTTTAAATTTATCACTTTTTTGTCTTCTATGGTTAATGCTTTTTGTGTCCTAGCTAAGAAATTATTGCCTACCCCGAGGTCAAATTTTGATACATTTTGTTTTCATTTTCATTCAGCTAAAATTATTTTCTAATTTCTGTTATGACGACTTTGTGACATGAGTTATTTAGAATTGTGCTCTTTTTTTTTTTTTGCGAGGAAGACCAGCCCTGAGCTAATATCCACTGCCGATCCTCCTCTTTTTGCTGAGGAAGACTGGCCCTGGGCTAACATCCGTGCCCATCTTCCTCCACTTTATATGGGACACCGCCACAGCATGGCTCTCAAGCAGTGCGTCGGCAGGCGCCCGGGATCCGAACCTGCGAACCCCAGGCTGCTAAGCGCGAACTTAACTGCTGCGCCACCGGGCGGTCCCTAGAATTGTGCTCTTTAATATCCAAATAATTAGGAATTTTCCAGGTATTTATCTATTATTGATTTTTTAATTTAATGCAGTTATGGTCAGAGAACATACTCTTTCTGATTTCAATTTCATCAAATTTATTAAAACTAGTTTATGGTCCAGCATATGGTCTATATTGATAAATGTTCCTTGTACACTTGAAAGAGTATATATTCTGCAGTTGTTGAGTGGAGGATTTTGTAAACGTCAGTATGGTCAAGTTGGTTGATGATGGTCAACTCTTCTGTATACTTACTGATTTTCTATCTTCAATTAACAACTATATTTCTGAGTTTGTCTATTTCTATCTTCAGTTCTATTATTGCTTCATGTATTTTGAAGCTCTGTTATTAGGTGAACTCACATTTAGGATTATTGAGTGTTTTTTGATGAGTTGACCCTTCGATCATTATAAAATGTCGCTATTCATGATAATATTCTTTATTCTGAAGTCTATATTGTGTAATGTTAACATAGCCATTTCTTATTTTTTTTTAATAATGAGTGTTTGCACAATGTATATCTTTTTTGTCCCTTTAGACTACCTGGTTTTTTATTTAAAATGGATTTTTGCTGGACAGCCTATAATTAGGGTTTACTTTTTTATTTAATCTAATTTGTCAATCTCTGTCAGGTAATGGTTTAAACCTTTTACATTTAATGTAATTATTGTATAGTTGAGTTGAAGATTATTATTCTGCTGATTCTTTCCTCTTTGTTCCCTTATCTCTCTATTCTTGCATTGTTTTGAATTATTTTTTACTATTGCAGTTTATCATCTTTATCTCCTCATTAGCTATCTTTGTTTTATTTTTATGGCTTTATTTAGTTTTAATCGATATATGAAAAACCACATATTTAATGTATACAATTTGATGAGTTTGGACATGTGCATACACCCATGATACTATTACCACAGTCAAGGTAATAAACATATCCATCACCTCCAAAAGTTTCCTTGCATCCCTTTGCTTTTGTGTATGTGTGTGTTTGGGGGTGGGATGGGGAGGTAAGAACACTTAACCAAGAGATCTACACTCAACAAATTTCTAAGTGCATACTACTATATTGTTAATTATAGGCACTGTGTTGTACAGCAGATCTCTAGAATTTATTCATCTAACATAACTGAAACTTTATACCCATTGAACAACAACTTCTCATTTCCCCCTCCCCCCATTCCCTGGCAACCACCAATCCATTTTCTGTTTCTATGAGTTTGACTATTTTAGATACCTCATATAAGTAGATCATACAGTATTTGTCCTTCTGTGACTGACTTATTTCACTTAGCATAATGTCTTCCAGGTCCACACATGTGCTCACAAATGGTAGATTTCCTTCTTTTTTAAGGCCGAATAATATTCCATTGTATGTATATACCACATTTTCTTTATTCATTTGTCTGTTGATGAACATTTGGGTTGTTTTCATATCTTGGCTATTGTGAATAATGGTGCAGTGAATATGGGAGTGCAGATATCTCTTCAAGGTCCTGATATCAATTCTTTTGGATAAATACTCAGAAGTCGGGTTGCTGGATCATATAATAGTTCTATTTTTAATTTTTTGATGAACCTCCGTACTGTTTTCCATAGCTGCTGGACCATTTTAGATTCCCACCAACAGTGTATAAGGGATCCAATTTCTCCACAACCTCGCCAACACTTATCTTTTTTCTTTTTTTTGATGATAGCCATCCTAACAGGTGGGAGGTGATATCTTGCTGTGATTTTGATTTGCATTTCCCTGACAATTTGTGATGTTGAGTGTGTTTTCATATACCTGTTGGTCATTTGTATGTTTTCTTTGGAGAAATGTATATTCAAAGTCCTTTGCTCATTTTTTGATTGGGTTATTTGTTTTTCTGCTATTGAATTGTAGGAGTTCCTTATATATTTTGGAAATTAACTCCTAATCAGATATATATGGTTTACAAATATTTTCTCCCATCCTGTAAGTTGCCCTTTCACTCTGTTGATGGTTTCCTTAGTTGTGCAGAAGCTTTTTAGTTTGATGTAGTCCCACTTGTCTATTTTTGCTTTTGTTGCTGCCTGTGCTTTTGGTGTCATATCCACAAAATCATTGCCAAGACCCACGTCATGAAGCTTTTCCACTATGTTTTCTTCTAGGAGTTTTATGGTCTCAAGTCTTACATTTAAGTCTTTAATCCATTTGAGTTTATTTTTGTGTATGGTGTAAGATAAATGTTCTATTTTAGTCTTTTGCATTTGGATATGCAGTTTTCCCAACACCATTTGTTGAAGAGACTGTCCTTTCCCCATTGTGTATTCTTGGCACCCTTGTTGAAGATTAGTTAACTGTACATGCATCGGTTTATTTCTAGGCTCTCTATTCTGTTCTATTGGTCAATATGTCTGTCTTTATGCCAATACTATACAGTTTTAATTACTATAACTTTGTAATATATTTTGAAATCAGAATGTGTGATGCTTCCAGCTGTATTCTTTCTAAAGACCACTTTGGCAATTCTGGGTCTTTTATTCTTTCATATGAATTTTACAATTGTTTTTTCTATTTCTGTAAAAAATGCCACAGGGATTTTGATGGAAATAGCATTGAATCTGTAGATCTGTATATTGCTTTGGTTACTATGGACATTTTAACCATATTAAGTCTTCCAATTCATGAACATGGGATGTCTTTCCATTTCTTTGTGTCTTCTTATTTTCTTTCATCAATCCAAAGCCAGATAAAGACAGTACAACAAAAGAAAATTACAAGCCAATATTCCTGATGAACATAGATGCAAAAATCCTCAACAAAATACTAACAAAGCAAATTCAGCAGCACATTAAAAAAGTTATACACCATGATCAAGAAGGTTTTATCCCTGGGATGTAATGATAGTTCAGCATACGCAAATCAATAATATGATGCACCACATTAACAGAATGAAGAATAAAAATCATATGATCATCTCAGTAGATACAGAAAAAACATTTGACAAAATTCAATGTCCTTTCTTGATAAAAATTTTGAACAAACTAGGTATAGAAGGAATATCCCTCAATATAATAAAGGTCATATATGACAAACCCACAGCTAACATCATACTCAATGGAGAAAAACTGAAAGCTTTTCCTCTAAATCAGGAACAGGACAAGGATTCCCACCAGTTCTATTCCAAAATAATACTGGAAGTCCTAGCCAGAGAAATTAGGCAAGAAAAAGAAAGAAAAGGCATCCAAATCTGAAAGGTAGAGGTAAAATTATCTCTGTTTGCAGTTTATGTGATCTTATACATAGCAAACCCTAAAGACTCCACAAAAAACTATTAGGACTAATAAACAAATGCAGTAAAGTTGCAGGACACAAAATCAACATACAAAAATCAGCTGCATTTCTATACACTAACAATGAACCATCTGAAAAGGAAATTAAGAAAACAATTCCACTTACAATAGCATCAAAAATAATAAAATATTTACGAATAAACTTAACCAAGGAGGTGAAAGACTTGCTTGTTGAAAACTGCCATACATTGATGAAAGAAATTAAAAACACAAATAAATGGAAAGACATCCTGTGTTCATGAATTTGCCTTATTTTTTAAGTGCTTGCTTAAGGGTTTACAATATGTATTTTTACCTTAATTTAGTCTACCCTCAACTAATATTGCACCACATTCCATGTAAGAACCTCACCACAGAATGTTTCCATTTTTCGCACCTCCTCCTTTGTGCTGTTGCTATCCTGCACCTCACTTCTATATATGTTATAAACCCCACAATACATTGTTACTATTTTTTGCTTTAAGCAGTCTATTTTTGTTTAAATACATTTAAAAATAAGATAAATTCTTTTATATTTACTCACATATTTACCATTTCTAACACTCTTCATTTCCTTGTGTAGATCCAAATTTTTGTCTGGTATCATTTTCCCTCTGCCTGTAGGACTTCCTTTGATATTTCTTATAGTACGGAGCAGGGAGGTGCAGACAATGAATGCTCTCAAATTTTGTGTGAAAAAAATCTTTATTTTACTTTTGTTTTTTAAAGATATTTTTCTCTGGGTATAGAAATCTAGGTTGTCCTGTTTTATTCTGTCAGTACCTTAAAGATGTTTATCTATTGCTTTTGGCTTATACATTTCTGAGTAGCATTCAACCGTCATTTTTATCTTTGTTCTTCTGTACATAGTGTCTTCTTTTGGTGTCTGCGTTTAATATTTTCCCTTTATCATTGCTTTACAGCAATTTGAATATAATTTGCCTTTGAATGGTTCTCTTTTTCTTTCTTCTACTTAGGATTTTTTGTGCCTCTTAAATACATGATTTATAGTTTTCCTTTAAACCCTTGATCATATTTACAATAGCTGCTTTAAAGTCCTTGTCTGCTAATTTCATCATCTCTGTCATTTCTGGGTCTGTTTCTGTGGACTGATTTTTCTCTTGGGTATGGGTCATGTTTTCCAGCATCTTTGTTATTTTTGATTGGACACTGGACATTGTAAATGTTACATTGTTGAGTGTCTGAATTTCACTGGTCTCTTTTAAAGTGTTTTTAGTTTGTTTTTCAGGCAGTTAAGTTACTTGTGGATCATCTTGACTCTTTTAAAGCTTGTTTTTAAGTTTTTTGGATTTGGAGAATCTAGAGTATCTCTTACTCTAGAGCTAGTTTAGCCCTGCTATGAAGGCGTGACCCTTCTGGAGTCTCTCCTGAATGCTCCATGTTTTCAATGACATCTCTTTACTCTGGCTATTTAAAAGATATGAACATCTCTCAGCCCTATGTGTGCTCTGACAATATTTTAGCTCCACTTCGCTCATAGTTCTTTGCCTGGTCTTGTAGAATTTTATTATACATATCCTACACACACAATTTAGCAAAAAACTAAGAGGGTCCCCATGAAGATTTCTGGAGCTCCTTCTCTGCATAGCTGATTCCTCTCTGGTATTCTGTCTTCCAAATAAGAGCTGCCTTGGCCATCCTGAGCTCTAATCTCTGCCTCCCTAATTCAGTGAGACCACTGTACTTTGGCTGGGTTGTCCCTTCCTGTACTGCAGTCTAAAAATTGTTTCCAGGAGGAATGCAGGGACGATCACAGAGATAACTTCATTTGTTTCCTTCTTTTAGAGAAAAGAGCCCTGTACTGCTGGTTGTCCATTTTCTGAAAACAGCTGCTCCATATTTTGTCCAGTTTTCTAGTTGTTTTTGGTGGGAGGGCAAGTTCAGTTGTCTACAGTGGGAGATCAAATCATGGCCAGAGTTGGAAGTGTCCATACTGTAATTTTTAAAGTGACTTTTAATCAAAGTATAGCACACATACAGAAAAGTGCACAGATCACGAATGTTAGCCTAACAAATTTTCACAAAGTAAACACACCTGTCTAAACCAGCATCCCATAACATAATCAGCATCCTAGAAGTTCCCATTTGTCCCCTTCAAATTATTACTTCCTCTCCAGGAAAGATAACCACTATCCCAATATCTACTACCTTAGATTAGTTTTACCTTCTTTTGAACTTTATTGAAATGTAATCATATAATACATCCTTTTTGATCTGTCTTCTTTAATTCAATATTGTATTTATGAGATTTGTCCACTTTTTGCTTTATGTAGCTGTAGTTCATTCATTTTCATTGCAGTATAGTATTACAATGTAAATTAATTTATTCATTCTACTTCTGATGGTCTAGTTTGAGGATATTATGTTTATGAGCATTCTTTTACATGTGTTTTGTTGAATATATATACCTCTTTCTATTGGATATATTCCTAGAATGGAACTGTTATGTCAAAAGGTAGGTGTGTATTCAGCTATAGCAGATCCTGCCAAATAGTTTTTCACAGTAGTTTTACCAATTCACAGTGCAGCAATATGTGAGTTTCAGTTGTTCCACATCCTCAACGACACTTGCTAATTGTGTGTTTTCATTTTAGCCCTTCTGATGGATGTATTGTGATATTGCATTGTGGGTTTAATTTGCATCTTCATGATGGCTAATGAATTAGAGAACTTTTTCATAAATTTGCTTATATGAAATGACTGTTAAGTGTTCTGCTCTTTTTTTTTTCCTGACTTTTTCTTATTGATCTGTAAGGGTCATTTATGTGTTCAGAATAGGAGACATTTGTCAATATACATATTGCAAATATCTTCTCCCACTCTGTGGCTTTCCTTTTCAATGTCTTAATTGTTCTTTTGGTAAAAAATTTTAATGTAACCTAATTTATCATTTTTTGTTTTATGTAGCACTTTCTGTGACTTATTAAATAAGTCTTTGTCAACCCCAAATTTCTGAAGATAATTTTCTAGGTTTTTCTTTGAAGTTTTATTGTTTTACTTTTGATATTTCAATGTACGATCCATCTGGACTTGATTTTTGTATATTGTGTGGTATAAGAGTCAAGATTCACGTTTGTCTATATGGATATCCAATTGTCCCAGTACCATTTATTGAAAAGATCTTCCTTTCCTTACTGTTCTTCAGTGGCATGTTAGTAAAAAATCACATGACCCTGTATGCATAGATTTATTTGTGAATTTTTAAATTCTATTCCATTGGTCTATTTGTTTATCCTTATGCCAATGTCACATTGTCTTAATTACTATAGCTTTATCATACATCTTGATAGGTGGTAGTGTCAGTCCTCTAACTTCAATCCTTATCACGATTGCCTTAGCTATTCTTGGCTTTTGCATTTCCATGACAAAAATTAGCTTGTCAAATTCCATAAGCATATTGTAATTTTTTTCTATAATATTGTAATCTCCTTGAGGGCAAAGGACTCTAGTTTTGCTTCTCTAGGACCCAGTATGTGCCTTCCATATAGAAAGTTCTCTGAATGAACAAATGAAATACTATACTCTTTAAACCATAGAACTCCTAGAAGAAAATAAAGGTAGTACACTCTTTGACGTTGGTCTTAGCAGTATTTTTTCAAATACCATGTCTCCTCAGGCAAGGGAAACAAAAGAAAAAAATAAACAAATGGGACTACATCTGACTGAAAAAGCTTCTGTAAGGCAAAGGAAACCATGAACAAATGAAAAGACAACCCACCAACTGGGATAAAATATTTGTAAACCATATATCCAGCAAGGAGTTAATTTCCAAACTATATAAAGAACTCATACAACTCAACGACAAAAAAACAAACTAGATCAAAAAATGGGCAGAAGATATGAATAGACATTTTTCCAAAGAAGATATACAGATGGCCAACAGGCACATGAAAAGATGTTCAACATCACTAATTATCGGGGAAATACAAATCAAGACTACAATGAGATTTTACCTTACACCTGTCAGAATGGGTATAATTAACAAGACAAGAAATAACAAATGTTGGAGGCGATGTGGAGAAAAGGGAACCCTCATACACTGCTGGTAGTAATGCAAACTGGTGCAGCCACTATGGAAAACAGTATAGAAATTTCTAAAAAAATTAAAAATAGAAATACCATATGATCCAGCTATCTCACTCCTGGGTATTTCTCCAAAGAACATGAAATCAACAATTCAAAGAGGTTTATGCATCCCTATGTTCATCACAGCATTATTCACAATAGCCAAGATGTGGAAGCAACCCAAACGCCCATCAACTGATGAGTGGATAAAGAAGATGTGGTGTGTATATATATATATATATATATATATATATATATATATATATATATATATATATAATGAAATACTACTCAGCCATAAAAAAGACAAAACTGTGCCATTTGCAACAACATGAATGAATCCTGAGGGTATTATGCTAAGTGAAATAAGCCAGACAGAGAAAGAGAAACACAGTATAATTTCATTCAAATGTGGAAGATAAACACATGGATAAGGAGAACAGATTGGTGGTTACCAGAGGGGAAGGGGATGGGTGGAGGGCGAAAGGGGTAAAGGGGCACATATGTATGGTGACAAATAAAAACTAGGCTATTGGTGGTGGACATGACACAGTCTATGTAGAAACTGATGTATAATAATGTACACTTGAAATTTACACAATGTTATAAGCCAATATGACCTTAATAAAATAATTTTTTAAAGGAAATATTATACTCTTTAATGGAAAAGTCATTGGTAGTACTATTATCTCCTTTGAGTATGTTACAGAATATGACTAGCTGAAGTTTGTATAGAAACAAGGTCAATTCACTATCAGTCTCAGGCAAAATTCATTGTGCCACAATTTCTTGCTTATATGTTTGGAGAAGAGGTTGCTAAACAACTTTAAAAGAGGACTCAATTTTTAAGAATGCATTAGACCTAAAAATCTTTAAGTTATTTTGTGGAACAGTTGAAAGCAATGGATCCACTTTCCCATATAATTGTAAATCATGAATCAATAATTATCAATGTAACTTGTTTTCCTAGTACATAAGTATTATGTGACCAATATTTATGAAACAAAAAACGATGAGTGAATTAATTTTGATTAATTTTAGAGTTTCTTTTGGATTAAGTGCCACAACATTTCCCATAAGATCTGGAATTGCTGGTGCTCCTCCTTTTCTGCTTTTGTGGTGTTTATCTACTGTAATTATCTGTGAAACCCAAACTGCAAGAATGGAGGTACAAATAACTAAAATTTTCATTCAGTGTAGCATCACTTACAAAACAGGTTTGTCTTCCCTCTCTTGTGGCACTTTTCCCAGGGACACTTAAAGAAGTTGTGATGGAAAGTCTCTGCTTGGGAATGGCCCAATGTTTTTAAGATTCCTGGTACCTTCTCAACATGTGGAGCCTCTCCAATAATATTTACATGAGTTTGTTTAGAGATTCTGTTAGGGTAGCTGTCCTGAACAAAGAATATTTAACTTGCCATGATTTTAAAATGATGAAAACATAAACATGGTTAAACTGACTTGAATCCGTATTTTAAAAAATTATCTCACTTTCCTGCCACCTGTATGTGAATGTAAATTTCAAAGGGAGCTTGTTTTATAATTCTAAATTTTCTATGGAAATAAAACTGTAATTGATACCAAGAATTATTTTACCTTTATCAATAGTTTTTTCATGCATGTGTCTCTGTAATAGGATAGACATGTTGTTTAAAGAAAATTTTGCCCTACCATAAATGTAACTAGAAAAAAGGAAATTCTTAAAATTAACACAGTGTCTCGAAGAAATGTTAACTGGTTTACTTCCCCAATACAGCAAAATTTCAAAACTTGCTCTTTAGCTACGTTTTATGCGTTTGTGTTTATTTGGCTGATTTCCAGAGTTGAAATTAGCAATCAGAAAAGAAAAGTTTGGAGAACTGACAAAATATCTTCAGGACATCTATACAGAATAAGCACTTTTATGGTAGTGTAATTTCACTTACAGAGAATGAAATTCATTGGCAAGACCTTTACTTTCATTCATCACCATTATTTGTCTTCTTGTCTTTAAGTATGTGATATAATAATGTGGTCTGCGGTCTTTAGTAAGGAAACATTTTGATTGCCAATCAAGTGAGTAGATATCTCTGATTCAGTCAAAATTCCTGCTATCTGTTCTTTGGCCTCCTGAATAATTACCAAAAAATTCAACCTTTGGATATTTCAAGTCTTTGGGCTGATATGTATGTATGCATATATGTATGTATTTCTTCCATTCCATGGAAGGAATATCAAGGAGAAACTTTAAAATTTCAGCAGATTGGGAAATTGCTTTGGACATAGGAAGTGTCTTTATGAAATCCTGACTCTGGAGTAATATGTTATCCCAATGTCAGTTTGCTATACCTCTTAGCAGGTGTTCATACAAAAGTTAAAATGCACTTAGAATTGATTCAGTGCTTCTAAAGATGGATTAGGAGTTTTTACTCAAAAAGATGACTCCATAAACAAATCATGTTCAAACTTGAATAAAGAAACCTAATGGAGATATAACCTAATAAGCAATTCCCTAATTTCCAACATGGAAGTAGCTGTTTAAATCTCACTATGAAGCAGTTTAAAATAAAGTATTATATCTAATGCCAAAGTGGATTTGGTAAACAATTTTGGTTTAAAAGGATTTAGAGAGGACTTTAGTGTCTGAGGTTATAAGAATGATAAATTCATCTTATTTACCTTTTTGAGATAAATATTTCTAGGAGCAATGGGAAGAACATGAACTCTGTTTTGATCTCTGTCGTTGGACTCTACCTCTTTTTACTGTCTGTTTCCCTCTGTTTTAGTTACTATCTAGAAGTTCTGACTGATCACATAAAACCTTTTTTCACAGAGGAGGGTTGTTAAAAAAAGACAGAGACAGAAAAATTTATGTGTCTTACACTTAAAAGGATCTTTTGGGCTTTTCCTTTTACAGCTTCTCTCTTTTACCCCCCATTTGGAGTTTTTGTGTGTGTGTGTGAATGTTTTTCATTAGTTATTTTTAAAGGTAATAAAGATGTGTGGCAAAGTTATAGCTTCTGCATTTTTTTCTACTTTTGCAGTTGTGTTGGTTTCTGATCATTTACAATGAGAAAGTATGAAATTTATTTAAATTAAATCGAAGGTGATTTCTAAAAATGACTCTAGATTGACACAATTTTTGTGGACAGTATTTCTCTGCCCTTGGTGAGATCCCTTTAAAGCCCTCTGTGTTGGGCTTTCTCATCCTACAATTCTGAAAACAATTCTGATTCAAGTCCAGCCAATTCCCTAGGTCCAGATCGGGAGTCTGTAGTAAATTTTGTTCTTCAGGAAGGATTTAAATCAGCTTGAGGATGATAGCCTTTCAGTAAGTTATTTAGGAAACTGGGGATGTTTGAGAAGTACTTGCTTATCATGTTGAGTTTGGCATTTTGGAGGAAAACCATGGCATCCCACAATCGTCCCTTGATCTCTGTAAAGACATGTGATTCTGAGGCGGATGACCCATGGGTCTGACTCAGTGTAGCAAGGCTGGTTGTGGACATCTGGAGCTCAAAGTATGTCTAACATCTGCTATACTGATGTTAAGATTTTTTGCAACTTTTTCAGCTCAATCTTTATAGTAAATCTTATGCAATAAGAAAGCTGGCCTGAGCTAAGGAACTTATGGGGCTTTCCGTTTTATATTCCTTTTTAGAGAGGGTACTTCTGCATCACAGTCATGTAAGGAGTCTTTGTCTCTTCCCCAAGGTCTCGTGCCTTGAACATTGTAGATATTTATATATCTATCACAAAAAGTGATGCTGAACCACACACTTCAGACCCTGAAAACACTTAAAATCATGAAATGGCAAAAAGTAATTGGCTTATGATGCCAGTTTCAGTTTTCCAGATGAGAACATTTAATTTGCCCTTAGTTAGATTTTAACTGATTGAAAATAAAATCTGCATTTCCTGGAGCTTTACCTTTATCTGTAAATATTTTTAATATTTTCTACTAATGGTACAATACAAATGTAAGGTAACTCTTGGCTTTTTTTTTTTTTTTTTCTTTTTGTGAGGAAGACCAGCCCTGAGCTAACATCCGTTGCTAATCTCCTCGTTTTGCTGAGGAAGACTGGCCCTGGGCTAACATCCGTGCCCATCTTCCTCTACTTTATATGGGACGCCGCCACAGCATGGCTGATAAGCAGTGCATCAGCAGGCGCCCGGGATCCGAACCCGCGAACCCCAGGCTGCCAAGCGTGAACTAAACCGCTGTGCCACTGGGCCGGCCCCTTGGCTTTTTATGTAACTAGCGTGAGGTTTCTTAGGGACTTTTTCTTCCTTACAAATAATATTTCACTAATGTTTGATCAGGAACTATTCAAACCATAGATGCTATCATGTTGCTTCTATATTTTCTATACCTTTGAATCCAAGAACTGAAGAATTGAAGCATGTTTCAGTGCTTTATTGGTTCATTTGCTTTTTCATCTGTTCAACATCATAAAATTCCCTCCTATGCATCATGCATTGCGACAGCTGCTGAGGACAGAAATATGGACAGCACACGGATTCTGTTTTCTGAGGAGCTCTCAGTTTAGTGGGAAAGGGAAGAGATATGTACAAAATTATTATAAGAAACAAGGTATAAACAAGGAATTGTGGAAAAGGGGCTTCGCTCTGTCTGGAGGTGCCCAGGTGGCATTCAGAAGGCAGACCAGAAACACAGAGCATTCCCATCCCTGGTGTCCAGAAGGCCAGGGTCAAACAGAACCTGCAGTTACTCTTCTAGGGCCAGAAAGCAGGAGGCCCACTGAGAAGAGAGAGTTGAAGATAGGAGGTGAAGGCCTGGACAAGGAGATGGGCTTTGGATGAGTCTTTGTCCTGTGGGTGGTGGGCAACCACCGAGGTAATGGAACAGCAGAATCAGATGTGCGTGAAGAGTGATGAGAAACTTGAAGCAAAAAGAGCCAAAGCAGAGGATATTGTTAAAGTCTGGTCATGAAATAATGAAGGCCTGTCATTTGAGAAGGACAGTAGAAGTGGAGGGAAGAGATTTGAGAGAAATCAAGAAGTTAGAAATCCCAGGTTTTAGGGACTGCTTGCATGTGAGGGCTAAGGGCATCTAGGATGAAGTCTAGGTTTCAGATTTGAATTATTGCATGTAGAATGTATGGAGAGAGCCAAAGGAGGAGCAGGTTGATGGTGGGGCTGGGAAGAGAGATGAGAGATGCAAGTGCCCGTGAGACATCCAGGTGGAGCTGTCCAGAAGACAATTTAAAACCTAGGTCTGGGGGGCAGCCCGGTGGCGCAGCGGTTTAGTTCGCGCTTGGCAGCCCGGAGTTCGCGAGTTCGGATCCCGGGCGCCCACCGACGAACTGCCTGTCAGCCGTGCCGTGGCGGCGTCCCATATAAAGTGGAGGAAGATGGGCACGGATGTTAGCCCAGGGCCAGTCTTCCTCAGTAAAAAGGGGAGGATTAGCAACGGATGTTAGCTCAGGGCTGGTCTTCCCCACACACACAAAAAAATAAATAAATAAATAAAAGCTAGGTCTGGGTGTTAGAGAGATCAAATCTAGATATATAGATCTGGAAGTCAGCAGTTCAAAAGTGGTAGTTATAAGCTGATTACCTTAGTGATTGCTATAATTCTGTCAGAGTCTGTGCCCATTCTTTCAAAATTAATTGAACTTCAAATTTATGTTATTTAAACAAAATCAACAATTTGTGCCATTATGGCCTACAATTAGATAGCATCTTTTTTATGTGTTTCAGTCAACCCCACCAGAAAATTCACATTATTCACAGTTGTTAGTGGATTTAAATGAAGCTTCAATCAAAACTGTGTTGGAAGTACATTGTGTTTTGTTTGTCTTGTGCTAGAACAGTATGAGTAGCTTTGAATATATATGCACGAGAAAGAATGAGGAATATTTACATTTATTCTCCCTGATGTTGGGGTATAAAATAAATTAATTTTCAAGAGGACAAAGGATAAATAGCCCACATGAGAAGTGATCTCCTCAAGAGACAACATCTGAGCTCTTTTTCATGTCATTTTATGATCCCCAGGATGCTATTAGCATTGTCAGAGGCCACTTGTACTGACAGCAGTCCAGATCTTTAGATCTCTCTTCTTTTCTCGGTGAAATTTCCTCATATTTCTGAGAATCCAGGAAATGCTTTAATCAATTTTTTTTTAAATCTGAAAACCACGTTTTACTTCTTTGTTTTCTCAAATCTTACCAAAAGTTTTGAACATTTCTTTTTTATTTCCATAGTCTTTCCACAGAAATCCTTATGGATCCACTTATTATCTGAGAAAGGTTTCAGGTATGTAGGCAGCAGTGTCCCTCCAGTGTCTGACTCTCAACTTGACTCTGACAAATTATTTAGAGATGCTGATTAGGTTACATGGGGGCCATGACCTTCAGGGACTTTGCCGATTTGTCCTGTGGTTACTGGTCATTTTTTAAGGTCAACAGACATGGGGCAGTGCGAAGAGATGCCATCATATAGTGAGTAACTTGGCTTGAGATAGAATGTTGACCTCTTGTCGTTAAAAGGGACCCGAGGCAGATCACAGCCAAGGCTGATGCCTGAAAGTGTGATGATACCTCTAGGATGTCACAGCGGGAACCTCAATAGCTGTTCAATTAAAGTCAGATGTTCCACAGAGGAAGGGACACGGCTTCCATCACGATAAGCTGAAGGGTATGATCCTTTCACTTCGGAGGGATAGTCTTACTCAGATGGCCATGTGGTTCTTAATTAGAAGAGTTTGTTCTCTGGCAAGACGAACAGTATTATTTTCTAGTTCCACAGTAAAATGTTCCTGGGGGATTTCGTGTGCTTTTGGTTATAGAATTGTCTCTAGTATCTCCTCATCCACCCCTTTTGCTGTGCTTCTGCTGTAATTAGGTTTTGAGAGAGAAGAGAGAGTGTGAGAGTTTGCCCTGTTAAAGACAGGTTAATTCTAGACATGGCTTTACATGTTGACATTTCCCAGTTAGCTCACAGCTCATAGTAGATTTCTGTTGAAACTGTGCCATGATATACTGCCAGCAAGTGGGAGTGGTGAAAAATACTAGGAAGGCTAGTGACGGCTAAAATAACACAAAATAGTACTGCTGTCATCACCTGTTTCGACAACACAGACCTTACTAAAAGTGCAACAAGAAGACCCTACATATTTGATAGTATTTTAAGGAGGAATAGTTAGCCTGCATTATTCTGATCATTTTTAGGGTAAAAAAATAGTTGTTTTTTTTTTTTCAAAAAAGGAAACTAAATCATCTTCTATTAAACAAGCTGGCCACCGGATGATTTACCTACCCCCTTTATTTATTTTTATTTAAAATACTTTGTCTCTATTATTCCCTGAAGTTTGAAGTCAACTTTCAGTTTCTTTCCTTCAGGGAAAAGACAATCATTTAGTCCTTTTAAGTACTTGCTTTGTGTAATAGCCAAATTTTAGGGAAATATAAATTAAAACCACTTGCTGTGATTAAATATAAAAGTAACAAATACTTCCATGCATGCAACATAACCACTTTTTGTACTGACATGATTATCTGGTGCAAGATACCCTATTTGTAAAATGTTTGCATTTGGCTCATCATAAAAGGTGTTTTCTCTGAAAAATACCAATTAGCCCTGATTATGTGTTGTCACTCACTTTATGTTCTTTTTCCAATGCAAAGAAAAAATAAACAAAACACAGAAGTTGGTCTTAACTATCAAAGATCAAACGAGATGAAGAAAAAAAATACATTACCCTATGGACTCTTGGAAATTGAAATATAAAAGTCTCCTGAAATAGCACTGCTTTATGTAATGTTGCTATGAAGCACAGGCAAAAGCCTGTTTATATTAATCATCCTTTCCTGTAGCTTCCATTGGCAATCAACGGCTGCATTTCAGCTGTAAGAGCTTACCTTACCAATGTTTTCTGTCACTGGGTAGTACTGGAAAATGTTTTCGCAAACATCGAATATGCCAGATGGAGACTATACCGTCTCCTGAAGCACTGACAAATCATTTATTAATTTTCATTATGGTGATTAAAACCAGTCAGGTATAAGGGAATCTGGAAGCAAATTAAACATGTATTTATTCTAAGCTGGAAGATTTCCTTAAAGTCTTTCTGATTTTTGGAAAGTTTATGTTCATTTGTTCATGTTCACCTTCTGCAGATGTCAATGTATTTAGCATTTAGCTTTTAAGCAGAAGATCTGCCTGGGGAAAGTTACTTGTTAAGGGAAATCCTTATATAACTGCAGTTGTACCATATTGTTATGACTTATTATTACATGACTTAGCAATATTCTGCATTATCACATATTGTAAAAGCCTATTATTTCTTGGAGTCTTTTGATCCTTCTTAGAATACTCCTCAAGCCTTACTTTATTGTGATAATGTAGAATATCCTGACTTATCTGATTCTGAATTTCCATGTGTATGAAGGATATGGCGCTTTCTGTTCATGTTTAAATATTTAAATTGGTACTTAAGATAATTAATACTTAATATCTGCTGTGATTAATTTATTCTGCTGACGATTAAATGATCCATAAAAGGTTCTTTTGACAACATGATTTACCATAGGCTAAGAAATCTCTTCACTCAGACTTTCTAACCCCTGTTTTTCTACCATTAATGGTAGAAAGGATTGTAAACATCTACTTGAACAACTCATTCTTATCCTTCAAAACTCGGTTCAGACATCACTACTTCTACCTCTATTTTAAGGTGTTTTTTCTTCCTGAGATATGCTTTGGATTTTAACTATCTAAATAAGATAGAGATTTATATACTGGCTTTTGTGTTAGCAGTTTCCCTTTCTTGTTATATCATTTTCTGATCCTTAAACCCATACTGTATATGTTAAACATCTTTTGAAATGGAAAGGAAAACAAGTGACTTCAAAATAATGAAAACTCAAGTTTCATGATTACTTAAAGTTGTATTATTGCTGGTATCTCTTAGTAGAATGAACAGATTTTCTCAGCCAGTGGCAGATGGAAGGGCAACCCAAGTGGGAGGCTGCTGAGGAGAGGAAGAATTGTTGGCAGCAAACCTCTTTCTACATCCAAAGATGCTACAACTACATAGATTTTAAGACAGTATTTCTTGTTCTCAAAGTCCTCTCAGTCCAGTGTAGGTGGGAGAGCATGAGGTGTTTGGTGAATAGAGCATTAGAATTCACTGTGATACATTATATGAGAGATCAGATGTGCACCTACCTTGACTGGGCTAGTCCAAGTTTGGTCAGTTGCCTAAGGAGGAGAGGATTGAGCTAATAATATATGCATTGAATTTAGCCAAGCAGGGGCTTAAAATTTTTGCAAACTAACATGTGGGCAAACTTCTTCCCCCAAAATAATTTTATGCCTTAAACATTAATTTGTGTTTGTGTATTAATTTAAAAATAGTCTATAGATTTATCTTAAATTGTAGACTATATGAATTCAAATTGAAACTAGGAATAGGTACTTTTGAATGCCTTTTTAATGAGACTAGATATACAGTAATCTTTCAGTAGTGCTTCAGTCAGATTCCAGGGTCTTCATCGTAGTAGGATCTGTCCACTAGGATTTGATTAGCCCCTGTTGCTTGTATGGCAGCACCAAGTGTAGCAAAATGTGGGGGAAGAGCTGGGACTCTACAGTTAGACGAACTTGAGCTGGGACTCAAGCTCTGCCACTTACCAGCTGGGACCTCAGGCACGACTCCTACTATATCCCCATTCCTTATACAACCTTGTGGTTGTGAGGAGCGAATGTACCTAGACTGCTTAGCATGGCCACAGGCACACAGTATTTATACAATAAATGTTAACTATTTGTGGAATGATTGAATAAGTGAGTGAACATTATTGTTATAAATTCTTAGCAGAGTTAGTGAAATAAGTCTAACCCTTTCTACAAATGGGTTCTTGTGGTAAAACTGAACTTTCTTACCAGTGGATAGGTAGTTTGTTAGTTTTTAATTCCCAGGATACATTTTGGATTTAAGGTAGAAATTTATAATAATAAGTGATATAGTATAGCTCACAGAGAGGGCAAACTGTATAAATATAGATTTAAAATAGTAAGAATTTTATAATAAGCACACAGTAAATAAATACTCAATAAGTTTTATATATACATATATATATTTTTTTATGGTTATTTAGGAAAGTAACTTCAGCTCAGGATAGTAAAGCAGTTAACAGCACAGACTTTGGAGCCAAACAGATTGGGTTTTGTTTTGTGTTTCTACTGCTGTGTAACAAATCACTTCAAAATTGAGTCTCTTAAAACCACCACCATTTTGGGGCCTGCCCGGTGGCATAGTGGTTAAGTTCACGTACTCTGCTTCGGCAGCCCAGGGTTCCCAGCCCGGACCCCCAGTGCAGACCTACGCACCACTTATCAAGCCATGCTGCAGTTGTGTACCATATATAAAGTAGAGGAAGATGGGCATGGATGTTAGCTCAGCAACAATCTTCCTCAAACAAAAAGAGGAGGATTGGCAACAGACGTTAGCTCAGGGCCAATCTTCATCACAACAACAACAACAACAACCATTTTTATCATCTCACGATTCTGTGGGTTGCTTGGACTTACATGGCGGTTCTTCTGTTGGTCTTGATTGGAGTCTTTCATGTGGTTACAATCAGATGGTGGCTGGGGCTACAATGGCCAAGATGACTCCCTCGCATCACTGGTGGTTGGTGCAGGCAGTTGGCTGGGACTGGAGGGCTTCAGTTCTCCTCCATGTGGCCTCTGCAAGTGGTTTGGGCTTTCACTACATGGCAACTGCATCCCAAAAAGAGGTGTACCAGCTGAGCAAACACCAATGTGCTAGTGGCTTATCAAGCCTCTGTTTGCACAACACATGCTAATGTCTGTTCAAATCAAGTAATGTGGCCAAGCTTGGACAAGGTGAGAGGGCATTCCACCAGGGCAGGAATACCCAGAGGTGTGGTTTATTGGCGGCCACCAGAGTAACGGTCTGAAGCAGGATTGTATCCCAGCTCGGCCCCTTAATAGCTGTGTACCTTGGGCAAGTTATTTCTCCTCCCTGTGCCTCAATCTTCTCATTAATAAAATAGGGAAAATAGTGGTATTCTCTTCAGAGTGCTATTGTGAACATTATTAAGTCAGCAATGAGTTAATGAATTAATACACATAAAATAACTGCAACAGTTTCTGGTACATAAAAGCACTTAATAAAGTAAGTCAGTTTTAGTAGTGATGATGATGTAAGTTATAGTTAAGAGTAATGGTAGAATTATTAGCAGGAACAGTAATAGAAATAATAGAAGAAATATAATCTTAGGAATAGAGTAGAGCTTCCCGGCAAATGCTGATTTAGTTTCACTAGAGCTTTTAAAATCTATGGTATGTTGATTCTTAGAAAAGTATGGGTTGAGTTCAGCTTCCCTTTGATCATATTAAAAACCAATAAAAATGTCCTCACAGTTCAGGGCGTAGAAAATGCACACTGAAAGATGGGTACAATTCATTTACAGAAGCAAATCAGAATTTACAAAATACAATAAAACGATCTTTGATTTAAAGAATTAATTTAAAGAGCTCTTCCTGGTTCAGTTAAGAGTTTTACAGATCATTAACTACTTGACAGGGCTGGTCAGTGAATGACTGTAATTCCAAAATAAGTCACTAATGAATGCTTAGCACTTCCACGACACTTCTAGGAGAGTACATAAATAGAGGCTAAGAAATAATATATTCAGAGATACCTCCTGGGATCAAAAACATCTACCCAATCCCCCCAGGGAATAACCTCAGAATTATTACTCAGTTCCCATATTGACTTCTAAATATCCTCTGATTAATCCCTTTCTCTCCATCCCCACCACCACTTCCCAGTTTCAGGCACTAATCTTTTCTCATTCAAGTTAATGTAAAAGCCTCCTAACAGAGCTCACAGATCCAGTCTCTCTACACCCTAATTCTGCTGCCAGTGTTCTCTTGCCAAAAATAGATGAGATCCTGTAACTATCATACCGTATCTCATCTTCCAACACTTTGATGCCTCTTTCATACTTGTAAAGTCCCAACTGCTCAACATGTTGCTCAAAATCTTCTATAGTTTGATACTTAGTAAATGCTTAATAAAAGATTGTTAAGTGAAATAATGACCCAACACAAGGTCTATCATAATCTATTTATGGAGAAATGTCTGTTGGGTTCTTGATATAGGAATGATCCATAATGGTCCCTAGACTTATATTTGCATTGCCTGCCAGTTTTTATGAATATTTAAAGTGCGATAAGTAATATGTCAGTTAATTTATTAGCTATGCTTCCCCAAATAAGAGCATTTGATAGTCTGATACACCGAATAATTGAGAGTAGCACTTCCATACCCTTACCATGTGTGATCACGAGTTTTATGTAGGAGCAATGGAGCCCTACATTAAGGCTCTGATTTGCATAGTAAAAACTGTTGATAAAGCAAAGGAAACTACAGTTCCCTGGAATGGTATCATCATTGTTTGTATTTAGCTGGGAGAATTGTATTATGCTTTCACTTTTAAAAATCAATATATTCCCTTGTTTCTTGATGTGATTTGTTGTTGGTAGTTTATCTGATGGCTCACCAGATATAGGAAGGGTGCTGGACATTTGTTTGGTAATAAATTTACAGGAGAGAGAAACACTTGTGGATTGTTTTTTGACGCCTGTGTTCTTATTGACTTCTTTTAAAACATGTTTCACTAATACAGTTTCTGTCACCAGTAATTTTTTTTTTTGCATCAGAATTCACTCTATTTTATCTAAAATTGTGTCCTGAATGAAAAAACCTGAATTTAGAAAATACTTTTCCTATGTCATTGTGTCCTAAAAATGAGGGTAGGGTGGGAGAGAATCCCAAATACTTGCCTGTTGACAGACAGCTGTGGGGTGCTGAGACTGTGAGCTTGGGGTTTTTATTTAAAAGACAACAAGTGCAGATTAACATGGCTTGCTACAATATGCAGGAATGAATATGAAACTGACTTAAAAGCAAAAGAATCATGTCAGGGTATTGGTGTTCTTCAGGGTGTCCTAGGCCCTCTTCTCACCTTCAGACTTGCCCTAGATGGTCTTATCCCCTCCCATGGCTCCAGTGGCCATCCACAAGTGCCTGACTCCCAAATGTGTACCATCCCATTTGGATGCCTAGTGGGCCCCTCACACTCAGTGTGTCCCTAACTGGACTTGTCATCTCCTCAGATCTAACTGGACTTGTCATCTCCTCAGATCTCCTCACCATCTACCATTCTCAAGTCTCACATATCCATCCCTCTACCTTCCTCATTCCTAACACCACCTCCCAGGTGTCCCACAAGTCCCTCTATTTCTACCCTTTTGGGTCATGACATCTCTTGCCTGGATTGTCCAATACTTTTTTCCCTGGCACCCCTGCCTCTAGGTAAACCGTCATCCCAACCCTAATCCATTCTTTTCACTGCAGCCTGACGCCACAAAACAAATAAATTGATCATGTTAGTTACTCTCCCTCTTAAATCTTGTAATTGGCTTCTCATGTTCCTTGGGATAAATTTAATGCTTCTTTACATAGCTGGAAGATCCTCCAGTATCTAGCTATCTCCTTTATAACTCTCCATCCCTATTTCACAGGACCCCCGCTCTGTGCTCTATCCTGCGCTATCCAATATGGCATCTGCTACCCACGTATAGCTATTTAGATTTAAATTAATTAAACATAAATCAAAACAAAATATCCTTTCTTCAGTCATGCTAGCCACATTTCAAGTGCTCAGTAGCCACATAAGTCTAGTGGCTACCATATTGGACAGCACAAATTATAAAATATTTCTGTCATTGTGGAGAGTTCTGTTGGACAGCACTGTGTATACTGAAATCCTCTCATTCCCTGGAACTTTGCCTTCTTCTCTCATTTATAGTCTTATATCCTTTGCCTGGAATGCTTTCTAATTCTTCTTTCCTCCTATTCTCCATCAAGCCTCATGCTTTCCCACTCTTGTTTTTGTTTTTTTAATAAACTTTATTTTTCAGAGTATAAATGAGAAAGTACAGAGGGTTCCCATAGACTCTCTGCACCTACACACACAATACCTCCCACTATCAACATCCCCCACCAAAGTGGTACATTTGTTATAATCAATGAACCTACCAAGTAGGTTGACACATCATTATCACCCAAAGTCCATAGTTTACGTTAGGGTTTACTCTTGGTGATGTACGTTCTGTGGGTTTTGACAAATGTATAGTGACATGTATCCACATTATAGAATCATAAGGAATAGTTTTACTACCCTAAAAATCCTCTGTTCCACCATCATTTTTTACACATTATTCCACCTCCCTGAAATTCTCTTTGTCTGCTTTCCCAACCATATCTTGTCTATTGTTCAATAACAAATCAAAACAAATCAAATCCAAATTAGACTGTAAAGCTTTCCCGAATCTCCCTCCTCTGAAGTCTGTGCAGTTACAAAGTGTGAATATAAAGTAACCAGTACTTTTTTAATGAAGAAGAAATCAGAATTTATTCACTCGATTGAATGTTGCCCTTTTAACTAGCACCTTATTTCAAGGCACTCCCTTCATCAAAATATTTTTCGGACACCCACTCTTGGAATACTCTTCAGAAATAATTTGTCTTTTATACAGTGATCCATTTCATTATTCTGTGGCCACATTTCTTTTGGTATTTAAGGTGGTATGATCCAGTCTGATCAGCCCTTGTACTCACCACTCTTGGTTCCATGTGAGGCTTGGTTCTTTCCAGAAACTGAATCTATTTTCTAAATTACCACTTTAGGTTTTTAAAAATTACATACCACAGACTCAAGGGAATACCATAAAGTCCAAAAATGTTGTAAACAGTGACAATACGTTTTTAATATGTTTGTAGATGGCGAATGTGACAACTTTGAAAAGGATAGCACTCACTTGTGTTGGTTAGTTCTGATATGTCTGCTTAGAAACAAATAAGCAGCTCCTGGGCACTGAGTCTCTAATAAGCTTCCCAGGTAGACATTTCACATGTGTTGTCACAGTTTGTTGCTGGAGGAATTAAGCATGTCCTGTGTGACTCCCCTTGGAAGCTTGCAGCTGGTTTTCCCAAGTCTACACCCTTGTGCCTTTTCCTTTGCTAATTTTGCTTTGTCCCCTTTTTCTGTAAACTTAGCTATGAGTGCAATGTTATGCTGAATCCTGTGAGTCCTCCTAGCAAATCACTGAATCTGGGACCTCAACACAACTCCTATGGCCTCCTATTTACATCATTTCTAGCCTCTGCTGTCCGACTCGTAAACCCCTTCATAACCTGTCCTTACCAATACTTCTCCAAGTGGGCTCACTACTTCAGTTAGACCACCATTGGTGCAGTAGGGACAGCAGTTTGGAGGGAGAAAGTTCTTGGCCTGGAGTGAAGAAACCTGGTTTCTGTTCTTAGTTCCCTCTGTTTGTTCTGCTGTTTCCTATTTAATTCTGAGTAATTCACACAACTTCTCTAGGTCTTAATATCCTTATGTAGAAAATATGAATAAAACTACAGGTACCAAAAAAAAAAGACAGAAGCAAACCAAAAACCTATACTGTACCTTATTGTCCTTTTTCAGATTTTACAGTTAATTTGATGATTACCTGGCACACTGCTGGCATTGTAGAGTTGAACCTATTTTCAAATTTTAATTAACATTCCACTTGTTTATATACTGTACCTCCCGGTACGTCAGAAAACTGCTTGAAGGTAGGTCCTTATTCATTTTTAGTGTCCTCCACAGCACCTCAATTACTGCTAATAATAGTTAATAAATAATTAATACTTTGCAGTTTCCAAAGCATTCCAAGAGATATGATCCCCTATTTCCTTACACAATCCTGGGAAGTAGGCATTTTCCTGATGATCCCCGGTCTCCAGTCTAGAGGAATTGGAAGTCAGGGCCTGGAGTGTACCGTTCTGGGCCTATAACAAGTCAGCTAACAGGCAGACACAGAAACTATCCAACCGCTTTGGGGATTAGAGAGGACGCAGTGGCTTTTCTTCTAGCCACGCTGGGGATGCATTTTTAAGGGGCCAGTGCAGACCCCGATAGCCATTTTCCTGGTGCTAGTAGAGTTTAACGACGTGCCGGAACCCAGATCTTTCATTCCATCATCCATGCTTTGTAGTCATCTTGGCCGTCTATAAACATAGGCACCGTGCACCTTCACTGGTTTTTTTGGTAATACATATTCAAAATTTTTCTCTTGATTTAAATATAAATCTTAACAGGATTCTCTCAGAGGCTGGTTTTTGGGTAACTATTTTCTTTCTCATGTGTCTCTGGGATTTTTTGAGTATTTAGAATGAACATGTATTGCTTTTAAAGCTAGAAAAAGTTATTAATTGTTTTCTACTTAAGTGGTTTATTTTAATATTTTAAAAAATAGGAATAATTGTAAATTTTTTTAAAAATTCAAATATTGGATCCCATAAGAGTATTCTTAGTTTATTTTCTTTCAAATCATAGCAGAATAAGTATTGCATTTCACCTCTCAAATGTTACCTTTTATAATCTGATTATCTCCTAGATCTTTATAACAAACTAGATTTCAATGTGGGCAAAGACTCACTGCTTCACAATGGAGGCTCCCAGAGGCTTCTGCATGTCCCAGGTCACTCCACTCTCCTTAAGTTCTTCTTCCACATAACTTCCTCTTTCTTAAGCCACGCCCTGAACATTCCTCTCTTTTCCATTCGTGTATAACTTGAGACGTATCCATTTCTCAGGTTTGGTGATAGTTCAGGAGCAAGGGAGAAGGTCACAGAGATTATGGACTGTTGAATGTGTGACAAGGTGGCTCATAAAGAATCTGGTCAGATGTCCTTCATTTGCCTTTAATTAACTACAGCTGCTTTTTATGTTGTGCGCTGATCTTTGATCTGCTTTCCCCTTTAGACCTCTGTGCACAAGGTAGTTAAAAACAAAATAGGGAGCCAATTTTAAAGACAAAAAAAAAAAAGGAAAAAAAAGAAATCCCTCCAGGGTAATCAGTGACAGTCGAAGCAACCATAAGCTGTTAGCTTTATTCATTAGAGGACTTTAAACATGTCAAAAAATAGAATAATGTCCCTGCTGTTAGATCCCCACCTCAACAATGAAGATTACAACAGCTTTGGGACGCATGAGTGGGCAAACTTCTTGTGAAAACAGGCTTATTGAGGGGCATTTTACTACAGTGGCACAGAATCTGGCTTACACAGTTTCATGGCAGGAATATTGGTTCAATATGCATTGAGAAAGTTGGCCCTCTAAGAATGGCAGATTTACAGTGCCACCTCACTCCAACCCAAATGGCCCCTGCAATTAGGTTTAGAAAAACTTCCTATAGGCTATATGCTCAAATGGATGGCCCCTGTTACACCACATTGCTTTTGCTGAAGCATTTACTAAAGTACATGATCCAGCATAAATTTCAGTTTGGTAAGGACTGTGTAAATCTTGAAATCTTTCACTGGTCTGGGTAATTGATATAGTCTTCTTTTGAATCAAAATTTCAATGCCAATATCACCAATTTTAGAAAAATAGAGAGTGTTCTTTAGAGCAAATAATCTTGGACTAGAGTTTAAGAGCTCTTTGGAAGGGAGTCCATTCTAATCATATCTAAATGGATTTCCTTGTGTCATTTTTTTCTTTATTATAATCCATAGCAGCCTACTCATTACTTGGGGGCCCTTAATAACATGAAAGAACACTGAATTTAAAATAGAAAAGATCAATAACATCCCAATCCTTAATTTTTTACCATGTATTTTCAATTTTCATGGTGGCTCTACCTCCTCATAACCTCCAGAGAAAAGCCAGCCTTCTGAAATCTCTTGTAACCTATGAAATTTAAGGGAAACAAACACCATTCTATATTTCACAATTTTCTTATCCTTAAAAGTGACATTTTTGCTCAGGACAAAACTAGGAGGCCCTTTGAGTTGCCGATTCATTTTAAGTTCTCTCAAGTGATATGTTAGCAATCCATTTATTTCTCCATACCTACTGACTTGTGCAGGGTCAAATTATGAGTCAGGGTCAGGACTTCCCAATGGCTAGACCTGTGGCTTTTCCCTAATCACATCACTTGCCTCTTTCTTGGATCTTATAATCGTGTTGTGGGTCTTGCCCTTCAATATTCCTGTTAGAGGATGTTCTTTCAAAGGACAAGTGTTCACTAATAGGAAAAGCGATGTATGTGGAAAATATAGATACTTTGTTCTCAATTGCCTGAATGTTTTTTCTAATAATTCTATATTTGAAGTTTGAAAGAACTTTCTAAGAATAAAAAGAGAGGGAGGTGACACTTTATTTTATATATTTTCAAAGCAGAGTGATTATACTCAGTTAAGATTTAGAATTAACATCTAGAGGCAAGGGACACTTATGTGGCCATTCAAGGAAGAGAAGCAGGAGAGGCCAGATTCAGCTGTAGGAGGTGGGAAGGGGCACATGTCCCTGTACTCAGCTCCAGCCAGTTGTTGCCTTGCAAGAAGGTAACTCAGGGATGCCAGATATTTCAGTTTTTCAAGTAACCTGGAAATCTGATTTTTTTTAACATGAGATATCATGATTTCTAAATGTTGACAACCAATTCATTTTTAAAAGAACACTATGTGAACTGAACAAAACACATCTGTGGACTATTTTCTGGAGGTAGTGCCTCAATCTTCTTTTCAATGCTTACTGCTTAAGCAAGCTATGACATGGCTTTCTAAAAGTAGATAGAAGATTTTGAGTTCCTTGTGGATGACACTGTATAAACAGAAATGTTTACATAAACAGATAAAAAATAATGGCAGCAAGGTTAGAAATAGCAAATTCTTGTATAGTGATGGCTTACATTGTGCTGTAACACTTGATTTAAATGGGTCCTCGGGACAATCTGGTAAGGCCAGTAGGACTACTATTTTTATCCCCATTTTGTAGAGGAGGAAATTGAAGCTCAATGAGTGGTTCTTGATCATTTTCAGGATACAGACTCTTTGGGGAAATTGTTGAAAGTCATGGACTCCTCTTGCCATAAAAATGAACACTGAAAAAAATTAGCATATAATTTCTAGGAGTTCATGGACACCTTACTTCTTCCAGAGTCCAACCACAGGTTCAGAACCCCTGGCATAAGTGATCTGTGAAGCGTGATAAGAACTCCAACTGAGGTTTTCAGAGCCGTGTGTGTGTGTGTCTTTTTCTACAGCATCATGCTTCCCTCCTTAGAGAAGGGCACAGTTGAGACAGCTGCCGCCAGAGTAGAGCCAGCCCAGGCTGAAGAGTCATCTGCAGTCCCACCTGTGCCACCACCGCTGGGATGGCTGGACTCTGCAGTGAGGCTGGGGTGGGGGAGGATGACCTCAGCAGTACAGTTGGAACCCGCATCACCAGAATCTCTGGAAAGCTTCTCAGGGTTGTCTGAGAAGTCTCTGAGTTACAGATCCTAATTAGCAACAATAAGAGTAGCCACTATTTACCCCCATGCTTGTAATATGCCAGGCACCGTGCTGAGTGGTGAAGTCAGGACAGTTTTTAAATCCACTACACAGAAAAGGGTACTGCTAAACCAAGATTAGCATCCTGACTTTGGATCCAATGCTGTTAACCACTCAATTGTTGTGCTTTTCATTTTAGAGTGAGCATCCAGGGGGGAAAGAGGTACAGAGGAGGACCCTTTATTCTATCATCATTCTTAACATCTGTTGCAAATCCTCCTCTTTTCTGTATGTGGGTCGCTGCCACAGCATGGTTGCCAATGAGTGGTGTAGGTCCATGCCCAGGAACGAAACCCAGGCCACCAAAGTGGAATGCACCAAACTTAACCAGTGGGCCATGGGGCTGGCCCCTGTAAACCACTTGTTAAATGGATTATCTTGGAGTTTATGGAACTTGAGTAATGTCTGTTACACACACAGTTATAGAAGACTAATTTGCTATGTAGGTGATACATAGGAACTTGAGCTTCAAGTGAACATCCCAAATGGAGAATTTGAATTTTTTAAAATATTTTACTGTTATTTAAATGACAAAAAAACAACTAAATAAAGAGTCAAACTTTTGGTCCCTCTATATTCTTGGGAGTAATTTCCACTTAAAAAAATTTATTTAGGTTTAAAAGTAGGCTTTTATGTTAGGGATCCAGTGTAAGTACAGCAAACTCTCTGTTGTCATTTATGAAATACAATCCCTATTGACTGGTACTTCTAGGACTCAAAAATAAAATAAAAATTGATGTTTTATGGTTTTTTAAAACCAGGCGAGATTTTAAAAGCATGTGGTCTAGTTGGTTTGTTTTAATATTAAATATATTTTATAAAGTTCTATTTATTTGTTTGTTTATTTATTTATTTGTGAGGAAGACTATCCCTGAGCTAACATCCATTGCCAATCCTCCTCTTTTTGCTGAGGAAGACTGGCCCTGGGCTAACATCCACGCCCATCCACCTCTATTTTATATGGGAAGGTGCTACAGCATGGCTTGACAAGCAGTGTGTCAGTCCACACCTGGGATCTGAACCTGCGAACCCTGGGCCACTGAAGCGGAGTGCACAAACTTAACTGCTATGCCACCAGGCCAGCCCCTCTATTTCTAAATGCACAATTCCTGTATAGTGTTTATGTTTATGAAGTTAGCTTTCAGAGTACATCTCATCCTCTAACCTTTCTAGATAATAGTTTACTGTAATTCAGGTTAACTCAAAATACATGATTTTATTGCCTTTATCCCATATTTTTTGAGATTACTAATCCTGTGTAATTATACCACTACTTTGAAAGTTTGTCAGCCTTCACATCATACTTTTTCTGTTTATTTAACTTCTGCTACTACTCCTTTGGATCATATAAAGGATTGTCTCACTCTCAACTTTTTCCAGGGAAAAAGTGTGTGATGTATCTTTAATTTATCACAGATTCATTTCTAAATCTTGCAAACTAACGTGTTTCCTTTCTTATCATTCTTTCCTCTTCTCTCACCTTCTTGCCCTAGTGGTCCATGCCTCCTAAGTTCTCCTTTGGATTTTCATCTCATGACCTAATGCCTTAGGATTTTTGGTTTTGTTTTTTTTTTTAACATGAGGCAATGTTTGCACACAGCTGTTCTGTAATGTATAGCATATATTGGCTTGAGCATGGAAATTTCACTTCTGTAAAGTGGTTTGGGATACACTTTTGTGCAAGATGCTATGCCAAACTGAATTGTGGATTGTAATATGCAGCCAAATTTACCTCCGCTTGCCCCTCCAGGAAGCAGTTTACAGTTTTAATAATCATGATGCCATATTGCAATGGCTTCCAGAGTTATTATGTAAACCTTTCAAGCAGGGGTTATGTCTTCCCTATTCCTGCACACCTTTCCTGATACAGTAAATACTTCTTTATAAATGACAAGTTTAGGTGAGCCAGGGCCTTATCCACAAGTTAACATAACATCTTATGCAGTATGTGTATATTTAAAACTTGAGCCATTTCATTTCCTTTCCGAGTTTGCTAATCTCACAGGAATATAGAATAACCAAACTATAAACTGGAGCTCCTTATAGGAAAGTGTTTCTTTGAGATGAAGTGCAATTAATTAGACCCAGTACCACTGTCATTGGATGGTTAGCAGTGTGGAAAAGGAGTCAGTTAATTAGGATTAAGACCTAATTATTTAGAGAAGGAAGCAGCAAGAGTGTTATTTAAATATTCCAAACCCAGTCTTATTTTCCAAATTACAAAGAAAAAGATGTTACAAAGAGATTTAAAATGCTAAAATTCTCTTTCCTATGGCCCTCCATCCAGGGGTACTCATGTGACCTAAGCCCCACCAATCAGATGTCCACAACCTCATGCCCACAGTGATTGGTCCAGGGATTCACATGTGACTGAAGTGAGGCCAATCAAAGCCCTTCCAGGGATTTTTCTGTTGGAGCCCGCAGAGAGAGTGTTGCTTGCCTCTTGCATCTTAAAGATGACAGGCTGGGAATTGGAGGCCCTCTGAGGCAGTATACCTCTCTCCAGTAGGAAGGCGCTGTAGCAGGAGCGAATAAAGACAAGCAGAGACACGCAGACGAGGGACAGAGAGAGAAAGTCTTGGAGCCAAGCGTCCTTGCCATTTCTGTCGTTTCAATTACGAGCCAACAAATTCCCCTTTTGTGTTTAAACTGATTTGTGTTGAATTTTGTCTCAAACAACCAAAAGAGCCCTGACAAATTATTTTTGTTGGAATTGACTTACCAGTATGAATAAGAAAGCATTGTTTCTCTCACAAATTCCTCCAGCTTTTCACTAGTAAGGTAAAACAGAAAGCATGGAATATGTGTTCACCGTGGAAAACGCCATTTTAAAACACAAATAGCTCCTTTTAGGAGTGTGTTTCAAGCTACATGAAACAAATACCGAATAAATTACAGTCTGCAATGGAAGAAACGGTATGGTTTCATTTTTTAGACAATGGCATTTTAGACTCTTTGCTCATTTTAGTAATTGTATTATGAGCCCTATCAAGTTTGAGCCCCATCAAGTTTAAATCTCTCGTTCTTCAATTCAGTTTTCAATTACCAGTGCTCCAAAACCCATTCAAGGCAAGAGAAGCCTGAGGTGCTGCTCAAGTGAACCCAGTGTGACCTCACGGCCTGGTCTCAGCACACTTCCTGGTGTCACTCTTCTTTTTGGGAGAGGGGGAGTCCTCTTTATTCCTTGGTGGTAAGTTGAATTTAGTTCAGAAAAGCTGCCATCTGTGAATTCATAATGTAGTTAGCAACTGTGTGATGGTGCTATTTGACTTGGCGTTTGTATGTGTCGGGGTCAAGTTTAACTGCTATATCAAAGAGACCCAACAATACAGAGCCTTAAAGAACAAAAAGTTCCTTTCTCTTTCCTGTAACAGTCCTGATAGTAATAGTCCAGTTTAGCCCGGAATCTCTGCTCCTCATACTCACTCTGGGACACAGGTCTGCCCCACCATCCCTTGGGGCACTGTCTTGTCACCTGTGAGGTATAACTTGGGTCCTACTGCACTGAAGTTCCAGTTAGTGGGAAGAGGAAATTAGGTGTGAAAGAGGCATACTCATAGTCTTAGGCTCTCTGTTTCTCACGTCCCATGGATAAGAACTTAGTCACACAGCCATACACAAGAGATACTAGGAAACCCTCTCTTTCTGAGATATCATGGACCATGGAAGAAAGAGAAAATGGATTTTGGTGGAGCTCCAGTATTGTTCCCAGGATTATAGATACCTTTTTGGTTTCTGCCATTGTTTCACATGTCCCCTATATTACTTTAGTGTGTAAGAGAACATGAAGAAATTGATCCTTGTAGCATCAAAGTAGCACATGAAGAAATTAGAGTTATAATAGAAATATTCCTCTTCTCTTTTTATTTATTTGAAAATAATCTGGTAGCTGAATTTAGTTGTTGAGTGAATATGGAAGTCACACCTCTCCTATGAAGTCGTCCTCAGAGTATTTATAAAGTCTGGTAAATAGATAATATTAATTTATCTTTCTAAGGACTGACAATGTCCTTTACGACATTGTTTATTCATCTTTGTTTTCAGACTTCTTAGGCACCCTGTAGAATTCCAGAATAGATTGTCATAGTTTTAATCTTCATCCATCAAGAGATTCTTCTGGTGAGAACACATTTTAAGTTGCTTGACAAAAATTTAGGGCTGCCTTCCCTAGAAAAGATGATTAAGTCTTTTCAAATATGTTTCATTAATTACTATTTAACCTTGCCTCAGAATATGAATATGAATATGTCCATTTATTTTTGAAGACTTAATACTGTAGATTCAAAATCTTTCAAAATAGTTTTGTTTTGGTTCTTAAATAACCCATCTTTGAATGCCTGTATTTGTATAATTGTTTTATTCAATGTTTCAAATTTTCTACATTTCTATATGACGTACATTGGCTATTAAATATATTAACACCTTAAGGTGTACACATTCTGGTCATTATAGGATCTTAGTTAAATATTTGCCAAACCATAAACTCAGTGGAACCTTGAAGACCAAATCAAAACAAGGAGAAGATCTGCTGAATCTAGTTCAAGGAGCGGGGAATGTGCTATCCATCAACGCAGTTGTTCTTCACATACTTGGTATTACTCAGTTATAGGATCAAAGCTTTGCTCATTCCACATTTTTATTCAATACATAGATAATATGCCATATCTTGTGCTAGACACTGGGGATACAGAGAAAAAAACCCAAACTTTAGTTACTATGTATTAATAAAAATGGGGCTTAGTAGTTATCTCAATGTTAGCTCCATCTCTTAACTTTCCAACTCTCTCCTCTAGTATCCCAACTCCAACAGGACCAACAGGCCACTGTCTTACCACCATATCCTCATCCCCGTCCTGTCCTCACCTCCCACCTTACTAGCTTAAGTTCCATGGTCAACCATTATAATCACATCCTGGCACACATTCTATCCTTTGCCCTCTCTCACTTCCTCATATTCATTTGTCAAAACCTCATCCCAGTTAAATCTTACTCTGCCTACTCTGCTTGCACCCACACAGCTGAATGTGGCTGCAGAAACTGACACTTTAAACTCACACTGCTGGCCTCAAGTGGACTCTCAATGCTAACCAGTAATCTTACTGTATTTCCCTGGGTCCATTCCTTCCCTCACTCCCACAGATGACTATTTCATACTTTCTCTCTGCTCTCTCCAACATCCCCTCCCTCATCCTCACTCTCAGTTGATGACCTTGCTTCCTATTCTCCTGAGAAAATGGAAGCAAGCAGAGGAGAACTAGCATCTAGAACTATGCTGAGAAAACTATGCACACAGCAGGCACTCAAAAAATATTTGGTGAATGAAAACCCTCCTGGATGTGTACTTGTCTAGCACCTAGAAATCAAGATAAAGCACATTTAATGTTGCACAGTAGCAAAGAGACAACCCACAATGCTCACTGGGATGCAAGCCATGGAGGCAAATATTGTTTCTAGTGAGTTAGTAATTTAAGAATATGAACTGAAATCAAACATTGATTACTATTTAGATAATGTTTCTATGAGTAGTAATATATTCAATGCTATTACAACTAAATATTTGTGTGATGAAATCTATCTGCCTTTGTGTTTATGTAATGTCTTACAAATTAATATCCAAATATTGTTTTTTAGCTGGTACTTATTTTACATGAAGTGCAATCACTTTCATTCTTGCAAGTTTTTTCATGTGGAAATAAAGATTAGCTTAATCCACACTTGGTAGAACGCCTGTGTGATTAAACTGTATGGATGCCTACATAACTGAAAGACAAGTCCCTGAAATGGAGTCAACTTTCTTCTTTTATCCCCTACAAACCAGACCTTGATAAAGAATGTGGTATATGGGATTTACCTAAAATACTTGACTCGGTAAGCTGGAGTTCATGGGAGCCTGGCATAGAGGCTGCTGTGGAATAACAGTTCAAAAATAAGAATTTGTGTAGCTATGGTTCTAGGTCATTCAACAAATATAAAATTAAGAGCCAACACTTAAAGGCAAGTATTTAAGCAGTGTGATTAATTAAATGCAGGAAACGTGGCTATATATTAATTAAGGCAGTGTTGGCAAATATTTTGAAAGTCATAAGTCTTACTCTATTAAGATGAATATTATGACTGCAAGAAAGAATACTAATTAGACTAGGAAGAAAAGCATTATAATTTCATTCTGCTTTTTCTTTGATGGTAACTGGTATTAGTGATTTATAGAAAAGAAAAAGCTAGCTACTTGTGACCTAAAGATCTGAATTCTTCACTTAGCAAGATGCTGTATTTGCCTGAGGCCTTCCAGTTTCTGGACTTCTGTCTGATGACTAAAGATTCCTCTCATTGCCAAATCTCTATGTGGTTAAGATAATAGAAACATCTGCACGACCGCGTGGCAAATCATAGGTGTGGTCAGTAGTTTGGTGGGTTGGTTGGTTTTCTTGGATATCTATTCCTAAGGATCTCTTAAAAATTCTGATGTAGGATTGTAATTCTTATTATTAAATTGTGGTGAACAGAGAATATAAGCTAAAGATTAACTTTATGGCACCTTTGGAAATTTGTGACAAGCAGAGTTAAAGAATGACTAGAAATTAAAAACTGTCCATATACTATACTTTTAAAATTATTTGAACCTAACAGGCTAGGCAGCAGAATTTGTGGTTAGATTTGGGCAGTCTGTGCTGGTAAATGTTTAACAATTGGCTCTCTGGAAAGCAAACAAACAAAAACTCTGATTTTTAGCCTTTGCCATTTTCTTTGGTGTAAATATTTCCACCATGGCCAATTTCAAGCTACCAACATTATGCCACTGAATGCAGAGTTGGGCAGAGCGGCAGACCATCTGGCCTGTGAGAGCCAGCTCCAGTACATGGCTGGAGGGGTGGGCAGGGAGGGACTGAGTTTTGTTCCTGACTCTTGTGACACATAGAGGGCTCCTTCTTTCTAGACAATTCAAAAAAGAAAGGAAGACCAATATGGTAGAAGTTATCAAACTTGCGAAGAGACTGGAACTTAATTGTTCCAACCACTAAAAAGAAAGGATAATTATGTAACGTCACAGAGGTGCGAATTATCGCTACAATGGCAATCATATTAGAATATTACATAAATGCATGAAATTAACGTGTTGTACACCTTAAATTTACACAATGTTATATGTCAAATATATTTCAATTTTAAAAAAAGAAAGAAATCATGAGGCAGAGCAAAGTGTTTCATCTCTCTGGCTGATAAAGAAGCAGAAAGAAAACAGAGTCCCCAGAATTGGGCAAGTCTTCTGCAGAGCGGAGAAGAGGTCCTGGTACTCGGCAGGCTGCCCTCCCCCATGCTATAGAGTGCTAACACCTCCTGCAACTGCCCTTTGCAGTTTCCTAAACTTCCAGTGTTGAAATGCTGGTCAGCTTGAACATTTTTTTTTCACTTTAGATAAACAAAATACAATGCAAACTTTTTCTGAACGTATATATTTTATATACACATATAATCTGTGAAACAAGTGATACCTCTATTTCTTTCTCTTTTATTCACATTAAAGACATTTTATACCCTTCTAAAGGTATTTTACTGTCTGCCAATCTAATCCACAGCTTATTTTTTCCCCTGGTGTTTCTCCTTGCATTACTGATTGTGTTCAGGCCCATATGGAGCAGTTAACTTTCTGTAAAAGACCAACACATCTGAAAATTGAGCCACTTACCCAAGTGCACTTGGAGCTTACTTGGGGTCTAATATAGAGTTTAATAACAAAAAAAGAAAAATTAAAGGATAACTTCCATCGAATACCAAACAATAATTTTATATTTTTATTTTTTGGTGAGGAAGATTGGCCCTGAGCTAACATCTGTTGCCAATCCTCCTCTTTTTGCTTGAGGAAGATTGTCGCTGAGCTAACATCCATGCCAATCTTCCTCTACGATACATATGGGATGCCGCAGAAGCATGGCGGGATGAGCGGTATGTAGGTCCACGCCCAGGATCTAAACCTGCAAACCCTGGGCCGCTGAAGCAGAATGCCCGAACTTAACCACTACGCCACCGGGCCAGCCTCCCAAACGATAATTTTTAAAGATGTTACATTGAGCTGAAATTGAGTAAAAAGAAATTAATATAAAAACTGCATTTACAAGTGAGATTTTCATTAGTTTAATAATTTTCAATCTTTCTGTCTTTGCATTCAAAATGTGATTTAAAACTCACTTATTTTTAAACTCTGCCTCAACTTTTCTTCCTCCTTTGTTTATGCTCTATCTACCATGATTTCTAAACTATAATGTATGCATATGTTTATACCTCTGAAATATATTTTCCTAAATTCTTAAGTCAATTAAATAATAAACTCTACGAAAGCAAGGAATAGGCACCAAGGAAATGACCACACTTCCTTTAGATACCTGCAAACAGCCATTGCTTAGTGTTAGTTTCTTTAGAAAATACATGCTAATAGTAAACTTCTATGAATATATTTGCTTCAAATTTTTCAAGGAAGGCTGTGGCTTGCACCAAAGTGTAACTTTTAACAACATTCTTCAAACCTGCCAAATTGCATTGCCTATTTAGCCAATTCAGTGTGCATAATATTAATTTACTGTGCCACAAAGGTAGTGCATCTTAACTGTTACTAGGGGAAAGCTTAATATATTTGATTTCCCTTTATGAGTCTCACATTGCTTGTAATTCAGGAGGGCTACCACATTTTCTGGGCAGGCTATCAAATAGGATGTTGTAATGATTTGCTTGACTAGTAGAGTAGATGAAAAAATATCAGTTCTGTCTGTAGCTGTTCTATTTTTGAATTTCAAATTTGCACAGTTTGAAACCATTTATTCCTCTGTGGTTCTCTTTAAAATATAAAAGATTCTTTTATATTTTAAGGAGTTAAACATGTCACACAAAATCAGTTAAGGTAATGGTTAGAACAGCACGAGTTTCAGAGAACAAAGGAGAAGTCTTAGATTTAATTTGAAAATGCCAAGAAAGGGGGCTGTAGTACAATGCAAACATTTTTGGCTTGATAAAAGGAAAACATAGGTTTTACTTGTAACTGACATATTGGAGATGCTTGAATGCCTCAATTCTCTGTCTGTACTGCTATCCCTTTGCAGTTCATGGAGATGTTGAGATGTTCTCTGTAAAATGTTACTTTGGATTATACCTTTGGAATAATCCCTTCTACTTAGAGGATGAGTATGTAGACTTACTTCCTATTTTTATTTTTAATCCTATTGTCATGGATTCCTTCAATGACTGAGTTTTCCTTCTATACACTAAATTCTTAAAACTTCATCTTCTACATACCACCGAAAAGGAATCCTATCATTGCAGCAGGTTTATTCTTTTATATAATTCAGTTTCTTCTTTCAACAGATATTTATTGAGCAACTAGTAGGTGTCAGGCATGTTCTGGGTACTTAGTGCATATTCTACTGGGAGAAACAATCAGGAAACGATAAACAATAAATAAGTAAATAAGATAGTGTATTAGAAGTTGATAAGTACTATGGGAAAAGGACAAAGCAGAGCACCATGAGGAGGTTTATCTGTGCTGGGGTAAAGAGAGGAGGCCTCTGTGTTAGCATGGTCTGGGTTACTTGCTGACCATGTGAGGGAAGTTGGCCAAGTAGATCTAGGGGGAGAGCATTCCAGACAGAGGAAATGAAAGTTGAAGTAGTACTGGCAAGTTTGGGAAACAGCAAAGAGGCCAGGGTGGCCGGGGTAGAATGAGTGAAAGGGAGAGTAGTAGGAGAATTGCTGAGAGAAGTAACGCAGGCCTGGATTACCTGTGGCTTTTCTCAGAGTGAAATGGAGAGCCATTGCTGACCAGAGGAATGATACAAATGATGAAATTTTAAAAGGTTCAGTAGGTTGGTGGGTGAGAACACATGGAAGGGGCTGAAGGTGGATGGAGGGAGACCTGTCAATGAGGTGCTACAGTTAATCAGCTGAGAGGTGATTATCATGACTTGGACCAGAGGGGGTAGTAGAGGAAATGAAAGATGGTAGAAGTCTGGTTATGTTTTGAGGTAGAGCCAATGGGATTTCCTGATAGGTTGGAAGAGGGTTTTGAGAGAAAGAGGAGTCCAGGGTGATTTTAAGGTTGAACAGGTTGGTTTTTGTTTTGTTTTTGGAGTAGGGGGGAGGGTCAGGAGTCCAGTTTTAGACATGTGAATTTTGAGATGGCTATTACACATCCAACCAGAGATGTCAAATAGGCAATCGGATATTAAAGTCTAGACTTTGAAAGAGAAGTCTGGACTGGGAATGTAACTTGGCAAGTTGTTAGCATATAGATGGTAATTCAAACCATGGGTTGGATTGAGACCACCACGAGAGAGAGTATAGTAGAGAACTTCTTGAATGAATTGCATGTATTTGATGTTATTTACGTAGTGGGCCTACAAAGTTAAAAAACTCCATCTTCTCAAAGAACTCATGGTTTGTATTTGACTACATGTTTTCACAAGTCCAAGAGATGCCATCCCCATAGACTACAGTGTCTGGAGATGAATAGTGCAATGGCCGGCGGGGGTTTGGGGATCCATGTGGAGAGACAAACGTTATGTATTCCTGTTTATTACTAGCCATAGTATGGTATGATAAATGCTATTCTTGATATATATAATGGAATTGTCATGTAATATAATCGGTAATGTAAAATGTAATATATAATTGGTATATGTAATGGAATGGTAGAGAAAGGAAAGGTGAATTGACTTAGTGATAAGAAGGCAGAGTAAATTTAGAATACTCTATTCTGAAATGATGTATCTTAGAACAGATTATGTATAGTACACTGTGTAAAATCAAAATTAAGACCTTAACTGAAGGAACACTCGACATTGTCCTTTAATAATCTAGGTTCAAGGCTACTTTTGGGCACCCAGTTTGCCTTCCGCATTCCCCCATCCTATTGCTAAAGAGGCTCCTAAAGCCCATTGCTATACTGTTCGTGGGTGAAGGCAGAGATGGACTGGGAAGGAAAGCATGGGATGATAACAGCACTCCAGGTTTCTATACGCAGGGTTCCATTAGGAGTTAGCAGGGGTGGAAGTATCTCCAGAGTCAGTCAATCCACCAACGTGGTAGTGCGCTCTCTGTTTTCTCTTTTCCGTGGCCCAGGTTATAAAGGGATGGATAAAAACTGGGTCTTCTGCTTTATGCTGTAAGCATTTTAAGTCTCCAAAGTGAAAAGAACCATCCCATCCTTTCTGGGATGTGATGCCTCTAGTGTGATTTTCTACTCCCAGCTATAAAGAAAAAACATATCACTGAGTTATGAGATATCTACCAGTGGTTGTTGGCAAAGTAGGTGAAAATTGTAGAAACAGCCTCCTGGTGAGATACATACATATATCCTGCTCACCTAGCATCCTGAGTGAACCTTTTAAAATAGTCATCATTTTGTAATATATACATAAATTAAAAAAATTTTTAATGAACTTTACCTCACAGAAATCAGCCTGTGACCTAGGACAAGTAATTTTAAATATAAAGCACACCCAGGCCACAGATGAATGAAAATTTTACTTAAAATTTTTAAAATATTTGTCTATATTTTCTGCCATTCTTTTATGAGAACCATGACATAGTTCCTTAAAGATGGTTGACAATTGGGATGAAAGGAAACAGTTATGCAAGACTAGAGTTGATGCAGAATATAAACAGTAACATTTTGCACTGTAAATAGCAACACTAAATCATGCATAAAACCCGGTTTCATGCGTGTTGCTATTCTCTGCTCAGTGTCTTCCCTTTACATGTAAGACCATTCTCAATGTGTCACTTCTGTGCCCACCTCTGAAATCCTTCAGCCTTTCAGGCACCCTTGATGCTGCATCAGGCTGTGTCCCCAGCACCCAGCACAATACCCTGCACCCACACAGCTCTTAAGAATCACTTGTCAATCTGTTAGGTGATGATTGCTTGGTTGCCTTCTCACGTTTACATAATCACGTCTAGATACGTGATTAACAATATTGCAATTCTGTATTCAAGTACTTCCTGTGCTTTATTTCATGTAATTTTACTAATATTCTGTCCTTGCTTGCTTATCTGTATAATGCTCAAACTAATGAAATAAATGCGGAATAAATAGATTCCAGTTCAGTTTATCTTGAGATTTAGCTGACATGATGGCATGTGCAGTAACCCTAATCAGCATTAATTTATTTATTCAACACATTTTTATTGAGCTTACTGAGCGCCAGCCATTGTGCAAAGTGATGGGGATGCAAAGGTGAATAAGGCAGGTGGAGTCTGTCCTCGCTGAGCTTTTAGACAAGAAAACAGACAGCTGCAGTGCCGTGTAACAATGCAAGTTCAGGGTACTGTGGGAGCCTGCATCAGGTAGAATTAGGTTCAGGTACAAGTGGCAGAAAACCCAAATAGCAGTAGTTTAAAGGAAATAGAAGTTTTTTTCCAACTTGAATGTCTGGAGGTAGACAGACCAGAACTCCGCGATGTCAGGAACTCCTGTCTTGTTGCTGTGCTGTGTGTGGCCTCCATGCCCAAAGTCACCTCATTGTCCAAGATGGCTGCTCCAGCCTAGGTCTACATTCCACCAGCAGGAAGGAGGAAAACAGAGGAGAGGAGCAGGCTCCCTACCTTTAAAAGACTTCCCAGAAGTTGCTCAAACCACTTTTACTTAGATCCCATTGGCCAGAACTTGGTCACATGGTAATGCCTAGCAGCAAGGAAGGCTGGGAAATTCAATATTTATTCTGGGCAGCCAGGAAGAAGAGGGGATGAATATTAAGGGACAACTAACAGTCTCTGCCCCAGGATTTCTGGGAAAATGGTTTCCCAAATGAAGATCTGAAGGTAAGTAGGATTCTCAGAAGTGTCTGTGTGTGTGTGTCCTCACAGGAGGACAACATTCCAGAGAAGAGGTAAAGCCCAGGGGATTGAACACTGAGAAGAAACTGCTCTTTTATAGTCATGATTAATCATTGCATGATAATGTTTGTACTCCTCTCAGGAAAAGAGGTGTGGCTCGGGTTATATCAGAGGACGGGGATAGGGTTGATGTTCAGCGCACTTTTATGGTTAAACAGGCCAAGAGACCTTCTCAGAAAAGATGGAGGCTGGGAGAAGGTTTGCAACAGGGTGGTGTTAGTCCTTTCCAGCTATATTGGCTCAGGTGAAGGCAGGTACTTGAGCCAGTTCAAAGAAGGGAGCATTCAGGGATATCCCAAGACACAGGTTCAGAGGCTAGCCCAGGCCGTTCTATGCCCATGATAGTGTCACATTAGCAGTTTCATTTGAATCTTACAGAAATGGTTATGCTCACAGAAGGGGTATGAATCTAGTAACAATGAAAACATTTACAATATGATAAATTCACAATATCAATCTCCTTTGGGCTTTCTTAGTTTTCATGAGGTCCAGACTTATAAAATTAGTCTTTTGTCTAATTTAAACAAATGTAGTAGCAATTCTTGCTGGCTTGTTATTATGATAAACAACAGCCTCAAATGAAAATAGCAAAAGGAATATTTTGAACTTCCTGATATATAGCATGTTTTTTGGGAAAATGTACTTTTTTATGTTTTTCTTACTATTTTTATACTGTATTTTTTTTTGATTCTGCTTTTATCCACAAAATAAATGGAAGATACAAATAGTCCAACCCATTTAAAAATAAGGATATGTTGAAGACATTTTATCTCCAAAGTGTCTATTGTTCTGGTTTTAAGATGAAACGCCAAATTTAAATTTTAAAACAGCCAGAAAGAATTTATTAGAAAAGCACTAGTTAAACCTATAATTATTTAGGTTCTCATGAATATTTTTTCATCTTCCTTTTCAAATACCATAAAGTTATAACTTTTTTTTTCGAGGAAAGTGGTTCTATGGTCGATGGTTGGCAATACAATTTTTGCATTATGCGTGGGTAGAGGAGATTAAACCACTTTATTTTGTGTTCATCTGTGGCTGGTGAGTTTAATAAATGCCAAGTTGGTGAGAGCAAAACTTCTAGGTCTTATTTGTCTTGAGATTAATGTGTCTTGAGTTGGCAATTAGGATGAATTATTAAATGGACCCTGATATTTCCAAGGCATCTTCTTTCCTATGTTAGACTTTCAATTTTATGAGAAAAGAGAAATTATTAAAATCTGTGTCCTCTAACCCATTATTTAGATTGTGACTTCATTCTAGGTAATAGAATTGCCAAATAGTACACTGTACAATTCACTTTCTTGAGGTCACTTCTAGGCCTATGGCGACATGATTCATCTGATTCTACTTTTATAGTTATCTCCATAAATAATAATCAGAGTCTCACAGTCCTTCATGATCCAGTAGAGGTCAACAAGCAGCCATTCCCACCTGGAGTGAATCCAGATTTAACTCTAAACACTGACCTAAAGTCAAAATCTCCATATCATTTCCAACATATCTGTTATCTCTGCTTATGATGTATTTTATTGCTAACTTGAATTCTACAAAATTGCTTGTTTTGATTAAAAACAACAATGAATGAATAATCAAGAGAGTCTGAACCAAACACATTACATTTAACTATTTGTCACATTTCCTATTAGCCAAGTCACAATTTGGCAGGTAGTTTCATAGATGGGCATTGACTCCTTCAGACTTAGAGGTGCTTGGGACACCAGGACGTCTATGCTGTGATGAAAGATGGTGCTTTTACTGGTATTCAAAGGGAAGAGGGTTGGAGCATCAGTGCTCATGTTTTTGCATGTGAGTAAATGTGAATGGAAGCAGTGGGAGGATGAATGGACAGATGATTAGATTGTTGGGAGAACACACTAATGAGGTTTATATCACTCCTTTACTTAATATTTCTTAAAATGTCTTCAGTGAACATGGAATACATTAGTAATAAGAAAAAACAACCAAGGAGCTATTTTTAAAAATATCCTTCACTGGCTCTTCATGGCCTATGGGATGAAGTGCAAGTACCTGAGCCTGGACTGTATACACTTCCAGCCTTATCTCTTGCCATGTCCTGCCTTCAACGCTCAGCTACTGCAGTGCTCATCTGCTCCTTTCCTCTTTCCTTCTTTTTCTGTGCAGTATCTTTCCTCCATGCCTTATGCTCATGCTGTCCTCTTTCTGCCTCGAATCACTTTCCCACCCTCATCCAATCCCAGGCTGGATCAGGGGCCTCTCTCTGCTGTGCTCCTGTAAATTCTGAGCATTATGCGCGCTCCCGTGCATTGTTGTTTGTTCTTGTGTGTCTGTCCCCTCACTAGACTGTATCCCTAAACCCAGACACATAAAAGACAACCAGTGTACGTTTCTCAAGTAAAATGAATGTTTCAGTGCATAGTAGAGATTAGAAAATAATTTTAAGTCACCAGAAAACTGTAATGATCTGATCTAGTCTCTACTTACTACCAGAAATACCCATTAGCACAAAGGAAACTAGAATAATTTTGCAAATATGCAAATAGGTGTATATAAATGTGAACAGAGTCTCCAAGTTCTGCTATTAGTTTTAATAAGCTGTTGGGATTGTTGGTTCTTTTGGTTAACTTTCGAAGAGATATACCAACTAGTGCTGTTTGGGGTTTAATATTTTGCCTCTTTTCTAATGCAAGTCGGTGGGAGAAACTTTGCATGCTTGCTCTGGTAAACTGATTCTCAGTGTCTTATTCCTTCATGCTCGTGAGATGCACACAAGTGCACTTTGACGCCTGCTGCAGTGCTTGGTGAGAATGTTATTCTGTAAGTCTGAGTTTCCAGAATAAATCTTATTTATAGGATTAGGGCTTTATCTTCTTCTAGCTAGTATAATAAAGCTTAAATTAGAATAATAAGTAAAAAAATATATATATATATAAGAATCAGATTCAAGAACAAAGAAACAAACATAGAATATTAGACCTCAAAGGTACAGTAGCCTTTCCCTTTACACATAAGGGACTGATGCCCCCAGGGGTGAGTTCTCATTCCCTGAAGGCACCAGGACACAGACTCTGGTCGCCTGATTCTTACTTCAAAGTGAATGTGAATGTTCAAGCAACAGGAAGTGCATTGAGACCTTACTGGTTGCGAGGAAGAAGCCCACCCACGGGATCTTGAGTAGGAGGTCTTATTCACAAAGCTCAACAGTGGCGCAGAGGCTTTCCCTTCATGCCCAGGGATCCAGTTCCCTCTGCTGTCTTGTGCCTTTCTCCTCCCGTCAGTAGGCAACGTGACTCTGACTGGTTCAGTGACTTGGTTACCAACCGCTAAAGAGCATTCCCGCTGGGAAGCCTTTGGCACAGCCATTAAAATTGGGTCCTGTTAGTTTTAGCCAAAGTAAGTTGTTTTGGGTCAATATGTGGACGTTGTAAACTGTAGGAGGCTTGTGCAGGAAGCACTTTCTAAAGCTTCTGTGGAAAGCAAAGCAGACCGACCCTCAGGTAGGTTCAGGCCCTTTGAGCTTCCTGGACGTGATCAGTAAAGGACGTTTGTGTCTGTAAGTATGGGAAGGGGCAGATGAGCTAAATCACAGCTAAGCTCCCGCTGAGTTAGTTTGCAGGTGGAAAGAGGGGTAAGTGCTCTGCCTGTAGGAAGCTACCCTCAAATGCTATTGTGGGGCTTTAGGGCAACTCACTTGACATGAACTTCAGTTTGGTTCTCTTCAGGTGAAGATGGTGGTAGTACTTGCCTTGCCCAGTAGTTGTCGTACCAGTGATCATGTGTGCTAAATGGCCATTGCTGTGTGGGGCTGCCAGTGAGGTAACTGTTAGGATTATTACTCCTACAACACCACAAATAACTTCTATAATTATTTTTGTTACTGTTAGTACCTAAGACTACTTTTACTACTACTATTGTTACATGCCAGTAGTTTGTAATTGAGCAGTCTTCTCTGCTCAGTTAGACAACAGGAGGGAGGGCTCTGCAATTGATTTGCAAGCAGCTGTAGAAATTTTTATTCACTGTGCAATGGTTAAGATCATGGTCTTTGTGGGATTAAGACTACTTACTTCCTGCCTGTGAGATCTTAGACAAGTTATTTAACCTTGTGTGCCTCAATTATCTCATCTGTAAAATGGGGATCATAATACCTCCTATCACAAAGAGCTCCTGTGAGGATTAAATGAGATAATCTGACCACTACTTAGAACAATGCCCAGCATACAACAGGTACCTGATATGTGTTCTCTATTAAGCTAGGAACACATTAATATATATTGGATCCTCATAACTACCCAGTGAGATAAGAGGCATCGTTATCTTTATTTCATGGATACTGAAAATGAGGCTTATGATTTGCCATGTTAGTGAGTGGTGAGGGAGGAGGCAGCTTTCTCTTCCTTCTTTCCTTTCTTCCCTTCCTTCTACATGCATTTATTTATTGGACTGCATTGGAGAACAATAATTCCTGCCCAGTCGATTGGGATTTAGGACATCTGATTCCTTTTTCATTTTCTTTCCCCCACAATCCCACCTCCCTGCTTGTGCCAGAGCACTTGCAAGAAAGTACTCACTCGCATAGCTTGCTCCCATTGAACTAAAATCATATTAGACTTTTGTCTTTTGCTACTAGCCTCTACTATTAACTGTCACGTCCAAAGTCCCAAGATTTTTATTTGAATCTTCAGACTTGAGAAATCAATAGGGTCAAGGAAATAAGAGCCAGTGTTTACATAAGTGTTTATTGGACTTTTCTTTATCATCTTTCAGGTCTTGTAGAAATTTGCCTGATGCACCCCCTCGATGTGGTGAAAACCAGGTAAGGTTCTGCATGAACAAGTTTTATTGACTTTGGCTGATATCCAAATTAAGATCTGTCAGAACACTAAATGCTAGAACTTGTCCTAGGCCGGTAGCTTCTCCCAATAATGGCATTTATATTTACTTCTTAAAGAAAATACTATTTGACAGTTAAAATGTGAACAGTGAAAAGCATTTTTGGATAGAGGTCACCTGAAGGTACATAATATTTTACTACCTTCACATGACAACCATAAGGTATGATTTGTGGCTAAACTGGTAAGCGAGGTAAATTTATCAAAATGATGTAAAAACTAAACTTTATCCAGTGAATTATGACAACAGACTGTCATTTGGCATTGCATATAACAGATTGCTATTTAAGAGTTAGCATTTTGGTGTGAGACTCCAAAATTTCAAGTAAATTTCTCAAATGGTGCTTAAAGAATTTTTTCCTACAACTGTTTTGCCAATGCAAAATGCCATATTTCCAGGAAAATGCATTTGCTCTTAAAGGGAGATACAAATCGGGCCAATGTATCAAATCTATTTACCAAGAAAAAAAAAATTTTGTGGGTTTTAATATGATCTGGAGCATTTTTAAAAGTTAAACCTGTGACCGAATTACTGAACTCTCCATTTTTTTCAAATTAGAAGCTCTTAGAGTGTAGTGAAAGTTTCCACTTATTTGTGTTGTGTAAAACCTGAAAACACCATACCTAGGTTGCAGTTTAATAGTGAACACTGCCCTGCAACAGCGGAGGGCAACAAACCCTTACTGCTACTATTAAGAAATACTTGGTGAGCCAGGCTGGTCAGTGAGTGGACATGTTGCTTAATTTACCTAAAGAGGCTGCAGAATCTTAGGCTGGTTGCGGAAAGCAAGGGAAGGTTACTGTGGTGTGCAAATAATATTACATTTCTAATAGAGGTAAAGATGAGAATTTGTCTTCTGTCTTAGCTCAGGCTGCTATAACAAAATACCATAGACTGGGTGGCTTATGCAACAGACATTTATTTCTCACAGTTCTGAGGCTGGGAAGTCCAAGATCAAGATGCCAGTCAATTCAGTTCTTGGTGAGGGCTCTCTTCCTGACTTGTAGACAGTCACCTTCTTGCTGTGTCCTCACATGGCAGAAAGGTGAAGCTTTGATGTCTCTTCCTTTTCTTATAAGGGCACTAATCCCATCATAGCAGCTCCACCCTCATGACCTCATCTGAACCTAATGACCTCCCCAAAGTCCCCACCTCCAAATACCATCACGTTGGAGGTTAGGGCTTCAATATGTGAATTTGTGGGGACACAAACATTCAGTCCATAACAGCCCCAAGTCACCAAACTCAAACAGAGAAAGAAGAAAACCACAAATTATATTCAAATATAAGATGTGTCCATTCCCTGAACCATCTGTTTATAGGGTTCGGAAACAGAAAGCAAAACTCGCTGACATTTCCATCTTAGACTCGGTTAACCATCTTTGAAAAGCCAGACTGTTGTTGCTAGTCTCACTGAGGAATAAATTATCTTTTTCATTTAAGGGTAATTTCCTAAATTAGTGAAGCATTCAAATGAGCATAGAGGAGAAATAAGAATGATTTAAACAAGATATGATATTGAAATTATGGTTACTTATTCATTCACTCCATCCTTCATTCATCCATTTAACAAACATGCATTGAATACCTAGTGTGTGTGGGTTCCAGGCTAGCTCTGCCCTCAAAGAGCTCACAACCTGATAAGTTAATAGGAATCTCATCACAATGAATTTCAAAAACTGTATCATTTCATGGTACTGGATTTGAAGAGAGTATTTCTTGAAATGGATGTGCCACGTAACTGGGGCTTTATATCTTCTTTGTTATATAGATATTTTCATGACAATGGCATTCACTGATTGGAATTAGTCATGTGCCCTTGCCTGACTTCAAGGGGGAGGGAAAATACAATCCTTCCAGGTGCCCTGAAGGAGAAGGGAACTGGGTACTAGATGGTATTTGACCTGCATAAAAATAAAAAGTATATTGAATAAAGATCCAGACTCGTAAACTGAAAGCCCAAAACATGTGCGACTGACTTTGCAACAGAAGGAGAATATGCAAGATTGGTAGCATTTATCACTGGGTGCTAACACACAGGTGATAGGGAGCAGACAGGACAACTAAATTCTATTGTACAAGAGGTGACTACATTCCTGAATAAGATAAACTGTAGGAGATAATACATGAAACCATGTAGCATTAGTGATTTTAGCAGGTCACTTTCCTTAATGACATCCAAGGGCACTGGGTTCTAAGTCGTTACAGGCTTTGTCAAAGTGGGGCATGGGATACAGCAGGCCAAACCTCACTTGCTTCACAGTTTTTTTGTGGGCTGCTTTTGCCTCTCCTTGGATATGATTACTTGAAGGGTGGTACACTGAATTAGTCTGAGTATGGCAATGGTTCATTTTCTACAATATCTCATGTGCTAAAATATGGCAAAATAAATGTGTTTATTTCTTGAAGTCTAGTCTTTTCTTTTTGGGTTCTTTTTGTGCCTAATCCTTTTCTTTATTGAATAAAAGATAACAGATTTTAAAAATGTATTTCCAAATTCCTCCTTCACAGAGATTTTTTAATTATTTTTTTCACTCATAAGTGATCGATTCTATTACCCCAGGCTGGAGGGACAAGGGGAGGTGGTGGTGTTACCAAGGCCCAGGGCCAGGGTTACCTGGTGGAAGCTGGAACCACAGTAGATCTGTCTGGTGGTAGCTGGAGTCCCAGCCAGTGCCAGATGGACCGCCTGAGGCAGACTGGGAGGGGAGAATCCTCTGATTTCTCCCTTCTCCCCACTCTTCAGTCTCTCTCCAGTGCTCCTGTTTGCTAAACCCGCGGAAGCCTGAGAAGCCTGGCCTTGCACAGGGAAGTCCCTCTGCATAACAGAGCAGAGTAGAACAGGGAAGAGTGAGAAGTGGGTCTGAGGACATACAGAACCAGGACTGACACATTGTCATTTTAGTGGGGTTTGGAGAAAGAACTGACATAAGCATGCATTTTCTTTTTAATTTTTATTGAGGTGTAATTTACATACAACATTTTATTAGTTTCAGGTATATAACAAAATGACTTGATATTTGTATATATTACAAAATGATCACAACAATAAGTCTAGTTAACATCCATCACCACATATAGTTAACAAATTTCTTCCTGTGATAAGAACTTTTAAGGTCTACTCTCTTAGCATCTTTCAAATGTACAATACGGTATTAACTGTAGTCACCATGGCGTGCATTACCTCCCCAGGACTTATTTATCTCATGACTGGAAGTTTGTGCCTTCTGACCCCCTTCACCCATTTTGCCCACCCCCCCCCCCACACACACACCCAGACTCTAGCAATCACCAGTCTGTTCTCTGTATCTATGAGTTTGGTTGTTTTTTTTAGATTCTACATATAAGTGAGATCATGTGGTATTTGTCTTTCTCTGTCTGACTTATTTCACTTAGCATAATACCCTTAAGGTCCATCCATGTTGTTGCAAATGACAAGATTTCCTTCCTTTTTATGGCTGAATAATATTCCATTGTGTGTGTGTATATATGGATGTGTATATATTATATTTATATATGTATATATACACCACATTTTCTTTATCCACTCATCCATCGATGGACACTTAGGTTGCAAGCATACATTTTCAACTCAGCATGTTTAACAAGAACTCACTTTGCTTTTTAGAAGATGATGAGACGTTATAATAGATAAATCTTTAATGGTGAGATTATAGGCACTGTGGCACTTGGCTTTATATAGGAAATAGTTTATTCTGCTCCTTGTAAGTGTAGCTCCAGGCATAGACCTAAGGTAAGTATAGGCCAGCCACATGATAGCTGCCTTGTTCTAAGTGTCCCCACCTGATCTTAGCAGAGATTTGGCTCAGATGCTGCACACATTGCAGTTAGGTAGAATCAAGGTCTCCTTTGAGATTCTCCCCAGAGACATGCATGTACGCTGTTTTATAGTTCTGTTTATATACAAAGAACTTTGTGTACAATTGTGGGTGGATCCTCTGGTTAAGAACCATAGCTACAAATAACAAAAGACACTATTCACTTGTATAACTAGGAAGACTAAAGGTAATTTCTGGCTTTGTATTCTCCAGGGATTTGAATAAAATAATCAATACTATCTCCTATCTCTCTCATATTGTCTCTCATTCTCATATTTTCTCTCTGTCTCTCTCTTCCTGTCTCCCTCTTTCCCTTCAGCTTTTTTTTTTCCTACATAGTCTTCATTTTGGGGTGGCTTCTCTCACTTGGCACCAGATGGCCCCAGCAGCTTCAAGCTTCCATGGTCCTTGGTGTTTGTACTCTCTCCACAACAGGATAACCTAGTAGTTAAGAACCCTGGCTCTAGAGTTAGGCTGCCTGGGTTCAAATCCTGCTTCTTCAGTTATTGTCTGTGTAACCTCAGGTAAGTCACTTAACTTCCCTGTGCCTCAATTTCTTCATCTTTAAATGGGAACAGAATCGGTATCCACATTATTGTGAGAAATAAATGAGTATGTGTATACAAATATATGAGCATGGCATTGAATACTGTGTCAGCAAAGGCGAGGGCCTACAAAGACAAATAGAGTTTGTAAGGTAGTCAGGGAAACGCGAGGGAGAATACAAAGTGTGGGAGAGGGGAAATGTTTAATACGGAGTCAGAAGGTTTCAAGTTTCCAAGCCGGAAGACTTGTGTTATGTGAGCACTGCATTTAAATCCTTTCTCAGAAGGGTGTTTGCAAGTAGAGAGTCCTTCGGGGTCTGAGGGCAGGAAAGCATCTATTTAGTCTCTGTGTTCCTGTTGACATCATTCCACACATCGCTTTAGGGCTGTGTGCTGACATTCTTGGGTAACCCCCATGGCTAGCACAGGGCCTGGCCTCCAGGAGGTGCCCAGCGAATACTGTTGAATCAATGAATATATGAGTATTTGGTGACAATCAGAAATAATAGCCCTATGAGTTCTGTGGCCAAACTGGAATGTCTAGAAAGTGCATAATATGCAGCTGTGCTGTCTTCATTAAAAAGCGTAAGATTTCATGAAAGAGGTGGGAAGTAAGAATCTGTTGAAATAAAAAGGGAGATGTTACTTGATAGGATGGTAGGAAAAAACATCTGAAGTTTGCGGTAGAGTTTCAGAGACTGGATTGAGGAAGAGTGAGGTAAGACGGTTTCCAGTAGATGTGCCAAGATGAGAAGTGGGTGGACCGAACCCAAACATGGGATTGAAGGTGCCAAGGGAGCATGTGTGACAGGCTTTGAGATGGAAAGCAAATGCTGGGTGTCATCTGGGACAGCACTGGCTAATCGAAATAAAATGCATGACATGTACGGAATTCTAAGTTTTCTAAGAGACCCCTTTTAAAGTGTAACAAGAAACAGGTAAAATTAATTCTAACAGTCCATCTTATTTAACTTCATATATCCAAAATATTGTCAATGCAACATGCTAACCAATATAAAAATTATTAATGAATATTTTACACTATTTTTTAATACTCAAGCTTTGAAATCTGGTGCATATTTTACACCTAGAGCACATTTCAGTACTGGCTAGTCAGTCCCTTTTCAAATACTCAATAGCCGCACGTAGCCAGTGGTTTCCAGGTTAGACAGCACAGGCCTGGAGTGAAATGGAAAAGGGAGGAGAGGTGGTCCAGTGGTTCCTTAGTAAGAAGAATCCTCTTGCTGGCAATGGGTTGACAGTTGCAAATAAGCAGGGTCCTAGGTGGGAGGGAACTTGACCACATCTGCACTTGAAGATTTGTACCTGTGTAGAGAAAGTGGCATTCAAAAGCCCCATAGATTTATTGAAGTCACAGTCCAAGGGGGTTTTAGCTTACATCCCTTTCACACTTTTATTCCCAAGAAGGGAAGTGGCTCATTGTGCTTCAGGAAGAGAGAATTACTGAGGTGTTCATTCTATTTCACCCTCGGTCATTTTCCCTCATTTTTGTTTTGTTTCATCTTCGAATGGGGCATAAATCAGGAGCAAACTAAATAAATTACTGATTCTGTAAGGACTGATCTTTTAAAAGCACATCCTGTCAAGAAGCTGCGAGGCACATTTTCTGGTGGGTGCTGGGGAAGGCGAGAGGAGAGAGGCATTCTCCCATCTCCTCGGAGACATGGAGGCTGCTGGGGAGTGGATAGGCCGATACATACCTTGGCTTTTATCCTTCCTCCCATCAGGACTTAACTTGTACTGAAATGTCTCATCATACTTCTCTGAAAACATATTAATCACTATGTGAATTCTAAGGGCTCACATGGGTTGAAGACTTGGTAACCACGTGTTGTTATATATGTGCTTATGGGGCTTTTACTCAAGCCGTTCAGACTGATTTACAGTCTCTATCGGTGGCTCCCAAACCCCAGACCTGCCGAATCTGAAACTCTAGGGGTGGGGCCCACCAATATTTACGTTGAACACCCTCCTGGGTGAATCTTAAGCAGCGAGCCCAGACTGGTCACAGGGTCAACCTTTGGGAACCACTGCTGTATCCCCTATAGGCAGTTCTGTAAAAAGTCTTCATGTAAAGAATTCCTTTTGTGTGTGTGTGTATTTGTGTGTGTGTATGTTAAACATGCCATTAACCTGTGATTCTCATTGGTTTCATTTACGTAAACTGCTTTGTTAGCAGTGAATGTAAGTAAAGGGCAGAGGTTTCCTTGCAGAGCTTATTCTGTGGTTTGTGAAACAGATCTGGGAATCTATTACCTACAGCCAGAAAAAACACATTTTGTCCCACCGAGTGAGGATACAGGGGCAAAAGTCAGCTCCAGGAGATGAGAGAGAAGTGATCATTGGTTGTTACCGAGGGAAGGTAAATGGGTCTGTTGGGTAAAAATGATTTAGAGGCCTAAGCCCACCACAACTTTATTAAAAAAAATCTGAAGGCGGGCTATGGTGAGATCTGCTTTGTGGGGAGCCCAGTGGAGAGTGAGGAGCAAGAGCTGGGGAGCATCCACAGGCTCCCTTTGTGGGGCGGGGCGGGGGGGTCAGAACAGCCTTGAACTTGAGAATGAACACTTAATTTAGAGGTTGGAGGAGGGACATTGAGCAGCCATTGGGGCCAACAGAGCAGCAGGGTGCAAACAGGGAACAAAGAATGTTTTTCCCCAATAGATCCTTTTTTTAAAAAAAAGAAAGGAATCTTTTTAAAATGGGGAGAAAACAGTGGGAAAAGTTTAGAAGGGAGTATAGAGTGGAGGCCGTGGAGTCTATAGGATTAAAAAGAATTATGGAGCAGTGGAGAGGGTTATTTCCATATGTTAATGATTTGTTGGTGGTATAAAACATTAAGATCACGTCAGGGTTAGACCATGGTTATGCCTGATTTCTCACCATGCATAGAAATTCAGGGCTAGACCACTGTCATGGCTTATTTCTAACCATGGAGAAAATGTGTCTGAAGTAAAGCAAGCAAGGAGTAGAACCACATTTTTTTTTTTTGGAAGAAGATTGGCCCTGCGCTAACATCTGTTGCCAATCTTCCTCTTTTTTCTTTTTTTTCCCCAAAGCCCCAGTACATAGTTGTGTATCCTAGTTGTAGCTCTCCTATATGGGAAGCTGCTTCAGCATGGCTTGGTGAGCGGTGAGTAGGTCTGCGCCCAGGATCTGAACCAGTGAACCCCAGGCCACAGAAGCTGAATGCGTGAACCTAACCACTATGCCACTGGGCCAGCCCCAGAACCACATTTTTATAAACTATACTTTTATTGGGACTTGGTCATGTAGCTAAATCAATCAACAGCAACATCTAATGGTACGAAATGGTTACAGTATCCCCAGAGACATGTGAGTGAAACTTCGACTTTGCTTTAGAAGTTGCATGATCATGTTAGGGTTTCTCTGGGACTTGTTTTATTTAACTGAAATGTTTTTTGTAGTTACTGAGCCAAAGCAAGAAAGTACTGGGTGGGGGGCGCCCTGCAACTTGGCATTGATTATGTCATTCTTTTCCATGCAGTCATCATTAAAGATTTTGTTTATTAACACAATCAAATAAAAAGAGTGCACAAGACGGATAACGTACTTGGAAGGGATAGAGGTGACAATTAACTATGCTCTGCTTGGCACATCGTAGGGCTGCAGTGAGTACGTGTTAAGTGAATAAATGTGTGCTCTAAAGTGCCGTTCACTCCCACCTAAGCGCTTTGTTATAAGTGAAATTCATCATTTCCAATGAGTACATGGCAGACTTTAAAAGGTCTTACATTTGTATAGTGATTTAATTAAAAAGACTGATATAACCTAAGCATGACCCTAAAACTAGGGAAAATAATCCTATTTAATGCAGTGTTAAGAATGCTGCATGTCTACATTATAGATACATGTGACTTTCTGGAGAAAGACAGAGGGTTTGGGGATGAGAGACCATGAGCCCTTGAAGAGATTTCATTACTATTACTTCTGGGATTTTTACTTTGACAATGTTCTGCCTCTCTTTGGGATAACAGGGGTTGTCTCAGAACTGTGGAAAACTCAGAAGGGTCCACGGTAGAAAGTCTTGTCCCTCACTCACGTTTGGTGGTCCTTCCCACCAAACATAAAGCCAGGCCCCAGGTTGGGCTGGTTACAATAGTTTCTTTATCCATGGGGAGCACTCCATGCATGTTGGCCTCTGCTGCTTTGGGCCTTTGTGGCCCAATAATGATGAGGAGGAGACAGAATGAGAGGACACCTAAAGACCTGTTGCTCTGAGGCATTGGGGGAAAAATTGGTCCCAAAGATCTTATGCAAAATAATCTTGCTACCCTACCAAAGGCTAAGATTATTTTTCAGATTTATTAATAAGGAGAAAATCCTTCCCTTTAAAAAATCCAGTCAGTTCCCCCCACCTAAAATAACAAACTTCTATTACGTTAAATCAACTGTAACTCACTTTATAATCTTGAACTCGTTTCTAATTTTTTCTTTTTTTTTTTTTTTTGTAAATGGAATTCTTTTTTAAATCACTCCCTAGAGGAGCATGCTATTTTTATGACTCACATTGTGAAACCTTTGTAAAGTGTTTAATCTCTCCTTAATTTGTGTTTTTGTCTAAATTTTTAAAATAGAGATTTGGTGTTTGTTTAAAATACAGTAGCTATTATTCCTCAACTAATTAAATGGACTTCGAAGAGTCTCCCCTGGCTAATAGTGTGAGGGCGTGCTGTTTTGGTTTCTCTCTCTTCCTTCTGCTTAACTGCAGAGGCTTCTCCTTCTGTGACTGTCCCAGGCCGGAGGACGACCAGGAAGAGCGCTTATGCATTCTTCATGCCTGTCCGTGGGCTTCTCCAGACATTTCTTTTTAAGCTGAAAAGTAAATAATTCTTAAATGGCTTTCTTATCTTTGTCATGGGAAAGTGAATTACTTCTAAAATCACCATCAGCCTGAAGACTATTTCCTCTGGTCCTCCCCTCACCCCCACTACAGGCCCATCCAGGGTTTTATCCCAATTGCTTTTCAGTTTTCAGCAACTTCATTAAGCTACTTATTTATCCAGTGCCCATCACAGGTATTTTGCCTTAGCCTTGGCTTCGATTCAAATTTGGGGTCATTAGAATTTAACATGACTATAAAATGTAAGAATAAAATACACTGATTTGGGATCATTTTGAATTAAAAATAAATGGGGTATTTTTCTAAGTGTTTTTTTTACACAGTCATAAACTTTTCTCAGATAATTTTCTATTTTAAGTACAGATTTTGGGGGGGGTGGAGAATTTGGAACTAATACTGTGTCTATTTTCAGTGGCTATTCAAAGGCTATTTGAGATAAGCTCTAGCTATAAATTCAAGAAGTAAAGCACAAGTTCAAAATGTTTGCTGTTTATTTGGCTGTAGTACTTATTTTATTTTAAATGATTTCTAGTTAAGCTCTAAGCAATCAGACACCAGTGAAAAGAAAATTGTCTTATCAGGGGTGTTTACTCCTCAGCTGCATCTATAGAAAAGAGCAGGTGCTTGTCCTAGAAGGGCTGGAATCTTCCTTAATAGCCCTGTGCCATGGAGGAAACACTTTAGGATACTTGGCTGGGCTCTTCCTGGAGCATGAGAAAACTTGGAAGTGTTGTGAAAGAAGCTACTTAAGAGAAAGCCGTCACTGTGACCTGAACCCTAGAGGCCCCGGCCGTGCCCATGGGAGAGCTGCTCTGAGTTGAGCAGATAGTGGGAGTCCAGCCCAATGAAATCTAAATTGTTGGGAGGATAGCACAGCTGAAAACTGGTTATCATGGATATTCTAGAAGATTGCTTTTCCTTTTTGTGAAGCAAAAATAAAAATCATAAATTTCTTTAGACAAACATACATTCAAGGCTGATAATGTAATATCGTAACTGTGAACCTTGACCAAAAATTGATAAAATTGTTTAACATTTCTGGAAAACCGATTAATTCTCAAACTAGTCTTGTCGAGATGGCTAAAATAGCCTGTATTGCTCTGCTTTGCAGTCGGGGCACAGCCGAGATTTAGTTTTGACGCGATGAAGAAGTTTGCAGGATGATAAATAGGGCTGTATGTTCTCTGGATGCAGCGCTGCATACTCTGGGCCAAGTTCCTACAGAATAAAATTTTCCCATTTGGGGGTTATTGAATAATATTTTCTCCAGTGAAATTTTTGTGAGTACCTAATAGGTTACATACTCTCCTTTTATAGCAAAACAATCCAAAATTAAACTGAATATCCTCAGTTTTTGGTAATCAAAATCTATCTGGGATATACATTTCTCGTTTTTATGAAAAAACAGAACCTATCATGGTAAACGTCTCACTATCAGATCTAATTCAGTACTGCTAAACACTCAAAGAAAAAAGAGGCTTTAGAATTTAATTTGGCCCTCTATTTGTATCCTTTTACATTCTGAAAAGTAACGAGTACACATAAGAAAAAAGTGTTGATTTTTTGTAGGTATTCTAAAGTGGGAGCTGGTTAGAATTCTGACTCATTTCCATTCTGAAACGACAGGTTAGCAGAGATGATCCCTTTGTGGACAGGCTGTCAGTGTTGAGGGAGAATGTGATTAACACACATCAGTTAGAGAGGCAAGAGATCATGCAGGAAGATGAAGACAGGAGAGCAGCGTTCTAGCTCAACGCTGTCGGCCCCAGCTGCCTGAGTCAACAGACCTGCTGTGGGCCTTGATGCCTCACCTGGAAATTAAGGGCATACCCCTAAATGATCTTGGAGGCTTCCTCCAATTCGACATTCTGTGTTTCCAAAGCCATGTATTCATTGCTTAAAAATAACGTGATCTTTGTACATATCCAGCGGTGGGATTTCTCTACTCCTTGAACGTGCCAAGCTCTCTCCTGTGTCAGGACTGGTCTGCTTGGTGTCCCTTCTTCCTGGAATAACTGGCCCCTTCTCAACCTTCATACCTCGGCTCAGTTGTCATCTCCTCTGAGACTCTTCCCTGGCCGCCTCATCTAAAGTGGCCTCCCATGTTCCTCTCTTTCTCGTTACCCTGTTTATCTTTGCTCTAGTCTTCTGATCTCAACAAGTTGATTTATTTGTGTCCTCATTAACTATTTGTCCACCACCACTGGGATGTAGGCTTCTAAAAGCTAGGGACCTTCCTTCTCTTGTTCACTGATGTATGTATGCAGTGTCTAGAAGAGGGTTGGCACACAGTAGGTGCTCAATAAATACTTACTGAATGAATGTAGTTTAAAAATTAACTTAACATGTATATTTTCAAATTATATATTTGGAAACATTAAACAAACAAAAAACACTAAGCCTGTCTTTTGCTCTGATTGTGAGCTGTGCTTCACACAAGGGCAATTCACATAACTTTATGGCATTCACATATTTCTTTGGCTACAGAATCTGGGCATTTTATACAGTGTTTAAGTTGTATATTCTTCAGTGATTCCCGTGTGGTTTATAGTTTCATACCACAGAGAATTAGAAATGATATTTGTATAGTCACTCTCTGTCAATGAATTTTCCAGAACCTGTGCACCAGCTGCTCCTTTACTAATCCTGCCACAGAGAAATCGTCTTCTCTCAGTCTTGTCCGTTCTCTTCTACAAAGGATCAAGCATCTTTCTTCCAGTCCAATGCATGGATGACCCGCACACTAGACTAGGAAGAAAAGGACTCCCTCTCCTGGGTGGTGCATGGATTGGTGGGCATGATGCTGGTGACAGGTGGGGCTTCATGAGGCCAACCTGGACACTCCTTAAGGGAGTGTTTTCAGTGCACACCATATCTTACTTTTACTTTCACAACTCATGAGGCTAGTTTGTATTTTTTGTTTGTTTTTTTAACAGATAATGCCAGAGGGAGTAGGCAGAGCCTGTTGTATCCCTCAAGGTACCTCTTTTTGTTAGCTCAGTAATTGGCCTAACTCTTATTGAATTAAAAGGTGTAGAAATCTCTCTTTTAAATGAGGATTTGTTAGGTATCTTAACCTTTTTCTTTTTCAGAGACACCCAGGATTGGTAGAGGAGTCGTGTCAAGCAGGGCTCTAGCTCTATTTCAAAACAAAAATATTGCATGACTTCCAAAAGGAATATTTTCTAATCTTTTCTGGAATCTGAGAGAGAGGGGGAGAGAGAAAGGGAGAGGGAGAGATTTATTGAGAAAATGTTAATCCTTGCTTCTGAAGCAATAATCTTGGAATAATTTTTGCTGATGTTTAGTCCCAAAGAATTCCAAATTAGCATTTCTATTTCCGTGTTACATACTGAAAACTTAAGTAGATTATTTATTTGATTTCTTTTAGTACTAAAACAGGGAAGCTGTTAGGTTTAAATAGGAAAAAAAGAAAAAGAAATGACCCTGAAATTTATCCTCAGGTTGAAGAACTGGAAAAGAACTGTTGTTTTACGTTTTGATTTCCCAGAGTGTGAGAAAACTGTCCCTGTCCAGACGCTTGCCAAGTTCTGAGAGAACATTTAAGAGTGTTTTGGGGTAGCACAGGGAGATAGTCAGGGTCTTGTGCGCGGGTGTTCCAGGTTTCAAACTGTAACGAGGGAATGGGAGAAAAGAGAGAAGTGTTCCCAAATCAAACATAACTCTAAGGAAATGAGCCAGAACACCTGTGAGAGGTTGGGGGTCAGAAAATACAAACTCAGGGTTTGATAGTTTGATGGCATTACACAAAAGAAAATGGTCATAGATAGTGGGCAGAAGAAAATCTGGAATTTTATGAAGAAGTTAGGAAGTAAGGATTCTGTCATTCTAAAACTCCTTTCTCCCATGACTATGATGTTTCAAAAAATATTTTCAGGACAGACACTGAAACTTTCTGGTGGTCTCTTGTTGCTTCAGCATCAGTTTGAGAAGTTATTTATCTCTTTCTCTTAACTCCCAGAGGTTCACTTCTGGGAAACTTCTGAGTCGGATTCTTTGGCCAGTGCTTACAAGATGCTGGGGTGGGGGGGTTGTCCAGCAGTCAGAGATGGAGAGACATCACAGCCCTGAATCACGGGCAGTTCACTTCTATGGAGAGAGAAGTGGTTTGCAAATGTTACTTCATGGGACCTCCTAGGGAAAAGGGTGTTTTTTTCCATCTCATTTCCCAGCTCTAAATTCTCTGAAATCTGCTTGATTTTTGCCAGGTGTCAAATTATAACCCTCCTTGTCAACCACAAATGACTAATGATTAGCCTAATGACTATGCAAAGGTTGAAACACATTCACATTTTAACTTACTGGCTACACTGTGTTTTCATAAATTGTGAAAAAAAAAAATTTTCCCCAAAAAAGCCAATAAAAACAAAGTTTTAGAGCCTTAATTGCAATGTTCACTTGCAGTTGTTGACCCTGGAGGTGCTCGAGGAGAAATAAAATGGGAGCTGCAGTCGGCCCATCTTCAGGCCTGCGGCCCGCCGGCCCCGCAAATGCCGCCAGTGCCCCTCTCCTGGGGAGAGTTAAGTGATGTCAGCACGCCGGGCGGAGCAATATTTGACCCTTAAACTGCTTCGTATCCAAGCAGCTGTTCACTTTTCACCATTCCCTGAAGGAAGCAGGAGGGCTGAAATAGCTGATACTCTTTTTCATCCTCCTAGATAAACTAAATTTAAAACTTGAAATGAATGATGACCACTTTGCTCACTGGCCGTTTACTGATAGGTCGTCATTCTCAAAAAGCCTCTGCGTAATTTTCTCTTCTTTACATCAAGGAGCAAGGTCTCAGCGAGTTTTCTCCATCTTTGCGCCTGGCCCCCCATGTGTGCCTTGAGAGCTCATAAAAACAAATCTGCCTCTCGGCTGGGCAGTCGGTAACGGGATCTGGAGCCTCTCGGCAAGGTCACCTGTTTAAATAGAGACACCCCCCCCCCCCGGCGCTGCCTGAAAGGGGTTTCCATCAAGGCCTCTCACTCACTCACTTGGTGTCTTTTAGGAAGTGAGATTCCAGCGTTGGTCCTGTTCTCTGGAGGAGTCTTCATACTGCCCATCTCCGTTGCAGTTGATGATGAGAAATCTGGAGACCCAAACTCAGGCAGATCCAGACCCCAGGCATAAGACAAAGCATGCCTTAGACTTTAAATGCAAAGCACTTCCTTTAACGTTAAAGTAGAACTGTATTCCATTTGGCTACTGGAGTGCATTACAGAGTCATCAAACAGTGGTAAATGCGAAAAGACCCTGTGGAAATGTGAGAGCTGTAAAAATCATTGTGTCAAAAGATGCCAAGAGTTGTTCACAGGAATTAAATGCCCTTTTGCACCAGCAGTGAACTTCCTTGGCCAGCACAGTGGACAAGCCTCCCCAGATTGAATGAAGAAAAACAAGCCAAAGATTTGTGACTCTCACTTGTTCTTTCCATCTGAGTCACATTTTCTGTGTGGGACATGCTTCTAGCACCCAGCTTCCAATCTCCATAGATCTGCCTCCTTCCTGTCCCTTTACCCCACAATGAAGCCCAATTCCTACCTCCTTCAGATTCTAGCTGAATTCACTCAATGAATAGCCCTGTGTGTCCACCTCTGCTGTACCAGCAATGTGCCAGGATCCCAGGGCTTCCACACATGGGTCACCCCCCATGTCTGGCACAGCCCTAACTAGCTACGGATCACTCTGAAGTGGTGCCAGTGACCCCCTTTCCAGTGACCTTGCCCAATTTAAGGAGGGAGGGTATCTTGGCTTCAGGATTTGAGTGAGGTTGTCCCCCCCAGCGCCCACTACCAAAACTAGCAGTCTCCAAAATCCCCCCTCTCTTCTCACAAGCCATGTCTGAGCAGCCAGGACTCAAGCCTTAGCTTGAGATCCAGATCAGGACTGGCCTGACTGCTTTGGAATCAAAGAATGAAGTCAGGGTAGAAACAATATACAGAAGGACAAGCTCAGGAGAGGGAGAGCAAACAAAGCCGGCAGTTCCTGGTTCGGGTCATAAAGCTCCTACTTCCTTTACAGACCAACAATAAACAGAGTCAGTCACCAATCAGTAAACATTCCTCACCACACGAGTGGGGATTTGTGTTCAAAGACACCAGATTGGATGCCGACTTCCCCACCTTGCTTTTCCCTTCCCCCAACTTCATAGGGCTCCTTAAAGAAACCTCTTTCTTTGTAAGGTTAACCAGGGTTTCTCAACCTCAGCTCTATTGACAATTTGGGCTGGTTAATTCTTTGTTGTGGGGGTCTGTCCTGGGCATTGTAGAATGTTTTAGCAGAATCCATGGTCTCTACTCACTAGATGCCAGTAGCATCTTCCTCCCAGTATGACAACCAAAAATGTCTTCAGACATTGCCATTGTCCTTGGGGGGACAAAATCACCCTCCACCTCCTTTGAGAAGCACTGGGTTAAATAAAGGAATGGATCCACTGGTCTCATATATAATAGGCATAAGTATTGATATGTGATAGATGTCACAAATATCAGAGAGGCATCAGAATATGGTATCGTAACCCAGAAGACGTGGTACTGTATTTAGGGAGTTGCTCTGCAGATGGGGAGATGTGTGATTCTCAAACTAGAGTGTGTGTCACAATCACCTGGAGGGCTGGTTAAAACACAGATGCCTGGGCCTCATCCCAGAGTTACTGATTCAGCCGGTCTGATTCAGTGGGGGCCAATAATTTGCATTTCTGACAAGGTGATGCTGATGTTGGTGTTCCTGAAAATCACTGGGCTGGACCTTTCTGAACTGGCACCTGACCTACCAATGGTGAGGTTGCTACCAATGAGGAAGCTGTATTGTTTTGATCCTTCTCGATGTCTGTATCTTCCTCTTCATTGCCCACGGTCCAGTGTCATTTGTCTTCTTCTTCCCAGAATCTCCTTGTTGGTACCTCCCCCTTGACCTATTCTCCTTGGGAGATGCCCCAAACTTTTCCCAACTCCTTGGTTCCACTAGAACCTTCTGTTTGGCTGTTTGCTCCTCAAGTCCACTTCCTGCTCCTGATTTAACCCATGCCTAAGTGTCAGGAAGTAGTAATGGGCATCCACCTTCTGGGTGCTTGTTAATCCTTCTCAGATTTCACAAGACTAACTCCCAAGCCTTGGCATACCGAGGGGGTAGCTTACCCAGCAGGGAAGAACACATTTTATCACTGACATTGTTCATAACTGCCAGGGTATGGTGATAATAAAAAATAAGCCAAGGTTTGTTATTTTTAAAAAACTCTGTACAATGTACCCCCTTTGTGTCTGCACCTCGAGCAAACTGCTACCATCACTCCCCCTTGATAAGTTTCCAAGGATGGCAAAATGCCTCCTCTGCCTCATGCCCTGGAAAAGTACAAAAGGCACCAATTACCCTCCTACACTGCAGGATTCTGTACACTGTAGGTTTCTTAGCAGGTGCTTGACTGAACTCTAGACCATCTCTGTTTCCTTTTGTTGAGAGACTAAGTCCAGACTCCTTAGCATGACATGCGAGGCCTTCCCCAGAGGACACAACCCACCTTTTTCAGAGGACCCAACCCACCTTTTTCAGAATCCACTATATCTGCTGACTCTGATGCACATACATGCTATCTGCACCAGACTACCATTTGTTATTTCCCAAACATGACCTGTAACTATCCTTAACAGTGATAATAGTGATAAAAATCATTAGCAACTCCTTATCGAGCATATACTATGTGCTATGTATTGTTCTTTACCAGGGTGTCTATTTTAATCCTTCCAGCAAGCCCATGAAAGAAGCACTATTATCCTCATTTTACAGATGAGGAACTTGGAACTTAGGGAGGTCAAGAAGTGAGTTAAGGGGAGAGCCAGGATTCGAACCCAAGCACTCTGACTCTATACATTGGACCTTTCTGGATTGGTACTTGACCTACCAATGGTGAGGTAGCTACAGATGAGGAAGCTATATTGTTTTAAGCTTTCTTTCTCCCATCTTTAATTTTCTGTGTTCAGCACTATAGACACTATTTGTATTCTCAATGATTACTCTCATCCAGCTTCTCCTTGGGGAAATTCACTCTTCTTTCAAGACTCAACTCAAATATAACTACTTCTGTGAATCCTTTTCTACATCTCCAGGTGGAATGAACCATTCCCTTCTCTGACACTGGATAAAACTGTGTGCATGTCTATAATGTATATAGTATGTGTGTATCCCATCATATTATTAGACTTTCGTAGTCTCCTCTGTTAAAATATGAGATTATGTCACATTTATATTTGTACTCCTAGCATATAGCTCTTTGCCTGGTCCCAAATAGATATTATATATGTAAGTGCTAACTGAAGGAATAAGTCAGTAAAGGAATGATATATCTCAACTGTAAATATTGGTTTAAATGTACACAGGCCACATCACACGACACCAGTTGTCAAACTTGAGTTGAAATGAACACTTAAACATATACTTCTGGTTTCTATAGTTTAAAAGATTTTCACCCCACCTACTTTTGTATAAAAGAGGGAAAGAATAAGACAATATATGGACTGTGCTCTCTAATCCAAGTGGAACAAAAGCACTGGATGCATAATGCAGCAGTGTTTGTTGGAGGGTCTCAGAGGACACCTAAGACCTCTGAAAAATAGGGTGTTGGCTGATGAAAGTCCCAGGATCAGACCATTAAAAAGCTGTGGCATTTGTCACTGGTCCAGCAGAACCAAGAGTAGCCAAGCTGGAGCAACTGCAGCCATCAAAGCTCATTTCCCTGTATGGCCAATTATTTAGGGGAGTAAGTGCGTGTTTGCGTGTCCAAATAGGTGGAGGAAGGGCTTCCCAGGAGCCAGATAGCAGCCAGGCCCTGCACAGGAGCACGGGAACTGGGTGCCGATGACCTGGTCTGGGAGCAGGAGTCCTGGGAGGTGAGGGAATCCAGCTGGTCCTGGGTCTGCTTAGAAAATTAGGAAATGATTTCTAGAAGTTAAAATGAAGGCTCAGATATAAAAAACAGTATGTCCTAGCCAAACTGTACTTCAGAGAGGGCTGAGTGTCTGTTTATAAGAGGTTCATAAATTGAAATAGTGTGGCGTTCTGCTGAGAAGTGTTCAGACGAGCTGCTGTGAAATGCTTTAGTTGAGTACCACATCCACTCCAAGGGCTTCTCACATTTTGCAATTTTAGGATTGTCTTTGGGAGATTTTAATGGAGGTAGAGCCCTGCCAAAACATTTGTCTGGAATATGTGATTCATATCTTATCATTACAGTTTTCAAACAAATAATTTAATTATGCTATTTCCCCTTGAACAATCGTTGTTTTGGTTTTAGTGCCAAATTCCTTTGTAATATTCTATTTTATTTTGGCTACTGAGACAGTCTGACAGTGTTGCTGCACTCCTGGTTTTCACAAAAAGAATGCCACAATTTATTACCAGAGATATATGTTCTAACAGATTTACAATTTTCCTTTTTCAGTGCATGGAAGCAATTTGATCCCATTTCATGTTTGTGATATTCATTATATTCAAATTCAGTATATTTGGTTTCCATGTAAAATTTTAGGAGTGTTTCCTGTATGGTTTTTTAATATATATATTTAAAGCTGAATATGGTTAGCTGTGTGTTTGTCTTGGAAATATTAGTGACAATTTTCTTATCCAAAATTTCATGTATTATGCTAACACATGATGGTAGACTCCCAAAGAATTCTATGACCATGCTCTAAACACACAAACAAAAAAGCCAGTAGGAATTTGTAAGTTTTTGTGAAGGTACACTTCCATTTTTCTAGTTTTTATAATCTTGTCAAAATTACATTTCTCATGTAATGTATGAATTTTTAGCACTCTAAATGAGTCAAGTTCAGTTACATAATGCTGGGAATTCTAATTGTACGTTCAGCTGTTATAGCTACATAATGCACAGGAATTGCTCTGACATTTTAATATGCTGTCACTTTAAGATACACCATGAAGTGTGAACAGAGTGCAGGGCACTTTAAGCAGGTGTATCTAATTGTTAGTTATTTTTTTTCCCCTAAACAGCAATGGTAGAGTTGAGAAAAGATGTAGAATCCAGGAAGAGTGTTTTGATGCTAAAGCAAACTAACCAGGTTCCCTTCTGCTGGCTGGTGGGAACAGATTGCACCTTATCATCATTTTGTTGTTGTTCTGTGTGTAGGTGGTTTTGCTGGGTAGGTCTTTCTCGCTCCGTGCAATAAAGGAAAGGATACATAGCAAGCTCATTTGGATAGCAATGAATGTGTTTCCAGTACTTTTTGGCTTTGAGTTAAAGTTTGCAACTGCAAAAATAATCATAATGTTGGGGGGAGGTAAATCTATTTTATTATTAAAAAAATATGTAACTGTTTTCACAAACTCTTCCAAATGTTTAATATGCTTGGTATCCTTCCAGAGTACTATGTTCATTATGTAGGAATTAGGAAAACCTCCTTAAAGCAGCTGATCTGTCCCAGGAAAAGACTTTATTTTTGGACATGGTCATCATGTTGGCAAGAGAGTGAGCAAGCATCAGCATATATAAAGCAACCCTTCATGGGGTTCTGGGGATTAACAACTCGGAGAGCTTAGCTGCTCATTTGGAGAACACACATTAAAATGTAAGTCTCTTTTTTTTTTATAGGAGACACAACATTCTGAATACCCAGGTATTATGCCACTGAGAGTCATAATTTCCTTAGTTTTCCTAGTCCCTGTTTTTTTCTAGTGGATCAGCTTATTTTATAATCACATTCAACTGTTTAATTCTCTGGATAGAGTATTTTGTTACCCAGCAAATTATATTTTTCCTAAGAAATAGCCCACCTTATACCAAGCTAACAGGTGTCCCTAGTCCTTAAAATGACAGGGGTTAGAGTTATTGAATATTCCAAGGTGACGTGCATTTCTGGATTCTTAAATTCTTGCTGCTTGATTATAGAGACTCTTGGCTATCGACTTATTATCCAGGCTCCAGTTAAGGTAAAGGAATTCTGATCAATTTGCTTAGAATTGTCTCCAGCTGTGCAGGTTTCCGCCCTTGGTTGAACAGAAGCTGACCAAACTCTCCCTTAATTGCTTGCCTCCTTTTCTTCAGCCCCTGAAATTAGGTGTGATTGGGCCCTAACAAATCATGTGACACATATGGCTCCCAGGTTATCTTACATACTTTATTTTGTGCGTGGTAAAGACTAAGTTTAATAAACTATTAATGACTCCAGCACCTTAGCTTGTTCATAATAAGAATATTTTCCTTTAAATAGAGATACCAAGAAATTCCCTGCACAGAGCATATGCTGTACTTTAAAATCTTAAATTGTATCTCTTATTTAAAGAGGACTGTAGAATGTCATAATCTTTAATCACCATTTCCACTACTAACGTTTTTAGTAGAGGGAAAGAATAGGTAGAAAACAGGATTCTCTGTCACCTGCATGGTCCCTCTGTGTACTCCCTGTATTATCCATTAAGTCTGAATTTCTAGTAGTGAGTGAAGGAGTCCCATGGAACATAATCAAGACCAAAGTATTGCTTCCTAAATAGATGCTGAATCGCTCCTCTCCTTTTTGGCTGAATGGCGCTAAAATCCATTCAGAGACTTTAGGAGGCTTTTGCTCCCTGTGCGTTGGCTCTATTAGATGCCTGGAGAGTACAGGCAATATGGAGAAAGTGATATGTTCTAACAAAGCAATGAACTATCAGTCCACCTTCCAAGGTGGTTACAAGGTACTCTAGTGAACATCATTTTTGACAGATTGGAAGAAAAGGTAGTCAAATCTGAGCTCTGATTAAATAGTTTTTTCTGGTCATAAGCCTTTTTCTTAACAGAGACTGCAGGCAGGACCTTCCTTTCATCTTCCTCTACTGCTTTCCATGGCTGGCAAGCTAAGGTTTGGAAAGAATTTTAGTCTTAGAGCAAGACATGCCTGGGTTTCAATCCTGACTTGATGACTTAGTAACAGCATGACTTGACCAATTACTTAATTGATCCCCAGTTTTCAAATCTGTAAAATTGAGGTCGTGATATCCAACCAATGGAATAGTTGTATTAGATGCTATGATATATGTAAAATGCCGGGAAATTTCTGTCAAACAGTAGGTCATTGGTAGCAATCATTACTTTTCTGCAAATATACATTGGTGTGATTAGAAGCATGCATGAATATCTTGTTTGCTCTCTAACCCAGGAAGTCAGGATAACGTCTCTTTGGATAAAATTCAGGCTCCTCTCCTATTTGGGGGGCTCAGATCCCCCTTACCCTCAAGATAAAGCCCACGTTCCTCAGCTCTATTTACAGGGCTGTCACATCTGGCCATTCTCCCTCCTGAGCTCAGTGCCTCAAACACCACTCTCTTGTTTTACTCTGCCTTTGCCCGTGCTGGTTCCTCTGTCTGGAACACTCTTCTCCCTCCACTTCATTCCTTCCCCCTTCCCCTGGCTAACTCCTCATCCTTTAGGTCTTTGTTTATACATCACTCCCTCTGGAAGCCCTTCTCCCCTTCATATGTGAGGGTCAAGTGCCCACCTGCTACTGTGGGCCCTCCCCTGACTTTCCCTTATCATAGCACTTCATACACAACGTACTGCCAATTACCTGTTCACTTATCTGTGTCCACACAAGACCGAAAAGTCTGTGGCTATAGGAGCTATACATCATTCACTTGATCCCCAAAGACTGGCATATAGCTGGAGAACAATAACAATTTGAACTAATGGGTAGGTTGATTAATTAATTAACCAGTGAATTAACAAGTAACTGGAAGTAAGTTACTTAGTTCAACTTTTCAAAATAAGTTCAAGTTTTAAAGTCTAAGCCCTTGACTCTGAAAAATTAACTGAGCATGATAACAGATCCTAATGAGTCCATAAGCTCTGGGTAACTGATTTTCAAGATCTACCAAAGATAGAGACAGACTGTTCCAAATATTAGCATAGCCCAGAGTTTTAGAAATGCCATTTCTATCTTATTTCACTTTGTGTCACTTAGAGTTATTAGCTGAGTGGTTTTTACATGATAGGCAATCCAGAAACTTTTACTTCATTATATGAAAAGAACCAAGTTCTTACTTCTCCCTTTAGAATGGTATTGGTAAAATAATTTATGTCAGCCGGAGTTAGATTGTTTTGAATTATTCTCAGACTAGTAATGATAGTTTTTGCTGATTATGAAACATAAACATATAAGTCCTTTTCATCAGTGTTATTTCCTTAACATCAGATTTGTTGAACCGGGGTGTCATTTAAAAAGTGTGAATTTGTCTCTCTGCTGTCCAAAACAGCCACACTTTAAAAATAAAAGTACTTATTATGGCAATGTCTCATGAAATGATTCCCCAAAGTCCTCTCCATATCAAATGAGAGGGGAACAAATACAGATGAGCAGATGGGGACAGAGAGGAGTAAGAGGAGAACAATTCAGGGAAGTACCTGAGTAGTCCACAGCAAACTCCAATTCCCATATTTTATCTTTAGAGTTTATTTTAATGTTACATACATTACACTTCATAATATATCGATTTTGTTATTTATCCCAAATTGTAGAATAAATTAGAAGCTCCAAGAATATTCACAATGTTGATTTTATAATTTTGCAAATCCCCTGCCTTCCTTATTTGGAAAAGCACAGAATTAAGAGAATATTCTAGGGGGTTTACTATGATCAGCTGGGCCTGATCCAACAGGGAGAGAGATGAAAAGTCAGAATTCGATCAGGTTAAAAAGATAGCCCCTCAAAAAACACGAACTTAGATGAAAAAACAGAGTGGATTTGAGCACATGAGATTCCAGACAGCCTGATTCAGTGCAATTCCACAACTGTTTATTGATCTCTTAGTATGTAAAAAAGAAATGAGGTTCCGCTTGAATCAACCATGTCCTGATCAACTAGTAAGGAACCATTACCAAAATAACAAATGTAACTTGAAATATGTAACTATTTTCTCAGGCAAAGTGCTGGTATTGATTCCATTCACAGGTATCTTTTGTAAGAAAGAGAAATCTTTTGACCATTTGAGGATAAGAATGGCTTTACTGCATTTCTACCAAGAGTAGATGAGCCCCTGTTTTGCGCCAAGTTCCGTCTGAGGGAATTGCATTCCACAAACCTTAATGCTGCAAGGAGCCCCATGGAGATTCTGCATCCTCCCTCCTGTTCTGTCCCCATTGCAGAGTGCTGCTGACAGCTGTTGGACAGCTGAGGTAATTCACCTCCAGAGTTGCATAATTTGGAAAGTGCTTTGGGATCCATTCGGTTGAAAGGTTGTTAATTATGATGATTTATGACACTGGAAACGAATCTGGGCCTTGACAATATGGAGAATATACTTAATGTCTAATTCTTTTGCTTGTCCCACTGGAAAGTCCCTAAGTACAAGAAAAAAATCTCTAACCTTGTTGTGCATTATGAATAGGGTCCACAGTTGTGTAAAACAGAATATTATTGCCCTTTTGAGGTAGAGTGATAACTTGAAAAGGAGAACATCTGGGAGTTGATGGCAACACCTTATGATTTTCTCAATTTATGGTGTTTTTCTCTCTGGTTTTCTCTACTTATCTTCCAGGTTAGACTCTCTGACTCTTCCCTCTCCCTCACTGCACACATCCATTGGTCACCACACCTTTTGGGGTCTGCCTTGGAATGTTGCTTAAATCTGCCCTTCTGCCCCCACTGCCCTTGCTGGAGTTCAGCCTTTATCGCTTCTTCCCTTGGGCCTGCCTTCTACTCTTGGTCCTATTCAAACCTAACCTTCACACTGCTTCCAGAGTAATCTTCCTGATACAATAAATGACACAAAGCAAAAAGCTGAGTATTTCGCTCACCCCCGTGCCTGAAAACATCCTATAAAAAACCTCTAAGGCCCTTTGCAAAGCCACAGACAGGCCTTCTTATGGCTCCAGTATTTTCTACCTCATAGCTATTTACCCCCACGCACCCTTTGCTACCGCCACAGTGACCTTCTCACCTTTTCTTCAAACAAGCCATGCCCTTCTCAAATTCTGTGAGCCTTTGAACATAGAAATTCACCTCCTGGAGAGGTCCTCTCTCACCTTCTCTGCCTGGCAAACACCTACTCATCTTTCAACGCTCCTCAAATGTCACCTCCTCTGCCCAGTTCTCCCAGGCGATTGTGGCATTTATCACAGTGTGTGACATTCTTCTGTTTTCATATCTATTTCCCCTATTAGATTGTAGTTTACAAAGACAAGGACTGTGCCTTATTCATTTTAGTCTCCTCAGTAGACAAAGTAGGTACCAATAAGTGAACCAGTGAACATTAGGGCCAGTAACCTAGGTTTAGGTTGCAGACATTGCAAAATGTATAAATATACTGATGGCTGAGTATTTCAATGAAATTATCAGATTCACTTGAGAAAAATAATTCTAAACCTCTATTTATTCATCCACATCTGTGCATCTATTCATTCACTTCCTGACATTATGGTATACAGTTCAATTCCTTAACCGAAACTTTTGTACACTGTTGGTGGGAATGTAAAATGCTGCTATGTTTTCCACTATGGAAAACAGTATGGAGGCTCCTCAAAAAATTAAAAATAGAGCTGGCCCAGTGGCGTAGCAGTTAAGTTCACTTGCTCTGCTTCAGCGGCCTGGGGTTCACAGGTTTGGATCCCGGGTGTGGACCTACGTACTGCTTGTCAAGCCATGCTGTGGTGGCGTCCCATATAAAGTAGAGGAAGATGGGCACAGATGTTAGCCCAGGGCCAGTCTTCCTCAGCAAAAAAAAGAGGAGGATTGGCAACAGATGTTAGCTCAGTGCTAGTCTTCCTCACACACACACAAAAATAGAACTACCATATGATCCACCAATCTCATTTCTCAGTATATATTCAAAAGAATTGAAATTAGGACCTCGAAGAGATGTTGGCACTCCCGTGTTCACTGCAGCATTCTTCACAGTCACTGAGATATGGAAACAATCCAGTGTCCACCAACAGATGAATGGTTAAAGAAAATGTGGCATATACATACAATGGAATATTATTCAGCATTTAAAAAGAAGGAAATCCTGCCATTTGCAACAACATGGATGTACCTGAAGATTATGCTCAGTGAGATAAGCCAGTCACAGAAGGACAAATACTGCATGGTTCCACTTATAGGAGGTATCTAAAATAGATTCACAGAAGCAGAGAAGACATTCATGGTTGCAGGAGTTGGGGGTGGGGGAAATGGGGAGTTGTTGTTCAACGAATATAAAGTTTCAGTTATGCTAGATGAATAAGTGCTAGAGATCTGCCGTGCAGTATAGTGCCTATAGTTAGCAGTAACGGTATTGTGAATTTCAAAATTTAAGAGGGTAGATCTCTTAAGTGTTCTTACCACAAAAACAAAAACAAAGGGACACAAGGAACTCTGGGAGGTATTGGATATGTCTATGACCTTGATTACGCTGAAGATATCATGAGTGTTTACATATGTCCAAACGCATATAATTGTATACGTTAAATACATGCAGTTCTTTGTATATCAATTCTACTGCAATAAAACTGTTTAAAAAAAAACTCTCAGGGACAGATATGTTTCAGAAATTTTTGTATTTTATAAAAGTCATATGCTACACTTACTTATTGTGTGTATTACACACACCCCAAGAAGGCCTGGGACAGCACTTCCCAATCAAACACAATAATTCTGCAGCTAAACATATACACATCCACTCTAAATGTAGTGAAAACTGCAGAAAGCCTCATTTTTATTCAGGTAAGGTTTTTGCCACCAAATGAATTTGCCACAAACTTAGGGGGAAAACAAGGTTTTTAGATGTTTTGAGCATTTGGATTTGGGAATTGTGGAAAGGGATTAGTGGTTGTGTACGTACCTGCCTATTTGTTTATTGTTAATCTCCCTCCTAGGAATGTAAACTCACTGGGGGCACAGACTTTCTCTTCTCACTCTTATGTCACTAGCATTAGAACTGTGCTGACATTTAGTATGTGCTCAATAAATTTTTGTTGAATGACTGAATGGATAGATGGCTACATGAATTAAACAGAAGCCTGGCTTGAGGTAGAGATAATCTGATTAACGGAGACTATCATGTGGTTCTAAGCATTATTTTTTTTTCGTGGACTGTAAGTTCTTATGGGTCAGGGTACTTTGTTTTGATTACATCTCGCTCTCTGATGCTTTCTGTAGAGTTAATGCTGTCTACATACAACGAATTATAAATTCCTTTCGCAACTAGAAAGTAGTAGTTTGAATTTTTTGAGAACGTGTAAATTCCTTCTAGAAAGTTGTAAAGCAGAGTAATGTGGTTTGGGGGTTTAAAAGTAAACACTATCAGTCACTCTTCACTGGAGCCCTGGGTATAAAGGAGCAAATAAATATCCTCATCACCATGTTTTAGAAATATATTGCCTTACACTCCATTTTATTATCCATGTCCAGTGCTAAACGCTAAACTTTTATTTCCCTCAACCAACCCCCAAACATTTATCGCATTAAAAATGAATCATCTGTTATGCTCCAACCATAAACTGAATAATAAACAGAGGCAAAAATTATGATCTCTGGGAAGTTGGAGAAGCGCCCGTGTGCGATCACAATATTCCACCCCATAAATCTTCGATCCCGATTTACATGGAATTCCCAGACTTGCCTGTCCAGAGGATGTCTAAAACCCTAGCTAATTGTTTTACAAGAATAGGTGGAAGCCAGTAGCAACTCCTATTTGTTGAAAGAAGAGTTTGAGGCAAAAGTGATAATTTGGCCATCAGTTGGATCATATGCTTCTACACAAGTTTTATTTGAAATAGTTCAATTTGAGGCTCTTTTAAAGGTGGAAAAGTTCTCTGCGTTCCTGAAAATCCCAGTGCCTCTTACATGGTTTGGCGCATTTTAGACTTCTGCTGTGTGTAAGCGAGAACATTTTTAGAATATGATTTGACTTATGGCATATCTAAGTCCATGTACTAGGTAACTGGAATATAATTTCTACTGTATTTTAAAATGAATCTCAAGGATATAAAGTTTGTATCCATCTGCATGAAAGTAGCATTTGATCTTTACATTTTTCTGTATGGCTTTTTCATGCAGTCTGAAAATGATACATACTTTTTTTCAGAAAGCCATCCATTTCTGCGTTGCTCTTCTAAGCAATTAGGATAGTCAGATTTTAAAATTATTGTAAAATAAATCCATGCTTGATTCGCTGGGAGATGTGAATTTTTCCAGGGTCAATTTTAAACTGTTAGCCTGCCTTACATGCATATTCCCCTAGAAAGATGGAGAAGCTACTTGAGGCTGGTTTTATACAATTTGACGTGATTGCAATAGGTCAAATCTGACATGGCGTTGAAAGAAAGTTCCCTTTGCAGATAATTAATGAAATGCAGCACAAAGCATGCCATCACCTAATAAAAACATCAGCTTGTGAGAAATGTTTACTGCCCTTTTCAAAAACTTCGCCTTGGATTTGAGCATATGGAATAGCACATTTCACGTACGACTGGCTTCCCGTGCAGCTTTCAAGTACTTGCTGTGTCCCAGCTAAAGAAGAGATGCTGTAAGGAAACTATTAGCCCTTGGCCAGTCTCTCAGGCTCATGATTCAAAATGACCAGCATTCATTAAACTTTATGACTGAGCTGCATGAAGTTTCTTTGGATTAGGAGACAGCCTGACCCTCTGTCCAGAATTTTGAATGGTGCTGAAGCTTTTCATTAACCTGGAAGCCTTCTATTTACATGGTTCACAGCCTGGTCTCAGCTCACTTGGAGGTAACAAAGGGTGTCGGGACAGGAGGGCAGTGGGGGTCCCACTCCTCGAAGCTTTCCATCTGACTCTGATCAGGTCAACATTTTAACTCCTGCCTCATTAAGTGAAATAGAATGGAAATGATTGTGCACTCAGGGAGCATATTTCAGATTTGGCTTTGTCTCTTCCTCATACCTTCTCTGGACAACCCAGTTTTATGTGATCGGTTTGCTGGGTTCTTCCCTTGTGTGCTGCTGGCATTGCTGGTACCCACCTGCACCCAGCTTCTAGCAAGGGCACATGGAAGCAAACAGTGAGTGATGCTATAGCTGCATATTGTCTGGAGCAGAGCAATTCTCCTTGACAGAAAACTTGTCAGAAATAAGAAAACCCTCTTACTTCTCTAACAGAAAGGGAGTTGTAAATTAGAAAAGATGTGTTCTCAAGGGGTGACAAGGAAATGAGTGCTGAGTAAATTGTTACTAACCGGATTACTGCTGGATTGGCATGCTAATAAGTTAGATGCCCTTGAAATAGCTGACTTCTTTAGTACTGTAAAGCACTAAAATCTGGAGCTTGCCCACCTATAACGGGACAAACTGACATTGTGTGCCTCCTAATATGATGCATAAAAAGGACACAACATCACCTATTTAGTATTTTTACCAAAAATGTTTATGTTTAACCTAAAAAACTGTAAGGAACCAACCAGTCAAATTCTAATTGTGGGACATTCTACAAACAACTGGTCTATACTCTTCAAAAAGGTCAATGTCTTGAAAGACCAAATAAAAAGTCAAGGCACTCTCTTAGATTCAGGGATACTAAAGAGACATGACAATTGAATATAATATGCGGTACTGGATGCAACAAATAAACTACAGAGGATGTTATTGGGACAATTGGAGAAATTGGAATGTGGTCTGAATATTAGATAATATCATTGTACCAATGCTAAATTTTGGGAATGAAATGATGGCATTGGTTATGTTGGAGAATGCCCTTGTTCTTAGGAGATATATTCTGAAGTATTTAGGGGTGAAGTATCATGATGTCTTCAACTTAACAGCAAGTGATTCAGCAAAGTTTTCATGTTATGTGTCTATATCTGTTGATCTTTTATATATATATAAATATATATATATATATCTGTTGATCTTCTGTATATCTATATCTGTTGATTCTGTGATCACACATTTGGAGTGAGGGGGAGAGAAGAAATGTGTGGCAAAATGTTATAACCGATGACTCTAGATGAGTTTTTCAAATGAAATTTATAATATTTACCTCGTAAGATTGTTTTAATAATTAAATAAAAACTATGTAGGCAAAGTGCATAGCACACTGATTAGCAAAATGAGTGTTCTCTGCTGCCACTCCAGTGGAGTTAACAGCCCTGAGGGCCTCACCGTCACGCAGGATCCTGCCTCGGATGCTCCGACTGAACTGACAGCGATTATGAATGTCATTACTTAATATATGAACTTTTGAACTAAGGCTTGCTTTATAGTATTATCCAGGCTCCAACCCATATGGTGCCAAACATGTCCCCTAGTGATTTCTTTCCTCTTATATCCAGGGTCAGCCCCCTGAGAATAATGGATCCCTCCACATCGGTCCCCTAGCGCCACATCTTTCTGCCTCTCCCAGCCCAGCTTTCTGCTTCCGTAGTACGGGGACGGGAGTGCCATGTGGGAGTGCCCCTTGATACGCCATGTCTTTCTACTCAGTTTTTAAACCTTTCCTACTTTATTCCTTTCCTGCTTATACCGAGGATTGTGATTTTTTTCTTCGTTTTATGCCACCTTACACTCAAGCCACTTTCTCCTTTATTGGCACCAATGTAAGGTAGGAATTGTATTTAGCTGTAAGAGGGAGCCCTCCTTCCCAAATAAATCAGGAGTGTAGTCCTAGAGTATCATCTGGGACCCAAGCTCCTCTGTCTTATGGCTTCTCTGTCCTTTGTCTGTGCCTTCCATCCTTTTGCAAAGTCGCTTCATGGTGCAAAATGGCTTCCAGAACTCCACCTATACGTCCAGCTTCCAAGCAAAAAGAACATGCTTTTCCCAGCTGAGTCAGGCACCTTTAAAGTAGTCTTCTGGGAGCCTCACCTGATAATTCCTGCCAGCACCTCACCAAGTAGCATGGAAGGTTGAGAAATGTAGTCTTTGGCCTGGGCACACTGTTGCCCCAAATAAAATCAGAGAATTTTTTCGGAAGAAGAGGAGAAAGAACGCTGGCTAGGCAACTAGCAACTGCTGGTGCTCCAGCGGCTCTTAGTATATCATTGAATCAGATGTTTGAGCATAGATTCTAGGCTGAGGAGGGTACATAAAAAATAGGACACATCTCCCATACCCCTTATCCCCTAGGAGTTTACAATTTATTACAGGAGGCAAAATATGTGGAGAAATTAGAAGAAAATTTGGCGCTAATCTAAATGGACCTCAGAGAAGAGAGAGAGCCCCCAAGTCTTCAGGCAAGGCTTCTGGCTTTGAATAAGATTTAGATAAGAGACATGGTAGGAGAATTTTTCAAGGGGAAGAAGGAGCACAGGGATGGCACAGAGGGAGAAATAGCAGAGCAGTGGGGAGTCAGTACCTTGGCCTCACTTACTAGACAGAGGGGATGGTTTACAGAAAAGCAGAAACTAAAGTGACAGGTGGGATGGGGATGAATTACAGAGGATCTTGAACCCAAGACACACATGTTTGGTCCTGATGGACTAGACAGGTGGGAGCCACTGTAGGTTCTTGAGCAGGGTATTAATTAGGTGAAAGTGATATTTTAGGAAGACAGTTAGTTGCAAATAGAAGCAAGCAAAGAGGCTGGAGTTAATAAATGAGTACAATTGTGAGTTAATGCAGACCTTGTATTAAGAAATCAGTGAAAATGGAGAGGGAAAGACAAACCTGTAAGATGTCTGAAAGAAAAACTGAAGGAGAATGATGATCAGGGAATGGAAGGAAAGGAAAAAATAGAGTATGATTCTGAGGTTTCCAGCCTGGGAGACTGGTGGAGCCTTTGGCCAAAGGGGATAGTTGTGAATTCGGGAGGACTTTGTACATTTGAGGAAGAAGTGTATAAATGGATAGAAGAGATATAACAAAAGTCATCAAGTAATTCTTATAGAATTGAAAGCCCTAAAGTTGTTTCTGCTGAGTTAATTGAGACATGAACTATGCGTTTGTGTTTACTCTGTGTATTTTACAGTTAGTTAGCCATCTTTTATTTTTAAGAAGGGTAATGTCTTCATAAAGAGAGACAACTGATGTTTTTGAAATCCTTGTGTACCACATATAGTAGACAAACTAAGGAGATGTTGATACTTTGATTACACTTCAAGAAATTCGGGCTTTCTGTGTTAACTCTTCACAAAAAGAGGAAGGGAAATCTCATTTACTCAAAGTACTTAAAAGGAAAATAAATAACATTTAATTAGTGCCATAATAATAAACTAAAATATAAAATAATTAACATTTAACATAATTCCGTACACAATTTCATTTCATCCTTTGATACTCTTATTTTTAGACTCAGAGCAGGTAAGTGCTGTCCTTGGTTACACAGCTAAGTGGTGAAACTAGCATTCCAACCCCAAAATACTAAGGTCAAAATGGCCACTGTTTTTCATGCTATCTCACTTGTCTTTTTAGTTCTTCCTACCTTCTTTCTGCCTCAGCAGGTATCATATCTATTGAAAAATTATTCATCCACGATTTGTGGAAGTCACAGCTCATTGAAATTTAGAAAGACTTTGAGAACCTTGTGTGTTACATAATTCTATTTTATAATATTAAGTGGGAAAACTTTTGGATAGCAACATTTGCTTGTTCAAAGCCTCATCTAAGGAAATCGATGTTATCAAGCCATCTGAAGAACAATACCTTTCCAGAAATCTTATACGAGTCAAGTTTGTCCAAAATAAACTGATTCTTCTGCTCTCATTAGTGAGGCTAGTAAGGAATTTGCTCAGGTTACCTTTTTGGGAAACTTTTTTTTTAATGATGTTGAGAACACTGAAATATTTGGTAGATAAAAGATAATTCTAAGTAGGGATAGCATAACAGTTATTTTGCTTCAGAAATTCAAAAGATAAAGACAAACGAATATATTTGTGGTTGAAATAAACTCTTCCTTTCATTATTCTTTAGAAAAGTTTCTTGTCTCTGAACACAGAGGATTGAGTCTCGTGGGTTTACCCCCCGTGACTTCTTGGATAATAACATTTCTTTAAGAACTCTTGCTTTTATTCTTGACCGTGAATTCAGTTCTGCTCTGACGTGACAGTGAAGCCCATCTCAGAATGTTCTTGTGGAGTTAGCCCTGTGGACCCAGTTTCCCTCTGGAAGGTCACCTCTGTGGTGCTGCTGTGGGACAGTCAGGGCTGGAGTCATCTCTTTCCCCTCAAGTCACAGTCCACCTGCTTTTGACTGTCTCCCGGAAGTGAACTAGATCCTCTGACTCTCGAGTACATTTCTTTTGCTTAGGAGCTTTTTGTCCCAGTTGTATTTGTCAGTGTTTGACTGGATTCAAGGGCAAATGGGGAAATGCCTTTCAGATATGTCGAATTAACTCTTCAGAGCAAAAGGGCGCCATTTAGTGTTACAGTGTGGCCTTTTACTACACTGGGCTGTAGGAAAGCTAATTTAGTTCCCTTTGGCCGGTTCCATTTAAGCCATGGAGATGATTTATCAGCAAAATACAGTCATTATTTAGAGGAAACTGGTTCTTTGCATTCCCAGTTCTCTGTTCCCTGGGAAAAATATCAGCCTCGTAGTAAATACTCAGTGCATGCTTATTATATTCCCCTTAGTACATACAAATGCTAATGCTGTCTGTTTTTGAAATTTGGTTCGAGAGATGAGTTAATGTGTTAAGACCATGGGGATTTATAATAAAATTTGTCAATATAATTTGAATGAGAGCCTCTCACGGTTGACTGTAAGTACACTTTAATTAAGGTTTAATAACCTTCATATGGAAAATGGAAAATTATTGTTAGGTAATCTTGGATAAACTCCAGTGACTCATTTAAAAGAAACATCAAATAAAAATATAGTAAATATATTTTATATAGTAATTATGTAGATTAAAGAACTTTATTCAGCTGAATGCTTTTTGGCAGCTGATGGAATGCACACTCCATAGCAAGTGAGATGTGGAAAACGGTACTATCCTTGTAACAACTTGAAATTTTCATTAAGAGACAAGTAGATGTACTGGTATAATGTACTTAACCAACTAAAATGCTTGTTAAAAGGGAAAGGTGTGTTTCTTCTGGCAACTACTGACTACTAGCAAATGGATAAGACTTCCCACTCAATAACTGAATACAAGCATCACTGTTTCACGCTACCATGAACAGGAATGCAGGCTACCGTGCCAAATAGTATCTCCCTGATACTGTAGCCTAGAATATCAGTCAGAGTAATGTAAATTGCTTCGAACAATGATCTCCCATCTTCCAGCCTCTCTGAAATTTACTCTTTCCTGTCTCTATAAAATCGATTTTCTGCAGACCAGGCCATCTTTCCGGGATGCTAGACTTGTGATATCGCCTCTTGTTCTTTACACCCCAGCCACATTACCTCAAATAGGCTACAACTTGGCAGGAGGAGACCATGCAGTCATGCTCTGTAAGTCTCTATTACAGTCCTAAGATTATTTAGCAAAAGCTACACAATCTTAGTAGAAGCTAGGTGGCCACCCAGAGGAGGTGCAGGTGCAGCAAGTCCCAATGTGGCTTCCCAAAGACCCCAACAGGGCTGAGCAGCTTCCAGTCCTACAGTTTGAGAAGGTACTGTTTTGCTGTACTACAATTCTTTTATAATTCGCACTGATTTCACTCTTCCGAAAGAAGGTAAGAAATCTGTACAGACATCTGGGCTCCTCTGTTTTCCAGCTGAACTCGTCAGCAAGCCCACATCCCCACCCAGAGGAGAAAGCGAAGTGAGGGCCCGGGCAATATTGAGTATTTTGCCCATCTCTGGCCATCTCCATTTCTTCACAGTCCACTCTTGACTCTGACTCAATTCCCTCCATGATTGACCTTGCTGTTTGTGGTAGTTTGGTTTGAGGACGTGATCATAAAACCCCTTGCCTACATCAGCCTTCCATGGGGAAAGCTGTGGCAGACCTGTATCTATAATCTTTCCTTGACTCTGGGGTGATGACTTGGTTCCCGGTGCTCATTGCTAACGTTGTCCTGGAGCCCATCTGCAGGCTCTGCTGTCCAGGGAACTGGGTGGTGGAGATAATAATGGATACTGGCTCACAGGACTGAAGAGCTCATTCACCAGAAAAATTGGGAGGACAAGACAGCAGCAAGTCAAAGTTTGAAATCACAGTAGTGGGAAGCCTTCCAGTGTGATCAGGTCACGCTGTAGCTATATTGGTGAGTCATGGGAATGTAGTATGGAGAAAGAGGTCACCGGAGCTGAGAAAACCAAGGAACTGCAGTGCCAGTGTGTCCACTTGCTGCCTCACGCTCGCTGATCCCAGGCTAGGTCAGCCCTAGGTCTCCCTAAACTTGCTCCACCTCTCGCTACTTCTCACTAGCCCCATCCATCTTCTCATCAGACATCTCCTTATCCCCTCCTTCTACCTCTTTTCCTGACTCTCTCTCATACTCCTCACAACCCTCTGGAGGAGGCTGCTGCTTCCCCTTGCTCAGTTCTCACTAGAGGCTGGCGCGTTCCTCACTTGCCTCTGTCATTGTTCTTGACCCTCACTCAACATCTTTCTTATTCATCCCTTGGTCATTTGCCAACTGGACAGGGCCCACAACCTTCCAGGACTCCAGAGCCTGTTCCCTGATGGCATCATCAGTCTTTCAACCTCAGTGTTATCAAGCATTTAACCTCTTGTCCTCACATTTCCTGCATCCAGCCCTGGCCTTCCTCTCCATGCAGGATGGTGACTGGAAACTCACCTCCCTAATGTTAGATCCGAAATTCCCCCTCTTCTTGCCCTTCCACTGTTCCCCCATCTTGTGTGCTCCACACCTCCTCTTGTTCAGGATTATTGCCCTTTGACTCCTCCTCCTTCTCCTTGTCCTCTACTCCCTCTCACTTCACTTGGCTGTCAATATGGATGCTCATAGTGAGCCATGTCAGTCACGTGTAATCCCAGCTCCATGTTCTCTGGTCCCACTGCAACTTGGCAATACTTCTAATTAATTTCTTTTGATTCCCTGCTTCACCCCCCAGCGGCCTCTCTAGGCTCCTTCACACTCTGCAAGACTCCAGTCTTGCATCTTCCATTACTCTCTGCAGATCAACTTGCCTGCCTTCCTACTGAGGACCCTGAAGACGTCTGACATGATTTCCTTCAAAATTCCCCTACTCTGGCTTAAACCTATGTTGCTTCTTTGGTCTTTCTTTATTCTAGTTTCTCCTCTAAGATCAGTCCCTCCTGATTCTCCTCCTTTAGGTCTTACTCTAGCCCTTCTTTCTTTTGCTTCTTCAGTTTTCCCCTCTAACCCAATTTTCCTCTCTAACTACAAATATGCTGGTCTCTCCCATCCTTAAAAAAAACCCCACCTATTAATTCCTCTTGTAACTGTCATCTCTCTCCTTTTCTTAACCACCAAAGTTTTTGACAAAGAATACTGCATTTGCTCTCTACACCCGCTTTCTCTGCCACCTGCTTGTTTCCTTACCTGGGTGCTCTGGTGCCCACCTCCACCATTCTGAAACTGCCTTCTCAAACCCGGGCTCATGTAGTGCTTCGGTCTGGCAGAGCTCGGAGGTCAAAGCTTAGATCCCTCCATTGTCATTACATAATGCTTCCGTGTTAGTGTTCAGCACACCTGTGTTTGAGAGCTACATGCTCTATTAGTCTGAGAAAACACATGAAATGCAACGATATCATTATGGGCCCATTACTAAAGCCTTCAAGTTAGCAAAAAACAATGTGAATTTATAGAAACAGTATCTACTGTTTGCAAGACTATTTTGAACAGACGTGCACTAATACATCATAAGAAAACTATATTGTGCTTTCCCATAAGATTCATGGTTTGAACCAAGTTGGGTTGTAGCAAATACCAATGGATGTTCTAAGCATACCACATTTTCACCTCCTGCTGCTTCTTAGCAAGTTACAGAAGTAGTGGGTCTCACTTTGGCAGCAGTTGGTCCATTTGATAACGGAAAGGCTTCTTAACAAGAGCGCTCTTATACATACATTCCTAAATTATAACTTCATAGATAACAGAACCACGTATTCTGTATATCCATTAGACTTTTTTTGCTCCAAACACTGTACAGTGGAATCAGGATATGGTCAAACGTAGAGACTGGTTAGACTCGATTTTGCCAATAGTAGCTGAGTGTCCATTCTGGGAAGGTATTTGGTCGGACTCTGGGGGGGCCACAAAGGTAAGTTAAGATGAACTCCGTGCCCTCAGGGAGCTTACAGCCAAGTGGTAGAAACAAGACAAGTACCTGGAGACCAAAACTGAGGGAGACAATGGTGAGTGCCGTTCAGAGGAGGGAGAGACCACTCCACAGGAGGGGGGCTCCACTCTAACCCCCAGCAGGAGTAGATGATCCTCTGAGAATGAAAACTGAGAAAAAGCCAACAAATTTGACATCTATATATATACCTGTTATTTAAGAAAGGCTTTGTTAAGAAAGGATATTTTCATCTGAAAAATCAGAAATTTCTCTGAACACATATTTTAACAAATGCTAAGCCATTATATTCTTGTTTAGAAGGTATCAGATCCTTGTGAGTTTGTCAAAAATGAATTGTGTCATTTGTGTTTTCTGGAGAGTGCCTTTTCTGTGGGCTAAATGTTTGTATTAAGACGTCCCTACCTCTTGGCATTCTGTCCATTTAGAGGCTTTATGACCAAAGAAAGTTTTCTGCAGAGAGGCAGGGGCCCTATGGAGATAAAATGCCTTGTGTTTCCCTGCAGGAGGTCTGGCTCTCTCAGACGAGTTTAATAGCCATTCATGCACTGAGAAGATCTTATCTTGTGTCCTATTGGTTCAGGGTCACTTGCTGGCTCACATTATATTGAAATGTGGGCAAAGAGAGGGAGTAATTTGTTAATGTCATGTAGGATGAACTTGGTTAGAAAGGGAAGTGTACCCGCTTTATAATAACACAAGTGTTTCCTTGCTAATCCCTTGGCAGGTTCATTATCTGTGCAGCCCCGGGCAATGGTTAGCCTATCGTGAAGGTGAAATTTAACCCTCAGCATGAAATTAATCCTCAAAGATTTAGGTCTGCTCAGTCTAGAAATAATACATTGTAAGTGATTTTATAATCTCTGACTCTTTCTTGATGCATAGGTGCTAAATTGTTATCAAGATGTTATAGAGCATGCTAGGAAATTGATTTTTGTTTACCTGAGAGAACTGGACAAATCTATAAGAACAAAGAGCCTGATTTCCTAGTTCAAGGGTGCTGTTGTAAACCTGACGTGGTGGGATGGCTGTTTTTTAATGGTTAATAGGGTTTTCATTTGTTGGTGATCATACTCATATTTGTGCTGCATTTTATAGAAATAAAGAATTTTTTTTCAAATATCACTTGACAAGGAGGCTCTTTCGTTCAATTTATTGACAATTGACATGGAAAAACTTGGAAACACCTTGAGAATGCCAAGTGAGTGTGAATGGTTCCTTGTAGAGTCAGGAAACCTTTAATGAGGGTTTAAGAGTAAAAGGAAGTGAGGCTGTGTCCCTTTTCCTGTTTCACAAGACAGGGCTTTCTTAGCCTTTCGTGTCTCTTTCTTTCCAAGATGTATGGACAGTTGCTGAGAGAGAAAGGAGGAGAGGCTAGGATTTAAAAGGGGTGGAAAGGAGCCAATATTTACTGAGAAATATACGTACCAAGCATTTTACCGTTGTCTTATTTAATCCTCACTGCAAATGGCAAGGCAGGGATCACTTTTCCAGATAAAGAAACGGAAAGGTTTAAATTTCCTGTCCACGTTCATGCAGTGGGTAAGTGGCATAGTCAGGGTTTGAACCCAGATCTGTCTGACTCCAAAGGCTTTTCTATTTCCACTAGATCACAGAACCTGATCCTAAGGAAACGTAAAAGATTAGAAAAATCAATGAAACCTTACCTGATTGAAACTCAATCTTTTTTCCCCCCAAATAAAGAGATCCTGGCAGTTTACCTAGTTGCAGTTTAGACTATTAATATTCCTCTGTGCTGATTTGTGTTTTCTTTTTATGCAGCGTGATGACTTATTTTTGCCATATTCTTAGGTTGCTTGTAGTTCCATATACTGCATTATTTCAAGAGTAATCTATACGTTCCCCCAGAGCACTCTAAAAGATGGTTGTGAGATAAATGTGTAGAAGTACCAAGAGTGGGTGATAAGCGTACAATAGAATTTACAGAATTCTTTACTCCTAGATATTTCAAAGAAATCGAGGGACTCGTGAATTTAGGAAACATATCTGATTTGCTATTTTAAGCCAGCAAATGCACGTTTGTTAGAAGTCTGCTATTGCTTTGTTATCTACCTTACACAATTTTAAATGATTTTTGCACAGGGAAGGTAGACTTTTAAAGGAATTACAGCTGTACCTACGTGTATCCTTACCTTGCCAAATTCTTTATCAAATTTGCCTTCCAGATTTTCGTTCTCTCATGCCTGGCCTATTTTAACATCCTTTTTTACTATTGCTTCCTGTTGGTTGACACTGCCTGTCACTCTTCTGCGAGAGGAAATTAAATTGGTCTGGCACAGCTTTCCCCTCACAGAGCCACGTTCAATGCCCTTTCCTAACTGGATACAAATCAACTCTTTGATAATTTACTCTCATTTCTGCCTATTATTTACTTCTTTTTGACTCTCCATGTCCTTTTTCCTAAACTTCTAGAACATTCCTCCTAAGCTTTCAAAAATCATAAGTTTAGTTTTTAGGAATAGGTTACCAGTCTTTACCCATGTACACACATCTCCTTTTAAAACTCTCTAACAAGGCTCTTTTCTGTGCTGATTTAACTTCCCATCCACCCATGAAAACACTCTGCTCAACTGCCCCAGAACCATCGTCCTTCCTGGCATCACAACTCAACTGCTTCAAATAAGTTTTCTCCATTTAACTCCATCTATCCCCAATCCATCAACTCAATTTGTATATCCTGTCTCCTCTAAGCGTTTATTTATTTTCTCTGTGTGTATATAAAATTTATTTTAATAGTATTGTATATTTACTTTGAATTTTTTCTCTTTGACTATGATTTTTAAACTCCCTTGTATCTCATCTTTTTTGGTATCTTTATGCCTGATATAGTTTGCTATGCACTTTATAGATGCATTGAAAAGTTAACTTTAATGGATTTATGTGGAAATTTTACATTTTAGTGAAATTAGTATTTTTTTCTAATTTTAAGCAAAGTAAAATCATTCGAACACTGGTAAATGATGAGCATTTATTTTAGCAAAGTAAAAATAGATTCTGGTAAAATGCTCCTTGTTGTTTAATCACACAGAAAAGGGTGGCATCCACTTTGTTTTCTGAGATTTGTGTGGTCATTGTAGAGTGCCACAAGACATTCATTTGAAGTGATGATTTTCACGAGGGTAGAAACAGTCATTTATAGTGTTTTAAAAAAATAATCTTAAAAAGGCATGAAGCTGCAAACAGGCAGTAAAAATTTGTTGCAAAGTAGATTTTTTTGAGTACCCAAGAATGCCTTCCTGTTGACAATTGTTTATAATTTTGTTTGTTTTTCTAAAATTACTTCCAAATTGTTAGCCTGTGGAAAAGCATGAAAAGGTGTAATAATCACACTTCAGCTCTGTTAAGTTAATACGGAACATTATGGAAAATTGTTTTAACTCTTGAAAATCCCTCTACTACTATAAAAGTGCAAATGAGATTGTCCCCGCTGTTTTAGCCAGGGCAGTGAGCCTCAAAGCAATAGAATATTTATAAGAAAATTCCAGACATAGCAGTGCTGCCATGATCCATATGAACCAACTTTCCAGTTTTTGTCTCCTGTCCTAAGGAAAAACAAAGAGGCATAAAATTCAAATTGGAAGACCTCAAATCATTGTTATAACTCATTGTAATGAAGATGTATGTATTATTTTATAGAGCATTAGATTGATTTGGAAGAAAAAAGCACTTTTTAGTTTTCATTACACTGTGGTGACTTTCAAGACACTATCTCTCCATAAACAGCTCCACCTTCTCCCCAGAACTGTCCTGAGAAACTGGCTATTTCTGTTTCCAGTGAGGAATTTGGTTCTCTTTAAGACTATACTGACTATCCCTTATGTTTGGAAGTTTCTATTTAATTTTTATCAAACTGGCAAAGACACAGGCATGGAAATGACTTGAGCATATCTATGTATTGATCTTTCTCAGATTTTAGACTTGGAAAAGACTACACTGGTATCTTCAGTTGCAACTCAAATAGCTGGAAGGAAAAGAACATTGTGTATTTAAGAGTCTTTTCAATGTTCCTAATTTGGTTTGGAATTTAATCCAGTAGATTCCATTTTGGATTTCTCAGAAAACATTTTTGCTGGCCTTATAGGCACTGTGGCTTCATTCTAAGGGTTGATGCATCTCAGAAAAAGATTGCTCGAGGAACACCAAGGAGGCATTTTCATCTTTAATCAGTTCAACACTGGCATAATAAAATTATCTTGTGGTGGAAGCTTATTTTATTTCAAACCTATATAAACAGCTGAAGTAATGAGGGACTATAAAATAAGTAACTATAAGCTTGGAGGAGGAGAATTGAATTTGAAATTCAGGATATTTTCCTAACTTTTGTACCTACTCTATGTACTAGAAATGCTTCCCCACAAACTCTGATAATGCTACATAAATTAGGGTACAGCTACATGCAAAAAACTAGCGTTTTAACTTTAAACCTTAGCTTTTAAGGAGAGATTTCCAGTAGAAACATAACGTAAGTCATACATATTTTAAATTTGCTATTAGCCACATTTTAAAAAGTAAATCATGGCATTCTTAGCTATAATACTTCTTATGGCATGCAATGGTTAAAGTAAAGTGTAGTCCTAGCAAAATGATGAAGTTATGTTTAATGGGAAATTATTTTGTACCTCCTTAGCTCTGAAATTTAAATCTAAATTAATTAAAATAAAATTAATTCATTCCCTCAGTTGCACTATACTGACTACCATATTGGACACTGCAGTTTTAAGCCTTTGTGGATTTTACTCAAAGCTCTAGTGCTGTTTTAATGGTCTTTTTTTACATAGTTATTGTTTAGAAGAAAGAAGATAAAATAAAGATAAATCACTTCCTATAGAGCCACTAGAAATCAGCATAAAAAATACTTCTGTGCTGGACTGATTTCTAAGCACACTTATTTCCCGTTGTTTTAGCTATGCACGTGTGTGTGCTGAGAGGCTTGTGGGGGTCATTTGATCAATACAGATATATTATCAATATATTGATATATCAATTGATATATCAATATATATCAGATATTAATATCAAATATTAAAACCAGATAACCATCTCCCTCTTTGGACCTATCAGCAGTCCTAGTAAATCTAAGCCTTTGCATATATATCAAGTCATGAAATTGATGATGTAGGATATTGAGGAGGGGAAGGTGTGGGTTTTCCTATATATTGTGAAGGGCAGTGGTAATATTCTTTAAGACTATATTAATTTGTAAAAATAACTATTTTGCAATATTAACCTTTTTTAGCTTATATAAAACATGCAACTTTAAGAAAAATGAAAAAAAAAATTTTTCCCATTTTGTCTTCTCCCAGGGGAGGAATGTGACTGCTTTCTGGTTCCTCTTTTCCTGAAATAAGACAAAGGAGACAGCTGTTATCACCAAAGACTTACTAGCCTGCTAGGTTAAAATACTTAGAGAAAACAAAACGCTTAAAATGGAATGTTTGGATTCTGTACCTGGATATTCACACAAAAAAATGTTCATAATGCCTCAAGTTAGGCACTTTCCTGAAGCTGCCTGGCCCCCCATGTGTGAGGCACTTGTCACATTGAGTGGAAGTGGTGGGGTATTTGGTATAATAATCATTTCTCATTCAGTTGGGTGCTTATGTAACTTCTTTTGCTGGGAACTAATGGCAGTAAAAGGAATGTGAATGATACAAAAAAAAAAAGTGAAAGAGAAAATTGTGATTAGTTCCTTGGATGCAGATGCTATATGACATATTCATGGCATATCCATGTTGGTAAAAAGATGTTCCCCCTAAAATAACATGGCAAAACCATGATTCTGTGGTTATTTCTACTTTCTCTCCCGTTTTGTTTTTATAAACATTTCCATTTTTACATGTAAAGACTTGGATTCTAAATGATGTACTACAAATATGCACTATTCATAGTGCACAATCCTGTAAAGCAAAATGCACTGTCTCAGTGGTGAAACAATCCACTAGGAAAGGAAAATGCACCAGCAGATGATGGTGATCATGTAGCTGAAGAGGAGTGAAAAGAGGGAAACTTTGACCAGAAGAAATGAAGGTGTACTATCTGGTAGACATGTTTTGAGGTGCGTGTGAACTTCCTCCTTCTCTGCGAGTTGTCATCACTCAAAGGTTCAGCTGAAGGAGTGGGCTTGATGGCCAAGTTTACACAATAACTCCATCCTCTGGACATGGCTAAGTGAGCCAGTAGTAGACAGCTACTCCCTAGAGAATTTTAACTGTGATATGATTTTGCAGTGAGAGAACCAACAGGAAACAGCACTCTTCAAGTAGGATAATTTGAAGAGGGTTTATAAATGGATTTATTACAAAAGTAGAGACAGGGTGTAAGGAAATCACAAGGAAGAACTCAGGTTCCTGGGGCCACCAGCTGCAGGAGGTAAAGCTGTCGCTACCTCTAAGCTCAAAGGCATGCATGAAGGGAAAGGTTACCAAAACTAGAAAGATGAAAGTCATGAAGACAGAGCTCCTTGAGAGGAGCCGTGAACTTCTGTTGATAGAGACAAGCCTGAGAAAACCTCACAGGAAGGAATCAGACAAATAAATATCCCAAACTCATTTTCCTCCCTTCCTCTTGTCACCTGCCAAGGCTTCTCCTTGACCAAATCCAACTGGAAGGCAGAATACGCAGGAGTCTTTTGACACCTTTCAGGGCAGTGAATAGGGTGGAAAAGGGTAGGGAGTGGATCTGGGGAAGCAAATGAAAGATATTTGGCACATGTGGTGGCAGAAAGGTGTAAGTGGTGGTAGGCACTTTGTTAGTGCCATGGAGTGGATTCCAACTCCTAGCAACCTTAGGACAGCAGAGTGGAGCCCTACCTGATCTTTGTGCTCCAACCTCTCACCTTCTGGTGCTGTATCAGACAATTCTCCACTGCTATTCATAGGGTTTTCTTGGCCATTTTTTCAGAAGTGGGTGGCAAAGTCTTTCCTCCTTGTCTGTCTTAGTCTGGAAGCTCCCCTGAAACCTGTGCACCCTGGGTGACCCTGCTGGTATATGAAATACCGATGGCATAGCTTTCAGCATCACAGCAAAATGCAGCTGCCGTAGTAGGACAACTGACAGATGGGTGGTGTGGTTCCAAAAAATGAACCCAGGCCTCGGCAGTGAGAGCCCTGAATCTTAACCACTAGACCACTAGAGTGGGCTCAGTGGGCACTACGTTTATGTCGCATTACACCAAGGCTGAGGTTGCTCTGTCGAAGTCAGTGCTGTGGAGGATCAGGAAGCATGAGTAACCAGAAGGAACTGATCTTCAGAAAGGACATGGAGAGAGGCAGAGACAGTACAGTGTTGATCCTTGGATTAGTTAAGGCAGATCTAGCTGCAGTAACAAATAAAACCCCTAAATTTCAGTGGTTTACTCCAATAAATTATACTGATATAATAGTCTAATGTGAATGTTACCCGATGGTAGGAGGTTTCCTTCAGTGTGTGATTTAGGGATCCAGAATCCTTCCATTTTGTAGCCCTGCACCCCCTTGGAGTCCATTGCTTCCTTCTTGCTGGTGATACAGATTTGGTGTAAGATATAGCTAGTCTTGATATAAGGTGTCTCTTGCAAAGTACATCTTGCAGGTGAAACAGGAGAGAGAATGGAGAAGCCCTACTCACATCTTAGCAGTCTCAGTCTGGAAGTGACACGTATCACCTCGCTTAGGTCCTGTTGAAAAGAACTAGTCACATTACCTACACCTGGATGTTTAGGGGGCTGGGCATGTACTCACTATCTGGCCGTGTAGGTGTCATCCTGTGTCAACTTCACACGATGAAAAAGCGAGCAGGAGGTTTCAGTGGACAGCTTGTCACTTCTGCTACAGTCCCTGTTGGATTCTCACGTCTCAGTCCCAGTTCCCAGGAGACCTCCATGACCTCCATGTCACACATGGTCTCTGTAATAACCATCTCCTCCCCAAAGTGAGTTACCTTGAGACATGTCAGTTTTAGCAACCAAAGCCCTTGGTGAAGTCACGCTCGTGTAGGATAGGTATTGCAGTGTGACAAAAAAGTCATCTGTTTATGCCTTCAAATTTCTAGAATGTTTACATCTGTGATCTTTAAGAAAATGGTCTTTATCTTATTTGTATCTAAAAGTGTGGTATCTTCAATTGTGTACTTGTTTACCTGTGGTGAGTTTTTTCTTAAGTCATAAAAATTTTCAGAAATTGTATAGCTTTTTAATTCTCTTGATAGTTAGCTGAAGCTCAGACTGACACAAGTAATATTATTAAAAAATATATATATATATTTGAACGAATCATTCCAGAAAGTTTTCTTGGCATCGCATATTTAAAGTTGTGAATATACTACTTCACCGTTGAAAATACACATTTCTCCCCTTGCTTCATTCCAAAAGTTGTCTACATTCAAGGGAATGAAAAAAATAGGGAATACCTGCCAACTATTCTATAAATTATATCAAGATTTTTTAAAAGAGATATTTCAAAGCATGGAATTGCAGCTGTCCCATGATTTCTGCCAGAATTTGACCTAACACACATGAGTAAGAGTGGGCTTAACAGTTCCAAAAGTATTTGTGCTGGGAAGTAGAATCCTTTACAGTGGTTCTCTCTTTTTCTCTTTTTTCCCCCAAAAGGGATAGTGCAATACCACCAGAGCCAAGAGAAAACCACAGTGATTTGGTCAGAATTCTGAAAATATATAGGTTTTTCAAAAGGCATTTTGTATTTTTCTCAAATTTTCAAACTAAACATTCATCTATGAGAATCTAAATAACAGACACTTACCACATAGTCCATAGTGCAGAAGTGGAAAACAAACACAAAAAAACATGGAAGGGTATTTTATTTGAAGAAACAAACAGAAATAGAATCCACAAAACAAATAGGGGGACAGAAAGAAGAAGTTGTTATGGCTGCTGTCAGCTGTGCTTTGTAGCCTCATCGTCATCCTCATCACAAGTTACAACTCAGTTCTTGTTTGGCTTCCAGGAGCAACAGGACTCTTTATTAAGCCCTTGGAGTGGACGACTGCCGAAGGAATAGGAGCACATGGCAGTAGGACCATCCTCCCACCAGGAGGAAAGACCGCACCTGCCTGAGGCGTCCTACCTGAGCATGACCACAGAGCCTAGGGGAGAGAACAGTAGAGGAGAATGGCGGCTGTCTACCCCTTCCCTTCTCTCAGGACAGTGCATTCTCAGGGAAAGTTCCAACTCAGCCAGAGGCCACTTATCTCAGAACCTCAACTCTGGCACAGAACTGAGAAACAAAAACACATGCAAAAATGGTCCCTGAACAGCCAAAGTCGATGTTACAAAGGCTAGGCGCTGATGCTCATGGACCTGACTCATAGTATGGCCCCTCAGGCCCTCACTAAGAGCCATGACCAAGCTGGGTTATCTAGTCCTTAGTTCATTGCTGGTTTTAAGTGGTGAATTAAAGGTCATGGGAGGAATGCAGGAGAGAAAGAGTGGGAGGAGGGGAGGGGAGCAGGGAGAGTGGCTTAGAGGCAGACACACTGATGTGCAAGAAATGGTAGCTTATTGCCTAGCAATAAGGGATAGAACAAACCATACAAGGAAAACAAAGAGATAGAAAAGCCCTGTGAATCCATTAGTGTAGGGACTGGCCTGCCCAAGCCTTGCAAGGCCTGAGGAGATCACTGTGTAGCAGCACAGGAGGGAGATTCCCATGCAGAAGGTCCCCACCAACCCCAGGCACTATAAAAATGCTATGTTGGCTTTCCTGTGTGCTATTTAAGGGGGCAAGCAAGAGTATGAGAAATCTGGGAAGACTTGCCTGTTATTAATGTTTTAATGCTACATCTTTGTCTCCTGTTAGAATGCAAACTTCTGTAAGAGGGTCAATGTCTTAGTTAAGCAGAGTTTAACACCTGAGTGCCCAGCACAGAGTAGACACTCAATAAATGTTAGGTGGCTTGAATGCTCTGTAAATTTCACTGTGTCAGAACACTTTTTATGTATTCACTGTAGGTTTAACTCTTATGTATTCACCATAGGTTTCTCACTTGGGTTTCATTTTAAATGAATGTCTTTAAAATATTAGGGAACTTAGATTAACCAAGATATCCAGTTATCTGGATCTTAATTTGTAGAAGAGAGAGTTATTTTTTAAAAGGTAATTGTTGTAAAATGCAAAGTTACATTTATGTAAAAGCTGCCAGTTGGAATAAGATCAGCATTTTATAAAATTAAATGACTTGAACTGTCTTGTAGTGCTTTGCTACTCACCAAAGTACCCACCTGTAATTCTGCCAAAAATATTAGTTGTCTTTTATTAAACATTTGGTTTATTAGTGAAGCATAGTTTCCTGTACAAGTTCTGTGGACAAGTTAGGCCTTCTCCTGGATGGGAGTAATTCATGCATCTCTTCTCTTGCCAGTGTTCTAAGTGATTTTTAATTATTTTCAGCATGTTATTTGATGATAATTCTGAAACCACACCCTTCCACTGAGGCTCTCTAGTGCATGAGTTCATGACATAATGAAATATTCTCGCATTTAGATGAGAGACACAGAGGGAGGGAGGGAGACAGACAGACAGAGGAGAAGTTACAAAGCTCATTGGTTGATATTGGCCTTGACAACATTCCCCAGGCACACAGGCACACAGTAGGCACTTAAACACTTGGAAATAAATGAACTCCATAGAACACATGCTAGATACGTATAAAAAGATAAATTTTTTGGTCCAGAATATATCATTTCAGTTGTCTACAGTGAGAGAGCTGAAAGGAATCACGTGATCTCTTTTGCTCTTCAGATAGGACTCCCTCTAACTTCTTCTACAAAGATGTCCATCCCACCTCCCCCATGAAGAGATCTCTCTCCACCCACAGTCTGTACTCCTGACAGTGAGGAATCAAATTAAATGAACACAATCAATGCATCTCTGAAGCCTGGCTTTCCCCAGCACTGTTAATTCAGGGATGGTTTCTTTAGAGTTCCAGAGATAAACCTCAAAGTCAGTTGGGTGATGTGCAAATAACATTGTTCCTTTTTTAACGAATGAAAAAGCTTGGATTCAGAGAAGCAGTTTCACTGGCCATTCACTGAGCTAGAGACACCTGAGAGACTTCAGGGAAACCTTTTCTATCTAATCTGATGCTTTCTAGCTCCAGGCTGATACTTTTTCTTTTTCAAGTGATTTTTTAACCGTACAAATGTAAGGAACTGTGAGACTAAGGGACACCCTGAGATGAAATCATATATGTAAAAATGCTCTCAAAGTTCAAAGTGATTTACAAGTAAGCAGTATAGTTACCATTTTTCGTCCTGTCCGCCTATGAAATGCTTTTGAAAACTGTGTCCTCATTTGGAACTGATAACCGATCCAAATCTTGGTAACATATGAGGTCAATCTTGGTATAAAAATAAAAACTTCCCTTGAAAGTTTCCTCAACTGTGATAAGCACAAGCATGTTTTCTTCCTTATTAGCCAAGTTGATTATCTGCATTCCCCAAATGTCTTTCGAGCGTAAGAATTTATGTTCATGAATGCAAGGAAACCATTCACTCTTTTAATCTTTCTTTCTTTGACATTACAGAAAAGCATCCTTCCTTATCAGTGCTAAATAAACCATAAAACAGGCATTTTTGATCAGTTAAAATAAAATGGAGTGGTATATTAGGTCTCCAGAGACTCTATATCTCTGACGTTCTCCCTCTCCGGGACCCTGGTTTATGGTCTCTAATGCATAATTAGTTTCTGTGAAGTGGCTCAGTTCCCAGGGCCAGTCAGAGGGTTCTGGTAGATTTGACTGCATTTGAATTCCCTGTTCTGGAAACCTTTTGTGGAGGTCAGAAACCAACAACTTCAATCTCATCCTGAGCAATCAGCTGAGGTTCAACAGGTAAGAATGATGTTGTGTGGTTCTCTGTCCCCAGGCAGTAGGTGCTATTTGTGAAAGCTAGGAAAACTGGTGGACCCAAGGAGGTAGGTGGGGAGGATAAGAGAGAGAAGGAACAAAGCTAACTTTTTTTTGAGGGAGGAGCCAAATTTTAAAAACACTATATTTTAGAAATAAGGGAAAACTGTGATATTTGCCATGACTCTGGTAATTTTAATATTTGATTGCTGAAGTTGATGTAGCCCTGTCTATTCCCATTAACTTGATAATGTGTTTTATTTACAATCTGTGACCCATCTTTCCCTCATTTCCCAAGTACGAGTTGGTTTTATGCTAATTAAACCTATAAGGGCCAGCTTAGGTCAATGCACTTGGGAAAATGTAGGTAGGTGCATCTGGGTGTGACGTCATTTGTTGGCATTAAATATGAAGTTTAATTAAATATATGTATGCATACACACAAATGTATATTCAAAGAGTGGCAGCACTATAATCTGATATTAAGCATGGTTTTATGATGTGACATGTATTTTACAAAGCGAAATGACTGAAAGTCATGCTGGTCAACCGTTTGTTTAATTGAGAACAGTTTATGCTTGGAGCATTTTAATTATACAGCTATGTCAATTAGCCTATTTTATTTCTTGTGGTTTACATTATTAGATTTAGGTTGTAATCTCTAATGATCATTTGTCTCTGACTTGTTAACTAGCATATTGTCATTAAAATAAATTTTAGAATTATATTGTCAGTGTACTTAGTTATTATCCCATAAGTAATATAAACAACTCGCAGAACTTGTACCAGGTGGTAGAATAAACTCTCTTATCATGATTCGTTTTACAATGTCAAATTTTACACAGATTCTAAACACTAAAAGTACCATGTGTTTTAACTGTAAGATGTACAGAACTAGATCTAGTTCATCACAATAATCAGGGACACCTAGGTAAATGTTTATTGTAACAAAATTTGTGGTTGGCAAAATGATGAACCATTTATAGGATATTTAAGTGTACTGTTAAAGTGTGAACTGTAAAATGTACAGTCACAGAATATCAGACTTGAAATCTCCTTGGCTTGTGAAAGGAGCCTGCAATTAGATGTGTCTAGGATCACAGGAAATTACTTAAAGTATAATCAGCCTATCTGGGTTGATCTGATATTTCAGAGAGATAATATTTTTGAGGCTCTGTTCAAAAACGTGTTCAAAATTACACGGCACAGAAGATTTCCCTTGCTTTTGTGGCCTTGCCAAGATGTTATTACCTTATCTGAAGTAATTATCTAGGCTGACTGAATGCTCCAGGTTCACGTAGAGAAATTTATTGGTCTTCTTTACAATATCTTAAATGCTTAGCCAAAGCATAGCCCAGCCCACCTACACCTAGTAAAGACATTCAGGCTTTAAACAGGCAAAGGACATCTTAATTTTACCAGATATAGGTTTCTATCTCCATTATAAAGAGACTCTCCTAGGGAAATGACTGAGCAACAATCAGGAAAAGTATCTTTCCTTTCCCTGAATTTTTAGAATAATTTGATAAGCAACCAAATATGTGTGAGTACAGCTTTTGAATTTCCATCAGTGATGGCTGCTCGCGCAGAGCAAACTCGTGCCCCTTGCCAATTTGTTAGCATTATTTTAGGATGTTAATTGATACCAGGCCTAGACTGTGGACCCAGCAAGCAAAGGCAATGCTGAAGTCACAGATGAACCAAGTTCCTAGAATCTCTGTTTGACACTTGTGTTTTGCCTTATTTTATAATTAACTACTAACATCTCCCTGCCCCCCACCTCTTTGTTCTGTCCTAGAGGGCAAGGTCTGTGGTTTATTCATCTTTGGGTCCCCAGAACTCTTCTCCTTGCCCCTTGTGCAGATGAGGGTCTCAGAAATGTTGAGACAGAAATCTGTGTCTAGAATTGTAAACCACACCCTTCCAGACATGGTCAGAGAGCTCTTGTGCTCATCATGGCAAAGGCAATGTTATGTGGTCACTGTTATATTTAATCTGAAGTAAAACAAAATACCTGCAGCCTAACTTTTTTCAAAAAATTATCCTTCACAATCACCAGGTACTTAAAATAGGAACAGTAAAGCTATGGACATAGAGAAGTGTTAGAAGGAAACCTTTCTCCCCAGCACTTGCTAAAGAAAACTGACAGAATCATCTCTCAAATCAGCAGCCTCATCTCCCCACCATCTGACGTGGTCTTTCTGTGGGATGACATGTGCAGAGGCCCCATTCCCCCCCAGTTCAGGGGTTAGCTATACGTGGGAAGCGGGTACTGCTTCTCTTGGGACAGCCTCAGTGGAAGGTGACTTTTCAGAGTACAGGAAACAAATATACATGGTGGGAATTTTTCTAAGCATGTGCTTTCTAGAGCCTTTTCCCAAAGTTTATAAGGTGGGTGTGTACACCTAAATTTTGAAGCCTCAGACATGTCTTTGCGTGTTCAGTGTGACTTTACCATGCTCAACCAAGCAGTAAGAAAGCAAACATACTCCGTAGGAGCAATATCTTATTTCGGTAAGATAGGTTAATTACAGTGAATTAAAATCTTTATTTAATCTTCGTACAGTTATCCTTTTAATATGTTCTGTAATTGCAAACCTTTAGTCTGCTAATCTCTGATTCATTAGTGGGTTTCTTAAGTGCTTATTAAGGAGCATGTGTAACATTCTGGTAATTACTAATAATCTTTGTTCGTAGCACATTTACAAAGATCTCTGCAGGGAGTTCCATTTGGTTCATCATCACTTATTGTCAGAGTATAATTTTTATTAGCAGTCTCCCACCCCTATAAAATATGGAATTGGGGGCTTTACAGAACAAAAGGAAATGTCTCATCTGTCTTATGGCTAACAAACTCAAATATTAATCTGTGGGTTGCTGTCCCTTCAAAACCAAAGTGTTGTCTAATGGCTGCTGTTCCATTTTACTGCTGAGGAGAAAGGCAAAGAGGGATTACACGACAAATCTCTCCAGTTTAGACTGCTTATCGGTGGCCACACTGGAACTGGAACTGGTGACTCCTACTCTGTATCTCAGGTCACCCATGTGCCTCACCTCCTTTAACACAAGGGTGTGATTTTTATGTCGCCTAGTGCATTATGGCAGCATAAATTCCACTCAGGAAAAAAAGTACAACGTAGGGCTGTCTTTGGTGGTACAGGTACCCTGTATCCCCGCCCAAAACAAACCCAAACTTTCCTACCTCCTCTGTGATAGCTGAAATCCCTTTAACAGGGGACAAGTTCTGAGAGACAGCATATCAAATGAAAAGCCATAATAAGGATAACTAATTGATGTGAATGCTTTTCTGAGAGCAAGGTTGAATAGGGGAAGATGAGAGAGAGCACAAAAATACTGTTGAACTGGAAAATGGTCTGGAGATGATGCTAGAAATAAACTTCACCTATCTCACTGCTTTGCTTAGCATTAGTGGCAGAGCCAAAGGGATGGCTTGGAACAGCTTTTGCCCCACCCCACCCCCCAATCTCCACCAGTTCCCTACCCTAAAATACCACAAATAATCATGTGATCTAACTGAAAAACAGTGTGTGCTATGCAAATATAGCTTCAGGACAGCTCTCATCTCCTACCCCACTCTGACTCTTTGCAACTCAGTTGCTGCCCTTCAAATAAATATATAAATTATATCCACATATATATGCGACTATGTGTGTGTGTATGTGTGTCCTGAAGCTTCCAGTCCCCAGAATAGACTCTATTGGCCATCAGTAATTTCTAAGAAGATGATAGATGTAAAAATACTTTGGAAATAAAGGAACTACATAAATTTGAGATTTTGGAAGTTTTAAACAACCTCATCCTATAGCTTTCAAGGCAGCAAAGCCATTTTACTTCTTATAGACATATCTTCCCCATGGCCATATCTTAAGAGGTGTTCAGACAGGCTGAACACCTTAAATGACGTTTCTAATTGTGCTGAGAATCTACAACAGACTGGTTTAAAATTTGGTGTCACTGACTGAGCGCACTATTAAGTCAGTGGGGAAAGCTACAGTCATGGTTCTTGACAAGTTCAGAGAAAAATATCTTAGTGAGTGAGAGCATTCTTTGGCTTTGAAAAATATGCTTGTGCATTTGTTTGTGAACTCTGAGCAGCCCTTCCTTGCCCTCGTGGTTACCACAGCATCTCGCTTCATATTTATGGAGGGGCGGATGGTCAGGCTGTTCCCTCCGGTTTGTCGGCAGGTGTTTGCGGTGCTGTATTCCCTGGCACCACGACAGATGGGATTGCTGGCTCTTGGGCAATGGAGTGCAGGGTTTGAGTCACACTCACCCACCCCCTTGTGCCTCATTCTGACCGGATGTTAGGCACTAGATGGTTCTCAGGTGTTACCCCATTGTCCAATTTGCCAGTGTGGCAGCAAGTTTTCATTCTAATAAAAGAATTTACTCAGGGGCCGCCCGGTGGCGCAGCGGTTTAGTCCGCGCTTGGCAGCCCGGGGTTCGGCGGTTCGGATCCCGGGCGCCCGCCGACACACTGCCTGTCAGCCATGCCGTGGCGGCGTCCCATATAAAGTGGAGGAAGACGGGCACGGATGTTAGCCCAGGGCCAGTCTTCCTCAGCAAAAAGAGGAGGATTGGCGACGGATGTTAGCTCAGGGTCGGTCTTCCTCACAAAAAAAAAAAAAGAATTTACTCAGATGGAGATTCCAGATGTGTCTAAGCTGCTTTTATTAGGACAATGGAAATGTCCAACCTTTTCTTCTAAATACAATCAGGAGTAGTGTGGCTTTGCCTTTATAATTTTACAGAGTTGTATTACATAACTGGAAAATTGTGTCCCCGAGCGTAGAGAGAATTTGTTAGCACAGAATGCAGCTTGGAAAATGCTGATGTAAAGTTTCAATCCAAGAGAGAAACCTTTTAAGTTGCTGAAATGTAGTGGAGAGGAAGAAGGAAATTGCTGTTTTACATGATTGAACAAAATGCACTGTAATTATATCGACTTGAAACAGATTCCTTAGAAGAACTGATAACTCTGTGATCAGAATAAGTCATGGGTAGTGGAACTAAATACTGCGTGTACTTTCTCTGCAAACTGTAGACACGCCGGATGTGAGATGCACAGTAGAAGAGGCAACTGTGCTTGCCTTAGCCTCTCGGGACCTCAAGCCACTTTAGAACGGTGGGGAGGCTTCACCATGCCTGCCTATCCTTCTGCATCCCTATACAAAACAGCTTGTGGACTCTCCTCGTGTAATGTTATTTTGATGTTGCCGCTCCTGTTTGTAATTAACACAGCGTCACTCATCAGACAGTCAGCTTCTAAATGGAACACTCCTCAAGAATTCCACTGACTGTCCTTGTTGCCTGTTCTTAAGTGTGTGGGTAATGTTGAATCACAGATATTTAACCCAAAGATATCCTTCCCATTTTCCCTCTTCCCTCCAATATCTCTGCATGGTACTATTTTCTATCAGTCACAGTCCACCCATAAATAGGAGATCATCTCCAATGAGTGATACTGGTGCTTATTCAGTGCCAATAAAATTCACTGGCTGACATCTGATACTCTGAAGCACTATTCCTAAACATTATTACTTGCATATAGTAATCATCTATTTGCACATCTTCACCTAACTATAAGCTTCTACAGGGCAGATTATGTCCTATTTCTTTGTAACCCCCCAAAATACTGGAGTACCTAATACGCAGTAAGTATTCAAGAACTCTTATTAACTGAATGAATAGCAGATTAGAAATATTATCTGTTGGATTCTGAAAATAGAAAGAAATTACACCTAGTGAGTAAAGTGCCTAGACTTCCAATAGCCAGAGTAGATAACTAGTTAATTATGAAATAGCTGTACTCTGTATTCATCTTTGCACAAGCTGACAGGAGACCTGCCTTTGTATTACTCAAGCATGCAGGCTTCATAGACAAAGCTGATGTCTCTAACCCCAGCAGTAAAAGAGGGGCTAAGGTCAGTTTTCTAGGCATTGGGATTTTCTAGGCATTTAACCGAGGAGCAGAAAAAAGTCCAATGCTCTATATTAGGCTTCGACTTTATCACATAAACACCGTCCCCTAACCCTCTCACGCCTGCCCCTACCCTAAACAGCTGAGTGCTGCCCAGGGAGTGCTGGAACATCTGTCCTGAGGGAGATGCGGAATAGGTTGCTAATGTGGGGGATCTTTTCCCTCACTTGTCTTGAAACGACTGCTTTCCCTCATGGCCTTTGTTTCTCTCATGTCCCCACCTGGCATGCTTCCTTCTGGCTGACTCTTTTTGCCTCTCTGAATCCTATGAGGACCAGCTAAATCCCTTCTCCTTCCTGAAACCCTTCCTGACCTCCGTGAAAGCAGTAATTGCTCCCCGCGATGAACACCTGGGCAACTTGGTGCCGATGCTACTTGACATTTTGGATATTTTTTCTTATATTGTTAATTGTTTTTTCTCATTTATTTATTTATTGTGCTTCTTGAGAGTGGACATAATGCCCTGGGTTTTTGTAAAACCTGTAACATCTTATTTCTTCTGGCAAATATTTTTAAAATACTTGGTAATTTGGGAGAAAACATCTAGAAAGGAATTTGATGGAGGTAAATAAACTTAATGAAAATTATTACAGCTATTATGAGAAAAATCTAAAAGCATGTAATACTTTTATAACATATAAAACTATTTTAAATAATTTCTTAAAAGAACAGTTGGAGAATCTTGGATTTCCTAACTAGACATAAGAAAATGTTTCATACTCAGCAATGAATATAGGTTGCAAATACGCAAATGCAGAGATGGAGATTCTTTTCTGAACTAGAATCAAACGTATATTCTGGAAATCGCTATGTTCCAAAGTTATTTGCTGTATAAACCTACATAGTTCTCCCATTATTCTATTTTGTGTTTAGTATTGATTCATTTGTATCCAAAGTACCAAGTGATTTCATCTACATGCAGTAGTCCAGAAATACCAAACATGGTCCATCTACCTGACCATCAAATCACGTTCTTGATTCTATACGAACTGCTTACTGAGTCTCTGGGCCAGGGATTAGACACGTGCCAAGTGCACCTCTGGACCCAGAGGAGTTTAAATCAGCTAGCTGTACTGGCCCATGATCTTCTGATAGGCTCCATGCAATTTAAACTTAAGAGATATGGTTCTTGTCCAGAAACTCACCTTCTAAAAATGATCATCTGAATTGAAGTATAAGTTTGACAAGCAAAACCATTATGAAGATGAATATTTATGACATTTTAAACTTTCGCATGAATAGGTCTAGACCTGTGGAATATTACTTGTTGGGTTGAGGAGGATCAAGAGGGGATCATGTTGAATGTATCATAAAAAAAAATTGTTTAAAAAAAAAGAGGACTATCCAACAAGCTCACCACTTTCATTACATTTCTGTTGCCCTCATTCATATTCTGGCATTATTATCTTCACCCAGACTGTTGACTGCCTTCATGATTGTTCTGCCCTCCAGACTCCCATTCTAATCCACCCAATCAGGCAGTAAATATCTTTTTAGGGACTTGTATATGCCAGGCGCTCTGCTGGAAGACTCAGCTCCCTCATCTCAGAACTGATACTCTCCTGCACAGTCACACTCAGCAACTTTCCTCTTTACAAAATCAAATGTAATCTGGCCTCACTTTCCAGTCTTATCATATACTCATTCTGTTCATATGCCCAACTGCTCAGTCAAAGCAAAAGTATTAACTCTTTTCAGTGATATATGTGTCAGTTTTCAGAATAATTCCCTGGGGCCTAGAACTATAAAATACATCATTCTTAGAGGTAGAAATTGTGTTCATGTCATATTAACAATATTAGAGATGCTTTTGAAAAGTTCTTTTAAAAATTCCTTGGTAAAATTGTGGGGGGAAGTGCAGAAGAGAGAAGGGGCTTAACTCAGAATTGGGACAAGGAAGTTCAACACGAGGAGTAAGCTAAAGAAACCAGAAAATGAAAGACAATGGGGGAAATGAGGGTGCTTGTCATAAATCTCTAGAAACAAACCCCAGGACAAAATACAAAATAAAAAGTTCAGACCCTCGTACTGGAAACTTCCACATTTTGAAGTTTAGAGTTCTGCTATGCATGATCATACCCAAGAAGAAGAAGGAAAAAAAAAAAACAATTTAGTTCTCTGAAATAGGACACATTTTTATTGAGAACCAACTATACACAAAGCACTGTGCTTCTCTGAAGATCCAAGTAGCCTGAATTACCCCTAATGACCAACTCTGCTCCATCGTGAAGCAGCGATGGTAAACTATAGAGCAATACAGCCCCACCTCTTGCACTAAACTCAGGCTCCTGTCTGCCAGAGTGAATTCCAAATTCACAATCAGGATCAAAGTTAGGCCATATTAGCTGCTCTATATTTTTAACCTTTGTATTAAATTACCATCAAGGAGCACTAATTAAGATAAGAAATAGAGCTACATATTTGTTTCATATGCATCTTTAGATTTCTGAATTATACATTAAAACAATCTATGACATCTGTGTATGCTTTTCACGAAAGAAAAAAGCATAAATGCCTCAGGATGCATCCGCCTGGCTAAGAAACAGAGGGAAAAAACCGTTTTCTACAGTTTCTATTAAAGTACAGAGAAAGATCATAATTTTAAAGACTACAAAAGTAAGATAAAGGTTATATAAGGCAAATAAATCAGTAAAATCTATAGCAAGTACAAGAATATTTTAGATTAATCGGGAAAAGCTGAGTTTCCTAAGACTTTGAAAAATGAGAAAAGCCATTTGGTAAAATCTTTAACTTGGATTTTTTTGTTTGATTTTGTTTCTAGGTTCCAGATTCAGAGATGTGCAACTGATCCAAACAGTTATAAAAGCTTAGGGGACAGCTTTCAAGTGATTTTCCAAACAGAAGGGTATGTATGGTTCTTCATACATAGACTCTATGTTGATATAGACATCTTAATTTATTTCTACATAACATATTTCTCATGTTGAATGGCTTATTTTCCTAGTCTTATTAGGGAAAAAATACTTAAAAGGGTGCCGTCCTACTTTTTTTTATCTTTTCCGATAATACGATTGAAAACTAAGTATGTATACAATGGAAACTACCACAAAAAGGATATTAATAATCAGTTTAATGACTCGAGGACAATTTCTAATTGGTGCCATTAAGACTTTTTAAAGTTCTCATAACTGGGGCTATCTAAATATACTAGCTCTTTATTTTGATACTTTTATAATGCCCAAATATGTTCCTTATTTGCATAGTGGTTTATGAATATTCATTCAGAAAAGATCTATGTCAAAAACTGAAGTGTCAAATTCACTATCCTATCTATTAGATGATTGGATGAATAGAATATTTTAATTACATAGCTAAAACTGTCTTTGAAGTATAGATTCAATTAGACTCTATCCCACATAATTTTCCAAAGGATATTAGATTTGCTTTTGGAAGTTGTTTTCATAAGAGAATTGGTTGAAAATAATAATTATTCAAAAATGAAAACAGTAATAATAGTAACTAGCATATATTTAGCCTCTACTGTGTACTAGGAAATCTCATAACTGTAAGGTAGGTTCTATTAGGATCCATTCCAATTAGACAGATGAAGAAACCAAGACTCAGAAAAGTTAGTAACTTTCACATATCTGATAAGTAGTGCAGCTGGGACTCAAACCCAGGTCCACTTGACCCCAAAGTCTCTGCTCCTAACCTCTGTAGTTCACTACCTCTGTTGGCAGATTATACTGTGGATACTATTCTGCTAATTGTTTATTTCAGTTAGAATATATCATTGATATCTTTCCACGTCAGTATATTCTTTTTAACAACAGCATAGTAGTTTATTTTTCTACATGCTACAATTTATTAAATTAATCCTTTTGGTGGACCATTAGGTTGTTTCCAGATTTTCACTATTGTAAACAACAGAGCAATAAATATTCTTATACTATTTTTGCACGTTTGTGAGTGTATGTATTTCTATAAAATAATTTGCTAGCTTTGGACTTACATGATCAACTGATATGCACATTTTAAATCATAGATGTTGCCAAATTATCTTCCAGAAAGTGTGTACCAATTTTATGCCCTGAGTATTTGAGAGTTCTCATTTCTCCACACCCTCTCAAACACTGGACATTGCCAAGCATTATTTGGTATATCTGTCACTCACATGCATCTCCTGTTTATAATCTCACAGATAAAATAAAACTGTCTTAATAGTATTCCTTTGACTGTAACTAGGATTGAGCATGCTTTTGTATCATTAGCTGTCATTTCTTTTATGAATTCCTTATTTGTGTCCTTTACCCATTTCTCTTAGCTGAGATGTTTTTATTGACTTGTAGGAGCTCATTATATATTATAGGTATTAATTCTTTGTCTATTACATAGGTTGCAAATATTTTTTCCCAACTTGTCGTTTGTCTTACAACTTTCAGAAGTTTGTGATTTTTGAAGATTGTGTTTTTGAAGTTATATCTATCTATCTTTTCCCTTGTGATGTTGGCCTTAATGTCACATTAAAAGAGAAGGACATCCTTTAACTCCAAGATTATAAACATTTCTTTAGTACCTTTTGCATTTAAGTCTTTAATACATCTGAGAATTTTTTTAATGTACAGTGTGGTATATAGGAATTAAATTTTATTTTCAAATGGTTAGTCAATTGTCCAAACACCACTTGTTGAAAAATCCATCCTTTACTCACTAATTGGAAATACTAGCTTTTGCATATATTAATCTTCCACATATATGTTATCTAAATTTTCTATTCTATTTCTCCATTTACTATTCTGTTTCATTAATTTATCTATCTCTATGCCAGTATCATACTGTTTTAATTATTTTATCTTTAGAGTATTTGGGGAATATGTAAAAATATGCCCTTCAGTATAAAGTCTAAACTCCTTATCTTGGTGTACCGAGCCCTTCCCAGCATGGCCCTCTCTTCTTCTCCAGGCTCGTTCCCCATACAAACACCTGCTCTAGGAATAACAAATGTTTGCAGTCCACTAGTCTCACATTCTCATGGCTTTGCATGCTAGTCCCTATTCCTGGAGGACCCAACCTCCTAATCCACCCAAGAAACTACCCCTCTTCATTCAAGGATGCCCTCAAGTTTCAACCTCCCTGACCATCTTTTCTCTACCACATGCTTTCTTTACCAGTCTTTCTTTCTTTATATACATGTGCTATATAAAATATAGCATGCACCATCCTCAGTTACTGTGCTCATTTTCTGTCTGTCTCCTCTCTCCCACCCCAAGAATGTATTTTCCTAAGGGCCATGTCACATTTAGCTCTGTATTCCTGATGCCTGGGTTTGGCACTGAGTAGAGATACTCAGTAAATGCACGCTGAGCAAATGACTGAAAGTCATCGCACCAACATCATAATGATGCAAAATGAAACAGAGATGATAATTCTTGCTATAGACCACCCCCTCTAAACTTTTGGTGATGATCTTGATGCATGATTAAATATTTTGAGGTCACCTAGTGACATAGGATCAGCAAATTCTTGCTGTTGCTCTGGTGATATGGTACCTAAGTGCCATACATTGATAATATACCTGCATTTATGACAGCTGGGATCAAAATCATGTTCATTTTACCCCAAATTTATATAAAGTTAAAGACACCATAGTGTATTATATAGTCAATAAAAGTGTCTTTTTCCAGTAAAACCATAGTGTCAGCATTGCCAAGTTCTGTAAGCTGTAACAGATACCTCTGAATTGGATGTGGGAGTTCCTTAGCCAGGCTGTTCATTTCATGTGTTTTAGGAAGAATTTGATGTTTCTGCTTTGATATCAAGTAATATAACAAACACACAGTATGTGTGGTCCTTGCATAGTAAAATTGGCCTCTTGCTAGACTGTATGTGTAATTGCTTCTAGAGCAAATTGACATTCTTTCTGTAATGCCTTTAGATCTGGACATGTTGTTAGCCAAAAGCCAGAGACCTCTAGTCTTAGAGATGGAAATATTTGTAAAAATACAAAAGAAAAAGCTGCCTGTTATTTTTGATACAGAGCAAGAGCATTTCATAGCCTTAGGTTTAAAAAAAAAGAAAGAAAAGAAAACCTTCTAACACAAGCTGTGTTGAATTTTTTTTTCTAGTAAAAGAAGTTCCTTTAGATTTTCTTATTTGGGCTTTAGAATACACTCTGCTTTCAAAGCTGTTTTTCTCACTCAGATGCATAGAGGCCAGTTGGTCTGTGGCCTCCGGGAGGACAGCACTAGTCAATTTGACTATTGGCATAATTAGGAGAATTCATCTCTCCTGGTTTTTCCTATCTCCTCCAAGTTAAAGGTTTTGAAAGCTAGCCTTTTTCTGTTGTTAAAAACTTTCAAATCTGTTAATACACTTAGAACCTGCACAGATCTCCCATTTCCCCGACGTAAGAAAGTGAAGTGGTACTCGTCACCATTCTTAAGAGATACGATTCCCCACCTCGCTGCCCAGAATTCACCTGTTTCCAAGAGACAATAGCTCAGTCACATGGGTCCAAATCCCTTTACTGCAACTAAGATTCTTTTTCTTCTTAAAAGCATAGATACATTGTATTTTTATTAAAGACAGTTTTTCAACCCAGCTTTACAGAGGTGAAATCAATTTAAGTTTAAAAAAAAGGCTTTCCAAACTCTGAGTAAGGATTTCTATTGTATGGAGTCAGCCTAGTTAGCTTTTAGCAGAGAAGCCGTCATTGTTTTCTCTAACGGAGAAGAGAAAACTCAGACGGAAGGAATTTGTCACTGTTGAGAGTCCCTCCATCGTTTTTCCATTACACTATATCACCTTTCACTAAACACCAAATTTTGTTATTTATTGAATGAAGAGAAGACAGTGTGGAAGTAGTGGCTGTAAACCCTTAATTTTAAAATAGCTTTCTAAAACCTTTGGTATTCCTACCCTCAAATCACATAGCAATTTAAAGTTGTTTTTATCTCTTCCTTCAAGTAAAGCATGAAAGCTCTGAGAGACCAGTATATGTTCAGTCAACCAAATCTTGTCGATTCTGAGGCGGCACCACAAACCTCTGACAACTCGAGACTTTTAATCCAGCCATTGCCCCATCCCTTGCAGACAACTTTGCATCTCTGATAAGTTCATGGTTTTCCATCAGTCTATTCTCATCCTGCGTGTTCTTTGGTTTTCTTATGAGAAAAATTCTTGGGCATCGGTTTTCCCCAAGGCAAATAACTAGGAAACAACAAGGTCAGATTAAACTTAGTTTCAAATGAGAAACATGTTGATTGCTGGTGCCTTCAGAAATATGGTATTCTTCAGAAAGTATTACTGTAGAAAATATGTGGTTGCATTTGGGGGGCATTTGAACTGTGTTTTGTTTCGCGATTTGTTTCCTGTAACCACTGATGCTGCCCCAAGTATCATCTTACAATCAGACCACTTGGTGATTATAATATTTTCTAGTTAAATGACATTTAAGGCCTCGTTTTATGAGCTCCAGTGTAATTGGCTAATTTGGTAAACTCCAGATGTGTGAGATAATGTGCCACTCGTTTAAATGCCTTTCAGACGGCATAAATGGCAGAGCCCCGGGGGGTATAATCACTCCCTCTTGTTTTCATTAAGAAGGGGAATGAGTGGCTTTTGACACAGACAGAGGAAGTGGGACGTCTACAACTCAAAATCAACAACAACCTGGTAAAATTTGGACATTTTCTTTTTACAGGTGAACTTGCTCCAAGATCTTTGGCTTAACTTGGTGTCTTAGTGGGTCTACTTTTTAGAAAGTGGTTTACATAATCTAACATGAAAAGACCTCTGAAAATGGAAAGATCTGCCCCTATAGAGAGCCCCCTGAGTAAAGTAGTCTCTGGAAACTGTCCCTCATTCTCAGTGAGGGGAAGTGAGGGGAAACATTGGGTTTGAAGAGAGAATGGAGGAGCTAACTCCCCACAACCGGGAATCTTAGTTATTTGAGCAATCAGCACTCTCACCACCTGAACCCAAGTTCCACCTTCACGAGGCCCAGTTGTTGCTGCTGCTTTCTGTCTCTTCTCTGGACTCCATTCATCATCCAACAGAAATCAACTCATCTACCCAGAATTGCCAAGCTGGAGTGGGGCGGGTGGTTCTTGGCATCACTGTTCCCTGGATCCTGGAGCTGGTCCCTCTTATCTGGCTGTCAACCCAGTGGAGTTCACATACAGCTGAGTCATGGGTCACTGTGGACTCACTGCTGCTTAACCAGAGTTTTCACTCAGATAAATAATTACAGACTGCACCCCAGGCCCCTAAGCGGGTAATCCACAGTGCAAATCAATTGTGTGTCGCTCACTGGGTGTTGATTGGGTTTGCAAGCCTGGTTTGCCCGAATGAATTCATTCTTTGGCAGGTGCCCGATGTGCACCTTGTCTTCTGTGATGCATTTCCTGGTGCCTTGATGCCTTCTCTCCTTCCCTTTTTGTTTTACCAAAGAGGTCCAGATACCCACTGGACCTCCCTTGAGTGCTCCCTTGTTTTATTTTGTTTCCAGCTTTATTGAGATAATAATTGACATATTACATTGTGTAAGCTGAAGATGTACAACATGATGATTTGATTCACATATGTATTGAGAAATGATTACCACAATAGGGTTAGTTAATACCTCCATAACCTCACATAATTATCATTTTTTGTGTATAGTGAGAACATTTAAGATCTACTCTCCTAACAGCTTTCTAGTACACAATACAGTATTGTTAACTCTAGTCTCCAGGCTGTCCATTGACATCCCTGCTCCTTTGTTTTCATGTGGTAATGAGGAGGGAAGCAGAAAGTTCCAGCTGCTCTTGCTCCCACACTGAAGAGTGCAGCTCTGGCCTGCTGGGGCTTCTTAATGATGATACAGGTGTCCTCTTTAGCTAGGAAAAAAAGGGAAACCAGAAAAAAAAATAACATGTCAGATGAGGGTTTGGAGAGTAAACTATAGCAAATCTATCTGGCAGGTCTTATAAATGATGGACCCACATCCAGAATATGGCATCCAGTAGACTGAAGCCATTTTCTTCTTCCAAGTCTTCTGCTGTTTTGGAAAGAGAGAAAAAGATCTCAATTCAAGCATGGGCCTACTATTATTATTCTTGAATGATCTATGTTCCTTTTAAAAATGGTATCTCGATGTTTTAGTATATTATACTCAAAAATTTTCAGTCATAAAATATATGCAACCACTTTGCACAGAAAGCTTATGATATGTTGCTAACAACTTTAAACTCTGATTATTGAGCAATTCAAGGTTGAAAATGAAAGGATGAAGGGTACGGAGAAAGAATACTGAAGAATAGATAGTAGCTATTTCAATTTTTTTTTTAAAAAACAGGCAGTTGAGCCATTGGTACATTATTTGACATTTCTATTTTACCAGATTATTTTACACTGCTGCTGAGGCAAATAGTTGTTGATTTAAGCTGTATTCAGTTGTAAAGTAGTCTTTACAATCAGGGAGTGGATAATGAATTTTCAGAGTGTTCACATAGCAGCATCCTAAGTGCTTCCATGTCCCAGGGTTCTGTTTCCTTTTCCAAATCAGAGGTCTTTTGTTCTGCCCACAGAGTGACCTTTAGAATGGTTTCAGCTCCTTGATTTCCCTCCTGTCATCACCACAGATTGCTAGCTGACAGTCACACTCTGACTCCCCCATCACTAACAATGCTTTCCGACTTACTGACTGGCCTTTGGCAAGGATTTAACTGTTGCCAAAGAGTAAGTGAAAACGTTTGCAGTGATGTCAGCCCGTCAGCAAGGCCTGATTAAGAGACCAAACACAGCCTCTCGCAGCACACAGTGCTGACAAGGAAAGGAGGACCAGTTGTTTGGGTAGAAGTAGTTGTCTTTTGGGAAGGTTGGTGTCTCAATCCAGAGCCTGAGCAGATATTCTCCATGTTTTACAGAGTGTTAACGGGAGGTGAAGGGATTCCATGTCAATGGGAAAAGTCCCATTGGAAATATTTTTAGGCCTTTATTTTAACTTATTCTGGATTTCTGATGGGCTAGAAGCATAGTCACCTTGGGGGAAAAAATGTGTCTTTACCAAAAAGAAAATCCTTTTTCTAGTGGTTGTTAAACTGAACATTTTCAGATGAGAATGAGAAAGAAAATCTCCTAAAAATCCTTCTACCTTTGTCTGATTCTCATATTGTAGAAAATAACATAGGCGTCATTTGATGTAGACAAAGTTAAAGGAGTTAATATTTTTATCTTCATCAATTGATTTTATCTAGTGTCTCTGATTTTGTGGAATTACAACATTCAATATACTATCTTTTTGGTAGGAAGTCTTCTGCCCCTGGTCATATGCAAATTTGATCTCATTTTATTTTCCTTGGAAAGAAAAAGGTCACATAAGAAGCTATAAGCATTGGCAAGATACATCCAGACATACATACACGTACACACATACATGTACTTAAACTCTAATTAGATTGCTTATAGTTCAGGCTGCTGTATTTTCTCTGTAAATCCCATGAGTCAAATGCCATTGGAGAATCCATTAGTGTTAATTATGATCAGCTTCTGCTCAGTTCCTGCTTAGGAATCCGTTTATTCACCCAGTTACATTGCTCTCATCGTCGGTCTATGAATTTTTTGTCTAGTCTCATAACTTCAGCTTTACCTTTCTGCCAGGTCTTTAGGTGATTTGAAACTGGAGGAAAGGAGAAAATTCAGACACAGTGATTATATTCTAAACTATTATAACCATTTTGGCCCTTTACCGTTTGTGAATTGTGTCCCCATGTATTACCTCACTTGCTGCTCACAAGAATGCTGCCAGGAAGAAGGAGGGGCATATGATCTCTAGTTTTCTGGTCAGCAAACTGATAGAATGCTAAGGGACCTGCCCAGCATCGCACAGCTGGTATTTGTTGGGGCAGGGATTCATCCAAGGTCTTCTCCATCCTAGACCATCCTCCCTACTCTGTCAATAACAATAGTGGTATTAGTAGTATTTACACTGCTCCCATTATAGATTCAGAGCATTGTCACATATCTCATCTCACTTGGCTGAATAACACCTGGGGGAGGTGGAGAAGCAACAGTATGGTTGGTTACATTCTACAAACTGGAAAACTTCAGCAGAAAGGACTTTAGTGAGATTCTCAGGATAATAGATTGAATCCCAAGATCAGAACTCAAAGAATACAAAGGTTTAATTTTTTTTAAAAAAGTAACATCTTAGGCAAATGAAATTGGACTAAAAATGTATTGTGACGTGTGGCACCCTCAGCACATGAAACCAAGGTGGAGGTCCATGATCCTTAGGACAGAACCCTCTCCAAAAGGAAGCTGGAGGATGCAGTCTAAGGTTAAGGCTCAATGCATGAACTTAACTCAGTTATTTGACCTGTCAGTGCCTTTGCCCAATGCAGCTTGAGTATTGGGTAATAGCCGGGAAAACCTCATGAAACATGAGATAAGGCATTTAACCAAAGTTCCTTGGATGAATTGTCAGAAGGGGTGAAAATCATCATATGATTGCAATATATGTTGAAATATGTGGTCACCAAAACCTAGAGCAGATGCCAGCCACATGCAGTGGCCTTGTTCTCCTGCTGATAAACACTGTGTTCATAATTCTCCCTGTCTGCCCACAGAGAACTCATAGGCAAACAAAGCCCTGGGTACCAGGAAATCTAAAGTAGACAGTCTCAGTGGTAACAAAAAATGAGATAAGTTGTGAGATGAGTTTTGGAAACTCTTAAAGAGAGTTTGTAAGTTTGTGTTAGATGAATGAATTCTTTGATTTCTTTATATAAAGCCCTTCCTAAATTAGAAGAATCAATAACCAAAATAAAAGAAAAGGACATGCTCTGGTGTCACTACCATTCTGTATCCTTTAAGTTTTCAGTGAACAAGTCAACGTGCATTTCAAAATTCAAATAACAAAATTCCCAGAAGTTGGCACTATTTATAAAGGAACCAAAATTAAAAGAATATTGCAATGTAATCCATTAAGCAATAGAACATATCAGTAACTACAGATCTGACTTCATGTGTAAAATAAAATATGTGTTAGATTACAAAAATGTTTCTTAACCTCTTGTTCACTCCTTAATCCCCGTAATCTGGCTTTTGTGTACACTCATATTTGTCAACTGCTCTCTCAGAAGCTACCACAGCCCCCCTATCCTTTTCCATAGAATCTGAGACATTAAAGATTATAAGATGTGCTATTATTTTATGTAGCATTAGAAAGAAAAAATGCTGACAATTAAGCTCCTTAGAATGGCTTAACAGTGGATAGGGATGTTGAGTGAGAAGGAGAAATTTTGAATGACTTTCTAGTTTTTGGCATACATGACTATGATGGCCAAATTATGTCACTTGCACATTCAGAAATTTCTGATGATTTCCCATTGAACCCTGTGGTAAGCCTCCACCAAGATGGCCCCAATGATCTCCACCTCCTTGTATTTCTGCCCTTGTATAATTCCCTCCTTTTGAAATAGACTAGGCTTACTGACTCTCTTCCAATGAAGAGAAGATGGCAGAAGTGATGAGATGTCACTTTTGAGATTAGTATATCAAAGACTGGCTTCCATCTTGGTGGCCTTTTCTTAATCTTCTTGCTCTTTTGGTTTCTTGCTTTTCCATTGCTTTGAAGTAACCTGCCCTACAGAGAAGCCCAAGTCACGAGGAACTGAAGGTAGCTCTGGCCAATAGCCAATGAGGAACTGAAGCCTTCAGTCCAACAACAACTTGGAAGGCACTGAATCCTACCAACAGCCACATGAGTGAGCTTGGAAGTAAATCCTCCACCAGTCAAGCCTTCAAATAAGACCTCAGGCTCAGCTGACAGTTTGACTGCAATCTCACGAGAGACCTTGAGTGAAGGGCACTTGCTAAGCCATGCCCAGGTTCATGACCCATGTAGTGACAACAAAATGTTGCCACTAAGTGTTAGGGAAATTTATACCAATTATAACTTCTTAAACAATTTTTCTGTGCTTTTTCTCATGCACATTCATCAGTCAGGAATGGTATTTCTCCTTTCGTCCATCTATGGAAATTCTGTTCATCCATAAATGTCCAACTCATATATTACCTTCTCTTTGATGCTTTCTCTCATTATCCAAAATGGAAATAATTTTCTCCATCTGTTCTCTTATAGCACTTTCTTCTTCCATGACACATTTCTCTTTGGAGTCAGAGAGACCTGGATTAGAATCCCACATATATATTTTGGGACCTTGGGCAAATTACTTAATCTCATTATATTCAGTTTCTTCATTTGTCACACGGAGATAATAGTAGCTACTTTACTGTGTAGCTAGCACTCAGTATAATACATGGTATATAAATATACACACAATAATTGTTAGCTAGTCCATTATTAGGACCTTAAACTGTAGCTAATTATTTGTAACTATTTACAATTATTTAAATGCGTGGAACTGATGAAATCATCTTTGGGACTCCTAAAGTGTATCACACAGTTCTTTGTATATAATCATCACCCAATTTATGTTTGCTGAATTTAATTAAATGATTGCTGGTTTCATATACTCAGCTATTTTGGCCACATTAATATAGAAAATATAGTCAAATCAAAACAAATACCAAGAAAAATTTATTATTCCCATGGTATCATTAAGACCAAGATTCTAAAGATGATAATTTATCTCTATCTCCAGAAAAATAGCATTTTTGTAACAGTCTCAGGAAGACAGTAGAAGATTGTTAATGGCCATGCAGGTGACTGAAGGTGGGGGGTGGATTTTGGCATATAGTTTTTAGATTCAGGGGACTCACCATTGGCAAGTGTTGCTGGGTGGTATTGGGGGGTTTAGTTAGGGAAACTGGAAAGGCTGATGAATATCCAAGTGAAGGGCAAACAGTTTACCCCCCGTGCTTAGAATGTGTCTCTCTTCACCACTGTGCTTATGACACTGTCTGCCTAGGGTTTACTAAGCACAGGGATCCAAAACAGTCTAAATAAAAAGCAAATATTCTGGTCAATAAGAAGATGAAGTAAAGTGAAAGCAAAAGAGTGTTTAAAACAGAATCAGAGGCAAATCAAGAGTTAGAATTTTAAAAGACAATATTAACAGACTTTGGGTATCAGCAGCCACAGAGTAGCTTTTATCAGAACAACCCTTCTGCTGAAAACGACTATAACCATTGGACAGAATACTCAGAACTACTTTCTGAAAGCATGAGAGAGCCACCAAAGCAGGCAGAACTTGCAAGGGGCTACAAAACCTGAGGGAAGGAAGCCCACCTCGGTGAGCTCCACATTTACCCAGGCTCTTTCCCTGAAGGCTTTGCCAAGTCTTGTGAGGAAGGTTGGAGGAGGGAGTTGAGACCAAGTCTTAGTTGAGGAGAGGAGCTGGAGGTTGGTGTTCAGGGCTACCAAGCGGCTGGGACCTGAGGAGCAAACATCTGAGAGAGGAGGGAAGCTGAAGAGTAGTGAATCCAAAGATCTATATGCAATTTCCCCTTAAGACATTTGCCAACTCCTAACCTGCATGTGAGCAGGAAGCAACTCCAAGAAACCCAGCAAAACAACAACAAAACCAGAAGTTGAGAAGCTATAGAGATGAGCAGAAATTCCAGCAGCCCCATGATGCTAAGGAGACAAAGGTTGGAGCTCAAGCCCAGCCAGGTGGAAGAGTTCTGGGAAACACTCCGGGTTTTCAGCTGAGACCCAGAATGTCCATTCCCAAGAGCAAGGGCTCTGTTCTAGAAATCAGGGCAAAACATAAACACATAGTCCTAACAAAGCCTAAATCCAACCCTCAGCAAGATGTACTCCATCTGTTTGCCAGGAGAAAATTTATTCCTCTTTGAAGGAAGATACCATCATCCAGAGGCTCTTTGATCTTTTTATGCACAATGTCCTGCATTCAATAAAAAATTACAGGGTCTAAGGGAAAAAAAGGCCAGATAACCAATGTCAAGAGAAACAGAGACAAAAAGGGATTCAAATTTTGGAGTCATCAGTTGGGGACTTTTTAATTTAATTTAATTTTTACTGTGGTAAAATATACACAACATAAAATTTACCGATTTAACCATGCTTAAGTGTGCAGTTCAGTGGCATTAAGTACATTCACTTGGTTGTGAAACCACGACCACCATCTAGCTCCAGAATTTTTTCACCTTCCCAAATTGAACTCTGTACCCATTAAACAATAACTCCCCATTCATCCTTCACCTCAGCCCCTGGCAACCACCATTCTACTTTCTGTGTCTATGAATTTCACTGCTCTAGGTACTTCATGTAAGTGGTATCATATAGTATTTGTCTTTTTTGTGACTGGCTTATTTCACTAAGCATAATTTCTTCCAAGTTCATCCATGTTATAGCATGTCAGAATTTCCCTCCTTTTTAAGACTGAATAATATCCCATTGTGTGTATATACCACATTTTATTTATCCATTCATATGTCAATGATCACTTGGGTTATTTTCTGGCTATTGTGAACAATGCTGCTATAAACATAGATGTACAAATATTTCTTCAAATCCCTGCTTTCAATTCTTTTGGGTATATACACAGAAGTGGAATTGCTGGATCATATAGTAATTCTATGTCTAACAGAGAGGGACTTTTTAAAAAACATATAATAAATATGTTCAAGAAAGTAAAAGAAAAGATGGGGGATTTCACCAGAGATCTGAAATCTGTTTAAAAAATAAAAAAGACTTAAATGGAAATCTTGAAAAAAACAATAACTGAAAATAAGAATTCAATAGGTGGATTTTCAATCCACATGTTACATTGCCAGCGTGTAAATTGTTAATTGTTTTGTAAGTTCTTGAATATTAGGAACTATGTTTTATCCTACTAGTTTGAAGCAGTAGCCACTCAGTATTGTAATTAGTTGATTGAATAAGTACAGGAATAGTAATAATAGTACATGTATTTTTGACGAGAGATATCATACAAATTTTTGAAACTCATATTAAACAACTAAAATAATAATAATTTACCAGGTGCCAGGCACTTTACTAAGTGCTTTACATGCATTAACCCAGTTAGTTCTCACAAAAACCTATGAGAGAGGAACCGCCATTCTTCCTGTTTTATCAATGAGTCGACCAAGGACAAAACGTTTATGTAACGTGTCTAATGTTCCATAGGTTGTAGGAATTTGAGCCCAGGTGATCTCACTCCAGATCTCTACCTCTATATTATTTAAAAAGAAATACTTTTTTAAGAACAATGTAAATTCTTCTGCTTTGGCTGACTGACTAGTTGCAAATTTTGGAAAATAAGTGGAAAATTGAGAAACGAAATTGCTTGGTGACATCTGTTAGGGCACTAAACTCTTCTTGTAATGTGACCTTTACATTTTTTCAGATGTTCCTTCTGGACAATGGGGCACTACTTAATATATCTTGGCAAGAGCTCTATTATGCATGTTTGACATATAAGAAATGCCACCACGATGAACAGAATGTCCTGTCTTTCTCCTTAAACTCCAAATTGCTCAGGGCCACGAGATACACACCATGGGTTTAAAGTTGACACTCTCAATTTCCTCCTTTCATGTTTGTGCATTTCATTTTCAGGATGCTGACATTTTACCTTTTCTACATCCCTGTCTTCACTTCTTCCTCTACCCCATCATCTGTCTTAAATGTTTAATCTTTTTGCTACACCTTCTCAGAGCATGATGGCTTTTGATGGCAGATCTCTTCTCCAGTGATGGGACATTCCTTGGGGAAATCCATTTTCTTTCAGCCTTGGCAGGGAAGATCATACGTTTATTACATAGAACAAAAGGAACATTCATCAGGACCTTCAGATTCCCAATATATTTGCCTTCAGCTCTCTTTTCCTCGAACTCTTTGTTCATAGGTTACACTTCTAAGTGCCCCACATCCTATTTTAATCTCTTATTTTGGACCCTCCAATATAAAAGAGTCTTTCTTTCTCTCTTTTTTCCTTTCTTTCTTTCTAGAAAAAAAAGAGCTACTCATTTCAGACAGAATTAAAATGAACAAAATTAAAAGAACAGACCCTTTTGTGATATCAGACAATCACATTACTAAGTATTCCTTAATTTCCCTCTGGTATGAGACCCAATTCCCTAAAGTTTACAAAGCTTTTCGATATAGGAGATGAAAGGCAAACAACTGATTATCTACATCTTTTCTATATTAATGCTGTTTCTTTACCAGACTTAGAAGAACGCTTATAACTCAGCAAGCAGATAGTATTTAGTGGCTGCCCACGTGTACACAGCCCTCTATTACGCAGCACACAGAATACGTAAAAAAGACAGGGCTCTGGCCTTCTAAAAGCTTAATTCTGCAATGAAATGACTGTGTATGAGCAAAAATTATTGTTTCAGTCACATGACTCTGTTAGTCTTTGTGTAAAAATCCCTCCAAAAGCAACTGCAAAAATGGTTGAGATCTGGCCAGTTGGAAAGTAAATTTGCATTTTCAGTACCTCCGTATCTCTTCACATTTGTTATATAACCTCTCAATCACAGGAAAGAAAACCCACAAAAACTGTGAAGGGACTTTCCAGACAAAAGTAAACTGTCCCCATAGGAAATAAAAATCTTCAAAGTGTCCCTTTCATTGAACTTGTTTCTTTTCCTACAACAAATGGACACATCAGACATAAAATTTAATTGAGACACACTAAACTAAGAGTCTGGCTTACCTGAACAGGAGAGGTGACAGCATTCCATTAAGGAGACAGCGAGGTGCTAACAGCACATTGGCTACTTTATATCACAGTATATTGAATTTCTAATCACTACTGACTATTGGGACCATCATTTATTTAGGATTTCAACAGCCTCCCGTTAAACTCTGCTGTGTGATTCTATTTTACATTTCTTTTCCTGTGTGTTTGTTTTAATTTAAGAGCCAGTATGCATATTGACAATTCTTTGACAGCAAAGGTAAAACCACCAGGAGTGTATCTGTTTATTGAGGACTGACAGCTTTATAGCTAACATAAAAATAATCTAATGTTTATTGGGGCAAATGTTTGGACTGAGGATTAAGTGAAACTACTGAATAGAGAAAACCTTTTCTTCCTATTCGGACTTTTCAAATAAGGTTTAGGATCAACTCCATTAAAACTTTTTCTGTTGATTTCTTTAATGCTCTTCCCTTCACTTATCCCACTCCTCATTCCCCTCCACTTGGCCACCTCAAATTATGTTTTACGACAGGGGTTTTGAAGTAAGTAAAACCTTGAAAAGAGAGATGCTACCGTGCAGAGATTCATTGCTATAGAATTTACATGGGCCATCCAAACTTTCTAGATAACAGTAAAGCAAAATCTGAACCACATTGCTCATAATATAAACTGCCTTTTTCTACTGTTTCTTATAACTAACATATAGTAAGAGCTTTTAAATTTTTTTGTTTTTGTCTTTTGTTTTTGTTGTTGTTAGTCATTGTTGGTGGGGAAAGGGAGCAGAAATTGCTTCAAACTGTTTTAAAACTGGTTTTAAACTGTTAAGGAGCTGTTTGTTTTCAGTTTCACCTTTAGCTGAGTATCAACAACAGTAGATTGTTATTTTTATTTTAAATGAGACATTTGAAAGGTTTAAAAAAAGTAAGCTATTCTTTCTATAAGTGGAAATATTACGCATTTGGAAGTAATCTATTAGATTAAAAATAATTCCTCCAACCATTGTTAGGTTAACAATGCTTGACTTTAATTTTTTTAACTTGATATTAGTTAAAATTAAAACTTATATCTCTTTTTCTAATGTCTTTCCTCCAAAAAGTAAAGAAGAATTCAATGTTCATGTAACTCATCTGAGCAATGTGCAGTTTGGCTGTTACTCTTCTCTTGACCACACTCCCCGCACCCCCAGCCCTCTCCTGATCCTATTTTGCATTGAGTAAAATAAATGGGGGAAAACATTAGGCAACTTGTTAAAGGTTGCTGAGGAGTGGCTGCAGAGCCAGAAATGGAAACCAGGTTTCCTAGCTGAGCCCAGCGCCCCGAGGCAGTTAAGTAAAGCGCATTGGCTCTTTCCCTTTGAGAAAACTGTACAGGTATCTCCTGCCAGAGCTGATATGTAAACGTTGGAATAGCGCAGTTTTCCTTTTCGTCGCTGTAATTAAATGTCCCCATGGATCTGCGTAGGTTTTTGTGCAAGTGTGCTGTGTATCGTGCATGTGACTAGACCAAAGAGATTCTCGGAACGTCAGAATCTTGCAGCAGCTGAGAGGTGGTGTTTTCGAGGAATCTTATACCACGTATGCAGCTAAAGCTAACTGGTGCATCGCCACCAGGCAGTGGGGGGCTATTCAGGGGTCAGGACCCTATTGCACCCAACCTGGTGTCCCTGGGACCCGATACAGTGCCTGAATCACAGAAGGAACTCAGCAAATGTTTGTTGAGCTCAACTAAACTATATTAAAATTTTTAACTCTAAAGATAGATTTGGTCCTTTTTTAAGAAAATAACATACTATTTTTTTATTTACTAAGTGGAGCACACAATTTATTCTTCAACAGGTTTAATTTGTTCTTAATTCCTTTCTGCATTGTGTCCATGGTGGTAAAGATTGCCTACATTTTAAAGTGTTATAATGTCTTGTCATGCAGAGGTTTCTAGTCAGTTGGTAGTTGTGGTGTCTGTGGAATTTTTGTTTTGTTCCCAGAGCATCAACCTGTGAGCTCTTCCTGAGAGCTGACTTAAAGGCTTGTGGGCCCTTCTGATTTCCATAGTGCAACACTTCACTCTTAAGAAATGAAGGCAGGCATCTCTTCCCTTGATCAGACAGCCACCCTGTCCTTTTTCATATTTCCCATGGCTCTGAGGCACTGGCACAACTCCTTGGCATTTAGGTTATACTTGTTCTGAGGGGTTTTATACATGCTGTGTTGCATGTACTGAATTCTAGTCCTCTGCCCCACACCCTCCAAGTCAGTCTGCGGGGACTACCTATTAGTTTTGAGGCACAGCTCGTGGTTCTCTGACTCATTCTATGAGTTTGGTTCCTGGTTCCTCCTCTGAGGTGGTGACAGGAATCTCAGCATGGCAAATAGTCGGCTACTGTCTGTTTTCCCAAGAAGGATTGATGGGCTTCATTAGGGCACGCAAGTCACACTGCACAGACGCTCCACAGACCCACGCTGTCAGTCTCCGATCCACACTAGCCCAGTCTTAGAAATAAAGTCTTCCTCAGTCTTGGGCTTCTGTGATTGGAATTCTAGAGGTAACAAGTAACGTGCTGTAAACCCATCCTTCCTTTAAAACCAAAACTGAAAACCTCAAGCGACACACTAAGTCTAAGTGATTCATGTTTTACTTTACACTTTCTTTAAGACATCTGGACCTTTGTTAGAGTCCGTTAGGCAAGCAGGATTGTGGCGCTAGGTTTGCTCCACTCTCATCTCAAGAAGCTGGACTTCAGAAATCGACCTAAGTGATCATGTATCACCTCAGAACTCTGCCCCAAGCAAAACTGTGCTCAAGATGGATTGGTGACCAAACTGACCACTTTATTTATGATCCTTAGGACTTAATAACAAAGTTAGAATCATTTTCTAAGCTATATACCACTCAGCAGCATTTTAAAATCATGTTTTAAATTTGTTTTGTAAAAAAAAAGCAGTTTCCCCAAAAGCCCCTGTACCAAAAAGAGCAACTTAAATAGATCAATTTTTTTGTCTCTTTAAGGTTATTATAATACGCTGTAGTCATATAGAGTGGCCTCAGAATTCCCTCATTTCCCCTTGATTCACAAAGTCGTAATAAATAAAGTTTTCACCAGCATGGTCTAATGGCCTCCAATAATATAAGCGTGGTGTATGGTAAAAACTAAGTGCAGTAAAAGCATAAATTCATGTTGCATGTAAAATTTGGATGATTTGAAATTTATGAGATTTTTATATTGTTGATTTTTGAGTCAATTTTATGCACTGAGCCATTGACATAAACAAACCTTTAGTTTTTATTACTTGGACAAGAGTCTTATTTTACTAGGATGTTTATATACATCATCAATAAGCAGCTGTACAATTAAATTTTTGATTCATTACGTAATCATATCTTCTAATCCTGTTTCAATCTGAAAGAAGCATATTACTTATTGGTGTTGTGTGTCTGTTAAAAGGCTGATTGCAATTCATTTTATTAAAACTTTATTAAAAGTGAGAGTTCATTTTTATTTCTTTTGAGGAAATAAAAACACTCTTGGAGAGAAATGAAAAAGTAAACATCACTAACTAGGAAACAACTTCTTACTCATTCCTCGGCCCCTGTTAACACTCTGTGCACCTGCCCCTGACCATACGTGCTCACTGCCTGTGTGGCATTTTATCTCCCCTAACCTTGGCCACAGACCACTTTTGTATGCGTTTCCTTGAGCCTTGCTGATTGACACCTTCATCTCTATTAACTATTTATTTTCCTTTGAGGTTACATCATATCCACTCTCCAAGTCTGTATTTTTTTCATAGCCCAATAAAATAAATGTGTTTCATGAACTTGTTTGATTTGCTTCTTCTTGCCAAGTTTTTTCTGCTTCTTTACTGATCTCCACAATGAGTGTTTTACTCTGGGTCTCTTGAAGGTGTGTGTGAGTTGATGAAGTTCCATTGTATAAATAAAACCAAGCCAAAACTTGCCATTCAAAAGATAAAGGCAGGAGAGAATAAAGGCCATATGTCAATACGGAGAAGAAGACTGACTGCAGCTCTTTTCCGTGCTTGCTCTTTATAGTTATTTCTATGGAAACTGCACGTGGATTTCTGAGGATTGAATTTGACCCTGGGGATGTACACAAGTAACTCTGAAAATATTTGCTCCATTAACTTTGGGTTCATCATACACTTATGCTTGTCCTTCTCATTAACTCCTAATGGCAGATAACATAACACATATGAGACCATGATGGTATTCATGCTGGGAGATTTTTTATGGGTCTTTTGGGGTGGGGGAGGGGGCGGAGGGTAAAGTCGTCTGGGAAGAGGCTTCTCCTTCAGTATGATTGTGAGGTACAGAATGGCATGTTAACCTCCTTGTTGCTTAGAAGTGTCAACCTGAGGTGTTTCCACTTATTCTATTTAATCCGATTTTACTATTAGAGACTTTGCCAGGACCAAAAACGATTTGCTTGTCCATCTCTTCTATCCCCATTCCCTCCACACCCTACCTCTGTTTTCCCTCAGTAAATAGCTAATTAGGATATTTCAAATTACGAGGAAATTCTCCTTTTGCATTCCCCACACAGTATAGAGAGGTGATCAGATCACTATATCATTGCCGGTATGTTGCCTGTTTGCATCCAGACCTTTTAGTTTTGTTTGAGCTAAACGTGTACATATGTGTATGCTTAAAGATAATATTTTTTATTTTACTCAGGTTTGAAAAAAAAAACGAAAAAGTAAAGTCAGTATAAGACTCCATTTCAGAGGGTAAGGGCACTACAGGAAGGCAGGGATTAGTAAATAAGAACCTCAAAGAGGAGTTTTATGAAGAGAAAACTAGAGAGGACGGCCTTTGAGACTTGGGGTGTAAAGTGTGGTAAGAACAGTGACAGTGGCAAAAATATTTTTCCCTGATGGAAGTCCTGGTGGTGTTGGGCAACTTAGTACTATTTCAGAATGCATGATACCAAAAATTAATCCTGTACATGGTTTTTAGTTTTTTTAATGAGAAAAGAAATATTGAGAAAATGGAAGCAATAAACATTTTTGTGCTGATGGATTAAACTTTAGAGTTTTAAACATCAGAATTCACAGAGCAAATGTACAAATTAAGCTTTTGCTATGTAAAGGTATCCAGTTAACATGTCCAGTTCTAGATTTTTCCAGGGGTCATTAGCTGGATGGTGCTCTCCGCTTGCCTGCACTTGCCTATACTTTGGACATTTCACAGTTTATTAGCAACTCAAACACAGACCAATTTTTCTATTTATTTAATACTTGGTCCCCCATTTTGATGGAGGAGGGGTATTTTCCAGCTCTTGACTGTGAGTTTTCAATTACCCATGTGGCCTGCCTCTCGTTAACAGGAATAATTGGGAACTGGATGTACTGAATACAGACTCACAGCCATCGAAAATTCTACTAGAAACATGAATTTTACAGGCTTCTGTTAAAGTCTCTTCAAAAAAGTCATGTTTTTGTGGAGATTTCAGGTCCGGGACCTCAGATACGTGATACACTCTTTCTGTCTCAAACGTATTTCTCTCTCCTACAATGTAAAGCATTACCCTGTTCTCTGCTTCTTTAGGACTAGTATGGGACTCATCACATGAGCCACTGGCATAAATTTTAGTCCTCTAATAATACAGTTCTGTGGGGGAATAGTTGATAGTCTAACTATAACTCAGAGTATTTATAAGTACTTACCTATTACACTAAAATTTTTTTCATACTACCATTTTAAAAGACGGTATCTAATCTCTTTTTAAAAGTTTTCATTAAAGTATAGTATAATACAGAAAGTCCACATAAGTGTACAGTTTTGGTGAATTTTCACAAGCTCGATACTGAGTATCCAGCACTCAGATCAGAAAACAGACTGTTTTCGCCTCCCGGAAGCCTCCTTGTGCCTCCCTCCACTCACTGCTGTACCGCACCTCCACCAAAGGAAAGGACCATCCCAAGGCTGACTCTTTTTAATTTTCAAATATCACATCATTTTCTCACCAGGTTTATTGGCTGATTTTTGTGGGAGAGCAAAGGGGGGTGCTTAATCCTCTATAGCTGACTTCTTTGCATTGTGGGATTTTCCTAGCTGTTAATTATTAACTTTTCCTTAAAATAAAACTTCCATTGTGTAAGGAGAAAAACTCCATGAGCACAGTACATGTGATATAAATCACTTTTATGTCTGTGAAACAGCTGAGTTTACATTTTTATTACATTGTTTGAAAAAGTATCTTTTCATCTGGAAAGAATCAGTTTAAAATGTGATTGTCAACACAACTAAACCAGTTTTCTGTTTAAAATGGCTGCTGGTAGAGTTAAGAACTATAATTAAGCCAGGTTTTCTCCATAGACATTAGTTACTAAAACCTAGAGGTTTTCACTGAGATTTGTAAAAGAAATTTCCAGACTTTAAAAGGCAGGTAAAATATTTTTATGTAGATGGAGGCAGTAAATAAGTAACGAACAAGAATATTATTGTAAAGGGCAGAATGTTTCCCTGTGAAAAGTGATTTAGTGGTGTAGTTTTATGTTAAATTCAAAGTAATATATGCATTTATAAAGTGTTGCCTAATAGGAACACATTCGTTTGAAAAAGATGGTTACTTATTAATTAGCAACTTATCGCATAATTTTTCTCCAAAAATTTTTAGATTTAAATAATTCTGGGAGGGGCCTCTTAGAAATATATTACAGTCCTATTAGAGTAACCATTCTAAAATAAGCATAAACAGTAGTTTTAAAGCCTGTAGCTATTTGCTTATGTTCGCAAATTTCTTGCTATTTTATTTTGAAATTTCAAAAAAAGGACAGATCTTTTGGTGGTATTTCTTTCTGCATTTAATTTTAAACACTATTATTAAATGAAAATTGATAGAGAGCTTGTTCCTTTTATTACTGAAATACTATCTTTGGAAGCCGTAATAGAGATTTTGGCTATACACATCCCCTTGTTTCCAGTACCATGATGCCATGATATGTGTAGTTTTATAATAGTCCAACCTTCCTAAATTCCTGCTTTGGAAAGTTTATTTTTCAAAACATAGGGCAATCATCACTGTGCAATTGTGTGTGCAAGCTAACCTTTCATCTTAAACCAGATTTCCCAAATCTCACTGTTTTGTGGCTTTTCTAACAGAGAACTTATTTTTACACCCTCAAAAGTGTTGCAGGCTTTTTAGAGAACAAAAGTTCTCAATAATCCATAATTGAGTGAACTATCTGTTTAAATATGAGCAGAACAAAGACCATTTTGAATATTCAATACAGGTTCATGTGCAAAAGAATTTTGTGAATTCACAATGCACAGTTTTTCTTTAATGAGCTAAAGCAGAATAAATTCAGCATTTCACCTGGCAAGAGCAGATGTGGCAGAACTTCAATGGTCGAAGCAAAGATATAGATGATTTACAGATTTAGATGGAATAATGCACGGAACCTCAAAAATTAGATTTAGAAATAATTGAAATTTTGGCACAGATCTGAAACTTTAATGATGCTGATTTATTTTGGTTTGGACATTTCCTTTGAGCTAGTTAATAATTATTACTCTGCTTATTACCTGTGAATTATCACTGTAAATATATTTATATCCTAAGATGCCACTGCACTTCAGAAAGAAAATTTAAACTTACCAGAAACATTTCTAGGTGCTGGGGCCGATGGATATTAAATGCCAGCCGTTAACCTGCGGATCTCGTCTTGAAAGGTCCTAGACCAGTACTTCGTACATACCTTTCTCTTTTGATCAACTTTTGAGTTAGCTGGGGTACTCTTCTCCACTAGAAAAAAATATATCAAGTCTAACTATAGTAAGAAGATGAGTTTTTATATGGGTAAGATGAACATTTTCTCCTGTTTTTAGTTTTCTGTATATTTTCTTAAACATTTTATTTTTATTCGACCCTGCCTACAATTGTGTTTGTGCCGAATGACAGGCACGAGGTATAATGAATGCTGCCTGGTTTCTTGGATGATGATTGATAGAATTAAACTTTTTCAGGAGGAAAAGTGCTAGCAAAATCAAACTCCCAATGGTTTTCTTAAAAAGAAATTGCATGTTCTTCCTTCACTTCAATCTATGTAATTTCTTCCCTGAAGATACTTGCTCCCTGCCACCCCTCAAAAAACTATGAAATACTTCAAGGAAAACAGATTATCAGTAGCAGAACTTTAAACAGCAAATGACTTCTATTCATTTCACTGAATTTAACTATTTATGAGAGATTATCGTAGTAATGCAATATCAGTTTTAACTTCAAATAATTCAACTTCCTGTAAAGTTTTTTTATTTTTGTTATAAAGTTAATATTTTTTATTTCTGTCATAAAGTTAATATTTGTATGTATTATAGTTATCAGCTCATAAAAGAAGTTAAGTGGACATTGACAAATAAGTCAAATGTACGTGCATAATTGAAATAAAATACACATGCAAAAGCAACAAGGAAACATTCAGTAAATATCTTTTTCTGGGAAATCTGTAGATATTTTATTTGGTTGCAGACACAGTAAAATGAGTAAAACCAAATCTACAAAAATCCTGTTTTCACCTGGAATTTATAAATTTGACAAGTCCATTAAGCCATAAACCCTTATGGTTGGAAAACTGATCTTTTCTAGGTAAGTAAAATAACTAGAGAGAAAGCAGTGACTTACTTTTCATGAGGGCCAAACCAGTAAGACAAGTTTAGTTCTCAGGAATATGAGGTCCTCTTAGGAAAGGAGAAGAAAGATAGATGACAGCAAAGCACATACTTTCAATATTGATAGAATCCAAAGATTTCCATCAGAATTTTAAACATATGCACAGACACATTCCTTACTTGGATGTGAAATTAAAGGTGCAGTTTAGATGCTGAATACTTCATAGTATGACAAGAGAATGTCTGGAGCCTTTGTTTCAACACAGACAGACGTGGGATGCCCATCCTGAATTGCTGTGGTCATCCACGACTAAAGAGTGGTGTGGTGCTTGGGCTCAGTGATCCATAAAGGGGGTGGGCGATGGAGAGGCGGCATCCCCCGCCGCCTGCCTCGGTGGCTCAGCCTTCCGTGACCGCCGATCTTTGTTGAGAATTGTTGGCAGTGGCAGCAGTTTGCGGCTTCAGATAAGAGCCGCAGTGCTCGGGTAATGCCCTCGATCGGAGCCCTGGTGACAGACTGTGGAGTGCAAGTTATTTCAGGTGCTCTGTTTGCTCAGTAATCCTTCAGTGCCAATCTCCTCCAAAGAGCCAGCAGGACCGATCGGTAATGGACATCAGCCATTAAGCTCGTAATATTTGTCATATATCAGGTTACTGCTTTGTTACTCTCAAGTGATGAATGGATGCTGTTATGCTTTAAGAAAATAAGGCGATGCTGTAAATATGTCCAAACTTATAAAAGTGGCTGCTTTATTTCTTCTATTTCTTGAGAAATAAACGCAGAGTGCCCCAGAAATGCTAGTCTTTTCCTTTCAAAGTATGGAGAGTGATGTGTTTTCAGTTAGTGTTTGTAGTTGCGTAGGGTCCACATCAAACAAATTACTCTCAGAGTGTCTACACTGTGTTTTGCCTTGGTTTGATACAACTAAGTTTATGCGTTGCACAGGCATCCTGATTAAAACAGGCATGCTTGCAAAGAACTATTCAGAGAAACCATTTGTTCCTGTGTGAAAAACCCAAACAGGGAATTTAGGTGTTAAAAATAGCATCAGGCCAAAGCAATTCTCCATCTTAGCTATTCCTGTGTTAACTAGACACATTTCTGCATCACAGGAAGAAGTCAACATTTTTAAAGACTTCTTGATATATTTCAGTAAGAAAAAGTTTCTAGAAAATGATATTGTACTTAATATTACTTTGCACACATTTGTATCTGTTTTGTTAACATGTTTATACATTTATTTGGAATAATATTAATTCCATTTAGTATAAAATAAGCTGTATATTCACTCTTTTCATCTTTTCTAAATTAATGTCAATTTCAGCATGAATTTTTGAAATTCTTCATGCAAGTCTGTCCTTTTTGAAAACATCCAGAAATTAAATTCTAGAACTGGCATGCTAGGTGTGTTCTAAAACCCTTTGAATTTTCATCTATTGTTTTTTGTAATTTTTTAAAATTAATGTCACTGGCCCCTTTGGAAAGAAGAGGAAAGTTAATGGTGACAGCCCTGGGGTAATGTAATAAATGAGGAATCCAGCCAGGATTGGGATAAGTGATGCCCCTCACCCCACCCCACCATAGTTTTCATGGCTTCTCAGGATATTCTGCGTCGAGTATGTTTGAAGAGCCGTTCCACTGGCTCTATCCTGATGGCCTCTCTCCTCCATTCCTCCTCTCCTCTGCTCTTGCCAACTAATGCAAAACTCCTTCAAGTCACTGAGAGCAGGTGACTCATGTTATGTGTGAATCCAGCTCATCAGGGGCCACAGAGTAAATGGTAAAGAACACCACCCCAGTCTCTGCCCCGACACCCTAGCTTTCATTATCAAGGCTCTTGGTGTGCTTCTGCAACCCTCAGGCAAGAAAACTTGTGGAGGACAGTGGCTGCGTGTGTTTATTTTATTACCACAGGCTCATAATTGCCAGAGAGGTGAGGGGCCTCACCTGCATCAGCTCTGATTGCTGTGAAAGTCTGTGGGCCTCTGCGGAGGCCGCAGCATGGCCCGGAACATTTCCTGTATAGAGGCTGGGACCTGGGGTGCAGGGCAATATGCCAAACTCTTTCAAAGTTTCCCCACCTCTCTGCACCACCATTTTCATGCCCTTTTTTTTTCTCCTTTTCTAGATGGCCCTGAAAAGGCATTTTAAAGTTCAGGGACATCCAATAAGATGAAGGGAGCAGTAAATTGTACAGGACCTCTGTGCTCCAAGAGAAAAGAATTAGAATGATCTCAGGACTCAGAGGAAGAACTTTGCAGAGACACTGTTAGAGGGATTAAACTGTCTAAGAATTTAAGCTCTGCCTGCAGAATGATGTCCCTGGGAATTTAGACACAAATTAGGAATATTCTGGAATGCACTTAGTGGCTGTTCTAATCAGCCTGTTCTGAATGGGCCTGTCATAATTGCAGAAATATTGCAGAATATGTTTATTAGTGAGTTATCTATAGAAAAGAAAGTCACTTCTGGGTTGTGAAACTTTTAAATTCAAGTATCAAAAATAGGTTTTTTTTTTTAAATGCCAGCATACCGATTGTATTTGAAGAACAATATAGATGCTTGAAACGTGCCAAACAGCAGGGAACAGGAATAATCTTTAAAGAGGGCCTACTCTGGTGCTGGGTTCTTTATACACATTACATTATGTGATCTTCACAGCAACCTTTGAGGTAGATTTTATTGTCCCCATTTTATAGGTGGAAACCAAGGTGCCTGAGGTCCCACCGCTAATAAATAAACCCAGGCATGTCTGACTCCAGAGGCCGTATTCTTGCCTGTGCAGCAGGGTGCCTCCCAAGCATCAAACCCTGGGCAGGGTCTTAAATGACTAGAAATATCATATTTGTCCCCAAGAAAGAATGTGCAGTGATACCACATTTTTAGTTTCTATCAAAATGCTTCACTTATCAAAGCAAAATTTCAGTATCTGTTTCTAGCTAGTCTCAGGTCACACGATCTGTACGTTAAGCACTTAATAAAAGACTTGTAAGAGTCCCCCAACCTCACCGCGGTGGGACTTTGTAATATAAACATGCATTACAAAAAGGAGAGCTCAAACATCCATTTTCCACAGGTGTTACCTGTGCATGTCTGTTCTTGCACCTTCATTATTCTTCTTACAGGGTGACTACATCTGGCCCCTTGAATATGCTTTCATCCAAAGAATGCTTTAATATAGGACTTGAGCATGCAAAGACAACCAGCTTCAAATTGAACTTAAATTATGCAGGATGCTGACACACTGGTCTATAGGCCCTGCTTTTCATATTGTAGTTTTAAACCACTTAACAATGGTAATGCTAATAATAATTTGTATTCCAGTAGCACCTTTTGGTAAGAAGCTCAAATAGCTTTATGGCTATTGTCTCCATAATCCTCTCACCATCCCTCCAGGGTAGATGAGGGAAAACATGTACATCTCCACTTTTCACATGCAGAAGGTCAGGCACAGCAAGGTTGCTTTCTAGATGACTGGCAGACGGATGTGCTGGACTGTTAAATACATGTTGATGAGTCTAACAAACATATTTTTTGTTTGCTTATTTGGTAGTTGGTTTGGTTTAGTTTGGTTCTGTTGTCAAACCTGCGATCCAAACAGAATCAGAATTCTACGGGAAAGAACAGAGCATCCCAGAGCATGTGGCTCCCTCTGCTCCATTCATGAGCAGAGTTTATGCCAGAGAGAAATGGTCAGGTCTTAAATGGATTTCCGTGATCAGTTTCTGTAGGAGGACTGACCTTGTGTTCTTGAGCCAATTTTGTACCCCATGAGGGTACTGTAAATCACTGAGACACTGTGTTGGAACTCCTTTCCCTGGCTGCCACCCTTCCTGAGAATCATCCAGGCCAAAGAATAGTAAGGAGAGATGACAATCACAGAGCATCCAATAATTCATTTTAGCTATCATTCCAATCTCGCACCTCTCTGCTTCCTACAGAAAACATTTTTGAAAAGCAAACTGCCAAATGTATGTAGTATAGTAAGTGCACAGAACCCTGGAACTCTGTTTCCATGTCTGTAAAATGGGAATAATGTTGGCTGCCTCGTGGGGTAAGATAGCAAGTGGCACATGGTAAATGTACGGTCGATGTTTCCATTCCCACCTCTCCTCCACTCCCGTGGTGGGAAGAGAGACACAAAGCTGAGCCCGTCCAGTTTGGTCCCTTCTGCTCCTCCAACTCTTGTCTGTAGAAGTTGTCTGGTTGGCCTTAGTTTACTGTTCTGTTTCCAAAGAAGGGAAGTGTTCTCCCATCTAGGGACACCCGAGGTCACTGCCTGTAACCCAGCCTTGCTCTCTCAAACCCTGAAAGAGATTATGGTTGGCCTTAAACCCAACTGAGGAAGTGTGGTTAGCTCTACAAAAGGCAGTGTGCTGCTTACGAGAGATCTCAGGCCACTCACGTGGAACTATTGCCGCCGGTGAGCTAACTCAAGATCTTTCCAGCCCGAAGAGTAGGAACGACCAGGACCAGCGTTCTGATAGCACGTGTGTCATCCAGCCTACGTGTTATGTGAGTTCCTATCAGGAACTATTGAACTTCATGCATAACAAGCCTGATTTAAAATGCTATGTCTGATGCGAATAGTCACGGAGATCAAGTGTGTCTACTGAATTCTGGCTGGAAAATGCCCCAAACCACAGCTTGATTTAAACAGTCCTCAAATCTGCCATCAAGAGCTCATCTATGGTGCCTGGGCTCCTCTGCTAAAGATGAATAACTTTCATCAACAAAGTATCTGACAACCTGAGTAATCGTTTTTGGTGGTACAGGGAGACTCTCAACAAAAATCGTGAAAAGAATGTCCAAGTCTTTAAGTTTTCTTTCATATTTTGATTACTTTTTTTAATTTTTAAAAATTTGCTCATCCCAGAAGCACAACACAAGTTTGGACAGTGTGCCTCACTGACTGGTGAAGGCTCTGGGGGTGGGAGTTGGGGAACAGAACCCAGGATGTAGTTCCTGATTTGCATTAATTCACACTGACTGCTTCTCTGGCCTAGGGCTGGTTCCAGGTGCCCTTGGACCTCCATCCTAATGGTAAGACTGCACCCTCCTCCAGCCTGGTTTGAATGTGCCTTTGTTGAATCTGGTCTTCCACTGAACTATTAGAACTCATTTTTTTTATTATTGTTATTTTTTGCTGAGGAAGATTGGCCCTGAGACAACATCTGTTGTCAATCTTCCTCTTTTTGCTTGAAGAAGATTCACCCTGAGCTAACATCTGTGACAAACTTCCTCTATTTTTTATGTGGGTCGATGACAAGTGGTGTAGGTCTGCGCCCAGGATCTGAACCTGCAAACCTGGGCTGCCAGAGCAGAGTATGCGGAACTTAACCATTAGACCACGGGGCCGGCCCCTAGAACTCATTATTTTGAGTAAAAACGTGATGGTGACTTGACCCCCCCATGCACCCCCACCCCAAATATAAGTTGATGCTGTATTTAACTTAAAATGGTTGAGCACAATGGAGAAAGTTTCAGACAGTGAAGTAGTTTGCATCATCCCAGAGTCAATAAAGTTACCTAATCACTTACTTTCTACTTGCAACTGTTACCAGGCACACATACACCCAGCTTGGCACTGGAGGGCAGTTTTGATGTGTGTGGGGAATCTGCGTGAGCAATGCTGCTGCTGCTGGTGATTAAACATGCTTTTGTGCCTATGCAAAGGCTTGTCACAAGTGACTGTCTCCTATAAGAGCATCGTTAGATGCACGTGTGCCCCCTCAGATGATGGCAAGATCAGAAACCCTGGGCGTGCCTTCATTAGAACGTGAAGTGGACCTATGTGAAGCCAACAGAAATGCTAGTGGGCGTTATTCATGCTGCTCTTGTGGAGAATGCCTTAGGCAGCAGAACGAAGACATGACTAATGATTAGATGCTGTTGCATTAGAAGCAGCTTCCATGCAGGGCACCATGTGCTTGCTACAAGAGACGTCTCTGAGATGTTTTCAGTGTGGGCATTTTTTTTTTTTTTTGTGGGGAAGACCAGCCCTGAGCTAACATCTGTTGCCAATCCTCCCCTTTTTGCTGAGGAAGACTGGCCCTGGGCTAACATTCGTGCCCATCTTCCTCCACTTTATATGGGACGCCACCACGGCATGGCTGACAGGCAGTGCGTCGGCGGGCGCCCGGGATCCGAACTCGCAAACCCCGGGCTGCCAAGCGCGGACTAAACCGCTGCGCCACCGGGCGGCCCCCAGTGTGGGCATTTTAATGTACATCCTGGAAACATTACTCATGTATTTAGTTCACTTAATAGAATTTGGTAGAACTGACTGCAGGTTTTCTGGGAAGCATATTGGATACATGCATACCCTCGTGTCTGGTTTAGACTAAGTTGGTCAAGGGAACGATTGCGCTGGTTTTAGTCTGGTGCGTGGCACACCATCCTGTGAGGAAGGTACCACCCATGGTTTTGCCTCCTGCTCCACTACTCCTCCCATCTCCCAGGCTCCTTCCAACTCTAGGTCCCTTAATCCATCCCTCACCAAATCCTGAATCTTCTTCTGGAGCATTCCTCTGTTCCTTCTCTGCCTGTCCATTCCCACTGCCACCATTGAGCCGCTTTTGCCAGCCTTTCTGCTTCCTGCCCACCTCTCTCTTCTCTTCTGTGTCTGCTTGTTTGAACGTCGCTATCATCACGTGTCTCCTCTGCTCAGAAACTCACGCAGGCTCCTCGTTGCCCTCTGTGCCAAGTCAGATCTGATGCTTACGCTTACGCTCCTGCTCCTTTGCACTCCTCTCCAGCAGGCTCGTACAGCTCTTCACATGGGGCACCTTGACATCCTCCACGTCATGCCTTTATTCATGCATTTTCTCCTGCTTTGAATACACTTTTCCCTCCTCTCCTTGTCCAATCCTACCCATACCTGAAAGTCTAGATCCAGCCCCACCTTAGCTGAGCCTTGCCAGACAACTTCTGCCCTCACTAACCTTCATACACAAAGTGGCTTTTCAATTACGTTCACTAGGGTTGAGAGCAGGAAGTGGGGTGCTCACATGCTGACTGTCCAGCTTCGGGATCAGTGCTCAGAGAGCAGGGATCTTAACTCAGGGTTCATACACCTCTAGCAGTGTGAAGCTGTCAGCCAATTTTGGGGTGTATGTGTGTTGTTCCAGGGAGAGTTCATAATCTTCATTAGATTTTCAAAAGAGTCTTTGATGGGAGGGGAAAAAATGTTAGAACCATTATTGCTGTTAGGAAGTATAAAGGAAATGTTGGGGTGCAGCTGCTGCCCTCAGTGCTACTAGAATCCTAATGAGAACTAAACTGGACCCCACATGGGACAATTGAATAGAGTTTTAATTAAGTGCTTGATTGAGTGGGGCTCGAGGCAGAGCTACAGGTTTGGGGGCTTTTGCAGCAACCCCAGGAGAGAGGTCCTGTGGGCTGTGGTGGGGCAGGTGCCGGGGGAAAGGCGGGGAGGGGCCTGATGAAGGAACACCAAGAGGGAAGAAATTATGGGACTTGAGCAGTGGGGATGGGGGAGTAACAGGGATGAAGTGATGAAAGACAGAAGTGAATCGGCTGTGTGAGCCCAAGGGCTTCTAGTGGGGTGGTGAAGAGAGAGATGGTGGCATCTGAGAGCAAAGAAAGCTTTTGGGAGAGAGAAGGTATTGGATTGAGTAGGACGGGAAAGGCGACGTCAAAGTGGGCATGTCCCTGGGTCGTCAGAAGCACAGAAGAGGAAACTGAGGGAGAGAGCCGGGCATGGCCCACACAGTCTTGTTCAGGTGTTGTAGTCACGCCCCTAAAGCTAATTTTCAAGGTCTTGGAGGACAGACACTTCTACTTTTCTTGTTCCCAAGTGTTGGGTTCAGGTAATCCAGGGTTAAATCAGGGCTGTGCCACCGTGAGTGACAAAAACCTTGCTATTCTCTCTAGACCTCCGTCTATCTCTCTGAGAATGGGGGTACCTATCTTCTCAGGTGACTGTGAACATCAAATCGGACAGTGTGTGTGTATTCATCTGCTCAAGCTGCCATAACAAAATATCACAGACTGTATGGCTTAAACAACAGAAGTTTATTTTCTCACAGTTCTGGAGGCTGGAAGTCTGAGATCAAGGTGCCAGCAGGGTCGGTTTCTGCTGAGAGCTCGCCTCCTGGCTTGTAGATGGCCACCTTCTCACTACGTCCTCACTTGGCCTTTCCTCTGTGCACACGCAGAGGTTGAGGCCCCTGGTGTTTCCTCCTTCTCTTATAAGGACACCAATCTCATCAGATTAGGGCCCCACCTTTATGACCTCATTGAACCTTAATCACCTCCCTAAAAATCCTGTCTCCACATATCACATTTTGAGTTAGGGCTTCAATATATGAATTTAGGGAGACACAAACATTCAGTCCATAACAGTTTGTAAAAGGCTTAGCTCAGTTCCTGGCACAAAGTTAGTGATCAAAATATGGCAGATCCCTCCGTGCCCCATTATTCATTCCACTGTGGGGTTTTTTTAAATTATTTTATTGAGGTCATGTTGGTTTATAACATTGTGTAATTTCGGGTGTACATTATTACATATCAGTTTCTGTACAGACTGCATCGTGCTCACCACCAAGAGTCTAGTTTTTATCTGTCACCACACGTGTGTGCCCTTTTACCCCTTTCACCCACCCCACTACCCCCTTCCCCTCTGGTAACCACTAATCTGTTCTCCTTATCCATGTGTTTATCTTCCACATAGGGTGAATCATGTTGCGTTTGTCTTTCTCTGTCTGGCTTATTTTGCTTAGCATAATACCCTCAAGGTCCATCCATGTTGTGACAAATGGGACAATTTTGTCTTTTTTTATGGCTGAGTAGTATCCCATTGTATATATATATATACCACATCTTCTTCATCCATTCCTCAGTTGTTGGGCACTTGGGTTTCTTCCACATCTTGGCTATTATGAATAATGCTGCAATGAACAAAGGGGTGCATAAATCTCTTTGTATTGTTGATTTCATGTTCTTTGGATAAATACCCACTAGTAGGATAGCTGGATCATATGGTATTTCTATTTTTAATTTTTTGAGAAATCTCCATAGTGTTTTCCGTAATGGCTGCTCTAGTTGGCATTCCCACCAGCAGTGTACGAGGGCTCCCTTTTCTCCACATCCTATCCAACACTTGTTATTTCTTGTCTTGTTAATTATAGTCATTCTGACAGGTATAAGGTGATATCTCATTGTAATTTTGAATTGCATTTTCCTGATAATTAATGATGTTGAACATCTTTTCATGTGCCTGTTGGCCATCTGTGTATCTTCTTTGGAAAAATGTCTGTCCATATCCTTGCCCATTTTTTGATTGTGTTGTTTATTTTTTTGTTGTTGAGTTGTATGAGTTCTTTATGTATTTTGGAAATTAACCCCTTGTCAGAAGTATGATTCGCAAATATTTTCTCCTGGTTGGTGGGGTGTCTTTTCATTTTGATCATGATTTCCTTTGCCTTGCAGAAATTTTTTAATCTTATGTAGTCTCATTTGTTTATTTATTCTTTTGTTTCCTTTGCCTAAATAGACATGATATTCGAAAAGATACTGCTAAGACTGATGTCAAAGAGTCTACTGCCTATATTTTCTTCTAGGGGTTTTATGGTTTTAGGTCTTACATTCAAGTCTTTAATCCATTTTGAGTTAATTTTTGTGTATGGTGTAAAATAATGGTCTACTTTCATTCTTTTGCATGCGGCTGTCCAGTTTTCCCAACACTATTTATTGAAGAGACTTTCCTTTCTCCGTTGCACATTCTGGGCTCCTTTATTGAAAATTAGCTGTCCATAGATGTGTGATTTTATTTCTGGGCTTTCAATGCTGTTCCATTGATCTGTGTGTCTGTTTTTGTACCAGTACCATGCTGTTTTGATTACTATAGCTTTGTAGTATATTTTGAAGTCAAGGATTGTGATGCCTCCAGCTTGTTCTTTTTTCTCAGGATTGCTTTAGCTATTCAGGGTCTTTTGCTGTTCTGTATGAATCTTAGGATTCTTTGTTCTATTTCCATGAAGACTGTCCTTGGGATTCTGACTGGGATTGCATTGAATCTGTAGATTGCTTTAGGTCATATGGACATTTTAACTATGTTTATTCTTCTAATCCATGAGCATGGACTATCTTGCCATTTCTTTATGTCTTCTTTGATTTCTTTCAATAATGTCTTATAGTTTTCAATATATAGGTCTTTCACCTCCTTGGTTAAATTTATTCCTAGATATTTTACTCTTTTTGTTGTGATTATAAATGGGATTGTATTCTTGAGTTCTCTTTCTGCTCATTCCACAGTGTTCTAATGAGAGTCTACTATATGTCTGGTACTATGTTAAGTTGGGATAAAAATGTAAATCTGGCAGGGTGTTCACCTTTAAGCCGTCCCTCGTCTAGTCATGGGGAAGGTCCATTCATTGCTGATGAATGCCGGGACAGATGTGTTCACAGACTGGGAAGGTGGGTGAAGTGTTAGGGAGTAGATGACACCAGTACTGAGTCTTGACTAAATGGTAGAAACAGCCAGGCAAGAAAAGGAGAAAGAGTGTTCTAGGCAGAGGGGACTCCACATGCAAAGGTGTGAAATATGGGAGAACACGTCATGCTCAGGGAGAGCGATCTGATGTGTGCAGAGGACAGGGTGTATGTGGGGGATCAAAGCTGGGAAGGGAGACAGGGGAAGATAATGAAATGGCTCACATTATAATCCTGAAAGTCCTGGAAAGGCAGGAGAGTGACACATTCAGGTTTATATTCAAACCCCACCCACTTCTTGGGTTCAAATCCTGGCTCCATCACTTATTGTCTTTGGGTCTTATGAAAGTTACTTAATCTCTTTGTGTCTCATTTTCCCATCTGTGAAGTAGAAATAGTAGATAATAACACCTACCTCATAGGGTTGATGTGATGTGATAAAATTGTTCAATGTGGATAAAGTACTCAGTCTGATACTTTTGATATGTTCCATAAATGTTGTCTATTTTTTTTAATTTTCATTTTTATTGATGTCTTAATAGTTTATAACATTGTGGGGTTTTAGCTATGCATTATTTTTTGTCCATCACCATGTGGATGCATCCCTTCACCCCTTGTGCCCACCCTCCACCCCCCCTTTCCCCTTGGTAGCCACCGACCAGTTCTCTCTGTCTGTGCTATTATTATTTTAATGAGACCACTCTGGCAACAATAGGAAGGTTTCCCAGTGGAAAGAGGCCCACAAGGACAGCTCCTTTAGGAAACAATTACAATCATCCAGTTTAAAGACTGTGGCCTTTCCTGCTCCTTGTGCTCCAGACACGGTATCCTCCTTTCTGTTCTCAACCCCGCTAAACTCACTCCTACCTTATTCCTTTGCACTTGCAGTTCCCTCTAGCCAGAATGTTCTTTCTCCCAGCTCTTTGCAGGGCCGGCTTCTCATCATTCCTCTGCTTAACATAGAGGAGGAAACCAAAGGTCAGAGAGATTTGTAAGCATTAGTCTTTCTATATACCATCCTCTTCTGACTGTAGTATTATAAGGGTGGGGAGGAAAGATTAGATGTGAGAAATGTTAGGAGATGAAGTCAAAAATGCCTTGAAGAGTGAGAAGAGGCCAAGGAAGAAGTCTGGATATGCTGAAGTTTAAAACAGAAAGGAGGGAAGTGAGTCTACTGAAGGGAACTTGACAGAGCAACAAAAGAGGTAGGAAGTACCCCAGGGGAGGGCAATATCATGGAAGCCAAGAGCGAAGAGAGTTGTAAAGGACCAGGGAGGGTCAACAGTGTGGGATGCAGCAGAGAGCTCCCTGAGGTAAGGACTGGGAGTTCCCATTCGATGGGGCTGTGGGAAGATAACAACTTTGGGGAGCATACTCTCAGCATCACAGTCAGGGTGAAAGACAGAGTATAATTAGTATAGACTCTTCTTTCAGAAGGGAAGAAAAAGAATGAAATCGCTGATAAGTAGAGAGGCTTGTGGAATGGAGGGTGTATTAGTTTCCTAGGGCTGCTTTAACAAATTACCACAAACCGCATGGCTTAAAATAATAGAAATTTATTCTCTCACAGTCTGGGAGCCAGAAGTCCAAAATCAAGGTGTCTGCAGAGTTGATTCCTTCTGGAGGCTCTGAGGGAGAATCCATTCCACGCCTCTCTCTTAGCTCCTGGTGGCTGTTGGCAATCCTTGACACTCCTTGGCTTGTGGCAGCATAACTCCAGTCTCTGCCTCCATCTTCACATGACCCTCTCTGCGTGTTTTCTCCTTTTCTGTCTTTTATAAGAACACCCGTCACTGGATTTAGGGCCCACTCTAATCCAGGATGATCCCATCTCGAGATCCTTAACTTAATTATATCTGCAAAGACCCTGCTTCCAAATAAGGTCACATTCATTGGTCCTGGAGGCTAGGACTTAGACATATCTTTTGGGGACCACTATTCAACCCACTACAGAGGTCGGGTTTGTTTTATTTTTTGTTTTAAGATGAGAGGGACTTAAGCTAGGTTTTATGTGAGAAAGGGGATAATTGACAGATCAAAACCTCTGAGGAGTCGTGAGCCAACAATGTCAGTAGAGAAATACACTCTAATGGGAGGAGGTATCTCTAATTCTCTGAGACAGGATGTGTGAAGGTAAACAGATTTGAAGGTGGGGAGCTGGATGTTGACAGATATCCTCCCTGATAGCCACTATTTACTCTGTGAAATAGAAGGCAAGATTATCTGCTGAGAGTGAAGAGGGAACTTGAGAAAAGTGGTGTGAAGGTTAGAAATAGCACCTGTGAGAACAGAAAAAAGATCAGGAACTCATAGCAGGATTGTCAAGAGTCATTGAGCTCCCAGTTGACATTGGGCACCATACAACGGGCACACACAATGTCACTGTGGTGACTTTGGGGTGGCACCACTCTTCAGGTCATGTGATATTCCCCAGTGATACTAGAACCTAAGGATAGGAGCAAAGAAAGCTGTTGATGGGAATTTTTAAGAATTGATGGATTGAGTGTAGTTGCAAAAAATAAAAGAATATGCCAAGAATAAGGAAAGAAGAGAATCCAAGAGAAGATCTAGTAGACTAGGATGAGTGGGAGAGATGAAAGGAGCTGGTCCAGATGAGGTTGAAAGGCAGATGTTATTGAACCAAGGCAGTGGGAGGGGAGGGCAAGGATAGAAAAATGGGCTGGTGGCATCTAGTGTTCCCAGGCCTTGGGAACAGGTTGCTAAATTGAGGTGGTGGTAAAGAATTTCGAAATTAAGAAGTCAAAGAAATATTAGGGTAGGGTATTTGGGTGCAGATGGGGGTACCGTTAAATATGATGGCTGGTACTGATGAGCGCAAAGTAGAACATAAATCCTCACTAAATGTGAGCACCTGGTACAAAGTTCACTCACAGCCCTGAACAATGGAGCAAGCAGAGGGAGTACCCCTCTGCCTGGGGGCAGTCAAGAAGTAGTTATTTAATGGTTGCTTGGTTGTGGAATATAGAAGGTTCTTACACTTTCACTGGGTTTTATACACATCCAGTTTTCCAAACTTTGCTTCAATGTCTATTCCAGTGACTTCAGCAGTGGGGGACCCCTTGCTTAGCATATTCTCCTCTCCCAGCAGCCCAACACTGAAACCAGTAACTCTTTTTCCACAACCAGGGTTGACTGTGTTTGACTTGCGAAGCCCTTAAATATTTGTGTTTGTGAAATTATATAAATTAGCTGGGAAAAGATCTTTTCTAGAAGGCTGCACAGACTTCACATCCTGGTTACTTTAAATCGATCTGATGTGTAGCTCCGAGGGGTAAATCTATCTAAGTATTTTAGGAACCAAACTTAAACAGAGGACTGAGTTTCCACTCTTCCCCTTTTCCGCTGTTGATTTCCTGAGTGGCAGTCATTTACTTTTCACTACAGCTGACGTACTTCTTTTTACAAGTCCTATGGGAATTAATTTCTACTCAAACACTTCTTTGGAAATGAGCAATTACAGAATGCTCCATATGGGACTTTTGAGTGAGGGGAGTAAAATTTCATGAATGATAAGAATGAAGTACGTGATTACTGTTGTTAAATTTATTAATATTTTTATGCTGCAGAAGTGATTAAAATAATATTGCACATCAGTACCTTTGGGATCAATTTTAAATCATTTTAAATTTTCATTAAAATATCTCGAATGGTGGTTATTTCTAAAATAAAAGCATCAGATTTTTACTCTAATTTGTAACAATTTGTTTAAATAAATTGATAGGATAGTTGACACAACTTATATTACTAAGGAAAGAAAGGTTTCTAGACTTAGTCAATGTCCTCAAAGGCCAACAAGATAATCTGAGTTCTTATTGTACCTCTTTGTTTTTCACTTAAACTAGTCTCTAAAATAACTCAATTTGTGTTAATAAGATAGATATAGAACCTCTGTTCACCTTAGAATTTGGAGTCCAGAATACATTGTTATCAAAATCTACTAGCAAACTGTCAATTCTTTTCCTCTTACTGGCTTTACCTGAAGTAATCTCAGGAAAAATATTGAGAAATGCATTTTATTTTTGTCTTTTTTTTTTTTTGTGAGGAAGACCAGCCCTGAGCTAACATCTGTTGCCAATCCTCCTCTTTTTTGCTGAGGAAGACTGGCCCTGGGCTAACATCGTGCCCATCTTCCTCCACTTTATATGGGACGCCGCCACGGCATGGCTGACAGGCAGCATGTTCCGAACCCGCGAACCCCGGGCTGCCAAGCGCGGACTAAACCGCTGCGCCACCGGGTGGCCCCTGTCTTCTTTTTAAGAATGGAATGATATCTGCTAAAATGTAAGCCAAAGCAATGTCTAGAAACTAACAATATAATCAAAGAAATCAAAAACATATATTAGGTGACTATTCCTCATACCTACTGAGTAATTGATTAAACTGTTAGAATTTACAAATGTCAAGTTCCTACTATATATGAAACACTTGCTACATATCAAGAAAGCAACCAAATCCTTTTTGTTCAAGAGCTTACAGTCTAGTAGAGAATTATAATAACTACATAAATCAGTACAATAAGTGGCAGGAGGTGACATGTGCTGTTAGAGGAGGACAAAGAAACACTCCTAGAAGTTCCTTCCACTGAGGAAAGAAAGGACGTGGCATTTGAACTGATACCTGGACATTCCCCTTATCTGCCCAGTAGAGACAGACATATTAACCAAAAACATCTGCAAATGTCCATCAGATGGACATGTAATGTGACGTGTTTATTAATTACATAGAGCATCAATGAATACCCTTGAACCTTCACCTTGTTACAATTCTACTTTTCCCCACTGTCATGTATGTATGTGTGTACATACGTACGTACGTACATGTATATGAAACAACAATTAAAAGCGTGTGCTTTGGAGTCAGAGAGACGTGGTTAGGTAAGTTATTTAACTTCTCTCTGCCTCAGTTTTCTCATCTGTAACCTGTTGACAGTCTTAGAACTCTCCACACAGAGTTCTCATGAGGATGAAATGAAATTGCACACGCAGCAGGCATCTGGTCAGCAGTCAATAAGTGTTACTATTGTATTTGCTGTTAGCATGCTGCTTCTTGTCAATATAACGGGATTTTGAGCTCCTTTAGGACAGGGACCATTTATTTTTCTTCTTTTATAACTTATTCAAAACACAGTTCTAGACTTTGAATAAATACTTAGTAGATGTATATTGCTTTTACTCTTAAACTTTTGAACATATTCCCTCTGTGACTGATGAAATCTGAGTATGAGCCAAGCACAGAGTCTTTTTCCATCATATCTTCTATTTCTGCCTTATCACTTATATGCCCATTAGGGGTCTTTCCAGATGACTGTCAATTGATATGGCCTTTGGTGACATGGGCGCCTTAGATGGTGAGCCTTGTATCACAGCAGTGTCTGGGGGAACTAACACATCACTCACAGCTGAGAAGACACAAACATTCCACAATGTTGTTTGGCCACCCAGTGGCTGCTGGGGGATTTTTTTTCTTCTCCAAATCTGTCATCATGCATGCAACCCAGCAAAGTATTTTAAGTTTATTTTGAAAGAACACGAAATCCTCAAGAATGCTGGTAAACGTGAGATATTTTTTCTTTCGCCTAGTACCTCAGGAATAAAGAGACCTTTAACTAGCTTTTTCTCTTGAACAGTGTTCAGGAATCTCCCAGTTTCTTAATTCATAATATCCATTTACCCCCACAATGGTGCTAGTGAAAACAAGAGAAATTCATGTAGGCGGTTGGTATGTTAGTTTTTTTAAACTATTTTTTGCTTTTATTTTATTGTGCTTTGAATCGCAACAAAGGAAGATGTAGTTAGTGATTGTTTCCATTCCCAACAGCAGCCTGGGTTTCTCACCCCAAATTATGTAACACGGAACTGCCAGAGAACTATGCAGGAGACCCTTGGTAGTCACAGGTTTAACACTCTAGGTTTTGAATATTTGCAATCGACCATGAAGGTTTGTGATGTGTTAATTGGCAGTTTTGCTGAGGTTCAAATTCAAATCACATGTACTTTGAAGCCAGCATTGGGGAGCGTTGGAGGAGCTGGTGAGTTTGCCTCGTCAGCCGCTCAGCATCCCTCTCCAGTCAGATGCGTTTGTTCCCTATTCCTAACCTAGGCAGTAACTCTTAGGGTGATTAAAAACTTGGTTTCTGTGAAAAAGAAAAATAGTCATCATATGAAAAATAAGTAAATCTTTCAAAAACAATTTGCTTGGTTTGGGAAGATGATATGCTTTGGAAATACATGTCTCAGAAAAAGAACGAATTCTTTAAAAAGTGAGGAGCCTGTGCAAATATCTCCATATTCACAGATTTGGAGATTTTTCATGTCTCAGGACTTATCCCTTGCAAATATCATTTTCTAAACATGTAATTCTGGATGAAATTTTAAAATACTGAAAAATTTCCCTTCCTTGGCTTCTGATACAGTTGATATATGGCTGCTGAGTGCCGGGTTACAAGAGTCTTCTCTTTTCACCTCTTTTGAAGGCTTTCGGTGGCATGACTTGCTCCTGAGGGAGCCCATGTGGCCTGTGAGCAGTGCTTTGTGACCAAGCTGTGGCCTTGAAGTGGCACATTCTGGGAATGTGAGATCTTAGAGTTTGGCAAGCTCTCCCATCACTTGGCCCTGAAGAAAATGGTACCCCACCTGATGCTGCTTGTGAGCTCAGACCTCTGTGCGTCAGTAATTAGTGCTTATCAGACAGGGGCGAGGGCAGTGGCCCAAACACCATGCTGTGTGTGACAAAGTGTTCTCTGGTACACTGCAAAATAAGAAGACAGAGCTTTTGTAAAGCTTTAATGTATTCAATTTAAAAGGCTATTCTTTATTATTTTTTTAATGTCTTTTTTGATGCAATGATGAGACAGTAGATGATGGGAGTTTTGGTTTTTTTAATGCTTCTTACTTCGTAAGATTAAAAGTTGGCAACATTATGTAAGTCCCCTCAATTTTTTGAAATTTTGCTTATTTGGGAAATCCAAAAGACTACCTCTAAGGTTTTAAGGTTTAGCAAGGGAGAAACTTCTCTAGAGAGCACTAGTTTTTGCTCTCGATCAGGAGTAGACACAATACGGCCTCTGGGCTTTTTGCACAAGAGCATCTGAGTCCTTGGGTCACACCTGAACCCAGCTCTTCTGTGGCAGAGTGTTCCATTGCCACTCAAGCTATTGGACCAGCTGTGTTTACATTTCTTGAGCCATTCGAAGTAGGTGATCTTTGTTCTGATAACAATGGAGGGAGTTGTACTTTGCATTCATAAGCTGCATCAAAAAAATCCATTCTTGGCTATTATCCAAAAATGACAATTGCAAAAAATAAAATTGAATCAGTGATTTATTTTATTCTTTCTTTTTTTTTCTCTTAGCTGTGGTATTTCTGTTTTTGTAAGACATACAGTACTTGAGGAATGCTGAGATTTCAAATTAAGGGAAATATTAGGCAAAGTTTTTAAAGCATATTAAAGATTTAAATATGGCAGTCAGACTGAAGACCAGATGGGCTGTCAGATAACAAAACGTGAGCTAAGAAGAGATTATTCTTGAAAACCTACATCTTCACCTGTTGTTTATCACAGTGGAATGTTGACATATCGGTTACTGCACTGTGGAGTCAGAATGCAGCACCTCAGACCTGATCCCCAGGAAGGGCCTTTAAATTTATACTTCCTTGATAAGCACAAGAAGTGGACTAGTATTACATGTGAGCATAAGGCGAACATCAGAGTATAAGTTAAACAATATCTAGGTAATACAGAGATGCAGAAAGTCAAGAGGGTTACAAGAGTAATAGAATATAGCCAACAACTTTTTAAGACTGATTATGCATATACTATCATTACATATGGCAAAATGAAATACAGGCAGCCTCCAACTCTACCTACATTCCCGATAAAGGTAACATTAAGTAAGAAAGACGTAAGTCAAATCTGATCTCCTCAAAGAAACAGTTATAATAGGGGATTATATGCCTCACCAAGAGCTTGATGCCTAACGTTTTCTAGAAATCACCAGAAATCATAAATAATCAACAACAAATGCCATGTATACATAGTGTAATGCTTTCTGAAATAGATATAAACCAAGCAGGGCAATCCTTTGGGTCCCAGTCTTAGAGACAAGCTCTGTCTAGACTGGAACCCCTTGACTTGGATGGAGATGGATTGTAGACAGCTCTCTGAAGACGTATGGCCACTGCCTTCAAAGATGCCAAAGTCTCCAACCTGACAGGAAGTGTAGATTTTTCCTTCTTGGAACGAGATACTGTGCCAGGCCTTGTGAAGATGCAACACGAATTTTGGCGATAGTGGTCGCCCCAGAAGTGTAAGAGTACGAAGTCTTCATTAAAGAAATGTAAAAATAGAAATGACACAACAATGGAAGTATTTCAGTGCCACTCGAGGTTTCATATTCAGAGAGATGTCTTCAGTTTCCTTGTCATGCATTCTATTTTTGTAGGAAAAACATGGGTCTACATATTTTAAAAAGAATCTTAAGCAACTAAGGAAAGTTAAAATATCCTAATATACCCTTGGGAGAAGAAATATGTAAACATAGGCCCTCCAAAGATAAATTGCCATCCTTGTTAAGCATTTGGATAATAAGGAAATAATGTGATGAGAGTAGATTCTCCTTGGGATTTTTAGAAATATAGCTCTGTTTTGTAATCACTAGTATTTTCTTTTAAAATCCTTTTCCAATGTTGATAGATGAAAAATTTCTAAATTATGAATGACTTTCAAAACTTATACAATTTGAAAAACAGTAATACTTGAAGAGCTATTGAAAACTCCTTCAAAAAATAATAATAATCATGATAAATAAAGAGGACAGAAGGAAACTTTTGAAGGTGATGGATATGTTTATGGCGGGGATTGTGGTGATGTTTTCATGGTGTATACTTATCTCCAAACTCATCAGGTTGCATACGTCAAATATGTACAGCTTTCTGTATGTCAATAATACCTCAATAAAGTAGTTTCAAAAAAGAAAACTCCTTCAATAACAAGCTCTTCCATTCATGATAATATTGGGGAGGGAGAACATATGTTTGCCCTGACAATTTCCAGAGGGAGGAGAAATTTGTAATTTTTAGAAATACGGTAGAAATGTTTAAAAGAGCCAAGATGGAAACCCAAGATAAAGAAACTTGAATTGCACTATCTAGAGAAGAGCCCTGCTATTACACTTCTAGATAAATCTGCGTTATCCACAGACAGCTTAGTAATGCCCTGTCATCTATGTTCCCATTATCTTCAGCGGCAACAACACCAGGTAACATTGCATCAAGCGACATCATATTGCTTTGTGAAGGAAGTATAGAATAGAAACAATCTAGCACATGCATTTTTATCACCTCAATTATAATGGTAGCCATCATTTATTGAGGACTTAGCCAGGCATTGTGCTAGCCTTGTGCGTGCATTACTCATTTTATCTTCTAAACAACCCTAAAATATGGCTTCTATTACTGTCTTATTTTACAGACATGGAAGCTAAGATTTAGAGCAATTAAGTAACCTTCCTATGGTCTTAGACTCTGGAGAGATTTGAACCCACATCTCTCTGAAAGCAATTTTCAGTCAGCTCCAAGCAATTTATGTCTTCTTGCCTCAGCCAGAGGTATTACAGATGTAGCAGGGATGCTGCAGCCACAACTGGAAAGCCTGGGTAAGTCCAAAGAGGTGACACTGGAGTCGGAATAAGAGAGACATACAGGGCTACTATTAAAGGGGGCGAGGGGCAGGGCATTAAAGAAATTTTAATAATTATTTTGTAAAAAATAAATTATTTGGTAGTTAAGCCGAAGTCATTGTCAGTTTACTGATTTGGGTTTCTCTTTGTGTTTTAAGGCTGTCAGCTCTAATAGAAAGTGACACAATTGCTTCTCTCCTTGTTCATTTTGATGCTGACATTGATAGTAAGTGCATCTCTCTTGCTTGCTGGTTCTCAAACTGTAGCTGGCTCCCTTCCACCACCTTCTCGAGGTCAACAAGTCACGGGGCCCCTCCTTCTCTGACACAGTACTTACAACAGGAAGCCCATCCCAGATGCACTGAAGCCATAAACAAAGGCTATTGCCAGTGGGTGATTCCAGGGCCAATGTGAATAGCCAACTGGAATCCTGAAGATTCTTAGAGCAGAGCTCTGCAGGCAGCTACACGTTTTTCCACACTGCAAAATTCAGTGAAACAGGGCCACAGGAGTGGGCCCAGATGTGTGTCAGGATAACAACGCCTCCTCACAGCAGTGTTTGCAGGACCAGATGTCCAGTAAAGAAGGGTTAAGGCTTCAGCTCTGAAGCCTGTTTTGCCACCTCCTCTCCAAGTGCCCTAGTGAGACAATCCCCTGTGATTACCTCATTATTCATCACCTCCCAGCAGATACCAGTGGCTGGATTTGCTGGCTAGAAATCCGTTTGGGTGTCACGTGTCAGCTAAGCAGGCTTAGTTACAATAGAGGCTGATGAGTTCTCACCTTGGCCTCATAAAATGTGGCATATGTATTAGCATAATGGATTAGAAGGAAAAGAGCATTCACTACAAGGAGTGAGTAAGTGCAGTCCTGGGATTTACACATTTGATCTTTGGTGTATTTGACTCACTCCAGCTTTTCAAGATTTGATGGCTCCTTTTTCCTCTAAAATAACTAGTTTCAGATTCTTCCTTTTTACTTTAATACTGACTTTCCCAAAGTACTGCACAGAATTTATAGACGATCTTCATAGCCTCTCTCTAGGGCAAATTGTAATACCACGATCTATTTTCCACTCTAAGAGGATGTATTCATGGTTCCAACTTTAAGTTATATACATGCAGCCATCTTGTGAGTTCTGAACAAAATAAGAATAAAAAGTCAGAATTCACTCTCAGTTGGTTGATGCAGGGTCCACAGATGTAGAACTTTTCTCTGGCTAGAATACAGTGTGGTAGCATTTCTGCTTCCAATTCCATTCCATTTTTTTAGCACTTCCTATATAAAAGTCATTTTACTAAGCACTAGGAGAGACACCAGATAGATTTTTTTTTAATCCATAATCTAAGAGTATTAAGTCTACTAAAAGATTAACAAGCACAAGAATCACTGAATATAAAATTGGAAAGAAAGCTTGGAGTAAGACAAAAGAAAGAACTAATATTTGTCTCTCTCCAACATGCTTGATATTATGTCATAATTGTTTATACTTATAACAATATAAGTAGTAGCTGTATCGTTATGAACATAAATATCATAGCACAGTATTGGCGTGTTAGAGATGCTGGCTTCCATTTTTAGATACCTACTGGGTGCCACACACTGTGCTGAATGCATTATGTGTATTATCTCATGTAATCTTCGTGCCAATCTTACAAGTTTCCTTCTAAGAGAGAAGGAAATTCGGTCTCGAGATTATATAACTTGTCCAGAGAATAAGTGACAGAGACCGGAGTCAATTTCTGGTTGGTATAATTCCAAGGCCTGACCCTTTCCACCATGCCACACTGCCTCTCGAGCACTGAAATGGAGTCACTATGTGGAAATGTCTGGAGAAACAAGGGCAGGCAAAGGGAACAATGTAAGCAAAGACCCAGAGGACAGAAAGCAGGGGATATGTTCAAGGAGCAGACAACAGCCCACTCTGGGTTGGAACTTGTGAAGACAAGTAGCAGGAGATAAGCAAAAAGGGGATCAGGACAGGTCAGAAAGGTCGTGGAGCCCCAAGTGAGATGGGCGCTTCCTCCGGTTGGCATTAGTAAGGCATCAAAGGCACCTGGGCAGGAGAGCAATATGACCAGAACTATACTTTAGGAACAGTAGTCTGACAGGAATGTACGGGTCAGACCAGTGTTTTCCCACCTTTCTTTATCACAACCCCCAGTAAGAACTACATTTTCCATTGCAGCCTGGTACATAACATTTTCAAAACATATTTTTAACTGAACCAAAAATTGTATAAGATAAATACCTTTACTGTATGCAAAATACTGATACTTTCTATTCTGTTTTATTCTATTTCTATTTCTTTTTTTTTAACAGTACTGGTTGTAATTGATTTTTATAACTCACTGAAGGGTTGTAACACACAATGAAGAAAACACTGGTTTAGATTGTAGTTGGGAGAGATGGGACAGGGTGGGGAAACCAGTTATAGGCTATTGCAGGAGTCGAGGCTAGAACTAGGGAGATGGGAGGGGCATATAAAAAAGATATTTGAAAAGGGAATGACTTGGCAATTTCAAGAAGCTCCGGGGCTGATGATCATTAACAGAAGTTAGAAAGACGGGTGGAGAAACTGGCTTTGGGTGGGAAGAGAGTTTGATTTTGGACATGCTGAGTTTCAGGTTCCAAAAGACAGTTTCAGGTTCCAAGAGCTATCAAGCAGGCAGTCGAGAGTAAGAACCTATAGGCCAGGATAGACTTTGGAGCTAGAGTGCTGTGTATTGGGTGTTGTGTACTGGGTGTTGTGTACTGAGGGTCGTGTATTGCGGGTCGTGTATTGAGGGTCATGTATTGCCATCTGTATAGAGGAGTGGTTGTGGTTGAAGAGAGTAAATAATGTCCAAGTGAGAGAAGGGAGAAGTCCAAGGACAGATCCCTCTGACCACATATGTTTGGGGGTAGCAGAGGAAAAGGATACACAGGGGTAGCCAGAAAAACAAAAACACAGGAGGAAAACCCAAATGGTGCAGTATGTAACTTCTTCCTGTTTTAATTTTTCGTCATTTCTATATAATCTGAATTTTCCCAGGCCACAGCAGACTGGAAGCAAAACAGTAAACAGTGACAAACAGCATTGGCTTCTACTCTCTCGTAGCCAGCGGCTAAATCATTGGTACCTGTACCTTCCCCTCGGACCTCTGATTTCAGTCATCTTCTGCTGTGTAACAAACTACCCCAAACGTTGGAGCTTGAAACAACCACGTTATTTTGTTCACCCTTTTGTGGGTCAGGAATTTGGGAAGGGTCTGCGGGGAGCTTCCTGTCTGCTCCACATGGTCCACTGGGCCAGCTGGAGGTAGATGATCGTTTTCAAGGTGGGTCCTTCACTCACACGTCTGGTGCCTCAGGGCTCCTTGGCATTAGCTCTCCCCACGGTGGGTCTCATCCTCCAGCGCCTCTTCAGGAGGCCTCAAGGAGGCTTCTCAGAGCAGGCCGGCCTCGGGCAGTCAGACTTCTTACATGGTAGCTCAGGGCACCAAGAGCAAGCATTTCAAAATACAGAAAGTGAAGCTTCTAGTTGCATAAGGCCTGGGCCCAAAAACTGGCCCAGCATCACTTCTAGCATATTCGATGGGTCAAAGTATTCAGAGCCCACCTAGACTTAAAGAGAAGGGACACAGACCCTCCTATTCAACTAGTTCCGTGGGCCTGCGCAAATGATCTCAGAGGTGCTCAAGAGCAACACGGCCAGTTACCTCATGGTCCACCATGTTCTTCCTCTGGGTTCAGGTCCCCCGTGCAGAAGGGCTCCTGCACCATATGAAGCCCTGTGGGATGCCTTGTCACAGACCCTGCTAGAGGGCATGCCATCAAAACCACAATTCAGGGGCATTGCCTCCCATTACTTTGAAAGCTGTGGCCACTGCCTCCCCTGCTGGTGAGTGCTTCATTTTGGGCTACTACCTGAATTGCTGGAGCTCCAAATACATCAAAGCCATGCTGGGTCCTGTGCCAGAGGGTGTGTGTGTGTGTGTGTGTGGGTGTGTGTGTAGGGGCGTGAGTCTGGAATCCCTTTTGTACTATTACCTTGATCTCTAAACAATGCAATTTGTGCTTTAATGGGTCATGGAGATTGTATGTGAACACCACTCTTCCTGGACTGACTTTTTTCTCCATCGTTTCTGTTTTTAGTAGGAGTCCCCAGGACTCAGACCCAGTGTCTTCTGGGGGCTGGGGCAGAGGAGCAATCTCAATGAAAGGCAGCACTCTGACCCAGGGCTGGGGCATTGTTACTGGACCAAGTGAAGGTTCCTAGATGTCTTCTCCCTTGGGATGCATTTTCTCCTGGGAGGCTACACAGTGTCTATGGTAATGGACTTGATAGGGCTGCTTTTTCTGGTCTTCTCAACATGCTCTACTATGTCTGGCTCCTATGTGAGCACCACTTTGAATCAAGCAGGGACCACACCCCAACATTGAACTTCTATTTCAGGCCTACCACTCCCACCCAAATACCTGAGGCAGTCCAGTGAGCATTTGTTATCCAGAACAAGCAGCTCAAGGTTCTTCCTGGTCTCACCTCCAGTGGTCAAGTGACTAAGAGACACAGTTCTCACTGAAAGCATTCATCACCTTTGTAATTAATCACTCATTTGTTAATAGTGTAATATCCTCTTCCTCCCCAGGGGACTGTAAACTCCACAAGGACAGGGAAAAAGCTCGTGTGATTCACCCCAGTATCTGCAGCACCACCCGAGGACAGCTTAGCAACATTCAATAAATATTTATTACGTGAACAAAAGAGAGAATGATTGCATGGATGAGCAAACAAATGAATGTTCTGTCTGTCCTAAACCCAGGTCTGGGCCTCTGTGGTACTAATTCAATCCCACCCCAGAATCAATGTATCCTCTTTTTATTTGGTGTTTGGAAGTCTACACTCAATACAATTTGGTGTGTTTCACTTGTTTTATAAAATTACAATGTTACTTTTTGAAATTCAAGACCTAATATCTTTGCTTTGCATGGTATAATGCAAGAGGAAGATAATTATGGAATAATGTTCACCTTCTTACAGTAGTTGTGAGCTCATGAATCCACTGAGGTCTATATAATTTAGGTAATGGGTTTATTTTTGCTCAATTGTCTGAGTAAGTATGTTGGATTAATTCAGTGACATATTCTTAAACTCTGCTTTGTGCTACAGAGATACAATAATGCTCATATTTATTGAGGTCTTACTATGCACCAGGCACAGGGGCAAACTCTTTACAAGCATTATCTCAGTCCCCATACCAGCTCAAAGAGACAGGCATAATGTCCCATTTTACAGATGAAGAAACTAAAACTTAGGGAGATCCATGTCCAAGGTTACACAGCTACCAAGTGGCAGAGCTAGGACTTGAATTAGATTCCAATTCCAGACTTAAATGCTTGATAACCACATTATACTAGAATTGAGTACAGTTTATATTTTCAAACTCAGATGAATTTTCAATATTCAAGGAAGTCTGAGCTTTCTGAATATCCCATGATTCTGGTGGTAGACGCTTAGTTTCAAATTCTTGTTGTTGATGTGACTTTGGACAAGTCTCAGAGCCGTCTTTCCCAGAACCCAGACATGGTTTCCAGTGAGGGCTGGGCCAGGAGAGCAAGCTCAATGAAAGGCAGCCCTCTGACCCATGGCTGCCTCTCTCCTCGGCCTGCACTGCCACTGAGCTCAGCTTCCTCATGCAAAAAAAATGGAATTAAGAAAATCTACCTCAGGATTATCATGAGGATGAGATGAAATAATATATATAAAATACTAACTTAGTGCCTCCTCGGTAATAAGTACCCCAACATGAATTGGTGTTGATATAACTATTATTACTGTCAAGATAAAGTTTTCTGAATACGTGACAGATCTATTCCGTGCAGTCACTAGAGGAGAGAGCAGAGGTCTAACCACACTGGTGGTGTTGTCTTCACTAAGTTTATCATTGCATGGTACCTTCTTACCTATGCGAATATTACTGAAATCTACCTGTAATCCCCCGTCACTACCTGTTTTTGCCAGGATAAAAATGAACAGATTTGAGCTACATTTTCTCCTCTCTTGTCTATACTCCACTTTTAAGTGATAATATAAACAGAAATCTGACAGCTGGAAGGAAAAAAGAAGAAAAACTAAAACTGACCCCAGATATTATCTATATAAGACAAATAATCAGCACCTAATAACCTGAGTTAACTATGTCCTTGAAGTCACCCAGTCTATTATGCATCAATTTGCATATCCTTGTAGTTGATTTGATAATTTGATCAAACTTTTCTAAATGCCATAATAGTCCATATTTTTGTGTATCATTTTTTTCATTCCTACAAACTACTCCTGTGTTAATTCTTAAATTGCTAGATTCTATGCAAATATATCCTAATGTCAGGAGACCAGAATAGTGGATTCACAAACTGAGCGCTGAAGCTGGCTCTTTTCCAACTTGCTGTGTGGCCTCTGAGAAGTCAGTTAAGATTATTGGTTTGTTACTTTATCTACAAAATGCAGTTTATGATCCTCTGTGAAAATTTGTGCAGATTAACTGACTTTCAGTAATTGTTGCAAATCATTAAAAAATGCTCGTTAGCAGGCTCTGCAACTTGATTGGGTCAGCTTTAAAATGAGCCAACTCTATAAAGAGAGAAGCAAATATTTTCCTGGTTTGCGTCTTTTGAGAGAGAGGAGCGTAGTTGCTACCCCTTCCAGGAAGTTATCTGGAGTGAATGCTATCGTGAAGACAGATCTGGCAGAGAGTAGGACACTAATGTGATAAGTGCTCAAGAGGGAACAAAAAAAGGACGAGGGAGAGTAGCAGTCACACCCCATGGCTGGCTGTGCCAACCTAAGCAAGGGCAGAGTGCTTCGAGGTTTCTGTTTGGGTGCACAAACTGAATGGTGATGAGCACGGATAACCTTTCAGGAGACAAAGGCCAGGACCAGAGCTGAGCCCCACAAAAGCCCGAGATGAAAGGGAAGAGGAACATCTCCGTGGCTGTAATTAAAGAGATGCCTTTAAGCCTGGTCTAGACACCCAGCTGGTTTTCAAGGAACAGGCTCTCCAGTCCCTAAGAATTGCGAGCAGCTTTGGCAAGAATGAAGAATAATAATGAGGGAAACCACTTGATACCCTTTTCTTTTTATTTTCCTCTCTTTCCTTTTCCCCTCTTTCCCTTCCTTCCATTCTCTTCTCTTGGGATCCTCTTTCCTCCCTTCCTTATTCCCTCTCTCTTTGGGAAGGAGCCACAACTCTCTCCTGAACAGCATTCTCCTAAACACATACCCCGCCATTTCACAGCATCAGTAGATGTGGAAACGAGCGAGGGGGTTAGACGGGATGTGAAAACATCTTTAAAAATTATGTGCGAGTTTGCTTCTTGCTCTCAGACGTCTCTGACTAAGCCATTCCCTTTAGCACAGAAAACTCTTGGGTGCTTAGACAAACTCTGGGTATGCCAGCGTGGAACTGCCATTCTTTCTCTGTGACGCATGGGGAATAGTGCTTAGTTTTGTGTTAAATTTTAATCTTTCACTCCCACTAAACTTGAGAGGTGTCGGTTGGTAGGGATCAAGCTTCTCCTTGCTTACATAAAACGAAGCAAGAGCAAAGCTGTGGTCTCTTCTCCACATATTATCATCTCTGAGGTCTTTTTTGTCTTTCCTAGCTGCATAAATCAACATAGTAATAATGTCACAGTAACCATTTAGTCATGCCTGGTAAAAGGTGACTTGGCTTGGCTTTGCACAGCCTGTGACAACACAGAACAAAGCAGTGCGAAGGCTCCGTCGCAGGGGAGGCAGCCCTTGCTGCACCTGGAATTGTAGTGTCCGCATCTCCTGGGCACATCCCAGGAGCACAAGTCCTCAGTCAGCTGCCAGTGAACAGCCAGATTCTCTCCCCCCTCACAGAGGAAACACGCACAGGAAGATGCACACCGAATCGTTGCTCGAGATGACGTAAGGAAAAAATTGACCAGGGACTTAGCAGTGGAATTTTGTCACTGCTTTTGTCATTGTCTTCTGAGATGAGAGCTATGTGCCGTGAAGGGGAAATGAGCAATCTTTCTCTCCCCGCACTGAGTTACTCTGTGATCCCGGCCCTTCTCCTTTTGGGCATAGTTTTCTCCTCTGCAGGACATAAACAAGCTCATCTGGGGCCGAACAGCAGTGAGAGACTGTGAGGGCTATGAGGGCTCGCTTGTGACCAAGGGATTGTGTCAGCAACACAAGACACGTAGAGCCTGTCTGTGGAGAGTGTAAAATCAGGTGGTTCAAAGACGAGAGTAAGCATCTCCACGTCAGCACAACAAAATGTCCCTCTGAGGACTTGGAAATGGAGACGATGTTTACAGGGAAAGGGTCTCCTGGTTTTCTGAGAAGGAAAGTAGATACACATTTAAGAATACTTCCCCCAGATTTAGATGGCAACTTTACTCTTGCCAAAATAGGCTGAGAGTAGGAAGGTTGCCCACTCCAAAGAGCATACTCAGAAGAGAAAGAAAACATTTCTGAAGAGACGTGTAAGGCAGGCCTGCTGGGGCAGGTTTCTGCTCAAAGGGCTCTATGCAGGATTAAAAAACAAATCCCGTAGGAGCTGTGCATCAGGGGCTGGCAGGTCAGTGGGGAAATGCCGAGCCCTGAGTCCTCTCCTGGTGCAGGCGACGCTGGCACTGAGGATGCATCTCAGAGCCCAGGCTGAGCGTGAGGTTAGTGACGAAAGTGCCCACATGTCTCTGGATGGTTTGCCCAGGCCTCTTGAGCCTCCTTTGACGTGGATAATGCCCACTCCAGAAGTGAGGCTAGATCAGCTCCTGATGAAACGCGTCTGCTCTCTATGTAACTTGAACTTGGTTGTTGGCCCGGATGCTTCTCCTCAGGGCTGGTCTCTCCAGGACTGCTTGGAATTTTAGCTAGGCCAAAGAATTGGGTTCCCTCATTGCTTCTCAGAAGGCATCTAGTTCTCACACAAGAGATTTTCAGGTCCTCGTGAGCCTTTGGGGTATCCGAGATTATTTCTCTTCTGAACTGAAAATGCGGAGGAGGGTTATTGCTGCTTTTCCCCCATCTGGCTAATCAAACCCCAGCTGATAAACTTCATGGTACAAACCTAGAACCTCCTTTTCCTTTTGACCTGGCTAACCCACTAGAAAGGAAAACTCGTCTTTCTGCTTGAGCAGTTCTGCCTGCAACACAAAATCCTTTCCAAGATCTCTGTACGTGCCTAGAGACCTGACATGATTGGCTGCGTTGGAGACGTCTGAAATATAAACATCAAAAACACTACACCCCTCTCCTGGGTCATGCCCTGTGCCTGAAGCAAGACTGCTGGGGCCGAATGCTCAGGTTCATCTTGACTAGACCTGCCTGCCTGGGAGTGTGGTTTTTACCCACAACGCTAACTGCTCCCACAATGGGCCCCTTGAAGCCCTAGCAGTAATGTGAAAAGTCACGCAGGTAAGTCATCATGTAGAGCCCCAAATTCACATCTTCAGTAAAATTACTGCAAGAGAGGAATTGGGCATTAAGCTGAGGTTAGTCACCAGGCTGACCTCCCTTCAGGCAGGCTCTCTAGTAGGGTCTGAGCCCCCAAGACAAGAGCTCACCGTTCGTTGAGTGGCTGTGGTGTGAGACCCCCGAGGCAGCCTGATTCATTGTTACACATTCACTTTTCTGCCACTTAATGGAAAAGGCAAAGCCTGTCCATTAGATATCCATCCCCACCATCTTGCAGTGGATACCTAGCCCTCTCCTCTGGAGAAGGGCGTGCTTTATACTGTGCGTGGTGACAAATGGTTATTCCAATCATGTCACCACCAGTGTGACTCTCAGAGAGGTCAACAAGCTGGTTTGAAGGAAAAGAACATTTGCACTGCAAAACATTTTGCTTTTGCTCACAAAGCGGAAATTCTAACAGGTGCTAGTGGTGCCTTCAGCATCAAAAGGAATATAGAATTAATACTAGTCCATTTCTGGAGATCATTCCATCAAATTTTGATCATAAGCAAAATCTAGAAACTATCTGCATACCCATAAATGTTGAGACCAGTTTAAAAAAATGTAGCACATTCATACAACGGAATGCCAGGCAGTCAAAAAAAGAATGAGGTAGATCTTTAAGGGCTAACATGAAAGATATCAAAGTATATTAAGTACAAAAGGCAAATTATAGACCAATATGTAGAGTATGATTCCTCTTATGTTTAAAAAAACTTATCTATATGTTCATATGTTTGCTACATATAGAAGTTTTTGAAAATCTCCAGAAGAAAATGAATGGCCAAAGTGTGGTCCACAATAAGTACAGAAATTGAGAGTGTTTAGAAATATTATAGCAATTTAATGTTGCTACTACATCCAAGTGTGTGATCTGTTGAACTTAAAAAAATTCTTAATGCATTTGTATTTTGTGTGCCTTTGGATGCTTTTTTGTAATTGCTCTAGTAATTCATTTTTATTGTATTTTACAAAAGTAGCAGTCCATGAGGATTGGAAATAAGAAAAAATTATTCCTTTACCACAGAACATTTGAGAAGCACTGTTACAGGAACATGAGCAAAGAATCCTATTTACACTTTTACTTCACCTTTTCCGTCCTTATGTGTTGCTTGAATTTTTACCTTGAATGTGTACTACTTTTATGATTAAACATTTGGAAATGTTTAAATTTGGTTCTAAGAAATTATACCAGGTTGATTGTTTTATCTAGCACATCCTTCCTTGACTCATTTGTTCTAAGGCCTCAATCACAGCATCTTTTGAGCTTTCCTCATGCTGAGAAATTGCCCAAGCTTCAAATAGAAGCATGTCTTTGGGAAGAAGGCCAAAGGGTGCCAAGAGAAATGGGCAGGCAGTGACCAGTCAAGAAACACTGCCTGTGTTCTGCAGAAAAATCTTCCTACATCCTTGAACACAGCTGGAGTGAGATCCTCTCTCACAGATGAGAGCACTAGGCTCATGTCTCATTAAAATCTCCTCACTGGATTACAGATCCAGAATCCTCTGGGGAGCCTTGTGAACCACGTAATGTTTCTCGCTTTGCATCTTCAATTATGCATCTTTGATTTAGCTGACAGATGTGAAGCAGCGTGCCTAGCCAAGCAATCCCCTGGTGGCCACACATGTGCAGAGGGAAGCGGCCGAGCAACGTCTTCCAGCTCCATCTGGCACCAGCCTCCAATCACTCAGAACCTTTCTTCTCCGTCCACCTTCCCTCATCCGCCACCGTCCCTCCTCCATCCAAGCCCTGGCATGGATTGGATGAAACACCCACTTTTACCCAAGCTCCTCTTCCCTTTGGAGGGACTCCCAAGGCAAATGGGAACGGTGTGCCAATCTGAGAAACCGCCTCTTTTATTATGGGATGGCACCACCCCAGCATTCCATCAAGCTTTTCAGTATAGAAATCAGGCCAAATTCTGGCTCTATCCCTAGCCATGGCTGCCAGGACCATATAGAGAAACATCTGGCTGAACAGTTGGAAGCGCTTGGCTCTGCTGTGCAGGAAATCCACTTTCAGCCCTGGATCCCAGGCTTTCATTTGCCGTCCTAGTAGAGACGCCAGACCTCTACACAGAATCCACTCGGCCTCCAGCGGGAGAGGGACAGCTCTGAGGTCGTCACCAGGAACATCGGCTGCTGGCTCTGTAGCATGGATGTGTAGCCAAGCCCCAGGAGATTGTGGGTCTCATAGGGGTCAGTGACCACCACCACAGGGCACTGACAGAGATGGAGGGGAAAAATCACATGTATATGAGTGTGCCTATGTGTGTGCACACACGTGGTCCATGGGATTGTTCTATGTGCGAAACGCCCACTTTCTAAATACAGCGCAGGGTTTTCATGGTGGGTGGTAACTGCGAATTCTTCTCAGGTATCACACTGTTGCTTCTTCAAAGAATAGGGAAACTATGCCAATGGCTGGATGGAAACTGTTCGGTGTCACATTTTTCGAAAATGTGATCAGATAGCAGATTTGTCCCCATTCGTTATTACATATAAATGAGGATATGATTTGGACCACAATTTTGACTAAATGGACTTCTCTATTTTATTTCCTTTTTTCTCTTTATTTTAGAATTGTAGATAGGAGTTTATATTCTTTTAATTTAAAATTTTTATTTTCCTACACTATTCCCCACACTTAAAACTTTCATCATACATATCAATTTTAAAGTTAACAGTCATGATTATTGAGTGTGTATTGGATTTTTTTTAATTCCATTTCCTCACCCATTAGCCCACCTGAAACACATATAATTATTCCTCTTTTGCCACACATTCTGTTATTGCTGGTAAGAATTTTTCTATGAAAATTCTTGAATTATGTAAGAAGGTATAAAAAGAACAAGTAGATGAATTAATAATACCTTTGCTATTGAATTTGATTTTTTCTTGTATTATAGTTTTCTCCTCTTTTTTCCCTCCTTTGGCTACCATCTTTCTCTCAAGTTTTTATGTCATCAACTTATATTACTCTAGAAATTATTTTCAGTGCCCCCAGTGTATATGCTGTGTGGTGTGGACCAGTGGACAGACCACAGGCTTTGGGATCAGAGAGGCCTGGGCTTCAGCCTCATCCTGATTACCTCCTAACTATGTCAGTGTGGATAAGTTACTTAGGCTCCAAGAGTCTTTATTTCCACATTATAAATAAAGGTGAGATAAGATTATGCATGTTAAGCAACTCTCATTAAATCTTATTTCCCTCCCCTTTAATGAACTTGGAACATATTTATCCCTACCCATCCCCCTTTCCTTCTATCACTACCTGAAGGAAGTAGAGGAGTGATTGGTTTACAGCAGCAGGTTGTATATACGTGTGTGTGTGTTACACATATACACAACAGAATGGCGTGAATGAAACAAAGCTAAATTGGTCTTTGACTACATGACTAGAAGTACAACATTTAGAACAAGGCGATAATGGGCTTACTCTACTGTGCCCAGATCAGCCCACACTAAGTGTGAATTTTGGTCCAGGGACTCTGAGGGAGAATGATGAGAGACCTGGGGCCCTGTCATATGAAGAGCTGAGGTGTTTAACTTATGGAAGAGAGGCATCAGGGTGTTCAATAATCATCTTAAAATATTTTGCAGTTCCTTAAGGGGACTGGAATTAGATTTATTCTGTATTGCCTGGTATATCAGTCAGTGTTCTCTAGAGAAACAGAGCCAATAGGATGGATGGATGGATGAATGGATGGATGGATGGATGGGTCAATAGATAGATGGATAGATAGATAGATAGATAGATAGATAGATAGATAGATAGATAGATAGATAGATAGACAGATAGATAGATTTATTATAAAGAATTGGCTCATGAGATTATGGAGGCTGGCAAGTCCAAAATCTGCATAGCCACTGTCCCACTTCAAGTACAAGGGCTAAAACCAAGAAAAGCTGATATCCCAGTTCAAAAACTGTCAGGCTGGAAAAGCCAATGTTCCAGTTTAAAGGCTATCAAGCAGAAGAATTCTCTCTTACTTGGGGGATGATCAGCATTTTGTTGGATTCAGGCCTGCAACTGATCATATGATGCCCACCCACGTTACTGAGGGCAATCTGCTTTACACAGTCCTCTGATTTAAGTGTTAATCTCATCCACAATCACCTTCACAGAAACACCTAGAATGTTTGACCAAATTCGTGGCTCAGTCAAGTTGACACATAAAATTAACCATCACATCCTGAGTAGAATCAGATGAAAGCCACCTGAAAATGAAACTGGGCTCAAGGTAGGAAAGTCTCTCTCTCCAGCAGCGAAGTCATCCTAGGATCTGATGGACACTCTGAAAGGATATGGGATCCTGACATCTAGAGGTGCCTGATGAGAAGCCTGGTGATAACTTGGCAGGGATATTGGAGAGGGAAATCAAGCTTCAGAAGAGAGGACTAAGGACCCTGAAGGGCCCTTCCTAGTCCAGAGATGCTGTGGTTCTATAATTCTGTATTTAACATTGGCTTTGTTTCTGGTGGGTCTTACCAAACGATTTGGTTTTAAATCTTCGGTGTCATTGCAGTGTGCAATTACTATGCGTTAAGCTCCCTGTATGGAGAAGAATGAATCTATAGAGCATGAACTATTTTAAAAATTAATTTGTGGAAAATCTCAAGAGACTACCTTGGACATAATGGTTTCCCCATCCTCCTTATGTGAAGAGCAAAGCAAAAGCTTATAAACTGCTGCCTGGGATTCTACCAAGATGTAGTGGATTTTTCCTAAAGCTCTCCACTTCTGAATTTTCTCTTGCCTTCCAGTAGATTGTACCTCTTCTAAATACAAGTCCTCAGCTCAGCAGGTATCTTTTCAATGAGGTCTTCCCTGGAGAGCCGATCAGAATTTGTAGCCTCCTTCATCCCCCATAGCAGCTAGTTACCCCTCTGTTTTATTTTCCTTATAACTTTCATTCTCTGGCATATTTTTTTTATTGTGGCAAAATATACATAACATAAAATTTACCATTTTAACCATGTTTAAGTGTACTGTTCAATGGCATTAAGTACATTCACTTTGTTGTGCAACAGTCACCACCATCCAGCTCTAGAACTTTTTTCATCTTGCAAAACTGAAACCCATGAAATCCTAACTCCCCATTCTCCCTCCCCCCAGCCCCTGGAACCCACCCTTCTACTTTCTGTCTCTATGAATTTGACGACTCTAGGTACCTCGTATAAGTAGAATCCTACAGTATTTGTCCTTTTGTTTCAGGCTCACTTCACTTAACACAATAATGTCTTCAAGATTTATCCATGTTGTCACATGTATCAGAATTTCCTTTCTTTTTAAAGCGGAATAATATCCCATTGTATGTGTATACTACATTTTGTTCATTCATTCATCTATTGATAGATATTTGGGTTATTTTCACCTTTGAGCTATTGTGAATAATGCTGCTTTGAACATCAGTATACAATATCTATTTGAGTTCCTGCCTTCAGTTCTTTTGGGTATGTATCCAGAAGTGGAATTGCTGGGTCATATGATAAATCTATGTTTAGTTTTTGGAGGAATCTCCATACTGTTTTCCACAGCAGCTATACCCTTTACATTCCCACTAGCAGTGCACAAGGGTTCTAATTATTCCACATCCTCCCTAGCTTTCATTGTTTTCTTTTTTGGGGGGTTTTTGTAATAGCCATCCTAATAGGTGTGAAGTGGTATCTCACTTTGGTTTTGGTTTGCTTTTCCCTGACGATTAGTGATGTTAATCTGGCATCATTTCATTCATTTCTTTGTTGCCTGTTCATTGTCTGGCTCCCCCAACAGCATGTGGGCTCTGTGAGTGGGAGAAATGTCTGACCTGTTCCCAGCTTCATCTCTACCCCAGAAAGCATGACTAGCACAGAGCAGATACTCAGTTATTTGTTGAATGAATGAATGGCTAAATTTACGGAGAGAAAAATTCAAACTCCAGACATGGAATCCAAATGAATCTTCAGGTGCTCAATTTTTTTGCCTGAGATAACAAATAAATATAACCTTTCCAATACTCAGTGTTCATTGAAACATAAGAGAAAAATATACTTGTGTGTTTTCTGCCCCATGGACAAACTACACGGATTAATAGAATATTGTAGCTGGATCGCTCTGGTGTATGGACTTGATAATTGACAAAATTTTAGCATGTTTGCTATTTCAGTGATCAAATTAGATGTACTGTTGGCAGTTAGAACCAGGCATGTAGTAGGGCTCAAGAAATACTTGCTGATAAGTAAGTGAATGATCCTGAAAATGGTAACTAATCAATAACTAAAAACACAGAGTGTGTGTGAAGCCCATGGAACTCTTTAAGAAAGAGCCCCAGACAGTGGCTTTGGTGGAAAGTATAAACACCAAGATTAGTGGATAATTCATGGATCTTTTTTATTTAAATAAATAATCAATTTAGAAGCTAAATCTGTAGCCACACTTCCCGTGCAGTGTTACTTCTCCACAAATCAATCACCTGCAGAACCCGGAGAAGCCTGACTTCTTTGTGGGTTCATTCCATGAGGCATAAGAGAGTGTTTTCCTACATTCTTCAGCTCACACCGCCAGAGGTGCGGTCCTGCTTGCTGTACCTGCTTGCTGCTTCCTGCTGTACCTGTTCTGCAAAGTGCACGACTCGTAGCAGAATGAGAGAAAAGGACCCTCACTTAAATTCTGTTCTAGTGTTTAAACAGTGAAAACATGCTTTACGCCAACCAAGATTTCTGCTAGTCTTGAGAGACAGAGATGGAGTGAAATATTAATCTCTTTTGAAAAGATGTGGGCAAGATGATAAGCTGCTTTTGGCGTGTCTCACTGTGTTGTTCCTAAAGAAACCAGAGAGGAAACCGAGAGGCAGCCTCAGAGGAACACCCCCTCCAACCAGTGGGTCTGGGGGGATGTGACCCCGGTGCTCCATTCAGCACTGACAGATGGTAAGAATATCTGTAGCTTCCTAGTCTCACAGGCTAGTGATGGCCATTTCAGAGGCATGGGGCACACTTACAATTAGCAGTCTTTGGCTCAAAAAAGTGAGTACACTCTAGACTAGAAAGTGGAGGGAAGTGAGGATGATTTTATGAAGCTCCTGGGGAATTAGCTGATAATGGTACTGAGTACTGTGGCCTGCTTCCCAACAGATAGACGTCTGCGTCACAGCAGCCCTAAGTGGTTAACCTGATAGGGGAGCATTTTCTTCCTATTTTTCAGTGTGTAGTTTTTGGACCTTCTGCATCAAAATTAGGGGGTGGTGTTAAAAATGCAAATTCCTGAACCTCCACTCAGACATACCAGATCCAGATCTCTGGAGGTAAGGCACAAGAATCCTATTTTGTGGGAAGGAAAAAACCTCTTTCAAAAGCCCCCTCAAGGTTCATTGGCTAGAATTAAGTTGCATGCTCGTGTCTCATACAATTACAAGCCTGGAGAATGAGAGCAGGTGATTACATCGATCAGGCCAGGGCTAGAGAGAGGTCCCCTTCCCTGAGCACATGGCCTCAAGCGTGTGAACACTAGAATTAGGCTCTGCCAGTGGAGAGAACAGATGGGGCCGATTGGGTGGGTAAACATGGCGTTTGGCACCACGGCTTGGTCGCTAATGAGGGATAATAACTCGCAGGAGGTCTAGGCTTCCTCAGTTGCCATTTCCTGAAGTCTCCTCATGTTCACTAGATCAAATGCCCAGACCTTTCCTCACTGATTTTGGTGAAGTCTACATGACTCCAAGAAACCAGGAAGAATTGACACGTGGTAGGAAAGTGAAAGAGATTGATCTTGGAATAGTTCAAAATGCCATATACCACTTTCTGTTCACCATACCATCAGACTGGGTCACCGGGGATATAATGCATTTATTCTTTCACTCAACAAATGTTTACCGAGACCCCATTATATGTCAGGTCCTGTATTTAGCCCTGGGGACACATCAGTGAATAAAATAGACAAAGCCCTGCCCTGTCCTCATGGAGCTGACATCCTAGTGGGAGCTGCAGAGAGTAAATAAAACAACAGGTAACCTGTAAAGCATGTCTGAAGGGGATAAGTTCTATAAAGAAAAATAAAGCAGGCAGAAAGGAAGGTGGTAGTCAGGTGAGAGTCTTGCAGTTTTAAATAGAAGAGAGGTGAGGGCAGGCCTCACTGAAAAGGTCACGTTGGTACAGAGGGTAAAGAGGTGAGTAGTGAGCCATGGGGATATGTGGGAGAGAGGATCCCAGACAAGATGCAGCATGTGTAAATGCCCTGGGGTGGGAGTGTACCTGGTCCAAGGAACAAGAAAGTCAGTAGGGTTGGAGGCGAGTGAACTGAGGAAAGGTTAGCAGGAGATGAGGTGGAAGGTATAATGCAATATGGTGGAAGCAGATTGCCTGGGACCTTTGAAGGGACTCGGGTTTTGCTCTGAGGGAAATGGGAGGACACTGGAAGGTCCGACATGATCCACCTTTTATTTTAATAGGGCTATTCGGTCACTGCTTTGAGAATAGAGTGTAGGGAAACTAGTTTTGAGGCTATCACGATGGTTCAGGTGAGAGAGGCTCAGGGCTTGGACAGAGAAGAATAAGAGAAAGAGAGAACTCAAGTATATGCTTTCAAAGTTTCTGGCCTGAGTGACTGGAAAGATGTAGTTGCCATTAACTGATCTGGAGAATATTGTGGGTGGAGCAAGTTTGTGGAGGGGGACTCAGGAGTTCATTTTGGACATGCTAATTATGACATGCCAATTAGACATCCAAGTGCTAATGCTGAGTAGGTGACTGGATGAACTGGAGACGTATGACAGTTGTCAGCAGATAAAGTAATAAGACTGGACAAAATCACCAGAGAGAGATAGATGAGGTCCAGAAACTAAGCCCTAGGGTTGTCTTCTACGTTGTCTTTCAAATGTCTTGAATTCTACTTAACTTATCCAACTTGTGGTTTTCTAGGACATTGACTGCAGGAGTTAGGTAGGAAAAGAGTGAACCCTTAATTATTCATTGATAATAATGTGGTATGAAGGAAATAATTTTCACAGTCATCTGGAAGACTGTGCTCACCCAGGAGTCCATAAAGTGTATGTAGACTTTGACTTATTAAACCCAGAAAAATCAGTGATTACTCAATTAACTTGTGTTTTAATCAGTTAACTAAGAACTCAGGCACTTAAAGAACTGGTACAGGGGACTGTGAATGACAAAAGGGGCTACCAATGCTGGCCCAGCTGTTCCTCCACTCAAAAACCAGCATGTTAGCCTCTCCCAGAAACCAAGCAGAGCCTGGGGCCTGAGCACTAGAGACGCAGTCACGGAAGGAGCACTAGGGCCAGGAGGTGGAATGATGGTTTCCCTGTGGACTTGACTCTGACCCTCTCCCTGAAAACATGGAGGCAAGCACAATGTTCAAGAGTGGAGGTTTTGGAGTCAAGTAGACTTGTATTCTTATCCCAACTCCACCGCTTACCAGCTGTTTGAGTAGTACGAGTTGCTTAACTTCTCTGGGTGTCTGCGTCCTTGTCTCTGAAATGGAAAGAGTAGAATCTATTTCATGTAAAAGTTGAATGGGATAATAGTGGTAAAGCATTTAGCCCAAGGATTGCTATTTTTGTTTCTAAAGTTTCCCTCAGTAGTCTCAATTCTGCTAGGAGTCCAAGCTGTTATTCTACTATTCCTTTGGAGCCTAATTTAGCGAATTGAAAGTCTGCTGAATCAGATCGTCATTTGTAACCTACAAAATGCCCTGGGCCAAGGCTTTGTCTTCTTTGGTAGGGTTGGGACAACTGTGGAGTTGCATTTAATTCTGGTACCACTAGGGGGCACCTCAAGAAGTTAATTTTGGAGCCTACTGTAATAACTGGAGTTAATGCATTTCCAAATGTGACTTATACTTTGCAAGCAGCCTGCTCAGTGCGCTTAGTGCACAACATCTCTGGCCTGAAACATGTATGAATTGGTTGTAGCAGAATTCCACAACAGGGTGTGAATTCCTAAGGTACTGGGTCACACACTTAGGTAAGGTTCCATTTATGAAGGACATCTCTAAATTCTGAGGCTTTCTGCCCCAGCTGTGGTCATACACAGCTCTGCAGCTTGGTCAAGCTGTTAAATCAGGCCACTTACGACAATGTACTAACTCATTTCCATAAACACTTGTAGAGAGGGCTGGCATAAAAAATATCACTATTCTGGCAGTAATGTTTTGGAATTAATTTGCTCACCTTTTGTGCCGATGGTTTTTCATGCTGAGTAAACAGCTAACACATGGTTGAGCCAGAATTCAAACCCAAGGAATGTGGCTCCAGAGCCCACACTCCTGCCCACTACATCATATTGCCTTTTCTGACAGGTAGCGTCGAATTAATGCTAAATGCCAGAGGGTGGTGGTAAAGAACAGAAGTGGCCATTGTAGAGCAATTTATAACCTGGATTAAATATAGTAATCATGTGAATAGTGCATACTCTATTCAATTAAAAATATACAAGTCATTCAGACTATTAATGTAGATACTAAGTCATGTCTGTGTATATGGATCTATATACATACTTGTGTATGTATATGTATATGCATGAGTATACATTTCTTATTTGAATATAAGTATACTCAATATAACATTATCTGGGTGTTACTGTGTGCTAAGCACATAATGTAATATGAAAGGCATCATCTTGGGTCAAGTATTGCAGGCAGGTGCAATATCAAGGTTTTGTCTACCATCTCAGAGAAAGCTTCTTGGAGAAAGTTAAGGTCTTAGTTGATTTGGCGACAATGGGACTACTGTATCAACATTTGATCCTAGAATAAGGTGTTTAGCCTAGTGCTTGGAACAAAGTGTATTGAATGAATGAGTGAGTGAATAAGTGAATGATAGCTCCTTCGTGAATGGGAAGGACAGAAATTAGAAGCAGAGGAGGTAAGAAAAAGAGGATTGGTGAGAGGGTGGGAGGTGACTAGATGGAGCATGGAATTTCTTCAGCGGGACTTTTAGCAGAGAGCTGGCTAGGAGCTGGCTGGAGAAGGACTTTTGACTCCACAATCAGGTCCTCTTTCCTGGCTTTCTGTCCCAGTCCAAGAAATAGAGTTGTTTTGGTTGTTTTTTCTTTTTTTCAGTCCTTTTCTTCATAGTCCTTTTCTTCTATCACTCCATTCGCATGAGTGATAGACTGCCCTTAAATGATTCTTATTTCCTAATGGAAATGTGTTCATCTTTATAAGCAAGGTAGTCTGCTCTCACTGAAAATTAATATACTTGTTGCATAGTCAGTTCTAAATAAGTCTCTTCACTTAAAGATTAATGAAGCAATTACCACCACCTCCCACCCAGATTATTTACCACTTTAGTTGCTTCTCAGATATCTTTTTTACTTTTTCTTTCCTTAGGGTTTTCCATCAGGGTTCTGGTTCTTATGTCATGCTAATGCCTTCCTTGGGCTGAACTGTGCAACATATTTAGTGCATCGAGCACCCTGCCAACTTTCCAGGGAATGGAGCCATGGACCTACCTCCTAAGTGATACTGACATCTAAACTAATTTTTCTGTATCTTAGAAAATCTAAGCTGTAGTTTATTTAAGACATGTCAACAAAGTTTGTCGTGGTAAAATCATGCTGAAAGTTCAGTTAAAATGTGTGTTCAGGAAAACTTGAAAGAATTCCTCCATACGGCATATAATGAAAGTGGTATGGTTTGGGGTAACAAGTATATCCAAGGACCATCTGCAGAAACTTAATTCGATTAATTCTCTGTAATAAAAAATAAGAAGAATATTGTTTGTGCCTGAAGACCTGATATGAGTTGAAGTCAGGAAAACTTTTGTTAGTTTTATGATAGAATGTTAGCTGAAGCTTTCGTTATGTCGCCCTTCCTTAAAGTTCAGTTGCTGCTTTTTAAAGAAGAATCTGTGTCACTTACTCTTTTTGAGCTGTCTTTCCCCTTCTCTGAAGGAAACATAGTTTTCCCTCTCTCCTTTGCCTAAATGAAAATGGCTCCAAGATGCCTACAATTTTGAGAACTTCAGATGGCAGATTCCACATAATTCAAATAACAGAGCCATGAAACCCCACTCTTTCATTTGGATTCTGTGAACCACTGAGACTTGTGGAGTGTAAATGATGTCAGAATAATGCCCTAAAGGTATAGTGTCAGGGCCGGGATTCTCCTGGATACACGACCACGGAGCAGTGGAGGCCGTGCACTCAGAACCCAGAGCCAAGTGCCGCCCCCGTTGTTTTCATTACGGAGCTGCAGAATGTGGGTACGAAACTTGGATTTGACAACAGCAGAAGAAAGAGGATATTGTATGCCTTCAATCAGCTTTGTATGAGGAGATCCTTAAAGGGAAAATTATGTGAAAGAAAGAAGGAGGAAGAAAACAAACTAGCAAGATCCCTATTTCAACATAATTTGGAGAAAATGACTGATTTGGGTTGGTCATGTTGCCAGAACAGATGACTCAAGGCTTCCAAACAAGAAATGGAAATCAAGAGGGTGCCTGAAGCCTGAAAGAAGAACAAATTGTGAAGATATGATTGACCGTAAGGCTTCAAAATCAACTGTACCAAAGATGAGCTTGGATCATTGCCCAGAACAGAACTGAATGGTGATGTTCATTTAGGTCCTGACTGTGGAAACAAAATAAAATGTAGTAATTGTGCTCTGTTAGGTACACAGACGTGTTAATGCTTTCCAATTTCCCCAACTGGGGATCTGGTGTCACTTTCCCTGTCGCTCCTATTTCATGCTTCACCGGTAAGTATTATTGCTGCTCTGGACGCTTGCTGAATGCCAGGTTTTTGGCAAAGAAGCGGGATCCAGGTGAAAGCATCCTTCTCATTGCTGCATGTGGTGTGCTACAGGTGGCTTTGAAAATGGCTTTTCAACTTGGAAGTCATTTCTTTAATTGGCCTTTTCAGGCTCGGATGATGTGCACCTCGATCCTGGCATTCAGTGTGATGGCTACTGGATCTACGTTATGAATGTGAGCAATTTGGGCCCCAAAGCCCTTCATCTCCAACAACCAGGGAAAGCCTAAGTTTCCGTGGGCAACAGATTTGTGCATTGATCATTTCCCCCCTTAGGCAGGGAGATAAGTGATTCCGGTTTTCTTATACTCATTTCTCAGGAATCTCCCAGTGGAGTTTTGTGGTAACCTTCCTGAAGGACAGCAGGGTTTGACTCCCTCTAAAGGTCAGTTGAAGCAGCTATGCTGGTTCCATTTCTTCTCGGAGGCTGCAAAGAAGAAAAGATTGCATGTTGTTGCTCCTGACACCCAAATCCTGCTTACTAGCCTAGCAACTTCAGAAACTTCCCAGCCTGCCTGTAGGAGCAGTCCACCTCCACGGTACAAATGGCTTCCAAACAAACATTTTCTACATACTAAATTAGAAAAATAATAACAAAACCAACAAGGAGGTGACTCAGGGAAAAAGGAGGGACAGACAGCACATGTGATTTTTCCACTTCTCTTTGGTTTCTTTACCTGAGTCAAATTTTGAAAATATTAAGCTCTCTCCTGTCTACCCACTATTCACCACAAGGTCTTCAGATTTCAGTAGCTGACTTAAAGCAAGTAACTTTTTTTCAGGCATCCAAATGGACTAAAGATGTTGTCAGGTACAAGATGTTGAATTAAGGATCTGTCTGGTCTCTATGGGCATCTAAAGTTTGGACCTTAAACAAGGTAACTTAACATTGGACCCTACTAATGAGAGACAGCAGGACGGCTTCTTCCAGGATTTGACTTGCTGTATGTAAATGAACCGCCAAGATGAGACACAAACTGGAACTCACAGGAAATTCCACATTTCCTTGCTTCATACAATCAGCATCTTTTCACTGGTTGGTCTATGACCTTGGAGCCACCCAATATGTTCAATAGGTTCACACTTAAAAAATGATGGTGGGGGGAAATGAGGGGTAAAATTATTTTGTGGAGTTTGGCGCAAGTCTGTGTTTCCAGTAAGCAATGTGTGAGCTGTGTCTTTGAGAAGAACACATGCAATGCAGTTTTGATCTTCATTTTATAGAGGTACATAAGTAATACAAGGCCTGTTTTGATTATACAATTAAAAACAAATGTGATCCAATCTTGTAGTACTCTGTGTCTACTTATGTTCCTGAACAGAAACTCCCATTAGTATATGAACCATCATGATCTAATGGCTTTGGAAACCCGGAGCCCCATCCTCATATTTGCTTATAAGCTTCTCCACGTTCTATCTGCAGTATGGGGTCCTCTCATAGGTAATCATCCAAATGGGATAGGGTTTTAATGTCTGATGGGCTCCTGAAAGAAATAATCTAAAACGGTTTTTTTAAATGGTTCTCACAGTCTCCTTCTAAATGCTTTGCTTAACATTAAACATCTATCTTCTTCACCATGATTATGACTTAAGAATTGTAATTTAAGACTTTTTCAGAAATGGAGGTGTTAAAAGCTTTTTGTGTCTGAATGCTTTTAGCTGTAGGTTAACAGAAGACATCGTTGAAAGCAGCTCAAATATTAAAATTCACTTTTAATTTCACATAACCAGAAATCTGGAGGTAGGATGCCAGGATTGGTTAATTCTGCAGCCCAACAATGGCATCAAGGTCCAGGTCCTCTCCATATTTCTGCTGGCTGTCCTCAGCTTGTGGGCAATAGTATGTCACTGGGCTGCAGTACACAGGCATTGCATGCTACTAGGACAACATCTAGCAAAGAAGAGGGACTTTTCTTCCCACGTGCCTCTTTTCCTTAGGCTGGAAATCCAAGAATTCCAGCATACATCCCTCCCCATCACTGGTCTCATGGGCTAGATTTGGGTCATATGTCCATACATATGATAGAATTCACTAGCAAGGGAATGGGGCCACCATGATTGGCTTGAAGAATTCTGCTTCACCCCCTGGACTGGAGAAGGGCATCCTTCCCTGAGCACAGGGGATGGTGAATACCTGTACCCGAAGGAATAAGGAGGGGTGAGGGGAGTATCTATTGGGTGAGCAACCAACAGAGCTCCCCATTGACTTTCTGGATAATAACAGTTTTTGGTTTAACATTTAGTATTAGTATTTCAGTATTTTATCATATTACTGAAATAAAAATTGTCTTTCTTCCCTGCTGACGGAATTATCCTGGTGTGTCTCTTAAGGGCAAAAGGTATCCTCGGGGTGGGGGAGTTTATCCTCGGGCCTACTTTTTTTTTTCTCATTCTGACCCAACTAGAAAATATTTAATCAACATCCCAAAAGTTTTCACAAAAAATGATCTCGTTCATCTTAGCCCAGATCTGTCAGTTACGCAGGTAGTGTTTCACGTTACTTGAAAACAACTTGAATGGGAATAGAAACCTGATTTTTAATTGCCTTTTCTGCTTCCTCCCAAAATAAGAAGTGACAAGACACTTTTGTACCAGAGATAACTTAACTTTTCAAAAGTGTTTATAAAAATAGTTTCATTTCAAGAAAAACTGCAATACAGTATAGCCCAGTGGTCAGGACACTATGAGGACAAGGGAAGATGTCTAAGTACCTTCTTTGGCGGTGATGTGACAGTAAGCCTCACCTGCAAAATGAAGAAAATAATCTCACCTACTTCAAAGGATTGTTGGGAGAATTGAATGAGATTAAAATATGTCCATAGGCCTATGTATATTTATTCTTACAGTGGCTACTACATAGTAAGCATTCAACAAATTTTGACTATTTTTACTTATAACCATATCAACAAAAATCCATGAACATCCAAGTTAACATTTTCCTACATGGGATAGTTAAACTCACAACTTTTAAAAGTAGCAACTTTGAGAAACAAAATATGAGGGCTGTCCTATAGTTCACACTACACGCTGCTAATTTCGTGGGAGGTCTTGCATTGGTTCTTGTGCCTCTCCAATTGGCTTGATGTGGGTCACACTTAAAACCAGAGTGGTGGCTTTACTGTCTTTTCAGGGAAAAGAACTGCCATTATTGTTACATCAACATTAGAATCTCACTTGCCATTTATCCAGGGAGTAGACTGAATGTGTTGGTCTGCTTCTTGAGAAGTACGTGGGATAAAGCATGTTGATATGGGTGGCAGAGATCTCTTAACTTCCCTGGTTATTGCCCTGGGAAGCTGCATTCTCTGTATTTCAAGGCAAAACTACATGAAGACAGAAAAATTTGGCAGAATACACAGTGCATGTGGGTATAAACATCAGTTTTTTAGCAGAAAAAAATGTATCTCCATAAAACAGTACAATTCCTTTTTGTGTTTTAGAATCTGTATATCAAACCTCATATTAGGAGAACTTTCAGTAATGATCTAAGCAAGCCTGAAAAATAGCTCCTAGGTTTGAGCCCTTGCCCACGTTCTCTTTCTCGAATTTTGAGTGTGACTCTTCTGATCAGCCCCAGCGTCCATCTTACCTGTCGTGTGAGAGGGCGTGGCATGCAGCAGCCACTTTGGCCATAGGGACCACGAGGCCTACTTTCTGGATCCAGGACTTTGGGTTGTAAGTAACAACCCTAACTCAAACTTATTTAATTAAAAAAAAAGGAATTCATTATAAATGGTACTGGATATCTCAAAGAATCAAAAGCAAAGGGAAATGCTAATATTCAAGAAGGACAGAGATGTAACTAGGCTTAAAGAAATCCTAGCAGCAGGGTCACCCTCACAGGAGCAGAGCTTCTCTTCTCATCTTGCTTCTATGTCTTCCTGAATGGTAGCTTCCTTCTTCTTCATCATTGCAGACTGACCTTCTCCAAATGACAGAAAACATGACTGCTGTTGATATCCTAGCTTTATGTCTTAGAGAGCCAACCACACAGAGTGAGACTGATCTTTTCAGTTCCAGTTCCAAAATCCTGGAGAAAAACTCTGCTAGGTCTAGCTTAAATTAAATTAACTTGGGCAAAGAGACAGAATACCATTTGGATCCATTTGGCGAGGTGCCCAATCAGCCGCTGCCTACAAGCAGCATCATATTGTACTAATGTGTTGGTTCCAGTTGTTTAAAATGGTTGGGTAGGGCAGTTCTCAACAGAATAGTGCTGGCCTGACTATTCCACAGATGTCCAACACAAGGAAGTAGATAGTTCTAGCTTCCCATTTGCCAGCAAAGGCTACCTATGGTCCTTGAGAATTTCCTGTTAAAGCTGGTCATTCACTGTTAGAAAGTTGAGGGTGGTAGGATGGCTGGAGGCAGCAGTGGGGGAATGATTGCACATGAAAGGAACCGAGCAGAGAGAAGGAAGGAGGACTCATCAAGGAGGAATCGCCAACATGAAGCAGAGGGCTCTGGACCTCCCAACTCTTTTCAGAGTACTTCTTCTGGTTCTGCCAGCAGCCTCTCTTCCCTCCTGCCTTATGCCTCTTTTTGGTATTTTCTCCCATCATTTTTACAATGAAGACCTTCTGCATTACTTGTAAGACTTCTGCCCTCCTCCAGAGCAGCAGTGCTCTACTTTAGGCTAAAGTTTGAAGTAAGGCAAAATTGAACTCTTCAGAAAAGCACCTTCCCATGTCCTCTTGTTGTGTTTCTTAGAATAACAATATCTGAGGGTTGGAGTAGACCCTATATAATATAGTTAATTATATAAATTTATAATTATAAAAATATAATATGTTAATTATATGTTGTATAACAGAATTATATTGACAGAAACTTTCATTATAAATATAGAGCTTCTGTTTCCATTAAGTCAAAAATAGTGGGCAGAGTAAGCCCATATCAGGGGATCATTTGATTCCTTTCTTCCTCTTCATCAAATCTGTATGCTTAACAAATATTTGTGTCCTGCTTACACACACACACACACAAAGACTCTGGGTAAGCTCTCTAACACATACCTAGCCCTCAAGGAGCTAACAATTTAGAAGCTGTAAGACAAGCCCTTTGCACGCCTCACTTAAGGGTGCTGTGTAAGCCAGTGAATCGAGGAAGAACAGAGGTCACCATGTTGGATTGGGTGGCACAGTGGGTTAGTCTGAATCAACTCTTAACTTTCTTGTTCCAGAAGCACAGCTAGAAGCAGAGAACCCAATTTAAGGGAATTGGAGTGAAGCTTGAGGTGTCAATCAGAGAAGCTCCAGCCCCCTGTTAAGCAGACATCCTAAAATAGGGACACATTGAGTCCTGCCTTAATCTGTAGTCACTTATGGGTTCATCAGGAAAACTGATTATCTTAGAAAACAATACAGAATATTCTCTTCTATTTATGTATTTTCAGGTTTAAAATGAATGTATGACATATTCCAGGGCAGACAAATTTAAAATTTTGAAACTTAATACTAATATGAAGTAACTGGTATAATAAAAATAAGACTTTTTATAAATCTTATCATAAGTATATGGCTCTCATTCTTGTTTTTTCTTGGTTTTTGTTTTTCTAAAAATGTCTGAATATGTGACAAGTCCCACAAAATTGGCAACAATAGCTGTCCCAGGCCCTGTGTGATTGCATATCAGCAAGGGAGTTTGATATTTCTTGTCAGCAACATATGTCCCTGACCTTCCATCTCTATCAAGGAAGTTAAAAAATTCTGACTAATTCAGAACAGAGCTGGGAGCCCTAGTTCCATAGCCAACGGGCTTGATAGTTTCTTTGTGTTAGTAAAGCTAAAATGGAGGATTTCATCACCTTGTTAGCCTCAGAAAGTTTGAGTCTAGTGGGCTCAGGTGTAACCCTAACCTCGTCTGGTTACCACAAAGGAGGAAATGCAAGACTGTAGAGAGCACAAAGCTGTCCACCACACAACTGAGAAAATAGATTCAAGAGTCCTTAGAGTGAGGAGGGGCAACTTCATCTTTAAGGTGCAACTCATGGTTGTGTTTAGCAACTCACCTGAGAGACTCCAGTCTCAGTATCATTTCTTCTTCTTCTGACTATCATAGTGCTAATAAATGTAGAATTCATAATCTCGCCACTTTAGAATTAAGACAAAGGAAGACTTCGTGATTGGTGTGCTACATTGAATAATTGGGAATACTTTAAGATTAGTTGCTTTATCCGTAAACAATGGCCGAATTACCTGTTTCCTAATTCCCTTACTTATATAAAATCTTTTATTTCTCCAATAGGTTGTTCGGTTTTTACAAGGGAATTCTGCCACCCATCTTGGCTGAAACACCAAAAAGAGCGGTGAAGGTAAGCATTGTGTTCCTTCCCACCAAGTGAAACTAGAGTACAGTAACAGCTTCAGCGTTGAAACATCCCACAACAAACTATGGGACATTCATGTGCATTAAACATAGGACACTGAAATTTTTAATGCAGAAAATATAGCATAATTTTTATTATAATTAGACTTGGTCAATCTCTCACATATTGGTTTATGGATTTTTTTTTCAGGTAAAGGCACTCCCTTCTAATGGGGAAATTATACAAAAAGTACAGTGGTGAATGAAATTCATGTCATCAAACCACAGCAGCCACAAAATAGCTTGGACGTTTTCTCAAGGCAACTTATAAATTTTTCTTTGGAGCAATAATTATTAAAGAAAGAGAGAGGGAGTGGAGAGGAGAGGTAGAAAAACCTTTTTCCCTAAATTATTCCCATTTTATGAACAGAGCAAAGTAATACATTATATTTCTTTGTATATGATTCTCACGTAACACATTTATTTGGCATGCTAACTTCATTGTCCCCCCTGGTCTCTTCTGTTAAAATTCTCTATTTTGGTTTTTACAAAATTATTACTTCCACTGTGCTGATTTCCATTCTTTAACCACATAACTATGGACGTTTATGTTCTACTTGCTGGTTCAGTGTCTGGATAGGAGCATGGAGATCTGGCAGGACCTCTGGGGGAGAAAGAACTGAATCTGATCACTCTTCTATATGTTCTCTCAGACAAAAGTCCTGATCACAGTGACTCTGACTGGCACTGTCCCCTTCCCCACACCACTGACATCACCAAATATGGCTTTGTCTTTCCATAACGAGGATAACAAAAACAGACTGAAAGAATTCCTTTCCAGCTAATGACGTACAGCTTTTTTCACATGTTACTCAATTTGTATTCCCAATATTCCTGAAGGGTAGAAAGGGGAAGCTTGTATACTTTTACTCAGTAAGTTAAGAGGGTGGCTAGGTTAAAATTTATGATAGAATAACCAACATATACACACAGACACCAAACTTACACATTATGTTAAAATAGTAATTTAATAGGATTTAATTCAGGCCTACAATTCAGAAAACAAAGCTTTAAAACATACTTTCTCTATAAATTCATCCTCTTTGTTGCCATGGTTTTTGTGATTTTATGTTATTACTTCAATACAAATTTCATTATAAGGATCTGAATCACAGTAGAGAATCTGGAAAAAGTTCCCCAAAGTACACAAGAGGGCTGAATTGAATTATGAAATGGCTTCACTTGATAAAAGATTGCCCAAGTAAACAAACAGAGCCGAGTTCCTGTTCAAAAGGAAAGTCACTTTGTCTCCATGGAATAATATATTCGTTTAGTGTTTTACATATATAAATAAAGTAAATTATAACTAAACTTTTTCCTGAAATATTTTTCCTTAATACTGTACATTGGAGACAATTTAAAATTTAACATCATTAAGGTTTATCAATGTTTAACAATCTTTTATGGAAGAAAAAAAAAAAGTTGAGCTTTACAAAACGAGTTAGTCTCTACTTACAAAAAGCAATGCTCCCTGCCAGAACAATGGTTAACAGATGAACTTTTGGGCAACTGGATATGGTGCGCGTGTCCCAGACATCTTGTTTCAAGTAGATTTTACCTTAAAATTATTGAGACATATGGTAAGTATGTTGGCTTTTTAAGTATAACTTGAGTTGAGTGTATCTTTGCCAGATGGATAGCACTATTTTTTCAACACAATTTGGGAAAACATTCATTTTATAGATCTTTATCTTAGGATTTGTGAGGAAAGCAATCTGATTTTAATGATTTCATACATCATAAACTGCTTCATTGTATGTCATCAAAGTTTACTTCTGAAAAAATATTCAGATACCATATATATGTGTACACATACATATACATGTATATGGTCTGTGCAAATTTTATATGTGTGTATATATATATATATATATATATATATACACATATATCTTCCTTGTTACTGACACTTAAGTTACTATAATCAGAAGCAGACAATGTTTTTTCTGTACTTTTTCTTTGAAAGGAGATTCATTATTAAAATAATAAGACTCATTCCAGGGTCTCGTCTTGAGCTTCACAGGTCCAGAAACACTGTTTTTCCATGGTCAGATTCTCAAGAACTGTCTAATGCTCACCAAACTCATAAGAGATTGTAAATTGTAATGGCTATTTGTTTGCCACTGTGTCCCTACACCTATCAGAGTGTCTGTACACAGTAGATGATCAATCAATATTAGATGAATAAATGAAACATATATAGAGAGAAACAGAAAATTTATTAATTTGTAACAGGAGACATTCCTGTCCTGTTCCCCAAATTCCCACGTCTACTATTCAGAGTTTCTGGAAGGCCAAGACTTCCATTTCCAGCCAATCTAGAGTAACAGGGAACAGATTTACTCACCTGCCTGAAAGAGCAACAATAAAAAATGAGCTAAATATCTGAAACCTCAGTTTTCAAGATCCTGGACATCAGACAAGGAAGGAGAGTACTACCTGAGAGATGGGAGACAAATGGAGCTCCAACGTACCACCTGGAGAGGCTTTCCAGGCCCAGTGGCAGGCAGGGGAAATCCAGGCAGAGCCCAGTGGACTCCCTGGGCTGAGAAGGAGCTGAGAGACTGGGGAGGGCAAGGCAGCTAGAGTTCACAGGACAGAGGACCAGAGAAGGGAGAGCTGCAGAGGGAGCCCCTGAGATCTGCAGAGGATCGCCTCTTCAGCTGAGAACGGACCAGTGCATGCATGGGAGGAGACTAGCAGGGCCTGGGACAGAGCAGTCCAAAGGATCAGAGGGAACCGTGCTCGGCAGTCACGCCGGGCCGGGAGGAGTGCTTCTTCTCCCCAGCCTAAGTGGAAGGCCTCAAAATTCACAGGGCCTCGAAAGGAGCACTCAGAGGGGGTTTGCCTCTGTAGTGGAGAATAACTAGCCCTGGTCTGAGCACAGCTCAGGTCTCACTTGTTAAAAGCAAGAGGATCAAACTGTTTCCATGTAATTTAACTGCATCCCAGAGCAGAGGGTCTGGGAGGTCAGGCTAGTCATCAGATTGCTTAGCGAGCGTGGATGAAAACAAAGGGAAAACTGCAGTCTGGAGGCTGGGCACCCAGGCCCACTGTCCCGGCCTCCCTGCCCACCCTCAACTTTCCCTTCTCCAGGGGCCACATGGCCTGTCCTCCAGGTGCAGCCCCAGTCCCTGGGTGAGACTACCAATTTCTAGATTCCAGTATATAGGTTCTATATTGCATAATTAATTTGGATTCCAGATTTTATATTCAAGGTTCCCAAAACCTTGCATGAATATGAATGTTTTCAAAACTCTTTAGTCACACATTTGCATGACTTTGGGGAGGTAAATATATTACATATTGACCCTCCTAATTTCATCCCTACAGTGTGACCTCATATCTTATATGATAGGGTACTTTTTTCACATCTATGCATTAATTAATGTTGTGGATGAGAAATTACTAAGAAATACCGTGAAAGCCATAAAGGAGGAGTGTTGTGCTTGTTGTTAGTGCCATCGAATTGATTCTGACTCCTAGCGACCCTGTGTACAGCAGAGTGGAGCCCTGCCTGGTCTTTTTGCACCATCCTCGAACCTTCTGGCGCTCTATGAGAAAATGCTGCACTGCTATTCACAGGGTTTTCATGGCCAATTTTCTCAGAAGTGGGTGGCCAGGTCCTTCTTCCTAGTCTGTCTAGTCTGGAAGCTCCACTGAAACCTGTCCACCATGGGTGACCCTGCTGGTGTTTGAGTTACTGGTGGCAGAGCTTTCAGCATCACAGCAACACGCAGCTGCCAGAGTATGACACTGACAGATGGCTGGTGTGGTTCCCTGACCAGGAAAAAGCACAGGGCAACAAGTTGAGAAGACTGAATCCTAACCACTAGACCATCAGGGCTGGCCAGTGTTGTATCCAGGGGAATTAAAATAACAACTAATGTACTTGCTCTTAAAGAATATAGTTCTGGTATAATGTCTTGTAAACTTTGAACGTGAGAGATATGCAATAAATGTATGTTGAATGAATGAATATTTTTAGTGAATATTGGTTTCAAACTATAATGATGACATTTCCATCATTTTACTATTGTTGAAAATTGATTTTAAAAGATTTTAACTTTTTCTTTCTTGAGATATTGTTTTATTTTATATTCAGTAAATTATATTTTGGCTGCAAAGGTAGAAATTAAAACAAGATTTTTTTTTTTTTAGTTTGAAGCATGATTTTCTTATTAGATTATGTGGTAATGTATTGTTCATTATTTTTGAATTTAGTAGTACATTAACAGTTCATCACTGTGACCCGTAGAGCTTCTTTACTCCCAGGAACCCGAATCATTTCATCCTAGCCATTCACCAAAAACTTCCAGCAAGTCTGCTGCTGAGTACTAGTCTGCTAGTAGTAGTTTGTTTTCTTACAATTTTAGAGATGGGGAAATGAAGAGCTGAGAATTGCCCCAAGGTGTAGACTTGGAATGCCCTGTGAGAATTGCTAGAGTGACAGGCCAAGTCCATTTCCCCAGGCCTCTCCCTTGACATCCCAGGTTGGTCCTTGATCCCTTGTAATGACAGAAAGTCAGAAAGAAAGAAAAAAAATGCATCCTCACACTGAAGGGAACAGGTAGTGAGGCCTTTCATGAGGTCCATCATCTCCCAGAGCTTCCATGAACCCAGTGTGGAGCAGGGTTTCCAGAATGTAGGTCATGACCAGTGAGTCATGAAATCTGTTTAGTGGGTCACTAGATGTAATAGTCATGACCAGAATTTTTTTCATGAAATAGAATAGAAACAGTGTGTATTACACATAGTAAGGGGGGAGATATTGTTCTATAGCAGTGTTTACTTTCAGTTATAAGTGCAAGTGCACACTGCATTCGTGCATGCGTCTGTGTGTTGGGTAAATATTTTTTACATAGATTGTGGTCAAAAAAGTTTGAAATCATCTGCTTTGAGGGACTCTGGGCTTCGAGGGTCAGGGAAGGCAGGAAGACCTCAGCGGCTAGAAGACTCTAGGGTAGAGAGTCTCTTCCCAAACCACTAACAATCACGGCTCAGCAGTGAGTAAGCGCAGCATTGTGGTTAAGAGCACACCCAGGCTTTGGAGTTAGATTCGGGGAAATCTGGGCCCTTCCACTCACTAGCTGCAGGACATATTGCTATAAAATGGAAGTCGTGGTTGTACTAGAACCTGTTACCAGCCGATGTTGTATGGATTAAATGCAGTAGCACATGCAAAGGCCTTAGCATGTTTCCTGGACCACAGCAGGCTGTCATGAGTGATACAAACCACTAAGGCATCTATGGGTTCCTTTAGCAGACAAAGTAAAGACAGGGAATGGAAACTTAGATTTTCTGAAAGTCTCCTATGTGCCAGGCGTGTCAGGAAATCTTACTAAATTCTCTTATTTAAGGACTACTCTAGAAGGTAAGTTTTGCTTTCTTGAGGGTTAGAAACATCAAGCAGCTTGCCCACACTTTCACAGCGAAGTAGCGTAGCCGGGATTCATTCTCAGGACTGCTCCCATCAAAACCCCAGCAAGGTGATTGTCAAAGAAGAGTGACCATAAAAAAGAAGAAAAAGTAACTTATCTTTAAAGCCTAAGACTATAACACTTTTCTTTCCACGGTTAATGGTTTCTAGTGCATCTCTCTTCTAAAAACAGTGGTGGCCCCAGGTGGTATTATTTTAATACCAGGACAGCTTCAGGGTTATCACCACCCATTAGGATGCTAGACCAAGAAGGCAGGGGCTTCTCTTTGTTTACTGCGGCATCCCCAGTGCCTAGAACGTAGGAGGCATCCAATAAATATTTGTTGAGTGAGTGAGTGAATGAATCCCTGTTCTAGAAAAGTCTACATCCATAGTTGATCTAAAGGACCATGGCACAAAAGTGGTTCCTGGATCTTTAAAAGAATCAAAGTCTATCTGGTGATGTAATGACTCTTGGGCTGCCCAAAGACTCATTAGACCCACGTGCACATGGAACTACCTCTTTCTAACAAAAGAGTATTATTTGGCCCCTAAATCTACATTTTTTTCTTGCCCCATTTTACTTAAAAAGTAATAGAGTAGAAGACATTTGAGACCACAAAATACCCATGCCATTTCTGGGGTCTTGAGAATCAGACCCTAGCAGGACCTAAGAGTGTGCCTTATCAGTGATGTTGGCGGCTACCTCACAGAATACCGGGAGCAAATCATCATGTTCAAGCAGAGTTGTTGCCCTAAATGTAGAATATAGAAAAAGGGGAGAAAAAAATCTATTTGGGACATATTATATGGAAGTGATTGATTAGATTTGCCTCCGTAGAAATGCGTTTGCAGATAAAATTATATTAAGCATCATCTTCTGAAGGAACCAACAAAATCTTCAATGATCATCAGATTTTAAAAGAAGGAATAAGCTGCTCTTCGTTCATGGTGATGACTGTCATGCTTTAAGGGAGGGATGGACAGGATGACCTCACTGGGTCCTTCCCTAGTTTATCATGGCATCTTCATCATCATTGAGTGTTTAGAAATTCCATGGAACAGTAAAGATATACAGCAATATAAATGCAAGTTACAGCTGAGAAATGGATGTCTTTTACAAGCGGGTTAGAAAATTGAACATTCATTGGGAGAGCAGTTCATAGAGAAAACATAGGAGACCAAAGATTTCAGGTCTCTATGCCTATAATTTTGAATCACTGCCATAAAAAAGAAGTCTATTGATGTCTGGGGAAACGGAAAATGGTCATGGTAAATGGAAGCTGTATGGTTCATTTACTGCTATAAGGGATTCCATCAGCTCTTCTGTCGCTTATTATAGCTGCATTATGAAAACGTGAATGTGAAAATGAGATCCAACAGCAAGTACCCAAGACCAGATTAAAAACTGTGTTTGATGGTTTATCATTTTTTACAATGCTGGTTAATATAATGATTTACTAAAGAAATTTGAGTCAGTTAAAGGGTTTGTTGCAGGAAATTGTTATAAATCTCTGGGTTTGGTTTTGTTTCACAGTTTTTCACCTTTGAGCAGTACAAGAAATTGCTAGGATATGTGTCACTGTCACCAGCGTTGGTAAGTGAGAGTATTTATTATACTTAAGTGTGTATGTTATTTCATAAAGCAAATCTGGAAACAAAAACCCTTTTGATTCCCCAAGCCCAGCTACTAAAATATGAATTCGAGTTATTCAATATTCAGCTACTTGTTGAAAGCCATCTTCCTAATAACTCACAATTTGGCTATTTTATAGCTCCCAGTGATGAATTTATGATAATAATGATATGTGTGGAAGGACCCATATGAGATATGGTCAAGAATATAAAATAAAGAGTACATTCGTCAAAGACTCTTTTAAAGCCAAAACATGCGTGTGTTTACATACATACTGCACAGATCTATTTATGCAAAAGTCAGTATGCCTAAAATTATTTCCTAATAGGTCGCTTTTCCAGCTTTTGCTCAGGCTGTAGTAAATATAGGGGACAATTTCATAGTCAGGGAGAATAGTGATCTTACAATGACACATCTCAACTGTGACATGAAAATCACTTGGCAATTTGAACATTTCCCGACTCCACTCCACTCCTTCTTGATGACTTTGCCACTTTTCACAATACAAGTTAAATTATATTGATCAAATGGATTCTGCAAATATGTGTGCAATGAGAGCCCCAGAGAGTGTAAATGCACTAATTTCTCTCTCCAAATCTGCAAAATGAAACAAAATCTGTATTGGCGCCCCAGTTGGCACTGTACCTTCAAGCCTCTAGGAAAATCCCCCAGTTTACCTGCTAAAAAGTACCTCCGGACCCAACCAGAGAGGCAGCATTGTGAGTTTCAGCTCTTTACTTGCTTTACTTGTAAGGGTTCACTTCAGAATATTTACTCGCCAAATAGACTGTCCAAGAAGAAGTATCTGTTATTTTAAAAACCATACATGTCCCTTTTCTAGGAAGGATCCTATTAAGAAACCTCTTTCCAGCCTCCTGCCTAAGGTGGCTGTGAAGTGGCCTTGTCTGGAAAAAGTGGTAGCATGAGTCCTAAAATTAGCTAAGTTGTTTTTTTTTTTTTTTGGTGAGGAAGATTGTTGCTGAGCTAACATCTGTGTCAATCTTCCTCTGTCTTGTATGTGGGACACCGCCACAGCATGACTTGAGGAGTGGTGTGTAGGTCCGCACCCAGGATCTGAACCCATGAACCCTGGGCCACCAAAGTGGAGTATGGGAACTTAACCACTACACCACTGGGCTGGCCCCTAAGTTTTTGTTTTTGGTTTTTTAATTCCTCAGTGTCTTCCCTTCATGTCACTCTTAACTTTGAAAACATCTTGGTAAAGACAAGAGACAATAAAGTATGGTCTCCGGAGGGCCAGCTGGCTGTTCCTGTGCCGAGCATCGGCACCATGTGAGGGACTGCTTCTCTTTCAACTCTCTTGAGAATTGAAACAGAAAAGCATTTGGCCACTCCAGCTACTATAACCAAATGCATGCAGACTGTAGACAGTTTTTCTCTTTCCTTGAACTTGTGTATTCCAGTTTCTTTTTGATACAGCCAGAAACTTAAACAGCCCTTAAATGTCCCCTGGTGCTTGCACATGAAAAGCCTGGGAGGCTGGGAACCCGCCAGTTACCGCTGGTCTCTGAAAAAATCTAAGTAACACAGTCTGCTGATAGCTGATCAATTCTCTTGACAAGGAACTGCTGAACACTAGTTCTGACAGCAAATGTAGCTGCGTTTTATAGAAGAACAAAAAAGAGAATTACTTGGAAGATTGCATATAGTAAGTAATAAAAACCTGAACATCTGGATTTTAGCTTTCTCAGAAGAGTTTGGGACTAGTATTTTTTTTTCCGCTTTTGGCTTCCCTGATGGAAGTCTGAGATAAATGAATAAAATGTTTGGTCTGTTACCCTACACAAATATTAAAATCATAATGAAGGGGCGTGAAAGGAAAACATCATTAGTTATTCCCTCTCTCCTTGAATCTGTATACAATCCCATTTTTCCTCGCCATTTTTATGTGCAACAAGAACAGTGGTTTTTGTGTAGCACTTTACACAGGGCTTTCACACATTATTTTGACCCTCATAATAACCTTATGAGGTAGGGAGATTAGATATTATTGTCTCCATTTTACAGATGAGAAAACCGTGGCTTATAAAAGGTACCGTGATTTAGACACAGACCTGCAGCTAGCACATATAGTGCCTTTGTGTGAATTAGGAAAGGTGCCCTTTGTCCTGGCTGATGGCTCTCCAGGGTTCCAGCTTGGCAAGTGGGGTGCAGGAGGGATCCCAGCCTACACGTACACCTCTATCTGTGCACAAACTATGGTACATGTTAGCTCTGGTCACGTGGCCAATAAGTGACAGAACCAGGACCTAAACCCAGACCTCCTGGCTCTAGATCCCTTCTTCTTCCTCCTTCTTGCCTCCTCTTCTAAGATTATAGAACATTCCTTTCTCTCTTTTCTTTAATTTCCTCCTTTGAAGAAATTAGAGACTCCTAGTAAGAGTTATCTGTTCTTTACTCTTTGTTGGCTTTTTTCTTCTCTTGGTTGTGTGTAGTACTGTCTCTTCTCCTGGGATTAGAACTTGAGCAATAAAGAATTATGTTTTTTCAGTGTCTGTTTTGGAGGTTTAGAGGCTTTGTTTCATTTTGTTTTTCTGGTATATGTGTCTTTTAAATGTTGTGGTTACTTTTGATACAGATTTTCTGAAAAAACTTTAAGCATTCTACTTAGAGGAAAATTCTAGAAAGTTGTTCTTTCCTATTGCAGAAATTCTTACAGATAGCAAAAAAGAACCTGACATACAGTCATCCTTTGATAAATGTTCTAGATTTTAGTTGAACCCTTCAGAACAACTAGCCACTTCTGATCACAGCTTTTATTCCCTAGCTTCTAGGTTTAGAAGAATAGGACAATTATCAGTTTAAAAAAAATAGAGGAAGGATGAATAAAAAATAATTTTTTGTTTTTTAATTGTCTGGAATAGTGGCTAAGAACACAGCTATACATTTACATGTTTTCAGCTAACACTGTTTGGTTACCTGAAATTTAGCTTTTTATAAACATTTTATTTGTGGTTCTGCTCCTTGAATTTTTTTATATGCTCAATAAATGTATTTAAGTAGATGTTTAAAAATGAAGCTCTTCTTTCATAAGTCAAACTCTCTTTTAATTGTTACATGTGCAGATGTTTTAGTATCCACCTTAAATCCGTAAAACAACCTTTCTTTTCATTAAAGGAGAAAGTCATTGTTGATGGGGCTTTGACATTTTATTTTGAATTGTTAGGATGTGGTTTGTGGCTTCTGTAATTTCTTCTTCATGAATTGTCAGCATCTAATCAAGAGCTAAAGCTGTTTGGTAATGGTATATGGTGCATTTATGCAAGTTTCTCCATTCTCACCATAACATTCAGCTGCACAGTGTAATGAGTAGGATGCTTAACCCAGTACACATGATAACTTGTTTTAAAGTATTGATTGATTTAATTTTTCTAGACATTTGCCATTGCTGGATTGGGATCTGGACTAACAGAAGCCGTCATGGTTAACCCTTTTGAGGTAGTAAAAGTTGGTTTGCAAGCCAATCGGAACAAATTTACAGAGGTAATCATTTAATGTTTTCCTATTGGTGAGGGAATGTAAAAAATTTTTAAGTATATATATAAAATTTGGAACCCAGCTCTTATCCACTTACTAAAGGCATAGTAAATTATTAAGGAATTCACACAAGAAAATGTCAAATTTCTTCCACAAGGAAAGCGTTAACAAAAATGTACTAAAGTCTGATGGACAAACACATGTTTACGCATTTTTACTTTAGGGTTGTAACGTAATCCACAGTGACTTATTTGGAAATGGTTTCTCTACGTTTGCCAAAACTTCTATCTCACATTACACTAAAATAGACTGTAGCAAAAACCACTGAGGTGATAATATTGTGCTTTTAAAAAAAATTATGAAGTCATTTTTAAAAATTACCTCACTCCTTTCCCCACCTCACCCACCACTCTCCCCCAAAAATTCTGATAATCTGTCAAGCTCGTCTGTTGGTTAAATCTGAATGAGCAAGTTACTAAGGCTGTGCAGATGTCAGCACTTGGACAACGATGGGTCTTGACATTTAATCACTGGTACATGGTGTTCCCTGAGGACAGCTTCCCTTGGTGTGTGCTGCCTCCACTTCCTTCCAGTTGCCTAATAATTCCCTTTAAACCACCAAGTCCAACTGTTTTGTTTTACTCTTTGGGTTCCAAGTACAAGGTAGGGAAAAAACAAGGGGACTGGCATCCCAGGTCCTTTCTTAGCATTTTAATTTAACTCCACAACCGGATAGCATGTGGTATAAGTTGGTTTGGAGTATCTGCTGACCTAACTTTCTCTGTAGACTAGTTCCCCTGCCTACTCCTTAAGCAGCTGCTAATGGGTGGAGACCCCCCTGGCTCCCACCCCACTTCCTGCCGCTGATACTGCCTGAGAGCTCTCTGGCACCTTCCTGAGCAGGACTGTGGGAAAGGAAAGGGGGCCCGACTCACCTGTCCTGCCAGACCGAGGAGGCAGGGTTGGGCAGCTACAGCAGATGGTGTCTACTCAGATGAAGTCAATCTTAATTAAGGGAGAATTTTTTCTAGGTTTCAAAAGGTTATCTTGATTGCAGTGATACATAGAAAAGGTTGAAAATCCCTGTATTACCCTAGGCTTTGTTTCTGTTTTGTTTTCTCTCTATTCTTCTTAATGAAGGAAAAAGATGGTGAGGAATTAGGAGGAAAAGAAAAGAAACACTTTTCAAATGTTCTGTCGATATGGAGCATTCAAAACAGCCCCCATGGAATCTGCTCAAGGAAAATTTGATTTGTTGGACTGGGAGATTTACCAGCCAGAAGAAAATTTTGGAACTCCTCATCCTGTGCCTCATTTTACTCATTGGGAAGCTTGTTTGGGGCAGCAAAGAGTGGGCAAAAGAATAAACAGGGCTTCAACTGCAGTCCTCTATCAAGGCAGCAGATATCCAGAGGGACACAAATGGGACAGGACATTCAGGAGCATCACGGAATTAGAATAATGAGTTGTCACAGCACCTCTGCTCATGCCTAATGTGTTTTTTTCCCTCTCCTCTGCCCTCAAGGAGGTTCTACACTGAGGCCAAGTAAGAGCTTGCATGTGCTAAGACCTTGCTAGACCGTGGTCATCACCCTCCCAGCCCAACCCAAGAATGCTGCATGCGCACGGGTTCCCAGTTCATTTACGCGAGGGCAGTCTGTGTAAATCGCTTACATCTATGTGGGCATTTCTTAAGTGGGAGAGAGAGAGGGACTTGTTTGGGGTCATTTCTTTTGCAGAATCCACTGAGCTGGATTTATTGTTAGATATTTACTTAGACAAAATAAAATCTATTAGGTACATTATAAAATATTTGCAATATTACTTCAACTAGTCAGAATTTAGCAAGGTAGGGATCACATAGGTCACACGGGTCAGCATTTATTTTCAGCAACTACCAGGATTCAATAGCTGAACTGAGATGGTGCTCTGTAGGCAACATTGATCACACTGAAAAGTAGTTAGTGGTACATAGTCACCCAACAAAAAGTAATGGGACTCTGCCTGTTGCAAAAAAATCTGAGAGAGAGATGACGTGATAAGAACAGCAAATTTGGATCTAGTCATTTAAAAGTAACTACCAGTTATTTCTGGCAAATGAGCAATTTCCTATGTCTTTTGTCTAGGACCCATTAACTCCAAAGCCTTCCTCCATTGGCTAGCACTTTCTTTTATCCAGCAAGGGGATACCCTTTTGTAATCTGTACCTGTGTTGAATTAATCCAAATATTAGGTGTTCTCACTTCAGTGTTTGTATGGCCAAAAATAATTATTGCTTTCCTCACTCTGAAGCTTTGTAGGTTCTCAAGAAATATGGCAGGGGAAGGAAGAGGAAGAAGAAGAAAGGAATTAATTTAGTGCCCAATGCATTTAAAGATTATGCTTCTTTTTTTAAGAAAAAAAGCTTTAATCCAAGTATAAAAGTAATGCATATTTATGTTAGAGAACACCAAAAACTATATATTTCTGTGTATACATATAAGTTGTAAATGTACTAAACATGATCTAAACTCTAGAGCAGTGCTAGCCAATAGAAATATATTATGAGCCACATTTTCTAGTACCTATATTAGGAAAGGTAAAAAGAAACATGAAATTAATTTAATATTATATTTTTAACCCAATATACCCAAAATATTATCATTTCAACACGTAATCAATATAAAAATTATATGAGCTATTTTACTTTCTTTTTTCATACTAGGTCTTTAAATATCGTATGTATTTTATGCTTCCAAGCACATTTCAGTTTGAACTAGGGCATTTTAAGTGTTCAGTAGCTTCATGTGGGTAGTGACTTCCTTATAGGACAGTGCGGGTCTAGAGGAATTCATAGAAACTTCTAAACTGTGGTTACCTCTGGGAAGAGGACTGGAATAGAGGAGTGGAAGGGAAGAGTTTAAGGGAAGGGCTTTGTGTAGTTAAACATTTAACATGAGAATGTGTTCAGTATTATCTGTGAACATTCATTTTAAAAGGTAACATTTGCTCATTGTAGAAACTTTAGAAAATAGAGAACAGTATAAAGAAAAGTATATAATCCAAAAGAAACGTTCTAGTAGCAGCTACATATCTGTTTGCTCTGCTAGGATCAAGCCCACCTTCAGGGAGAACCTTCTCAGCTGATCTGGGTGGGAATGACTTGCCTACCCATCTTGGGGTTCAATCTTGCATAATTCAGGTTCCATGATGTCATTTATGGTAGCAGAAATCCCCATTTTTTTCCTGCTGTATAATTTCTAAAAAAGTTGATGTGCAAATTATTGAAGAACATATATAAACAGAGCTGTCCAGAACAGGAAGGCAACAGGAACTGACACAGCAGGCCCGGGTTTGGGGAGAGATACACCCGTCATACTCTCTGCCATTTCCTAACAGTATGACCTTGAACAAAAGACTTACAGTTCCCTCAATGATAAAATGATGGTGATGAGTCCAACTGTCTTACAGCTTGGCATTTCTGTGACGTGGTTAGAAGCACAAGCCCTGGAGGAAGGTCCCAGTTATTGACCGCGTGACAGCCTCATGTTTCCTACTGTGACTATAGCCCAGTTTCCTCTTTTGTTAGGGGAGAATAGTAGTATAGCCACATCAAACAGTGTAATGAGGGCTAATTGAGACAAGTATGTAAAGCTGTCAGTACAGTCTGTCATGTAGTGATGGCTTAATAAGTGTTTGTAGTCATTATTATAACATGCTTTTTATGAGAATTTAAATATGATAATAAGTGAAAAGGTTTTAACACACAGTCTGGTACATGATAGGCACTCAACCAATGGTAACTATTTCTAGATGCAAGTTGATCTTATAAATCCTTAAATTTAAGTAGAGTCAGATTTATCTTGAGATATTGCCTCAAATTAATGTTGAACAGTCATAGCTGACCCCGGTTGTGGGTGCAAAAACAGCTTCCTGAGCAATGGTTCTTCTTCTCCCTCAGTCCACTTGAGGTCATTCTTAGCTGCCAGTACGATCCATTCAGCCTGAAATCTTTATAAAGGCTTAAGGGCTGGCAGCCTAGCCACAGCGCCTGTTGACAAGGTCTTTAGACTCAGATGCAGGTCTACATTCATAAATAGTAGCAACTGGATATCTGTTTGCTGTAAATAACTAGCACATAGCAGAAGAAGTTAGAGATGAAACTGAAAACATTAGAAGCCACTTTGGAAAGAATTCTACCATAATCAAGATATTCTTCCTCCGGAATAGTCATATCAAGTTAACATGGATTCTTGATCAAGCCTTTTTAGTCACTTCACATGGATGTTGTGAACTAAGCTCATTTTCAGCCTTTTCAGTCAATTATAGCTACTAGTGTTGGTGGAACTCTAAATGGACGGGCTGCATGCGGAAGGGCCAAATGGATTGACAATAGCTTTAAGAAAAACAGAGTGGTTTCCCCACAGGCTTATTCTGCAGGTAGATAACTCTTGTTGTTCTGCCAATAGTGTGAGTTTCTCAGCAGCATGTCTACTGTTCAGCCTGTCTACCCTCATGTCCTAGATAGGAACCACCATGGATTCCTACGCAGTAATTGTGGATTTTCCTATTTCATCAGCCTGAGGAGGTGAGTCAACATGGTCCTTTAAACATGAAAATCTCCCAAGAAGTTGCTGCAGCTGAGAGGAGCTCTGCAGTGGAAGACTGCCTAGGGCAACAGTGGTCAATATTGCTCTTAATATTACACTTAAAGTCTTGTAGGCAATGGTAGAGTGATAAAGATTGAGCAAAAGGACCGCCACGGTCCCGGGTGCACACAGTATGGTGTAGAGGAGATTGTGGGATGTTGGTAGATGTCCCCTTGGCCCTGTGGGGAGGGCATGGCTGGCAAAGAGCCAGAATGGGGCCCTCTGAAGGATGAGATCCAGGACAGGGACCCCTCTAGCTGGAGTTCAAGGGCAGTGCTGGCTGAGAGCAGAGGCTGCATCTGTTATGTTCTTGGAGCCCAAATGCAATTCCCATCAGGATTTCCCAGGAATGGCAGGTACTCTGCTGGCTTCAGCTGCCTAGGTTCTCCCCTCTGTGGTCTAGGACTGATTCTCTAGCCAGTCAGAAGTATGTTACCCATAAAATATGCCTTCCCACCCAGTTTAGCCATAAACTAGTCTAGAAATTTAAAGGAAATTGTGGTTAATTTGGTTTCTGATACTTCCCTCATATCCTTCCAGCTTCTGTATAAAGTATTTCAATAGGTGTGCTTGTCTCGCCTTCACTTTTTAAATTACCACCATATCAGTCAAAGGCTATAATCCCTGCCACACTTCCTCCCATTCCAATACCAGAATCTTGGCTAGCATCTTAAAATTCACAGTGAATAAAGAAAACCGGTCTCTAATTTAAATATGTTTGACCTTCTGTGGGGAGCAAAGTAATCACAGCTTTGTCATGCTCTGGTTTGGTTCAGTGGGTATAAAAACATGTTTAGATAAAATCAGGATAGACCCAAATTTCCCCCCGTCCTTCAAACTAAACCCAAGCAAAGTTCTGGTTTGTAGTCTCTTTGGCTTAGTACTAGGCTTGCCCAAAGATTTCTCTATTGGAGATTGCGTATCCAGTCTTGCCAAAAGTGTGACTTTGTAGCTTGTTGTCCTTTTAGGACCTTTCTCCACTCTAACTGGGTGCATCGTTTTTTAATCTGTATATTTGTAAGAACTGGAAGTCCCCTATCATTGTGCTAAGCCAAGTAGTGTTTGACTGGCATGCTCTCTGCTAGGCTGGAAAATGTGAATTTCTCACCAGGAGCAAAATCTTGTATGTATTCTTTCCCAGTTTTTCTCTCCCCTTTGAAATCTACTTCAAAGTTATTATTTGGCTAACGGATTGTTTTCCTTCCCTAGAGGTCTATAGGATTTGCCTCTGATATGTGGATGGGACACAGGTTTTCCTTCTACTCTCTCATTTTTATCTATGTTACATATGAACATAATTATTCTCACTCCCAAATATGAGACTAAACCTTTAGGAAGTTGCAAAAGTCTATTTCACCCTCTATTTAGTCTTTAAAGATGTTCGGCCCAAGAAAGGAATAGTTAGTCTTCTACCTATGCTCTATGATTATAATTTTAAGCATCAATGAACAGATAGCAAATGTGTCATTGATGGTAGAACCTTTAAAGATCGGGATTTTTAAAAAATTAATTCAGGGTTTGATTCTGGTTTTGGATAACACCACTAAATACAGTTCGACACACTTTATCCTGGGAACTTAATAAATCTAATGGAGACCAATTACATAGATCGCATATGATGTCGCAAAGCTTAGCGATTATTTTCCCTATAGGCAATTAACAAATGTTTAAACTTAGTTATATTATGTAGAGTCAACATAAAGTGAATAGAACGACTGTATTTTGTGATCATCTCTTTCAAGAAAGAGAGAAGAAGGTGAGTTATGTAGAGAGTGAGCGTGTGGCTGTGTTTATGGATAGTGTGAGAAGTCAGCTTCCAGAGTGTGTCAACTTTCATGATGATGTATTGAGTTAAGTTCAAATATTTCCTGCATTACTACGTGAAAGCCTGCCTGGAAACTGTTCAGTACATAAATGATTTCTTTCCAGTCTATAAGTCTTGTGGGCAGAAGAGTGAATTATGTGTATGAATCCATTCCTATGGTTATCTTTCAACAATACCTAAGGCAGCAGCCAAGATGCTTCTCTATTATCATTTACAGAAAATCGACTTCAGTCTTCCGTCAGCTGAGCCAGGAACCCTAGATTTTTGCTTTCAGAACTGAGATTTTGAAGTAATGATAATAGCTACCATTTACAGCACATCTGCTGTATGCCAGATAGTATGCAAAATGCCTTACATGTTTTTTTCCTTTATATGACTTTTTTTAACTTTTATAATTTTGTAAATTACAAAAATAGTGCTTTGCTTTTTTCACAAATCAAGTAATACAGAGCAATATAAAGAGAAAATAATGGGTGATTTCTGCCAACACCTCTCTCTCATCCCATCGCTCTGGTAACTGCAGTGCATCCTTCCACTTTTTCTAGTGCTCGCACATGCTTGATATTTTACATCCTCCCATTATCCCTATATTATCTCTCTTTTATAGATAGGGAAAATAAAGCCCAAGGGAGTTAGTAGCTTTAAGGAACTGTGTATTAATATAGAGGTCTCATTCTAATCAGCCACACTGCTTTTGTTGGCATTAAATAAATGTGGGTAATTAAGAAGCTTAAGGGAAAATCTGAAGAGTTACTGGAACCATGGAAAAGCAAAGGCTCCTTCCATGTTGCCAGTCTCCTCTCAGCAGTCACGTTCCCTCCTGCTCTGCCAACAGTTCAGGGGCAAGGCACAGTGTCAGCCTCTTGTCACCTGGAGGGCCCTGTGTTCCTCCAGGGATGGTATCTGGGCAGCAACTTGGTGTTGACATAGCTGGGAGGGTTTGTTTATAGCAAATTATTCTCTACTCACAGATTGTTTTAAAATAGATCTGTTCACCAAATCTATCTAAACTCTACATAGAATATAATTATATTTTGGGTCTTTCTGTCCATAATCATGCCCTATTCAAATAAACTGTGATGATGAATTAGGGAAATACCTAAGTCAAAGGAAATGGGTAAATGTGGGATTTTGAGCCTTTTCTTTCACTTACATTTTGTTCTCAAATGAAGGTTTTTCTTTTTTTTTTTTTTTTCAAATTTATGAAAATGCTTTAAGACTTCATTTGAGTAATGAAAAGCATAAGTCATCTTCTATGTCCTGAAGAGCAAGGGTATTTTCCTACCTAAATGTAGCAACTGGGTCTCCTCTTTTTTAACAAAGCAGTATCTTCCTGAAGGCCCAGATATGGACACTCACTCCATTGTATGAAGGTCTCATCCAGTTTGCTTTCCAGCCATGTGATGAAATCCACTGCAACACCCTTATTCCATTGGCTCTAAAATGCAAGAAAATTCTCCTTGCCATGGGAGCAAGTAAAGGAATGCATGGGGAGTGCACTGCCTTTTGACATGGTATGCCTAGAGCTCTTCTCTGGCTTTCAGATGGAGGAAATCCACTGACACACACCCCGTGCCTGTGCCTGTTGGCCATACTCTCATAGCTATTTACCCAGGGAACAATGCCTGCTGCCTAAAACCTCTGTCTGGGATCTCACCAGCTAATCAGAACCAGCCATGGTCAGTAGTTGGATGGAAGATCTCCAGAAAAAATAGCTCAGGCTGCCATAAGTCATCTCAGTGATTTGTTGGTAATACTGGACTCTCAGAGAGTAAGGAATCAGTGCCCTGGAGTTGTGCCTGGGAGCACTGTGTAGGCAAAGGATCTTCTCTTTTAATTAAGCCTCCTAAAGACTTTTAAAACAGAAATTTAATTCCATATTTCATAACCATCTCAAGGAATATTCTCATGGGTAGATATAAAAATTATCAGCATATCTCTCCAAATAAAAAATCAAAGCAAAATGTTTGTTAAGTTTCTAGAATATGAGCAAAGTACTGTACTAGACATTTAGCACAGTACATGGCACCTAGGAGTCACTCGATACGTATTTGTTGAAAAAATGAATGCACGAAAGAACAGGGAGTTCTCAGAATTAGCAGTTGGTAATAGCTGAAATCAAAGTTAAAGAAGACTTTAAGTTCCTTCAAGTGGAACTACTTCTGGCTGGTACCTGGCAACTGAAGATTTCTATAAACCAACATGGAGAGCAGTGTGATACCACAACATTAGCTATATGCCGATCCACTTATTCTTCCATGCTTGCAGCTCTGGTGCAGTCAATGAAAGGTACATCTAGGAAAGTTAGGATGCAATTTGGCCCACAATTGGTAACTAAATATGAAAATTGGAGTGGATCTAAATGTTGGAAGGGAACTGAACCTACTGGGTTGGATAGTATTGGAATCATTTGGCTGATGATGCTAATCAGTCACCATTTTGTTTGGAAATGGAAGCCCAGTAATCAAATAAGTTTAGTCAAATTCCTTGTGTTTACAGAGGTCTAGTCAAAATGATTCTGTATTTTCCTATTTAAGCATCCTAGTGGAAGTCATGTTTTGCCTTTCTAATTAAATATTTGCTTACATATGTGTAATACAATGTCACTGAATGAAGCAAAAAGCACACTTCAAATTTTTATGGGAATTAGCATTCAGGTTTTTCTTTATCTCAAGGCCCCAAGTCAGAAAAATATGTTTGTGTTATTATGTATGTTACCTATATCAGTAGGATTTTCAAACTCTGAAAATCTTACTGCATTTATATAACAAGAATGAGTCTACAAGAAGGAGAACAACACTGGATTAGATGCAGAATTCTGGTTAACCCATCTACCAGTGTTTTTACCTTAGGAATATTACTTAATGATCTGTGGTTTCCTCACCTGCAAAATGAGAAGACTCTACCTTCCACCCACCTTAAAGGGTTGTGGAGAGAAGCAATCAGATAAGTTAGGATGGCAGAACCAGGCAGAGTATAAAAGCGTGAACTTCGAGTCTGAGCGGCCTCAGTTTGAGCTCTGGCACTACCACTTACTCTGTGATCTTGGGCAAGTAACTTAACCTCAGTTTCCTCCTCTGTCAAATGGGGGTAGTGATAATACCTATCTCATACACCTGTTGAGAGGATTAAATAAGATGATATATATAAGGTACCAAGCATCTGTGGTAGTGGCTAATGTCAACAAGCACTCACTGTGTGCTGGGTACCTGGTAATATATATATATGTGCTCTCTAGGCTATAAACTGTGTGAGGTGGAGGCCCAGTTAGTGTGCTTCCCCATTGCCAACCTTTGCTCCCATGTGGCCTTGCTTCTACAGTCCACAGACTTATCAAGTGAAGAGTTCTTACGGAGGATGCTTCCCGAGGGATAGGGAAGAGGCCAATTTACAGGATCTACTGCTCCTGAGGGGAGAGCCCCCGGGGTGAGGAACTATCCCTGGAAGGAGATCTCTATCCCAGGAGTTGGATTTGATTGAGCCTTAGAGGAAGCAGACCTATGGTCTTGCATTCTGGATGCATTTCTCTTGGACTTTGTCACAAGGGTCCAGGGCTCTGGGAAAAGGAAAAGACAGCCAGAGGAATGAGAAGGAAGAGGCTAGTTATGTATGCCCCTCCTCCCCCTCAAATCAGCCTCCACCTTTTGACTGCCATTGACTTCAACTAAGGAAAAAATTACCTGTTATTTTATTATTATCAGCATAATTGCCATTATTAATAACAGCTAATATATAGTGAATGCTTACAAAGGATGAAGTTCATTGACTTATTTATCATCACAACAATCCTATGAGGAAGATTTTATTATTATCCTTATTTTACAGATGAGTTAAGTGAGGATAGATCAGAGGATAAAATACTTGCCCAAGCTAGGAAGTGTTACTGCTGAAACTCAAATCTGGGGCTGTCTGGCTCCGAGCCCCTATTTCTAACTACGTGCTACCCTCTGATTTACATAATTATCCACAACTAGACTTCAGACTCAACAAAGCACTTGAGTTCAAAATCCATTCATTACACTTCTTTGTACCCACCTAACACCCAAGCCAGAAAAGATCAGGCAATAGACCCTCAGTAAAAGTCCTTTGAATATTTGTTGATCCTCACCAAGATCTAGTATAAGTCTTCTCTTTTAATTCTGATGATGTAGCACACTAGGATTTTTGAACAATAGAAACTCTTTAGACCTGTTTTACTAAGGGAAAGCCAAGTTAATCTGCACTTTGATTCAAAGCTGTTGGTTCCTCTGTTGCTGTAGAATCAAGATGGCTTCTGAGTTCCCTGTCCCTCCTGGGCCTCAGAGGGAGTAAGGACAGAGAGAAAGCTTGGGCTGGTACAGGGAGTACCGGTGTTGGTCAGTCTGGACCGGTCAGCCTCACTTCTGCCCTGTTCCTTCCATCCCCAGGAAAGCCGCCTCCTCTCTGTTCCTCTGCCCTCCAGGCTGCCCTCCCCAGAGCAAGAGTGGTGCCCAGGCACTTTGCTCAGTACTTCTAGAGTCTTTCCAACAGAAATGAACTTCTGCCCAACTTGTCGTCAAGTCTATTTTGAAAACCAAAATAAATAATTTGGGTTGATAGTCAATGTGCCAGAACACAAACAAAAAATCCCATTTGTAGAACAGAGAGTAAACTTTAACCTTCTGAGAATTTTTGGTTTTCCTGTATGAAATGTCTTTTATTGTTTTAAGATAAGTTCTCACATGGTTTTTTCATGTTACAAAAAAACGTTTCCTTAAGCTTAAAATAATTTATTATAATTAATTCTCTTCAATGCAAAGATGATGTTGAGTGTAGAATTGTAGCTAGAGTTTTAAAAACATTTATCAGCAAAAACCATAGGATTTACTATATAAACACGCTCGTTTAAATGTATCATGTTAATTACATAGCTGTAAATACAAGTTGGATGAAAAGCCTTGATTGGATTTGTTCTATTCTGTTCTGCTGACGCAGCCTTTATTGCACTTGATAAGAAAACGCTTTCAGTCAGAAGGTGCATCAGGCTGCCGTGACGACTCCAGCAACCTGCTCCAGAGACATATCAGACTAACATCGTGTCAGCGCTTGCCTTGTACAGGAAAAAAATTAAACACTGAACATTTCCCCCTATTTACTATTCAGTCAAAAATTAAGAGGGAGAGATATCCTTTATGCTGTACCCCCAAAAAGGAAATAATTGCTCCACCCTTTTTAAAAACTCATGTGAATATTGTTGTAATTGTATTGTAATGAATTATAAACCTCAGGGCAAACCACCGTGAGCTCGTGAGCATGTTTCAAAAGTAGCACTAGACTGGATTCCAGCAGTCCACGTATTTCAATCTTGGTAATCAATCAGAGGATTGGAAAGGAATAGATTAAATGTAACCAAGTACTCCCAGCACCATTGATTATCGTTTATCACAGCAAGTGATACACACACTGATTGCCTACCTTCCCGAGGAAATCTACAATCGACTGCCGTTTATCCACGGCCGATGTCTAACCTAGCGCCAGTTCAAACTATTGAGGCAGCAGAATCAAGACTAATTGTAACTTTCCCTTTAGAAAAACATAACTGAGAATGTAAATATGCTGGATTCAGGAGCCAAATATAAATTCCTTTTGGATTATGCACAGTTATGGATTACCAGCTTATCTAGATGGTTAATCCTCTCCATTAGTGTGGCTAATCCAGAATTGGATACAACTATGTTGAAAATGGTGATAGTCATTCCATGACATTAGTCTCACTATGTCTACCAAAGATGTTTTTCTTTTGCCAACAATCTTCCCTTTAAGGCCCGTTGTTATGCATGCAATTTTGTTTACTTTTTGGGTCTTCTAACTTTAAAAAGCACGGATCTGGGCATGATTATTCATGTTTGGGGAAAAAAAAGTTCCTAATGATCTGGCTTGAAGGGAAGCTAAAATGGTAATTTACTCTATTTCACAGTCCCAAAGATGATCTTTCTGGCTTTGCTTCTCTCTCCTGCAGCAACCATCTACCATGAGTTATGCAAGACACATCATTAAGAACGAAGGCTTGGGACTCCGGGGGCTCAACAAAGGATTTACAGCGACTTTGGGACGTCACGGGATTTTCAACATGGTTTATTTTGGCTTCTACTACAATGTCAAAAACATTGTTCCTGTCAATAAGGTAACTATTTAGTAGATTAAAATCCTGGAGGAAAACTCCTATCGATGATAGCTGCATTTGTAGAGTGGTTATCACGTCCCGGTCACAGTGCTGAACACTTACATCTGTTATCTGATTTGATCCTTACATCAGCCTTATGCACTGGGTGTTGTTATCCCTATTTCAAATTTGGAAACTGAGGCTTAGAAAGATCAAGTAAATTGTCACATAGTTAATAGCAAAGTAGAGACTTGAACCCAAATCTGACACCAAAATGTATCTTCTTGAAGTATGCACCATACACCTGAATGCTTCCCATTTATCACTAATAGGAATTTCTAGAAACTATATTATCACTTAATTTTTATCCCAAAAGCATAACTTTCTCAAGAAAGTTGTGATTTTTATATTCTAAATAAATTTTGAGCTCATGGGGAAAAATTGTCATCATAAAATTTGAATTTTACGTAGATATTTTTTAATTTACCTGAGTTAATTAGGGTAAGTAGTAAATCAACTCTTCTAGGATCATTTGCTTTTAATGCAAAATAATAATTATATACGTATATATTTTAATGGTAACTTACAGATATTAGCAGCCTTTCAACTTTTACAAGATAAAAGTAGCACAGGATATGCTTTAAAATGAGCATCTTTTAAGATATAACATCACAGAAATTCCCCCCCACCATCACATTGCTTGCTTGCAACAAAAATTGCAATCCTGGAAGCACCAGTTGGGGAACCATTTTTCACATGCAGACAGTTTCCCGTAGAGGTTCAGTTATTCATTTTGCTTAGTACAAAAGTATTGAAGGCCTCTTTATAAATCATAAAAATCTTTCTCATATGGCTATGACCAGACTCTTCAGTAAAGGTGGTTTTACCTGCCTTTGCCTAGCCATCCCCCATATTCTAGGCCAGGGCTTATCTCAAGTAACAGCTGAATCCAAGGCATGTTCCACATTAGCCAGCTGTCGGCATTGCCTCATTCACTAGCCAAAGCTGTTAATCAGTTTTCACTGCATTTGGAAATCTCATTTATTGAGCAGAAGGTTATGTTTTGTTGGTCTGAAATCTACGATTGGCCACAGCATGTACAGATCCTCCCATTGATTGACAATTCTGACTGTAGTGGTCCTCAGAGCTCTCTTCCTGTTGAATTCATGAAAGACAGAAATAAGTGCAATAAACCCTTTTGCCTCGGATGACATGAGATACTTGAACTCTTAATACATTGAGATTCTTTTTAGCAGGAATTGGCTAAATAATTCTTGGGGCCCAGGGCAAAATGAAAATGTGGGGCCACTTGTTCAAAAATTAAGAATTTCAAGGCTGAAACAGTAGAGCAATAAACCAAGCATGGGGCTCGTCTAAGTGCAGGCCCTGGGCAACTGCACAAGTCACACACCCATGAGGAGGACCCTGTTTCTTAGACTCTGAGATGAGTAATCCCTACACCATGGGAGCAGTGTCCGTGCCTCCATTCCTCCAGCTGTCCAAGGGCTTGAGACAGACAGAAATTACACACAGTGAAATGAGCTCTATAAATCACATAAGTAGTATATATTTTATTACATATGTTTGTGCATATACTTTAATTCGTACGTTATTACAATAAGATGAATATGGTTCCATTTAAGAAAGAAATTCAGAAAGATTTTTCCACAAGTGCAAACTTCATTCTACAATTAATCAATGCATTTAAGTTATTAAGTGTTATGCATTATAAAAAAAGAAACCCAGAACCTTAAATATTCATTTATTTTTTAAAAGACATCATGGTATCCTGAAATTATGGAAAGAGCTCATTTGTCTTGCCAGTTTACAGATTTCAGATCATACTGACCCTTTATAGGCCACATGAAGGGTGCTTATCTTTCTCTGAAGAGCACTGGAAAGTCAACACAAGATTTTAAGCAGAAGAATCACCTGATCACTCTGACTGCAGAGTGGAGAATGCATGGAGAAGGGGTGGTAAGGGAAGTGCAGAGAGTAACATGGAAACGATTTCAGTGTGAGAGGCTGGTGTCTTGGACTACAGTGTTCATGGTGGAGACAAGGAGAAGTGGACAGATTTGAGAGATCTTCAGGGGGCAAAATCTACAGGATGTGGCGATGGAGTATATATGCATGTGGAGGAAAGGGGTGGTGAGTAGGGATGATACCTAGGCTTTTGGCTTGAACAACTGAAAGGATAATGATGTCATTCACTGAGAAAGAAAACCCCTGAAAAACAAACAAGTTTATGCGAGAATAGTACGGGCTCAGCCTGGACACTGAGTTGAATCGCATTTGGAACTCTGAAGTGCAGGTGTTGAGTCAGTGACTGGAGGCGGGTCCTGGAGCTTGAGAGAGATCTGAGCTGGAGATAGACATGGAGAAGCCAGGAAGTACACCTGGGCGAGTACACCTGTGCTGGGTGGATGATCTCGAGCCAATCACCTCACTGCTCTGAGCTTCAGGGTTTTTTTATGTGTAAATTGAAAAGCTAATGTGTTCTTTCTACCTGACAAACTTGTTTTGAGGATTAAAACAAATAATAATGTGAAGCTGTTTGTGAGTTTTAAGGTGACATAGAAGTGTCAAGTGTGGTGGTGATGGTGACAGCGATGGGGGAAGGAGTAGAGGTGGTGAGGCAAGTGGTGGAAACAGTTAGCATGTAGAACTACATGAAGAATTTTTCCCCAGGACTGTTCCTTTTGCACTTAAATGAACGCTGTTTTTTTCTTGCCTAGGACAAAGTCATTGATTTTGTGTGTTCTGTAATCTAAGCTTGATTCAAAACTGGAAAACCAGTATTCTTTAAATTTAAACCATAATAAATCAATCCTTTGGGAAGGGGAAGGCATGATAATCATTAAAACATGTTGAAAAATGTCAGCAAGTTGTTAACCATGAGGAAAGGTGGTATTCCTCGAAGGCTTCATTCCATCTTTGCTATGGGCTGTCTCTGACCGTACACTTTGGACAGTTTGTTTACAGGGTTATTGTGTCAATTCCCTCACCCAGCAATTGGTCATTTGTTGTTCTACGAGAATTTGAGATTTCACCAACTCTGACTGGCATGGGATAATTCTAGATTTTTCTTTAATTTAATATATTGTTTAAATCCATAATGTGTCTTGCAATGTTTTCCACTTTCAAAGTATGTGATTTTACAAGAAACTGTCCATAATGATTATCTCTGGGGAGTGGAAATGGAGAGTCCTCTGTGTGTATGTGTGTGTGTGTGTGAGAGAGAGAGAAAGAGAAGGAAAGAGGGAAAGAGGGAGAGAGGGGAGGAGAGGGAGAGGGAGAGCAGGAGATAGTAAGCAGCAATGGAGGGAAAGTACTTTTTCTTTATAACTTTCTAAGCTGTTGGAAGCTTCCACAGTAAGTGTGTATTAATTTTATAGTAGGAAATAAATCAGTGAAAAATTTAACAGAACCTCATAAAATAGACTACCTAGTTAACTTTTTTGCATTTTACTCAACTCTGGGGCTATGTCTACAGAGGTAAAATAAGAACTTGAAACAGTAAGCCCAGATAACTCAGGTCAGATATCCACCCCTGAAGTTTTTAACTTTAACTCTTCAGTCAGATTGTGATCTCCGATAGATATACTTTTCAAGTTACCACAGAAATATCCTGCCCTGCTTTCTGCGCCATTTTTGTAGACTCCCGGATTTTGCCTGATCCTCATCACAATAACTGTCATTTTCAGATAAAGAAACCAAATGGAAATTTAAGGCCCAGAGCTGAAAGTTATTGAAGTAATTTATCTGAGGTCATACAGCAGAGGGAAGGAAAGGACCAAAGGCCAGAACTCTTTCCACTGTAGCTTGTAATGCTTTAACTCTACATTTTACCTTGTATTTTGTCACACATAACTTCTCTCTTAAAAATGGTTACTAAAATTTAAATAAGTGAAATAGCTAGAATATCTAGATAATAATCAGATTCCTCTTCTGCTTCATTCAGGCCTGTAACCTGGACCTTCCTTTTCACATCCTTAGTCTAAAAACACAGAACCTTAAGACACAGCCCTGGAAAAACTAAGAATTACCAATTTGAAAATGGTGCCCTGTGTTATATTTTTTTCAGATTTGTTTTTCAGATCTGGCTGTTTCTATTGAATGGGGAATAAGTGGCTATGATAGAGAAAAGACTGCTTGGGTTATTAACTGACCATGGAATTCGTTTAATGGAGGCATTCATTTACATCTTGCAGTAAATGGAATGGAATGTCAGTATAAAGAATTATTCCTTCTCCCTAGAAAGAGGCCATCACTTCTCAAAGTACAGCCCACTGGAAACAGATATTGATTAACTTAAATGCTGACATCTTTTTCAAATATCCATGGGAGTAAGCTTTCATTGCCAAAACAATTTCTTTTATTCCCATTCCAAGTTGGGGATATTCAGAGCATATTATTTGTGATGTTGACATACAGATGAGAATCATAAAACTAAAATGTTACATGTCTTTAATAACTTTGTCTTCTATTCCATATTTACTGCTTTTCATATGTTTCCATAAGTAAAATATTAATAATAGTAGAAATTGCGATCTAAAGCTCGTGGCTGTCAACAGTATTAAACTGTGCTTTCAGTTTGCATCCTAATTAAGCATGTTTGCAGGTTGTTTTGCCAAAAACAATCGAACTTTTGTGTTGAATTTTGCCATGATGTAAATTACATGTGTGGGTTAAAAATATTCTGGGAGAGAACAATTTTTCATAAGTTCAATCTTTCTTACTTAATAAACCATTTAGACCTGTCCCTGTGGTCATTTTACTACAGACAGCATTGTCAAACATATCTTATTTTCTTCTAAGGTAATATTTATAAAAGATTGCCTTTTTAGAAATGCAAATGTTTTTCTTTTTCTTTTGATTTTTAATATTTTCTTTGTTTTGTAAATTCTTCAGTAAGTCACAGGGTGGTGCGAGATGCACTTCAGTTTATCAGAAGAAATGTGGAAATGTGTTGGTTTCATGATTTAGAGCTATATCTTTCCCTAAGGTGTGCACTGAGCTGAATGAAAAATGCACCTTTGGGTTCAAGTGGAGAACTTAGACAGAGCTGTTTGTATTTTGAAAAGAAGAATCTCAGTAGAATTAGATCATAGTAGGATTTAATTTATGACCGTTTATTTTTCTGATTCTCTCTTACTTGATCGTTAGTCTTACCAATCATCCGGTAATGGGAAGGGCAAGAGCATTAAAGTTTCATTAGGAACAACTCTCCTTTCTGGAAACCACTGGGGTAAAACTGCAAGTATATATTATCTATAAAATTCCAGGATATGTGACAAGATTTTGCGGTAAAAAGCAGTATCCTTTATTGGCAGTTTTCACAGACTCTCCGGGGTGTGTGTGTTGGGAGGAAGAGGCATGGGGGAGGGCAGAGAGAAACAGGTCAGGGGTTCAGACACTTTTTGTTAAATAAACTTCAGGCCAAAATTCTCCAGTCAGGCACCACCCAAGTGGATGGAAATGAGGTGCAAGCAGCTTTAGATTCTCAGTGGGTTCCTTCTGTTCATTCGTTCCAGAAGTGTTCGTGGCACTTCTGCCATGAGCCGGGCACCATCTCGCTAAGTGTCCCCGCTGCTCCTGCCTTAATGGGGTTTACCGTCTAGGAGAGGAGACAGACAATAAACAAGTCATTACACAGGGAACTGAATCGCGGCAATTGTCTAAGTGCCATGAAAGACAACTCTCAAGCTGTGGGAATTTATAACCAAGGATCCTAATCTAGACCCATGGTGGGGCAGGGCGAGGGTATAGGAAAGGCCTTCCTTCAAAAACGATGTTTAGGCTGGAGCTCAAGGGTGAGGATTAGCCAGGCTAAGATGAAGAGGATGAGTGGAGACCAGACAGAGAGAACAGGATGTGTGACTGCTCTGAAGCAAAAAGAGGCATGGGGACCTGGGAGAAGACAGAGGATGAGGGTAGCTGGTGTATGGTGAGCCAGGGGGGAAAGGAGGCAGTGGAAGCTGCAGAGGCTAACTGGGCCAGAATGTTGTAGGCATGTAATAGTAAGACAGCTGACTCCCCATAAATGATTGAACTGAGGAAGCATGTCAAACAAATATATTACATAAGTGAACTAAATGGACGTGGGAAAGTTTCATTTATAGAAGTCCAGAAGTAGATTCTCATGAAATAAACTTGGTTCAAAGACTTCTTCTTCTTGATCATCTGTCTACCTCCATATCAAAGCATCTCAGTTTGTCCTTGCCCTGACTTCTCAACCTTTAGAATTTTGCTTTGGGAACCTGGTTTGTTAGTTTTCCTTGGGGTCAGTGCCTTTATTGAGGCAAGGAGTAGATTGAGCACACGAAAACGGAAAAATCCTACAGGTTTCCCAAGGAAATATATTACTACTTTCCTGCATTTTGTATGATAATACTCAGTGATATAATTGACTCTCAGAGGTATCTACCCATGTAAATATATATTCATATATATATAGAGAGAGAGAGAGAGAAAGAAGTGTGTGTGTATATATATATATATGAAATAATCAAATAACTATTATGCTTAAACCCTAACCCATTTTGACATTGTATGTATTTTATAATTTGAGCTAAGTGGGCAAGACCTTTAAAATTATTTTACATTTCACAACACTTTAAAGAACAGATAGCTTAGGGGGAAAAAAGGAATTTTCATGGCTATTTTCTGAATGGCTACATTTAGATGCTGAGCTTTTAACAAGACTTTGATTTCCTTCCAAAGCCCAGAGCCCAGAAAGGATAGGATCTTGGGAATACTCCACATTCCTTAAAGAGTGCTTATCAATTAAACCATCTCATTTTAGTCAATGACCTTCTGTGGAGTGAGAAGCTAGCATTTCCCCAAATTATGTCACATGAAGAGAAAATAAACACTTGTAATAGATTCTTCTGATAACTGTGAAGTGGAAACAACTGTATTTTTTAATTAAGCTTCAATAGAAGGTATTTTCATTGGGGACAAAACAGCATGATACCATGACATCGGGGAAAAAATGCTTTTGTCAAAGTTTATGAACAAAACAACAAAAGAGAGGCAAGATGAGAGAAAATAAAAGATGTGTACTGAAAGCTGACTCTACTCTTAGTTGACTTGGACCCACTAAAACTCACAATATCTAAAATGCAAATTTCTTCTTTAAAAAAGAAAAAGGCAATTGATTCTCACTCAAGCTGCCTGCTTGTTCAGTTACCAGGAGGCAACTATGATTTCAACTCACCACATCATTTTCATGACACCCATCGCCAGCTGTGGAGAGGGCAGGGCTGAGCTGCTGTTATTTGCCTTGCGGTTGCTACCAGGTGCTTAACCAGTGTGTGTATCTACCTCCTTTGTAATTTGCTTCTGAGACCTTGGTTCTTTGTGTATTATGTCTTTATAAAGGAGAAATAAAGCATTTATTAAGCACCTGTGATGTGTCAGACCTGGTATACATACAAAGATGAATGTGACATGGCCCCATCCTTTCCTTTAAGAGGCTTTGAAGGAGGCTTCACAAAGAGTGTCAGTTTGATGCCCATCTCCACTAGATCCCATCAAAGACTGAACCCAAAGATTGAGCCAGAGCTCATGCTCTTAATCGTTGTACTGTACTTCTTCAAATGTATAGATATGTAAGCCTTGAATCTTTCCTTCTTCAGAATATATCCACAGTTCCTTTACCCCTCTTCAAATGACATGGGTTCAGGTCCTCTATGTGGTCTGTCTTTCCCACTATAGATGCATCAGATTTGTCAATGTCAGTGTCAGAACTACACACAATACTGCAGTTTTCAGTTGATCAATTTCAAGTACACTAGGATCAACCCTTCTGATGATCTGGACACACACCTTTCTTAATGCAACCAAAGAGTGTACAGAGATGAATTCTTGGGGGATTTGTCATGGACGGGGAGGGGAGGAAAATGGGTGTTGCTTTTACGTAAAGATGTTGGTATGTATAAATCTTTATGGTCAGTTAAAATCCCCAGATTACATGAACTGCAGTCAAGTCAATGTCTCTCATCTTGAACTTGTGCAGTTTGTAATCACTGTGCTTAAACTTAATCCTATAGGTTCAGTCCAGTGCTAGAGCCTGTGATGATCATTTTTAATACTGAGTTCCTCATCTGTCATTCTAGTTTCCCATTCCAGTCTGTGTCATCAGCAGATCCAATGAGCAGGCTTTCCACATCTTCACCCAGCTTCATCCGGCTCCTCCTCAGGCTGCCATATGGACACATCTTTCACAGAAGAACCATTTAGTTTAGCCAGATGAAGGATCTCCAGCTATACTCTCATCCATCCTCCATTCAATGTCTTATTAATCAAGATAACATGGGAGACTTTTTCAAGTGGTTTTATGGAATCAACGTGTGCAGGGTGATTCAAAAGGAAATGAAACTTTCAAAAATGTATTACTACAGTGGATTTTCTGCAGTTTCTTTATGTGGGAATACATCACAAACTTCATGTTCGTATCACCTCTTGCTTGCAGCCTTGAGGAAATAAAGGACTGCGTCACGACTGCCCCTTCAGCTATTGGTGGTAATGTGCTACAAAGGGGATGGAATGAATTAAAGTAGAGAATTTATGTGTGCTGTTAGCACAAACTGAGCATTTGTAAGATTATGGGACTAATTGATAGAGTCTATTAAAATTTATTTTGACCACATGTTTATATATAATCTAATTATATATTAGATTTATTAAAATGTTCAATTTTTTTTGAATCACCCTGTTATGGCTGTGACATTCTCATCATCAATTTCCTCACCCACTGGGGGAGAGGAAGCAGAATAAATGAGTTCTTCAAAGAAATGCTTCATGACACCCTGAAAATCATGTGACGCCCGTAGGACTACCTTTTTATCTTTAATTTTCTTATCCAAAGGATTTTAGAGCAGTCCCTTTCAGTCACTTCTGAGCAATAATTTTGCCATCTTCAAACCTATTGTAGCAATTTTTGACAAGCAACACTAAATCCACTCTAGGATCATCCGAGGTCAAACCTGAACAGAGAACATTCCTCTCAGTGTGCTCATTTTAGGGTTGTCTGAAGAACCAGGGTATATTGACTTCAAGTTAAGTTGTTAGGAACTCTGTTAAAATGACTCAAAGCTAAAATCAGAGAGGACCTCAGGTTTGGTGTGGTACCAGGAGGAGTTAAAGGGTGGGGGAATTGCAAGGAGCAAAGGAAAGGGTGATTTGGGCGGCCCCGAGGCAGGAAGATTCTGACTAGACTTTAGTGTATATATTCATGCTGAGCTCCCGCAAAGGAAGAGCCCATCGCTGGACTCGGCTCAACCTTGCCTTGTGGGGGGCAGCAGGCTTCCTGGCAGTCTCCCTCCCTCCCCGGAGTCTTCCCTAGCTGACAAATCCTGCTTCCCCCATCTTCCTTAACCCCCTCCTTCTGGCATGTCTCTGTGTGGAATGTCTTCTTAAAGACGCCAGACCCTAATCACAAAGGCCTGCGAGATGGGCGAAGGTTCTCTGTTTATCAAGCTAGCAGCCAGCTGGCCAGTCACTTAACAAGGCATCAAAGCTCATGCCAAGGAAGGTAAAAGGGGAGGCATAGGCTTCTTTTGATCAAGATATTTTGCCTTTGCATATTAACTCCTCAAGCACTATTGCCTTAAATTACTGGTGCTGTCTTTAGCTGCTGGCCATATAGTTTGGATTAGATGGTTAAATTAGTTACAAATATGTAGTGTGCTGATTAACTACTTTGAGTCATATGATCCCATTTCTGATTATTTGGTGCCTTTTGTTTAATTTTTGGAGGTTGTGGAACATCACAGCTGCCAACGTTTGGGGATCACTTATTAGTATCTCTTGCTAAGCTGTGGAGAGTCTATAAATAATATGCCCTGGCAGGGAAACTCATTGATCTTCCTGAAGAGGGGCTGGTAAAGCATCTCTTCAGCTCTGCACTCATGCAAAGATTGCAGTGTGATGGAAACAGCCAGACAGTTCTAGTAAGAGACCTGGTGTTAATTCCCGATTCTGGTACTTACTAGTTAGCCGTGTGTGTCTCCTTGGCAAGTTATAACTTCTGTCTCAGTTTTCTCGTTTGTAAAATGGAATGTTAACATCGGCCTTAAAGTGTTTGCAGGGGGATTAAATAATTTTTTTAAACTATGAATATTGGGTTTTGTATTGCTATCACAAAAATAAGGTCAATGCATGTAATATTCATTAACAATTCAGGCCAATCAACTCCAGTCTAGTTATAAATCTCATATTTTGTGAGAAAAATTGGACAATGTTTAAAGGAAAAGATTAAAACTCATCTGTAGATGGGAACATAATACATATTACTTATAAATAAATATTTAAAAGGAACTGTTTTTTAAACATGAGGAAGAAAAGGTTAGTTCAGTAACAGTTTTTAAGACATGATGAATTACATCAAGAGTGGTGACAGTTGATTGCCCTTGCAATTGAGCAAAAAATTGGAGTAAAATATTTTAGGCTTATGCATGAAGAATGTGGGTAAGGAACAAAGGAACTGATTGATGACAGAGAAAATTATGGAAGTAAGTTGGATTTTTTTTTTTTTTTGCTGAGGAAGATTTGCCCTGAGCTAACATCGATGCCAATCTTCTATTTTTCAGTATGTAGATCACCACACAGCATGACAGGTAACAGAGTGGTGTAGGTCTGCGCCTGGGAACTGAAACCAGGCCACTGAAGTGGAGTGTGCTGAACTTAACCACTAGGCCACCAGGGCTGGCCCAAGTTGGAAATTTTTAATAACAGAATAGATTTTCATCAACATTAATATCCATTAACATAATTAAGGTGTAATCCATCCTAAATATTTTACTTAGGCTAAGTGATATTCCATTTTTTTATCAATTTTTTTCTGTTTTTATTTTATTGTGGGAAAAACACTTAACATGAGATCTACCCTCAACAAATTTTTAAGTGTACAATACATTATTGTTGACTTTAGGTACAATGTTGTACAGCAGGTCTAGAATTTATTCATCTTGCTTAGCTGACACTTTCTGCCCATTGATAAGTAACTCCCTATTTCCCCCTCCCCCCAGCCCCTGGCAACCACTATTCCACTCTTTGAGTCTATGAATTTGACTATTTTAGATACCTCATATGAGTAGAATCATGCAGTATTTGTCTTTCTGTGACTGGCTTATTTCACTTAATATAATCATTTCAAGATTCACCCATGTTGTCACATATTGCAGAATTTCCTTCTCTTGAAAGGTGAATATTATTCCATTGTATGTATATATCACATTTTCTTTTTCCATTCGTCTGTCAATGGACATTTAAATTGTTTCCACACCTTAGCTATTGTGAGTAGTGCTGCAATGAACATAGGAGTGCTAATATCTCTTCGAAATCCTGATTTCAGTTCTTTTGGATAAATACCCAGAAGTGGGATTGCTAGATCATGTGATAATTCTGTTTTTAATTTTTGAGGAACCTCCATACTGTTTTCCATAGAGTCTACATCATTTTGCATTCCCACCAATAGTGTACAAGAGTTCCAATTTCTCCATATCCTTGCCAACATTTGTTGTCTTTTGTTTTTTGATACTAGCCATCCTGACATATATGAAGTGATATTTCATTATGATTTTGATTTACATTTCCCAGATGATTAGTGACATTGAGCATTTTTTTATATGCCTGTTGGCCATTTGTATGTCTTCTTTGGGGAAATGTCTATTCTAGTCCTTTGCCAGTTTTTAATCAGGTTATTAGTTTTCTTGGTATTGAGTTGTAGAAGTTCCTTATATATTTTACCTATTAACCCCTTATCAGATATAAGGTTTGCAAATATTTTCTCCCAATCCATAGGTTGCCTTCTTACTCTTTTGTTTCCTTTGCTGTTCAGAAGCTTTTTAGTTTGATATGGTCCCACTTGTCTATTTTTGTTTTTGTTACTTGTGCTTTTGGTGTCATATCCGTGAAATCATTGCCAAGATTAATGTCATGAAGATTTTTCCACATGTTTTCTTCTAGGAGTTTTATGGTTTCAGGTCTTACATTTAAGTCTTTCATCCATTTTGAGTTGATTTTTGTGTGTGGTGTAATATAAGGGTTCAATTCTATTCCTTTGCATGTGGGTATCCAGTTTTCCCAGCACTATTTGTTGAAGACTGTTCTTTCCCCACTGTGTATTCTTGGTAGCTTTGTGGAAGATTAATTGACCGTGTATGCTTGGGTTTATTTCTGTGCTCACTATTCTGTTCCATTGGTCTATACAGCTGTCTTTATGCCAGTACCATAATGTTTTGATCTTTGTAATATATTTTGAAGTCAGGAAGTGTGATGCCTCCAGCTTTACTCTTCTTTCTCAAGATTGATTTGTCTATTTGTGGTCTTTTGTGATTCCTTATAAATTGTAGAATTTTTTTTTCTCTGTATGTGAAAAATACCATTGCAGTTTTTATAGGGATTGCATTGAATCCCTAGATTGAAATTGCTTTGGGTAGTATGAAAATTTTAACAATACTAAGTCTTCTAATCCATGAATATGGGATGTCCTTGCATTTGTTTGTCTTCTTTAATTTCCTTCACCAATGTTTTGTAGTTTTCATTCTACAGGTCTTTCATCTCCTTAGTTAAGTTTATTCCTAGTTATTTTCTTCTTTTTGGTGCTATTGTAAATGGATTTATTTTCCTAATTTCCATTTCTGATAGTTCATTTTTAGTGTGTAGAAACATGAGGGATTTTTGTATGTTGATTTTGCATCCTGCAACTTATTGAGTGTCTTTATTAGTTCTAAACTTTTTTTATGGAGTCGTCAGTTTTTTTCTATATATAAGACCATGTTTTCTATATATAAGACAATTTTACTTCTGATTTGGATGTCTTTTGTTTCTTTTTCTTGCCTAATTGCTCTGACCAGGACTTCCAGTACTATGCTGAATGGAAGTAGTGAGAGCAGGCATCCTTGCCTTGTTACTGATCTTAGAAGAAAAGCTTTCAGTTTTTCACCATTGAATATGATGTTAACTGTGGGCTTTTCATATAAGGACTTTATCATGTTGAGGTACTTCCCTTCTGTTCCTAGTTTGTTGAGAATGTTTATCATGCAAGCATGTTGAATTTTGTCAAATGCATTTTCTACGTCTATTGAGAGGATCATGCAATTTTTATCCTTCATTCTGTTAATGTGGTATAGCACATTAACTGATTTTTGTATGTTGAACCATTGTTGCATCCCAGAGATAAATCCCACTTCATCATGGTGTATGATCCTTTTAATGTGCTGTTGGATTTGATTTGCTAGTATTTTATTGAGGATTTTTACATCCATATTCATCAGGGATATTGGCCTATAGTTTTCTTTTCTTGTGGTGTCTTTGTCTGGCTTTGGTAGGGTAATGCTGGCCTCATAAAATGAGTTGGAAATGTTCCCTCCTCTTCAATTTTTTGGAAGAGCTTGAGAAGCATTGGTGTTAATTTTTCTTTAAATGTTTCATAGAATTCACCAGTGAAACCATCTGGTCCTGGGCTTTCCTTTGTTGGGAGGTTTTTGATTGCTGATTCATTCTCCATACTAGCTATAAGTCTGTTCAAACTTTCCATTTCTTCATGATTTAGTCTTGTTAGGTTGTATGTTTCTAAGAATTTATCCATTTCTTCTAGGTTATCCAGTTTGTTGACATATAGTTTTTCATAGTAGCCTCTTATCCTTTTTAGTTCTGTGGCATCAGTTATAATATCTCTTCTTTCATTTCTGATTTTATTTATTTGTGTCCTCTCTTTTTTTCTTCATTAGTCCTGCCAAGGGTTTGTCAATTTTATTTTTTCAAAAAACCAACTCAGTTTTGTCAATTTTTTTCTATTGCTTTTCTAGTCTCTATTTTGTTTATTTCTGCTCTAATCTTTATTGTTTACTTCCTTCTGCTAATTTGGGGCTTAGTTTGTTCTTCTTTTTCTAGCTCCTTGAGCTGTAGAATTAGGTCATTTATTTGAGATTTTTCTCCTTTTTTAATGTAGGTGCTTATCACTATGAACTTCCCTCTTCCCTTTTGCTGCATCCCTAAGTTTTGGTTTGTTGTGTTTTCATTTTCATTTGTCTCAAAGTATTTTCTAATTTTCTTTTTGATTTCTTCTTTAACCCAAAGGTTGTTCAAGGGTGTGTTGTTTAATTTCTACCTATTTGTGAATTTTCTCATTTTCCTTCTGCTATTAGTTTCTAGTTTAATTCCACACTTGTGGATTTTTGTTTAGTTTTTTATATTTTCTATCTCTTCTTTGAAATTCTCACTTTGTTCATGTATTGTTCCCTTAACCTCAGTGAGCATCTTTATGCAGTTATTTTGAATTCTCTATTGGCTAAATCATATAACTGTGTTTCATTACGGTCAATTTCTGGAGATTTATCTTGTTCCTTTGTTTGGAACCTCTTTGCCTGATTCTTCATTTTCCTTGACTCTTTGTGTTGTTGTCTGTACAAGACAAGGGAGCATCTTTCCCAGTCTTCATGGACTGACCTTATACAGGAGAAGACCCCACAGTTCAGTCTGACTAGAGATTCTGGGTCTACCAACTCTTTCCCTCCCAAGGGAGAAGCAAGCAGCTATTGTTTTTGTCTGCTCACTCTGTGCTAAGCAAGGGGAGAGCTGTGGCATCTACCAGTCCAAACCTCCACCTCAGTTCTCCCTCAGGTGGCTAGACTGTACTGGACCCATCAGAATTCCAAGACTGGCAAGAAAGATGCCAGTTCTTTGGACAGCTCCAGAGAAGTTGGGGTGTTGAATGCACAGATCAATTATTTGCCTCCCCAGGGGGAGGTTGAGAGCTGGGATTTCTCATCCACTCACTCTGTATTGAGCAGTGGGGAGGATCTATGGCATCTGCCAGCCTGTGTCACCGTCTCCATTCTCCCCCATGTAGCTAGACCATGCCAGACCCATCAGAGCTCCAAGCCTGGCAAGACAGATGCCAGCCCTCTGGCGAGTCCCCTCAGAAAAGTTGGTGCGCTGGACATGCAACCCAATCCCTTCCCTCCCCTGGGAGAAACTGGGAGCTAGGGAGTCTTCCTGATTGTATAGCACTACACTGGGTCAGAAACTCTGGTGAAAGGGTGTTCTGAGTCAACCTACTAGCTTCTGTGAGTCTGGTTTCATGTTCACCCAGGGTGCAGGAGCCTTTCAATTAATTTCTAGATTTCTCACACAGATAATTTGTTCATGAATTGTTGCTGAATCAGTCTGTTTGTGGGAGGAGCGGGGGTCCAAGGTTTCCTACTCTGCCATCTTGCACAGTTTGAGAACCACTGAGTTCATAGATATGGTTGAGGTGTTGGTAACCTGACTCCAGAGGGAGAATGTGTATAGAACTCTTTTCACTAAGGTGAATTGCCTGATAACCCCCATGAAAATGAGGGCTTCCTGTTTTCAGCTCCAGTGTTTCAACACTGCACTGCCCTTTTCTTACTTTATAACTTTACTGGTAGGGAAAATGGTTGCATGAAGTTGTTTTTAAGGTTTACGAGCCTGATAAAATATATAGACACTCTCTTCAGAAAAGCCCATATACACATACACAGAAGTATAGCTTATAATTTCAGGAGGTTATTGGACACCTCCCCAACCAGCCCACCCACTGACCCATAGGAGTATCAGTAGAAAAACTGTACCCTAAGGCAAAGTCTTGGGTTCACTTGGATGTAACAAAAGTTCCCTTCTTATACTTAAACCTTTCTGTTAACTCATTTGTAAAATAGGAATAATAATAACAGTTCTTAACTCAAAGATTGTGAAGATTAACTTATGTAATACATGGAAGAGCCTAATTTGAAAACCAAAACCACTAAATATTATCTTTTTCTCTCTCTTTGTAGTCCTGCTAAAACAATCCTCATTCCTGAGGCAATGGGATGCCTCTCCCTACTAGAGGAGAGATCAGGAAGTGTAAGAAAGAAGAGCCCAAAGAGTCATATTTCAAGAGTTTATTCTATGCCCATTGCATTCTTTTGCTAAAATCTGGTCACAGGCTGCCATATCATGGTTCTCTCTGTGAGTCACTGAGCAATGGGGTCTAGCAAGCCTAGGCCTGGTCCTGTGACCTGAGAGTCTCAATTCATTTCCCCTGAAATACTCCACCTTGCAAATGGCCAATGCCTTATCATGTCCCCATGTTAATGCCTCCTGGCAGAAAGGATAAATGTAAAATTCTAATAGGGATTCATTTCCGGGCTAGAAGACACTGAGTCTTGAGAAATAATGATTAAGCATTAAGCCTGATTCTCATTGTTTCTATAAAAATAAATAAATAAGTACATTGATAGGCCAATCAGCAGACATTTATTTAACACCTACTGTGTGCACTGCACAACAGATGACACAAAAAGGAGTAACACATGCTCCTATGCTGTGCTGACTCACAGTCCAGCAGGGAACGTAGATACACACAAAAATAAACCGAACATTGGGCTGGCCCAGTGACATAGTGGTTAAGTCCTCACGCTCCGCTTCTGCAGCCCAGTGTTTGTAGGTTCAAACACTGGGCCCGGACCTACACACTGCTCATCAAGCCATGTGTGGCAGCATCCCATATACAAAATAGAGGAAGATGGGCACAGATGTTAGCTCAGGGCTAATCTTCCTTAGCAAAAAAGAGGAGGATTGGCAACAGATGTTAGCTCAGAGCCAATCTTCCTCACCAAAAAAAATATACATAATAGGGGCCGGCCTGGTAGCGTAGTGGTTAAGTTTGCGTGATCCACTTTTGTGGCCCAGGGTTCGTGGGTTTGAATCCCGAGCACTGACCTACACACCGCTCATCAAGCCATGCTGTGGCGGCGTCTCATATAAAGTAGAGGAAGATGGGCACAAATGTTAGCTCAGGGCCAGTCTTCCTCAGCAAAAAGAGGATTGTCAACAGATGTTAGCTCAGGGCTAATCTTCCTCACCAAAAATAAAATAAACCAAACACAAAGTGAGCCATAGCTCACAAGGGCAATGATTGTGGTTCAGACAGTGTTTCAGGAGTACGGAGAGGGAGAAATCAATTTTTATGGAGATCCATAACAGTGTCTTGAGCAAGGTGGAATTTAAGCTGGACCCTAAAGGAGAAGTGAGACTGCTGTAGGTGAACATGATGGAGAAGGACATTCTAGGCTGTGGGAGTAGTTTGAAGAAAATCACGCAGTTAGAAAGTGCTTGGTATAAATTTGGGCAGTTATGATTTAACCGGTGTGACTATAGTATAGGTTGGGGGTAGAGGTATAGAACTTGAGGCTAGACAGATAAGTTGGAAGCATATTGTGGGAAAGAAACCAAAGGCCAAGTAAGGAACTTTGGCTTTATTCTCCATGCAGTGGGAAAGGATTGAAGATCTTTGAGTAGGGAGATACCAGAAGCAGGATTTATAAAAAGAGAATCCTGGCACCCCTATGAAGAATAGACAGTAGAGGGCAAGAAGAAAGCAAGAGCTGGTGAAGGTAAGGGGACCAGAACTAAAGTGAGAGAAGTGGTAGTAGCCAGAAGGGGACAAAGGGGAGAGGCATTTCAGAGGCTGCATTCATTTGAGGATGGTTGACAACATGCAGCAAAGAAAGCAGAGGCGAGCTGAGAGGGCCTCCTTGGCATACCCAATCCCAAGCTGGTTGCTGCATGAAACAGACCATGGGCTCAGAGGAAGAGACTGGCTCGGGGGCCAGAGGCCAGGTGGTGAGGGATACCTCTTGACCATCCCAAGAAGACTTCTCCTCCCTAGAAAGCCCAGAGGAATAACAAGTGACCATCTCCTTTGCCTGCATGGAATATCAAAATCACTGATTCCTGGACATGGGTCTTCAGCCTGGCAGCTTCAGAAGTCCTGAAGGTCTTTTTGTGCATGTGGTGTGTGAGGAAGACCAGCCCTGAACTAACATCTGTTGCCAACCCTCCTCCTTTTTTGCTGAGGAAGACTGGCCCTGGGCTAACATCCGTGCCCATCTTCCTCTACTTTATATGGGACGCCGCCACAGCATGGCTTGACAAGTGGTGCGTCTGTCCGCGCCCGGGGTCCAAACCTGCCAACCCCAGGCTGCCGAAGCTAAGCACGCGAACTTAACTTAGTCCAGTGACTTACTACTGTTTATAATGCACAGGTGATTCTGATCTGGGAACCTGAGGTGGGTCTACAGTGGGGCCAGGCATCCATATTTTGTAAAGCTTCCAGGTGATTTTGATGCACAGCTGAATTTGGGAACTACTGTGGGACCTTACTATTGGGCTGGGAAATGTATAGAAAACATGGGTTCAAAACATACTCATGCTAGTGAACACTGTGATGGCTTGAAAACCTTAGATTTAGTCTCCAACCATGTCTCAAGCATAATAACCTTCATTGAGTGTCTTAGCTTACGTGCCACCCCCAGCTCTAATTCTCAGCAAACACATCAGGAGATGGGACAGGCTGCGGGCTTGACAGGGTCCCCTGAGCTTCCCAAAAGAACGATGTGCATGCGAGTCATCATGTTCACCCTTGTCCTCAATTGAACAAGGAGAGCTTGGCCGTGTCACCGGGACACCATGCGGGAGTCTTATTACAGGGTGCTTTGAGTCTTTAGAGAACAGGCTACATAATAATACCAACCATTTTCTGCGAGGTTTGTACAACAGTGATAGCACTTTTACTGCTATTATTGTTTTTATCTCTCAGAAAACTCATACAGTGCAAAGGTAAGGCAGGTGTTAAAAACGTCCCTTCTACACACTGGGCTCTGTGCGACTCGGTGACTCCTGCAAGGTGAGACACCCAGAGCTGGTCCTGAATCCGCTGTCCCCGAGCTCCAGGTCTACTTCGGTGCCGTCAGGGAGAAGGGTAACATAAAGGCATTTTTCTCTCCTTGTAAAAGAGAAAAAAGCGGGGAGGGGGAATTATTCAAACACACCTCACTTATTCTGCAATCACTGCATTGTTTTTCCTCTTGAAACACCCTGTTGGTTTTTAAATCCCTTTAAACCTACCCGGCACCTGTATGGCCCAGATCCAAGAATTATTCCCGAACCTCTCACTTTTTATATTTAGCCACATAGGAGTCTCTGTGATGGCTCTTGGTTCAGTTGAAAATTTCAGAGCTTCCAGAAGTTTTCTTCTTCTAGAGAAGCTATAGAAGCTTATAATGCTCGGACCTGATTTTTTTTTTAATGAAGCAGAATATGTGTCCCCCCTTCAGTTTTCCTGCCAGATAGACTAGTGCTGTGGCCTGGCCCTGTGTTGTTCCTCTGTGAAGATCCTTCTGAAATAGGGACCAAAAGTGAAGGCAGGGCAAGCATGGGGGGGGGGGTCTCTGTCAGCGGCTTTTGGTCTGTGATATGACCTCTCTTTAGGGCAAGAACTGAGGCTAAAAACATAATGGGAACTTCCTGGCAAATTCATTTTAACAAAGCATAATGTGAGCTTACTAGGCACAAAAATAGGCTGAAGGAAAGTGACTCCCACATAAGACCTAATTAAATACTTTGATGTCAGAAAACAGAGCAGGGAGGGGTGGAAAATCAAATCAGACCACTGTGAAGGATGTAGATTTAAGTGGAAAGAAGAAATGTCTCTCTCTCCTTCTCTCTCTCTTCTTCCCTCTCTCCGTGTCTCTGTGTCTCTGTCTCTCTCTCTCTCTCCTTTTCTTCCTTTGCCACAGAGGAAGAATAAGATTGAGGAACAATGGGTTGTAAATTCTTCAGCCAATTAGTCCAGCGACTTACTACTGTTTATAATGCACAGAATGTCGCAGGCTGTTCTGCAGCCTCCCCAGGTTGGTTTGTTAATCACAGGAAGCTAGCAGTTCTCCGTACAGTGGAGCAGCTCCACGTGAAAATAAATGCAAAAACCTGGAGGGGAACAGCAGCGGACCAAGAGCGGCCTTGATTCAATTTAACATTTGGGGGTCCACACACAAATGAGCATTTTAGTAGGCTTCATGGTGGAAGTTGCTGTCATTTGTAAAATATTCTGGCCAATTAGCTAATAGTGTGCTTGGATTTCTCCTGTTTTGATACAGTAATACTAAGTACATTGTGAAGCCCAATTATACAAATCATCCCCATATGCCATACCAGTCTTTCTTTATGAACTGTGTTTATAAATCCTGTGTGAGGAAATGTGTACTTCAGCAATTTAGACCATGTGTAAAAACATAGCCAATGGGATTGTCGAGAAAACAAGTTCCAGCCTAGGAAATCCTAATGTGTTCCTCTGGAATAACAGGAGGGTGCCGGGGAGTGCACTGCTCTGCTTAAATACATATTGCTTTATAGTGTTTAACTGATTGAGGGCCTTCTGCTTCCCTTTCTGTTATTTTATTCTTCTTTTCTTTTAGGATCCAACCTTGGAGTTTTTGAGAAAATTTGGGATTGGTCTTCTCTCGGGTACAATAGCCTCAGTCATTAACATCCCTTTTGATGTTGCCAAAAGTAGGATTCAAGGGCCTCAGCCAGTTCCTGGAGAAATCAAGTACAGAACCTGTTTTAAAACAATGGCCACAGTCTATCAGGAAGAAGGGTAATGCATTCTTACGTTAATAAATATACGGGACTCAAGTATTGTTAAAACCATATAGTACTTCCATTTTGATGGCAGCCATTAAGCCCTCCTAAATTGGGTGTGTGTCTGAGAAGCCCTAGGGAAGAAATGACAAGCTTTCCAAGATAACACACTAATGAGATGGTGGCAAATGTTCTTACACCATCAAGAACCGTGAGCCACCATCATACAGTGCCTGCGTGTTTGTCTTAGAATGCGAAGATAAACTCTTTGCTTGTCAGTTTGCATAATATTGCTATTGCATTTAATATGATTGTCTTCTGACTGTAAATCTCATCAAAATGTCACCTTAATTATAGTCTCCTGGGAGAATTAAACATGAGAGTTCTGTGAAAGTAGTTTTTTTTTTTTTCTTGGTGAGGAAGACCAGCCCTGAGCTAACATCCGTTGCCAATCCCCCTCCTTTTGCCAAGGAAGACTGGCCCTGGGCTAACATCCGTGCCCATCTTCCTCCACTTTATATGGGATGCCGCCACGGCGTGGCTGACAAGCGGTGCGTCAGCAGGCGCCCGGGATCAAACCCGCCAAACCCAGGCTGCCAAAACGCGGACTAAACTGCTGCGCCACCGGGTGGCCCCCTGAAAGTAGCTTTCTTTCAAAAATTTAAAGTATGTGCCTTTTTCTGCTGGTATATATATTTTTTTAAGTCTTACTTTTGTCTTCATCCCTCACCCAGGTCTTATTCTCAAGTAAACAAGTAACATATTATTATTTTGATCTAAACTGCACCATATTTCCTTACGTGAAGACTGAGTTTGTGGTCTTTTAAATTCAATTACAAAAGTCATTTTGTCCATATACACAGCTGTCTCGAAAGTCAGACCTGTCTTGAAAGCAAAAACCATCTCGCTGATGAAAGTCATATTTCTGATTGGACAAGACCAGCATAGCTTGGGTAATAAAGAATTGATTAACTCTTTCCCCTTGTCCAGTTTGCTGCAGGGAACACGTCGCCAGATACTGTGTGAGATGCATGTAATTTTAAATAATTTTTTTTTTTTGTAAATGCTAGGTCAGCATCTCAATAAAGCTGAGGTACAACTCCATTTTATTTTCAGAGTAAGAATGTTTGCTCTTTCCCTTCTGGTTGTAGGATTTTAGCTTTGTACAAAGGACTGCTTCCCAAGATTATGAGGCTTGGACCAGGTAATGATGTTTTTATTACTTATATCCTTCCTTCTATATTTTCTTATTTGTGTCTATCAGCAACACTGTGATAAAAAGTTTGTCACGGAAACCTTGAGGATATGAAAGATCCTGAAGGCATCCATTAGAAATGTTCTACCTTTGTTTATAACATACTATTTATGGCCTTGCTGGAGGCTGATAGAAGCCAAAGCCCAGCTTAAGTCAATAGGAAAGGATCCACAGCCAGCTGGAGTTTGAGTGAGCACCGAGATACATACATGGTGGCTTCTGGCTGAAGGGGAGGATTTTCACTGAGTGAGGGAGCAGCCTAATAAAACTTTTCCTGGTGCTCCTAGTTCATTCTTGCTCCTGTCTCAACCTCATTTCAAAAAGAAAGAAGGAAGACAACTTGCCTCCACGAACAGCAAGAGCCACTGGTTGTCACAGTCACCTCTGAGGCGTGGTGAAGCTGCAGCCTGGCGCTCACCTTCCTGGCCTCTGTCAGTGTGATTGTGGAGGCTCCTAGCTCAGGGCCTTACCTAAGGACGCCACCCCTACAAAAACCTGCATTCCCACAGGGAAAGTCAGCTGCCTCTATGTAAATAGATAAGAAAATAACTGCAGCAGCCTCAACCGCCTGGGCAAATAGTCTTGGATTATAAGCAACCTGGTGAATAAGTACAGAAGTATGTGCTAGACCACACGTATTTTTTTTACCAGACCACACTCACCTACTCGGACATCCTGGTAATCTTCCCTAGAGCCTCCCCCTACTCCTCTCCTCTCTCCCTTTCCCATTCCTCCCTTTTCACACCAATGTCCTCCTCCCCCACCACACTCATACACGTGAACATTCGTCTTTAGATCTCAACCCAATGAACCAGCATTTCTACCAACCTGAGATATAGAACAACAGTCTGTATATTGAAGCTGGTGAACTGTTCACACTTTCATGTATTTAGAAAACACTTCCACAATTCCCAACCCATCTGTCCCAACCTTTCTAGGCATTAAAGCATGGATTTTGCTTCACATTTGAGATTCAGACCTGCCTTCTGTTAGTCATTGGCCCGTGTGTAAAAACAAACCCAATAATAATATTGGTGATTTTGTGCAACTCTCTCTGCAAGTATGTGGTGTTTTTCCTTCACCACACAGTAAAAACCTGCTAGTAGACCTAGTATTAGAGAAAATCATAGGACTGGACCTAACCCAGCTTTCTCAGGAGGGGATGGGCCTGAAAAGGGTGGTGACTGGGGAGAGTTTAGCTAAAATGGTAATTGACTGGAACCTTAATCCAAAACTCTTAAATAATCTGACCCCAAGTTTTGTTAGAGGCTTGCAAATGTTTGGTTGGCTTTTTAAATGTTTTTGCATGAGGTGTCCTGAGTTGCTGTGGTGTCAAATCCAATGAAAAGGTTTGTTGTGGATGCACCATCCAGGTTAAACAAAACTGAATAACTGGAGATCTTCAAGGGCCTGGCCTCCACTCTCATTCCAAATGTGCAAGTCCTAAGTGACTTCAAAGGAAAGAAAGGGAGAGAGAAAGGTAAGACTTTTGAGCTAAGGTTAAGATTTTTGTAAAAAAAGAGAGAGAGTAAAAAAGAAAAGAGAAGTGAACCTGGAATTTTCATCCTTTGTTCTGGAGAAGCATCCCATCTTATTTTTATAACAGCCTTTGCAGCTCTCTGTGGCTAACGATCAGGTACCTCCCATGAAAGGAGAATCTCGAAGTCTGTGGTTTAAACTCCAAATAGCACTAGGCTGAAAACTAACCAAAATCTGCATGTTCTTGTCTTACATTGTGAACAGCTAATAAGAGTAAACACAGCAATTACATACATATTGACAACCCACTGTCATGCGTCCCCTTTTGTTTGCAGAGTGCCAAGAGGGCTACAGCAGCTGAAAGGGGTCTAATAAAGTATCTTCGTGGGTTAAAAATGAAAATTACAGACAGATAATTATCTTTGGTATAAGGTTACACAAACATGTGCGGCCTGTAGATTTAAAAAAAAGCATATGGCAGTGTGTACAAAATAACGAAGATCAAAATCAAGTTCTATTTCTTTCCATCAGAAGTCAATCTTCTGTTCCTGCAGCCAAGTCTTCTCTAAGTTGTGCTCAGGATATTTGTCCACATTTTGATTTTGTGATATTTTTCATACAGACATGAAAGGCTAAATAGAGCTTATGGTAAAGGGCACAGGACATGTGCTCTTTACTGCATCAGATAGAACACAAAATCATCCACATACAAATGCTTCTCTCGATGTCTAGGTATTCAGCAGCCTCGGTGCCTGTTTTCCTGTAGCGCATTCGTGTTGACATTCTACATAGCAAGCCTCTTTGCAGTCAGTTATATATAACTCTTCTCTTCCAAGAAAAGTGGTGGTCTGATGACACCCAACCCCCACTACCAAATTTTCAAGTGCAATCCATATATATATATCGGAGGCAGATAGAAGAAATGACAACAAAAGGAGGTTGAAAGCTAGCTAAGTTTTGCAGTACAGATTTTTTAAATATTCAGAAGCTATTTTTCACAGTGCTGTCCAGTCTGAAAGCTGTAAGAGAAAACCAGACTCATCCGTCAAGCACCATCTTAGAGATTTCCTTCTTGAAAGCAATCCGACCATGCTAATTATGGGCTGAAAAAGACAAATCCTTTGCCTACATATGAAGAATCTGAAAGCTTCTGTTTTCAGGAAAGCCGCATGCCCTTACATGACTAAATATGTCTATATTTATTTACTTTTAAAAATTAAAAGTGCCTGAAAAAGAATCTGATGAGAAATGATGAAAGTTACAGAAACTCATGGGGAAAAAACGTATTTGGAGACTCAAGATGGTCTTGATTTTGCTCTGAGCATTTTCCACAGTAGTTTTGTATCTCTGTATTGTTGCTCAAGAACTGAGGATTCCTAGCTGCCCCTGCCCAATAAGCTGCATGGGACTTCATGGATTCAGAAACATAGTGGGAAAGATGACGCTGTTTCACAGAATTTGCCATTAACACCAGCTCTTTTCTTTTCTAGGTGGTGCGGTGATGCTGCTGGTTTATGAATATGCCTACTCATGGCTTCAGGAGAACTGGTGATGGCCTAGGAGGGGTTTTCCCCCTGAAATGATAGGTATTTACTAACAGCACCATGAGAAGGAGAGACTGTCAATCAGCTAAGCTGACACAATTATAAATTATAATTATACAATTATATGCAATTATAAAGGGGAAAACTGTTTGAGAACAAAACCTATTTTGATACTTCAAAAATTACCTCTAGACAATTTGAGACTTTAGTTTTAGCCATATCCATAAAACTCTGAGAAGAAAAATCATATGAAGCAATGAGGTATGCAAACTGAATATAGAGAAAATAGCATAAAATCAGATATATTTCATAAAAGCAATATAAATTTTGTGACCTGTGTTCCTCTTACAGTGCTTCACAATGAAAATTCATTGTTTTAATCACTATTTTTTCCCCCAAGAGGTCAAGAAATATTTAAAGTAAAAAAATAAAAATAGCCAAAATTTAAAGAGTTTTTATAAGGAATTAAATTCTTCCATAAATAATATTTAAAGGATACAAGGAATATACATTTAAAGTATGCTAAAATGGCCTTCTAAGAATGTTAGATTTTATGTTAAAATGTAAATCTGTTGGTTTTCTTTAGTAATAATACACATCTCAGCTGTATTTCCCAAAAGCTACTTTATATTTTGCACTATTGTTTAAAGCAGGTCCTATTTTAAAATCATGATATTTCAAGTCTTTTATGACAAATAGAAAACATGAAATTATAATAAACTACTTTCTTTCACATAGTTCCCTTTGAAAACAAGTTTTGTTGCTGAAATATTTTCATGTCAAATCATAAATTGGAACCACTCCTTGGGCCCATTTTGTGCTGTCTGTATTTGCATCCAAATATCTTTGTTCAGAACTCTTACCCAGGCCATTCTTTAAAAGAATATTTACAGTAAAACTACATTTCCACGTTATTAGTTTTAAGTGACAGATTCAGGTGTGAGGTCTGCTATCTGCAGTGTTAAAATATGTATTATGAAGGGAAAAAGTTTCAAAATAGAAGTACATTCTTAGCATTTCCAAAGGTTCCTGTACTAACATGCACTTCAAAAAACATCTCCTTGGCCTTAATATAACCAAGCTTGATTTTATATCTGCATCCTGAAATGATGCTCCGTCAGTGGCTAAAATCAACAAAAATATTTGCACATTCTAGATGACACTTGTTCTTACCTACTACTATGGGATATTTCTACCCTGAGGTTATGTCACTAAAGCATTTTGAAAATAAAAAATAAAAGATAACATGGTAATTATTACTTTTTATTAATTTAGAGCATTTGAAGTATAAAAATAAAGGCTTTTTGACATACTGTATATACATACACAGCCTTCGGTTGTACATCCTTTCCAACGTGTTTTTTAATTTATATTTCAGCCCAATATTCAATAAAAGGGTCATTAAAAGTAGGGAAAAAACAAGAGGAATAAGAATGCGTCTGTCCTGCAACTGCATTGTGTCTTGCAGGTGATGCTCTTGCATCCTGGGAAGGAGAGGCCTGCCCGCAAGGAGGCCAGGAAATTGAACCTTGAACCTCTCCACGTGCGTGGGGTGGAAAAGGATCTCTGAAGAGTGCATTTGCCAGTTTAAAAACAACACTTGACCCCTAAGAAACAGAGGAATATGTCAACATTAACCAATGATAATAATGTTTAAAAATCAAACAATCCCAACCCCATAGCCTATCCCATTTTCCTTCTCTTATTTTTAAAAGTAGCTTTAAATTATAATTTCCTTGAAATAGCAAATTGTATTTGGGCTTTCTGTTGTCTTTTTAATTTACTCTATGTGAATTCATGGTTGCTAAGAAAAGACTTCGGGGAAAAAGAAAAGAAAACTTTGATACCATTAATATTAGATTTTTAAAAATACAAGAACCAGAAAAAAATTATAAATAGCATAATAACAAGAGATTTCTTAAGTTAAAGAAAATAACATTTAGTTGTGTTTCCATACAAACGATATTTTTTTAAAGACTCCTAAAAGCCACCTAAAAACATCTGATAAGGAATAATTCTGTACCTTATGTCAGTTTTTCTGGACAGCAGGAGAGTCCCTGTACGGCATGGTTTTAAAGTCTCCACCAAAATATTGGACTGGTATCTTTGTTCCATTCGGTTTATAGTCTATTTTCTCACCAGACTGGGAACTCCAGATGTCAATAGGAGTTTTACAAGATCAAAGGAAGACTATGGCCCTGAGAGTTCATCTGCTCCTTCTGCTTATTCTTCTCCTGAAGTTATAATCCTCTGTTTGTAGCACTGCTTTTCAGTTGCTTTAGAAATAAATGCAGTTCAAAGCTCTCTACAAGATATCTGCTGCTCGAAAAAAACAGTTCCTCAAACATAACTTGTATGTCAGAAATCTGCTTACTGTTTATATCCCAGCGATTTGAAAACCTAGCTGATCTAGCCATCTGAGTTATAAATGAAGCCATGAAACCGATGGGACGGAACTGGAGTGCCAGGTAGACTGTGCACAGCACAGATAGGAGGACATCAAAATCACCCAGTGCATGGGTCCTGAACGTCCGTATCTAGTGATGTGCCCTTTTAGTTATTGCACAGAATTAAGACCAAAAAACTCACAATATATTAATTTTCCAATAGATGAATTATACCAATGTTTTAAAAACGTATTTTCAAGCCTATATTGCCAAGTGGGAAGAACTTTCTAAACAGAAGAGATTAAAAACTGTAGAATTTTGCCCAGGAAAATCAATTGTTTAAAGTACAACACATAATCACACGCTCACACACACATATACCCCATAGCTCTATTGTTAACATTAAAGTGAAGAACAAATTGGTCTAGAAAGATTTATCTGTTAAACTGTGTCCTGTAACTCCAGAAATGAATAAAGGGAATTTTTAAAAATTAAATAGCATTTGTATTTCTATTACCACCACCAGATTACCTGCACGTGAAACATGCTTCTGTACCACAATGTAAACCTCACAGCAAGCCACTTTTACATTCATTAGAGCAGAATTTTCCATTTTCTTTAAATTACAACATAATTTTGGGCTGAGATTGCTGAACACACAGGTAAGCCAACAATAACAGTACAATTTAGTTTCACAGTGGTTTTCTTAACGTAAAGTTCATTTTAAGTGTCTTTGCAAAGCGTTTCACATTCACCTTAAGTTTCTAAGTGACTTCCTTTAGAGCCTTCTTGGTCAGATATTTTCCACCCTCTTGTCTTTATATGCTTGGCATGTGTGTTGTTTGATTAGGAAAGAAAATGGGAGACTGGCTTGTTTTATCTGTTGTTTCGAGTTCTCTGCTGTAGAAAGAATATGTCCTTCATGAGACGTTGAAGCCTTCACTGCACACACAAAATTTGGGGCAAGTCCAGGTCGAGGAGCCTGAGCAGCCCACCACCAAACAGAGACAAAGACCTTGCCAGAAAGTCACCTTTGCAAAAAGAAAGAAAAAAATAGAGAGAGGTGGGGGGGAGGGGGCTGTCCCATGGAATGAAAACACAAATGCACCATCCAGAGTCCATATTTACAAACTAATAGAAAATATAAACATTATTGTATTTGGAACCAAGTCAAAACACCAGGAGGAGCTAGATTCAGATATTGCTTGTGTTACACATATATTTTCCAACAAAATAGGTCATCTCTTAAAGATACACAAAGGATCACTCAAACAAGTCAATTATTGATTGGTTTCCCAATGATGAATTAAGGCTTATTTGGTCACGTTATTTGATTAGAGGGTGTAGCATAACTTTTTTCTATATGTATTTTCCTTTATTGATTTTGCAAAATTTCAACAATTGCACGTTTCAAAAGTTCAGGTTGATTTAGAATAAATATACACACATGGTTTTACCAAAGACTAGTTTAAAAAGTTCCTTAAGCCCTTTGAGGGGTGCAGGTTTCTTCACTACGTTACAACAGTGTGTGGGCAACACAAATGTCTCATTCAATCCTTAGCATTGCTTTTGTTTTTAAATCCTAAAGTCATGTCAGGTCTTCTGTGAGAGAGAGACGTTATGGCAAGAAATACTTAAGTGTCATCAGCACAAAGGATGTGAGTCCGGAAAGCCAGCTTTCGAGGCAGGAGGGTTGGCGGGCAGGAGGGGTGGGATCCAAGACCAGGGAAGAGGGGAGGGTGTGCTGAGAGGGGGACCCGGTGCAGCTGCTGCAGATGGAATTTCCCATCAGAGTGCGGAAGCGGTGACAGAGTGACTACCTTCTCTGGCTGCCTGCATTCCCTTGAACGCCAGCGACGCGGGAATGTCACAGTTGTGGGGGGAAAGTGGGGTGCCGCTGGCATGTTGCCACCCATGTCCAGCAACATAACCAGAAGGAGCAGCGCTGTAGGTCATGTAAGGCGACACCTGGGCCGGGGTAGGGTAAGGAGCCATGCTGGATGCTGACACAAAACTGCTCACAGCTGGGAGACCATTTGGTGCCTACGAGGAGCAGGAAAAGAGAAGAGGTGAAAATCATCACATTATAGCAGCTGACATTTCACAGGTTCTCAGAAAGAAGCAGAGTGTAAGGTTTGAGTAGGAGAAGCTAACAGTATTCTGACTCTACTTTCTGATTTTTTTAGATTTGACCTTAATTATATTCTAAATGCACTCACATTCTTTCTACTTAAACAAACATAATGCCAAAAGACAGGATATTATTCTTTCCACAAAGGTTTTGAGGAGGCTAAAACCAGAAAATTCACAGTATTTGCTTTTGCTATTGGAATTACAGGATGAAAATGCAAGAGGAGGAACGCACTAGAGGTGATTAAATACTCTCAGGATCTGCTCAGCTCTCCACATGCTGTCAGGCTTTCACGTACTTCGAGTTTGTTTGGCTCTTTTGTTGAGGCATCTGTGAAGGGCCTGGTTGGCGTAGCTTTCATTTTCAGTAACGAAGGGCACAGAGCATAGGCTGCCACTTTGAAAACTCAAAATGAGCATAACCTTTGTTAAATAAAACATGGGCCATATTTTAAAACATCATGTTGAAAATGCCTGTTGGACAAAGGACATGCAAAATCAGGCAGTTTGTCTCGTAAGGGTTTTTAAGTGGAGATTGGGGGCATTTTTTTCCAGAGCTATTTTATCAAAAAGGAGATTGTATATGAGGATAGAAAAGAACTGCATATACATGGTTTTGAAATTGTAAAATCTGCTTGCAAAGTTTAGGGGCCCTGTGATGTGAATTTTTAAAAGCCACATGGATAAATCTTTTGAAATGAATTTAAATGTAAAATCTTAGCTTGCAACCAAAATACAGCCGCTCTGGCAGGCAAGTCTGCCTAGAAACCAGTGCTCTCTTGGCACCCAGTAAATTGTTGGTATCGTTACTATTAACAACACCAAAAACACCCTGCTTTCTAATCCGGATTCTGGCATGAACTCTCGGCACCCTTCTTCAAGCAGCAATTTTCCCTCTCAACTTCTATATTATTTAGAAATAAAGGATAAATCCTATTTCCTGGTAGTGATGTGAGTGAATTAACATAACATATTTCCTAGTGAAAGTATAATGTAAATAATAGAACTATTAGTAGTAAAACCAATTTAATCCTTAGAGGTAAGAAAAGCGGACATGTTAATTAGATGCTTTTTCCAATTCAATGGCAACATAGAAATTGTTTTCTAATTTAATTCATTGGGTTATTATTTTCACTTCCACATCAATGAGCATGTGATGATAAGGTCTCAAAAATGATTTTCTCGATTTAGAGTAATCCGTGGAGTAGAACAGATACATGGGTGTGATTTGACGCTGCTCGTCGATTTCTGACAAAACAAGAACACAAGTAGAGGGGTTAACCTTGTGTCCTTGGTTTGAAGGAACACACACCTCGTGTTCTGCTTGTCAGAGTGCCTGTTCTTTGAAAAATGTGGAAGGGGAAAGGAAACCAATGTTTCTCAAATATGTCCTATGTCCCAGGCACCAAAAAATATCCAATGTGTTTTATCGAATGATGAGGATTGATGAACTGTAGCTCATTACAACCTATTGAGCTTATACTAATTACAAGATAATATAAAATGAGTATGACACAATGTTCAATTGAAATTACAATGTATTACAAGGGTCCCAAAGGGTGATGCTGTATTTTTTAACAAAGAGATCATTGCACATCAGTGTTGAATATAAATGAAATCGTATCCTCTTTTTATGCACAAGAATATAGATTAAGGAATTTAGCCATTTACCCTAGGCCAATTGGCAACTCAATGGCCACGTGTTAAAAGAAGTTATCAACCCTGTCTGATGCAGAATTCTCTGTAGCAAATCACGCTATTTTTCCGGGACAATTAAAAGATAGGCACGATTTAATCTCAAATTGGAGCATCTTTTCTAGTACAAGATTCTTTCCTCTTCTAGAACTGATTCTCATTCTTAGATCCTCATTCTGTTTCTTAACTTCTAAAAGAACTCTTTTTCCCCTCTTTCTGAGAATGGCTCATTAGAGAATGTCTCAAAGGAGACACACGTTAAGGCTCTGAGCAGATGAGTATGAAGATAGAGAGCTATCAAATTGCAGAAGAAATCCAACAGTGCATAGAGATTATAGTTCTGGTCACGTCTGTTTAGGATTTCCCCAATAACTTATGAGAAATTCCTTTTGAAAGGAACCAATTCAGTTATGGAAAAGTGTTCGCATCTTTATTTGGCCTCTTCCATTCTTGCATGAATTAATATTTTAAACTATTGATGCCAATGTGCACCAAGAATCATAAAATAAGAATATTATTATTAAAATGTTAAGGTTAAAGTTCTTTAAAATAATGAAAACCTTTGCTCAACATTTTACGAGTACATAAGGTTAGACCACTTAATATTATACACAACAGAAACAATGTTCTAGTTAGCAGAAAAAATGTGTTGGTGAGTTCTATTTTTCATCACAGCTAAATTTTTCCTACCCATTCTTTTTTCTCTGTATTTGTTCCATCATCCAAAATTACAGTGCTCTCCTAAATACTTGCTTTGTCATCTTCCCTTTCCTCCCCTTACACCCTTGCCCTTGGGACCATTGCTCTTTGATGGGACCCCTTTATTCTGGGCTCTTCAGCTGTTCTGTTGCAATGTCTATAATCCCATTAATGTGGACCCACTTCTTTTTGCTCAGAGATGTTCCCCCTGAGAAACCAGGCTGGATTGGACTCATCTTAGATAATGCTCCTGGGATGTAGGGGAGGCAGAACATTAGATTGAGGCCCATGTGACCTTCAGGTGCCTTACTTATTCCACACCTGCATTTGTTTGTCAAGTGTAAAAAACACTACTAATTTTTTTTCTGTATTTGTCCAGTTTCTCATACTTAAAGCACCAAACTTGCTTTTATGTTATTATTCCTATTAGTATTAAATATTTAAAAGTTCTCTAAAATCCACAATATATTTAGAGTCATTTCATGATGCAGTCTCCCCCGTATTGCAGAAAGGAAGGGTAGGAAGGGAAGCTCACAGAGGTTTGACGTCCTCATCTTGTAGAAAAAGGCAAGGGGAATGTTTGCTTAAAAAAACAGATAGAAATCTTTAAACTTAAACAGTATAAAAATAGCTCTTAGCTTTCCCTCAGTTTAAATTATACCCTAGATTTGGGGTGAAAACATTTTTTCTTCATTTTCCTTTTGAAGTTCAGATTTAGAAATTTAGAAAAAAATGGCATAAGAAGATGAGAGAACAAATATGCTTTAAAATGTACCTGCCACCTTCACTATTCATTCCTTCTAGTGACTGAATAAACACATCAATTTTCTCACTATTAATTTTGAAACATGACATTAGTAAAAGATATAAATCTCTACTGGGTAAAGTAATTGTTATTTATGAAGCAATCACGGAAAGAGTAAAATTTTCCACCGCAAAGGAAAACCAACTACAGGTAGCATTGATGTTTGTTTATTCTTTCCAGTAAAAGAGTACATGACTTAAACTCCCCAAATCTGTTTAATGTTTTCAGTGAAGGGCATGTAATTAATCTGAAAAGCTAGTTAGGCTGAGTAGAGACTACCAAATGTACACCATAAATATAGTGGAGCAAACATGCTAAATTACTCTATTTAATTGGACTGTAAATATGATTTATAAATCAACCAACATATGGAAACCCCAGGGAAGAGTAAACAAATTTTCCAAATGAAACCTCAGCAATGGGCATGTAATGGAAATCTCATTTTTGAAAATGACTTTACCTAAAGATTCCATAAATAAGACCTCAATCCATCAACCCCTTTTTCATGTGGATCTTCCATGAATGCCACGAGAATCCTTTCCTCCACAGAACTGTACAAGGTTCTTCCCTGAAGCTAACTATCTTTCATCCAATTCTGAGAATGAGATTTACTAATACAAAGTAAAATAGACCAAATTGCATACCCTGGAAAAAGTAAGTTACTTTCTTTGTTGAATATTTTTAGAAAAGACAGATTTTATCTCACTGACATTAAAGGACACAGTCCAGGAAAAATACGTAAGTTGCAACGTAGTCTAGTTAAGGTTATCATGAGAATGAACGAAAATATGAGTTTTCATTTCACTTGTTCTAGAATGTTAAAACTATAGATTTGCCAGTTTTAAAAAATATGTTTTTAAATGAATATGTTGAAAAGCTGTACTGGCAAAGAGCTAGACTGTAAACAGTCTGAGGACAGGGACTCGCCTTAATCATCTCATAACCCCACAAAACAGGACACATCATAAGCATTTCATAATCATTTGTATACTTGTTGCTGCAGCCTTTTGAAAGCAAAAAATGTGATAGTCTTGCTTTAAAAACAAAACAGAACAAGCATTACACTTTAAGCAAAATGAATAAAGCTGTTGAAAAAGGTAAATAAAAGTTCTAACATAGCCATTTCATTATTTGATTTATGGTTGTTCCATTTATTAGCCCCCCCAAGAGAAAATAGAAATGCATTAGTATCCAAACACTTGTGACCACGAAAAAAAACTGGTATGACAACTGTCTGGCAATTAGAGGTTATAGACTGTTCTTCAAATTCTAGGAATTGCCTACTCTACATTTTCTCTTTTGAAGAAAATGCAAATAGCGGTGCCAAGTCCTCTACCCACAATCTTTCATCCACTTCTCAGTTCTACCTGGTCTTCTTATGATAAAAGGAGTTTACCTTGGCTTATAATAAAGTAGATTTAGCCACAAATAGAGTTGTGCTTTCCCTAGAATTTCAACCTTGACATCATAAGCAAGAAAAAGTTTCAGATATGAAAATAAACAAGATTTTCTCTCTTTTTTGGTGAAATCATTTTTTCTGACTTTGATTCCTTTTTCAATTCATTATGCAATAACCTAGTAAAATAAATCTGACAAATGAAATGATAGTTGTAAATACAGTTTCAACATCCATCCAAAAGCATCTTAATTATGTTGAGTTATCATGTTGCAGATCTAAATATCTCCAGGTAATGGAAAGCTGCTAATTAAATTTTTTTCTAAATTTTATGTTTCCAAATATCATTAAAATTGATGTAGACTTGAAAAAAATTCGAATCACTTTTTTTGGTATTTTATATGACACATTTTACTGATACATAATCATTAATTTTGTGTTAAAATACTAGTAGTTAAAAGCTAACCAGGTCAAAGAATGTTTTTCATAACAGACAACATTTTGAATTTCAAAGACTATTGGCATTTGCCTGAGATTGCATTCTCTACAAAATTATAAATTATTTAACACAAAATTAATTTATTTGCTATGAAGTTTTCTTCATAGCAAATTCTTCACAAAAATAGTAGGTCTGCAAGGAAAGCCAGCTTTCAAAATAATGCACTGGAAAATTATATTCAGGATTCTAAAATACTATCTTATTTCAAATACAATGTACAAATGAATGTTTCATAAGAATTTCAGATTAATTTATGGCTCCTTATTCAATGATTTTCACAACCTGTTTAACTCTGAACTTTTTCTTAAGTTCAAATATTTATAGACTATTCTCCATTTCTGACATCTCAATTTGTTGCTAATGTTATATTAAACTTGCTGTCTGAGTTAACATACACTACCCAAAAATGAAGATACTCAAAGCTTATAAACCTACCATTCAGATTACTATAATAGAATACCAAATATGCAATATATTTTTTTCTGAGAAAGTATGCCCAACTGTAGACAATTTTTCAAAAGCTATACAACTGTTTAAATAAAATGAGGCACTGATTCACTCAGTACCATGTAAAAGGGTAAATATATTACCACCCCATGTTTCTCTATATGCCTGCAATTGCATTCAATAGAGGTTCTGTGCTTTCAGCAGAAGAGAACCAGTTACTACAGACCAGAGGACATTGTTGCCATTCAACATAGACGAGATTCAAGAGTTCTAGCCCAATATGAGACGTGGGTGAAAAAAGCCAAAATAAATATTCTTTTTCTTCTATCCTCAGAGGTGGACAATAAGGACTTCTGATGGCACTATAAAATATGAATTGTGATGTAACATTAATGTGTAAGACAAGTTTGAATACTCTAAACTAATATTTTAAGAACAAAAGATACACGTGTATATAACTGAAATGCGCATAAGGTTCTAATTACTAGCAAGCAGGCATCTTTCTTTGCAGTTTAAGCTGAAAATAGAAACTCTAGATTATAGTAATCAATAGTACCTATAATCAGTTGTCAATTCAGCCCTTTTGGTAATTTCACAGGTTTCTTCTGGGAAAAGATTATGTTGTAAGTCCTATGATTCCGAATTCTCAATTTCCTCCTTTATATACTAAAATGAAACTAGTATCATATAATATTGGACTATTTAATAACAACTGTAAATGCCCTGAAAGTATTATGTGCAAACATTTTGATAATTTTTTTTTGCCAAAGAATTTCAAATTTTGTTCATAATACAAATAGAGAAAAAGTGTTACCTGAGTATACATTTTGGCTGCAAAAATGTACACATGCTAACATTTTGAAAAATAACTTTTAAAAATAAAGCTGCCCTTTGAATATTGGTAAGAGAAATGCACATATATATATATATATATATATACAACACACCTTACCTTTGCATGTTTATGAACAAGTATTAATGTATAATTTTACCCTCAAGGAAATCAATGTCTAAATTCCAAAATTGCTCACAAAATGACACAGCCTAAGTTTATGTGTCTACTTACACACCTTCAGCATCAAGCACTGTTTTGATAATAACAGAGTAGCTACTGATTTAATTGTGCTTAGAAACTTTTCAGGTTTTGAAATTTTACATCATTTGAATTACCTTACTACATGGCAGTGCAAAAGATTAGCGTATTCCAATTAAGAACTTTCCAAATGTAAGTTTGATTCAAATATCTTTTTCTTCTGGAAAAAATTTTAATTTGTTCTCTTAAGTATTTAGAACAATACTTATTTGACCACTTGTTTCTTTAAGTTACTTGCTCTTATAAATCTGATAATTTAGTAATTTAATATTCAGTGTATAAAATGTAACAGATTTTTAACATTCAGAATACACAGTAGATTATTTGAAACAGTGTCCTATGTTTATTTTAAATTGATCAGTTTAGTTTTGAGGTATATTTATAAATTAACCATTTCTAAATAAGTTTAAAGGCTAGGTCTATAATTCAAGGCAGTAAAAATAAAAATAATCATAAAGATTTTTGGATTATGACATTGCTTTATTTTAAAACTGGGTTCATCAACTATATGTGAGAATTAGAGACTATTTTTCAACTCTATATTTCATGATGTTATTCCAGGAAATGATGACCTAATAAAAATTACTGAGCACCTATCAATGCTTGCTTGCTACTATGAATGCTAGGTGCTTTAAATATACACTTTCTATTGTTTCAAACAAAGTGCCTTGACTCTTTGACTGTGAGCTCTCTGAACAAAGTATATTCTCACACACACAAAAAAAAATTGTTTGTTTTTAAAAGTCAATCTCTCACCGCCATTTATAACCACAGGTACTATGTAATGAATGCTCCCTACGTGCCATATGGTTGCATTCTCTCACTGAATCTTCACAACAGCTCTTGAGGTTGGGACTACTATTTCCCCATTTTATAGATGAAGAAATGAAGGCTATAAAAGGTTAAATAACTTGCCTAAGTGGCCGTGGTACCAGAAGATCGGAGCTCCTAACCATTGTACATACTGCCTCTTCTTTACCAATTATGGGCCCTTTTGTAGAAGAAGATGACAAGCTTTTTTATAATTTCTCATTGGCATTCTGTAGGGCAGAAACAGACTCAAGAAAGGGACTCTCCTTGCTGCTATATTCTGGGATATTTGTCATGGCTACTAATATGTATCTGACTCTGTTTTAACAAAATAAGGGAGGGAATAGGGAGTGGAAATGGAGTTTGTTAGAGAAAATAACGGCTAGGATTTTTTCCCAAGAGAATAAAAGTAACAAGTTTCATTTCACTTGAAAAGCTGATTCTTGACAGATAAGAGAACATTAAAAGTTTTAAGACTTCAGAATAATAAAACGAAAACTGGGTATTTTGAGCCTTTAGAATTGGAGTTTGGTATTAAGAAATTTGCAAACCTACACCGGTCTGCTCAAAGGAACCTCACGCTGCTTTAAGGTCTGGGTTTTGGGGGGTGGGGGGGGGGTGAGAGCTTTGAACTCCTGACTCCGGCGTGATGATGAATTTAGACTCAAAAAACTCTTGGATTTTTGTTGGTGTAGTTGCTTAGTTTTTCTCAGGGAAAAAACAACACATGGGTGTTATAAATGTTTTTTTTTTTTTTTGAGAGTGGAGGGAGGGACAGAGGGAAAGAAAAATTAAACGATCCACAGCCAGTCCGTATAATTTGAGGTTTTCTCACTAACCTCCTCTTTTTGACGTGACTTTATTAGGTTTATCTGGTTGCCCTCTTCTCGCTATCGCAGGAGGCGCCCGCTCGCTGGTTTTCGGGGAGCCGGGGCCCGCGACGGGTCGGAGCGGGGGGCCCGCGGCCGCCGTGCGCACGGCCCGACCTCGCCGGGCCTTCCCGGAGCGCCTGCCGGCTCCCTGCAGCCCGGCGCGGCAGGAAGGGCTCCGGCGCGGCCTCCCCGCCTCCGCCGGCCCCACAGGCCCGCAGGCGCCTCCAGCCCGCGCCCAGGGAGCCACCGCCCGGGCCCCGGGCCCCGGCGGAGTCCAGGCCTCAACTGCGCCCTCGAAGGTCAACCCGGGATGGGGCTCGTGGCCGCGACCGGCCGTCGGCCTGGGCTTCCCCTCGGTCGAGGCCCAGAAAGGGCCCCGGGTCCTCCAGCGCCCGCCGGCGGCCGCGCCTCCTCACCTGCCCGTACTTGGCTTCCTGCTCCAAGGCTCCCTTCTCCAGCCCGTTCACCGCGTGCGGGGCGGCGGCGGGGAAGCTGGTGCGGCCCAGGCTGCTCCACTCCTCCACCTTGGGGCTGTGGTAGGGGGAGCTGTCGCTCACTGCTGGGAGGAGGAGGAGAAGCGTCAGGGGGAGCTCCAACCCCGCGCCCCCTCCCGAGACGCGACCCGAACCCGCCACCCGCCAGCACCCGGGCTCCGACCTCGGTCGACCCTGCCCTCGGCCTCCCAGGGCGCTGGGCCCAGGAGCAGCCTGTCCGCTCCCAGCCCAGGCCCGGTGAAGGGGACGCGCCTCGGAGTGGGCCTCTCCCAGCTCTCTCACCCGCGTCTGCAGCAAGGGCGCTTTCTCTCTTTCAACCGGCCTTTGATTCCCTCCACCCCTCCTCGCTCCCCGGGGAAACGAGTGGAAGGGACCTGAGAGTTTTCCCCAAATCGGGGAAAGAACCCGTGAAGTTGGATGCGTGGTTCTCCCCACTCCTAACCCAAGGTCGACTGGGGGTTGACAAAAGTCTGGGACTGGTGCGGACTGAAAATGGAGAGAGGAGAGTCCTGGCCTCACCGCGCCTGTGCTGGTGCTCAGAGACATGCAGAAAAGTGCTCACTGTGCTGTGGGGATCTAGTACTTGTGTCAACAGACGGAACAAAAGACCTGCAAAGTCCTTTGCAAACAAATAACTGAATGATGCCCGCAATACATATGCAAAATATATGTGCGGAGGTTTCTGCCTTGTGTGCATAGACTACTCCAGATGCTCTCCAGCTCGCACGTTAAATATGTGAGGTTATGTGCATATGACTCAAAAAATAAATACTACAGTTACTACTGTAAATGCCATGAGTGTCAGTGGTAAGGTTAGAGAGAGAGAGGTTTTTTTTTTTTTTTAATGAAATAAAAGGTTAAGAAAATGAAAGTAGGATTAACTGTCTTGAAACAGGAGCAAGTAAAGCCTTCAGTTATCCTTCATGTTCTTAATAGAGATGCAAAGTAAATTATATGGTGTAAACTGATTACCACAATACTTAGGGGTGTGCATATTAAACCATTGGCATCCTTAAGTGACCAAGTGCAGTTTTAAAAAGGTATTTGAAGACTACAGCCATGTGTTTTTGTCTTTGGACCTATGGGTGCAGGACCAATTTGACAAAGCCACTACAACTTGATTTTAAACAGTTCCATTTGACACAGTGCTTCCAAGGGGTGATCATTTTATAGAAATGATCGTTTGTAGAAATCATCATTTTACATTCACAGATTTGTCAGAAAACAGGTTGTTTAAAGCTGGCATCCAGAATCAACAACATCTAGAATGAAAAGTTGCCCCTCTCCATAATCCAATACTTTTCCAACTGACATTTGGTCTGATTGTAGGATCCCTAGGGAAGGAAAGTTTTCTTTTCAACTCTGCCAGTCTTTTTTCATTATTCCTCCCCCTCTCCAAAGAATTAGATTGTGTTCCAATTTGCACCAGGAAACAATGTTTTGGCCCAGAGCTGCCAGTCTCTCTTTGCCTTCCCAAACAAAAGGCAATCGGTGGGCACAAGCCTGAAGTTATCTTAAGAAATCGAGATCCCCCTGCGAGCCCCCATTTCTGCTGATTTCACACTTTCCCATGAACAGAGGCTTCCTTTAAATGTCAGTGAGGTCAGTTTATCCTATAAATCAAGGGCAAATTCTCTCCAACTAAAGCTCCAACCAGCTCGGAATAAGATAAAACTGATCTCTTAGAAGGATCTTGTAAATTCATAGTCAGAAAACAAGAAGATGAGAAATCAGGGCTCTAATTACTTAAAAAGATAATTGTGCCAGTGTGGTGGCAACCAAGAAAGGCAGGAAATAATTAAAGGAACTATTTCCCCCTTTCCTAACTCATTTTTCCTCTGTGCTTTTTAAGCTTTTGGCTGAGAAATTAAGATGGTAGGCTCTTTATCTCTGCAGTATTTAAATTCTGCGCCTAGGGCATTTTGACTTTCTTTTTTCCCTACCGAGAAAGAAGTTAACGCCATGTTTTGTTTTGTTTTGTTTTAACAAGGCAGTAAAAGAAAACAAACTGGGGTCTCCTGCGGAAGCCTGGCTGAGCAGGAGGGCTCGGAGAACCGCTCTTACCAAGCAGAAAAGACACTCACGACACCGCAAGGTCAAGGATGAGAAAGGAAAGGAACAGCGCGGTGGCACCCCTGAGAATGTGCTGGGACTAAACGTCCACTTGCCTTCCCGGGGACCGGGGGACCCCAAAGAGAAGTAGCAGGCGCTGGGAAAACGGGAAGGAACAGAAGAGAGGACAGCACGGAATCGCCATACATTTTGGCACTCCATCACAGCGGTGGTTGGTGCCACTTCCTAAGATACATATAGTGAAGTCTGTTAAGATAAAGGGGGGGGGGGGGCGGGGGGAGCTAGAAATAAAGCAGAAAATTAGTCCCAGAATGAGCAATGCAGTAACCTGCAAGTTACTGGTAGTAACTTCGGGACCTCGGTTTCCGAGGAAAATGAAGTGAAGCATAAGAATGAAACCAATTAGGTGACATTTGAACTTCCTGCCTGAACAAATTTGGCCTGATTGCCAGAATCCAAGAAGAATACTGCAATTTCCACAGAGTGCCCGACTCCTCGCGGCCGCATCTGATCCCCAAACAAGCTGCCCGCAGCGGTGGCTGCAGCCGGCAGCCCCACGCCGGCTCGGGCCTCCGGGGCTGCGCCCCAAGTCCTGCCCCGGCCGCGCTCTCCAAGTGAGCGAGTGGGTCTGAGGCTGCGGCGGCGCGAGAGGCGGGGGAGGGTGGAAAATGCGAACCATGTGTTGGGGATGGGGGGATGTTATGGGTCTGGTAGTTTGAGATGAGGCAGGAGACTGTGTGTGGCAAGGAAACGAAGGGCATGAATTTCAAGTTAATGAGATCAGGACACCCCCCTGGGAGGACTCCTTACGTTTCCAAAGGAAAAAGCCTCCGGTGGTGGGATAGAGGAGGCCCGGAGGCTGCAGATACAGAAAACCCAGGGAGGGTCCGGAGGGAGGCTCTGCACATCCACACATCGGCCCCTGGGCCCTTACCTTGGTCGGTGATGGAACGAATGCCCAGGATGTCGGTGACGGAGTGGGAGGAGGGCCAGGTGCGCGGCATGGCCACCGAGCCGGGGATGGCGGGCACCCCGGGCGGCGTGGGCACCTTAGCGGTGGCCGCCGTGATGGGGCTGGGGTACGAGTAGATGTGATTATAGGGCAGCGCCGGCTGCGGCGCCGGCTGGTGCTGCTTGAACGAGTCGTAATGCCCCTGTTGGGCCAAGTTGCCGATCTTGTTGCGCAGGATGCGGCTGATGGAGCTCACCGAGGGCACGTTGTATTTGTCACACACGCCGTCTGCCAGCAGGCGGTCCCGGATCTCCCAGGCGAAGATGCCGGGGTCCCTCTGCTTGTAGGTCCGGATGTGCTTCACCACGGTGGGGGTGGTGACCCGGGGCTTGCTGCCCCCAATGGCTCCTGGCAAGATCGAGCCTGTCTCGTTGTAGCGCGCCAGGATCTTGCTGACGCAGCCGTGTGAGACCCGGAGCTGGCGGCTGATGTCACACGGTCGGATGCCCAGTTGGGCCAGTTCCACGATGCGAAGCCGGATGGCGTTGGGCAGCGGCCTCCCGTTCACGAATACTCCTCCCAGCTGGTTCACCTCCCCAAAGGCTGGCTCTGCAAAACGAACACACGGCACGCGGGAACGCGCACCCGCAGTTTGGGACAGCCGCTTGCCGGTCGGCCTCTGCGCCCATCAGGGGCCAGGATGCACCCGCCCCGGACTAAGGACCCCGGGTTTCCCCAAACCATACGGTCCTTGAGCCTAGCAGAACGGTCCCTAACCACCGCGGTCGAGTCAGACCCCCCTCCCTCATTCTGGTGATGCCTGTGGCCGCTACACGCAAATAAAGTGGTGAGATGCAGGGCCGCTCCGAGCGTTCAAAAGTCTCCGAAGCAGGCGGGGAAACCGGTCGTGATACCGGCGACCGACTCCTTCTTGCCTGCTCGGCGCTAAAGTCATTGGGCCGCTGCCCCTTGATCCCCAGCGGCCCGCCTGGGGACCTACGCAACTAGACAAGGTCTAGGGGAAACTACAGGTTTTTTTCAGTTTTGTTTGCGTGTGTGGGTGTATTGAAACAAAACTTGGTCCTCCTCTAGGGCTGGGGGCTTGCCGATGCCACCCCTCCGTTCTCTTAAAATCAGAAAATGGCATCAACAGCAACCCAGTAGCCAGCGTTCAGACTGAACTGCTGTGCGACGCTGACCCTTAGTGGGTTCCTACAACTTGTAAGAACACGAACAAAGTCAATAAGGAGAGCGCGAGCGCTCAGTAGTGCGCGCCCTCGCGCTCCCTCCCTCCCTCCTTCGCCCGCTCACTCCCTCCCTCCCTTCCCGGCTCTGACAGCGTCCCCCGCCGCCACTCACCCATTGCTCCGAGCAGTACACCGACCGGGCCCCAGTTCCGCACTCCCAGAAAGAAACTTTTCGCACGGCCTCAGTGGCCCGGCCTGTCGGTGCCCCGGGCCGCCGGTGCCTCCGCTTCTCCCCGGGAGGAGGCGGCGAGAGTGCAAAAGGAAGGAGTAAAAGGAAGTCTGTGCCCGGATGAAAGAGGCTTGAGTTCTGCATTTCAATCTAAGCAGCAACGTGGGCTGGGCTGAGCGGGGCCGGGCGGCTGCGTCTATCACTCATTAGGGTCACGCCTCCAAAGAGGAGGGTCCGAGGGCAAGCAGCGTGGTGATTGGTGCGGGCTAGTGAGCGACAGCGCGGTCCGGAAAGTCCTTCCGCTGTCTTTCCAGCCTGCTCCGCACCTGGGTGACTAAATACAATGAAAATGGGTGTTTGACACCTTCCCAGGGGCAGCGCAAACAGACAGCAAAATCGGGCTGATAAAAATGCTGAATAAGCAAATGAAAGCGTTGGGTCCGCGTACGAGATACTCGAAGGGGGAAGGGGCTGAGGAGACTTAATTGGGGGGAAAGACGGACATCTCAGAATCGAAGTTAAAACTCGGCGGGAGGTGGGCGCCACCATCATGGGAAGAGGGGTTCTTAGAATAGCCGGTCCTGCAGGCCTCCGCGGGGTCCTACCTCACTCCAGCCTAGCCAGGTGGTGAGAGAGCACACGTGAGAAGGTAGGCCCGTCGGAGGGAGACCCAGCCAGAGATGCAGGCCACTGTCACCGCCAGGCGGAGACCCCTCTCCCGCCCCCGCGACTAGCTCCCCACAGCAGTCTCTAGTGGGTTCATCCAAGAGCGCGTAGCCAAATTTTAGCCACGCAGGCTGAGGCACTGGCCGCGCCGTGTGCAGAGTGTAACCACACGAGGCCAAAGCGAGCGCACAGCCATCGTCGACCGACTGCCTGCGCCTGGGACCCTCTCCGCGAAGGCCCGCGCGCCGCTGCGCTCAGCCACAGTGCGGACCCTCTGGTCCTGCGTGCTCACGTTTGCCGGTTTCCCCCCACCAGTGAACCGCTGCAAAGGGGTTTTGTTTAAATGCGAAAGAGACTTGTCTCAAGAATGTGAACCCCAAGCCTTCATGTGTATGTAACTCGCGCGTCTTCCGTTAGCTATCAGAGGCCTTGCGAGGTCTACTTCTGAATTTTCGCTTTCGTTCACTCTAAGTCTAATCTAAAGTGTCCAGTACTCTTTTTGGTGGCCACAGTTATTCACATTCTGAGTATGGATTATGGAGAATGTTAATCAAAATTAAAAACAAGATGGGGAACATTTTTAATAAACTTGGAAGTTTGTACTGCTTTGCACATCAAGGATTCTGAGATGGCTGCTTGTCAGTCACAACACTCCTGTGTACACAGGATTCGCGCTGATCCCCCCACAATCCTGAGGGACCTGTGTTGTTCTGGTCTACACACAGGGAAGCTGACTGGGCCCAGGTCCCCGGACAGTAAGCGACAAGAATCCAGGAAAAACTCATGATCAGCTGTGCTTTTTGAAAGGAACAATAATGTCCAGACCCTCATGCTTCTATGGTGAGAGGCGCACCCTTAAGCTCTAATTTACAGGTATGAAGGATTTGAAAGATAAAGGAAAGATCAATTCAAACACCCTTAATTCTTTACAATTGGGTTCTTGTGAAAAGTACCACAACTAGACATAGTTGAACTTGTCTGCCTTTCTTGGTGGTTGTTTCAATTGCTTAAATTCTCGAAGTTTGACTTGATAGCGATTTCACCCTGGTCTGACCCCCAATACCTGTTGTGTGGCGCTTTACAACGCGGAGTCCTTTGGGAATCCAAGATTCTAAAAGCAGGGGCTCCTTCTTGGGGCTGGGGTGGAAATTAGTTGAGACTGCGATGTTTGAGGGGAGCTTATGATTTCGCCTTAGGCTTATGCTTAGGAATGAACTTGCTGGGCATCTTGATCAAGAATCCCCCACCTCCCCGACCCCAGACACAGCGAGTAGCGACCTCTGCTCTGACTCTGTGCTCAGCTCCTGCAGGCCCAGTGAGCGCTTTGCGGACTCTGCGGGGCTGCGATGTCCGTAAAAGGTTGTTCCGCCTTGCGGGGGGCGAGACCGAATGCCACCGTGTGGGACTGCGCTCTGCGCAGGCTTTAGGCTTCCACAGCACCAGCCCGAGAGGTCCAGAGACTCATATTGTTTAGGACCTAACACACAACTCCCTCTCCTTCGCCCCCAACTCCTTCAGCTGCCTTACGTCTCCCGCGCTCTCGAGCAGGTCAGCTTGCCATGTCTCCCTTTCCACCTGCTGGACTTGGCCGTGGCCGCGCGTGGTCTTAGCTGCTGTGGACCCCCTCCTCCGCGCCCCTCGGAGCGCGGCAGGCCCTTATCACGCAGGCAGGTGTGGGTGCTCGGCCCTCTTGGCTCAGCGCATTCCCAAGAGCGCCCGTGGAATCTTGGATGTTTGGAGACATTAAGTATCCGCGGCAAGCTGAGGCCGGGGCTCCAGGGGCAAGAGGAATCGAAACTTCAGGGTTCAGACAGAGGCGGGGGATCCTAGAGGAAGAGGTGACGCTGAACCCTCCCGGGGACCTAACTGTGGCTAGGGAGCCGGCGACCCGATAAGCCCGAGAGAGAGGCAAACGATCTGAAGGAAGGAAAGAGGGAGAGAGAGAAAGGGAGAGAGAGAGAGAAACACTAAGGGGCAGTGAGCCTCAACGGAGAGCATAAGGATGCAGGACTTAGAGAAAGAGCAAGGGTCAGCTGGGGTCAGCACCCCCTTGGTTACTGCCCGCCCTGGACCCTGGAGATCACACAGAGATGGGAAGAATTTCGACTAAGAAATTTAAGACCAAAACCAAAACACAACCTGTAAGGCCTGCAGCTGACACAAGCCGGGGAGAAGCCAGAAGCCCTTCCCAGGGCGCTGTCGAGGCCTCCTCCGAGGGGCGACCCATTCTCTGGGTAAATATTTACTCAGTGGGAGACTGGAAGCCGGCCGGGCGGGAGGGTGTGAAGGAGCGGGCTACAGGGGGTAGAGAATCCGTGCGCTCCGCACTGGCGGGGCGGACACGCACACCGGCCGGAGGGGAGCCAGGGCCTGGGCTCCAGAGGCGGCAAGGCCGGGCACGCGGCCGCGGAAGCTGTAGCCCGCAGCGCGCCTCTCTGGCTGGACTCCTGCCCTGCCCCTGCGGGCCCAGGCCAGATGCTGTAAAGTCTTCATAAATCTGTCAGCGGTCCCAGGGCCACGGGCGGTCACCTGCGGCGCCCCCCTCCCGGCATTAGCCGGGTCTGAGGAGAGAAGCCGAGAAAGAACAGGAATCCAGCTCCTCGCGCGGCGGGGCAGACGGCGCCCGGAGGCTGCCAAGGTCGCACCCGGGCGCTACAGGCTGCGCAGGGAGCGGGGAGCTCTCCCCTCGCTCTCCAGCCCGGACCGACACCCCGGGCTGCTCCGCCGGGCGCCTGCTTCCCGGGTTCTACAGGCTAGCGACGACTGCGGATGGGGATACAGCGAGGGGGGCGCGTGGATGCACGGAGAGGGTCCTGCTGTTCCCAGTTGCGTTTATGAAGAGCAGCGTTGGCAGAGAAGACTATTATTAAGAGGCAGTTTCCTCCAACCTGCCCCGCTGCCGGGAACACGGGACCCCAGGCGAGGCCCAGGCTGCGGTCCCCGCCTCTCGCCCTGCCCGGGGAGTTCCGGGGATCGCGAGCAGCCAGAGTCTGAGCTCCGGGACCGGTTTTCAGAACACAGTGACTTCTTCCAGCCGTCCGAGGGGGAAGGCGGTGGGGGCAAGGTCTCGGATCCAGTTGCCCCGCCGGGAGCGCCTCTTCCAGGGTAAGTGAAGGATCGCGCGCGGCGTGCAGAGAAAAAGAGGCCGGACGCCTCCAGTCCTCGCCAAACCGCGCTCCAACGCCCGGGCCGCGGGTGTCGATCCCGATAGGCCCTCTGCTGTGGCCCGGCCTCAGAGGTCAGCGGTCGCTCCTCCGCCCACTCGACCTCCGGGCGACCGCGGCCGCACGTGGCAGCCGGAAGCGCACCCCGCGCCCAAGGCCAGGGAGGGTCCACCCTGAGCAGCCCGCCAGCCGGACCTGCGCGTCGAGCCACGGGCGGGGGCGGCGACCAGAGGAAAGAGCCCTGGGACGAGGGAGAGACGGCCGGCCGGGGCCCTCAGTCCCAGCCAGGCCCGGGGGAGGGGAGAGGGTGCCCACATACTGACCTTCCGGCCTGGACGCCGCCGGGATGCGGCGCGGCTGAACCAAGAGCCCACGGAGAGACCGCAGGGTCCCCCAAGAAGAGCCCGGAAGATTCTCCGAGAATCGCCAAGGCCTCCCCGCCTTCCCGCCGACGACGCTCACGCCTCAAGATCTTTTCCCCAGAGGCCAGCAGCCGCGGGTCGGGCCGGAGCGCAGAAACCCGGCCGCGGGCTGTGGGATCCGCCCGGGGCGGCGGGCGCGCCTCGCCCGCTTTCTCCTTCCGAGGGCAGGGGAGGGGCCTGTTGCCGCTTGAAACCCGCTTTTAATTCTCCGCCTGCCTGTTTCCGATCACCCGGGGTTGGTTTTTCTGTTTGCTCACTCCTTCTGTTACAATAAAAACAATCGACATTTCTTTTCAGTTTCCCCATATTAGCGTCACTCAGTAATTGTTCTCCTCCCCCTCCCCCCCGCGTTGAAGGCGAGCGGGATTGCTGGTACCCTCGCATTGGAAGGTTTCCGAGTACATAAGCAAATCTTCCCTAAAGAGTTTAAAGTAAAAATAAATAACGGCCCGGGAAATTGCCGTGACCCTCACATCACTTTCTGAACGCAAATTACACCCATTTTTCAGTTTTCAACAGCGGAATTGCTTTCAGAAGGACAGCGCGGAGCCCCCTGCGATATGGTTACATTTGTTTATTAAATCCGCAAATGAAAGAGAACACATTTTTGTGCAAGGGGCAACACTCGGGGCTTCGGGACGGCAAGTGCGATCGAAGATTGGATCCCGTCTGGGGACAGGGGCAGGGAAGATCCCTGCGGGGAGGCAGGGCTGAGCCTCCAGCCAGAGGGAGGGGGGACTTCGCCCTGCCTGGGTCCAAGTATCCGTACAAGCCACATGGCTCGGGCACGAGAGGACACCGTCCGCGGTCACTCTACAGCCTTGAGCTGCGGGGGCTCAAGAGAGTTGCAACTAACTGCGTGTGGGAAAGGCAGAGTTTTGGGGTTCTTAAAGACCCTGCTCTCGGGGTCCGTGCGAGGGCCGTGGGGCTGCCTCCTTGAGAAGACCCGATTGGCATAAAGGCTGTCTGGAAAAGATGAATGTGAACCAGGCTGCGCCTCTAGAGCCTTGGTCTCGGCCCTTCGGGCACCCCGCCGTGGTCCAGGTTGTGTTGAATGCAGTTTTATTGCGAGGTTGGGGTGGCCTGCAGGCTTGAGGAGCCGGAATCAGCCTGCGGGCTGAAGTCTTGATGCTAAGCGCAGCGATCCTCGCTTACTTGGCCGTCCCCTCGGATTGCGGGCAGCACGGTGTCCCCGCGAATCGCCCCGAGTCCTGCACCGCCCGCGAGTCCTTGCGCTCTGGTCATGGACAGAGTGGTGGGGCGGCGCGGTGAGGGCGAGATGCGGGATTTCCAACCTGTCTCCTACTCCGGACTAATTCCAACTCCAGCCAGCCCCGCGCTGACCTCGAGAGCGGAGACTCATGCAGCAGTGTCCATGCTGCTTATGTTTTCTCCAAAACATGACGCGGGGGCTGGCAGCGGAGAGTCGGGGTCCGAGTCACCGAAAATTTCCTGCGCTCTTCGAGTCCCTGGTTCCCTCTCCCGGCCAGGTCACCTCGTCATGGCGCCACCTACAGGCCAGAGTTGATCGCGCTCCCACAATAATTTTCTCTAAGGTTGGGACAGGCCTTTGAAAATCCACAGAACTTCAATAGCTCAAAATTTTTAGTTCCCCTTTCCAATTCCTCCCCCACCCTCAACTCTGCACTGGGGTCCAAATCTTCGTACCTTTCTCCACCATGTTCCAAGGCAAACCCGAGCGTCAGTCTTTTCATGATTCACTGGAAGCCCATCTTCCACGGGATGCCAGGCTGGATCCTCTTGCGGTCCCCAGGGGCTACCCACGGCCACTGGCTGTGTGCTGTCCCTGAGCAGGGGCGGGAAAGCCGGAAACTGCCAAGAGGCTCCACGCCGGGAAGGCTCATCCCACCATTTGCTGGGGACTCTCATAATAACTTTACAAAGGAGGTATCTGTCCCGCTTCACTACAGATAGAGACAGAGTAAAGAAGAGCACACGAGACGCTTAGATTAAATAAGATCACACGGTTAAGTAGACGGGGGTGTGAACCCCCCTATGCCTCCAGTGTCACTGCTTTCCCCATTTCCCTATTCTTCAGGAACAGCTCGTTCTGAAGCCCCAAGAGAAGCCCCCTTACCGCAGGTGTCGGCTAGGCAAGTGGACACTCCCCTTCCCACCTCCACCACTTAGAGGAGAGAAACCCGTGTAAGGCGGCACGCGAGCCTGGGCAAAGAGGGCCTGCGCCCTGCGCATCCTCACTAGGCGCCCGGACTCCTCGCTGAGGAGGCCGGGGCTGCCGGGACGAGGGCGGGAGACCCAGATCAGGCTCCGGCTGCGTGCACTGCCTCCTGGCCGGGCTACCCCTGGCATGGAGGCGCGGGCCGCAGACTGTACAGATCTGCAGCGTCCCCAGGGAACACCGCGGCCGAACAGCGGGGACACAGGCCCAGCGAGGACCGGGAAGAATTGGGAATGACCCGCTCTTCGCTGAGATTTGTTCCCGACTGCCGGGACATGCCCATCTGGGTCCCCGTGCGCTCTCAGCGTATCAACCCACAGGCAGAGAAATCCACCTTTGTCTTTCCTGGGAATTCATTCTGGTGTGTGCCTGTGGGTGTTTCTTTTTAAGACCACTATAGTGGGGACAAACCAGGAGGAGTCGAGATGCAATAAAATTAGAACCCGTAATTAACACAGCTAGCGGGGCCCAAGTGGCTCCGAAGTACACGTGGTAGCCAGGCGCGCTCGCTCCCCGGAGTCCGAGCTACAGTAGTGACGTTTTCCTTGCTCTGGGGCACATCTTGGAGTTCGGCTTAACTCTTTTCGTTATCCTGGATACAGAGGAGAAATAAATCATTTCATTAAAGTATCTATAATGGAAAAGGGATTTCAGCGCATCCTGGGAGAAGTGTTAGCCCGGAGGAAAGAAAGCAGCGAAGTTGTTGGAAGCAGGGATCCCGTTTACTGGCTTGGGAAAATGTTCTCTAGCTGTGGCCTGCGCGGAATTCGTTCGGTCATTGTCGCTTGAGCGGGGATGGGCTGGGTGCGCCTCCCAGTCGGGACAGAGGATCTGGACTGGGAAATCCCCAGCTAATGTTTTCAGGCTTCGGACAGAAACTGCGATCCACACCAGGATCTGGCCGTCCACGTCTTGGCTGGGGTCACCAGAGCCTAGAAGGCCAGGAGGAGCTTGACTGCATTCTTGCAGCAAGGGTCCATATGCCAGCAATCTACAGCCCGGGGCGCGGGGGTCCTACAGCTCGATTCTTCTTCCTGGCTGGGCTCGGCCCTCCCCGGACTGGATAGGCTGAGGTAGGCCCCTCTGCTCGCAAGCTGTGGGCCCCAAGAGGCCCACTTGCAGCGTCCCGGGCGCACTCTTTCCTCCTCCCTCTGCCAACACAGCGTCCTGTCAGTCTAAAAACTCTACCTCCCTGCGACCAGCGAAGGAGCTGGCCTCCCACCTCCTCCGCAGTGGCAGTGACATTGAGACAAGCTGTGTGCCCGAGCCAGTAGGAACACAGAAGGTAACCACTGTTCCGCGGCCAGGACTGGAGGATGGTTCCGGGGAAATTGCCGAGGGACCCAACAATGTGATTTTCAGTGGGTACACAGAAGCTAAGCAAGAGAAAGGTAAAAAAGAAATAAATGTAACCTCTCAAAAGTTTTTAACTCTTTTCCAAGCCAAGAGAGATAAAATAAGGCACATCCTTGAAGAGTAAACAAATTTCAAATTGTTTTTTTTCCCAAGGAGAGAGAGGGGGGGAAAAAATTACTGTTTTTATATGATTCACTTTCCTTTTCAGTCAAATGGAACGTCTTAAAATTAATATGAATTAGTCCAAATTTTTTTTCAGGAAAATCCAAATAAGAGTTATTGATTTTGTTCAGACATATATGTCCTTTGTGCAGATATGAGAAAATAATTTTTAAAAGGTTTGTTTATACTGTAAAGCAATCTGCACATCTAAAAGCTACTCACACATTTAAAAATGTGTACAAACATGTTTACATGCATATCTTAATTATGTAGATCTACTCAGGTAGTGCATTTAACAAAAATCACTTTTTTGGTAGAGGATTTAACAAAAATCATTATAATTAGTAAAGGGGCATAGTGGAAACAAAGGAGAAAGAAATTTCTTGAGGGGAGAATTTAGGAAACTAAAGAAGGGTTTTTAGCCAATACCAACCATTTGTATTTTATCCCAACTCCTACAGTTCTGCGTTGTTTCAGTTCTTACATATGAAGGCATTATGATTTTGGTTCTGTTGCTGTATCATATCAGCCTGTAGGTTTAATGGCTACAGGAGGGAGAGAGGATTGCAACAACCAGAGATTAGCGCCAGGAACATGGGACCAGAGTCTTACATAGGAGGCAGAGGCCAGCACAGTATGCCTGCCATTCCTAACAGACTCCCAGGGTGGATAGAGGAATGGGAGAACAAGGCAGGTTCCCTTTCTGGCAGGATGGAGACGCCAGTCCATGACTGTGGCTGACCTATAAGCCACTTCTTAGAAGGATAGAAAGCCAAGCTCATGGCCACAGGGGACCTTTAAAAAGCCCCCAGCACCTTTGGGCAGGACCAGAGGTGTGAATCTGATGTTCTGGCAAGCTGACAACACAAATTCCCTTAGCAGATTTTATTGCCTGAGTGATTCCTATACAATTCCCTTTGGGATTGCATTCTGCCTAGCCACACGGTTCTGTTCTTGGAGACACCCCTTTCAGAGGGGGGAGAAATAATGATCCCATTACTCAAAGTAAAAAAAACCTTCAATACTGCCAGTTTAAGACCAAAAATTTAAACCCCTGAAAGTCAGGAAATAGAAAAGTTAAAATTCTTTCAGTTGGGTTAGATTGCCCTCGATGCCCAGGCTGTGTAATACAAGGTACACTTACAAACCTCCCCAGTGAGGCCATTCCAGCGACCAGGCGCTGCCGCTGGTGAGTCGCGCCACTCGACTGGGTAGGTTTTCCATTTGCAATTTGAATGTTTCACACCAATAGGTTTCAGTGGTTACTTGCTAGGTGAGAGTCCTGCAGTGCCTGTATTGGCAAATAGGTTTCGAGATTAAAGAAAGCAAATTAACTTGGAGGTAACAAAAAGCCAGCTCAAAACAAGATAGTGACAAGCTGTAAATGTTTACATACCTCCCAGATCTTCCAGATCCTAAATCCAGAGACTTGTATCATTCAGAACTCGCTCTATACATTTCTTCAACTCCAACATAAAATGAAGTCCTCAAATGGTAATCAGTGTGCCTAGGTGTATTTTCCTTATCATTTCCTCAATTTTTATTTTAGAACTAAATGCATGTATCCATCCATAGTTTTCCCAGGAGGAGAATATACAGTAGAAAGACCTGTTATTTAGGTTCTGTGCTAGAATTTCAGACATTGCTAACTTAGTCTGAACTATGACTTCCAGAGTTTCTTCCAAATTGTCCTCTTTCAATGGAAGGGTAGACAAAAAGTGTGCATGAGTTTTCCTTTGGAATCAGACATGTATGTTTAAGCTGTGAAACAAAATCACCTTAAGACTTTCTATTTCTCAATACCTCCAAGTGTCAAAGGGGACAGAAAAAAAAAAGGCTAACAGAAACTAGAGGGTTAACCTCATAGAGTTGCATGTAAGACAAACCATAGCTTCTGGTCACACAGGCACACGATCTGTGTGTCTCATCACGGAACTGCTAAGTCACATGAGGGTTTTTTGGGATAACGGTATTAGGTGCCATGGAGGCATTATTATTCCTATTCGAGCAAATTAGTCTCATTGGGGAAAATATACCCTTGGGGCAGAATATATATCAAATTATATAGAAGGAATGAATAACATACACTCAGACGATGCTACACAAAATCTGCATTTTTTTCCTCATAAAGGAAAGTTTCTTGTGTCAATAGAAATGATGAGGGCAAAGCTGCACAGTCTGCATATATGATCTGTACAGAACTCAAGGCATAATTTGGATTTCACAATGCTATCACCCAGCTGTCCAAAAAATCTTCAGACAAATATATCTGTAAGCCCCCTCCCCCCCGAGGACTCTCATCATGTAGCTAAGCCTTAATGGACCAGATCACCCAGGAAAGCAAGTGTGGATGAAATTTGAAGGAGCACGTAGTGTCTTGGGAACATTTTCCAATGACCTGCTCATCTCCAAACAGAGAATATAAGAAGTGTGTGCATGATGTGCTGTCCTTTTACAATTTTTTTGACATGAGAACTATTTTTTACATCCACTGAAGTAATTTCCATGCCTTTCCCTGAACATGGTATAAGGGAGAGCTCGGACAGGTAAATCCTATCAGCTGCTGCTTTGGTAACCAAGCCTTCCTGGTAAATATGCTGAAATAGAGTTGAGTGGAGATCATTCAAGTGAATTTGAAGATAGGAAACAACAGTAGAGAGAGGCTAAGTGACCTTTCTTTGGGTGAAGAATAGTTATTTTGAGAAGGAAGATGGAAGAAGAGTGAAATATTTTTGTCATTGATTAAAATAAAAACACTTTTCTCCTCTATATCACCTGCTTAAGGCATCTAGGAAAAGCAAAATAAATGATGGGACTAATAGCAGAAGGATACAAACAGTATAAATTAAATTCACTGCTGTTGCTGTTGCTACAACACATATTGCTGATACATTTGTGTATGTGTGTGTGTGTGTGTGTATCTCAATAAGTAAATTTAATAAACTCAGTTATAGAACAGTTTGCCTACTTATCTCTGAATAGGTTATCTCATAACTGCAGGAGTTTTCCAGAAGTGTCCTAAGCTCAAAGTGTTGAATTTAGATTCCTTATTTGCTTCTAAAGTGCAATAATGATACTGTGTTCAGCCTATGGGCTGCTTTGTAGATTTACAAGCCCTTTCCCCCTCTCCTTCCTGAAAGTCAGTGAGAAATTGGGGAAACACAGAATCTTTCTTTTGATGCATGGCATCACTCTGCCTACGAACCTGGGAGTATGAAAGGGTAACTCAAATTACTACAACTTGTACCCGCTAACTAGGGTAAGCCATAGATACCAGGAGAATTTGCCCTTTAATTAGTTCTGTATCCACACTTCTCTCTTCCTGTAACTCTGTCTCTATCCCCTTTCTCTCTCTCTCACACACACACACACCAACACACTCCCTAAAGAAAGCAGCGTTTTACATAAGATTTTGATTTTTAAAATGTTCTTTTTTGGTTAAAATTCCATGAAATCCCTGAAATATTTTAAGGCACACCAGGAAACTAAGCATAACATTACCAAGATGAGTTCCAGTGAGGTCATAAAGCCGTTAGCGTTCTTCATATTAGATTCCTAAACCACCATAAATGCATATATGCCTGGATCTATCTCAAAGCTTATATTTTAAACAATCCGTGAAAAGTATATCCAGACCTTTACATGTTTGGGAGAAATTAGCTTGCAGCTAACACAAGGTCACCCTTTGCCATCTGTACTTGCTCACAAATCCCTTTGCCCTAAAAGCAGGTAGATTGGCCTCAGTTATACAGCATTAGGGGAACATGGGCTTCAGTCAATCCAAAGTGGAATTTAGGGAGACGAGAAGCTACTCAGAATTATCAGTGTTTTGTGACTGGTTCTTTCTCTGATTAGTGGTGTAAGTCCACACAGACAGTCGTGCCAGAAACAATAACGATTCTGATGGAGGTCGAGCTAGTTGTCTCCTGGAGCCTTCTTGGCACGTGAGTTTGGGGTCCTTTCTGCAGTACAGTTCTAAGTGCTGATCTCCATCAGGGCGGCTGCGTTCCTTTAAGCTCAGGGTTGGAGGAGGGAGAGGGGATCGAGTGTTCATCTGACCTCTCAATAGCTCTAAATACCAATTGAATATTTTAGACAATTCACTCCTCAGGTCACAGGCCAAATAATGTGTAACTGTTTGCTTCTTAGACTTCTTATGCATGGCTTAAGGAGCAAATACTCTCGAGCAACTGGTAATGGTAACTCACAAGATCTTCCAAAGAGGAACATCTCTTCTTCCAAATCTGAACCCAGGATATGTGCTAAAAATGGACAGTTGGACCAAAACCATTGCCATTATTATTATTATCCTTCCTACAATAATATTCACAGAAAAGAACAGAATGTGAATTTCACTGCTTTATTTGCAGGGATGAAGGTCAGAGTGTCAAATTGCAGATCTTGGGTCCTCAATAATGGGCCACTGTGTCTAACCTCCTCGACTTCTTTCCCGCACTTACAGGAAGGAACAAAATAAAATGTTTTGTGGAAGTTTATATTGAAATGAGGTCAGGTAAACTAATGACTGCTTGGTATTTTATGACAAGTTTTATAACCTTAGAGTTGCCATAACTTTCAAATGATCATCAGTAAAGTTTTATTGCGAAAGGGTCGCCATGTGTCTGAATGCTTTTGCACATAGTAAAGTCCTGCTGCCCCATTGGCTTAACTCACCAGCTCTTTTTCACCCCAGTCATAAAGTCCTCCTCTTTTTACTGAAGGTTGAAAAGTCCTCAAGTCTGTTCTCCTTCATCAGGGTGGCAATTCGGGGACTACATGGACATTATTTATTCATGATTAACTAATGTAGACGACTAAATTTGCACGAATATGTAATAAGACCTCTAAAATTAGATTTTAAATGAACTAAAAAAAAATGAATGACAGTCTTGGGGCGGAGTAGTGCCTGACAAAAGTTGACTCCAGAAACTTGTGTTTGAATGCTAGGCTACATATATGTGCCAGAGGGTGGCCATTAAATAATTAGGCACTTAGGGGTGGATAATGGTCTCAAAGACAAAACAACAGTTCCTCCAGCCGACCAGAATACCTTAACGATTTAGGAGACCTCGCATTGCGTTCTATCCTGAATTGTTCCAAAGGAGGGAAGGAGGATTGCCCCAAAACACATTCCCAGAAACTCTCCCCAGGGCCGAACCAAGAACTCCAAGTGTCTAATTCACAGCGTCAGCTCTCAGGTTCAGGTTCAAGTGCGCGGGCTTCCTTGTCTGCTGTCAAATTTTATGTGGAAATGAAGCCGAGAATAATGTCCTGAGATTTGGATGAAGAGTGCTGTCACGAAAAATTGTGCAAAAACCTTCGTACTGTACTCGCCCTTCAGACAACTACTCTCCTTCAGGCGAGGATTGTGACCCGGAACCGGGGGGGGGGGGGCAGGGGGTGTGTGTGTGGCAGGAGTGCTGTCAGAGTGGTGGGAGGAGGAGAGACAAAACGAAACCTGGAAAATTGGCGGCGCGCACTTGTCTCATCCCCGGACCCGAGTTCAAGAGCCCGTCCCGGAGTCGGGCAGGCCCCCGGTGGGAAGACCCTGGGCTCCTGACTTTTTCGTCCAGTGTGCTCAGATCCCCCGGCTCTAACCATCTCCAATCTGCACGTTTGCTCTGGGGGAAGGGATTGGTGAATATCGCCCTCTCCCGGATCTCCGGATATTCTCCCCAGCGCGCTGAATCCGCTCCTGCCCAGGCTCGGCTTCCTGCAGGCGCCCGGTTGCGGGACCTTCAGCTCAGTGCGACGGTGTCCGCTGCGCGTCCCTTTCCCGCGGGCCGAGGCCTCCAGAGCCCCAGATCCGGGACCCAGGCCCTGGGCCGGATCTGAGGAGGCCCTGCCGGACCCCGCAGCTTGGCGAGGGAGAGAGCGCTGTCACCCGCGCAGTTGGCTGCGCCCCGGACCCTGCTCCACTCTGCGAGCGCGGCCGCCCCGGGCCCCGGCCGCTGAGTCCGCCGCAAGGGGGAAACCCCGCAGACCTTCCAGGACTTGAGGTCTGCCTGCTCTGAATCCCTAAAGAGCTCGGACCTGAGAGTCTCTTTATGGTGTTGGGTAGCCACCGCGAGCGGGCTTGGCTTCCCCCACGGCAGAGGGGAGGTCGTCACCAGCCGAGGCTCTGCCCCGGGTCCTCCCACTGAGGCACCAAGATAGGCATGGCTCCACAAATGGCGCCTGGGTCATCACGGCAGGAGCGGGCCCAGGTGGAGGGCGCGCAGGTGCCGGGGCCCGGGTGCGCCCTCTGTGCGCCGGAGAGCCGTGGGGTGGGGTCACGAGGCGGGCGCCAGGCACCCGGACCGCCGCGCTCCACAGTCAGAGCGCCGGGAAGCGGCGCTGCGGGGTCCCGGCCGCGGCTCCGGCGGGGGCCACAGGCTCGCTCCACCTGGTGTCTGCGCGGCCGGAGCGCCGCTGGGGGGAGCCGGCAGCGGCGGCGCAGTGCCAGGCTGTGGCGCCACCTCCCCAGGAACCCTCGCAGGAAGTGCGGCTCCCCAGGTGTCCCGCGCCGCCGATCCTTCCGGGGAGCGCGAGTGCCCCCTGGCCCGCGATTTCCCCTGAGAACGCCCCGAAACACCTCCAGAAAAGCCTGTGGTAACAATGTCTAAGATGATGGTCGCTGTCCTCTCCAAGTGATGAAAGGAAGGTCCTAGCTCCCCGGGACGATCTCACACACCCACGCATGCACCCGGTTCTTGTGCCCCCGCTTGGGGAGGGCGCAGAAGGCTGCAGCCTCCGCGGGACTGACGGCCTGTGTCAGCTACCGAGGGATCTCGGACTCTCCTCACGTACACGGGAGAGCCGGGTCCCCAAGAGTCCAGCAAGAAGAAGTAGGGGGAGGTAACTCGAGGTGAGGGGTGTTTGTGTCCCCCAAGGCAGGCTCCAGGTTGCAGTGGGGTCAAGCCGTCTGGAAGGCTCCCAGCTCCGCTCACCGGACCAGAGAGCCTGCCTGTCCGAGGCCGCTTCCATTCCCTCCCTGGGGACGCGCACGGCCGCCCTGCACCGCCGCGGGTGACAGGAAGCTTTTCCCCTCCGTTTCTGCCAACAAGGTTAGACATTTTTGCAAATAACATTTAAAAAAAGAAATTGTCAGAGGATGGGAACAAAACATTCAGAAATATAGAAAGAACAGTTTTCAGAGTTAGGTTTCCGGGGCTAATCACAGCCGATCACCGCCCCCCCCCCCTCAGGGGCACACCATTCCTGAGTTCCTTTCTCTGGCTTCATCCCTGCCTCGAAACGTGGGCTTCTCGGTTAGTGAGTAGTGAACGCTGTTCACTGAGTGGAAAAATAGCAGAGTAGGAGGTCATTTCTCTTTACACCCTAACAGCCACTGTAAGCCCACCTTATGAAAATCAGCCCAGGATGGAGAATGCAGGCGCTGGATCCTCCCCCCAAGTTATCCCTGGTGAACTGCTGAGTCATCTTGCTGTAATTACCCGGCCATCTTGACATTAGCCTGGGGAGGTGGTGTGCACTTTTAAAGCTACGGCCCAGGGGCCGTAGGTACTTATTCTCATTTGTCTAGAATGGCACACTTGTGTATTCAACACGGATTTATTGAGCACCTACCATGTGTCAGGCACTATGCTAGGTGCCGGGGGTGGGGGGTGGGGTGTACAATGACAAAGAAGAAAGTCATGGCCTCATGGACAAGCTGGACCGCTTGCCTGATGAAATACTGCTCTCACCTTGGGATTCTCTGTAAGGCTAGCTGTTTCCTCCGGGCAAAGGCAAGTTTTCTTTTCCATCTTCAAGTGTCCCCAAGTACAATTATCCTCTTTAGAAGTTAAGGAGAGGGAGGCCACAAGACAAGTGGATTCTCCCGCCAAACTGAAACCCTCTCTGGGCTCTTCAACGCAGAATTTGGAAAAACCCCAAGAGGGAAGGCCCTGGATGGGAGGCATCAGCTTTCCTTCGGAGCTCTCCTCCACAGGGAGCCGGAGGGTTGTGGTGGATTTGGCTCCAGGCTTCATCCCTTGAACCTTTCCCTGCCACTCTTTTCAGAGGCCTCACTTCCTGCCCCTAAATGGAAGCCACAAACCACAGCTCTTGCATGGTCAGTAAACATAATTTCCTTTTTTGATAAGGCTGCTAGAATGAGGGAGTGCTTACGTCTTAACATTTGCTCATTTTGTAGTTTTGTAAAGCACTTTTACACATATTACTTCATTTATTAGTCTTTGAAATGTGGATAATCTTTGAAAGTCTACATATGGGGAATCTGAGGCACGGAGAAATAGTGACTTTTATCTAAAATGGAAGGAAAACGAAAGGTAGCATAATTGGTACAGCTATAGATTGGTATTTCAATAAGGCATTTGACAAAGTTCTTTATGGCAGCCTTGGGGCTAAGATAGAGAAATGTGGCCTGGGTGATATAATTGGTTGAATGGCTCATTCACTCATTCATTCTTCAGAATAAACAGTTTTCCTTTTAAGCATATTCTATGTGTCAGGAGCTGGGCTCAGTACTGGAGATACAAAGATAGAGGAGCCGCTGTCCTTAGGGAGCTCACAGGTGGGTGAGGAAAGAGACATGTAAAATATAATAGTTGTAAGACAATGAGACAATGTTGTAATGGAGTCAGACACAGGATGCTGTGAGAATGCAAGGGGGCCCCAAAGGGTGGCCTTCAGGCTGATGAGAACCTGTTGGGATGCTCTCATCTTTGTGGGAATCATGACACTCAGAAAGGAAGAGAAATTCGAAAGAGGACACCATCAGTACACAAAAATACCTCCAATAGACAGGATAATTGACCACAACTGACCCAAATCAATATATGGTAGTGTAAAATTCTACATTCAGATACAAAATAATTGCACGAATGTATGACGGGACTGTCAGGGTTGGGAGCATAGGTAAACCAAGGCCTCCAGTTTACTAAGCTCAACACAAGCCTAGAATATTACTGTTTTTAGCTGTGCTAAAGACATAAAGTATCCAGCATAAGAGTGATTCTTCTGTTCCACTAAGGTCAGAACATGTCTCAGTTCTGGTCTCCACACATTTAAGAGGGAGGTTGACAACAGGAGTGTATGTGCAAAGGGACATCACCAGAATGGTGAAAGATCCTAAACCAAGTTTAATAATGGATGATGGAACTGGGATTGTTGATGGACCAGAAGACTCAGGGGGGGACGGCATAGCTGTTCTCAAATACTCAAAAGGCTCTTGTATAGAAATGATGTTGAACTTATTCTGTCAAAGTGCACAGTCACTGTTTTCTCAGCCTGTAAGCCTATGAGCTCAACTGTCCTTTCCTGGTAGATGCTCCATGAATGTAGGCACCACGAGCGTCTTGTTCACTCCGTAACTCCAGTGCCTTGCTCATAGAAGGCAGTCAATAAAATTCTGTTGTAGGAATGAACAAATGAATTATTCCATGTGGCTCCAAAGGACAGAACTGAGACTCAAGGCCAAAAGTGTAAAGTTGAATGACAAATGAAGTCAATTAATTCCACTATTAATTAGGATCATCAATGTAAATAAAGATGCATGATGCAGATTTTTAATTTCAACAGTCACTCACCTGTTTGGCAAGGAATTTTTATTATCCTTAAATTTTTTCTTCCCTGAGGGATGTTAATTAAAGAGAAGGTAAATGGGCCTTAATGGACCTTGGTTGGCATTCTAGCTCCTTGCTCACTGGAGGACACACTCACACGTAGATTCTCCTTAAGAGTGGGAGAAACATAGGGAAGGAGGGCCCAGATAAGATCTAGGTTGATCTTAGCTGCAATTTAGACCTGACAGTGGTGGTCCCAAAAATATCCAGGTCATTTAGGGAAAGGGTTGTTTAGGTTTGGCTTTGCTCTTTATTAGTTTAGTGAGTTTCAAACTTTTATCAAAGAGACCACTTGCATGTTGTGTAAAAATGGTAGCAGTAAACCCTGGTTGTGGAACTGACTAGCCCTAGGGTTCCAGGGAATTTCATCTCTAAACCACTGACCTATTTTACCTCAGATGAAATGGCCACCTGCCCTGACCAAGCTGCAGTAGGAAATTCTGTTTGGATAGAATGACTTCTAGCTCTTAGCAAACCGTTGATTTTTCACTCATCAGTTATACTTTGCTGCTTCCTCTCTACTGTTGTTTATTCAGACTCTTAGCAAGTAGCATCTCCCTTAAACTAGGTATGTTGCAGTTGGTCAGCAGATGTTGGGGCTTGCTAGTTCTTCTAGCTCATGCAGACAGATGAGAGATGGTGAAGAGTGTCATTCAGTTGCCAAGGGATGCCCACTCCTGGACTTTAGAATGCTCAGTTAGTTTCTCCATCATACCAACGTCAAGAAAGATGTCAGACATCAGTTCCTTCATCGTCTGTCCCCTAAAGCAGTACCATTTTCTTGTTATGGAGCATCTCAAAATACTTGTGGATTAACATTGGAATTGAGGGAGAGAATGGAAAGATAGCATTAGCCCCACTTTGCTGAGGAGGAAATATGGTATTGTCCTCTCCCTCCCATCTCCTTGCATGCACAGAATCAGTTATCAGAACAATTGCTTAAATGTTGCATGTAACTATCTCAATGAGAAGGCACCCAAGTGATAATAATAATAAAAACTAATATTTATTCGTGTGTCCTCTGTGCCAGGCATTGTGCTAAGCACATCGCGTCTTATTAATCCTCACAAAATGGCCATGAGGGAGGAGCTATTATGACCCTCGCTCTACAGATGTGGAAACCCCAGTGCAGGACAGTTAAATAAATTGCTTGAGGTCACATAGGTGTTACAGGGTGGACTAATAATTCAGAGCATCTTCATCGCCAGGTAAAGATACCTTATTTCTTACTCTGGTCTGATGCCAGCATCATGGAGGGATGGAAAGCAACGGAGGGCAACTTGTTTCTGAGCCATCACTTTATTTTAATTTAAAAATGTAGTATTGTCAAAAAATATTTTTGCATAGTAGACTTCATATTTTATTTCCATTGGTTTCAGTTATTCAGATTTCTTGGTGATCCAGCTGCCTTGAGAAGCTACATTCTGTAATATGTAATTCTGTCCATAAAGTATTGGGTATGATCAAGTAATATTCAGGTTAATCACATTGTGTATCTGCTTCCTGTGAAGCTGTTCCTGTCTGGGCCATCATTATAGAGTTTGAAGGGTCTTAAGGCAGCCAAACTGCCCTTAGTCTTCTGAATCCTAAAAATGGTACCTTTGGCTTATTAATAAGAAGAATACAAGCAATAATAGTAGCACTTATGCAGTGCTTACTTTATGCCAGGCACAGTTCTAAGCACTGTGTGTATTTAATCCTCACAAAACTCCTGTGAGGTAGTTATTATTACTGGTCTCATTTTACACGTGAGAAAACAGAGGCAAGAAAGATCAAATGGCTTGTCTAAGTTCACATAAGACACATATTGGCACTTTGGTGTAGATCTACTTGTGTGCTGTAGGCTTGGGAGAGCCAGTTATTAAATTTTTTGGAATTTAGTGAACCAGTTGTTAAACTCAGCCATCATTAACACCAAATTACTATGTAAATATACAATTAAATTATTTTTAAAACAAAGTAATAAATATTTAAAATTCATTACTTCCTTATTATATTATTACATTTGACTATTGTCTGTGTTCTTGAGGTTATTTACGTCTCCTGGTGCATATGGTGGGAATACCATATAATGACTGATGTTAATATAAGGGTGAGCTACTGTGTGCCTCTTTCCAACTCCATGTTCAGTGACATCATGTGGGTAGTGTTAAGTTTGCTATGGTGGAGGATTTAGACCACAGAAATCAGCAATTGCTCCAAACATGGCTTTTCTACCCCCAGGGAGCTAGTTTTCAAACACTGACCAGCACACCCCTGCGCAGACGTCTAGGCCCCACACTGTCAAGCACGGAACCTGAAGAACCTAAGGAGGGAGGAAGTGAGAAAACATTCTAAGGGTGTGGTTGGGAAGCGTGGTCTCTGGAGACACACTGCCTGGCTGGAATCATGGCTTGGTCACTTCTTGGCTATAAGAAAGGCTAATGCATTGCCTCAGCATTTTAGCTCCTATTCTAAAATCAAAACCTTCTGTACGTTAATCTAAGGATGTTCTCGGGTTTAAATATTTGTTGGTTACAGATCACTGTAGCAGAGTCTTATGGCTGTTCTTAAGGGAAGGGTGTGCGTATGTCGGGGGTGGTTCTTGGGATTTTTGTTTTGTTTGCGCTGCTTTACTGAGAAGAGGACTAAATCAAGCACAGTGTAAAATATCCTACTGTAAGTGATCATGAAGTGTGTGTGCTTCATTGTCAATAGCTCTGGACTTGGGATTTAGGAGAGCCGGGTTCAAGTCTGGTTTTTGTCACCAGTTACTTTGGGAAGCCATTTTCCCTCTCTGGATCATCTGTAAAATCTGAGACTTAAGCGAATAATCCATAAGGACCCTTCAAGCTCTAATGCCCTGAGATTATCTCAGGAGAAAGATGGGGGAAAGGAAGATTTGCATTGAGAGACATTTTTATCTCTTGAGGTCCCTAGACTTGACTGCTTACGTTGAGAATGGAGGAAAAGATGGAGACATTGGAGATCAGTGTTACTATCCATGCTATTGATGAACTATTCTATCAGAATCTTCCCTGGATCTAGTTGCCTGGCTCAGGATGCACCTGAATCATGGTAAGACAAGTGATGCTATAGAAGATTCCAGAGTTAATTGTATTTCAACTAGGTCTTAATTCTTTGGAACTGTACATTACATTTGGAGAGGAGGGCTATGGTGTAGGAGTTCTTCTCTCCTGTGAGGATTGAGTGAACCTGTCTATTAAGTGCTTCTCTTACTATCACTCTTTCTCGTGTGGAATGCCTATTTTCACTTAGACCTGAATTTTTTTTTTTAATTCTTTATTCATTCTTGCCTCTCTATCCCTTCCAGCCCCTCACCATCCAGGACACATTTCCCAGGACTTATTATGTGTTGCTGCTTCCAGCTACGTGACTTTACTTACACATATTTTTTAATGCCAGTACTTGCAAAATCTCTACTAAATCTTACTTATTTTAGGAACATTTAGTGGCAAAACCTTAAGGTTCTAAAGGTTTACTTACACAACTTCCCAGAAGACCAAACATTTGTACAGATAACATGAAAGGTTATTGATTAATTTTGTGATTTTTTTCCCCCGTCTTTTCTCACCATGTGGAACTCTCGTTGGTTTCAAAGAGTTATAAATACACCCTTGTTCTTTGTATCTTTTGTGAATATCTGGAAAAGAGCTGTCTGAAAAAAGCATACCTTTAACATCCCTCGTGTTGGAAATGCTTAGGGGTCAGAGTCAAGCATGGGTGCACATGTGCAGCTCACATTGTGAGGTGAGAGGGGCCTCTTGCTAAGTCTCACATGCCATTCAGAACTAGTGCTATTTTCTCTGACAGAGGAAGCCTTAAGGTTTCGATCAGCTATTTGTCAGCAATAGCACAAGAGATGTTAAAGTCCATCTTAGCTTGGGTGCATTGTTGTGATCCGAAGAATGAATGTGCTATGTCTTGACCCTCAGGTAGTCATGCATCTCCCATGGTGAGGATGAGAAATTAAAAACACAAGGTGTGCACGTGAAGTCTGAGTTTCCCTAAACCAGGGTGAGTTTTGGAAGACTCTCAGTGGTGTGACTCAACAGCCTTAATTACTTGGGTTACTTAAGTATACAGACTCTGTATTTCCAAGAGGAAAATATTGGTGGAGAGGAGGATGCATTCTGTTGTTCATGGTTAGATGTTAATAGAGGAGGAAGGGATCCAAGACCCAGGCAAAGGACATAGAGACTAGAGTTCATAAGGCCACATGTCAGGGGGAATTTTATAGACTTTTATTATTACAAAGCAATACATATGATAGCAAATAAGAAAATAAAAACAAACATACATTGAAAAAATTAAAACGTATTTCTACTAACAGGAGACAACCACTGTCAACTTTTAGTGTATATTCTTCCAGATCTTTTTCTGTGTGTGTTTGCTAAATGAGATTACACTCTCCTTGCTTTTTTGTCAACAATCTCTACCTTTCCATGTTTTCAGTGTTCATCCCATAAAATAACTAGATCAAATTCAAATTTCCCAGTGACCCCAAAATATCCTTTGCAGGATCTAACCCAGGACCACTCTGGTGTCTGGTTGTGTCCCTCAGGTCTTGCTTTGAATGTAGCGTAGCTGATTGACTGACTGGAGAGGCTAAGCCAGTTGCCCTCAGTCTGTCCTACTTTCTGGTGTGTTTGGCTGTTTCCTAGTGCTGTTCTTTAGCCCACTCCACTACTTCTTATGTCTCCTCTAAATTGGAAGTTTGACTCTTGATTGAAAGGTTTGGAGCGGGAGACAAGAAGTACCCGAAGATTTTATGAAGATCAAGAAATGATTGTCATTAAAAGTGATGTGCAGGAATACATCACGTGCCAAGAAACAGGGGAGAAAGAACCCAGTACAGGGATCACGCTGGCTGGAGCTGAAAGAGTTTACTTAGGTCACTTGGGAATTCCCAGAAATAATAGGGAGATAGTAAGTGGGAGCTAAGTTCCCCAAAGGGCAAATGAGGATTCAGAACCATTACCGTCTGAGCATAAATATAAATGTGATCTCAATTATATTTACAAGTTGGTAACATTTGGGTTACACCTGGAAAGATGTTCAAGATATACAACTATAAAATAATGCATGTACATGGTTAAAAAATCACCCTATATGGGAATGTGAAATGAAAAGTAAGTTCTCCCTTTCCTTGATCCCCACTGTCCCCCGACCCTGCTAATACTTTCTGCTTCTGCTTCTAACAGTTATCATTGTAATTTTTAAAAAATATAATATAGCTATGTCTCTATTTCTTATTTTTATCGAAGTTAGGCATTATACATTAGTCTCTGGGCACAAAATATGAGGAATCTGGAACTTGAGTGGCTTCTCATCTCTCCTTCTGCTTAATTCCTTTTTTTTTGTTGCATTAGTATTTATAGTGATTACAAGCTTCTTAAACCATAGTCTTCTGTCTTTTGTCTATAGGTTGATTATAATGATTAAAAACCAATGTGAAATGTTTATAAAATTATTATTACATAAATACAAATCTCTCTAGAGAAGGAAATACAATCCTCAATCTTGAATATTTTGTCACTCAAACAAGAATCTTTCACACACTCCTGTCTAAGGATTGCCTTTAATTTTCTTTTTCACATCTATAAATATTCCTGCGGCATATCAGATTACTGCAGCTTCTTATATCTCATGCTTTCTTCTTTCTTGGCTTATTTCTCGGTTTTGCTGGGTTACTTCAAATGTAATATTTTCTTATTGAGTGTGTGGTTACTAAACATATTGAATTCTTGTGTGTCTGCAAGTACCTTTTTCAAACTTGAAATTTGGCTGGGTATAGAAACCTAGGATCAAAACAGTTTCCCTCAGAACTTTGGAGACCCTGCTCCCTTACCTTCTGGAGCCCCACGATGCCAGTGTGAGTGTGCTGTTGAGCTGGGCTTCCTTGACAACCACCAGAGTCAGGAGAGCTTGTCTCTGGAGTGAAGGTCTCCAAGGTTATCCACTCCTGGGTGGCTCTGTCTTTTTTCCTGAGCTGTTGTGGGAGTCCAGATTTATCTTAAACTTGACATTGCTTTTCTAGCCCCCAACATGTTCACCAGTAGTCCTCCCAGACATAGTTCCTAGTGCTTTGGAAGACAAAAGCTGCCTCACTAGTCAGGGGTGAGAGAGAGACAGACCCCCTCTCATCCCAGTTGTCCTAAATGTAATTCTTTACCATCTCAGACTAATTTGTAAATTTTGAGCTAGAATCCGCTGGGGGACTCCGCTGCAAAAGTCAGCCTTGATCTCTGGGTGGGCTTCTGTCACCTCTACTGTAACTTCTCTACTTACCAGATAACTCTTTTTTCTATTGATTAGAATCCTTCTAATTTTCTGACTCACTGAAGACTCTTAATATTGTTTTTCACTGCTGTAATGGCTTGAATTTTAAAACTAACCTTTTTATCATTTCAATGGGACCTTTGGAGACAGCGTGGGCAGATGTATGGAGAAATGCAAGACACATTGTTAACCGCAAAGTACAAAAGAGTATGTACACATACACACACGTACAGAGAAATATTGGAATGATAGAGCAGCTAAAACTCAGCATTGGCTATCCTGGGTAGTAGGAAAATGCTTATTTATGTTTACTAAGTATTTTTTTTACAATGAGCATGTTTTACTTTTGTAACGATAAAGAAAACAAGGGGTGTGTGTGTGTGTGTGTGTGTGTGTGCATGTGTGTTAAAGAAGGAAATAACAGCCAGATAGAGAGCAAGAGTATAAACCTACACAGGAATGGAGGTTTCAGATTGGTCTGTAACCGTCCTTCTCCTCCCCTGCAGTGCAATGCACTGTATACCGTTTACATGCACACTAAGTTTACATGAGCCCCTCAGCAAAATCAGATCAAGAATATGAAGTGTTTACTGAGCACATACTATGTACAATGCTAGGCAACGCAGCGTAAGGGGGCTGCTCCAGATGAGGGTAGACCTGAGGCGGGAACAGTAGCAAAAGGCCAGCCCTGAGTTAGATCCATCCAACAAGGTCCAGTCTTTGTACTAGAGGGTCCCTCAAGAGACTGGGTAAGTTCTGGGCCTCCTTCCAAGTGTCTAATCTCTGAGACTATAAATGTCATCTTACCCATTTAATCAGATTCCAAGAGGGCTTCTTGGCAGAGAAATATGGAAACTACTGTGGCAGATCGACTACAAAGACAAACCAGTTTATTGGTGCAGACTTCAGAAGAAACACGAGATGAAACTAAAATTTGCTCTAAGAAAAATGTGATAAATCTAGTATTACTTAAAAGATTCTGAAGCAATGGTGAATAATGATAATAAGTTGCATACCTCGTCCACGTGCACAACTTCTGTCCTGTGACTTCAAAGAAAGCTCTTCAAGTCCAGGGGGAGATGCACAGCTCTGCTGAGGAGATATTTATGGGGCTGTTATGGCGCCTGGGATGTTCCTATTATACTCACCATTCGAATCTCCAGATTTCCAGGACCACAGAAAACAGAAGACTGAGGCATTTTTAAAGGGGGTGCGTTTTTTCCTATAACACAAATGATCAGGTTTGCCTTATTATTCTTCAATTTTTAACTCTTGGCATTAATTCTACTTATGGTATGCTTCGCCCATTTTAATATGGAGGGACAGAACTAAAAAGACCTTCAAGCAGCCTTAAATTAAGTAGTGAGCTGGTAGCTATATGGTTAATTTAATAAATGTCACCAGACAAAGGATAACATGTAGAGCTTGCACAACGGAGCTTAGCAGAATACGTGAAATTTGATAACCTAGATTGGCGCAGAGAGGGCCGTCCCTATAGTACATAAGTCTGGGGGACCACCACAGCCATGCCACACTCTATGACAGAAGGTCAGGGAAGGGCTGTGCTGCCGAGAGGAGTAATCTGCGGAATGCCCAGAGGTGGCGGGTGAGGGACAAAGCAGTGTTGGTGGTGGAGCCGGTGCTGAGGTGGGATTGTCACTGAGCGCATGGCAACACCAGCCCCTTCTCCTCCTTTGTGGGCTCTCAGGCTGCGATAGTGCAGGAAAAAAAATCCATAAGAAACACAATTTTGACCACTGGAGAGTGTAAGAGTCATTAGAAAATGTTGAATAAATCAAGATCAGGATATTTTAAGAACACTTCTGGGGAAATTCCAAGTTTCCAAGAGATAAGGTTTTGAAAGACTCAGTGCTGTCATCTTGTACCTTCAAGTTCTCAGAGGAGTCAGTGACCTCTGACATTAAAAGAAAGAAAGAAGCCTGGAGTGGAAGTAACTAACACTGCGGTGGTTTGGAGTCCACCAGGCTGGTAGAACACAGTCAGCAGCTACGTCTCCAAGTACAAGTGGATGATTAGGGGAAACTGCGTGTCAGGCAGACTCTTTCACTACGTGACTGTTTAAGACCAAATGCTATTTTGAATTATCCTGTTGCAAGTTACTTCATTTCTCCTCGCATTCACACAAATAATAATAATGATATGGTTCTTTGTACTTATGCTTTTCGGTGATTATCTAAGTCTTAGATTCTCAAACTTTAATGACCATCTCAGTCAACTGGGAATCTTATTGAAATATAGATTCTGACTCAGTAAGTCTGCTGTGGGCTCAGATCCACTGAATCTAACAGGCTCCCAGGAGATGCCCATTCTGTTGGTCTGAGGACTACACTTGGAGTAGTGAGGATTTAAGACAGTGCAAAGTACATATTACTCTATCTCAGCAGTCAATCTGCCCTAGGTCAGCAGAGAGAGATGCCTAGTTTAAATATACAAGCTCAAAAAATTGCTTTACTGATTTAGATCTACTGAGTCTGACGGCATCAACTCATCTGTGGGAGGATTTCACTGCCTGTACCCCTCTCCACCCACTGATCCTCCATCCCCCAACTTTGCAACCACACAAAAGCCAGGCACCGTACCAGGCACACCCAAGTTTCTTCAATCGCCAAGTTTGAGTCCAGCATCCATGAGTTTAATGAAATCTTATCACAGAGAAATAAGTTTGGAAACTTCTTTTCCTACGTTCTTTCCCCAACCCAAAAAGAACTCAAGTAATTAGGAAAAATGTTTTCACTTCAGAGAGTTTTGTAACCTATTTTGTGTATCAGAGGAGAGAAAAAAAATGGGTGAGTAATGCTGGCTTCAAGATGACTGTAAGATGTGTTGATATATGCACACATTTCATATCAATTGTCCAGTGGTCTATTTTGCAGTAGTTTTTTAATTTATCAGATGTAGAATAAGGGCACCTACTCGCTTATCTTGAGAGAAATCCTTTGAAGCACTTGGAACCTGTACTAGCCCGATCTTACTGATGAGAAAACAGGGACACAAAGACTTTGAGTGATGTGCTTAAAAGATCTCAACCTGAATTCTCATCTCCTAACTTCTTATCTATTTTTCTACTAAACTTTGACTGTGTTTTTTTTTGTTAAAGAGTAAGTATGCTAGAATGTAGTAAATATATGTGGTTTCTAAAAGTGTACTTACCTAATCTCACTTTGCAAGTTATTTGTTAACAAACTTGACTATAAATTCCATGAGGACAATGTCAAGTCTGTCTTATGCACCATGTTATTCCTAGGGTGTGGCAGAGCCTGACGTAGTTTAATGTTCAAAGAATGTTTTTGAATAAACGAATGAATGAGCATGTGTTGTGTTTCACCAAAGTGTGACAAAGCCTTAAGTTTGAACAGTGCCTCACCCTCTACAAATCTCCAGTGTATAGTGTCTCATTTGATCATGCCACAACCACATAAGACAAATATTTCAGTCCCCATTGAACAGATAAAGAAACAAGATGGAAGGCATTTCTCAAGCATGTGTTAGGCATAAATAAAAACGAGACCAGATTCCAGGGTGTTTTCATTTCATCAGCTGTATAATTCTTCATACAACTTATCCATTCTGATAAGGCAGACATGCATGATACTTTACAACTTGCAAAGCCTCTTAACTCCCTCGGTTTCTTCAGCAACCATCCAAGGTAGGAGTGATTACCTCAACTTAACAGATGAGGAAACTAAGCCCAACCCATATGACCACTAAAAGGAGAAGACTAACTTGACCCCAGATTTTCTGACTTCAAATACAGTTTGGTTTCTACTACACAACTGGCTACACCCCTCCCTTGTCGGTCCCTGCCTTATTCCACTGTCAGACACAAGTCCTTCATCTTTCCCACCTCCCTGTACATACGTCTCTGGGTGTCACGGCATGTTATGGACGTGTTCATATGTTATATCTTCCTCCCATTTCTTTTTTTGTTGTGAGAAAGACTGGCCCTGGGCTAACATCCATGCCCACCTTCCTCTACTTTATATGGGACGCCACCACAGCACGACTGACAAACAGTGCATCAGCTGGCGTCCGGGATCCGAACCCATGAACCTCGGGCTGCCAAAGCGCCAACTAAACTGCTGAGCCACTGGGTCAGCCCCTCTTCCTCCCATTTCCATCACACCAACCAGTTTCCTATCATGGTCCAATTCCCTCCCTTGATGCAGAAGCAGAGTTTTCTCCTTCACGTACCTAATTCTATCTTCTTAAGTAGATGAGGCACCACAGATGATGTTGACTGATGGAGCATCTAACTGATCAGTATTTTGGATGTGCCTTATTTCTAACAGTAATCCAGATATGAATAAACTAGGGAATTTTGCTATTTGGGATAACTTATTATGCATCTAAGGGGAGTAGCTGTTTGAGAGGCTGATGTAAAATAATTTATATTTCCAAAACCAAAGAGGAAAAAGATAGCATTAGCAAATGGTTGGAGAAGCAGTGGTTGCATAGATGTCAACAGGATGGTGAAAATCTAGCCATTTGGAGAATACATCCATCACTTTGGGCATATATTCATACACACACACACACACACACACACACACACACACACACACACACACCCCTTCTATTTTTCCTTACAATAAAACAAACTGTTCATCAGCCATTTAAAACATTTTTTTCTGGCTTCATTTTCAAGAGATTCTTTTTAAAGGTTGAATACATGTACTTCTTCAATTTAATGTTGAACTCAGGACTGAGTAATGTGAGAATATAGGATTTTGAATATCCACCCCCACTACACCTTTGGAAAATTTCTTTGAAACATTTGGAAGGTTTGCATTGGAGGGAGGATTGGGGGGTGGGAGCAGTTTTATTATGCACGTTCTTTTATGGGTTGTGGCCAGATATTTTCAATGCACTATTATCCTAGTTTTATAGAGTTCTTGGACCCTGTTTGTATAAACATCTGGGAATAAATGGTTGAATGCGAGCTATATGCTGTTCTGCCTTGGAAGAAATACATTTGTGTTACATTTAAAATTTAATGAATTATTCACAAGGGAAGTAATAACTTAAGTATACCAACTACACATAAGCCAAATAAGAGAGTTTTTTTTTAAAGCCCTTCTACTGGCTGTATACAAATGTTTCAATTACGTTTTATCTACATGCATATGATCAAATCGCATAGATTGTTGTCTTCACAAATGGCCTGTCTACCACTGGAGTGTTGGTGAAGTAGACTAATGAGTGAATGAAAGAAAGATTCTGCCACTTAAGTACTTTTGGGGATTGGGCTGAGATGGGACAAGAAATTGGATTTCATGTACTCACTTTTTGAGGGGAGAAAATCAATATGGCTAGGATGAATTCCTCTTTTGAAAGTCTTCTTGATTCTATTCTTTCTCAGACTTTGGTGCTAAAAATAACTCTAAAAACGGTCTTTTAGTACTAGGGCTTTTTCTTCCTTGAGCCTTCCTTTCTCTCTCTCTCCCTCTCTCCTCCTCTATCTTCTACCTTTTCTCAGACCCTCTGTGGGACGCTTTGACATATCTCAGCATGCAAGGAATGAAAATGCAGTCTCCCTTGTCACTGCTGAGTCCCACGTGTTCTGCCAGTGAGTTTCAGCTCTGACAGTCTCGTTTTTGTGCCAATTCTGGGTTGAGTATGTGCAGTGATTCTTTTTCTGGAGGTGACATAATCCTCCAGTCCCAACTGTACCAACTGTCTGAGGAGCAGTATTCTTCATGTTTGCACTTTGCCTGGGACAGGCTTTCTGAGAACCCACGAGGGAGGAGCTTGTCGAAAGAGCTGCTCCTCTCTCTGGTGGCTGCAGCTGTGACAGAGCACTTTCCTCCTCTAATAAATCCCAGGGTAACAGCAGCTCCGATACGGCAGAACTGAGACTGGGTTATATCCAGCTTTGATTTTGCTCTTCAAATTAAAATTGATCCAAGTTGAGGAAAGCAAGGAATGACAGAGAAGGAAAAAAGCGGGAGAGAGGGGAGAGAAAGAAAAGGAGGATGAGAACACATGTGCGTGTTCAAAACCCTAATAGGATTGGGTGAGAGCCATTGAATACCTGGTCCACTGCAGTTGTAAAGTCTGCTTTCACCATCAAGAGTGGGGTTTGGCATCTGGAAACGATTTCGTCCTGTGATTACCTTTGGACTGCAATGCTTGTTGGTTCTTTACTAACAAGCGAGCACAGACCCAGAGCAAGCCTTTCATGCTAACAAGCAAACAAGCCATCAGGCTGCAGATTTCAAAACCAGAGGCAAGAGGCGGATGTGAAGTCGGTCAAAATTCTGGGTCTTCTCAGGGAAAAAAAAAAGTTGAGAGAGAAAGGGAAAAAACTGCCTTTGTCCTCCTTCTTTAGCCCCTTCTCAGAGCACATGGAAAAGTCAACGATTATTTCATAGATCATAGGTCCAACCATGTATTTCTAAACTTTCGGAATGCAACTAACACTGACTTGGGCAAGCAGTAAAAGACACTCTACTCTGCTCAACTCGAGAGCAGAGTGTCTGTGGGCCATCTTCCCTCTGAAACACTTGTGGCCTCCAACCATAGCAAGAAGATATGAGCACATAGGCCTCATCTCTGTGCAGATTCCCTCCGAAAAGAACCACTCAAAATTATTTGAATGGCAGAGATTAAAGAGGTGAAGTGTGAAAGATCAGTTTTGCTTCTCCCAATCTATGATACATGGTTCCCTGCAAACTTTTGAACGAACCTGTTCTAATTTTGAGACACCTTGTTTTGATGGAAGCCAACCACCAGCATCAGGTCTCCAAAGACAATGATTGTAATTTACACACATTGGCGCCATAAAAAACTGTCCATGAGTTTTTAGCATTGACAAGTTTTTATTAATCCTAAGGGGAGGCTAACCAGGCTGAAAGGGCAGAAGGTTTGAAAGAAAATACATTAGATTAAAGAATGGTAATGGAATAATAATAATAATGATAGGTGCCCAGATTTCTTTAGTACCCTTAATGTGCCAGGAACAATGATAGGTCTTTATATATGTGATTCTTTTTGTTTAACCCCACCTAAAATCCAGTCGCATTAATTTTATTATTACCTCCAGCTCACGGATGAGGAAATTGAGCTTCAGGGAGGTTTCTTGCCTAGAGTGACACAGTTAGTAAAAGGCGGAACCAGAACTCGAACCCAGGGGTCACAGGAGAATGTGGAGATAATATGCTGGATTTATGCTTTAGGCTCACTCTTCTCCACAAACTACGATGTAACTCGGCTTTCCCCAGGATTTGGATATGGTGTGGGTCCATGGTGCATGTGCATAACTACATGGGTGCTTGATCTTTGTAGGAAGATGGTTGATATGGACAATTATATGTATTCCCCTGCATATTCAAAGAGGTGAGCCAGAGTTACGTCCAGAGGGATATGACCATTACATTGCTACTTGTGCTCCTTTTGGGCCCTGAATAACAAGGCTGGATTAAAACTTTCAATGATCCCTACCTCCTGGCATTCAAGCCTTGTGGATTCCCTTCCCCTTAAGTGTGGCTAGACCTGGTGACTTGCTTCTAATAAATAGAATCGAGCAGAATTGATGGGATGTCACTATTGAGATTAGATTCCAAAAAGACTTGCTCTCTCACTGGTTCGCTCTCTCACTGCCGTGTTGTGAGTGCCCTGTGGAGAGACCCATTCAGCCACAAGGTGGTATTTCCTGCCAAAAGCCAGTGAGGACCTGAGGCCTGCCAGGGAAGTCAGCTTGGAAGTGGATCCTCTCCCAGTTGAGCATTGAGATGACTGCAGCCTCATGGGAGACCTTAAATCGGGGGCTCCCAGCTAAGCCGCTCCCGGATTCCTGACGATCAGAAATGAAGATAATAACTGTCGTTTTAGATCGCTAAGTTTTGGAGTAGTGTTTACACAGCATAGGTAACTGACACACTTCCTGAGGGCGAAGGGAGGAGAGTAAAGCCTGTCCTCTGTGAGTGAGTGCTGGGGGAGCTGATGGAGAACCTGGTTCAAGGAGTGGGGCAAAATATGTTTTCTTCAGGTACTTCCCCTCACTGGAGCAGCAGCCTAGCTGGAGCCACGGCTCAGCCGCAGGAGCAGTCCACTCTATCTTTGCGATTCTGTGGACTGCTCAGCTACCTCCCACTCTGCTTGTTATTTCGTGATTGATTATGTTGATTGGCCCGGGGAAAAGTAAAAATGAATTTAAACTAAATTTGTACCTCTTGAGAAAAGAACCAGGACTAAGGCAGAGGCACTCACTCAACAAACAGTGAGAAGTAAAACAGGCCTTCATCCTGAGCTTAGGTGGCTCTTGGGGTGATCGTGGACACAGCCCAGCCCATAGCACACGGTGTGAGTCACCCTGAGAGATGATAGGCAGCCACGTGGCTCTGCATGACATAGAGTCAGCTCAAAACAACACTGTCTGCCAACCGAAGAATAACCGAAAGAATAGAAATCTTTCTTCAGTCTTTTAAGGTAACATCCAAGTGGCGAGTCCATTCTTAAGGCAGAGCAAAACATCTTTAAAATCACCTCTCTCAATTTCAGCCACTCAGAATCCTCCTCACTACTGGCAGCTGCTCCTCCTAATTCCCTCTCAATTCCCAATTTAGGACTCTTTTCAAACTAGCTTTTTATCCTGCTGTCCCTTCCCCCTCTTTCCTCTTCCTTTCTGATGGGCCTCATCTCGCCCAGGAGTACACACACTGGCAGGTGTGGGCCATGCTGCCCTGAAGGTTGTCTCGTTTGGCTTCTATAACCATCAAGAAATTTTGTACAGAAATCCATATTTGGGGCTTGACTTGAAAAATGCTTAGATCTGGCCACAAGTGGGCTACGTTCTGGCCTGGCCACAGTCGGCTGGGCTGAGCTGACTTCCATGTTTCTCCTCCTTTTGCTTCACAGGCCCCAACTCTCTGCTGCTTCCACTCTGCTCCTTTCACCCACCGCATCCCTGCCCCTGCAGGCGTGTCGCTCTGTGACTCCATTCTAGCTTCACACCCACCTCTCAACGCTGATCCCAAGATGGAAGAGAAAGGAGCATGTCAAGTAGACAACGCCTGGGTTTTCTTTAGCGGGCAGAGCGGAGGGAAGGAAAGAGGCAGAGCATAAAGATGTTTGTCACTGTTGTATGTAAAATTGCAGACTTTGCTAAATGTCGTGAAGGCAAAGTACAGATTCTTGCTCTGTTCCTGCAAAGACCATGACTGTGCTTGCAAAGCCTGTGTCCTTAACCACCAGGCTGCATGGCCATAGTGGAAGGTGTCCTGGTGGCCTGGGTTGAGGCCAGAGGCTGAAAGACACTTGGGGTCTGCCGTGCTCGTGTCAACACTGTTAAGGGACCCTGAGAGCTGCTCCAGTGACACGGGGAGCCTGGAGAGAGCCATCTGAGAGCATTTGCTCTGTGGAGTATCATGGCTCTGCTCTGTTTTCAGAAGGAAACCGGGAACGAGCTGATGGGTTTGCTCTGGCAGCGAGATGCAGAGCCTGCTTAGCAAAGGAAGACCAAGGTTTATTATGATTGGGCAAAGCCCTTAATTGCCACTTTGGATGGAGCTTAGTTTTTAAATTCATATTCTGTAGCGAAAGGGCCTCTCCTCATACAGAAGTACTGCAGCTAATTAGTGGCTGGGCATCTTATAAGAAATGGCTATTTACTTTATTTTTAGTAAAAGCTTCTTGGAATTTTCCTGACTTCTGCCTCCTTTCAGTGCCACTGGCCGCCAGAGGATGTTAACAGGAAGGAGCAGGGTTGAACTTTGCTCACAGCCAGTTAGCCTTTTCCAGGGGCCTGTTTTTTCTCTTTGGGGGAAAGAGCGTGGCTTCTGGATCCTTCCAGTCTGCCCCACCTGGTGGCCCAGCTGCTGTGGCAAGAGCCGGATCCCAGTGATGGGCCCCTTGTTTCCATTCCAGAGATGGTGAACCTCAGAGCTTTACCTCCCAGGGAATAGATGCCAAGAAGGGTGTGGAGAGATGCATTTGCCCTGTGAGGAGGGGCTGGGAGGACAGAAAAGACTCTGGGGTACACAGCTACTCACGGGATGTCTTCCCTTCACCCCCTCCAGATCCACTCCCTACCCTCTTCCACCCTGCTCTGGACCCCAGGAGGCTCACCTGTGTGGACCACACCAACCTGCTCCCTGGTCCTCTGATTTCCCTTTGGGTTCAGCCAATATGGAACACCAATAGGAGATGGGGGTGGGGGATGGTATCATTTCCCAGCCCGCATCCTATGGTTGCAACCCTCGTCAGGAGACCATCTTCGTATAGCTAGCTCCATCCAGATTCTGGAAACCATGTCCTCTCCTCTTCCCTTCAGACTTGGGGCAGTAATGGAGTCCCATTATTACTAGCTCTAGAGTGGTGTCCATATATCCTGTCCACACCTTTGCAAGTAGTTTGCTTATTAAACTCTCAAATGATCCTAATTTGAGTGTGTCATCTGATTCCTGCGAGAACTTTAAGAGATACAGCTCTCCTTCCCTAACCAGATCTTCAAGGACAAGGCTGCCTTTCCTCAGGAGCAGGGAGTGAATCAGCCAGGATTGGGGCCTAGACTGCTGTGTGCAGAGAAGAGCCATACTCCCCCATGACAGAGGGAAGGGATGGACCCCCTATTCATTGGTGATGCTGAGTGGGCCTGGATCCCCTAACTCTGGCATGACACGCCTTCCTTGAACTCAGATAAGAGCCACTATGGGACACCAAATCTTCTGATTTGCAGGCAAACGCTCCTTCCATGGCCTGAGCCCTGAGGCCTGTGCTGGTCCCTGTGGGTGAAGAGGATTTAGACGTACCCCAGTAAGAAGCCTTGAAGGCACATGTCTTTATTGACTCTCATCTCTGCTCTTCTGTCTTCATCAGGCAAGGGTGGAAACACCCTTGTGTAGTACATTTTCCTCCTACAGGAATCTCAGCTGGGTTCCCATGTGCTCCCCAGTAAATCTCCAGAGGAAAGGTCATACATCTGTGAACTTCCTCCCTGAGTTCGCTCTCCACCATGGAGAGAAAGGCTGGAGGGTGAAAGAGGGTAAAGCCACAGGCTTGTCCAAGGCCCTTTCCTCTGCCATCCTCTCTGATGGCTTTCTGTCACTTGTCTAGCCTCTGGCAAGTTATGAGACAATAGCAAAAGCATATGGACTCTTTAAGAACTGGCCTGTATGTGTAACTCATGTTCAAATGTGGGTTTGTTCCAGGCCTGAAGGGTTTGGGCTCACTGGAAGGATTTTTTTTTTTTTGAGGAAGATTGGCCCTGAGCTAACATCTGTTGCCAATCGTCCTCTTTTTTTTCCCTTTTTTTCTCCCCAAAGCCCCAGCACATAGTTGTATATCCTAGTTGTAGGTCCCTCTAGTTCTTCTATGTGGGGTGACACTTCAGTGTGGCTTGATGAGCAATGTGTAGGTCTGCGCCCAGGATTCAACTGGTGGACCCCGGGCCATGAAGCAGAACACGTGAACTTAACTGCTATATCACCAGGCTGGTCTCTTCACTGGCAGCATTTTGATTTCAAGGGAGAAGGCTCTTGAGAGTGATATGAGTAGACGGAACCACACTTAGAAAGCAGAGGGAAAGTTTTTGCTTTGACATTACACACCCCATCTTGCTTAAAGGAGTGGATTTTGATATAATGTCCTTCTACTTTGATAATTAGTAGCCATTGTGGTTGTAAGGCTGTGACACATAGTGACTTATGTTAGTTTCCTCCAAGGTTTAAAACACTTTTCTCTCATGTCATACAGTAATTCCTGGAAAGAAGCCCAGGAACACACACACACACACACACACGGGGCGTTTTCAGGGCCTTTGATCCTCTCCTGTGTGTAGAAAATCTTTGTCTTCTTAGTTCAACAAAGATGTGTAGAAAATCTTTGTCTTCTTAGTTCAACAAAGACAAATTTAAAGTACTTCAAAGAATCATGTGCAAAGGACCTGTGGTGAAGATGGAGTATCAGGGGCAAAATGAATAGAATAGATGAGTTTAAAAATAAATGTTTCACAAAATCTTCCAGAAGATAGAATAGGAAAAAGTACTTTCTAACTCATCTTATGAGGCCAGTATTATCCTGATACCTAATCCAGACAAGGACATTACAAGAAAACTACTGAACAATAATCCTCATAAACATATATGTAAAATCCTCAACAAAATGTCAGTAAATAGAATCCATAAAAATGATAATACATCAGGACTATCAAAAAAGTAAGATTTATCACAGGAATGTAAGATTGGTTCAACATTTGAAAATCAATCAATGTAATGTGCCATATCAACAAGCTCAAAAAGAAAAATCATATTATATCTGAAAAGATGCAGGGAAAAAGCATTTTACAAAGTCTAAAATCCATTCATAACAGAAACTTTAAATAAACTAGCAATAGAAGGAAACATCCAAACCTGAAAAAAGACACCAACAAAAGCCTATAGTCAACATTATACTTAATGGTAAAAGACTGAATGTTTACCCCTAAGGTTGGGAACAGGGCAGGGATGTCTTCTCTCATTGCTTCTAGGCAAGGTTATACTGGCAGTCCTAGCCAATGCAATAAGGCAAGAAAAGTAAACAAGAGTCATATATCTTGGAAAGGAAGAAGCAAAATTATCTTTATTAGCAGATGATGTGATTATCTACATAGAAAATCCCAAGGCATTATAACAATTGCTGAACTGCTATGTGAGTTTAGCAAGGTTAAAGGATACAAAGTCATTATAAAAAATGAATTATATTTCTATGTACTATCAATTAACAATTGGAAATTGAAGTATAATAATACAATTATGATAGCATCAATGCTAGAAATTGAAATACTCAGAGATAAATTTAACAAACTATGTACAAAACCTGTATGCTGTACATTGCCGAGAAAAATCAGAGAAGATCTAAATAAATAGAGTTATACACTGTGTTTATGGATGGAATTCTCAATATTATTAAGATATCATTTTTCCCCCAGATGGATCAATAGATTCCACAAATCCCAATAAAAATCCCAGGAGTCTGGGTTTTTTTTAGAAATTGAAAAGCAGATTCTAAAATTTGTATGGAACTGCAAAGGATCTAGAATATCCAAAACAATTTTGAAAACAAGGAAAAAAGATGTGAGATTCAGAATACTTGATTTCAAGACAATATAAAGTTACAGACAATATGGTATTGGTGTCTAATATAAATAAAGGCAGTATGGTATTGGTGTAAGAATAGATATATATCAATGGGAGTTCAAAACAGGTCCATGCATGTGTGGTCAATTGATTTTGGACAAAGGTGCTAAGGTAATTGAATGAGAGAAAGGATAGACTTTTAAACAAATGGTGCTGAATAACTGGAATAATTAGACATCCACGTTCAAAAAAAAAATAGACCTCTACCCTTACCTTTTACCATATACAAAAATTAACTTGAAATGGATCATAACCCTGTATTTAAAAGCAAAAACTAGAAATGATTTAATAAAAATTTAAAACTCCCCTTTAAAAGACAATATTAAGGAAAAGAAAAGGAAAACCACAAATTAGGAGAAAATATTTTCAAAACACATAACTGATGAAGGACTTATATTCCAAATATATAGAGCCCTTACAAGTCAATAATGAAAGACAAACCTCCAATAAAAAATGCAAGAGATTTTAATACACACTTCACCAAAAGAAGAGATATGAATGGCAAATAAGTGCATGAAAAGGTTCTCAACATCATTAGCGTTTGGTAGTTTCTTATACAGTTAAACATCCACTCACCATACAATCCACCAATCCCATTCCCAGGTATTTTCCCACAAATACCTGTAGGCAAATGTTCATAGTGGCTTTATTCATAAAAGCCACAAACCAAATGTTCATCAACTGGTGAGTGGGTGAACAAGTTTTGGTACATCCACGTATGTGAATTCCATCCCAAAATGGAATACTTAGCAATAAAAAGGAATGAACTACTGATACATGCAATAACATAGAAGAATTCCAAAAGCATTGTGCTAAGTAAAAAAAGACAGAGACTAAGACTACATACTGTGTGATTCCATGTATATGATATTCCAGAAAAGGCAACACTATGTAGTTGCCAGGGGTTGGGGGGTTGGGAGGAAGAGACTGACTGTAAAGGAGCAGGAGGAAAACTTTTTGGGGTGATGGAAATATTCTGCATTTTAACAATGATGATACCTACATGACTGTACACATTTATCAAAACTCACCCAACTCTACACTTAAAAGCGTAAATTTTGTTGCATATAAACTATTCTTCAATAAACCTAACTTGAAAAAAATAATAAAATATAGGTTTCTGCCCGTTACTCAACTAGAATCTAGCCAAATTGGCTAGTCTTACAAGCTAATGACAACACAACCCCCAGCTCCCTTCTCTTTACTCAGCCCCATGTTGAGAATCCAGTAAAATATTTCTTTTCAGATTATCTGCTTCCTTCTTCCACTTCCATCTCCACCTCTGGTCTAAGTTCTAGCTTCCACCTCCTTCAAAGGGGAGAGAGAATGATGGTGGAACTCTGTTCACTCATGAAGCTAGGTAGGACAATAACCTGTTAAATAGCTAAGAGACCCCGTCCAACCCCATGTTCCCATCGCTACGGGAGAAGTGAACCACTGGGATTTCACTGGTACATGTCATTGTATCAGCCCAAACCCACAGAATGATGGCTCTTTCAAAAAGTAAAAGAGCGTCATGCCACAGAGTGGGCAGGCTGCCGCAGAAATCAGTAGGAGCTTTGGCGTATTCCAGTCCTGGGTTTGTCACTTACTAATGTTACCTTTGAGAAAATACTTTAAACCTCCTAAGGCCGTGGTTTCCTTTTCTGTAAAATAGGGAAATAATACCTGCCTTGAGAGGTGGCTGTAAACAGTGAATGAGATACAAATTAATATGTCAAAAATCTAGCACATAAAATTTCTCAGTCAACAGTTGTCATCATCGTCATCATCATTGTTAATTATTTAGGCTTGAAATAGAATACTCTAAGAAGTCAAGTGAAATGTATGGCCAGGCAAGGAAGAGGTAGAGCTGGAACTGAGACAGCTATTTAATTTTATTTATAACCAAGTTTTGTCCCATGAAAGATTTAAGGCAAGTTATAAAATATGTACAAATCAAAGGATAGAAATAAGCAATTGAAGGAGGCTATGACAAGGAAATGCTCAGAAAAATAGTAATATTAATACCAAGAAACGCATATCCTAAGATCTCAATAGTTGCTATAGGTGAGTCACAAATTTGGCTTCAAAATTTTTTGATAATTTAATGTAAAGAGGAGGATATGCTGAGCTGCAAGACTCACACTTTCCGCTGGCTACAAAAAGCTAGGTCAAGAGGAAAACGCATATCCTAAGGTCTTGGTAGTTGCCAGAGTGAGTCACAATTTGGCTCTGAAATTTTTGATAATTCAATCTAAAAAGGAAGATATGCTGAGCTTCAAGACTCAGAATTCCCACCAGCTACCAACCAGGTATGTCAGGAGAAGTGCATACTTTCCTTACACCCAAGAGACCTCATTCAGAGGAAGCACAGCCATGAAGTGGACGATTTCTCAACCACAGCCCCCATAAATTCAAAAGTGAGTCTCTTTTAAAATCCTTCGGTGCAGGCCAAAGCACAGATCCACGTTTCTACATGAGACTCACATGGTCTGGCATAATCCTAAGGTTAAAATTTAAAAATACCTGGAGGAATGTCTGCCTGTCTTTTCAAGCCAGCCCCTATAAATACTTCTTAAAACTTTTGATAAGTGTTGGAGAGCAGAGAGTCCAAAATTGTAATTTCTGGCAGGAATCTGAAGGGTGAATATTTTGAATTGTTAATTAGAGGAAAAGACAATCACTAGGCTGAGTAGAGTTCAGAAAGATCCCTTGAAAATGAAGGAATCTACTCCAACCTCACCTCTGCATGGCAGTGGGATGAGGGGCGAACTATGGGCAGGGTCAAAAATACTCCCAAGAAACAGTCCTGGGGCCTGCTCTCACACCCCGAGGAACAGGCAGTCGAGATCCAAAGTTCTAAGCTATAGCATAAGGCCGTAATGATTTTAGCCTGGAAACCTTTCAAAGCAGATGTTAGCAATCACCCACCATGGGCAGTGAAAAAAATCTCAATAAAATACACATAGCATTTCTCATTTTAAGCAGTGTAGGTTCTGGTCAAACACTTCAAGATGAATTAGTTGCAAATCATATTCTCAGATACTGAAATGATTTGACCAGTGGTAGGGAATTGTTGGATATAAGCCACACGACACACAGAGCACGTTTGCCAAGGACGATGAATTTGGTTTAGAGTAGTTGATCTTTCTTTCTGGCAACATTTAGACAGCAGGGTCAAAAAATTTTTTGAGACCACTTCTAGTATATGCTAGAAAAATCTCCAGAAGGAGCTAGACTTGGTCATCTTGAAAAGGGTTCAGCCCAAGAAGGCAACCTGGAGGGATGAGGAGACCTCAACAGAGAGGCAGACTTGTAAACTGGGGGCTGAAAGGAAAGTTGTCAGGCAACTTCAGCCATGGGAGACATCATCCAAGTCAAGATCTCCAGTGATGATCAGTCTCCAAAGGATCAAGAAGCCACATGCAAGAGATGCAATCAGCATTGCAATCTACCACATCCAGAGGGTACTAATGTCCTATGGCAACTATACCCACTCTAGTGGATGCTGTTGTGTGCTGCTCAGATCCCCCTTTTAGGACCAAGCACTGGTTACCCAGCTCACAGTTGAGTCCTTCCCCAGGAACTGCTCTTGGCAGAAGATGATGTCCTCTCCCTGGAGGCAGCCTGAACCCAACTTCCTCTATAAGCAGTTCCTTGCCCCTGTGGTATATCTGAAGACCATCCCAGCTTCAGAACTCCCTGTGGGATTGGCAGAGACCTCTGCAGCAACTGCATTGCAGTTCACCTTCTCCCTCTGCCCATGGACACCAAGTTTCAAATAGAATTTTGAAGGATCTCTTGACCCCCTGGAGATGAGCTAAAGGTTAAGGACCTCTGTCTTATGGGGTAGAAGGATGACTAAGACTTCTGATACAGTGGCCCTAACTAATTCTACCAGCAAGTGGGAATTACTGGCAGAATAGAAGTTATGGAAACTTTGGGAGAAGACAGCCATGCTTTTTTTAATATATGTATATATAAAATTAAATTATTAAATTAAATGTAATATATATTTAGATATATTAAATATATTATGTATTTAACTTAATATATAATTAAATTATTAAATATATATAATTGACATTAAATTCACATAAAGTAAAATTAACAATAAGCCATTTTAAAGAGTACAATTTGGTGGCAGTTAATACTTTCATGATATTGTGCAACCATCACCTCTATGTAGTTATAAGAAATTTTCATCACCCCCAAAGTAAACCCTGTATCCATTAAGCAGTCACTCCATATTCTTCTTCCTCAGCCCCTGGTAATTACTAGTCTGCTTTCTGTCTTTATGGATATACCTATACTGGATATTTCCTATAAATAAAATCATACAATATATGACCTTTTGTGTCTGACTTATTTCACATAGCATGATGTTTTCAAGGTTCATCTACATTGTATTATGTATCAGTACTTCATTCCTTTTTATGTCTGATTAATATTCCATTGTATGGATATACCACATTTGTTTATCCATTCATCAGTTGATGGACATTGGGTTGTTTCCACATTTTGGCTATTGAGAATAATCCTGCTGTGAATATTTGTGTACAAGCACTTGTTTGAATGCCTGTTTTAACTCCTTTTGGGTATATATCTTGGAGTGGAATTGCTGGATCGCTTGATGATTCTATGTTTAACTTATTGAGGAACTGCTGAACTGTTTTCCACAGTGGTTTGTACCACTTCACATTTCTGCTGGCAATGAAAAAGGGTTCTGATTTCTCTGTCTTCATCAACACTTGTTATTTTCTGTTTTTTATTATAGCCAACCTGTGGATGTGAATGGCATCTCATTGCATTTTGATTTGCTAAAACTGATGATATACTATGAATTTTCCTAATGACTAATGATATTGAGCATCTTTTCATGTGCTTGTTGGCTATTTGTATATTTTGGGGGAAAGGTCTAGTCAAGTCGTCTGCCCATTTTTAAATTGGGTTGTTTGTCTTTTTGTTGTTAAGTTGTAGGAATTCTTTATATATCCTGGATACTAGACCCTTATCAGATATATGGTTTGCAAACATTTTCCCTCATTCTGTGGGTTGTCTTTTCACTCTCTTAATAGTGTCCTTTGATGCATAAAAATTTGACAAAGTCCAGTTTATCTATTTTTTTTTTTTGGCTTGTGCTTTTGGTGTCATGTCTGAAAAAGCATTGCTAAATCCAAAGTCATGAAGATTTACCCTTATATTTTCTTCTAAGAGTTTTATAGTTTCAGCTCTTCTATTTAGTTCTTTGATCCATTTTTAGTTAATTTTTGTATGTGGTGTGAGGTAAGGGTCCAGTATTATTCTTTTTCATGTGGTTATCCAGTTGTCCCAGCACCATTTGATGAAGAGTGACCATGTCTTTTTGAGGACATAACAGGACGAGATTTTGAGTATGGTTGGATGTGTTCCTAGGCCAGAGGTTCCCACATTTTCTCAGGTCATGATGCCCTCAACATCTCGGTAATTTTTTCATGGTTCTCCTGGGCCAAAAGAAATACTTAACAGTTTCTTGTACTATAACTAGTCAGGGACAAACAACTTAGGAAGTCTGTATGCTCTAACATATTAGTAGCAGCTTGAAAAAATATTCCATATTAATTGAAAGAAAAGGTAATATTTTTATTTCATTCTTAAATAATGGACAATTACTATATGTGTGTCCCTGTTTGGCACTGCACAGCTTTCCAAACTCTGGATTTGGATGAGACACTGCCACCTTCATTTCCCGTTCTGTACTGATTTTCACACGGTACTTGCTTTTTATTACAGTAATAACTGAAAATCCAACTTTGCAAAGATACGTCAACCAAAGGAATGCAATGTGATCCAACACTGAAATTATAAACAACCTTGAGCTAGGAGTTCCTATGCTGTCTGACAGACGTTGGGTGTCCTCATGTTTTCCTCAGAAGTTTAAAGTATTCTGCAGTGAGCCTGTGAGTTGGCTGTAGTGTCCAGCACATCCCCATGCACAGTTGGGGAACCCTGGCCCTAGACTTGTGGAAGACTGATTGTAAAGAACAAGGCAAGGGGGCCGGCCCGGTGGCATAGGGGTTAAGTTCACGCGGCCTGCTTCAGCGGCCCGGGGGTTCACCAGATGGGATCCTCGTGCAGACCTACTCACCACTCATCAAGCCATGCTGAGGCAGTGTCCCCCATAGAAGAGCTACAACTCTACAACTATGATACCCAACTATGTACTGTGGCTTTGGGGAGAAAAAAAGAAAAAGAGGAAGACTGGCAACAGATGTTAGCTCAGGACCAATCTTCCTCAAAAAAAAAAGAACAAGGCAAAAGAGACATAGCTCCAGTGCAGGAAGCTCTAGAAGGGAAGGCCACTTAAGAATGCTGAGAACTCTCAAAAGTGCAATTTTACATGATCCTGGTGTGTGATGATGAAGGGAAGTTCACAAAGAAACCGTGATTCCAGACAAACCAACATGGACCCATGATGGAAAATGCATGTGTGTGTGACGTAATATTAAGTACAAACTTAAGGGGGTGGCACAGACATGATGGCAGGGCTGGAAAAGTTGATGTCCCAAGTGAGGCAAGTCTGGCAAAAGCACTGAAGACAGCTAAAAGGGAAGTTAATTTTTAGAGCAGGAAAGATCAAGGCAGGGGTAGGCCACATGTTTGTGGAGATCAGGGAGACATAAGAACTGACGCTTGTGTCTCCCTTGTCAAGGAGGACGATGTTCAGACTGAAAAGATAAGACTGAATTTACCGTACCACAAAGGCGTGGACCAGTCAGGAGAGCCTGGATACACTACAGTAACCAACTCCAAAAAACCAGTGACTTAAACAACAAGGGTTTAATTCTCCCTCCTGTAAAGTGCTTTACAGTCCAGTCGATTGTTCAGGCGGTTGTCCCCTGAATGTCGGCTCCACATTGCAGGTTACTTTGGTCTTGTGGCGTTGCAATGTTGACCTGTGCTTCCGTGCAGGGGATGAGGGACATGGAGAAGCTCATACAGCTCTTAAACTTTTCCACACAGAAGTGATAGTCTTCACTTTCTCTCATATTTCATTCACCAAAACAAGTCACAGGGTCACTTGCTTTAAGGGAGCGGGAAGGGGCCATCCACCTGAGCACATGGAAGAAGAGGGGTTTGGAAATGTCAGGGAGCACAGTAATGCCCAACCTAAGGCATCTTTACCTCCTTTCTCAATTCTGCTACAAACCTGCACTTCCTGACACTTGGGACAAGTTTTTAGGTCATGTACAATGAAGACATAGAATAAACGGAGGGTTCTGGTTCCATCCTTTTCTTCTGAGTGAACAAAAACTATTCCGGACCGTCTGTGGTTTGATTCCTCCTCTACTCTGTCCTCCCAAGTCATCATGGTCTAGATGTGTAGAATGAAGGATGCCCCCTCGACCATGCCAGGGCAAATGAGGCAGGACAGGAGTGAGGGAGGATTCTGGGAGCTTAAAAGCAGAACACATGGCCAGCAACAGAGAGCAGGTTCTTGGGAAGAGACCAGATTATTTACTATTCTCTGTTCTCTGGGGATTTAAAGGTGCTGTGCTTTGGCTAAACAGTGAAAACTGCTCTGTCGCTAGGTTGTCCCATAGCTGCTTTATGGGTAAGCAGAAATGCCAAATTTATGGGCAGTCCCTTCAGAGTTACAACAAACACTAACAATCCTTTAAGATTAACCCCTGGAAGATGGTTTTATGACTATGAACAGTGTAGGATATTTGCAGCTCTGCAAATCTCTGTCTGATGTTTCATTCGCTTCCTGATACAGTGGTGCCTAAGAACCTTTGTGCAGCCCCCACTGTGCCTGACTTCACACCCTGCAGGGGCCTGGACCCTGGAGTGGATCAGACTCTAGACGAGGCTGTAGACCAAATAAGGAGGGGTCTTCGGTCTCCTCTTTCAGCAGAAACCCTGAAAGAGACATTGCATACCCTCTGGGTATCCTTTTGGAGGATTTGAATTTATAATAGGTCACCATCAGCACTAATTTCTGGCATAAATTTTGAAATATATCACTGCTGTTCTATCAACAGCAGGAGTCCCACTCAGGGTGAAAACCCCAACTGAACTGGAATGCTCTTGCCTTAAATGGCGATTTTGCCAGTGTTAAGAGAGAAGCAACAAGCGAAAGGCATTGTCTCCACTTTCTCTAGACTGTCCTTTAGGTACAGCCCACCAACCAAGATCGGATGGATCAAAGGTTGGCTATAGTTCTGCGATCCTTCAGAACTGAATTATAATTCCCCGATGGGACTGCAAACGTGGCTCCTCTGATGGTCCGGCCGGTGGGCCTCCACACAGCAGTCCCGTGTCACTTTGGCAGCTTCGTGGTAGTTATGTTGTCAGTGCAGTGGAGGTTTTGGTGCACATATTTCTCGGAAGTGACATGAGAAAAGAGCCTGGGATTACTTTTATAAGCATTGGCTCCAGAAATTAGAACAGGTAATCCTCCCTGGAGCCACTTACACAGAGGAGACACATTTATGGAGCAGAGAATTCTTTAGAAAAATTGGCCCCTTCTTCCAAATAAATGACGTGGGCTTAACTTCCAACAGCCAAAAGCCATAAACAGGAAGAGTTGGGAGAAAATTCCTGAAATAAACGGTTGAATTGAACTGAATTGTATCAGAAGATGTGTATGAAGCAAGAATGGAAAGAACGAAAAAATGCGTTGTGGAAAAAATGTGCCTGGGACTGGAGGGAGCAGCCAGGGTCTATGTCTCAAGCAAGCCTCCTTTGGGGGATTTTTGTATTCAGTTCATGCAGATTTCAGGCAGAGCTCTAGAGGGCAGCAAAGACACTGTTTCCTTGATGAAGGAGGTCACATCAAAAAACACAGGGTACCAACCCTTTTTGCATACTGTGCCAATTTTTTTGGACTATGTCTGGGTTAAAATAGAGTCTAGATTATTATAGAAACACGGAATTTTAGGGCTTAGAAGGCTTGTGATGTTGTGAAATTAGTTCACTCTTCTCATGTTACATAAGAGGAACCGGCCATGAGGGGTTAAGTGATGTTCCTAAGATCATCTAGTTAGATACTGGCAGTTAAGACCACCCTGCCCCCACCCCCCAGGACACGCTCTCTGTCGTAATTAATCAAGGTTTTAGGAACAGCTAATGTTTTTTCCGTCCTGAAATCATTTGGTCATTAGGGAGGTTTGAGTTCAAACACATATTCATATCCCATGAAAAAAGGACTGATTGGCATTCTTAAGCGTGAAGCTGGTGGGTTTTAAGTGCTGTAATTAAACTTAGATTTCTCCACAGAGCCAGATCAATTTAAATTTCCTCAGCCAGTACTTCCAGGCTTTGGACTCTAGGTGGCGACATAGGACCTCTGTTTTGCTCTCCGGGAGCGTCAGCAGTCTGGACAAATCTTTCAGGAAGAAACCTGATTATTGCGGTTCTTTTCGACCCCAGTGGACTAAGAGCATTTTCTCTTAGCAAAGCTAATGATCAGGGTCCGGATGCTCACTTCTCAGATGCTATAATTATTTTCACTATAATCCTCTGACAATGATTATTATTTAACAGGTATTACTGTGTTATATGTTTGACAGGGTCACAGCTAGAGAGAAGAGCATTTTTACTGATTTTTAAAAAACAGCATTCACGTGGCTGCTGCCCTGCCTCCTCACTGGGCCACCCCTGCCTCCTCCCCACTCTTCCCAGCCCAGTCATACTGTACAGCTCTACCTACCCCTCCTTCCACCCCATGCCTTCATCTAATATTTTAATTCAGTGGAATCAGCTCTAAATGGGCATAGAGGCCACCCTGAAAGAAAAAAAGGATTCAGAGGATGGTCTGGTAAGTTGGGAAGGGAGGCGGTGGCACTTCATGCATTTATTTTCTGGATCCATAACATCCCTAGAGCAGAGTTTCTCAAAAATGGTCTAAGAACCACGTGGGGTGCTTGTGAAAATACAAAAATCCTGGGCAACACTCGAGACCTACTGGGTCACAAGCTCCGGGGGTGGGTCCTGGAATCTGTTAGCTTCCTAAATAGACCGCGCTGTGAACCACAGCTGCAAAGAAGCTGCAGATCTTTTATTTGATCAGCTGGTGGCGCTATTTCCATCTCCTTCACTGCCTCCGATTTACTGGTGAACTTGGAGCCTTAAGGTTTATAAACAATGACCGCCACCCATCTCGCGGCCCCTGCTCTTCCCTCGTCTTCCCCTACCAGTAACCTGACCCCATAGCACCTAAAGATACGTAGGTGGAAAGGTAATATGGAATGGGAAGAAGACGAATTTTGTAGTCATAGAGACCTGGGATTGAAGCTTGGATTGACTGTCAAGTGATTTACCCCAAAAGGGCTTCAGGTTCATCAATTAACCACAATCACACCATTCAGAGAGAGCCAACTATTAACATTTGGGGAATATTTTCTTCCAATATTTTCTCTCCCTTTTTTCCCCCATTTTAAATTTTAGAAGTATGATTTTAAATTTCATAATATACAAATATATTCTCATTATGGAAATTCAGATGCTATAGATGAGATTGAAGTCTCCCTTAATCTTCCCAACCCACAGTCACTCCCAAATCGGACTGTACTGTACATTGTTTTGAAGCAGGCTTTCATGCTGTAATGTCAGATTTTAGGAATCTTTCCATATTAGATCATTTAGATCCATTTCATCCTTTTGAACTGCTACAGAGCACAGTCTTTTCTCCAGGACTACAAATTCTCAAAAAAGTGCACATACAATTTTGCACACTACTTTTTTCATTTCACAGTATGTGGTGAATATTTCCCCATCTCACTATACATTCTTCAGAAGATATGATCTTAACGATTTCATAGTGTTCCAGCATATAAATATACTACAATCAATTTAATAATTGATGTAGGGAGGGCAAAGGGGGTAAAGAGGCACACGTGTACAGTGACAGGTGGCAACTAGACTTTTGGTGGTGAACACAATGCAGCCTACACAGAACTCAAAATATAGTGATGTGCACCTGAAAATTATGTAATGTTATAAACCAATGTGACCTCAATAGAAAAAGATTTGATAATTCTCCAGTTGTTGGATATTTGGGTTGCTTCCAATTGTTGATAATTGTTCCTTTTTAATAATTGACTCAATGCCTCCTTATGCTCACCGTTCCCATGCTCCCTTTCTTAGGGAATATATATATATATATATATATATATATATATATATATGTATTTTGTCATAACCAATTAATAGAGGCCCTTGAAAAGTGGCTGATGGGCTCAAGGCCCTTTTGTAGTTTTTGCATTCACCTTAGGCACAAATTGCTCTGTGGGTGAGGATGGATGTTGAATTTTAACTTCTTAAACTTCTGTTGAAACTCCACTCTCCTCAGCCAAATAACTGAAGCAAAAGGAAGGTGTATTTCCAGAAATGTTTACTCTGAGCAGGTGAGCATTTTCACAATTAGAAGGGAAGTTTGCAATCAGTTTCTTTGCAAAAGGCACTCTTATAGAATTAATCCATGCATGGCTCGGAGGAAGTAAGACTCTTGGCAACTGATTGGATTAAAGGGGCTCCTTAAAATCAGAACCACTTGGGCACTCATTGCCTCTGTTGGGTGATTGACAGAGGTCTTCAAACCATCATCCTCCATGGGAGGTACTTGGCACAGAATTGTTACGATTTCAGAGCCTTCTGGATTGGATCGATTAAATCCATAAATAGAAATGAGCTGCCATTATCATCCCTAAAATGATACCCAACACCTTCACCTGGCCCACCCCTGGGTCACTCAGGAGTTACACACAGTCTTGCCGCACTTGAAGGCGCACAGCTAAATGCAAATGCTGGGGATAACGGTCACGAGAAAGGATGCGCTGGGTTTAAGTGCGACATGAACTTGAGTATTTGTTCTGCATCTCTAAAAATACAGGAAGAGCAGAAGACATAGCCTCTACCCTTGAGGACACGTTAGTCAAATATTACTGCACTACAACAACGTTTAAAGCACTAAACTAGAAGGCTTTACGGGAAAGATAAAATGCAACAGTGACTAATGGCAGTTGCAGATTAAAATAACATTGAGAAGGAAATGAGTAGCTTACGTCTGCCACATGAAAAAGTACTGTGGATATTCCCAGCATTCAATGTTTCTCCTAAAATTTCAAGGCTCTTTGACTCAGAAGAGTTTAGATAATTTGAGGGTCCATTTAGGTTGTAGGATTTCCATTATTTAACATCTGCTATCATTGGCTGAGAAGAAACTGATCTCTGTTTTTTTGTCTCTGTCGGTCTCTCTCTCGCTTCACCCTTTGCCAGAATCACCTGGTCCAAGGAGAAAGGAAAATAGGACTTTGGACACTCTGGATTTATACAGCATCATCACTCGTGCATCTGTGGTTCTCCTAACACCCTCTGTGATGCTGGGAACCCGGAGTGCTGTCTCCATGTTACGCAGAGAAAGTGAGGCAGGAAGAGGTGAATGGCTCACTGGCCACCCAGCAAGACCCAGCAAAGCCAGGATTAGGACACAGGGCTTTTTGAATTCCATAGTACTCCTTCTTTCTCTTTGCCCCTCTTTTACATTTGGGGCCAAATGCTTTCTTTCTTTCTGGTTAAAAACATTTCTTTCACTTGTTTTAAACCACAAGTCAAAAACCTACCCTTTGGCCATGTCCTGGGTGGATTTGTTTTCAGTCATTCACTTCTAACTCCGCAGGGTGATAAGACCCTGGGTCTCCAGGGAATTTGTCCTGGGAGCCTGAGGGTGAAAGGTCATCCCCCTCTCCAGCCCCTGTTCTTCCTTTGGCGAGTTGTCAGGCAGCCTCTCAACCATGGATCAATCAACCCCGACTACAGGCTGCCCACCGTGCAGCTACCGTGGAATCCGTCAGAACAGGAATCTTCCTCCCCAGCCCCTCGGCCTCTCCCCTCGCCACCACGCCTTTCCCATCATCCTTTCTCTATCTTGTTTTCCTCCCTTCTGGTCCCTGATCCACACAGCTGCACTAATTCTAACCTCGGGAATTAGTCACTAGCTTTCTGCTGACACAGGGAGGAGTCCGTGAATTCGCACTCAGCACCATCTAGTGCAGTCAAATCACCCACAAACGTGGACTTCTGTGCATATGAGATAAATAATGGATGAACCAATGGATCAAGGCCACCGACTTTTTAGAGCAGTGAAGAAGCTTGGAGATCATCTGATTCGACCAATTCATTTTTACAAATGAAGAAACGTAAATCAAAAGAGGTTAAAGGACTCTCCTGGGTTACACAGTTACTGACACAAATATTATTAACCAGATCTCCTGACATCCAAAGGGCATCCCCCCCGAACCCATCCGGTTTCTACTTATTATAATGCTTTTTTTAATGATATGTGTATAATTCCACTCATTTTTAATTTTAAAGATAATGGTATGTTTTTCATTTATTTAAGAAATTACATATTTCCTCTCAACTTTATTCATTTATAATATAAATTCATTTATAATATAAACATGTTACCTCTCATACAGTATTTTAAAAACCTAAATTTTTTCCCTATTAAAGTCATGCTCACTGTGTGAAACTTGGGACGTAAGGGAACCCATAAAGAAAAAGATAATAATTACCCAATTTCACCAGTCAGAGATAATCATTGTTAATGTTTTCATATATTTCCTTCTAGTTTTCATACACTTTTCATATTGTTGAAATCATGCTGTTTAAAGAATTTTATATTCTAGGATTTTTTGTTTGTTTGCTTGGTTAACATGATATCGTAAGTCTTTACTGTGTCATTACAAGTTCTTTGTATGCATGATATATGTATATATAGTCCATCATTTGACGATAACACGGTGAACTTAACCATGCCCCAAGCCGGGACACCTAGGTTACTCCCAACTTTCCATTTTTTAAGGCAATGCTGCAATCATACTTATGTATACATATTTCTATATATTTCTGATCTTTCCTTGGAAAAAAATTCCTAGAAGTGAATGGGTCAAAAGCTATTTACATTTTGAAGGCCCCTGATACATTTTACACAATTGGTTTCCAGGTAGGCGATGCCAGCTGACACACCTACCAACAGGCTTCATGGTATTTTTCAGGTATTTTTCCAAAAATAGCATCTCATTCATATCATCAGTTCAGTTTTGACTGGCCTGTGGTTTGAAATGGCTGCTGCCAAACACCAGTTCTAAATTAACACTGCAAACCAGTTTCACAGGCCCCTCCGAAACTGCATTTCTTTATGTTGTTGGTGCTCCAAATGGGTTAGCCACGTCCCCACCACAGCACTGCACAGGGAAGTCGGCAGCTTCTTTAGATTTGCCTTCTGACTGTACATTTTACTGTGTTAAATGTATCTGAAAGCTTACTAAGGGACAGGCAGCAGGCCATGTGCTAGAAACTAGAGGTAAAAGAGTCTCTAACCTCCGGTTTTTCTCAGTGTAGACGGAGAGATGGTCACGAAAGCCAGCAGGGAGGACAGAGGATTGATGCTGCTGCAATGGTTGTCTGCACAGCGCGTGTGGACACGGGTGCCTGTGGACCGGGCACATGGAACTCGGCCTCTGGAGGCACGGGCAGCTCTCAGAAGATACAGCACTCGAGCTGCATCTTCCGGGGTGAGGATGTGCCGGGCGGAAGACCAGAGGGAATGTCCTGCAGAGAAGTGCACACAGCAGAGGTCAGCCTCGGGCTCTGGCACCTGCGGAGACTTGTGACCTTGCGACAGTTACTTAACTTCTCTGTGCCTCGGGTTCCTCATCCATGAAAATACTAGTGAAATAAACTAGTTCGTAGGGCTGTGCAGAATAACTGAGATAACTCAGGTAAAGTGCTTAGAAACTGCTTGGTACCTCGGAAGAGCTCCAAATATGTCAGCTTCCATCATCATCATCATCATCATCACAGCTGAACACTGAGATCCTAGGAGGAAGGGGTGGGAGGCGTGGGGTTGGCAGAGGGTCAGCACGTGCAGGCCCCTACAGCATTCCGAGAAGGATACACTCTCCCCTGACATCCATAATTCCCTTCGAGGAGTTTGGAGTTTTGGAGTTAACATCTAGAGGCAGGAGGCTGAACCGATAATCTCCTCAGATTCCTTCCAGCTCTGAAATGTGATTCCTGCCTGAGAGCAAACAAACCCGGTCTCAGTCTTGGGCTCAGTCTTCCTGACGCAACTCCTGCAATGTAGTCTTGTGTCAAAAACCCAAGACAGCCACCGTCCCGGCCCTCTGGAACTGTCCATGCTTAACCCCCTCCCAGTGGGAATAATTCTTTGATATAGCAATATCAAACTATTTAGTTAGAGAATAAATTCCTGGAGAGGAGGAGGATATAAAAAGACTCCCAGCCAAAAAGAAAAGATCTTGGGAATTTTCACCCACTGTGGGGCTTGGCTTTACAGGCAGGGAGTGTGAAACAAAGTGGACTGAGCTTGTCCAGAGAGTACAGACTCTGCCCACTCTCCCTCTTTTCTCTTGCAGCTTAAGATAAAGCAGCAGGGAGGCGACTGTGGTCCAGCTGCCCACCCTGTCGGCAGCCCCCACTTCCCAAGCTGGGTTCACCTCTGACCACCTGGTTGGTACACGAAGACAGCCCAGGTACTGTTCCCTGCCCCCCTCATTCCTGTCCCTCTGCCTCAACCAGTCTGTCCCCCCTTCACACTCCTCAGCTCTGCCCTGCTTCTGTGAAGTCAGATATGTCCCCAGAGATGCACTGTTTTCTCCTTGGACAGACAGGCTGGGAGAAAGGAAATAACCATCCCGCCCGGTTTGCACCAGTTGTCCTGGCATAATTACGATAGCGCCTCTTTTTCCTGTTTAGATAATAAATTATAGGCAAACACCACGGTCACATGTATATTAAACATTTAGTCCCTCAAGGCCAGGGACTGGGTCATTTTTCATCATTAGATCTCCAGCGCAGAGCCACACAAAGGCATCTGACAGTCTTCTGTACCCTCCATAGTTTAACCTCGGGTGACAGTGCTGCCCCCACAAAGGCTCTGGGACCTCAACCTCAGTTCTTACATCCATAAAGTGGAAATTAAAATACTTAACCTTCTAGAACTGCAAACAAAACAAGGGAAATAGTGATTTTATGTTCCAGAAACTGTAAAATGTTAGGCAAATGTCACGTTCCAGAACTAACACAGCAATTGTCTCACGGTAAGCATTCTGTAAATGCTTGTTGATTGGATGAACACATGCATAAACTAGTAATAATAAATTAACAACCCTCAGTGGGGAAATGATTGATTTTCCTAAAATTAGAATGCTATCCTTAGCAATCAAAACTGATTTAGAATCCTACCCTAAACCTAATCTATAGATAAGATAGCAAAATGAACTCTCCCATGGGCTTGCCATGAGGCCTAGAAAGGAAATAAGCAATGGAAAATTATTAGAGCAAGTGATAAATGAAGCTGAAGCATGGCTGACAGTGACCCAAGGAGGCAGGTCCCCATAAGCTGGCCCTTTCTGTAACTTCAGAACTGACAGGCGATGAGAGAGGGGCAGAACCTACCCTACCTGGTTTTCTGGTAAAGGTCAGACCCTTTCAACAATACTGAGCCAGGACGGTGACTCAGCCTGGATTTCTTGATTCTTGTTTAACTTGGGAGAGGTTTAGGACCCAAAGAAAGGTCGTTGCTTATGCCAGTTTGGAAATTCCTCTGCCTGCTGCACTTTTATGACCTGACTGATCCCTCACTAACAGGCACCATAAAATGCTAATTCATCTTTCTTTCTGACTCGAAAGGGAAAGTACAATTAGAAAACAAAGCATTGAAGTGAGTTTGTTTATAGCCTGGGTTTTAAAATGTATGCTTTTGGAATCACAGAAGTCTGACTTCCACCTCATATTTGATTTTCAATAACTAGAACTAACAAAAAGGAGATCCTGAAGAAAAGGCAGAATCTCAACTAAATAACAATGAATACTGATTCCGCATATTTCTCCTAACACTGGTGCTGGCTCTGGACCAGTCATTTGGCATTTTATGGCATCTGAGTCCCACATAAATTATAAAGGCTGTAGGATCTTTTATTGAGTGACAGGACGTTAGGTGTGAGCAAAGCGTTCCTTTCCTTTCAGAAGCAAAAATTTTAACTTGGAAAAATTAAAACTCACTCAGCTTGCCAGTGACTGAATTTCCCATTTATTTGTGCTTCTCAGATCAGTCCTCTCTGAATGTCCAGGACTGGAGATTGGATGAGATCCTAGAGCCCTGTGGGCACTGTGGGAAAACAGGGATAGCAAGAGAGGAAGGCCATTTCCTCACTAAGTTTGCTGTCTAGTTGGGCTGACAGGACACCCATGTGACAAGACAGGTGGTGACATAAAGTGGAATGACAACTGTTCCACTGCTCTGGGAATCTAGTGAGAAGCAGAGAAATGACTGATAAAGGTAGAAAAGCAAAACCTTACCCAAACGAGCTGAGAGAAGATGCAGTACTTTGGGGCCACGATAGTTGCAAACTTAGGCGTGAGATTTTCAGCAGTTCTTTCCTGCTTGACAAGTGTCATTAGACACCCCTGGTGTGGGACAGGCCCCCAACCTGCCACCTCATCTCAGTTCTGATTCTCTCACTCAAAGTTTTGGTCGTGCTCACGGAAGTCTATAACCATCCCCTGTGCCTGTGCCCGAGTCCAGGGCTTGTTTTCTCACGTCTGAGTCGCTGTGGTGCCCTGATGTCTCCTGCTTTGATTTTTCTCAGGGAGCCCAGTGATAAGGGTCTTGAAGGGATGAGCTATTCTTCCCCTCCTGCTCAATGCAGCTTTCCAAGTTCTTAACCCAGTCACTTGGCAATGCATCCTCCTGGGATCCAGAAGTCACTCAGTAGAAGTGCAGCAACGTGGCCAAACCAGCACAGCTGGCACAGCACAGAAAGCATTCCCAGACAGGTCTACGAGCATGAGGCAGCCCAGGAAGTGACAGCCACACACACCGGGGTCCTCTCCAAAGATATATGGCGACGGTGTGAGCTCTAGAGACAGGAACATTGGGATTCCTATCCTGGTTCTGGCACTTACTGGCTGCTTGATTCTGAACCCTGTCAGAGCAACAGTGTTATATCTGTAAGATGGGAATATCATGACACGTAACTCCCTGGGGTTATGAGTCTGCACGAGCGACCTTTTATAAATGTTTAGCGCTGTGCATGGCATACTGTAGCTTCTTCTCTAGATGCACAGGAAGAGTTGCATAAAGGAGGCAGTGATTGACCCCCCTCAACTCACTGGAGAGCCGCAGAGAGAGATTTAATCCACCTGGGGAGACTCCCCCACAATTAGCAGCACAATGATAGCAATGAGGTCCTTAGAGAGAAGCACTGATATCAAGGAAAGATCATGAACTTTTGATTGTCAAAAATACTGGAAGAATGTTAACTGGATAGCTTGGTTAAAAGAGAGTTTTCATCACTTTGTTTTGCATTTAATGGAAACTGAATAAACATTTCTTGAATATACTAGATAATAATATGATACATAGCACATACGAATTCTCAATTTTTCAAATAATATAGTATTCTGTCTATAATGTCAAAACCATGCAAAATGCAAATTATTCTTGTGGGAAGCATAATTCAGATAGTATTTCAGGATCCTTTAGTGCTCAGAGACATTACTTTGCATAGTAATTCTCTTTGAGTGTAGTGGGTTGAATTGTCTTCCCAAAAGATACGAAATGAGTACCTGTGAATGTGACCTTATTTGCAAATAGGGTCTTTGCAGATGTAATTAGTGAAGATGAGGTCATACTGGAGTAAGATGGGCCCTAAGCCCAATGACTGGTGTCTTTCCAAGAAGAAGAGAGGACACACAGAAACACAGACACACAGGGACAAAGACTATGTGATGACAGAGGCAGAGACTGGAATGATGCAGCTATGAGCCAAGGAACACAGGGGTGGCTGGCAGCTACCAGGAGCTGGGAAGAGGCAAGGAAAGATTCTCCCCTAGAGCCTGCAGAGGGAGCATGGCCCTGCTGGTACCTTGATTTCAGGTCTTCAGCCTCCAGAGAGAACAGATTTTCGTTGTTTTAAGCCACAAGTTTGGGGTAATTGGTTACGGTAGCCTTAGAAAATGAATACATCAGGATATACTTGAGTGGAAGTTTTGATGTCCACATTTTATTACTTGTTCTCATAAAAGTAGAAATTATATTTTAAGGAGAAATGTTCCTTAGTACATCTGGAAAAGCAGACCCATTTAATAATCCTACACTTTAAAAAATAATGATGTATTATTGAAAAATTATGTGTATATCAAATTGTAGTACATAAAATCATATGCTAAATACCGGAAAGAATTCACCATTAAACACTTATGTTCAGTGAAAACGGCTATAAGACAGCTCACCATCCCTACGTAGTAAATTTCAGGAGTAAACATTGGAGAGTGGTGTGGCCTCTTTCATTACCTCTCAGCCAGCCACCTTTACTTTAAAACTTTTGCTCTTTTCTGACTAAATTAGCTAGTATCTGGACCTGCCAGAATTAACAAAATTAAGTACCATTTTGAACAAAATTGTTTTTTCCCTTGTAAGGTGAAAACTTAGTATAAAACTCAAAGCATGAGAAAGTTCAGGTTGCCTTTTATTTACACTCTCTATCAAGCAAATAATATTCATATTTTGAATTATGCAAATAAGCATTTACATGATAAATCGTAATTGCTCTCAGACAGCTGTTTATAATTGGGTAAATGAGGCACACTTTTAAATTGTCTAAATACATACTTACCCATGTTTACATATTTATACACTAGACTATAACTGTTCTCCATCAGCTCTTATCATCTATTGTGTCTCATCTAGACCAAGGGAAGCGAACTTTTTGTACAAATAGCAAAATCTCTTCTAACTTGCCCTGAGATCAGAAGGATTAACCAGTTCTCTCAGATAAGGGGTGACCTCTCTCAACATACCCCTGCCCGTGCATTCCACACGACCTCCAGCAATGATTTTATGTCACTTTGGTTGGGTGAGAAATTAATCCTGACTCATATTCTTATCTGATTAGATGCACCTGTGGCAAAGAAGAAACACGTTTCTTCAAATGGAATGTTTTTATGCCTTAAAAGTCTAATCGTCTTATATTCAGCAAGGTAGTCTTACGTTAATCCAAGAAAAGAATCAACAACTATTTCTTTTGAAAATATAGACGAAATATAGGTGCCTGTCCTGGGGAGGCATCCGGCATTAGCACATTTGAAATGTTCAGAAGGCAGTTAAGAGGAAGAGCAGATGGTGTTGACTGTAAGAGCCGAAGGAGCTTAGAAAAGAAAAGATGGGGACTCTGGGAGGTAGCTCACTTCTCCTCCCTACAGAGTGAGGACTGTCCAGCAGCTGTAAGGCAGGCATGGACAGGAACACAGCACAGCAGGACCGACTGCACAACTTCTCCCCCCGACATTCACATACAGTCCCCAGGGAAATCCAAAGGCCTGATGTGAGTGACACAGCCTTGCTGTGACGCACCACTCTCTCCTCTCCATTGTTCCCAGTAGGCGAAGAATTCTATCTTTTTTTTTTCTTTAAATCTTAATGCATTTCCCTTTGTTTTCTTAAGCAGTCAACATTTGCCTTGTTTCTGGGCCTCTCCAGGCAAATGCATTTGTTTCCAGTTCATCTGACTCTGTTCTTACATGGTGTTTCATATGTGCCGAAGAGAGAGAACTTTGACTACAAGATGCTCTGGCTGAACTGAGAGGACTCAAATGCTACTTCAGGGATTCACACCCTGGGAGGAAGGAATCCTGAAGCACAGAGACTGGGGAAAACACACCTGGAGCAGCTACAGAGGCCACAGACCAGAAATGAAAACATCAGGGCTGGGGGGGCTGAGCCTCTATCCTTCTGTTAAGCACAACGACAGCCTTTGCATTTTGAGCAGAGATTTGAGAACCACGGCAGCAAGCAGGCCTGAGGCCACAAATCTGAAACTGGAGGGTCTGGGTAATGCCGCTTAGTTGAAGGAAATCTCTATAGGCAGCTTTTTCCTCACTCTGTTAGGAGAAGTAAGCTCCTTCGGGGAGTACTAATGCAGGTGTGCTGAAGGAGAAAGAACCCTAGATTAGGAAGATCTGGGCTCCAAGTCAGACTCTGTGAGATGCTGGGCAAGTCAGCCAACCTCTCCCTGTGCCTCAGTTTCTTCTTCTGTGAACTGGATAAAGTTCACTTCAGCTCTGTGACTGATGACCCTGCACTTATCATAGCACAGCTCCTGGTTGGCTCCATGAGTATAAAACTCAATCTCTCCACATGTATCCTCCTCCTTCAGATATGTTGTTATCATAGCAACAGTTGCCATGATGAATTGAGCACCTGCTAACTGTGAGCAAGCACCATGCCGGCACTTTACATCAACTGTCCCAATTTCCATTTTATAGATGAGGAAACTGTGGCTCCAAGAAATTACAAAAGCTGACCCAGGTCACTCAAGTGTCACTGGGAGAGCCAGACATCTAACCCAGATCTGGTTCTGTTTGTCTGATCCCCAAATCTGGTGCATATTGGAAAGAAAAATCAAGTGTCTTGTCTGGACTATGCCTTATGCTTGACTAGATCAGCCTCAGTACTAGTCAGGGTCCAGTGTTCATGAGTTGCTCATATATTTGTGGATTACAATTTTCTCAAAAACTCTGCCTCTTGAGGGACTTGCAAGCTACTGATAGTAGGCTGGGCGGGTGGGCAGCCTTGTGGTGGGGGTGAAGGGGGTTATATATTTGTGTAATTCAATTGACTCTAGGTAGTGTTCAGTCACTCCCGTTAACAGCCTTCTGGATCTACTAGGAGCGTGATCTCTGGCTGCAGCAGCCAAAGCGCAGACCTCTTGCCATTTGAGTAATATTTGGAGGAAGAAAATTGGCTGTGGATACAAGTGTGGCATGGAACAGGCATAAGACAATTCCCTACCACCTTGGCTCCCTCCTGCGCAAGACTCTGGGTGGCTGGCCTGGCCCCAGTTCCAAGTCTCTGTCTCCGGAGTTGACTAGGATCACCTTGGGTGGTCGCTCCCATGGCCATTGTGCACGTGCAGCTTTCTGCCTATTGACATTAGGGGATGTGCCCCCACCTTCCCTTTGTTTCATCATCCATTTAAGACACATTTGTTCTCACTGGCTTTTAACTGGTTTTCAATCTATGTTCATTGCTAGGGTGAATTATCTTTTTAAAAAAATGCAACTTGCAAAGGGTTTCTGCGCTGCCCAATTAGCATTGTTAAGCTGTTTGGAAACAAATAAAATTTAGACCAGAGGAAATCATAGTCTGCTAGTCACTGAGATGCTGCTAAAAAGCAAATCACAACAGGATTCCTAGAAGTTAGCCTCTGTTCCCTGCAAGGACTTTTAAAATGCCATAGGCCTTTGGGTCCCTTAAGTGGTATCTGAACAAACCACGCTTTCTCCTCTACACTGTTGGGCGTGCTGCTCCAGACGTGATCAAACCAACACCCTGCTTCCAGCACCTAGCAAAAGAACTGAGTTTCAATTATATATCCAAGAAAATGTGCACATCCTGATGCCATGCCCATCCAGGAATATATCAACATAGTTTTTATAAACTGCCTTGATTCGAGGAGGTGGTAATGAAAATAAGCAATGGAAATAGTGTCAGACCCAGATGGTCTTCATGGTTGGTTAATGTGGACCACGGACAGAGGAAAGCTGGCCACAGGCTTGGTGGAAACCATAGGGAAGTGACCTGGGGCTGGTTATAAGTTAAATGAGAACTTGATAAGCAGATGGTATCAAAAAAATATATATATATACAAATTTTGTGATGCACTTTTTAAAATTTCCCCAGGTTCATGCTACAAAGCAAAATGTTATATTTTAAGGATAAGCCGACAATAGTTTAGGATAGATCTTATTAAACAAAAGACACTTGTTCAGAAGGAGAATTTTTTTTCTTTCACTTAATTAAAGGTCATAACCAATTAAGAAATACAAACATATATTAAAGATGAATTTCCTATCTTGGGGATACTCAAGCTATCATTAAAAAATCATCTAAAAAAAGTTCAGCTTTATCATACGTAGTTGTGTTAAATACATAGCATACATATTTTAGTATCAGAATTTCCTTAGATAAAGTCATTTCTTAGTTGTTTCCTAACTTGAATAATTTATGGGTTTGAAGATTCAGAGTAAGACAAGTAGAACGATAAATTTCTCAAGAAATTCTGAACACCCTTCCTCAGACCCTGTTGTTGAGATACAGCTAACCCTAGATGCGCAATGTCGAGCTTTCTCATGTCTGTATCTGTCTGATGGCTCCAGGGGGAGTTTCCATGGCAAGCTCCCTGTGCACAGAAGCAGGGCGAGTGGAATGTCTCCTTCCAATGAAGAACTTTTCACTGACAGTGATAAAGGCCAAGAACCTCCTTCACACAAATGATTGAAAAACAGAACACGAAGGACATTTTTATTTTGTTTTGTTTCCTTTGTGTGGTATGTGACTTCAGTGCAAATACCCATTTAATCAAGAACACAAAGACAGCCACCTTTGCTGGCTCAGGGATTTCCAGAGACTGCAGTAAACATATATAGCTCTTTTACTTTTTGTGAGGAAATTCCTGCAGGTTGTTATTTCGTGTTCCTGTTGTGCACTTTTGCCTCCTCTTGGAAGAGGGAAAAAGAGTTTTCCAAAGGAATATTTAAGAGTAAATGAAATAGAATCTAGAAAAACTTAAAGTGTTCTAAAAGCTGAAGTTTTCCTATTGTCATTTATTTATTTATTGGGATATGATTGACATATAACATTGTATTAGTTTTTGGTGTACAACATAACGATTTGATATGTGTATATATTGCAAAATGACTAGCAGAATAACTTAGTTAACATAAATCACCACACATAGGCACAGATTTTTTTTCTTGTGATGAGAACTTTTAAGATCTACTCTCTTAGCAACTTTCAAATATACAATACAGTACTGTTAACTACAGTCACCATGCTGCACATTACATCCCCAGGACTCATTTGTCTTATAACTGGAAGCTGTCATCATTAATTTTTAAAAAGATAAAGACTTTGAGAAAGCATATAGAAGCCACTGTTGACTGGAAATTTCTGGTTCATGCATTTTTTTTCTCTTTGAGTTGATGAGATCAAATTGAACTGTAGCTCTAAGCTAGCACAGGCTCTTTCTCTCTCACCTTTTAATCATTCTTTTCTAATACCTTCTATTACAATGGACTCTCTTTCTCCTCTTTAGGTCCTCTTCATTCTTCCCCCTAATTTCTTCAATTCTAGGGATATCACAGTCTATCTGCCTTCAAGTCTCTCCTTAAGCTTTGCTTCTTCTAGGTAATCTATCCTGACTCAGGATGCAATAACAAGGGTGAGTGCACATTGCAAACATTCTCAAATGTATAAAACATGAAGTGATTTTATTCTACTGCTACCATCATCACTAATAAGAAAGTGGAGTCTTTGATTCTTTAGCCCTCTGAGAGACAGTGGTCCTTGTCTTCAACAAATATTAACAAATACTTCTCCAGCATAATAACTGTTTAAATTGCTGTCAAATAAGCCAGAAATATTTCACTTTAATAATGCAATTCTTTTAAAATCCCAAAGTTAATCTCATACAAAGTAAAGGTATATAAAAAAAAGAGGCCTCATTATAATGCTTGGGTGATTTAAGAAAAAATAATAATAACTGGCTTGAATGGAAGGGTTATAAACAAGCACTGCAGGCTGGCCCAGGTGAGGTACTGGGGCAAGTATCGTAAAATATGTTGATGGGGTCAGTCTACTCTGTCAGTGTCTGTATGTGACATTAGGTCCTGGACCTTTTTTGTGTAAACATCAATGAGGATTCTGTGTTATATAAACTATACCATCAGTCAAGCAAAGGAGTATAAATTGGTACCTAAAAAAAAAGATTAGATAAATATGAGACGTTTAGTGCTGGACAAATGAGATTTGGCACCCTCCCCAAGGTGTGCTATTATTTTTATTCTCAAAACTTACTTCCCTGCTCTCACAGCTGTCCGTATGTCTGGTCTTTCCCATTCTAAGGCATGGGAAAGACCAGAAAGATTTAATAAACTGATAAATGAGTTAAAAAATAAAAAAGTTATTTTCTGGCTCTTTAGGAAATGGAGACCATAGATATTTAATTAAATACATTTACTTTTTAATTTATTGAACCATTTTACCTGCTATATATTTTTTCGTGTACTTATCTAAACTAGATAGACATATTAGAAGAGGAAAACTTTTCTCCTAGAGATCAAGAACGACAACAAAAAAGTCCATGTAAAGTCAATATTTTAAGGAACTTAAGATGGGATCTTTCAAATCTTGTCATTTGACATTAAACAATAAATTCTAAAGCCCATTTCAAAGATGTACTAAATTCCCAGTCTGAAAGTAATGGCTGTTCCTTGTCCCGTGTGTATATATCATCAATACAACTAAGAAAGAATCACAGCTAGGCCTGGACCACCACCAAGCAATTGATTATAAGCCATTAAAAGGGAAATGTTTACTTATTCACAGCAGCTAGTTTTCAGAAGGAAAGGCAAAGAGGTCTGATTTTAAATGCTGCCTTTTCTTTCCAACCTAAGGCCGATCAAGATCATTCACTTCTTCTTGGAAGTGTCAAAAGCCCATTTTTATTTTCCTTTTGCTATCTTAACCAGAATACTGATAAAAAGGGGAGAGCAGTTGCTATGAGGCAAAGAAAAATGTCCTGGCAGTTGAGGGCCCTCCATCTATCAAGGGGAATTTGCCATGTTGCCTCTCTTCAATACTGTATAGATTTGCAGGATTTTGTGAAACACTTAACCAAAATGGAAGGATTTAAAAACTGAATGCAAGATATAGATGCAATCATTTTTTTAAAAAAATCAAGATACTTGAGTTTCATTTCAGAATTTTCTAGTCTTAAATTCTTAAGCACGCAGCAGCAATGATCATCCTGGATAATACTTTTGAAAGGGTGATTAGTGCAGACTGCTTAAATATGTACACGATATCACAGATACCTAAAGATTAAAAACTCTTACTAGGATTGAGATGCACTATACACAGTTATAGGGAAACAAATACTTCCCTAATTAAATAATAATATTCCCAAGCTATGTTGAGTTGCAAAATAAGTTTAAGTGTGCAGAACACCAAACACTATTTTAAAATCTGGAAAGAATATCCAGTTGGATGTTTACTTGTGATTCTAAGAATCTCTTATGAATTGGAGGCAATTCCTTATAGATATTTCCAATACGTATAAAACTTAATATCTTGAATACTTTTTTCTATTGACTCCATATTGAAATATTTTCTCCTCCCGTGTCTTTGAGGTTTTCCAGAGTGAAAAGGCAGTAAAGAAATCTCCTTTCTCTGATAATTCTGGCTCTCCACTTCCTTTCCTCCACTTCTCCAGAAGGCACAGCTTAAATGGACCGGCCTCCTGGACTCCCCAGGCTCTGCTCTTGGAGATAATTTAGATAAAGCCCCAGAGCAGAGTGGAGAGGAAGACTGGACTAACACAGAGGAGGAGGGGGGAATCCACGATGAAGCAGGGAAGTTGCAGCACTTTCTAGAGCTAGGAGGCACAGAGTTTCCCTGGGATATTCAAAACAGACTGGGGCCAGGAGCACTGTTCCCATGTCCGGGAAGGTGAGGCTAGAAGTAATATTCGGAGCTAATCCCAGAGCGAGGTCTTCCCCAGAGCGTGAGTGCTAGATGGGGGATGTATCTCTTCTCTGGGAGCCAAATACTAAGAGTAAAAGCAAATATTTGATGCTGAAGAGCTCTTAAGAACTGAAGAGTGCCATTTACTCATTTCTACACGCCAGTGTGGGCTTAGGATATTAAATAGATTAAAAGGCTAAGAGAGGTCAGTCACTCCAGGAAAGACTCTTCTTTTGCTTCTCCTGACTTGGTTGTTTTTCCAAAATTATCTACCCCATTCCCCTCTTGTGGAGGGTCCTTCCGAAATGCAAAAGATGGCACATCCTCTTCCAGAACATTCTGGAGAATGTGGAGTTAGAGTCCTGGGGATGCGAGTTCCAGAACCAGAGGGAGGAGAGAGACCAAAGTCTGGATAGTACAATGAAAATGGTTTTAGAAAAATTCCAGAGGCATGGAATCATAAAACTGGTAAGGTCCTTAGAAGTTACCAGATCTGTTCCCTTCTGTTTCAGAAGAGAAAAGGAGAGGCGCAGAGTGATGAGGTGATTAGAGTTGGTCAGGTGCAGAGATGGGATGCCGACCGGACTCCCAGGCCAGAGATCCTACTACCTGACAGAGCCTTGAAGTTCAGACAGAATTTGGGAGTCTGTGTTAATGCTTCCCTAGGACAGTACGTCAGTGCCCTCCTTCCACCTCTCAGAGGTTGGGCTGGCAGAGGTGGCCAGGCACCGGGCTCCAGCCGGAGAGAAGTCCACGAGGCCCTGGGCCAGTCTGTGACCTGCCCAACCTCTAGGACGCTGAAGCTTAGGTGCCGGTTTCCGGCTTCTGCCGCCCGCTGTCTACCCCCCTGCTCCCTCCCTCGCCCAATCGCGGAGAGGACTGCCAAGTCATTTCAATTTAATCTTATTTAAAAAGACATAACTAATAAATCTATTGCCGGGGCCACGGAGAGACGGCCAGCAGAGTCGATCGTGCTCCCAATCCCATTGAACCCCATTGAAAACCATGACAACACCGGACAAGCTCCGATTTATCCCGGCGCGCTAAAGCGCATTGTGAGCAGGCGTCAATCACGCATTATTTCGGACCGAACAAATGCAAAATCTTGACTGGAACAAATGCGTCCAACAGGTCCGGGGCGTCGAGCTCCATTTCCCCTTTGTCCGCGGCCTAGCAGTTGGCCTGTATTAGGGTTGCCTCTGCCCGACCACCCAGCGCGCCGCGCAGCCCGGGCTCCAGGGGCACGCTCGACAGGGAGGCTGCTGGGGACGGTGGCCGCCCGGCGGGGCCGCGGCCACTGCACCGGAGCCAGGTCCGAGTGCAGCTCAGGTGGAGCCAGGATTTCGGGTGCGGCCACCCAAGCGCCGCGCGCCTCACTAAACTTGAGCAACCAAATACCCAGACCACTGGCTGGGGAGGTGAGGCCTCTGAACGCGCTCGCTGAGCCCTGCCCTGAAGCGGGGCACAGCGAAGCCATGGGCCAACGACAGGTCTCCACGGCGGCCGCCTCGCTGCGCCTTCTCCATCGGTCATTTTCTCGGGTGGGGCTGTGGGGACTGGAAGATCTCGAGAAACCCCGGGCAGCCCGTCTCTTCTGCCCGGGAGGCCCAGTTCTTATCCTCACGACCAGTCCATTACCGGACTAGGCCGGGTAGCGGCGGCGGAGCGGGGAGCCCAGGCCGGATGCCTGCTCTTGGGCAAAGGCTGCATCCCTCGCGCCGGGCCTGACGTTGAGGCCCCGGAGCCGAGGCGCACAAGTGGAGCCAGAGGGTCTGGCGACGCCAAGAAGGCCGCCCTGAGAAACGCCCTGCTCGTGGGCCCCGGAGCGAGCCTGGGCGCAGCTCTGAGGAGCGCGGCCAATGGGCCCGGGCCCGCGACAGGCAGCGGCCGCGCGGGGCTGGGCCCACGAGGCTGGCACTTCGGACCCGAATAGCTTGGCCCGATTCCCACTCCGTTTTGCCGGTCTGGGGAAACAGGCGCAGAGCTGGGGCTCCGCGGATGCTGCCAGCCCTTCCCAGCGCCCCTGAAGTTGTGAGGGGATGCTGCCAGCCCTTCCCAGCGCCCCTGAAGTTGTGAGGGACGTTTGTGTGGGGAGGCTCTTAGTGACCTTCGAAATACTTGGCCCAGATGCCAGCCGGGCCAGGCCACGCCTCTGTGCCCGCCTGAAACTTCTCGCCTCTGACTCCTTAGAGGGGCCCAACGAAAGAGAAAGAGAGGACGCCAAAGTTTAACGCCGCCTTGTAAATCACTTTCCGGATAATTGCGGGAAACGAACGCTCCAGCAAACAGGCTCGAGGAATAAAGCAAACAGGGAATAAATTCCTGGGTGCTCATAAACCCACCCATGCCGCCCCCACCCTTCCCGGCGCTCCCGCGGGGCCAGGCCCTGTGTCAGCCCAGGAGGAGGAGGAAGCTGGGGCTGGGACGGGCGGCTGGTGGCCACCGCTCGCCACCCAAGATGTTATTCATTGGTAACAATTCCCATTATCTGTCCCCACTTTGGGCTAATCAGACAGAATCGCTAATGCCGAGGGCAGCTTCCTGCCGCCTCTGGGAGGTAACGGGGCGCAGAGGGGCGGGGCGGGGGACGGGGCGGGGCGGGGACGGAGGTGGCACCTTCCGGGCTCGCCGGGGCTTTGGTCCAGCACTCATTCAGGTACTTAACGCCCTGGAGACCCGGACCTCGGCTTTCAAAGGCTGCCGGGTGGGGAGAGCTGTTAATATAAACAGGGATGCCGCTGTAGGGGCGCTATTATCTTCGGCAGGGAGCGCATGGCGTGCGCCTCCCACGCCCACCCGTAGGAGCGGCGTCCCTGGCCGCCCCTCGGTTCCCAGCCTGCCCTGCCCCCGCCTCCTTCCCCTCCTCGGCCATGGCCACCGCCGGGCGCCTCGGCTTCACCGTGCGCAGGCTCCTGGATTTACCCGAGCAAGACGCGCAGCACCTGCGGAGGCGGGAGTCGGAGCTACGCGCCCCGGGCCCTGGCGCCACCTGGCTGGAATCGGAGCGCGGCCACTACCCCTGTGAGTGAGCGGAAGACGGCGGCTGGGGTGGAAGGGGGGTGCAGGAGGAAGCGCCCGGTCTTTGCGGGGCTGGGAAGTCGAAACCCCAGCCCAAGGTCTGCATTTCCTCAGGGCTGGAACCGGAGGCTCTGTCCTCCTCAAACCCCCGTGCCATGTGTCCCCCAGTCGGCACATCCGGAGAGCAGATCCCTGAGCCTGGCACCAACGCCCGGGAGTTGAGTTTTTGTTTCTAGGGGTCAGAATATTTAAATATTTAAGACACCGCCCTTAAATGCCTGAAAACACAGCCACGTTCTCCAGGCCTCGGTCTGGGATGGGCAGCACTGGCGAGCTTAGCTCCCCTGAATTCAGGGCTTTGTAAACCGCCGCAAACTGTAGTGCAGTCGACCTGGAGGTGGCTCGTGTTGGTGAGCCAGCTTGCGATAAATTCGTCTGCCGGCGCAGCGACCAGTGCGACTTGCTTTAAGAGGGCCCCGTGGTGGGTTTGTTTGGGGGCGCGGTCAGGTTGTGGTATAAAAGGTCACTGAATTCGGAGAGGTGGGCGTCCAGATGTGGGCCTAGGGTAGAAAATGGCTTCACCCCAAAAGCTGCGGGCCAGTGGGGGCGCCCTCCGGCCGGTGGCTCGGCTCCCGGCGGCGCGCGGTGGGGCCGGCGTCTCACCAGGCCGTGTCTCCTTTGCCATCCCCAGCCTCGGACGAGAGCAGCCCCGAGACCAGCCCTCCTGACTTGTCGCAGCGACCGTCCGCTCGGCCCGTGTCTCCGGGTTCGCACGCCGAGAAGAGGAAGAAGCGGCGGGTGCTGTTCTCCAAAGCACAGACGCTGGAGTTGGAGAGGCGGTTCCGGCAGCAGCGCTACCTGTCGGCGCCCGAGCGCGAGCAGCTGGCGCGCCTGCTGCGCCTCACGCCCACGCAGGTCAAAATCTGGTTCCAGAACCATCGCTACAAGCTGAAGCGCGCGCGCGCGCCGGAGGCCGCCGAGTCGGCCGACCTGGCAGCGGCTGCCGAGCTGCGGGCCGCGCCGGGCCTGCTGCGCCGTGTGGTGGTGCCAGTGCTGGTGCGCGACGGGCAGCCGTGCGGCGGCAGCGGCGAGGTGGGCACGGCCGCTGCCCAGGACAAGAGCGGCGCGCCCCCGGCCGCCGCCTGCCCTCTGCCGGGCTACGCCGCCTTCGGGCCCGGCGCGGCGCTCGGCCTCTTCCCCGCCTTCCAGCACTTGGTGCCCCCAGCCCTGGTCTCCTGGAACTGGTGAGGCAGCTGCGGGGCGCGGGCACCTGGGGCTACCCCGGACTTTGGAGCGCGCTCTGCGGCCGGAGCCGGGCTGGAGCCGGAGGCCTGGAGCGCTCCCCGGCCCCGCCTCCCTGCCGGCTCCACTGCCTTCAGCGCCGGTCCCTGCCCCGCCCTCACCAGCCACCGCGCAGGGAACTTTCACCAAGATCTCCCCTCTCCTCTTCCCTTGACCGCCAGCCCCAGAACTAGATTTTATTGCTTGGACTTTATTTGTATATTTTAAAATAGCTATGGGAAGCAATTTATTTTAAAAGAAATAGAATATTTTTCCTCTTTGTGGTGCGAGAATAAAATGCGTAGGGTTGGGTCCCCTTACGCGCCTGCTGGGAACGTAGATGGGAGCTGTGCTTTCCCGCCCTGTGTTCGGGGCGTGCCAGTCCAGTTCTTGACCGGCTCAGCTAAGGCCACCCCGAACAGGGTCGAAGGGCAGTGCCGACACGGCTTTAGGAGATACTGGGGCGGGAGGAGGGGGAAGCAGAGGCAACCTTGGGGTCCCTGTTAGCAGGAGGTTGCTCTGGCCCCGAAGTGATGTGGAGGCCCCTCTGGACTCCCAGAGCTGCCGGCGTTTCAAACACCAAAAGTCAACCCACCAAAAGTTGGCCACGACGGGGCACAACGAGCTTCTCTGTAAGGATTCTCCGGAGTTGTGCCTGCGGGGCCGAGGCGGCCCGGAGCAGCCCAGGCCTGCCTGCAAGCCGTCTGTTTCCGGAGTGCGGCAGCCGAAGGCTCAGGGACCCGAAGAACACCCGGAGGACTTGTAACCTACAGTGAAGCCTGCAAGTGCCTCACTTGGCACCTGTGATTTCCTGCCTCTTCTTGGCGCCACACCTGGTCGTGGGGTGGGGTGGGAAGGGGGTGGCTGTGGTGAAGAAATCAGAGGGTGTTGGGAGTGGCCCACCTCAGGGCTGCCAGCTGAGGGAGGACCAATTTGGAGAGCCCTGGTGGACTGATGTGGGTGTGGGCTGCACTGGGCGGTCTCATTTCACCCGTGGTCCCAATGCACACTAGGCTGGGGGATCTAGTGTTCCACCCCTGCTCTTCGCCTTGGTACCCAGAACCGCAGAGCCTCCTATGCAGTGGTCACTCTCTGAGGAGGAGTGACGATCTCTCTGCAGGGAAGTGTGTATGAGAAGAGCAGTTTCAGGCATCAGATACAGGGGAGGAAGCAAGAGCTCAATGAGGTCCGTGAGGAGCAGGCCTCGGGCCTGGCCTGTTTGGGCCCCTAGCTTTCTAGTCCCGGAGGAGGAGGATGAGGAAGGGTGGCTGAGGCATGTTCTCACCTGGGATTTTGGGGGGTGGGGAGAGAGATTGGAGGGCAGAGGGGAAGGCGGTGGGTGTTTGGGTCTCAGCTGCTGGCCACCTTGCCTTCCATATGGATGCGCTTATCTTAGAAGAATCTCGATCCTTAAACCTCCTTTTGTCTTGGGAACTGAAAAGGGCATTGTCAGGCCTGAAAAGGACCTAGACAAAATCCGCACTGTTTCCATTCAGGACTCTGTTTAATCAGTCCCCAGTGACAATGTAGTGGGTGTTAGGGAGGACAATAGTATCTTTCTAAACCTTGTGGCCTTCAGGAAGACAAAGGGCTTGAATTTTATGGGCTTGCAACTTCAATTAGAACAGTGCCAGTGTGCATGGGAGATTATCAAATTTGTATCATAAAACCTCTTTCTAATAAATGATTGCTGGGGAGGGAGCCTGGACATTGTAAGACATATATTGGAAACTGCCCTGGGGGCTTCCCACTTAGCAGATGGGAAAGAAAAGGAGGAAAAGATTTCTGAAGATGGCCCAGGTTGGGACTTGTCCCTGTGGTCAGCTGGCTGGGTGCTTGGCTAGTCCGTGCTCTTCCTCCTGAAGGGGTGTTTTCTACAAGAATAGAGGTAAAGATCTGTACCTTGTTTTCTGCCATTCTGCCATTGATGGTGACAAAGACCGGAATATTCTTGGGGAGAAAGTGCAAAATCACCACCTGTTCAGTTTCTTGTCTTTTCTTTTCCTGGAGCTCCAGAGAAAGTAGGTCTCTGGGGGCCGGCTCAATGGCATAGCCGTTAAGTTCACAAGCTTCGCTTCAGCACTTGCCCGGGATTCACTGGTTCGGATCCTGGGCACGAACCTACTCACTGCTCGTCAAGCCATGCTGTGGCAGCCTCCCAGATACAAAGTAGAGGAAGGTGCACAGATGTTCACTCAGGGACAATCTTCCTCAAGCAAAAAGAGGAAGATTGGAAACAGATGTTAGCTCAGGGCCAACCTTCCTAAAAAAAATAATAAGGCCTCAAGGTGTGCAGAGGGGAGAGAGCCTCTGAGCTCTGAGGCCCATAGAACTAAGGGGTCTGGACCATGGAGAGAGGCTCTCTGGGGGCGCATTCCTCAACCAGATTCATCCAAAAGTCTAATCCATAAGAAAAACCATTGACCTGCTTCCCAGTGAGGTGGGCAGAGCCGTAGCAGGATGCCCACCAGCAAGCCAGCCTGTGTCCCGGGCAGGAGGGGGCAGAGATTTCCTGTGACGTTGGCCTCGGGAGCCATCACGTATAACCGTGACTGCTTCCTTTTGCTCCTTAGGAAAAGCCATAGGGGAGAGTTAAAATGTGCTCTCCTCACCACTGACCCATCCTAGAGACTGGCTGTCGTCTTTCTTCTGTTCATACCTGTGATAAACTGGAAAAGATGAATGCCAATTTCCCTTCTGACCTAAATGATCGGTTCTTCCAGGCTTTGAGCGGAGAGGCTAACCCTAGGCCTCCCTGCCAGCATCTGTGAGAACAGATAGGATCTCCCTCCCGAGAGGAGAGTGTTTCAGACCTGTCACCCATCACCAACATCATGCGGCAGAGTCACACTCAGCAAACTTTTATTGACACTTACTGTGTTCCAGGCATCGTTCCAGGCACTTTCACAGTTGATCTCACAGAAACCATATGCACTGTCTATATAATACCCCCATTTTACAGATAAGAAACTGAGGCTCAGTGTGGGGGAGTAAGTGACTTGTCCAAAGCAGTTGTCAATCATAGAATGTTACCATTGTCCTCAGCTTCACCTGCATTTAAGCTACCCTGCAAACTGCCCTTAAGGAGGACAATTGTGATCTTGATGTGGTGACAATATATGGACTACCCAACCATCATGAACGTGTCTTAGGTGTAGTCTGGAAGGGCGAGACAGCACACCAAAAGCACTCTGCGCCGCTCAGAGCCACTCACAGAAGCTGTTTGCGTGATGTCACAGTACTTGCTAGCATTTATTGATGTTTCCTGTGTCCCAGGCAATGTTCTAAGTTCTTTTACTCATATTAACTCATTCAGTCTTCACAACAGCCCATGAGATGGTACAACTATTCCCACTTTACAAATGAGGAAACTGAAGGCCAAAGAGGTTGTAAGTAACTTGTCCAGGGTCACACAGCTAGTAAGTGACAGAGAGGATCTGAATCCAAGCAGTCCAGCTCCAGATGGCACACCTTTAACTGCATGGGGGAAATGATGTCCCATTCTTGGTTTATGTTTCATTTCTCCCAGTCGGCAGTCCTGGTTACCTTGCAGATGCTTCTCTGAAAGACATGTTTTTAGCATCTTTCTGTCTGTCTCTCTGTCTCCCTCCCTCCCTCTTTCCCTCTCTCCCCATCTACCAAACCACTGGCTTTTAGACACAGCCTCTGTGTTTCCCTATGTCTGTTTGTGTGCATTCTTGTCCAGCTGTCAATGAAACACAGCTCTTGTCTGCAGGTCACAATATTTTCCTGTGACTATCATTCCACCATTCTTCTTCCAGAAAAACATCTGCTGCTGCTGCCTTGACACCAATTGTCCACTCAGCCTTCCGTTGTCTGCTGACTCTGATAAGCTCCTCTGAGCTTTCCCAACCCCCAGGCCCAGATCCCCGGGGAGCGTCAGGACTTTGGCTTCCCGAGCCCTTTCCCCAAGCATCGTTTTCCTGCCTAGGTCTCCAGTGTTGTCTTGTTATTGAATATCATCCTCTTCCCATTTTCTCTCTCTTCCATTGTAAACATTTTTACTTCATCTCACATCTCCCGTGGGTGGAGATTGCAATTTTCACTTCATTTTCTTTCCTCATTGTTCAGAGGATCTTACATCTTAGCACACCAATTTAGCACTTTAGAGTCTTAGGTAATGTGCTACTGATGGGTTAGAAACAAGTTATTTGAGCCCAGGTTTACCTACGCCTTCCCTCCTAACGGTGGTATATTATTCTCTTGCCTGTTGACACAATTATTTTGCCTACACACACACACACACACACACACACACGCACATGCACACACACACGCACACACCCACTTCACTACCTTTAAAGCATTTTAGACTTAGGAATAAAATGTCCAGGCAGGATAATTATGGGCTTAGCATGGTTAGATGGTTTGTTAACCATGCTTATCTGTTCTGGGTATTTCATTTAACCAGTCTAGGAAGGTTATCTACAAACATGAACAATAGACAGTCAGAGGAGCTTTTGAATGCTGAGAAAGTACTGTCCCTACCCCAGGGCATAGTCATTTCTATGGATGTGATTGTATCACTTAGTATTCAAACTCTGCATGAGAAACTGTATCCCTGCAGGTCACTTGTCATTTTTCCAAGCCATGATGTGGGAGGGAACTCACTAAATGGCACCTTAATTATTTTCAGAATTCCAATTCTGCACCTGTTAACTCCCCTCCAAGCCCCCGCCTAGACTAAAAACAAAAGGTATGTGACAGTCCCCTTTCTCCTGTGTACCCACCATTCATGTGACTCAGTCTATAAGCTCACCAAGGAAGTGAAAGTATTCCCTTCAATTCTGGTCCGTAGAGTGGTGGTCTAACCAGAAGAATTGATTAGGCTATTAAACAGTCACACATCTACCCCAGGTTTTCAAGCATGACTTCTCATTTTTTTCCAACCATATCTGGCAGAGAGTTTTTATTGTTTATCCAGAAAAGTAATGTCACAATTTAGAGACAGAAGATCATTTTCTCTTCAGTACTCCATCGTGTAGACCAATAAAAATCTCTAGGTCTTTAGTGAGGTCATGTAATTTCCAAAGCTGTTGTAGTTTCACTAAGCTTCTGTGAGTAGGGTGTTATGGAAAGAACATCTGAGGGGACCTTGGTCGTGCTTCATTTCCTCCTGCATTCTGACTGGGTGGTCCTTTATGAGTCAACAGGGTTTCAAATGCATTTCCCCAGCTAAAAGCTCTGAATTGGACTGTCCATATTCTCTCCTTCCAAAACCAACTGCCCCCACCCCCACCCACTGCTTCTCCTTTCCTAGGGGCTGGATATGATACTTGGCAGAATTCACCAGGAAGGAGAGTAGAGGCTGTTTGCGAATTAAACTGGAAACAAAGGTGCCAAACAGTCCATTCAAAGGGTCCTTGAATCTCTCACCTGAGATGTCTGTTGTACATTCCTCCTCCAGCTTTGCTGAAGAATAGAGTTTTAAGCAGCTCTTCCTCCTAAAGAAGTTATCAGCTCAGGTTTAAATTACCTCTTGGGAGGTAAATTCTCAACTAGAGGCAACCCTGAATCATCAGAACATATCGGGGTCTGACACAGGCAGATAAGCATCAGTGCAATGACAAGAAAGCTTTCTTACAACAGAATTGAAATTCAGAGCAAAAGACACAAAACACCAGGGAAAGACAAAAGAAACCTGGTGTGGGGAGTAAAGAAGTAATCGCTTTTCTTACCGCCTAATCACAATGACGGATTCAGTCATCTGTCTGACCAAGTGCTCGGCGGTGCTCCTAACTCACTGCAGGGAACGTTTCATATCTGACTCAAGTCAAAATGTAGAGATCAGGTAGGATTTTCTTATTTTCCAGTTTTGTAGATGAAACACTATCTGAAACAAGGCTAATCATTTTATCAGTTTGGGGTGTGTGAGAGCAGAGAGGACTAACAGAATAGCAGAGAGCTCCCAGAATTTTGTTGTCCAGGAAACATTACAAAAATCTTCTCTTTCTTCACCTAACTTGTCACTGAGAGGAAAGTAAACGTGTACTCAGATACCTCAGGTGTGCCTAACAATGGATCAGCCTAATTCCACAGCTGTCTTATTTACTTTTAAGTATATAAATATTCTATACATGCATATAACATGCACGTAAATGGACATGGAGCAGATTTTGGAAATGTTCAGTTCTTTTAATGAGAAAGAAAAACTCTAATTTATAATCTCACTTGTCAGACCAATGTAGGATGGATATTTTGTTTTTCTCATTCTAAAAATAATATATTTTCTTTGTAAGATAATATGGAAAATACAGAGATGTGTAAAGAAGCTGTGCTTTTAAATATATTAATTTCACATGACATTTGGTTTCTCATTAATAGAATAGTGGTGTAATGAATAGGAGACTTGGATAAGCTATTAAAAGTGCAGGGGGAATATCTCATTTGTATCATTTTAAATTATAACCATAAGGAGAAGGAATGGAGAGCGTATTGGTTTGGAAAGAACAAATCTCCTCTATCCTTCCGTTTCCTCTTCTCTGAAGCCTCACTCAGTGTTCCCTCCACCAAGTACCAGGCATGGGGACCCACAACCATTTCTGCCTTCAACAAGGTAAAAATCAGAAGCAGGACCAAAGGACATAGACAGAAGGATCTGGCTGTCAGTTTCTTACTTGGAAGGGTTGAAACAGGGCAATAAAGTTTTTTCACCAAGACTTCCTCGCTTCCCACGTCTCTTTACACACTAAAGCTTCGAACCCTCATATCATCTCAGGGAAGTCTCTATGCCTTCATCATCCTGCCTTGGAACTGTTTTTTAGACTATATGTTTTGGTAGGAAATGCCCTACTCTGCAAGTCATTCTTTTTCTTTCTGCAGATGGTTTCCATTGCAGAATTCTTACTTTGTCTATAAAGCTTTCCCTAACTGATTGGAATACGAGTCAAGAATTCACCTAGGTCCATCCTATCTAAAGCTGCAACTCAAGTCAAACTCCTTCTTTCAGAAGGCAGTATGATAGAGTGGAAAGAACATGGACTTGCGAATTAAGCAATCCTTGATTTGGAAAGAAAAAATTGAATGTTGGTTGTCACAATAATCATGTGACATTACTTTCAGCCTCAGTCCCTTAGCCTTTCATCTAGAGATAATACCGTCTATCACATATGATTAATATGAGTGTTAAATGCACGAATGATGTCTGATGATTGGCACTGAATAAACGTAGTCCCTACACCATTCTACAGAATACACTGAAGGCTTTTATGTACACTCAATGTAATGTTCAATGTGTTTAGTTTACTAGAGCAGTCATCTTGGACTAATTTTACAAAATACACAACCCCAACATCTCAGTGGCTTAACTATAGAGTTTGTTTCTTATTTATGTTACATATCCCTGCAGCCCTGCACCATTTCATTTTCATTCTGAGACCTAGGCAGTAGGAACAATCCTGTATATAGGACATTTCAGAGGATAAAGAGAAAATACAATGGCTGTTAAAGCTTCAGATTGAAAAGGGCATATGTCACTTCTCACATTTAATTGGCTAAAGCAAAGTCACATGATCAAGTTTCATATCAACCGGGCAGGAGGGGCAGTGGATATTTTGAATAACAATACAATCTACTACATTTGTGTTCTTCTTAAATATTTAATTTATGACCAAATATTATGCATGCTTGCAATGATAATGATTCCTTTAAACTTCTAGAAGAAGAAATATCACTGTGATATTTCATACTATAATGTATATACCATATATATTTTATGTTGTAGACTCCAGAAGAGCAGGAACTATGTCTATTCCCATTACTTTGAACAGCACCCATGCCACAGGCTCTTGGTGATATTTGGGAGAGTGGTCAACATCCAACTTTACAGGCCGGTTTGAGGGCATCAGAACCCACCATGAGTAGTGACCATCAGGGCACTGTGTTTAGCTGCTTAATTTGAGAGCTATTCCTGTGGAGACTCTTCTGCCAGGACTCATCTGTGGGTGATAAAATCCACTGCAAGGGCTAATTGCATTCTCATTTACTTTATTACTTATTATTCTAGGAAGTCCACTTATATCATAATATATGATATTATATCAAAACAATGCAAGGACAAACAACAGTAATTTGAAATGCCAGAAAATAAGTTCCTCAGTCCAGCTTCCAGAAGAATCCATAGCATAGCCTCATATATTACCCGGCATACAAATACACAACCACATATAACCTGTTCTTAATTTAGGACCATAATTTATGTAACCAATTCTCACTGATAAATATGTATATAATTGTATTATATATAATTTTTACTGTTGTATAAAATACCAAAATGAACATTCTTATAGGTGTTGTGCATCTGCACCAGTATGGACTGTTGACTGAAGTGGTGTGTACCTCTTTATGGTTTTTTATTCCGATCCATTGGTCCTCCCATCCTTTACTATCTTCCAGTGCCTGATGCCCTCACTTCCCTCCTTACCCAACTGAAGTTCCACAACCAATCATTACAATCACTCCCTTGAACATGTCCTCAACCCCCTGACCCCCCTCATTTCATTGCAAATCCAACTCTCCATCTCCTCTGTACCTGCACCGGGGTGGCACAATATGGCTGGAGAAAAACACACAACCTTACTGACTGGTCTCACTTTAAATCTCTGACCACCAACTTCAAGTGAGTGCTTAATGTTGCCAGGCCATCATGTTAGGTGTCTCTAGACCATTCATTCTCCCCTTATCCTCCTTGACTATTTCATGCCATTTTATTTCTCCCAGCTTCCCACCTTCTCCCCTGTCCTTATGCTCAGGTTCCTACTTCACTGTGAAAACTGAAGTAACCAGAAGAGAGGTCATCCATGGGCTTCTAGCACCACACCATTGCGTTAACAGTAAGTACTCCCTTATGCTCTGTCTTCCCAACTGTCACCACAGATGAGCAATCCCTGCTCCCATCTACTCTAAGGATATCACTCCAGCAATTTTGCTCTCTTGCTTCTACATTATCAATTTTTTTTCTCTCTACTGCATCATTCCCATCAGCATACAAACATGCTGCTGTCTCCCCCATCTTAAAAATAAAAGTTTTGGGGGCTGCCCGGTGGCACAGTGGTTTAGTCCACGCTTGGCAGCCCGGGGTTCACAGGTTCGGATCCCGGGCGCCCGCCGACGCACTGCCTGTCAGCCACGCCTTGGCGGCGTCCCATATAAAGTAGAGGAAAGACGGGCACGGTTGTTAGCCCAGGGCCAGTCTTCCTCAGCAAAAAAAGGAGGATTGGCGACAGATGTTAGCTCAGGGCTGGTCTTCCTCACAAAAAAAAAAAAAAAAAGTTTTTTCTCTTCTCCCTCCTTCCCTTGCCAACTGTCATTCCCTTTTAGCAAAACTCTTTAAATACTTGTCTATACTCACAGTCTCCAGTTTCTCAGAATTTACATACAATAACATTCACCAATTTGATGAGTTTTGACAAATGTAAACAGTCATGTAACAATCACCACAATTAAGATAGAGAACATTTCCATTATCCCAAAAATGTTCCCACATGCCTCTTTGTAGTCAGTTCCCTGCCCTCACCCCCAGCTTCTGGGAACCACTGATCTGCTTTCTGTAACTATAGTTTTGCCTTTTCCGTAATTTTATATAAATGGAATCATAAAGTCTGTAGCCTTTTTGTAAGACTTCTTTCCCTTAGAATAATATTTTGTGATCCATCCATGTAGTTTTTGTTTCTTGTAATTACTGAATATTATTCTACTATACTGATATACCACAGTTTGTTTACCAATTCACTGGTTAATAGGTATTTGATTTGCTACCAATTTTTGGCTATTATGAATAAAGCTGCTATGAATATTTGTGAGCAAGTCTGTGTGTGTACATATGTCTTCACTTCCCTTGGATAAATACTTACAAATGGAATTGTTGGGTCATTTAAAGTATATTTGTAACTGTAAAAGTAACTGCCAAACAGTTTTCCAAATTGGCTGCAGCATTTTGCATTCTCGGTAACAACTAGGATGAACAACTGGTTGGTTCACATCTTCAACGACACTGGGTTTGTCAGTCTTTTTAAGTTTTAGTCGTTCTGGTGAGTTGCAGAGGTACCTCGTGATGCTTTTAATTTGTGTTCACTTAATGACTCATGAAGCTGAGCATCTTTGCATGTGCTAATTTGCCATCATATACCTTTGGCGAAGTGCCTCTTCCAATCCTCTGCTCATTTAAAAAATAAACCAGTTTGTTTGTCTTGTGACTGCATTATACGAGTTCTTTATGTGTTCTGCACAGAAGTCTCTATCAGATGTGGGTTTTGCAAATACTTTCTCTGAGTCAGTGACTTGCACCTTTACCTTTTAATGATGTTTTTTGAAGACTAAAATTTTAAATTTTGATGAGGTCTAATTTGTTGATTATTTCTTTTTTTTCTAGAAGTCTATACTTTTAGCTGTTAAGTTTAAGTCTGTGATTCATTTAAAGTTAATTTTTCTTGGAAGGTAGGGGTTGAGGTTCTTTTTTCCCCCATCTAGATGTCCAGTTCCTTTGTCAGCATAAGTGTTTCCTCATACTTTGCATTCCCAACTGTTGCCATAGATGAACATCTCAGCACCATTATTAAATACTATCCTTTCTCTTTGAATTACCTGGGTACTTTTGTTAAACATCGATTGATTTATGTCTGCACTTGTACCAATACCACACTCTTTTGGTTACTGTAGTATTATAGTGAGTCATGTAGTCAGGTAGTGTGAATCCTAAAACTTTGTTTTTGTCTTTTTTCCTCAAAATTGTTTTGGCTATTGTTAAGTAATTTGCATTTTCAAATACATTTTAGAATCAGCTTATCAATTTGTATTTTTTAAAAAGCCTGGTAGGATTTTGATTGGGATTACTTTGAATTTATAGATCATTTTTGTGTTTGAAAGACACTTTTACTAGGTGGAGGATTCTGGGTTGACAGTTTTCTTTTCTTTCAGCACTTTAAAGATGTTGTTCTGTTTTCTTCTTGCCTGTGTGGTTTCTAATATTAAGTCTGCTGTCATTCTGTATCTTTATTTCTCTTTAGGTGATGTGTCTCTTTTCCCTGGCTGCTTTAAAGAACTTTCTCGTTACCACCGGATTCCAACAATTTGATTATGATATGCCTTAAAGTGGCTTAATTTATGTTTATTCTGCTTGGGGTTTCCTGATCTTTTTGGAACTATGGGTTTATAATTTTTAACGAATTTGGATTTTTCCCCTTATTTCTATAGTTATATTTTATGTCCCTTTCTCTTCCCCAAGTCTCCTTTCCTTCTGGGACTCCAGTTACGGGTTTCTTAGACACAATTCATTAAGATCACGTTTATTTATTTTCTTAGTGTTTTTTTCTCTTTGTGCTTCATGTTGGTTTTGTTTCTTTTTCAGTGTCTTCAAGTTCACTTATTTTTTTTCTGGTATTGTATTTTTTATCTCTAGAAGTTTTATTTGGGTCTTTTTAAATATATATCTTCCATTTTTCTCCTCATCAGGTTGATATTTCTCTTGACACCCTCGTGCATATAAGACTTACAGCACTTGTTTTCAGGTCCTTGTTTATGAATTCAATGATCTCTGTCATTTTTGGCTCTGTCTCTATTGATTGCTCTTTATTCTGGTTATGGGTCATATTTCTCTGCTTCTTTGAAGGCCTGGTGATTTTTAATTGGATGCAAAATTGTGAATTTTGCTTTATTTGCTACTGGATTTTGTTGTATTCCTTTAAAAATTGTTGAATTTTTTTTCTGGCTCAAGTTGAGGTACGTGTAGATCATTTTGATCATTTAAGGCTTGAATTTAAGCTTTGTTAGCTTGAGTCCAGAACAGCCTTTATTTTGGAGAACTAGTTTAGTTCCATCACTAAGGCATGACCCTGCTGAGGACTCTAACCCATGTTTTATAAGATCTCTTTATGTGGGTTGGTGGGAACATGAACTCCTTCCAGCAACTTCCAGGAATTGTTCTGGCTCCTCTTTCCCCAGCCTTGGGGAGTTGTCTCTCATTTATATGCAGATCAGTTCTCAGCCAAAGACTCAAGAGGATTCCTTTGCTGATCTTCAGAGTTTTTCTCTGTGAAGCACTCTCTTCTTCAGTACTTTGCCTAATAAATTCTAGCCACCTGGGTATCCTCAGACTTTGGTCTTATTCTCTTCAACTCAACAGGAGTGTTAGGTTCTTTGGGCTCCCCTTCCCTGCAGTATGGCTCTGAACAGTCAGCTAGGAATCCTAAAGCTCATTTCATTCCTTTCTCTCAGTGATGACAGTCCTGTGCTGCCTGTTGTCCAGTGTCTGAAAACCATTGTTTCATCTATTTTATCAAGTTTATAGTTATTCATAGTTGAAAGGTAATTTTTCTTGATCAAAGGAGAAATCTCCGTCTCCTGTAGACTTATTCTAATAAGCTTTCACTTCACCATTGTACTGAAACTCTTAGCATCAAGGCCACAAGTGATCTCTAGGTTGCTAAATCTAATATACCTGTATTTAAGATTCACAAAAGACTGTTAATTCTCCTCCAGAACTCATAAAACTACTATAGGTGACGTAAGTAGGGCAACATGTAAGAGCACTAAGTGAATTGTATAGCATTTTAGGTCTAAAGAAAATTAGTCTTGGATTCTCAACACTTTCTTAGCAAGGGGCTCACCTGGGTGAAATGCAACTTGTTTTAAAATGTACCTGGGATTTTGTTTTTATTCAGATATGGTGAGGACAACGGATCAGGAGACACTTGCCATTGAAAAGATAGCTTGTTAATCACTTTTTCCAGGAGGAGAGGGGCATGCCACACCACACAGGGCCACATGGGGAAGCAGCAGGGTCAGGCAGAAGGAGTGAGGGGAAAGCACGGGCAAAAGTCTTTATTATGGTTTCTGTGGGAAGGAATGAGCAAGACAGGGTAAGCAGCTGAGCAGGCATAGGACTGGATAGTTTGAATAATTTCGGTAGGCTCTGGGCTATAGGGGTGGTCCCTAGTTGTCCAGTACCTGGCCCTAGAGTGAATAGGGTGGAGGAGTATTCCCTCTTGGAGTGTAAAAGTCAGATGAGGAGGTGGTTTGGAGTATGGGCTCTGGATTGGTTAGTTTGCATATGGAAGGTGTGCTTGCAGGCAAGTGGTTTGCTATCTCTAGGAATTAGCTAACCCTGGGAGGGGCAGTCCCTCCCCTTTCCACGAGGCCCCAAGATGTCAAAGCATCATAAAATACAGATAATAAAAAATAGTATTAATAGACAACAATAACAAACAGACCCACCTCACAGGGATTTATCTTCATCAGGGACTGAGAGAGGTGAGATATAATGGTTCCTGGAGGCTCTGGTCCAGTTGTGGGTGCAGAGGCCGGGCACCAGAGCCATTGCAGTGCATGGGCCACCGTCTTCTCTCAGCTGGGTTACTGCAGGCTCCTCTTTGCTTCCAGTTCTACTTTCCTCCTCCACACTGTATTCACAGTGAGGTTTACATGGTACATGTCTGATCATATTGCTCCTCTGTTTAACGCTCTGCAGTGGCTACCTACTACAGGCACACCTCCAGTTCTAGATGCAATAAAGTGTCACATGAATTTTTTTGTTTCTCAGTGCATGTAATAATTATGTTTACACTATACTGTAGTCTATTAAGTGTCCAATAGCATTGTGTCTAAAAAACAATGTACATACCTTAATTAAAAAATGCTTTATTGCTAAAAAATGCTAACCATCATCTGAGCCTTCAGTGAGTTGTAATTTTTTTGCTGGTGGAGGGTCTTGTAAAAAACGCAATATTTGTGAAGCACAATAAAACGAGGTATGCCTCTACTTGTGGAATCAGCCCAAACTTCCTAACATGGGATATAGCTATTATTTAGTCTTATTTCTTGCTGTGAACCACTCCCCCCTCCCAATGCCCTACACTCACCAAATCCCACCCCCTCAACTCCCCCCATGGGCAGTTGTACTGAATTTGCCCCAGTTCTTTAAAGACATCAAGCTCTTCTTTCTAGTTCTTCACACTTATTCCCTCTCATTCAAAGGATCCTTCAGACCTTGATTCAAACATAGCCTCCTCAGGGAGGTTTCTCCTGACTGTCCCCCAATCCAGGTCAGCTTCGGGGAGCCACTCAGTGTTCACACGGCACTCTGCTTCCCCATCACAGCTCTAACCACACGTCTATCACCACCTGTTTGTTCTCTCACTTGCCACGAGGACAGGGGCCATATAAATTGCATTCACTCATGCATTACCAGCACCAGGCATAGTGCTTGGCTCATGACAGTCTTTCAGGAAATAAATGAAAATGCGTATGAATGAATGAAGCAGCAGAACTCTAGGACCAGGCCTGGGTGGGGCAGGGATGAGATCTAGGTATTCCCAGAGGGGTCTGACCTGAGACAACGGTTTGAGAAGTGCCTCAGTCTTCTAACACTTTTTCCGCTGGGATGACTGGGATTGGGCCTGGGATGGGGAGATCATAAACCTTCATTCCGGACCTTAAATTAGAACCAAACTGGTCTCCAGGGGAAGAGGAAAGAGGAATTATAGCATTTCCTTGGGAAATTTCTTCTCAGTAAGTTCACTCTGGGTCATTGAGTTCTTTATGCCCAAACAAGTGAATACGGCCATCAGTAAGAGTGAGAGCTCTGATCTTAAACTGCTTTGCAATGAGGACAGGGATGATGACACTTGACAGAAGAAGATGAGTCATAAGAAATCCAGTGTTGTTGAAAAATAATAAAATTCTAACACTTTATAATCTTTGTGATATTCCTCTTTAATTTCAGCATTGGATAGAGGTGATGAATATTACATCTCCATTTTTCTGAACCTATAACTTACGCCACATTTTCCAGAGAAAGATAACTAAATGTATAAAAGATTTGAGAAAGAAATCCCCAAAGTCTAAAGAAAACTTTCTGTAGGGAAAGAAGTTACTCAAACACCTCCAAAGGAAGAAGAGATGAGGAGGAGGGTGGGGAGGTGTTGAGTAACTGTGGTCCATTTGATTGAGATCCAGACTAGAGGACCCGGCCCAAAAATGTAGCAGGACACATAGGTTAGACAGCGGAAGAGTGAGTGATTGAGAGACTCAACCCTCTTTCTCTCTAAACACACACACACACACACACACACACACACACACACACACACGCACACCGATTTATACCTACTTTGTTTAAAAGCAGCTCCTTTCAAAACAGAAGAGGGGATGCCAGACCACTTTCTAAAGCAACTTGAAGCATTAAATAACGGATTATTTTTCTTCCTCTAGCAGTTCCTTTTGCAAAAGAAGAGGACCCTACGTGGTTTTATTTCTCTTGTTTAGAGCTTTGTCGGCATTGTTTTTTCCACTTCCAGGAGACGTTTTCAGAAGTTGTGAAAATCACCGATCACATCAACACCATCATCAGAAAAGCACCCATCTGGTAGGTGTGCTCTGTCCGATACACTAGGGAGAGACAGTGGGAATGGGGGGAGGGCGGTCACCAAGAGCGGGGGTGGGGTTCTTCCTTGTTATTATGTACAATGAGCCAGAATTTAGGAAAGATATATCTGACTGTAAATATTTGCTGTCAAGTCCACCAGCACCAGCCAGCGCTAGGACCAGTGGATGTCAAGATAAAGGCAGATGTAAGTGAATGTAATTTAAGCATGGACTTGCTGCAAGTTAGAGGATTACTCGGGAAGCTCGGATAAAGATTTGTGCATTTTAGATAGATGGGTTAGAAAACCAGTTGGTAAAGTCCTTTTCAAATCGAAGATGCTGTGATGCTATTATTTATTCGTGTGTGTGTGTGTGTGTGTGTGTGTGTGTGTGTGTGTGTAGGGCACACTGTGTGTAAGGTGCCAGCTGCAGCTATTTATTGCTCAAAAATTACCCTTCTCTGTGCTGTGGCTTTCCAGTCCACAGACTCCCTCTCCACTAACACAGCATCTGCAGCAGCAAAAAGAGTTTTACAGCCTGCCCTGACCTTTGTGTTGCTGATGTTGTTTAGTGTGGGATGGGGGTGGGAGGCAGGAGAAAGGGGGAGAAGGGTCCCAGCTGGGAGCAACCCCAAGGAAGGGAGCTCAGATCCCACCTAGAATGGCCCACGATTCTCTGATCCATCCTCCTATGATGTAAGAAGCACCCCAGCTGCCCGGAGATCAGTATTCGACTGTTATTTATGCCACTTTTCTTGTAGTTTACCCTGTGCCACCGGTTTTGTTTTCTATCATTCTTTTAAGTGTTTCTGGCCCATCCCTGCATCTTTAGGACCTGATTTCTCTCTGCCCCTTAGTGTATACCACAATACTAACTTTCCTATTTCGTTTTCTTTCTAGGCTGTGTCAGCAAAATTGAGGTTTTGGATAAATGTGTTGCCAAATGATAAAATGAATGGTTGTCATATATTTATCTATCTGTAAATCCTTTCATTTATTAAAAAAACTAAAGCCATGATTACTGTATAAAATCAGAGAAGCATATAAAGAAAAGTGTCAAATAACAAGTTGTTTAAAATCTTAATGATAGCCAGTTATATTTTCTGGTGGCAAAATGGGAAGTGCACTGATTTTGGAATAAGGACACAGGTTCAGATAAAGGTTCTGCTGTTTCTTGACTTCAGGCCCTTAGCAGCTCAGTGAAATCAAGATGAGAGTTAAATATGGCTGCAGGTGGAAAGGCCTAGTGACATTCGCCCCCAGTAAAGGGTAAGACTTCTGCACTGAATAATCAGGAGCTGGAGTATTATGGTTTTAAAAATGCCTGTATATTTTCTCTCTGTCCCCAACCACCCCACCTCATGGCAAATACTAAATCTTGAAAAAAGAAAAATAAAGATGAAAAAGGACTATATTGAATTGAATATTGCTTTATTTAGAATGGCTTTTAGAGTAGGTGATACTTTCCATGAAATACAATTTTTCTAGAGCTGAAATACAATTGGATGAAAATAATGAACTGAATCATTGTTATGAAAAATCAAACTCTTCTAGGAAAGCACTTCATTCCCTCAAACAAACGAGGCTCTTGCACCTCTAAGTCCTCCTCTTTGCTCTGTGCTTCGACCCCTAGAGGGCAGCATGCCCCCGAAGAAACTCACCAAGGGCCCAATTAGAAGCCATTTAAATGGCCAATTACCTTCTTGAATTGTTTCTCATCGACCTTAGAAAAGGACCCTCGAAAATCTCATTAGAAACACTATCAAGAATTTAAGAGAGTATTATCAATTTCTAGTGACTACCACAGAAGTGTGTTTTATTGACACCATCAAATAAATAGCATTACAATACCCAGGAAATTAAGAAACCTCGCGAATGCATGTCGCCTTTCCTGAAGGAACCCTGCTCGGGAGGAAGCACCTCTGGTTTCTCAGATGGGGTTGCTTCTTCAAAAGTGATTTCCTGTCATAACCTCTCCTCTGCAGCCTCTTTTCAAACCTCAGAGTGACAAGGCAGAGTTAGAGGTCCCTGCTCTTCCTCATCCCACCCACCTCCCTCCTTCATTCTCTTTCATTCTTGGCACGTTAAGCCTATGGGCACTTCAAGCACTTGAGACTGGGCTCTTAGCCGCCCTTCCTTGGTTCCTAGGATGAACTTTCTCTCTCCCTCACTAACACCTTCATCACTGCCTCATACACAGTGGACCCCACCCACACCCAGACCACAACCCCCAATGATACAACATTGCACACACCCTTCAGAGGCTCCAGGCCAGCCTCCCCCAGGCTCCTTGGGCTCATCTACACTCGGGGCTCCATTCTGCCTCCTCCACATCTGCTCGCTCTTCAGAAGCCCTGGGTTGTAATCTAGGCTCAACCACTAATCAGGGCCTCATGCTTCTAATATGCAAAATGGAGGATGATGCCGAGCACCTTCAATCCCACTCTGGAGAGGCGGATAGGGATTACCAGCCACTTTGATGCCGCAGTTATCTTGGAGAACAGGTAACACAATGTCTCCCATTCATAGAGACACATCAGTGAGGTTTCTATACTCATTCTGGTTTGACTTTGGGATTTTTGGTGACTGTCTTTTTCCCAAAAGATATCTGGGTTTGGGTGGATAAAACAGTTTTCATCTATGTATGGGATGTTGTCAAACAGGACACTAGAGTTGTTGTTTTTTTAATGAAAAATAACCCTTCCAATATTGAAAGGCAGTATCCATTAATTCAATCGAACATTATTTTCATAAGCAAATATGTCTGAAAAAATTAGCAAGTAAATGCATAAATAAATTACCTGCATTGAAAGCTGTTCCTGGCAGATATGATAACATGTTTCCCGTTAACTAGTTTACATTTCTTTTGAAGTGAATTTCTGGCTGACAGTGTTTATGTCACAGATGGTATCCTCACCTGCTTCATTAAGGCCTGTTTAGAATACAGTTCTAATGTGGGTTTTATTCCATGTAAAGCCACCTAGAGATAATTTTAAATGATCATATCGACTAACAAACACGTAATCAAGAAGCTCTTAAAATTTTATTAAAATTCAGGTCTTTCACCATTAGCAAACCTGCTTCGTTAACATATTAATAGATAATGTTCCTTCTCATAATTAGCATGTATTTTCTTTGCATCATTGTAGTTGAAAGAATTCAGGTGGAGTTGGATAGAAAAGTTGTTTTTTTTTAAATTTCTGCCAACAAAGCGCCTGGAGAAACCTGACCTCTATTCCCATTTTAATCACGGCTTCCTCCTGCCCACAATTCTCTCTCCTTAAACTCAGGCTTAGCACCGACTTTCCGCGTATTCAGCCCACTGTGAATTATAGACACGACAAGCAACGGACTGCATGCAAATGGGCGAGGATTTGGCCTACTCCCTGAAGGGGGAATGCTCCCTGTGAGAGAAACCCAGGTACAAAAATATTTTCATCTCCAGTCTGAGAGAAGTCAGAACATTAAACTTGAAAGGAAGCTCATCTTTTTCTTTAAAATAAAAAAAATTCTAAACCACTTGTTCAAAACGTGAGTGTGTAGAACAGAGAATATAGCCCATGTCTATGTTTCTGCAAAAAGAGCGATATCCATATCAAGGAATGGCATCTTACACAGAGGAATAATTCAGGGAGCCCCCTAGGGAGGTTTTCTTTTGTAATGACCACAACATTAGATTAAGTCTATAATTGAGATCCTTGGAATAAGGACATATCATTATTTTGAAATATTCTCACTGAAGTGATGAACTAGTTGTGATACGTTAGCAATAGAGAATGGAATTAGTAACATCTCCTAAGGTCACAATCTTAAATAAAAGGGAAAATGATACTTTTACTAAAAATAGCAATTATCTTCTAATATGGTCTAAACAATTAGCTAATGCTATTTACCCAAACTGTTCTGAAGCCACACCATTCTGTGACTTGAGAGCTCATCTGTGACCTGAGGCAGAAGCTGCTCACATGTTCTAGGCATATTGGAACCTCCTGTATGTGTCAGACGTTAGTTTTGCTCATAAGGAGAACACATTGCAGTCCTGCTCCTTGGGTATAAGTTCCTCTATCCTAGGTCTTAGAGAACATCTGGTTGCCCCACTCATTTCATCCAGGAGCAAATGCAGGCCAAAGAAGTTGGTCGACTCTCTTAGGTCTCTCAGCTTCTTAGGAGCAGTTGGGGATAAAATTAAGGCCTTCTGATTTTTTTTAAAAGTCACATCTCTTTCTTACAATTTGCCAGTCCTTCTTTTCTCAATAAGAGAAGAAATGAAATGATATCTATGAACTATTAAAGTCATATACAGGCTGCGAGGGGAAAGTACGTTGAATGTGATCGCAAAGAATGTTTTCATCGTCCACCGAAAGTCCTACCACCTGGATAGAGGGAGGATTCAAACCCAATACTGAAGATTAGCCGGGGCAGTGAGGAGAGGTGCTGCCTCTTTTTCCCTTCTAACGGTGTGATCCTGAACTAGTATTTTGACACATACACTAAACTTACAGGATTTACTATAGCACTGTCCACTAGAACTTTCTGGAATGTTAGTACTGTCCAATATAGGAACCAATAGCCACATGTGGCTGTTGAGCACTTAAAATGTGTTTAGTACAATGGAGGAACTAAATTGTAAATTTTATTTGCTCTTAACCAATTTAAATTTAGATAGCCACACGTGCCTGGTGGCTGTCGCGTTGGACAGCACAGATGTAGTATAGCCCGTGAAGAGTGAGATCCAGATAATATCAGTGAGCTGGAGACCCCTGGTGGAGGGGACTGTTATCTGCAGGACATGGAGCACAACTTCATAAGCTGGGTGATTTTTTTTTTCTAAGATGTACCTATTTCAGGATTGTTCACAGTTTGATGCTAACACCACCATTTGATGTAACATGCAAATTCTCTAGGTGTTACAGGATGGAATGATGAGGAATCCAGGGACTGTTTATTATGTTAATGTTCACTAGCTTGTTAACAGGGCACTGACAAAACAGTGAAAACTGGTTTTAAATGCTGCATTTTGGTTGTCTGGCATGAGTAATGGAAAGGCCTAGGTCCCCAGGCAGGCCGAGAAGTTTTCTTTGGGGTGGATGATGGTCTCACGTTGTATTATATCAATTCACAGGTGATATAGTTTGGCCAAAGCCTGCACTGAATTCAAGACAACAGCCGTTTGGTCACTTGACTAGAAAAGCAATACTGATGCTCTTTCCACCCCTTCGCTGACCCACAACCACACAGTGGCCCCCTAAAGTTAAGGTAACCTGTTGTCCTTATATTGGGGAGATTTGGGCCTTTTTACCTCTCTTCAATTGTGCTCACTGACATGGAGTTTGCTGATGAGTTTGCTTCCTTTCCATTCCCACTGCCTTCTACACTGGTCATTTTCCTCGTTAGCCATCAGAAGCCATAACTGCCCAGCTGTGGTCTTATATGGTCACTCTCAGGGGAATGAGGACTCCCTTTCATTTCTTGGGCCACCCTACCTCTCCTCACATTCCATCTTTGCTTGGCTTCAATCCTAAGACTCCTGCTTTCTTGACTGAAACCCCCAAAGTACCTGTGACCGAGACTGCTAGCTGACCCTACCAGCTATCAAAAGTAATAGAAACAGTTTTTAGCTAGCATATCCTCAGCATTTTCTAAATGTAAACTTCCTAAAACAATGCTATTATTATTATGTAGGAATTTCAAAATCGTATGTAGCCAAGCCCATCATTTATGGCTTTGAGTTTTCTAACTTATGGAAGCAGTTCTCCTACCTCAATGTTATCCAGACATCTGCAATGTTATGCAGATGGTTTGATTGTATAGCTGGAAAATTGATGAGACTCCACTATAAGTGATGAGAATTCATAAGAATAATTAAATTGGGAAAGTAGCTAGATATAAATTTTTAAAGAAAATATAGCAATAACTAGTTAAAACTGGAACTGAATTTTAAATTTTATTTAATCTTCACTAATTTAAATTTAGATAGCCACATGTGGCTGGTGGCTATTGTGTTCAACGGCACAGATGTTGTATAGCCCATGGAAGAGTTAGATTCAGATAATGTCAGTGAGCTAGAGAGCGAGCTCAAACATATTCAAGCATAAATTGAACAAGAAAGAATCTATAGAGAGAAACAACATTTTATTGAGGGACATAAACAAGACATGAATAAATGTAAAGGTATCCTATGTCCTGGATGGAAAGATGATGTGATAAAAATATTACTTTTTTCCAAATTAGTATATACCTTTAATTCAATTCCAACTAAAATCCCAATAGGATTTTCTTAGAACTAATATATATGTATATTTTTTTCTTGGAACTGAAATGTGTGCGTGTACATATATATACTCACACACACTTATATCACATATATATTATATATATACATTTATATGACAAGGGTAATATACATCACATTTATATGCACATATATATCTGAAATATATATGTATACACACTCACATACATTCATGTGAAATAATAAATACATGAGAATTGCCACAAAAGATTTTCGAAAAATGTAAAATGTGGGACCATCCAGGTGGTGTAGCAGTTAAGTTCGCACGCTCTGCTTCAGTTGCCCTGGGTTCGCTGGTTCAGATCCTGGGCATGGACCTGCGCATCACTCATCAAGCCATGCGGAGGCAGCGTCCTACATAGAGCAACTAGAAGGATGTACAGCCATGACATACAACTATCAACTGGGGGCTTTGGGGAGAAAAAAGGAAAAAAGGAGAAAGAGTGGCAACAGATATTAGCTCAGGGACAATCGTCCTCAAAAAAAAAAAATAATAAAGTGTCTGTATTAAAAAAAGGTAAAATGTGTCCCAGATATAAATCCTACTATAAAACTACTGTGATGAAAACAATGTGATAATGACACATAGTAGAACAGTCAAAGAACTCATTAGAAAGTTCAACCATAGATTCAAGGTCATATGATAAATTATGTGTCATTTCAATTCAGTGAGAAAGGAGTAGTTTATAAATAAATCATCTCCCATGTAGAAGAAAATGAAGTTAGATCTCTATCACACACCCTGCAAAAATTTTAAAATTTATCTAGGGTTATTCTATTAATTCTCTATAAGTCACTGGTAATCCCCAATTTCAATGTTTCACTTTTGAATGTATTGATTCAGGGCTAGGGGAATCCTCTGTGTAAGATTGCTAGTTGAAACTTCTCTTCCCCTTAAAAAATATAAGGTATATTTTTATATCTAAAAAAAAGATGTGAGATGGACACTAATATTCTCACTTTTTAGATGAAATGTTAAATTATCTTATTCTAAATAACATGGATAACTGGAAACGAAAGTGAGACTAGAGCCCCAGAGTTTTAAAGCACCATTACTCAATTATGCAACATCTTATTGTTTTAAATTTTCTCCCTGTTCTGGTTTTAGCACTGAAAGTCCTGCATGCCCAGGAACCTCTGTCCTGGGCAACTGGCAGCTGGTCATCCTATAAAAGATCTCTCTTATAACCTAAGAGAAACTATAACAGTAACAGAAAAAAAGGATGAAATTATTGACCCATAACTTTGTTGAGGTTTCTCATGTGAAGAATCTTTATCAGCTTGAGGAATTTCTATTACTTTTAATTTTCAGCAGCTGTATGTGAAATATTGAATGGGGGTCCCTGTAGAGAAGATCAGTAAAGTATATACATGAAACTGGCATCTTAACTGACAGGGAGAGGTAACAAGTGGAGATAAAACAAATACATGATAATTACTTATAAATAACCAAGTTTAGTGAATTTGTCCATTATTTTTCCTGTCTCCGTGCACATTGGCTGCCAGATTGCTAGCAGCTGGCTAGCTAACTAGGTAAAGGAGTGATAGATCACACAATGCCAATCATAAACCTGGAATTTAAAAATCATTCCTTTTTCTTCCTCTACTGTTTTTGTCTACTTAATTTTTGATCATCTATATCTAGTTAGTACTCATGTAAGTAAAAAATTATAATGAAAAATTTGATTCTAAAAAAATGAAAAATTCATATACATCATAATCGAAACAGACTACTTCTCCCTTGAATCATCAACTTTCAAGCTAGCTCTGTACTGATACCCAGCTGTGGTGGAGAAGAAAGAGTTTGCACTTTGGGACAAGACAGATTTACTGGTTGTATGATCTTGGGCAAGTTACTTAGCCTTTCTGATTCCAGCTTTTTCCTCTATAAAATGTGTAATACCAACAATCTCAGAGTTGTGTGAGAATCAGATGACATTGTATATAAACCACCTGGCAAGCGAAAGCTTCTCAGGAACTAATAACAGTGCATGATTAATAGTAAAATAAAGTGGATGATGTGAAGAGGCCATTAGAAATACCACTGAATCAGGCATCAATATTTGGATTAGGACCAAATTTGTCACTTACTAACCTTGACCTTAAAATATACACTTGACACCTCTGACTTTGTTTCCTCATCCGTGAAATGGTAATAATCTATCCCCTTTGTACCTCAGAGGATTTTGAAGCTCAATTTGTACCTCGTTTTGAAGTTCAAGTGAGATAATATTCCTCAGAGTGCACTGAAGTTTGACATCAAACCTTTGGCTTGCACTTTTAAAGAAATATAAAGAAAACTCTGATTTACAACAAGGGGTTTTATTCCTGGTTTGCTTCAACAGTTTAAGGTTGAAAATGACTTTATACCATGAGAGGACCCTGTAGCTTAAAAAGTGCTATTTTGGGTTGAATCATCTCGTGCAACGTTTTATACTTTTCACTCGCCTGGAGAATATAGATGAGAAGAGTAAGCTTGCTTCAATGAATGAATGCCGACAGTAAATGGACCCAACTGCAGTGTGCTGCTTATTTCACCCTATTGTTCTTCTGAAACTGGACATGTGTTGGCCCCTCTTTTTAAACAGCAAATAAGACAGAGCGTACAGTAGCAGGAGTCTGCAAACTTTTCCCATAAAGGGCCAGATAGTAAGTATTTTCAGCCTTGTAAGCCATATGAGCTCTCTCTCTGTCTCTCCTATTTGACTCTGCTGTTGTAACAGAAAAGCAGACACAGACAACAAACAAACGGATGGGTATAACTGCCTTCCAACAAGTTTGTTCACAAAGTCAGGCAGCAGAGGTTGGCATGTGGGCCATGGTTTTTGACCACTCACCTAGAGATCACTGGGTGTTCTTTGAGCCCCCAGGACTGTTGAGCCAGAATAATGGAGTAAAGGTCACTAAGCAAAGTTGTTAAAGCAAGAGAGACCAGGAAGGAGTAGAAAATCATAGAAGCAGGGCATTGTGCCCTTGCAGATCAAACACAGCCTTGAATATTTAGAATATTGAAATGTGGTAAGATATCTGTACTTTCCTCAATTCTCCTGAAAGTTTAGTGACCTTCAGTTAATATAACATATTCAACATGCTCTAGCTGACAAATTAAAAAATGGCAGTAATAGGAAAAATGCATTTTCTATCATGGCTGTTTTCATGTCATTTATGCCATGGTAACTAAGATGAGAATTGGAACTCAAATGCTCAACACAGAGGGAAGGATACTCTCTTCATAGCCAAAAAAGTCAGGGATAAGATTTCATCACAATGTTCTAAGAGTTATAAGTGTAAATGCCTCTGTATCAAGGGAAGAATACATCAAGAGGCACCTTGAACTGAGAAAATGCAGAGTCGGGGCTGGCCAGGTGATGTAGTGGCTAAGGTTGTGCACTCCATTTTGGTGGCCCGGAGTTCACAGGTTTGGATGCCGGGTGCAGACCTACACATGGTTTATCATGCTGTGGCAGGCATCCCACATATAAAATAGAGGGAGATGGGGCAATCTTACTCAGGAAAAAGGAGAAGATTGGCAATGGATGTTAGCTCAGGGCTAATCTTCCTCACCAAAAAAAAAAAAAAGAGAGAGAAAATGCAGAGTTCAAGCTGAAGAATTCCATCCTTAACCTAATTAGGTGGAGTTTTGCCGGCACGCTATCACAGGGGAAAACAAAGTTATTTTGGTAGCACCCTAAAATACTAAAAATCAATGTTGGAATTCAACAAGTTGGATTTGGGATAGATTTTTTTTTTGGTAAGGAAGACCAGCCCTGAGCTAACATCCGTTGCTAATCCTCCTCTTTTTGCTGAGGAAGACTGGCCCTGGGCTAACATCCGTGCCCATCTTCCCCACTTTATATGGGACGCCGCCACGGCATGGCTGACAGGCAGTGCGTCGGCGGGCGCCCGGGATCCGAACCAGCGAACCCCGGGCTGCCAAGCGCGGCCTAAACCGCTGCGCCACCGGGCCGGCCCCTGGGATAGATTTTTAAGACTTTATTCTGAATGAACATGTCTTTGAAAATAAATACTTTAAATATTCAATATTATTTAATATGTATGTTCTATCTTACATGAGGACTTCTTGCTTTTGTAGTTGTTGAATTAAGGATCATTCGAACTTGCAATTACAAGTTGATTCTATTACTTGTATCCCAAAAAGTAAATTGATTTATCACCAAATAATATTGAGTCTGCTCCCTGGGCTGTTATTCCATGATGTTTGCTGAAAAAGAGGACAAATACATGTAGGAAAGATCTGGGTGGGGTTAGGAGAACATGGACACATTCTGGACCTCTTGCAAAACATTTCAAAAGGCCTTTGCTAACTTTTCCCCCTTATCTTTTAATTGCAAAAAGTAAAATGAAATAAAATGTACTCTCAAAGTAAGGAAAGGACTCCCCACCCGTGTGATGCTGGGTGTGATTTTCGGGCAACATGTACCCTCCCGTGTGTTCACGTCCACACGTCAGCTTACCTCCCACAAGTTTTGCCTCCCACCTCCATCACTTAGGCACCCATGACCTCCAAGCTTGGCCTTCATTTGACTATTTTGTTCCTTCCCACCCAGTCATGGCTCCTAGCCACCAGCCCAGTTCCTAGTCCCTTAAATGGGTCCCTGGCAAAGCCAGCTACATAATGTGCAGGGTCCAGTGCAAAACAAAAATGCCAGACACTTTGTTCAAAAAGCAGGAAAACGGTGCCAATAATGGCATTATATATAGAACATTACAAACCTAAGCATACTCTTACCATGTGATCCAGCAACCAAGCTCCTTGGTCTTTACCCAAGCGAATTGAAAACTTATCCACACAAAAACCTTCACGTGGATGTTTAAGGCAGCTTTATTCATAATTGTCAAAACTTGGAAGCAACCCAGATGTCCTTCAGTAGGTGAATGGTTAAATAAACTGTGCTGCATCCAGACAATGGAATATTATTCAGCATTAAAAAGAAATGAGCTATCAAACCATGCAAAGACATGAAAGAAACTTAAAGGCATGTTATTAAGTGAAAGAAGCCAATCTGAAAAGACTACATACTGTATGACTCCAGCTATATGACATTCTGGCAAAGGCAAAACTATGGAAATAAGATCAGTGGTTGCCAGAGGTTAGGGGGAAGGGAGGGATGAACAGGTGAAGCACAGAGGATTTTTAGGGCAGTGAAACTACTTTATATGATGCTATAATGGTGGATACGTATCGTTGTAAAGTTGTCCAAACCCATAGAATGTACAACACCAAGAGTGAACCCTAATGTAAGCCATGGGCTCTGGTGGTCATGATGTGTCAGTGTAGGTTCATCAGTTGTAACAAATGTGCCCTCTGTTGGGAGATGTTGATAATGGGGGAGGCTGTGCATGTGTGGGGACAGGGGGTATATGGGAAATCTCCGTAACTTCTACCCAATTTTGCTGTAAACCTAAAACTGCTCTAAAAAGTAGTCTATTAATAAAAATGGGAGATGGGGTTGTCACCTTGACAAATTTTGCTCACCATTCTTCCTTGGAGATTGCGACTATATCTTTTATTACTTATTGATTTGTCACATTTCTTGCAAGAGTCCATGGAAACTTTCAGCACAAACATTTCACTATCTAATGCCCACAATGAGGCCTTCATTACCCTAAGCTCTCTGTTTTAGTTGTCCAAGGAAAGATTCTCTCTCCTCTACCTTTTCTAATTCCTCTATCCAGGGTGTTTTTTCTCAACTAATATTAGTACCAAGCAACCCTACTTACCCTTTAATGGTCAATTCTACTGTCTGTTTGAAACTGTTTCCTCTTTTTATTCAAGTCACTAAGGCTTGATTGAGATGCACTAGTTTGTGCAGATTTTCTGTTATTCTTTCCTAAGTAACTATATCTCATGTCTTACATTTCTCAGCGGAGACTTAAAATCAAACATTTTCACCTGAAAATTAAAATAAAATTATAAATTTTCTTTAAAAAAAAGCAATGGAAGGAATTAAGAACATGGGCATACATATATATAAACCAATATGGACAAACCTCAAAAATATTATTCCAGACACAAAAGACCACATACTGCATGATACCATTCACATGAAATGTCCAGAATAGGCAAATCTATAGAACAGAAAGTAGATGAGTGGTTGATTTGGGCTGGGGGTGAAGAATGGGGAGCGACTGCTAATGGACATGTTTCTTTTTGAGCTGATGGAAATGTTCCAAAATTGGATTGCTGTGATAGATGCACAATTCTGCAAATATACTAAAACCACTGAATTACACATTTGCAATGGGAAATTTTTATGGTATGGAAATTGTCTCTCCATAAAGTGGTTTAAAAAATAAAATCAATGGGTATGAGCCTCTGTTGGATATATATATAGCCCCAGCTCCTTCTCATCTTCACCTCTTTTTTCTTTCTTTTTGTCACTTTCCATTTTCATTCCTTCTAGAGTAGCCTTCAAAGACTCATCCCGTCACTTCAGAACCAAGAACATCCCACATTTTCTTTAAAAATGCATTAAATACATGAAAAATCTGAGCAGAGGTAGTTATTGAAGTATAAAATTATGATTTGTTTTATGAAATCTTCTCTAGTTCCTTTAAATGGACAAATTTGCCTAATAAATTTTAAATATGCATATATGAAGGTTTATTTAAGCTCATATGTAAGTTCCCATGCTTTATGAAAAACATACAGGCAGAGGTAGAGAAGGGAGCTGGCCCCAGATAGGGCTGCTGCTAGGACTGAATGTGTCCTCCTAAAATTCATCTGTTGAAGCCTCATCCCTAAGGTGGTGGTATTAGGAGGTGGGGCCTTTGGGAGGTGATTAGGTCATGAGGGTGGAGCACTCGTGCATGGGATTAGTGCCCTTATAAGAAGACGCATGAAAGAGCTTGCTTCCTCTCTCTCTGGCAGGTGAGGATACAATGAGATGGCCACCTGCAAACCAGGAAACAGGCCTCACCAGACACTGGACCTGTCGGCACCTTGCTCTTGGACTTCCCGATGGCCTCCAGAACTGTGAGAGATAAGCGTTTGTGGTTTAAGCTGCCCAGTCTATGGTACATTTGTTACGGCAGCCTGGACTGAGGCCGCTGCTGAGTGAGAGTACTAGAGACAGCAGAGTCAGAGTCCCTGAGGGTTTAGAGCCATGGGGACAATGTTGCTGCCAATATCAAAACTTTGGTTACTTAAGCAGTCGCTAAACATATATTATTTGTCTGGCTGCAGGAACTGAAGTGAAAAAAGCAATAGAGGAAAGCTAAATGTAAATTGATAATAATGACAGTCATCCTTGGCCATCACCATGCACCAGGCACTGTGCTAAATGCTTTGCACACATTCAGTTAATCCACACAACACTCCTATGGGGAATTACTATCTCTGAAATACAAATAGAGAGACTGACACTCAGAGAAGCTGAATAACCCGCCCACAGACTCGCAACTAGCAAACTAACCTCATATACGTAACGTAAGAAGACATCAGACCTCTCATCCTGTGAAGAATCCCAGGAAATTCCTCATGTAGCCCAAATCCCAGAGAATAAAGGGGACCTAAAGTTCCATTTTGGAACCCACTAGTTGTATTGAGTTAAAATGGGTGTTATCACCCATGAGGTAGTTGTTTTCTTCATATTTGCTTGTTCTGTTCCAGAGAACCGAGTCTCCTCCCCTCGAGCATAAAAATGCACTTTAGAGCTTTAACTCGTAACAAAGGGAAATATGTCATATTACTACTTGTTTTAAACCAACCCCTGGAGTGCTGTGATTTGTCCATCTTTGATCAAAGGTTCTTCCCAAGCAGGCTGAGTTTATGAATTTTCTTGAGCTGTGTTAAATGGCATCCCATTAGCATCACCATGAATGAAGAGGAGGGGTGGGACTTGGCACAGAAGCATGACCTCTTATTAGTTGCTATTCTGATACTTTATTTGTCAGCACTGATTCAATGGCAGGGAGAGAAGGCTCATAGGAGATTATGCAGAAAGACTATGCTACACTTTACAGCCTTTCTCAAGCCATCAGGGTAAAGAATTGACTGCTACTTACATCTGTAATTACATGTGGCATTTTGGCTCTGTAATTAAATTCAAAATAAATCACATGCAGCAATTTGTTGAATTTAAATAATGTTACAAAAAAATTAAAAGACCAGTGAATGAAATGAGCTTCTGAACTTAGGGATATGATTTGAGGACAGACTGTCATTCACTCAAACTAGCAGGGTTTGCGGCTGCAAAAATAAACTCAGTAACACAACTCTGCTGAATCTAGCGTGTGACGAGCCCGTTAGAATCTGTGCCATTGGACTGGATTATTTGGGAAACAACTGGAATAAACCCTCATGTACAGAAAATTCAAAACTTTAAGTTCAAAATAATTAATGTTCATTGTCTGGTTTCAATTTATTTTCCAAGTGATTTAAGCTTCCTTAAGAATTACACACAATATTTATTAAAATCTAGTGAGATTTTTCCAGTCCTTCAAAAGAAGCTGAGGCACAAAAAAGAGATTTATCCAAATCAGTAGTTCTGAAAATAGGATAAATCAAAGTAACTATGTAGCATAACAGCAACAACCCTTCATGCTTGCTGAATATTTTTTGGTTAAAAAGCACTCTCATATACATTAAATAGGTTCATGTATCCCTAAAGAATTCAGAAAAAGACTCGATTTGTGGTCACTTTAATTTGTTCACTGTCAGTTGGGGGAGACAGGGCAGGACAGGATGAGTGGGATAGCCCTGGGCCAGAATTGCCCAGTGGATGTGATGGACAGCAGGACAGGCATTGATAAGGGGATTTTTCCCGGTGTTGTCATAGAAAGAACTTCAAGGCCCAGAAACTGGACAATTGTGTGTTGCAGTGGCTGGAGATATAAAGGTCTTCGCTTCTCCAGCTGGGTGGAATACCTCACTCTGGGAAGGCTGACAAGAGGCATTAGGCCTCCCTGAAACATGAGGGAGATGATGGGAAACCATATCTACCTGCATCTCTATCACATGTTTGAACTTTGCTCTGCTTATTGGTTACTTTAGGAGTAAATCAAAGTAAAAGCAACCTCGAACCAAGTCTGAGTTATTGTTCTTGCCCATCCTTGAACCTGAACCAAACTTTGTGGTCTTCTGAATTCAGTGTAGTCATGCTTTCATGTCCAAAACTAGGCCCCCAATAATCTGAATTATGGGTTATCCAGGTCATTCTAAATTTGTACTTAGAAAAGAAACAAATAATTCTCCAACTTGCCAAGGCAACAATCCACTAAAAGCAGACAGCTTCTGCAATCAGACTTTTAAAAAATTCACAGTTTTAGCTAAGAAAATTTGATGGATATTTAGTTTATATTTTTTGTTACTAAAGGGCTGATTCTGATTTTCCTAAAATGAAAGAAGTCTGTTCTATGGGTTAGGATCTGCCATATCATATCTGTCATATTCTCTTTCTTAGAAGTGAGTCAGTAAGTCCAGTCAACATTCACGAGGAGAGGATTATACCAGGGAATGATATCAGAAAGCGGAGATCATTGGGGACCATCTTACAGGCTGCCTATCACAACATCCCACCTCACTAACAATCAAAGAAACATAAATTAAAGTAACAAAGCACCATTTTAATTGTTTGTTATAAGAGCTGTAAAATCATAATATGTAGCAATTGCCAAGGCATGATGAAACATGCTTTGTTGGGAGCAAGACTAAATTGATACAGTGTTTTGTAAGCAATCTATAAACAGGCATTAAAATATTCAAATCCTTTTAACCCAGTAATCCTACTTATAGGAATATATCTTAAGGAAATAATAAAAAAAAAATCAAAGAACAAAACAAAAAACTATAGGTGTGGATATGATTATTACAATATTATTATTATTTTTATTATTTTTTTTTTTTTGTGAGGAAGACCGGCCCCTAGCTAACATCCGTCGCCAATCCTCCTCTTTTTGCTGAGGAAGACCGGCCCTGGGCTAACATACGTGCCCATCCTCCTCTACTTTATATGGGACGCCGCCTCGGCATGGCTGACAGGCAGTGCGTCCGCGGGTGCCTGGGATCCGAACCTGCGAACCCCGGGCTGCCAAGCGCGGACCAAACCGCTGCGCCACCAGGCCGGCCCCACAATATTATTTTTAATAGTAAAAAATTGAGGGGAATGGTAAAATTATATCCAGAAAGGAATGGTTACATAAATAGAGGTTCATCTACTTTATGGAATATTATACAGTAGTCATTGTTTTTAAGATCATGGAATAACATTGTGAAATGCTTGTTATTTAACGTAAAGTGAAAAGATGAAGATATAAAATTCTTTGTAAATTATAGTTTCTATCAAGTGGAGATATTTATAAGAATAAAGGACTAAAAGAATTACTCCCAAATGCTATCAATAATTGAATTTGAGTGATGGAGTTATAGATGATTTTTGTCTTTTGTTGACTACTTTAACTGTTTTTTTGGATTGTAATTAAAATAATAAAAAATAATTAGTAGGAATTGGTTCATCAATATATGTACACATATCGCATGATTATAGGAAACCAAACCCCTCTGAAAAATTGTAGGCTTTGTTTGGCCCAATTATATTTTCTGTGAAATCAAGTATCTCTTAAGTCTGTTTCACCCAATTGATTACCTTAAAAATATCACCATACATCTATACACATTTATATAGTGGTTTTATAATTTTCAAAGCATTTTTCTGATACTCTTCATTTTTTGTGCATGTGTGTGTGAAGAAGATTAGCCCTTAGCTAATATTAGCTGCCAATCCCCCTCTTTTTGCTGAGGAAGCTTGGCCATGAGCTAACAGCCGTGCCCACCTTCCTCTACTTTATGTGGGATGCCTGCCACAGCATGGCTTGACAAGCAGTGCGTAGGTCTGTGCCCAGGATCTGAACCTGTGAAAACCCGGCCGCCGCAGCAGAGTGCGAACTTAATCGTTACTACGCCACCAGGCCAGCCCCCTGATATTCTTCACTTTTGTCATCACTACATTCTTTTATTTAGTCTTCCCATTGCAGAGATTAGAAACTGAGGTTTGAAGAGTTGCTGGCAAGGTTGTAGAGCCAATGGAACTCTCACAAGTTGCTGGTGGGAATCCGAGATGGCACAGCCACTTGGAAACAACTTGGTTAGTTTCTTACGAAGTTAGACATAGACCTATCATATGACACAGCATTCAGTCCCACCCCTGGCGATTTACCTAAGAGAAATGAGCACTTATGTTCACACACAAAAAACCTGTATTTGCATTCTTCTAGTAGCTTTATTTCTAGTGGCAAAAAAGCAAAACTGGAAACAACCCACATGTTCTCCAATTGGTGAACGAATCAACAAACTGTGGTACATCCATACGATGGGATACTCCTTCACAATAAAAAGGAGTGAACTGCTGATACATGCAACAAAATTGATGAATGTCAAGCACATTATGCTAAGTAAATGAAGCCATGCGCAAAAGGCTATATATTACATGATTCCATTTATGTGAAATTCTAGAAAAGGTGAAATTATAGGGCCAGAAAACAGGTCTGTGGTTGCCGGGGGCTGGGGGTAAGAAGGACTGAATGCAAAAGAGCAGCCCAGGGGAATTTTGGCGATGATGAAACTGTCCTGTATCTCAGTTCTGGTGGTGGTCAGATGACTATACTTTGTCAAAACTTACAGAATTGTGTACCAAAAAGAGTGGGTTTTACTGTACCTAAAAAGAAAAGATTAAGTGACTGCCTACAGTCGTTAGGCTAGTCTGGCACTCTTTCTAAAACAGACTATTTCTCTCTTCCTCTTTCTGCCTTCACTGCTGCTCTTCAGAAAATAGAAATATGTCTTATTAGACACATTTCAGACACCAGCAAACAGATTGGGGAAATTTTGTTGAGTCCTGTTTCCCACAAGAATGACCCTGAAAAATAACTAGTTTAGTGGGTTTAGAGTGCCTGGGGGAACTGGTTTGGAAGTCCTTTCAGTGGCGCCTCCTGCCTCTTAAGAATCTCCTTCGCTCCTGAAGACCGTGGCCCCGCGGCCGCAGCATCAGCGCCTTCCCTCTGGGAAAGGAAGAAAAGGAAAACTAACATTTTATTGAATTCCCACTATAGTGCCTGAAGGACGCGAGGATAAGAAGTTTTACATGTATTATCTCATTTTATCATCACAACAGCTTTCCAAACCAAGATATCATTATTCCCATTTTACACATAACGAAACTGGGGCTCAAAGTGATCAAGAAAGCCACTGAGAGTGAACTCAGGCACCTCTCTGCTTAACTGGATCCCACCTTATCTGAACACAGATAATTGTTTTGTTTTGAAGATTGGCCCTGCGTTAACATCTGTTGCCAGTCTTCCTCTTTTTCTTTTTTCTCCCCAAAGCCTCAGTACATAGTTGTGTATGATAGTTGTAGACTTCTAGCTTTTCTATATGGGACACTGCCTCAACATGGCTTGATGAGCGGTGAGTAGGTCTGGGCCCGGGATCCGAACCGACGAACCCTGGGCCACAGAAGCAGAATGAGCAAACTTAACTGCTATGACGCTGGGCTGGCCCCAGAACACAGATAATTGACTCATAGACTTATTATTAACCCTTTCTTTCCCATTGCAGAGTCATAAGAATTTTCTATGCCGAGACTATGGAGATACATCTCTTCTAATAGGAGCAATGAAGGAGTCTCTTTTTAAATTTGCACGAAAGTGAGCTATGGGCAAGTAGTGGACCTGGCTGCCTTCCTTGTCACTGGTAAGTGATCATGGTGCCTATCTCTACAGACCACACTCGTCCCCTGCAGCCCACTTTCCTTCTCGCTTCATGAATGAGAGTTTTGGCTGGCATATCTGGGGGAAGGAAAAAGTTCTCTGAAGATTGGGGAGGCAGGAAGGGTAGACCAGGAGGGCAGAGGCAGAGGATAAAATCTAAGGATGTGAGAAGGGTGAGGGCAATGGAATATAACAATGAGCCACCAGGAAACTCTCACTGCTTTGTCTTGTGCGTTCACTGTGCTAAGCTTTCAGAGTTTGCTCACCACAGAGAAGCTCGGTCTCTGGTTAATCAATCTGGTGGATTAAAGTCCGGGCCAGAGTCTTTAGAGCTCATCCCCTATAGACTTAAATTTTATCCAGGAAAAATCAGAGCTAAATTGATGGTAAGGTTTAGCTGAGTGTCTTGTCTGCCATGTACAGATCTAAGTTGCTTTTCACCACAATCTTCCAGGCAACTCTATTGGGGTTCCTCCTCTATTGGGGTTCCTCTACTACTATAGACTATTCACCTGCCCCCAGTGGGGTAGAACTGGGCCTGAATGAAATGGCAAGAGCTGTGCTTAAATTGAAGTTCTGTCCTGAAGCCTACAGGAAAGAGTGTCTGTTGTAGTCATGACTGCTGTTCACCAAATATTTCCATACTTCTGGGAACATGTTAGGAATGTCCATCCTGGCCCCTCTATGGTTTGGTGAGACCATATGTCTAGTTCTAGCCTTTGAAATGTGAGCAGAAATGAAAGGTGGTGCTACTGGGCCTAGTACTTAATTGTCCACTGGCATGGAGATAGGCAATGTGAGATACAATGCCCACTCAAAATAGTAATTGATGGCCTGTATTTCTGGTTAAACAAGGAATGTTCTCACTGAGCTATATAGCAATGTGATATAAAATTTCTCAAAGCAAAAATATAGCACTGTGTTTCAGATTGTCTGAAAACAAACTGTCCAGAATTACCTTAATAAAATTCTGTTAAACTAAGATAAATTAATTCTTTATCTCAAAACGATCAGGCTAATTAAGCTCTTATTAGTCTCTAATAGAATATTCCTTTAAGAAAAACTCAGTGGATTTACAAATAAACCTTTTATATTGACTGAAAGAAGTTTTTAAACCTTATTAATTTTCATATTAGCCTTTACTTTATCACTTATGTTACCATCTGTTTGATGAGTTAGAGGCATTTTAAAAAACTAAAAGGCAAAGGTTCTTAAATGTCCATAAAAGAAGAGCAAAATATTAAAACCATTAGAACCATAACATAAACCCTTAGGTAAGATTTTATTACCATCTTTAAAAAGTATCATTAGCTTTTAGAATATTGTGTACTGTATAGAGCATGTAGGAAAAACACATTCACAATGAAACTTTCTTTAACTTTCAGTCTTGTCAGCATGCTCAATACTGCTTGGAAGCTGTTCATCATCCTTAAAGAATACTATTTTATTTTAAATGTCCCTAAGTTAAGAGGGGCATGTATGTTCCTCTTAGACAATGAGAATATCCTGATACTCAAATAACAAGACCCCGGAGAGAAGGTCCTAAAAAACCTGCGGAGAGTCCCAGAGCTGTCTGGATCCTGCTTTTCCCAGATTTGCTGTATTTCATTGATTCTAAGACACATTCTTAAAAATTTTTACATTTTAACAATTACTATTTCCCTCTAAATTGTGTAGATATCATCCTATTATCATCTGATATTAAATATTGTATATCTGGGAATAACATGATTTTTATTTCTTTAAAGACAACTTAATACTTCTATCTAGATGCTTCTAGGATTTTCTGTTTATATTCAGCAAATATTTTATATTTAGCAAAACACTCCAAAATATAGTGGCTTACAGATGCGGTCATTTCTTATTTGTCATTATTCTGGACTGATTCAGTGGGTGAGCTAGACAGTTTCTCTGCTGGTTTCGTGTGGCACCCTTGAGCAACCACAGCCAGCTGGATGGTCAGCTGGGCTGAAGGATACACAGTGACCTCACTCATGTGTCTGGCAGTTGGTCCTGACTGTCAGCTGTGGAGTCTCAGTTTTCCCCCAGGTAGCCTTTCATCCTGCATTAGATCAGACTGGATTCTTTTCATGGCTGCATTCCCTGAGTGGGAGGTGGAAACTACAAGGCCCCTTGAGGCCTAGGCTCCAGAACTCACAGAGCATCATTTCCATCACATTCGTAGGTCGTTTCACACACTCACATTAAAGGGGTGGGGAAACAGATTACACTTCTCAATGGGAGATGTTTCCAAGAATTTATGGCTATATTTACTCCCATCCACCCTCTGGCTATAATTATTTACATTCCTCCCACATGCATAAGACACTTATCCCCTCCCAAGACCTCCAAAAGTTTGATACAAGTGTAGCATCAGATTCGATATTTACATTATCTGCATGGGAGATTAAGGCTTCCCCATGTGACAACTCCTGATCTAAAGGTTGATGAACTAAAACAGGGGTCCAAAAACTTTCTATAAAGATCCCCATAGTAAATATTTTTGGCTTCGTGGGCCATATAATCTCTGTTGTAACTATTCAATTCTGCCTTTGTAGTGTGAAGGCAGCCACAGATAACATGTACACAAATGAATATGGCTGTGTTCCAATAAACCGGTATTTACAAAAACAGGCAAAGGACTGGTTTTAGCCCATGGGTCATAGTTTTCCCAGTCATGAATTAGGGGATGAGAGTCCCCACAGAGGAAAACTGAGGTGCCCCAGCCAATGGTCTGAACCAACTGTCTGACAGAAGAGTGAGATGATTTGAGACCTTTCAGTTCACCCAACTCTCTCACTAATTTAGCCCATGTGAAACCAGCAGAGGAACCTCCCAGCCAACCCACAAAATCATGAGATATAATTGCTTGCTGTTGTTTTAATCCACTAAGTTTTGGGCATTTCATTACACAGCAGTAGTTAAATAAAAGAAAAATTGTACCTGGAGGTGGGGTGCTGTTGTAACAAAACCATGTGGTATTTGGTAAATAGTAAATATATGCACATTTTCCTGGGGAGAAGATCAATAACTTTAACTAAATCCTTATAAGAACATAAGACCTACAAAAATATTAAGAGCCTCTGATCTTGATATATCTCAAAAAAAAATTTTAATGTCAAGATGTGATAGATTAAATATGGTCACACAGTTTTTTGCTCTAATTTTAAAATTTAATTAATGTCCTGAAACTCATCCATGGAGGACCTCAAATTAAGAATCCCTGCTCAAGTTTTGGTGTATTTTCATTAATTTTCAGTTAACCCTCTCCATCTGCAGACACAGGTCTTTATTTACCTTATTAAAATTATTTTTCATTGCTATACCCTTAATTATTCCTTCTGTTTCAAGTGTTAATGATTTACCTTTATAAGCACCAGCCATCCACATATGGGCTGTCTATGCTCTGTCTCCCATTATCACTAGCTTCTTGCTTGTCATTTTCATCTCCATATCCTTTCCCATGTAATTTTAGCAAGCTTCTCAAATATTTTCTCCATGTTACTAATTTGGTTTCCTTTAGTGTCAATTCAACTCTGTATAGACATATCACTTAAAGATAATGTGCAGATCAGGTTTGGAGTCTGATTAGACAAGCCAAGTACTTGAAATAATTGTTGAGATGATTAAGGAAATATGAACATTGTTCACGTATTAGAGGTACTAAGGAAGTAGTATTAGTCTTATTAGATGTGGTGATGGAATTGTAGTTACATTTTAAAAAAAGAAGAAAAAAGAAAGACTATGTGTCAGAGACATTTACTGAAGTTTTTACAGGTAAAATTGTATTATGTTTGGGATTTGATTTAAAATAGTTTAGTCCAAAAATAGAGTTGGGGGAAGGCGGATTTAAAAAATGATTCACAGGGGCTGGCCCAGTGGCATAGTGGTTAAGTTCGCATGCTCTGCTATGGCTGCCCGAGGTTCATAGGTTCGGATCCCGGGCACGGACCTGTGCACGACTCATCAAGCCATGCTGTGGCAGGCGTCCCACGTAAAAGTAGAGGGAGATGGACACAGATGTTAGCTCACGGCCAGTCTTCCTCAGCAAAAACAGGGGGATTGGCAGAAAATGTTAGCTAAGGGCTAATCTTCCTCACACACACACACACACACACACACACACACACACAAAATTTTTTTTTAAATGATTCACAAAATATTGGTAACTATCAAGTTAGATGATGAGCAAATGGTGATTGTTACATTAATCTCTCTGCTTCTGTGTATCTTTTAAACATCCCACAATATAAAGTAGCAAAATTGTAAACAAAAGAAAACAGTATGAATTTTACTGCTTTTAATACAGATTTAATATATGCTATTTCATTATTTAATTACGTCTTTCCTTAAACCATCCCACTCCCTTTATACTTCTGCCTGCCTCTCAATCAGCTTCCTTTCCATCTCCATCTGCTACTTTACACCATCTTGTTTTATGCCTTATTTCGTAGAATAGGTTTAAAGATTTTTTGAGAACACTAAGCAGATGTCCTGTTCTTGCAGAAAATGTTTTTAAAAAACATGTTCTTCTTACCCATTTTGAAACTATTTTCTTCATTTTTCATTTTTCAGAATCTTTTCAGATTCCCTCTGTTAGTTCACATTCTTTCTACTTATTATCCTTGAAGGAGAAAGGTCTTTCCGGGCCTGGTTTTCCCCATAAACAGGAAAGTTATATTCTGCTTGGTTCCCTCATCGTCCCCCAGGCTATTGTTCTACCTTTCCCTTCAGTTAGAAGTCTAGGAGACATAAATTTCTGTAAACCAGAATCCTGGGGCATGTGAGAAGGATATAAAAACACTGAGAATCCAAGAAGAAGACCTCCGTCTCTATGATATCTCTCCACTGTGTCTGCTAAAGCTGTATCTAGAACTTCTGTATCCAGAAAGTTCATATTCTGTTTCTGTTTGGCCAGTTATTCATGTTAAGTACAAGTGGTTTGCAAGGCCTATCAGCTGCTGCCAGTTTTATAGGACTTCATAGCTCTTATAAAAGTGGTTCTACCACTTTACCAGCTCTGTTCTTGGTGACTTCCTATTGCCACTCCTTTTAATAACTGCTGATTTGCACTGGTGAAATGGAACCCAAGAGGTGCAATGTAACCAAGTGCTCCTGTGTGGTTTTGTAATGTGTCAACTGGCTAGGCTGAACTATATTTCTCAGAATTCTCTTTCCTGTATGTTTCCAGTTAGGGTAGGCCACAAGAGACCTTCTTGTGTGAGATTTAAAAGGCAAAAATTATCCACAGCCATTTTTTTATAGCTCGCATGCATTGTCACTTACTTGCTGGCTTACCTTGTTGATCTGCAACAGCTCCATCTTCCCCTGATCTTCTTTCAGCTTCTCCAACTCCTAAGCCAAGTGTTTGTTTAGCTCCATGACTAAGAGCACCAGCTTCTCCTCTAGGATACCCAAGCCTTCAAGATCAGAAGCAATGAGAACTGACAGTTTTCAGTTCATTCTTGTGGGTTTCGGGTCATGCTTGTGGGTCTCAGCTTGTCTTTTCTCTCCTATACTTTATATCCATCTTCCCTTCCCAACTGCCTGTCCTGTGAACTTCAAGCTCCAGCATCAGATGTGAAAGCAATAGCCTTACAAGGACTTCTAGACCAGCTCCCACAACTGAGGTCAAATCCCTGTCACAAAGCACACTGTGTGTGTGTGTGTGTATGAGATATAGCTCAATATAGCTATCTATATCTATCTATTTATCTAATTTCCTAGTGATTCTGCTTCTCTAATTGAATCTTGACTGAAAAATCTCCCCATCTAATCCTTGACCCACTTTACTTCCTGTTATTTCATTTCAAAGTTTGGGATATTGGTTGGTTTCTCCCAAAGTCTCTTCATTTGACTTTGTGGTTATCTTGTTGTTTCACTAGAGGGGACTTTTACTTCAACACTCAGTGACTTCCTTCAGTTCGGTTGAATGTGCGCATTATTTAACAGAAACTCCTTTACTTTTCTGGTAAATGATTTGTCTTTGCCTAGAAAATTAGATGTAATGATCAAGTCATGAGGAATTTAGGTGCTGGGGCTTATTTAATCATTTTCTTTGATTGCCTCCTGGGAGGAAAAAGATTATCAGCCCAAATCTAACTCTATATGTTTTATGTCCTTATAGATGTCAATCTATTGACTCCAACTGTTGGTTTAAAGAAGATTTCAGGGAATCAAAAAAAAAAAAATAGGTCACTGGTTCCACTTTCAGCTGTGACTAACTAATGCCAAACATGCCCTCCCATTGTCTACAAGTAGAAAACTAGACAAAATATGTGAAACCACTTTTCAGAAACTGAATTACAACTGGTTCAGAACTGTGATCCCTGAGAAAAGAGAAATAAATGAGGAGAACCCTACGATCTTCTTAGCATTCTGCCTGCAAGGATGATCTGGACAATGACACAAGGAAGGGATCCCAAGCAGCATATGGTGCTCTTGCTAAGGTGAGGAGACAGAGATCAAGGTTTGAGGAGGGTGAGGTGGCTGGAATGTGTGGGACAGAGTGCTAGAGAGGAGGGAGCTGTGCCAAGAAAGAGCTCCAGAAATATGCATTACATCTCCTTGAGTTTTTGACTGAATGTAACCAGCATTTAAATAGGATGAGATTCCAGAAGGCCAGGCAACAAATGGAGCTGTAAACTCAAAAGTTCACATAGCTCGTACTGGATTGGAAAGTATTTGAGTTCTAATAGGCCAGAGTGAAGACACCTTGTTGACCCTAGGGCATTCAGTAGGGATCACAGAAATGTCACGTTCTTAATAGTAGAGCTATGTTTACCATAGAGTAAGGCTACACTAGCCCTCCACTAAAAGCTTAAAAGAAAGATCTCAAAAGAAGCAAGCTGATCAGCAAGTAACTTATCTGTCTGACAAAACAAAATCCAACACTCATTGAAGAAAGTAATAAAATCTAGACGCTCAATAATTTAACTTTCACAGTATCTAGTAGCCATTTGAAAGATGACTAGGCATGTAAAGAAACAAGAAAATGTAACCCAGAACCAGAAGAAATATCAACTAGAAATAAAAAAGCCCAGAAATTATGGAGATGATTGATTAGGAGGTAGAACTTTAAAACAGCTATTATAAGTATGTTCAAAGATTTAAAAGAAAATATAAACATAATAAATAGGGAAAAGTAGACAGAAAAACCAATAAATGGGACTTCTGGAGAAAAAATACAGTATCTACGATTATAAATTCACTGGATGGGCTTAAAAGAAGATTAGACAGAAGAAAATATTACTGAACTTGAAGACATAGCAATAGAATATATCCAAACTAGAATGCAAAGAAGGAAAAAATGAACAAACACTCAATGATCCATAGGAAAATTTCAAGCAGTCTGGCATCATTGTAATTGGAGTCCAGAAAGGGAGAGGACAGAAAAATTATTTGAAAAAATAGGACCAAAACTTTTGCAGTTTGATATCCAAAAGATTCAATGAATTTCAAGCATGATAATTACAAAGAAAGTCATACCAAGACATATAATAAACAAATTGCTGAACACAATGACAAGGAGAAAAATCTTAAAAGCAGCAAGAAAACCAAAGATAAGAATTATAGGAGAATTCTCATTAAAAATGATACAAGGCAGAAGACAATGGAATAACATCTTTAAAATGCTGAAAGAAGAGAAATTACCTTATTAAATTCTATACTTTAAATATGTAATGTCAATTATAAATCAATAAAATAGTTAAAAAAGAGATGGTCAACCTATACTTTCATATCAAAGAAAAAATTCTTCGGGGCTGTCCCCCTGGTGTAGTGGTTAAGTTTGGCACTCTCCTCTTTGGCGACCCAGGTTCACAGGTTTGGATCCTGGGCGTGAACCTACACTACTCGTCAGCCATGCTGCGGCAGTGACCCACATATAAAAAGTAGAAGAAGATGGGCACAGATGTTAGCTCAGGGCTAATCTTCCTCAAGCAAAAAATGAGGAATATTGGCAACAGATGTTAGCTCAGGGTGAATCTTCTTCATAAAAAAAAATTCTTCAAAAATGAAGGCAAAATAAAACATTTTCAGGCCAATAAAGAGTGACAGACTTCATTGCCAGCAGACTTGCACTACAAAAAATGTTAAAAGATGTTCTTCACACTGAAGGAAAATAATACCAGATGGAAAATAGGATCTACACAAAAGAATGGAGAGTGCCAGAAATGGTAAATATATGAGTATATATAAAGGACAATTTCCCTGGTTTTTAAATTCATTTTTTAAATAATAGACTGTAACATTTATAGAAGTAAAATGTATGACAATAGCAGAAATAATGTAAACAAAAAATTGAATTACACTGTTGTAAGGTCTCTATATTATATATGAAGTGTTATAACATTTGCAAGTAAACTGTGGTAAGTTAGAGATGCATATTATAAACTCTAGAGAAACCACTTTTAAAAAGAGTTAAAGTAAATCAAACAATAGTAATGTTAAAATAGAATATTGTAAAACACCCAGCTACCAAAAGAAGGCTGAAAAAGAGGGGAAAAAAGAACAAAGAACAGAGAGAACAAATATTAGGCAGACAGCAGTATGGTAGATTTAAACCAGCCATATTAAAAATTACTTTAGATATATATGGTCTAAACATTCCTATTAAAAGGAAGAAATCATCAGTCTGGATAAAAAAGCAAGACCCAACTATATGCTGTCTTCAACAAAAAGATTAATGTAAAGTCACAAATAGATCAAAAGTAAATAGTTGGGGCTCTGCTTCACAAGATAACTATAAATTCTAGACAAAATATAAATGTAACTACAACTACCTAAAAATATAGAAACAACTACCTAAAAGCCCCAGAGAGTAACAAAAACTAGAAGGGAGTTGGATGAAGGAAACAACATTGGAGGGGTTTCTGACTTTTATGGCTTTTTTCTTAGAAAGGCCACAGTGGCAACTAAAACTCAGTTAGAAACCCACAGAGCCTCTACACTGAATCGTCCACAATGGATGCAATCCAACATTACTAGGAAGAAAAGAGAAAATGAGACCCATACACAAAAGATAATCAATGGATACCAACCCAAATGACCCAAATGACCTAGGATGACCCAAATGTTGAAATTAGCAGACAAAGATTTTAAAGCAGCTATTATGACTATGCTCAAGGATATAAAGGAAAATATGCTTGTAATAAATGAACAAATAAAAACTATAAATAAGATCCAAATGGCAAAGCAGCAGCCCGAGTACATGATAAGGTTGTAGGGCTTATGGCCAAAGTGAGCTAGAAGGCCCTGGAGCACAGATAGTCCAGGCCAAGTGTTAAGTATGGCTTGTGATGCTTATAATTAGACTCAATAATTTGAAATTGCAAGTTCACCTGATGCAGTCATGTCTTCATCCAATTTCTTAAAGTCTCTCAGTTTATGAACCTCTTAAAAGCATTAATCTTCCAAGATCTGATAATTAAACTCTGTGGGATGAATCGGATAGTTATTATAGAATTGTCAAGTTAACATTGCTGCTGTTTCAAAGTCCAACCACAGGTCTCTTTTCGAACATCTTTGTGATGGTGACCAGAATACCAAGATCCAATACAGCCTATACTGTGCTTCCGGGGCTTGGGCTTTAATCTCTGCGTATAGTCACATTGGTTATGACAAGAGAAGGACCCAAGAGTTTGGCTATAAAGTGTATGCAAAGTATTCTCTACTGCTGCATGCCTCAGGACCCAGCCCAATGCCTGATGAAGTTAAGTAACTTCTGTTGGCTATTTTGCAGCCTCAACAGCGTGGAAGATGTTGACTAAACAGGCATCAAATCAGTGAGTCTTTGAATAGAACTCCCACTGGGTTCTCTGACCAAGCATGGCAGATCCTGCAAAAAACACTCAATGTACCTAGAAAGCATTTGCTGTAGCAACCAACCTGTCAGATATGATCATGTATGAGAGGACTTTCTTTCTTCTTGAAGACATATTGGAAAATATCAACTAGCTAAAACATAGACAGATCATGGTGGAGTTGTTAATGGCTCTACCCATTGTACTGGAAAGAAATATTCAGTCAGACTTTCAAGACAAAAAGTAAATCTAGACAAATCGGTGAAAGGAGCATTTCATTAATTTAAAAAAAATGAGATTCAACTAAAGGAAGTTGAAAAAAAGATGACATGACTTCCTTTTACAACACTCTCCCCAATCTGTTGGGGGGAAAATAGGAATATATAGCTATTAAATGAAAGTTCTGATGAATTTTCTGCTGGAAGAAGTCAAGCCAAGGAATAATGACCCATGTTTGGTTAGCTAGGGAGGCAGGTAGAAGAAACTCTGTTGAGACACATTGTCCAGAAGTGTGTTAAGTTATGTTGTTGAAGCTTAATCAAGGCATCCATAAATTAATGGACTGATCACGCTGGTGAGGTGTTTGTCACACTGTTGGTGGAGTGATTGGAGCTCTTGAATGCTATAACCAATCTAATGGTAAAAAATACCTTTATTTAAGGGTAAAAATTCTGATGGTTGTGCCAACAGCAGTAGCAATCTTTACTGAATGACAGAAGTAATTTTAAAGTGGAACATTCCCCTCTGCTTTTTAATCATCCAATAGTGCATGAAAATGAATCTTTGCTTTATGTTTCTTGATCACTTGATATTGTCTCACAGTTCACTGAGGTTCTGCTTTTGTTTTTTAATCTTTTTTCTCTCTACTTTGTAGTTTGGATAATTTCTATTGATCTATTTTCAAGTTCTTTGTCCCTTTCCTCTGCTGCCTCCAATCTTCTCTTTAGCTCACCCAGTGATTGTTTTTCCCATTTCATATTTTGTAATTCTTTAGTTCCAGAATTTCCACTTGATTTTTAAAATAGCTTTCATTTCTCTGATAAGGTTCCCCCATTTGTTCAGTTAATATTACAATATTTTAATTTGTCTTTGAATGTATACACATATATTATATATATTTGCCTCTTTAAATGTAGTTTTCTGCCAATTCCAACATCTTGGTAATCTAGAAATCTATTTCTATTAACTGCTTTCTCTTTTGACCTTGGGAACTATCCCCTATGTCTTCACATGCCTAGTAATTTTTTATTATAATCTAGCCATTATGAATAATACATTTTAGAATCTTTGGATTCTGGATCCTGTTATCTTCTGTTATTCTTCTTAGAAAAGTATTGATTTTTGTTCTACCAGGTAGTTAAATTACTAGCTGATCCCCCTTGAACTTGGGGAGCATTTGTTTTACACATTGCTAAGTATATTTATTTGCCCCTCACATTGGGGGTCAATCTTTTAGTCCTGTGACATTGCCTTTTCTTCCAAGGCAAACTTTCTTTTGATGGAAAGCCAAGGATGTTCACCAAATCCATTTAAGTTGGTGAGGATCAAACTCCGAACTTTCCTGCTCAGCTTTTACATTCTTTCATGTACTGTTTTCCGCTGAGCTCCTGGGAATCTCTCCTGTGCATATGCATTTCAGGAGTTATCCCATGATTTGAGTGGCATTTAAATCCAAATTTGGGGTCTCCCTCCCCTCACCCACATGGCTTCCTGAGTTCTAGGATTTCCCTACCTTAATTTTCCAGATATTCTTGCAGCCTCTAAATCCATCGTTTGATGCCTCAAGCCAAAAATGCTAGGCTTCTCTATCTGTCTTCTGTCCGCCCTGTGCTGTGTGGTCGGAGACGTGCCCTCAGTGGAATAGCCTCGTAAACTTGAGTCTCACGCTGTGAGTGGTTCCATTGAAGACTAGAACCTCCTTCAGTTTCTGCCTGCTTTCGATCACTTTCTGGTGCCTTCAAATAATTGTGTGTGTGTGTGTGTGTGTGTGTGTTGTCCAGAGTTTATTATTGTTATCTGAGAAAGGCTTAGACTGATATAAACTACTTTCCATTACCAGAATCAGAACTCCCATTCGAGAATATACACTTAAAACAAGCATTTTAGGTGATTCTTATGCACTCTAAAGTTTGAGAGCTGCTGTCTTAGGTAAACTTCTGCGCGTAACTTTATCTTTTAAGAAATCATCTTCTTCACTGCAAAGAAGAATTTAAACTCTTTAGTTACATTAGTCACACTCCTTTAACGATGAAAGTAAAGCCCTACAAACATGATAACTATACCCTTTCCCACAGTGTGTTCCTATTACTACATTTTCCCAAAGGACTGAAACCCATTTGTTGGAAATCAGAGAAACAGTGTAATAGAGTTGAAAGAATACAGTGTGGTCCCATGGTACTTGGCTATTAGGTTTTAAATGTGATATTGCCTGAGGTAAAAATCTAATAACACTAAAATTACCCTGGAAAATCCTATAAAATGGTGTCAAAATTTTGTGTATGTAATTTGATACAGTAATTTTTATGCACATTAAAGTTTGAGAACTACTGAACTAGACAAAAGGGGGTAATACAAGAAATTCTCTAACATTCAAACAATCCTGCTGTCAAAATAACTACAAAATTAGAAGATGTGAACGGAGGATAGGTAGAGAATTCTTAAAAGTTTGCCTAGGCTGTGACTCCTCTTGTGTTTTGGAATATGGCATGCTGACAGTCAAAACTTAGCCCTACTACTTACTAGCTCTGTGATCTCCAGCAATTTACTTAAACTTTCTGAGCCTTGGTTTCCTTGTCTATAAAAATTGGGAAAATACTACCTCTCTCTTGCAAGATGAATACCAAAATGCCTGGAACATTTCCTGGGACATGTCAGAAGGGAGGGACCAGGACTTTCCCTTTATCTAAGAATGTTCCTTAAGCTTTGTTCTCAAAAGGCCCAGGCAAATGCGTTTCTTATGATTGATTTGGAATTCAATCTATCTTCTACTATTTTGTTTTTAAATGGGGCACACTTTCAATGAACAACTTCAACTTAAACCCAAAGTAACCTTATATTGTAGTTTCCTCCTCACTTTCCCAAAAGAATGCATCTTGATGGATAATTTATGAGAGACTTAGGCAAGAGAAGACTCACCATGATAATGGCAATCACATCCTGGAAAGGGTTTAAAATAATGATTATGGAACATCTAACTCTGATATTTCCACATAAAAATATACCAACTGCTGTTCTGGAAGCAGTCAGTGGCAGTTCATAATTTCCATATAGGATACAGTGAGAGGTGACAATCTTGTGTGCCTTTTGGGCAGATGGGAGGCAGTGCCATAAAACTCTACTTACACGAGGTACTAAAAATAAACTTTGCATATCAGAGGCTGGAGGGAGTTCATAGAGCTTGTTGGGGGAGAGGTGGAACCCTCCCACCTCTCCCCACTTCTGTGCTATCCCTGGAAACAACGTAAGCCAGAAGACAGTGGAGCGACATCTTTAAAATATTGCAAGGGAAAAAAAATACTGTTTACCTATAACTCTATGCCTAATAAAAATATCTTTGAAAAATGAAGATAAAATAAAGACATTTTCAGATGTGCAAAAGATCAAAGAATTCATCACCATCAGATCTGTACTACAAAAAATATTTAAAAGAAATTCTTCAGGCCAAAGGAAAATAATACCAGATAGAAATATGGATCTACCAAAGAGCACCAGAAACAGTAACTATGAATGAAATATAATAGATTTTTTCCTTAGTATTTAAATCTCATTAAAAGATAACTAACTGTGTAAAACAAAGGTAATAAACATTTATCGTGGGGTTTATAATATATTTAGAAGTAAAATGCATGACAACAGTAGCACAAAGGCCAGAAAGCAAAGAGGTGGAAGTATGCATTTGTAAGGTTCTTGTACTATACATGAAGTGGTATAATATCATCTGAAGGTAAACTGTGATAAGTTAAATTAAATCTTAAAGCAACTACTGAAATAACACAACAAAAATTATGGATAGTAAGCCAAAGGAAAGAGATAAAATGGAACTGAAGAGAATGCTCAATCCAAAAGAAGGCAAAAAAAAAAAGAGGGAAAGGGGAACAAAAGAGAAGTCTCAAACAGAATACAAACAGCAAAATAGTCAATTTAGCCCTGACAATAGCAATATAACACTAAATGCAACTGGTTTAAATATCCCAATTAAAGTAAAAAATTGTTGAATTGTACTAAAAGCAAGACCCAACTATATGCTGCTTACAAGAACCCACGTTAACTATAAAGACACAAATAGGCCAAAAGTAAAAGAAGAAAAATAGATATAGAATGCTAACACTAATCAAAGTAAAGCTAGATTAATATCAGGAAAAGAAGACTTCAGAACATGGAATATTACCAAAGATGAAAAGGATCATTTCATAATGATAAAGTGTTGAATTCAAGAGGACACAACAATCCTAAATGTTTATGAACCTAATAACGGAGCTTCAAAATACATGAAGCAAAAGCTGATAGAACTGTAAGGAGAAATAGAGAAACCCATACTTATAGGTGAAAATTTCAATACGTCTCTCTTAATAAATGATAGAACAAATAGACAGAATAACAATAAGAGCACAGAAGACTTGAATAACACTATGAAACAAATTGACCTAATTGACATTTATAGAACACTCAGCATTAGCAGAGTAAACATTCTTTTCAAATGTATGCATAGATTTACCAAGATATGCCATATTCTGGACCATTAAACAAGTCTCAATAAATGTAAAAGGATTTGAGTCATACAAAGTAAGTGCTCTGATCACAATAGAATCAAGATTACAATAGAATCACAATAGATCACACACAAAAAATCAATAAAGCAAGATCTCTGTGAAATCCTCAAACATTTGAAAATTAAAGATCATAAGTCTATATAACTCGAGTCAAAGAAGAAATAAAAACAGAAATTAAAAAATACTTTAACTGATTTGAAAATGAATGTGAAAACGTAACCTATCAAAATGTATAGAATGCTGCTAGAGCAATGCTTATAGGGAAATTTGTAGCACTAGATGCCTCTCTAGAAAAGAACATCTCTGTAGTGGGCTAAATTGTGGCGTTCAAAAAGATATGTCCACATCCTAATCCCCAGAACCTGCGAATGTTATCTTATTTGGAAAAAGAATCTTTGCAGATAAAATTAAGTATTTTGACACAAGGAGATCACCCTGGATTACCCCGGTGGGCTCTAATGCCATCACAAGTATCCTTTTGAGAGAGAGGCAATGAGAAACACACACAGAGAAGACCTCTGTCATGTGAAAACAGAGACAGAGATTGGAGTAATGTAGTCACAAACCAAGGAATGCCAACAGCCACCAGCAGCTGGAAGAGGCAAGGAACAGAATCCCCCCAGAGCCTTGGAAAGAATGCAACCCTGCTGGCATCTTATTTATTTATTTATTTTGTTGAGGAAGATTGGCCCTGAGCTAACATCTGTTGCCAATCTTCCTTTTTTTTGCTTGTGGAAGATTGTCGCTGAGCCAGCATCTGTGCCAATCTTCCTCTATTTTGTATGTGGGATGCCGCCACAGCATGGACTGATGAGCGGTGTGTAGGTCTGTGTCTGGGATCTGAATTCACAAAGCCCGGACCACTGAAGCAGAGTGCATGAACCTAAGTGCTACACCACCAGGCCAGCCCCCTTGCTGAAATCGTGAATTCAGACCTGGCCTCCAGGACTGTGAGAGAATAAATTTCTGTTCTTTTAAGCCTACAAATTTGTGGTAATTTTTTACAGCAGCCACAGGAAATTAATATAGACTCAAATCAGTGACCTTAGCTTCTGTGTTAAGACACTAGAAAAAGAAGAGCAAATTCAGCACGTTAGCAATATAAAAGAAATAATAAAGCTAAGAACAAGATTCAATTAAAATGGAAAACATAAAAGCAATACAGAAAATCAATGAAACCAAAAGCAAATTCTTTGAGATCAATAAAACTGTTTGCTAATCCTCCAACTAGACTTATCAAAAAAGGAAAGACAGAGAGAAGACACAAGTTACCATTATCAGCATAAAAGAGGCAATGACATAACTACAGACCCTACAGGTATTAAAAGAATAATAAGGAAATGGCTTATATGAATAATTTTATTTCCACAACCTAAATGAAATGGGCACATTCCTTGAAAGACATAAACTACCAAAAGTCACTCAGGAAGAAACAGATAATCTGAATATACATTTTCATATCTCATTATATTATATATATGTGTGTGTATATATATATATACACATATATACATATATATATATATATATACACATATGTATATATATGTAGTCTTTCTACAAATGAAACTCTAGGCCAGATGGCTTCACTGGTGAAGTCTACCAAACATTCAAACATTTGGAGAGGACATACAAATTCTTCACAAACTCTTCCATAAAATTGAAGAGGTAGGAATACTTTTCAACTCATTCTACGAAGCTAGCATTACACTGACACCAAAAACAAAGCCTTTATAAGCAAAGAAAATTACAGATTAACATGTTCATGAACGCCAATACAACAGTTCTTAAGAAACCTTTAGCAAATTGAATACAACAATATATAAAATGGATAAAGAAGGATGATTAAGTGGAGTTTATCCCAGAAAGGCAAGATTGGTTTAACATTCAAAAATCAATCAATGTAATTCACCATATTAACAGACTAAAAATGAAAACTCGTATGGTAATGTAAAGAGATGCAGAAAAAGCAGTGGGTGAAATCCATCATTCATTCCTGACATAAACTCTCAGTGAACAGAAATAGAAGGGAACCCCTTCAAACTGATACAGGGCATTTACAGAAAGCCTATGGCTAACATCATGCTTAATGACAAAAGATTGAATGCTTTGACAGCCACACATGTAACATATCACCCAGCTATTCCACTTCTAGGTATTAACCCAAGACAAATGAAAGCATATGTCTACATAAAGACTTAGCATAAATGTTTGTAGCATCTTTATTTGTAATAGCCAGAAGTTGGAAACAACCCAAATGTCATCCACAGGTGGATGGATAAGCAAATTCTGGTATACCCACACAGTTGAATACTACTCAGCAATAAAAAAAACAGCCTGTGGATACATGTAATGACATCGATGAATCTAAAAACAATTATGCTAAGTAAAATAGCTAGACAAAATAGACTGCGTACTGTTTGATTCCATTTACATAAAATTCTAGAAAATGGTAACTAACTTATAGTGATCAAAAGCAGATCAGTAATTGCCTAGTGATCGGGATGGGTACAGGGAGGGCAGGAGAGAGGGCTTACTAAGGGTAATTAGAAACTTTGGGGATGTTAGATTTGTATATTATCTTGATTGTGGTCAAGATTTCATGGGTGATATATATATCAAAACATCAAATTTTACATAGTAAATCTGTGCAGTTTATTGTATGTCAGTTATACCTCAATAAAACTGTATAAAATGAAAAAAACTGTGAGAAGTTTAGGGTAGCTGGAGAGTGGGGTATGAAGTAGTAGGTAGGGAGGCAGGAGAAATTAGTTTGGAGAGAGAGGGTGGACTCTGTTCTCTGCGCAGGATCAGGGGCTAGATCAGAGAGCTAGATGATTAGGGACTAGATGATAAACAGCCTCAACGAAGGCAATGAAAAGAGAGGAGATCTGGTTATGAAGAAGTGGGGCTGGATTTGGGAGACATCTAAGATGTGGAATTGATGTGACTTTATGACCAGCTGGATGAGGAAGAGGAAAAGGTTGATACTCAGGCATCTGGCTTGGGAGCTGCTTTAGACTGGATTTTGTCCCCCAAATCCATGTGTTGAAGCCCTAACCCTCAATGTGACTGCATCTGGAGGCAGGGTATTGAACAGGTATTTAATGTTAAAAGTGTTAAATGAGGTCATAAGGGTGGGGCTCTCATCCGATAGGACTGTGGCCTTATTAGAAGGGGAAGAGAGAGAGATCTCTCTCTGTCATGTGAGGACACAATTAGAAGGCCCTGTACACAAGCCAGGAAGAGTCTTCACCTGAAACTGAACCCTGTGGGACCTTGACTTTAGACTTTCCAGCTTCCAGAACTGAGAAAATTTCTGTTGTTTAAGCCACCCAGTCTTTGGTGTCTTGTTATGGCAGCCCAAGCAGACTAATACAAGAGCTTTTGAGGGTACTAGGGTTGTGGGGAGTGGGGAGATGTTCACGCCCTTCACCTAGATCAAGAACACAGAACAAGAAGCAAGTCGGGGCAGTGTTATGAGCTCACATTGGGATATGTTAAGTTTGGTGGACATTCACATGAGGAGGTAAACAACTGGAAATACAGGTCTGCAGCTCTGGAGAGAGGCTGGCTGGAGGTACATATTTGGGAACCATCAGAAACAGGTGGCGGTTGAAGCCATGGGGGTGGGGATACGGTGGAGGAGGAATGTCCACCCATGGAGAAGAAATGACCAGAGACAGAGGAGGAGAACCATGACCAAGTGGTGACTCAGAAGCCAATAAGAGAATTTTGAAAAGAGATGATTAACAGTATCAAATGCTACAGTGCACTGGGTGCATTTCTGGGGACATATCTAAGTGTTTGGCATGACCCTTAAAATCAAGGACCCTACAATCTAGCAGAGAAGTGAACACAAACACATATGAAACAATTAGGAAATCATTCAATTAGGGTGAATTGTCTTATTAATGTAACAGAGAAGAGCAATGAAGATTCATTCATTTATTCTGCAAACATATTGACCTCCTACAGTGTGTCAGACATTTAGTTGTTGGAAGAGGCAATTGGGTTTTTTAAAAAGAAGGATAAGAGTTAGTTTGGGGGGGGTGGAAAAGAACAAAAGCAGAGTAACTTAGTCATATTGGGAGTGGAGTGGAGAGGATCCAGTCTTGGCAAGAGTCCAAGGAGGGGGGAATGACTGGGGAAAAAACCTGGCTTGGCGAGTTGGTGCCAGAGATGGAGTGCTGGAGGGCACCCGCCCTAGTGTAGCTAGTCCCAGTATTCCTACTCCTGTTTTCCAGGCGCTGTGCACCTCCGCTGCAACAGCATGCAGAGCCCCCTTGTGTCGAGCAAGTAGGGCCACTGCAGGCTTTGGACATGCAGAGGTGCAAGCCACTCCACTGGCCACCACATACGTGTCCAATTGCCGTCAAATATGGAAATTCTCCTAATGAGATTTCAAGGCAAAGCATAATTAGAGGAGGGCTTTAGGTATCACAGCAGCTTCCATGGCCCTGATCTACACATGGGCTCTGATAACCTATATTGCAGTGGGTTTGGGTGGACCGATTGGCACCTGGACACATGATCTGGTGGATAATATGGTGGTTAGGTGGGCAAATTCGTGGCGGATGAAACTCTGTCAGTCTCTCAGTGCAACATCTTGCCCGGCGGCCCCAGTATTGTTAACAAAGCTTCCCCAAGACCGCCCTGAGGATGCAGATCTCCAAATAGCCGGAAGAGGGCGCTGCGGATCGCCTCGGTCTGCAACTGTCAGAGACAGACCGAGTCCCGGGCGGCTAGGGGGAAGACAGCCTTGGTCACGTCCCAGAAAACCCAGAGCCGCGGAGATCTCCCGGAGAGCTCCTGGAGTTGGTACTGCGGCTATCTGAAACTTTGCCCAGGCCAATGTTGGGGGCTGGGGAAGGATGGGAAGTTGGAGAGGAGAAAGGAGCGGAAGAAGAAACTCCAGCGCTGCTGGCGACTCCGCGAGAAACACGCACACTCAAGGCCCACGGGCGCACACTGCTGGGGCTGCGGTTTGATGGGACATGGAAGGTAGAAGGAGCTGCAGGCTTCAGCCATCTAAAGCTGAATGCGGCTGCACAGGTCCTGGGGGGAAACAGCTGCGCCGCCACCAGGATCCTTCCCGAATCTGTCATTTCGGTCTCGGCAGCGGCTGCAAAACTTTCCCTCGAGCTGCACGCGCCCCAGAGTGCCTCTGCGGGTGTCCCCGCTCCTTAGGATGAGGGCTTCCAGTCTGTCCAGAGTATGGTGCAATCACCACTATCCAGTCTCTCGCCCGCTTGGGGGCTCTTAATTTAAACAATAACGAAGAACTGGGAGGAAACAGAAGCGGATTCGCTGTAGGGCTCGGGCTCGTGCATCAGCCTCCTGCGGTGCCCCCATCGGCCTTGCTGGGTCTCCGAGCAGCGGCCGGCCCCCGTCCCCCACTTCCCACCCCTGTCTTGGTTTCTCTGCATTTCAAAGGGTCCTGCCAGCGTTGAGTTCCCCCTTCTCTCTGCTTTGTAACCCAGTCCACAAATTCGCTCCTACCCCAGACCTCTTCCCGCCAGGGGGCGCCTCTGGAGTTAATGGAGACGGTAGGGGCTCTGACTACCACTTGGGACAAATTGAATCTAGGCTTGAACTGTGTGACGTGAAAATAGGTGGATTTGGAGACCACAGGTGTCAACCTCCTCGAGGGCTTGACCTGACACAGGCTTCTTCGACATCAAAGGCTCGAGGGCGGGACTCTCCTGTTCTCCTGGGGGACTCTGGCCTTCACATGCACGACCTCGCCTCCCATTCCAACCCCACAGCGCGCCGCTGCAGGGAGAGAGAGGCACAGGAACTACACTCGGACGTCCTACTGTCGCACCCCCGCCGCCCCCAGGGCCTGCCCAGAGGCCACTGCTTGGGGAAAGAATCCCCAAAGGGAAGGTCGCTCTCAAAGACGGAGACTGTCAAGCCGAGACCGGGAGTGGTAGAGAGAGCGCGCCTTTGCGCGGATCTCGGAATCTTCCTCGCACCGCGCCTGCGATAGCCTCCTCCTGGGGAAAGCCGCCAGACTGCACGCCCCCGGGGTTAGCGCAGAGGTCGAGAGGTTGTCGATTCTGGTTCCTGGGAAAAGGGCGCAGAGGGGTGCCGTGAGATCCTTCAGGGAGAGAAGGACGCCCTCCAGAGGGGGCTCCGGATCCTCTCTCCGTTCCCTGGATCTCGGGATTGGAGAGCAGCGACCCCCAGAGCCCGGCTGCGTTCCTGCTCTCCGCTCCCTGGGCGGGGCTGCCTGGACGGCACCCGGGAGCCCAGCTCAGCCTGGCTCTGCAGCCTGCACCTGGCTGAGGGAGACTCGCCCGCTGCGGGTGCGGGCGCAGGGGCAACCGAGTGGCCCGAGAGCTTCATGCAGAGTTAGAGGCCCGTATTCGCAATTTCTATAAACCCAAGATACAGAACGAAAAGTCATAACCCCTTCCTTTTGCTAGCCATGTTTATGATTTACAAACTCACGCACGAGGTCTCATCCTTAACTACTCGGATCCCTAGCACAACCTGGGAGATACACAGGGCAGGTTATGGCCATTTTTGCAGCTCAAGAAACAGGTGCTAAGAGGCTTTGTTTCCTTAATTCAAGATTTCTTGAGGCACTGGAGGATTCAAGGATAAATAAAACAGGGTTCGCCCTCGAGGAGGGGGACAGAAAACGACACCCAAGTTTATTCTGGCTGTGGTGGGAGTCCACAAGAGCTATGCCACATAGCTGAAAAGTGGCAAAGCCGGGGCTCAAACCCCAGGACTTCTGACTTCTACTCAAGTGCCCTGCCCACGTCCCCCGAGCGCTTGAAGATCGGGGACTGGGGCAGAAACCCACACACAGACCCTCTTTACAACCCTCGCGATCTCGGTTGGATCCCGGACTAACACTCGTCACAAAGTACCCACGTATGATTTGGGTAATGTATTAGTTTGTAAGCTCCGTGTGGGTAGGAGTTGCATCTAGCTCGTTTAAGGCTGAATTTTCAGGCCTAGCCCAGAACCTGGCACAGAGCTGGCACTCAATAAATATTTGTTGAATGAATCACAATAGCGATAAACTCGGAGCAAAATAACACCGCGAGGAAACGTGGTCGCTCACTACCCTAGTGAAGGACCGTAGAGTCAATTCGAAAAATGTGTGTATGTGGGGGGGGCAGGTGTCCCCTTCTTATCCCCACCCGAACTGAGCTACAGACCCCGAATTAGCCTTCTGTATGGGCCCTCTGTTCTCAGTTCTCAAAGAAGTGACCCTGGGGGAAGAGAAGGACGTTTCCCTTCTGCCACGAGGGTGGTGAGCAAAGGATGATGCAGTTCCCAACGTCCCCGGCCGGCCTGAGCCTGCGCCCAGCCTCCTAGATTGCGGGCCGAGCTGCAGGCAGCAGTGTGGCCGGGACTGAGGTGGACGCCTGCAGCCGCGCCGGGGCAAGCTCCTCGAGAGGCCAGAGCTCGGCCCCGGTCTGCCGCTGCCCCACCACGCCCACCCTGCCTGGGAGTGAGTTAGTTGAGGGGTGAAGGAAGACGTGCGGGCTCTAAGTGGTGGACTCGGGGTTCCCAAGTATCCCCTGCAGCCGTGGAGAAATTACTAGTTTAACCGGGGTCTGCCCTGTTTAAAATGAGTCTGGGAGGCAGCTGCAAGAAAGGACACTCTTTGGTCAGGTAGAAGTGCTGGGGCTAGGGGAGGGACTGCCAAGGCCTTCACTTGGACAAGCTCGGAGATGTAGATATTCGCCTTTTCCCCACAAGACGCCTTAGTCTTTAGGCTTATTCTTGGCAGCGCAGCGCCTCTGGGGAAGAATGCGGAGCAGCGTGCGTGTGTGAAGGGGCAGGGGTAGGGAAGCGCGCGGGCCGGTGCCCCAGGGCGCTGCAAAGGCCCAGGCGAGGTCTAGACGAGAGCTGGTGCTGGTGCGCGCCTGCCCGGGGAGGTGGCAGCGCAGTCTCGGTTGCGGGGAAGAGGGTGGAGCAGGAGCGGCTGCCTGCCCGCCTCCCTCGAGCCCCCACTCCTGCTCAGTGCCCCGACCTGCTGCGTTGCTCAGGGTCTTGGTCTGGTCTGCAAGCCTGGGGTGGGGGCGGGGAGCTGCCAGCCACGTGCGCCAGGGCTGTGGAGCTGGAAAGCGGCGGAGGGACGAAGGCCGGGGAGGCATGGCTCAGGACTGGAAGATTCACCCAACTCTTCCCTTCACTCAGATTCAGGGCCTTAAGTGGTGGTGGTGGAGGAGGTACTAATGATAACGATACAGAAATCTTGAGCGCTGGCACCGAACTTTAAAAATTTCCAAAGCTTTCAAAGCACTTTCATGTGTCTGATCTTATCTGAATCTCACAAAACCTTGTGAAGAATTACCTCCATTTCTAAGTGGCATTAAGACTGGGAGAGACGTGCAACGTTCTACAGTTGGTGTTTCTTACACTTAATGATATGAAACGAATAATATGAACGGAGAGGGAGAGAAAGAAGACAGGTGACTGGGCAACCCACCCCGCCTTGGCATTAAGACCCCGGTGGAGACTCAGGCCCGGGGCTGGGGCTGCCTGCAGACAAGATGTGTGTTCAGTTTTGTCCCCTCTCCGTTCACTTGAGCCCAGCGTGGTCTTCCCTCCTTTCTCCCTGGGCTTAGAGGTCACATTGACCAAAGCGCAGTTGATGGGCCTGCGTTCTTCTTGAAAGCACCCCCCAGAGAAGCCCCTTGGAAGGAAGGGCAAGGAGCCGGCTTGGCGCCTATCTTTCGCAGCACAACCTACAAGCGCGTCTCGGCGCCCAAACTCAGGGTTGCCTGCCCCAAAGTCGCCCTGGGGGCCGCGCGGAAACGTAGGCTCACGCGGGCGGGGGGTGGGGGGATAGGGGTGGGAGTGCCCTGAGCTTTCTCTCGCCTGCTAAGAGACAGGGACGTAGGTGGTGAGGAAAGCGAATGTTGGTATAGAAGTCGGCTTTGTGTTAAGGGAGTGCAGGGCGCTCCTCAAGGAGAGAGGATTGAAATCTTAAAATAAAAACCCAATAAAGAAAACAAGTTTCCCTTCTACGACTGCTATTAATGGAAAAGGCACCTAAACCTGCTAATTAAATCGTTCAAAAGTGCCTGTTCGTCATCGGGAGCTCCTTCTCTACAAAGAGGGGAAAGAAAATATGAAAACAATAACCAAATTCGAGAAGCCTCCTTCACCGCCCCCGCAGTGTCTTGGAGGTCCCTGCCCGGCCAGAGAGCGCTCCGCCTTCCCAGCCTTTAGCGCGGAGAGGAGGCTAAAAGAGCCAAAGAGAAAAAACATAACAAAACGTTTAAAATCCAAGGGGAAAAGTCGGAGTGGGCTGGGGATCCGCAGGGCTCGGCACCGTAGTGCACTGGGCGGGAGGCCCGGGCCGGCCGGAGCGCCGCAGAGATTGCCTCCGGCCCGGCTGGGGAGCGCAGCCCACAGCTCCCCCTCTCCAGGCGCCCAAGGACCCTCAAGGCGCGGGGCTCACACTTGAAGCCTGGGAACGCGCAGACAGGAAACCCACTTCCTCCTAAGCAGTTTCTTGCTCGCTGGATGAGAGGCGCCCAATTGAAGCAGAATGATCCTCATCTACTAATATACAGCGTGGCCACAAAGCGACTGGCCATTTACGCCGCCACTTTAAACAAAGATATTTGGTTATTCCCGGGGAAGCAAGTGCACTTTTGCATGGCTGAGCTCCGGGCGGAGGCGAGCCACAGCCCAGCCTCCCGCCCGCTGGGCTGCTCGTGCCTCGGGATTCGTCCCCTCCCGGCCAGCTGGTCCCTCCGGGGTTCAGGCTCAGTTCGGCCCGGCAACAGGCGGGCGGGCACTCACGACGCTCCCTGCCCGCGCCCTCTCTTGAAGCATCAGAGGGGAAAACAGCGTTGCCCTGGGCTCCTGTGCTGGGGCTGTGATGCCCTCGGAAAGTCAGCTCCAGCCCCAGGACCCCGCGTGTCCAGGCGATGGGCGAGGGTCGGGGACACCAGGTTTGTTCGAAGTGGGGCGACTTTAGTGATAGCCCCTCGTGTTAGTTCCCCCCTCAGCCTCCCATCTCCCGCGGCCAGTGGTGTGCTTGCCTTGGCCGGGGTTGGGGGTGGGGAAAGGGAGCTGCGTGTGGGTTGGGGGTGGGCGTGATGCAGGGAGCCCTGGCCCGCTGAGAAGACCCTGAGCTGGGGGGAGGAGGACGCGGGGATCTGGAACAGCGTCTCGGCTGCAGCCGATCCCCTGCTCAGCGCCCCCTCCGCCCGCTGGGATTCTCTCTCGGGTAGGGGGAAAAGGGGGCGGGGAGCAGAGGTGTCCCTCTGACGGTGGCAGAAGAGGCAGACAGACTGACAGACACGTAGACCAACAGTGCGGCCCCAGTGTTCGTCCCCAGACTCGCGAGCTCATTTGGTGGCGACTGGGGCTCGGCGCCGCGAAGCCCGATGTGGTCCGGAGGCGGTGGGAAGGCGCGGGGCTGGGAGGCCGCGGCGGGAGGGAGGAGCAGCCCCAGCAGGCTCAGGTGAAACCCCCACCCCGTCCCTCGGCCCCCTCCCCGCCCGGGAACCCTGACCGAATTGGAAAGTGGTTCACTTTGTAACTCCGCAAGTTGGTTGCAAAGCAGCATTCACCTTCCTCCCTACCATCCCTCCTCCTCTGCTACTCCCCACCCCACCTCTTGCCCTCCCCTCTCTCGGTTCCCTCCTCCTTTCCCTCCCCCGCCTTCCCCCGGCGCGCCACCCGCACCCCACAAAAAATGGGGGGTGGGGGTGTCCGGGGGAGGGGGAAAGAAATGCTTTGGGTCGCGTCTCTGCCTCTCTCTCTCTCTCTCTCTCTCTCTCTCTTTTCCTCTTTGAGACCTAAAAATCTTGACAAGTGAAACTTAAAGGTGTTTACCTTGTCATCAGCATGTAAGCTAATTACCTCGGGCAAGATGTAGGCTTCTATTGTCTTGTTGCTTTAGCGCTTACGCCCCGCCTCTGGTGGCTGCCTAAAACCTGGCGCCGGGCTAAAACAAACGCGAGGCAGCCCCCGAGCCTCCACTCAAGCCAATTAAGGCGGACTGGGTCCACTCGGTTACGTGTACATCCAACAAGATCGGCGTTAAGGTAACATCAGAATATTTGGCAAAGGGAGAAAAAAAAAGCAGCGAGGCTTCGCCTTCCCCCTCTCCCTTTTTTTTCCTCCTCTTCCTTCCTCCTCCAGCCGCCGCCGAATCATGTCGATGAGTCCAAAGCACACGACTCCGTTCTCAGTGTCTGACATCTTGAGTCCCCTGGAGGAAAGCTACAAGAAAGTGGGCATGGAGGGCGGCGGCCTCGGGGCTCCGCTGGCGGCTTACAGGCAGGGCCAGGCGGCACCGCCGGCCGCGGCCATGCAGCAGCACGCCGTGGGGCACCACGGCGCCGTCACCGCCGCCTACCACATGACGGCGGCGGGGGTGCCCCAGCTCTCGCACTCCGCCGTGGGGGGCTACTGCAACGGCAACCTGGGCAACATGAGCGAGCTGCCGCCGTACCAGGACACCATGCGGAACAGCGCCTCGGGCCCGGGATGGTACGGCGCCAACCCAGACCCGCGCTTCCCCGCCAGTAAGTGAGGCCGCCCCACTGCCGGGCCGCGGGCTGAGCGCGGGAGGCGCGGGGAGAGCCGCCCGGGAGGCGCTGCGCCCGCGGGCTGCGCGCTGGGCATTCGGGTGGGCGGCCGGCAGTGGCGCCAGGGAGTCAGGCGCGGGAGCTAGGGATTCTTCCCCCTGCTGGGTTGAGGGGTCCGAGAAGAAACAGTCAGGAGTGCTGGGGTCCCGCGGCAAGTGCTGGGATCTGGCGTCTCCCGGATGCGGCCGCCTGGAAGCTCTGCTCCGCGCAGACCTCGGAGTGCCGAGGGAGGCGTCCCCCTAACCAAGGGAGCCGGGGCGAACTGGGCGCCGAGAGGCGCGGCCTGGCTGGGCGGGAGGCTGCCCTGCTGGGCACGCTCGGGAGCCTGGCCCAGCCTGCTCTCCAGTCCAGGCAAGTGGGAGGGCGCGCGGCTCCAGAGAGGGCTCTAAACGGGCCGAGCCAGTGCCCCACTGAGGCTGGCAGGAGAGAGCGGCCAAGAGGCAAAGCGTCTGGGATCTCTAGCTTCCGAAGTGAACATCTCCCTCTCCTAAGCTCCCAAAGTTGGGGTCTACCGTCGGACCCCCGCTACTGGCCTGGGCCCCGTTCGCCGCCTGTGGCCCGATGACCCCGCGACTCCGGCCGGGGTTGGGCACGAAAGGAACAGGAGCAGCCTTTCTCCTGTGCTTTTGGGGTGGAGCGCTGAGACTGAGGGAGGGAACCGGGCTGAGGTGGGGAGATCTCCAGTAAACCCCTCGATGGCGCGGCCTGGGGCCGTCGCTGGCCATGCCCCGCGTCTGGGCCTCTCAGGGCAGAGGCGGCCTAGATGAGGAGGGCGCCGTCGGGGCGGGCCGGGCCGGCCAAGGGCGCGGAAGGCAGAGGTGGCCTGGCCCGGCCCCCGGCCGACGCTGTGCGTTTGTCGCTTACAGTCTCCCGCTTCATGGGCCCGGCGAGCGGCATGAACATGAGCGGCATGGGCGGCCTGGGCTCGCTGGGGGACGTGAGCAAGAACATGGCCCCGCTGCCAAGCGCACCGCGCCGGAAGCGCCGGGTGCTCTTCTCGCAGGCACAGGTGTACGAGCTGGAGCGACGCTTCAAGCAACAGAAGTACCTGTCAGCGCCCGAGCGAGAGCACCTGGCCAGCATGATCCATCTGACACCCACACAGGTCAAGATCTGGTTCCAGAACCACCGCTACAAGATGAAGCGCCAAGCCAAGGACAAGGCGGCACAGCAGCAACTGCAGCAGGACAGCGGCGGCGGCGGCGGCGGGGGCGCCGGGTGCCCGCAGCAGCAGCAAGCGCAGCAGCAGTCACCGCGCCGCGTGGCGGTGCCGGTCCTGGTGAAAGACGGCAAACCCTGCCAGGCGGGCGCTCCCGCGCCGGGCGGCACCGGCCTCCCAGGCCACGCGCAACAGCAGGCGCAGCAGCAGGCGCAGGCCGCGCAAGCGGCGGCCGCGGCGATCTCAGTGGGCAGCGGCGGCCCGGGTCTGGGTGCACACCCGGGCCACCAGCCGGGCAGTGCGGGCCAGTCTCCGGACCTGGCGCACCACGCTGCCAGCCCCGCGGCGCTCCAGGGCCAGGTCTCTAGCCTGTCCCACCTGAACTCCTCGGGCTCGGACTACGGCACCATGTCCTGTTCCACTTTGCTATACGGTCGGACCTGGTGAGAGGACGCCGGGCCGGGCCTAGCCCAGCGCGCTGCCTCATCGCTTCCCCTCCTGCCCGCCACACACCACCAACCGCCCGCCGCTCCATGTGCTTCGACTTTTCTTAAGAACCTGTCCCATTTAGACCAAGGGAAAAAACAAAGGCCAAACTGCTGGACGTTTTTTTTTCCTAAAATTTGTGGGATATTTTTTAAAAAGAAAATAAAAACAACTAAGCGAATCCAATTCTTTAAGGAGTCTTTAAACAGAGAAGGACATAACAAGAACAGCTTCGGGGGTGTCTTTTAGATGATTCAGATGGGTTTCCCACGCTCGGGCGGGGCACGGTTTGGAGAGCGCTCTAGCTGCCATGGCTCTGGACTTTGGAGATCTCAAACTTCACTCTGGGTACACTGTGCCAGCAAAATGGACTCGCTTGTAAATACCAGGATTTCTTTCGAAGGAACGACGGGGGCTGGGGAGAGGAAAGACTCTTCGACAGAACCCACTTGTCACTGACACAAAGGAAATGCCTCCTCCCAGCACCCCCTGGCCTCCCAGGCTCAGCCGGGACGGCCCTGGCTAAAATTGTTGTTTGATGTGAACTTCTAGCTGTAAAATGCTGTCAAAAGTTGGACTAAAAGGCCTAGTTTTTAGTAATCTGTACATTTTGTTGTAAAAACAAAACAACAGTCCCCATCCCCAGCCCATCATATTTTTTATGGGCATTGTGTATATTATTTGGCAGTTTGGTATTTGCAGCGTCAGTCTTTTTCTGTTGTAACTTATGTAGATATCTGGCTTAAATATAGTTCCTAAGAAGCTTCTAATAAATTATACAAATTAAAAAGATTCTTTTTCTGATTAAAAACCTACCTTTTGTTTGGTTTTGATTTGGCTTTAAATGACATTCTTTGGTTGGGGGGGGGCAACTCATAATTGGCCTGATGGGATTCGAATTGTTTGGGGGCTCAAAGGATCCCGAACCAGCTAAGGAGGCTGGGCCCAGAGTCCTTACCCCACGGGAAGAGGGAGCTTTGTTCTGCCTCCGAATTAAGTAGAAGCAAACCTTGAGCAGTCCTGGGACTTGGCAATAGAGAGGAGAAAGCTAAACTTCTTCCACCAGGAGGGAAAGGGAGAAAGAGACCAAAGGACCAGTTTTCAGAGCCAGGCTGCTGTTTTTTGAAACCTCAGAAACATCTACTGTGGTCTTATACAGCTGAACTAACATTTTGAAACAGTCAGCCAGGACATCCATTTTAAATAACCCTGCGAGAGTGATCCTTTTTACTGAAAAGATTGCCCTGTAGATTTCAACATCAATCCTTTATTTCCAATCAGCCGCCGAGCCTCGTCAGAATTAGAATTCCTTAGGAAGCTGTTTCCAAAGTGGGGAAGCCATTACCGGTTTCATTTCTGCTCTAAAACAGCTGTCGGCATGCAGGGCTGGCCGTGGATCCCCAGCTTCTCAGGCCTTTCTGGCCTCGGGAGGTGTCTGGCTGGGCTGCTGGTTGGGGACACCCGGGCAGGACTTTGGCAGCTGAGCTTTTACTTTTGTTCCACCTGTTTCCATCTCTGGGGCTCTTAAATCCTCTTAGTGATGAGTCTTTCTCTTATCCCAACTTTCCACCTCTCCCTACCTCCCAGCAGAAAATTCATCTTTGACTTTTCTTCCTACCTCTAATTTCCTAGTCTCTTTGATGCCCGAATGTGGCTGTTGGGGAACTCTTAGGGTTGCCCTGGGCGGGGGAGGAGGGAGGAGTGGTTGCGGACAGAGAGAAATCATAGTCCCTAGATGGCTGTTGCCCTCTCCGTGTGACCCCTGATGAACCTCCAGAGGCGGTCGAGTGGGCTGTGGACGGATGCCCCTCCCAGCACTTTTACTGAGGCATGAAAGTGTCTGATTGTGGGGAATTGATTCATATTTGGTATGTACACACTTTTCACTTACAGTTTCAACTTTTTTCCCTTTCTTGCCTCTGTCTTTTCTTCATCTCTTTCTGTCTCCATCTCTCTCTTCCCCGACCTCCACCCTCACCTTCCAGGAACTTGTAAGGGAAATCAACTGGCCCCGGGGCCTTGCTCTGCACCAGCAGTCCTCTTCCTTGACATCCTAGGGGCTCCTCTCCCTTGGTGCCTTAGGACTGGGGGCCAGGGAGGGCTTCCTCCCACAGTCTGCCTGCTGGGATACAATTTCCAATATCCAGAAGAGACTCGGAGATTTCAAGAGGATGGTTGTTTGGGTCTAGAGAGTGTGCTGGTTGGGGGGAATCTCAGCACGCCTCACATTTTAGAAAACAAGCAAAAAAACTGGAAAGTTTGAACACTTGTGTTGGAATGGGCAGCCATGGCCCCAGGACAGGGTGTGTAGGTGGTCAAGTCACCCAGCTCAGGCCGGGGCTTGGCAGTGGAGATATTTGGTGCTAAGTTTCCAGTTCCGTGGAGTGAGAGTCTCCGCTCAGCCAGCCCCACGCCCAGCACAAGTCTGGGCGGGTTGGGAGGGTGCCACGGGCAGTGTGGAAAATGGCCAGGGCGGCTGCCCCCACCCCCCAACCTAGCCGAGAGCTGAGAGTCAAAATTTTAGTGGGCTCTGGTACCCTCGGCTTTGTCACCCTTGCATTGGATGGAGTTTCTGTCAAATACATTCTTCTCCCCGCCATCTAGAGCCCGCTTAGTTTGAAGTCTATTTACTTATCCCGGGGAAAGGTGAATTCAGCCGGGTCTGTGAACGCGACAGAGACAAACAGGGCCTTGGCCGCTTCTCTCCATCCATCACGCGGGGTCCACCAGCTCCCACTCCTGGCCGGGAGAGTGTTGTAGCTGCAGGAAGCGGCCCTGGAACGCGATTGGAAGCATCTTGATAGCGAAATAGATGAGCGCTGGGCTCCGCGACAGACCGCAGCCTGGGGATACCCACACCCCGACATCCCGGTCAGCCTCTGCGAAGCCGATCGTCGTCCTCTCCCGGATGGACCTCCCCCAGGTCTCCAGAATCTCTGGCCCGGGTTGGTTCTCGCCTCCAGTAAAGAGAAATCAGCCTTCTGGAGATGCCCCTGGCGCTGAAATGCCTGGATGAACCAGAAGCTTCCCCACGTGTAAGGGCAGCGCAGTTGGCCCCGAGATCCCGGAGAAGCTGAGAGCCCCCGCCTAAGCACCCCACCCATCCATAGGCCCCGACGGCTGCGGGGAGTGGGGGAGATTTTGCAGACAACATCCCCCCTTCCACCTCTCTCCCACCCCCAGCCTGCCATGTAAACACGAGGACTTTCTCGAGAGCCCTGGAGAGCGGCTCTAGTGGCTTCGGGTCCTGAAACCCCAGGCTTGGCTTGTTTGATGTTTAGCATCCCAAAGCGGCTCCCCACCCCCGCCCCAGCCTGGGAACCCCGAGCTGTGGGTCGGAGAGGCAGGAAGCAGCCCTCTCAGCCGGCCAGACCGGGAACTGGGCCGGGTTCACGGGAGGCGAGAAGAGCGGGGCAGAGATGCTCTGAGCGGGGGAGAAGGGAGCCCGGGCCGCCGCCGCCCCCATCAGCGGCACAAGCGGGTACAGCTGGAGTCCTCAAGGCCAGGAGGCGGGTGGGGGCAGGGAATGCCTCAGCAGCCGGGGCAGCGGCTCCGAGAGGGGGGCTGGCCCGGTGGGAAGTAGCTTGGGGCCCGCGAGCGGAAGCAGAGCCAGGCCGGAGCCGACTGCGCGAGAACGGCTCAGGGCACTTACTCCTGGAGGCGAGGGAGGCCCCGCGCTCCGCTCCAAGGGCCCGCGGGAGGCAGCTCCTCCCGCCGCTCAGGGCTTGGCCGTTCAAAGGGGAAGGCTTTTTCGGGAGCCTTCCAAGGGATTTAAAATCCTCCTGGAGCAGGGCAGGGCCTAGGTCTGGCATCGAGGTCTCGGGTGTTGAGCCCCGGGGAAGAATTATCAGACTCTCGACCCGCACACTCTTCGGGCGCTCACGGGTCGGGGCGGCGGTGCGGGGCTGTCTCCAGGCGCGAGCACAAAAGGTAGCGCGTCTCTTCTCAGGCGCCCGAGATAAGAGGAAATGAGAGCGGGGTTTTCTGACTTCCAGCTCATTAGGGACCAGGTAAGGTCAACGTTTTCTCTATTACGTCTTTATCTTAAAAGCGGGTCAATTTAAGATAACGGGGGAAAAATCCAGGATCTGTGTGAACCGTGCTGATAAAGACTGACCCCTTTCCTGAACTAAAAGCAAGCCGGCCAGACATTCATTTTCTATAAACAAGAGAGTTGTGAGAAGCTGTCTTGAATTCTGATCGAATGTCTCCAGTCTCTCTAGACATCGCCCCCCCCCCATTATTAGAGCAGGGGAGCAGAGTGAGCGGGATATTATTTGTAGAGAACTAGAAGGCTGTTGGGAAATGTGAATCTGAGATGATATGGCTCTTAGGCATGGTTTGCTGGCTTGTTTGTTTCAAATGCAGCTTTCTTTTAGAATGGAAGGAAAGTGACAGACTTGAGTACTGGGAGGCATGAGGCTGAATGTTTTCCTTGCTCAGCCAAGTCCCTATTAGGAGATGCTGGACACCCCCTTCCTCTGGCCCTCTCTGCCTTCCTGGCTGGTGTGTTTGTGGTTGTGCAATTGTGTTCTTTCAGCTTCAGGCCACCCTCTGTGGGGCACAGTTTGGGCTCCTGCCTCAACTTGGAGCAGAAAAAGTTTCCTGGTGCCTGTTTGGCCAGTAGTTTCTGGAAGGAGTGTCGTATCCCCAACCACCCTCTGTGGTGAGCTTGTCCCTCTGAGCCTGTCCACCAAGTGGCTGGAGGAATTGGGTATGGATGGGAGTCGAGGAAAGAATGTGCTAGATTGAAGGGGAGGGCCAGGGTCTGCGTGCTCCTGTCCCCAGGTAGTTGTGTTTATGAACTTTCCTTCGTGATTCTCAAAGGAACAGAGGAGGAGAAGGCTCAGCAACTTGACAGCACAGCTTCTGCCTCATCTGAAGCCATAGCTGGAGTGGCTGGGGCAAGTCTCTCTGATAGTGACCTAATGCTGTACTTAGAAGCATCTAGACATGGCCCAGGCTTCTCATTTGATAACGTTTCCCATTTGGTCTCTGCTTTCTAAACATTTACTGTCTTAGTTATTACGAGTTGTAACAAAGTTTTGGAAAGGGTGAGATTTAAATCCATTTTCCTATTTTATTTCTTTTTTAGTTATTTACAGGACACTGCAATATAAATTGATCACTATTGGTGCTCTGCTTGAAATAGAAATAAACATTAAAATATTACAGGCAATAGATCTTGTTAAAGAGGACTCTTTCCTCCAACACAATGCTCACATCTGATTCTGCCCACTTTGTGTGTAGGTATAAGTGGTTGCATACAGACACCTGTCTGTGTATGTGTTATAGAAGTATAGACACATATGTATCTATCTTGTATATTTATTTTATAAGATAGTCAAGAAGAAAGAATTTTAATATAGAATTCTCTTAGTAAGGGATCTTATAGAACCTGTTAGATGCAAGAAAGTTGAATGCTTTCATTATCTCAGTTAAAATGTCCCTTAAAAATCAAGTAAACAAAACTTTCTTTGGTTTTGTCCACTTTAAATTAGAATATTAATTTATTTTCATGTGAAACTCTGGAGAACTAATTATGTTTTGGGGAAATATTAAAATTTATCCTTAAAGAAAATGAACTTGTTGCCTTAGCTACATAGCTGTAGATGAGACTTCCTGAAGCAATCTATAACAAAAATTATTGTCATTTGCTGTACCTACGTTATCCACTAACAGAAATCGTTAGGATGAACACTACTGCCAACTTAAAAAAAAAAAAAAGTGGAAATGTTTCTGGCCTTCACAGAGTAGTGAAAATAAGAGGACAGGTCTGAGTGTAGTCCCGCAACAAGAAAAGACAAACTTTTCCTCCTCCTGCCCCCCATTTTGTACATTTCCGGGAATTCTGTCTTTGATTGCTAGATGGAATTGTCAGTAACACCAGGCTGTTGGTGGAGTGTTAAATATTGCATTTCTAGGGGTTTTGGTGATTGCTGATAATGTCATTTCTACAAAATCAAAGATGTCAGGCCATGAAAAGTGTCCTTGGGTACTCTTCCCCAGTCGCTATGCCCTGGAGCCAGTCTATGGAAAATCACCCAGAACGGCAGGGCCTCCACCGTGCCTAGCATTCTCCCTCCCAATGCTGCTGCTCCGACGTGTCCAAAGCTCTAGGAAAACAAGGGTATATTTGGTCCGCGTGCTACCGATTTACCTGATCTCCCGGCACACACACGGCTGAGTGCGCGCGCGCAGATGTAAACCTGGGAATTACCGTAATGACACGAAAAGGACTGAGAGCTGGTTCCTCTGAGTTGGCTGCTCGCTCTGTTCTAACCTAAGAGACCAGGTCGATGGTTTAACACATCTGGCTATGCCTGTGTATACAGCGAATCTCGCACAGTGAGGGTCCCCGCAGGCTCTGCCAGAGCACCAGGTTTCTAAACAAACTTGCAGCGACAGGCTTTTTCGGAGGAGACTCTGAAGCCACAGAGGATTAAACCTCTGTCCCCACCTGGCCACTCGACGGTGCCTTGAGGTCTGCAAGGCTCTGTTTTCTGGGTGGGGACTATGGGAGGGGGGTGAGCTGGGCGGTGATGTCTTTCTCCTTCCCTTCTGAGCATGCTTCAGAGAGAATCCCCAACACTTGCACCCCAAGTGTGCACAGACCATACATCTTCGCCTCTAGCCAGGGCAGATAGAAGTTGTAACTAGTTCATTACTACTCACTAACCCACGATATTAACTGGAATGCTGATTACTGCTCCCTAGCAGGACTGCTGGGGCAGAGGCCTGGGTGTAGTAAACTTTGGAAGTACTGCAATGTATCATACCTACAACTCACACAGCAGGTAAAGCTCAGGTACCTGTGTGCATGTCAAATTGGCTTCATACCAAAATTGAATGGGAGAACCCTTGGAAATATTTAACAAGCCAACACACCCACAGCCATGATCTAGCACCGGATGGGGGTAAAGGGAAAATCTTTGAGATCTATGGTAGCATACAAAGACCTTCCTGCATCCCTAACAGTTGACATTAGCCTTCCTGTGTGAACTGTTTTCTAACAACTACAATGCCACACCAACCCAAAATTAGTTGTTGAAAATTCATGACATGGCTAAATACTTGGATTCTGTTGGTTGGGTGTGTGGAAGCTGTGGGTTTGTGTGTATGTGGTTCTGCTTGTTGGTAAGACAAGAAGAGAGGGAAGGAGAGGGGACTGGAAAGGAGGAGAGGGGAGAGGGAGGAACAATTGTGTCTGGTGAAAGTGTGTGGGGTTCTGCCGGTGTTTGTGACAGCTGAGTCGTGCTGGTTATAGCTGGTCTTTGGGTCAAAGTGTTGGGGCAGGGTGGACGAGTCTGGGGCGTTTAGGGGGTGATGTTGGTGGGGAGGGCAGGGGAGCTGGCTGGGAGGCAGTGCATGTACCATCATTTTGCATTGGGCCGATAACACAATGGCAATGTAATTGTCTGGCTGAAACATGCTCAAATGGCAAAAAGTTGCAAAATAGATCGACCTCCCTGAGAAGAGAGGGAGCTGGTTACAGAGGTCTGCAGCCATCATACTTTATTCAATACATTTTAAACAAGAGGATCTAGGGAGTGATTCCGATTCAATACACATAATCAGTTTGCAAGTCTTATTTCCATTTGAAAACAGGGCCATTTGCAATCATAAGAGCCGGACACGCTGAAAGATACAGAGCTCTTTCCGAGCAGATGATGGGTGACAGAATCTGCAGGCAAGCACTCAATATTTTCCTCTAGCCTCAGACCTTATGCATCAGCCTTTAGTCCCAATGTATTTCAAATCGAATATTCCTGTTGCATATATAACTGAATTGCTTAGAAAATGGAGACTCCATGGTTGAAGGGGAAAAAAAAACTGCAAGAAAGGTGAGAAACAAAATTTGTGCTTTTCCTCGGTGCTGGTTAATAGTCATTTAGTGGAGTACACGGGTAAAAATTTGATGGAAAATTCAAACTTGATTTTAAGGAAGGGCCGCCAGCAGAGGTGGTCCGAGGCTAAAATTCGCGAGTTGGAGCCGCGAAGCCCTGTCCGGTGTGGCAGGCGTCAGCAGGGCGTCTGCGGGGCCGGGCGCAGGGCTACGACCACAGCCCCGGGGCGGCTCTGAGGCCCCGCAGTTGCACCGCCAAAGACCCGAGGGCCCCTGGCGGCCCCGCGGTTTCACGTGGGTTGTCAGGGATCTCAGCTAGAAGTGTGGGCACTTAAAATCTCGAGCTACTTTAGGGTCTCTCGTAGAAAGTTTTGGTTTCCTGGACCAAGAGCTGTCCACGACCTCCCCCTTCCTGCCCGCGGCCTCGGCACTCCCCACCCCCTCGCCTCCCCGCCAGCCCCAGTCCAAGGCCTTCCCCCCGCCCACCCGCGGCCTCCCCTCCGACGCCCAGCCCACGGCCTCACTCTCTCCTCCCCCCCAGCCTCCCCCCCCCACCCGAGCCGGCCGGTGACCCTCCATCCGGTTCCCCGCCCGCGCCCGGAACAACCTCGGCTCCGCGCCGCCTGCCGACCCGACCCCCACCCGCTTCTGGAAACCACAGCGAGAAGTCTGGCGTGCGGATGAGCGGAAACCTCCGGTGAAGTTTGACTCCAGAATTCATAGATATTAGTTCACTGGGTTATGACGATGATCCAAAACCTAACCTAAAGGGATTTTTAAAACGATCTTAGAACACAATCTTTCTTTGAGCAAATAAACAAAATCAAACAAAGCCAGAGAACTGCTGCTGTTTCCCTGATGAGTTTTTCTAAGGAAAAAGGATTCCATCTCTGCGCAGATACCACCACCTAACGAACTTTCTAGTAGGCTGAAACTCAGTCTAATGATAGTATGTGTTTAATGCCGATTCCATTTTTATTTCAAAAGGGGATAATTTATTAACCTCCTCAAGTTGGTGCCTCTTAGGCAGGCGTTGTGTTTTTAGACGTCCTTGCAAAGCGTTTTCGCCTCTGGGAAGATCTCAGGAAAACCAATAGATGGGGGGGGGGATGGGGTGGCTTCTGCACAGCACCCCCCCTCAATTTTCTGCAAAGCTCGTCCTAGAAGCCCCGGTGTTCTCTTTAACAGATGTCAAATTATAGGGACCACAAAGATCTAAAGACATCACACACACACACACACACACACACCTGTAAACTATAGATTTTTTTTCCTCTCTAGAACCCATTCTGTGGATGAGCAAGACTGGCTCTGAAGCACTAATCCACCCTGAGGGGGAGAGAGCAGGCCTCCCACAACAGGGAGCCCACAGGCTCCCTATTTCTGCAAACCAGGAGGACAAAACTACAACTGACAAGGGGTGAGGGTGAGGCTGGGACCAGCAGGACCCAATCTGCTTGGGTGAAGGGGAGCTAGCTCGCCCACCTGAGGACAGGGCCCGGCCTAGGCTTGGCTGGGTAGACAGAGGGGTGCACAGGAATGTGCCCAGAGCAGCAGAGAGCCAGAGCAGGCTCCCAGGGCAGGAAGTTTCAGCCATTTGACAGTTCCATAGAGTTATGGTGACTACATGACCACTTCTAGGAGTGGTGGTTGTTCCGTGCTGATTCCTTCCCCCCCTCCTGGACCTCCCTAGGGACCGAGGATACACAGGCTCAGGATTGCTGGCCCAAGTCTTCAGGAGCAATCCCAGCCAGGCAGAAGAAACCTCAGCCTGCCTTCCTCAGAGAGCCCCCTTCCTGTCTTCCAAGGCAGATATGGGAGACCCATTAGGACCCAAAGATCACCTGCAGGAGCATCCTATTCTTGTATTTATAGCCTGCTGTGACTTTATTGTCTACTTTTCATTTGTTTCCTCATCCTCCTGGTTTTCTGTTTCTTCATTTCAGTGCTTACGTTTTGCTTGCTTTTTTCCAGCCTCATAGCTGCAGTCTTACTTCGCAGGCAATTCGGTATCATTTTCCTAATGTCAGTACTGAAAGGAAAAACAGATAAAGTGGATGCGCTAAGCCATAAAGAATGAGAGCTAGTAAGGCCCATATGGGAGGCCAGTTGGGGGGTAAGAAGGCCAGAGAACCACCAAGGTCAGCCTATCAGAGAACTAGGGAGAAAAATGACAGAAGCAAAGAGAGGCAGCAGCACAGAGAAATTCAATTAATGTCAGTAGACAGGAAGGAATACAGCCCCCACCTAGGGCATACGTCTGGCCGGACAGGCATAGAACGGGATGAGGAGGAAGCAGATGTGCCTGTGGTGGTCTGTCTCTGAGCTGAGAAGCAAATCTATCAATCCCTTCCTTCTCTCCTGCCAGACCTTAAGAATGGGGACTTTCTACCAGAGCAAATTAAAGGGCTACGGAGCTGAGGGGCCAGGGACTGGAGTTCATTTCCCAAACTCCAGTCTGCTCCTCCCCCCTGGCTGGCTCCTGGCTCTGCACCTGGGGAGAAACAAATTCAGGGGAACCTGGGGGGCAGAGGGCGAAGCCACTGGGAGAAGAAATAGTGGCTTCTGGAAACTTCCATGGAAATAGACAAAAATCCTTTCTTTCGCACAAGGGCCCCACTTCTCCCAGCAATCGGAAAAGGAACTTAAGAATAAGGGGAGCCTCTTGGTCTTTCCCGACCCTGGTTGTTGGGCAGCGCCCCCTTTCGTCCCCGCCAGCGCGGCCTCGAAGGAGGCGCCACGTGGAAGGAGCCCCAGCTGCCTGGGAAAATGGCAGGGCCATTCCGCTGGGACTCCGAGCCGAGGCCGCCCCGCAGCCCTCACCTTCGGGTCCTGAGCCGCCTCCCACGACGGAAGGCGGGTCCCGAGAGGGCGGCAGGTTCCTGGCGACCCACCGGGCGCAGCATCCTCCCGCGGGCGCGCGGCGGGCGGGGCCGCGTGTCCCCCGCGATCCCTCCCCGGCCGGCGCCCTCCCCCCTCTCCCGGGTCCGCGCCGCCCCGCCCGCGTCCGCAGCCCCTGAGCCCCGGACCGCGGCGGGAGGAGACCGGGCTGCCGGGCGTCCGGGGGCTCTGCACCGCGGGGAGAAGTGACTCCCACCCCCCGTGCAACTTCCCACGACCGCTCGTTTCCCTCTAACCGCCGCCCGGCCCGCGTGCGGCTTCCTCCGAGGGGCCTGGACCCCAGGGGCCCTTCTTTTTTTAAGGGGCTCACCCACGCCGTGATGCATGTCGGCTGCAAGACATAAACCCTTTAATGCCCCAGCACGACACAGAGTTAGCGAGGACCTCCTTGGGTTGGTGACCGCAGAAGGGCCCATTTGCGACGCTTCCCGGCCTGTGAGGCCCAGGCCCTCGTCCCCACCGGCCGGGGCTCGCGGGTGAGGTCGGGGACAGGGACCCGGGCCGGGCGCCGGCTCATGGAGGCGGGAGGGCGGTCGCCCGGACTTCCCGCCGTCGGCGCCCACCGCTCGGCCCCCGCGGCCGGAGGCGGCCGGCTCCCGAGACCCCGCCCGGCGGCGGCTCTGCCGTCGGGGCTTTTCCCGGGAAGGACGAGACGCCGCGGCTCGCTGTCGGCGGGCCGGTCCAGGCGCCCGGGTCCTCCCTCTTCGCCTCCGCGCTCGCCCTCCCTCCCCTGTTAATACTCCTGGATAATTTCGCAGGCAGATTTCCAACTTTGGGGAGAATTTGTTTCATCTCTTCTAGATTCAGAAACGGAGTCTTCTAAAGTCTTAATGTGTGTTTATTTTTTCCAGCATTCAAACGAATGCGAAGCCACGGATCGAATCCCATCACTCATTTGGGGTTAGCTTCTCCCGATATTTCACACGGAAAACAAAACTGGGTCCCTCTTATTTGTACTTGTCCTTAACCTCTGCAGCAACTGCTGTAGATGAGGCTCTGTCCATTCTCTAATAGATTTTACCAGGGGCTGGTGACAGAGAACTGATTTCTTTTCTATTAGGGTTTAGCACATCTTTGTTGAAGGCCTGTAGAATGACCAGGGATTAGATTTGCATCTCTTAGACGCCCTGTGTGGTCTTTGTGCGAAGCTTGTAACTGTTAAAAATGACTTGTTAGGAAGCGTGTGGGCTCTCATCGCCTCCTTTTGACAGAATGATTGTGAAATTCAGATTGGCCCTGTAGGATTTAGCCCGCAGATTCCACCTGAACCCTAAGCAATTAGACCCTAATCTCACTGCAATCATATTTGAGTTAGGATTTGTTGCACTTTGTTTACTTCAATTAAAAGCAGTGGAATAATTTTTTTTCCAGCTTTTAAAGTGAAATCTCTAGGCGTAAAATCTCAGGACTTCTTAGAACCGGTGTTGGTGGCGATGGGGATTTCTTTTCTGCAAGGTTTCCTCCTCGTCCTCCCTCCCGCCCCTCCCCCACTTAAATGACCCTTCTTTCTTCCCCCGGTGCGCGCTCCGGCCCGGAGCATCTTCTCAGGGCTGGGATTCAGGGCGCCTGGGAAGAACCGCGTCGAGATGACTCCCAGCTTCAAGGGGGGCCCAAGCTCCGGGCGTCCCGCTCGGGCGAGGGGCCTTTCCGCCCTGGCCGGCCGGCCGGTCCCCGCGGGCGCTCCGGGCAGCGGGCGCAGCTCGGGCGTCTCGCTTCCTGCGGCGGGGGAGACGCTCCCGAGGCGCCCGCGCCCGCCGCGCCGCACGGCCGCTGCAGAGGCGGCGTGGTCAGCCCCACCGCGGGCTCAGGCCGGAGCCGCCGCGGGGACCGCTGCGGCCTGCTGCGCGTCGGCCCCAGGGGCTGGGGCTCCTGTCCGCCCCGTCCTCCGCTGCGTCCGGCGGGCGGCGGGCCTGGGCGGCTGGCCCCGGATCCTGCAGGCCCCAGCGCCCAGAGCCAGGCCGCGGAGGGCCGGCCGCCCAGGTCCGCAGCGTCTCAGCCATTCTCAGGGCTTTTGACCCGCCGCGGTTCCCAAGGGTCGCCAGCGGTTACAGCCAAGTCAGGTCACCTTAGTAGTATTTCTTGATCTGTGGCGAGTTTCTCGCCTTCATTCATTTATCTGGTGCCACTTTGTCACTTTTATTCCCCGGCACATCTCAGTTGGTGGACACATGACAGTGACTCTGGATTATCGTTTTTTCCATTTCGACTCATGACCACTTACTTGCTCCTAGTGAGTTTGCTTCTGTTCGCTAAGTTACTGCTTCACCTTTCTCAGTTAATTTTTCGTGCGAGCCGACAGAGGAGGTAAACAAGAGGCATTTTCTGGCACGGAGGACCTCAATGCCGTTTATTTTAGGGGGAAAGCGGCAGGCGCCACTTCTTAAACTTCTCAATAAACTTTTTAAATAGCAACTGCTCTCATTCTCACTTGCCTCGGAAAAAAATTTTTTAGAAATGTTCTTTGTATTTGATTCCATAAGAATGAAGGAAAGCCAGCCTACAACCCGATTTTGCCTTTGTAACTAAAACATTTTAAAGGAGGAGAGAGGACTTTGCTGACACTAAGTACTATATAAATGTGAGCAGTGCTCACCGGTTTAAGCAAGTGGTCCTCTCTTTCAATATTTTCTGAGGCAGAGTCTGTTTTAAACAGGCTCATCTCTTTGCATAATTCTTATAGCTAGTTATCCTTAACTTTATTAAGAATTCTTAAGGGTTCCAGGTAATTGAGGAGCAATGTCTTGCCTTTGGATGGGGGGAGGTGGGAATGTGGGCTTGAGGGTGGGAAGGGGGAGCAAGACTGTGATAATCTCTTTGAGATCCACCAGACGAAGTCTTGATCTATTGATTGAGGATCCCTGCTTTAAATCAATCCTGCATGCAGTTTAGTGCAGATTTTCATCTGTGAATAGGAACTGTATCAAAATCCTAGTGTGACCATGACAATTGGGTAATCACACACAAGGCATCTTTGCTAATGGAGAGATTCTGTAAATATGTTTCTAGTGAATACACAGATAACAGTCACAGTGGAGGGGTCAGGTGCCACAAATCATAGATTACTCTGCCAAGGGTTGCCAGCCATCTCAGGCTTGGAAGGACATAACTGCCTTTGCATTCTCAGAATACTCTCCTCAGTTCGTGATTTCACTTACTTGACCCTACTTCTGTTATTAAAAAGCTGGCAGGCACAATCAAGGGCAAGCAGGTTGGCTACCTACCCTTCTGGCAGCTCTCCAGTATTCCCATTTAGCTGCCAGAAGACACGGAGAGGAGTGAATCAGTCATGTAATCCTGCAGTAGCATCTAGAAGGTACCAGGAAAACTTTAGTGGCAGCAGGCAGGTCCACCAATCAGCCCCGTTTCTAGATTCTGCACTTCATCTATGTCATAAGTCACTCTGGGGGAACTCACTCCTCGGAAGGGCAGGGAGGAGAATGGTAAGAAGTGACTTACGTGCAGGAGCTCTCAAGCAGTTTCCTTGGAAAGTAAGTTGTAAGTGCATTACTTGATAGTCCCAGTTTTGAAAACTGCCACAAATAGAAATAGGGTTCTCATTACTAATAGGGAGGAAAAATCAGAAAGAGTGTCCTTTATCAGATAGTAGTGGGGGAAAAATCAAGAGCTTTTGATGAAATTTGTCAATAGAACAAACTTCTGGATTTCCACATTTGCTTTAAAAGAAAAATTTATTGCTGGGGCCGGCCAGGTGGTGTAGCGGTTAAGTTCGTGCACTGCACTTCCGCGGCCCAGGGTTCGCCGGTTCGGATCCTACGCACATCCCATCAAGCCATGCTGTAGCAGCATCCCATGCACAAAGTAGAAGAAGATGGGCACAGATGTTAGCTCAGGGCTAATCTTCCTCAGCAAAAAGAGGGAGATTGGCATTGGATGTTAGCTCAGGACCGATCTTCCTCACAAAAAAAAAAAAAAACCCGAAAAGAAAAGAAAAAATTATTGCTAACTTGATAAGATTTAGGTACTCAACTTTCAGAGAAATGTGAAATTGAAATTATATAAAAATAGTTTTTTCCTACCTCAAATTGAAACAAGAAGGTATTTGACATACAGGGACATTGTAAAAGCCAAATGCATCTCTCTCTAATGTCAGCATTCTTTCCTTGAGGATGTAAAGCCTAGGAGTATAACATAAAAGAATCCGAAGGGTGAAACAAGAATTCCGGGCTTCCCTTTGTTGGCAGGATAAGCCCTTTTCTCACACTCCTACAATGGAAGTGGCTTTGGGATCTAGAACCAACCACCATGATTGACGGTAAAGCCGTAACTTTTACTAGTAGGCACCATGAAAGCCAGGCTGACTTCATCAATGAAGTCTTCTCCAGAGGACTTACACTGAAAGGTCTGGTAGCACTTTTTGAACAGAAAAGAAAATTACAGTTCACTGAAGTATGAGTGTTCAGGAAGGCTAGCAAAGTATATTTTAGAAGAATATTGTATTTTCTAATATGTCAAGAGGTCTCTAGATGTGCGATATAAAAAACTAATTTAATTTTTTTCAAAATTAGACTATCATTACATTAGCATATTCTTAAAGAATAGAGATAGACATTACTCATCTACATTACCAAAGGGGGAAAATATTTAAAAGCCACATGACAGATTTGTGCCTTATAATTTAAACAATACTGAATGATGACAATCTTCCAAGTTCATTTAAACAGGAATGGGAGAGAATCTCCATAAAAGTGAATAAAAAAGATCTTATTGTACAAATATGCCTAACTCCCCATTTTATTAGCTTATAATGCAAATTCATTACTTGCTCTTGCTACTAAGAGCCATTTTAATGTAATGGATTCATTTTAAATCCACAAGAAAACTGAAGCCTGTGTCTTTTCATACGTTTATGAAGAACTTTCAAATGGCCCCACCAAACTTGGAGACATAGACATTTTTGCTTGCTTATTAAACCATAAAGTTGGAATTTATGCTGATGAACATTTTCCATCTTGACTAACACTTCCTGCCAGAGAAGTTTTTCTTTCAAGGGAACAGATAGCAGGTAGACAGAAGGAAATTCCAAGCCTATGTGATTTGAATAGGGGTCACACTTCACACTCTTAAATTTAGGGCTGTAAACAACCTTATTCTTTTTTCCCTTTGGGTATCTGCTTTTAGTCAGTACCTTGTATAGTTCCTGGCACATAACAGTTGTTCAGTAAGTTTGCTGAATGAGTGAATTTATGAAACACTTTCACTGTGTCCATTGTAATCTTTTCTGATATGCAAAAATGTAGAGATAAAGGATTATTATTAACATTCTTCTTTTTTTTAATGTGAACAAAAATTTGTTAAAATTCTTGGTGGATATGACTCAAAATAACAGAAAAGAGGCCCCATTCTATGCTAGTTAGCAACAGAGGAATCTCTTACTCACATTTCCCTGCCTATTCAAATGAAAACTGCTTGAGGTAATGCTGTAATGTTGTAAACAAACAAAAACCACAAGGTCAACTGTAACACAAAATGGACCCTAAAAATTAATAAATTGGAAACTCTTTAGTCTTTTTTCACATTCCAGAGTTAAACTTTCTATGGCACCCCACCATTCAAGACCTTTAAAATTCTAAATGGTAGCCATCTTCTGAAGTGATGAGGGGACCAGAAGGTCACAAATCCTACCATTCTTTAGGGGGTCAGGGTGGGAGCTGGCCAGTGTGGTCTCATCTAATAGAATTTAAAAACTAGTTTTGATTGTTAATAACAATGCCACATAGGGCCACTCCATGGAAGGTGGTCCACTGGCCAAGAGGAATCCATTACTCAGGAGCAATGGCTACTGTCACTGTGTTCCCAACTTCTATCCCTTAGTGAGCACCCCTCACATTTAAGTAGAGTCCATAGCTTTGGGGCACAATGGAACTGATGGAGTGGAGTCGGGGGGGGGGGGAGTCCAAAGATTGGAAGTAGCTTCACAGTTGGGATGCCTTGTGCCTTATATTGACCCCCACAACTGCTAGAGCCTCTCTTCATTGATTTGGGGCCTGGCTCAAGATTATGTACATGTTAAGGGAAGAATGTGCTGGCAAATTATTTTCTATTTTGAATGTGAAGTCTTTTATCAATAAGTACGAGGATATTATTTCAAGTGGAAAATGTGTGTGTATGTACCAAGGACGTCCTCCGCTTCAGCTAAGCAGTCTCCCTAGAAAACATTTGTATCTAGGCAGCATTTGCTTAGCAAGATATGGAAGACTGGAAGGGTCAAACAGCAATAGAACCCCCCAAAGAGCTAAATCTTAGATCTAAGTTTCATTTGCTTAAGACTAAAAACCCCTTTTTAAAGCACTCACTTAGCATGAAGATACTGATATCACTTCCTATTTATATCCAAATATACATTTATTGTCTTAGGAGGTTGCAGGTAATCCTTCAACTTGTGTTCCTAATAAGAAATGGAGCCCTAAAAGATAATGTTCTTCACCAGTGTCTGCAACAATTGTGACCCACTGTTTACCCAAGAATTCTCCTCTTCATTCACGTGTAGAAGGGAGTTGGTATTTCATCACCAACTTTATGCCAAAGTCAACTTACTATAGTGAGAGAGTGATTATAAAATTGTCCTTAGAGAAAATACTTGATAGAAATGAAAAATAGAGATTGATACAAATATCCTACTGTCAATGTACATCCAGTTTAGACATTGTATAGAAGAATGAGGGGACATCACCCTAAGATGTAAACATTTTGTGATAAGAAAAAAATATGGTGATCTGTTGATTGATTTACGTGTTCAGTCAGTAAACATTCACTGAGTGCTTACTCCAGGCAAAGTACTAGGCATGGAGAAAAAGACATGTCTCTGACCTCAAAGATAATGCGTTTGGGGAGAGAGGCATGCAAATATACAATTAGAATTCAGTGCAATGAGTGGAGAAATGTGAAGTCTGCGCAAAAGGCCCTGGGATTCAGGGGAAGAAGCATCTATGTTTGGTGGGAGGGGAAAAGGTAATGCTTGAGCTCACTCTTGAAGGAGGAGCAGAATTTTATCAGGCATTCCAGGTGGAGGAAATAGCATGTGCAAAGGTCCAGAGGCAATGAAAAGCATATCATTCAGGGAGTCATACTTAGTTTGTATTGCTGGAGCAGAAAGTGTGAGCAGAGTGTTGGGAGTAGAACTGAAGGGGTGGTACAGGCTAAACATTTTGAAGACCCTTGACTAAAAGTGTAGATTTATGTTGTAGGAGATGGAAAGCCATTGAAAAATTCAAACATAATCAGATGCATTTTAGAAAGACCATGCAGTCAGCAGACTGGAGGATGGATTGGAAGTTGGGACAAATTAGTGACAAGGAGATTGTATGGTGGTGGTTTTTACCTGCCTGCTTGGTGTAAGAGTGCTAAGGAGAATTACCTTTCATTAAATAGATACAAATTCTCAAACCCTGGCAAGAATGAAGATATCTTCCAAAGAGGCATCTTTTTAAGGAAGATGACTGTTCACACTTGGGAGGATTGCCGGTCAATTTTGTATGCCCTGCGCATACCTTTTAGGGTCAAGAGCGCATTGCTTATTGTTTTACTTAATTGTGTGACTGACATCCGCCTGAGCTGACATTTCTGTTACTGTCTCTCAGGACTGTGTCGGGTTGTAGAAAGAGTGCTACCAGCAGCCAAGAGACTTGCCTCTAGTTGAACTTTACATCATAGTCTTTCTAAGACCTTGGAAAAGTCACTTTACCCCTTTGGGCTTCAGTTTCTTCAGGTGTAAAGTGAGGGGCACAGTGCAAATTATCTGTAATCCCACTTTATTTATATTGTTCTATGACTGTGGCTTTGCACTTATTAATCTCTCCCAATGTTTATTTCTTACCTCATCTTAATGATTTTTCACAATTTTAAAAAATATTTAGAAGATAATCTCAGGATATGTTATTTAGGGCAAAATCCTGTTTTTATTGCACTACACTTACTACACTTAGCCTTCCTCCTGGAAATAGCAGGATGTTGGCAGCTGTTTTGAAACTGTAGCCTTTCTGCTCACGAGACACATTTGATCCTCACATGAACAAAAAGATGACTATTTAATCACTTTCAATGTTTACCAGGCTAAATTAATAATTTAGCTCTAATTTTTAGGTTATGGATTTTCCTGCCCAACATGATGGTTTCTCAGGTCAGATAGTTCTATGTTCTTAGAAAGCTAGCGTATGGGTAAAATTGTGGCCCTTAAAATTATAGCAGGTGTACTGCTGCTAATACTACCCTCCTGATTTTAAATTCCGAATTTCCTTGGAAACTTCCTGTTCTTTAATGCTCTTTTTTTTTTTTCACTTAAGGGCCTGTTTACATTAGTACTGTATCTTCTAGAGCTCTGGGAGTCCATAGGGTTTGTACCTACAAAACAGTACAGCACTGTTACTGTGCTTCAGAGACATGCAGGGGTCCCAGGGCAAATCAAAATGTTTTTAAATGTGTGACATGTGTGAAGTTGATGAAAATTCATGACTTCTCTCTGTCAGGGCTGCTTGAGCTTAAATCATCAGAGAAAGGTGAGTGCAAAGAATTTTATTTAATACTTTTAATTCTGGAATCCCTCCCATCCGTTGCTCGTGGTCCCATGTTTTTGCTCTGTTCTATTTAGCAGTCTGATTACAAAAATAAAAAAATAAAAAATTAGCACGCTCTAAATTGCTTTTCAGAATTTCCTGCTTCACCCATCACTCAGATGTATAACTTTTAAAGAGGAATTGAAATGTGGTTTGAGAATGTAATCACATACCATAGAACATGCAAAATACATGTGAAAGGCCACACGAGTGCTGTTAATTTAACTGATTATACTTTATGCTTTAGAAATATTTTCAAATTTATCTTTCAAAATTGGAAAGAAAATACTGCGGGCAAATTTTAAAAGAGAGAAAAGCCAAAATGCTGTGGATATTGAGATCAGCTGTTTTTAAGTAAAAATCCATTCAAAGGAAAATAAAAGGCATTGTGTAGCGTGTGCCGGCTAAAACGGAGAACACAAGAGCGTTGCAGTTAATTAGAACCAGTCAACAGGATGCTTTGCAACCTTTCTCACATCAGCGCACCATCTGATCTTCATAATACAGATTTCCCACAGTCGATGTAAAAAGGACGAGAAATAAATATTTGAGTCATTAAAATATATGATGTATTTCAATTGCTCTTTTCAATAATTATTTTTAGGCCATTGTTATGAAAATAAGATCTTGAAAATCCCCAAATGTTGTTCTATTTGTGTTTTAGGGGGATAATCTTAGTTGCATTTTTTTGTTTTATTTTTATATGTGTTTGAACATGAGAAAAAATATCAATTTTTGAAAAAAAATTCAGAGCATGAATTTGAGTTATTATAGGATTTATGTATGGTTACTGTACTTTTGAAAGATAACTGGGCTTTTCCTGGAACGTTAAGCCATTATAGTACAAATGATTAATTAGTATATTACAAATAATGAATTACTATGTTATAGCTGTTTTCACATTAACAGAATACTGAATTAAGTTAACTAATGAACATCTGTATCATACATGTCTTAAAAAACATGTGATACTTAACACTGTTATGTTTCTCTGATTCTTTCAATGCTTGCTTCTACTCAGAAGTTTTACTTTAGCTTCATTTATTCTACATTAGGAATTGTTCTACAAAAATAATGCTTTTGTCATATTTTCCTGAAGTTCATAGTCTGTTCATTATAGACAACATTTGTTTTCCTCTTCTTTCCCCTCTGCATCCTATTTTGTTTGTTTGTTTGTAGTGTGTGTGTCACGGATTCTTTGTTACGTTGTCTTCTCACATTAAAGGTAGAGCTCCCTCTGGGCCACTGAGGTGCTTTAAAACAGACTCATAAGATGGCTTGTTAAAAATGTGTAACTTGAATCAGAAATATATACATCTTGAAAATAGTGGATAAGTTTTTCTCCCTCATAAAATCTAATTTGTGAATGTCTAGGAGGTGCCCTTTTTACAGGCAAAAATAGCTGTGAAACTGGTGCTGTTAATATGAGAATTGTCTTCCAAACGAGTCGATGGTCCACTCTCCTATATTTGTCATGTACAACTAGCTGTCGGCAGGAATTTCCTCCTCGGACTGAGTCATCGCTTGCTGAAAGGAAACAAGCTTCAGAAGAAAACAAATACGGTCACCTCTGACTGTTTTTGTTTGTTGTTTGTTTGTTTTGCTCTGTGTGTTTTCTCCTCTCACATCACACAAGATCTTTTTTTCTCTTCCCAGTCCCCTAAAAGCTTTTTGCTAAATATTTTCTTCCTTGAGCACTCATTATATATTCCTGTAGAAAGAAAAAAATAATTGTCTCAAAGACCTATCTTCTCTCTAGCACTAAACTTTTTCTTTGTGCTCTTCTTTGCACAGATTTGACCACTTCAATGCAGGAGGAATCTCTTAGCTAGGTCCTCTTTAGGAAATTTACTCTTTCTACTGCTTTACAGAAACGAATAGTAGCTTTGATGACAAATACTTTAGAACGCTCATCTTACAAATACAGAAAAGGCTATGTTAGTACATAAATATTTTTTCTGATTAAAGAGCCTATTAAATGCATAGTAATATTTGCGTTTAGATTTTAAAATCTGATATATTTGCATGTCAGGTTTGGAGCATTAGCTATGCATGTTCACTGCTCCAATAAAAAGCAGTTTCAACAAATAACAGCCTGAAATTGGCTCTGCTGCATTTAGTTTATAGGAATTGGAATAATAATGCTCCAAAATGCATATTAAAATAAGTCTTCATATCTCCAGCATCATTATTGCTTAAAGCAAACAATTTAGATAGAAAAGTCATTTGATAAAAATAATTGCTTCAGGCGAAATAGGACCCACATTCTTCTGCCAGATAATGATTCAGCAGCTACTCTGTCTTCAGTGGTACTTCGTTAGACACAATTCTCATGCACTGGAAAGTCTTAAAAAAGCCACATTCTTTATTTTAAAAAATTACTTTATTTTTAAAGAAGTAAACAAACGCAGGGGAATGGAATAAAATTTCTAACTGAATTTACTTGCTGCTATTCAGTTCTTTAAGAATTTTCTTAGGGGACAGGAATGTCCTATATTTAGTTTCAGGACAAAGGCACCTTTTAAAATGAAGAGTTTAAAGAAAATCTATAAAGAAGTTTGTTTAATAGAGAGTAGACTAAGCTTTTGGTTGTGAAAATTATTTAGGTTACAATGTTAGAAAATAACTAATATTTTATGAACTTTAGAACTCATATAAGCCTAGTTTTTAATAAAGAGCATCTTTTAAAAAAATGAAAGTAATTACGAGCAACTTCTGGAATTCACTTTGGGTAACATGTCCAGGGGGTACATTGTTTTACTGTTTTTCTGTGGTTTCCTATGGATTGAGCTGATTTAACTTGGGAGTTAAAAAAGCTTATGTAACTTCAGAATGTTTCCAGGTAGTGGTTTTATGCAGAACTAGTGTTATGCAGTTAAAAACTAAAACCTTAGAGTCACACAATGTTAATTAACGTATTTAGCAATTATGGATTATTATTATTATTACTACTGTTATTTTGCTTGAAAAATTACCAAACTACACAGGTCAGGAATTAAAGCAATTCAGGGTATTCTTTTAATAGTTTAGCAATTATTTAAAAGCCCCTTGCATGTGATTCATTAATATTCATTTTTATATTTTGAGACTTGTGTGTATTTTAAATTTTCAGATCATTAACCGCATTTAGCTGCATATTGCGTTAAGGCAAAAAAAAATGTATTGTAAACTGGTTGAGTTCCTTTAAAAGAGTGTTTACATTTATGTTGCTTTTTAATAGAAATAAAGTTGCTAAATTTGATACAAGGTCATTGTTATTTTGCTAAAGTTGCAAACATTTTGATAAAATGTTTTATTCAGTAATGAAAACAATTTCATAGATGTTAATATATCTTCACTCTCTTGACTACTTTCCATCAATTTTTAATTTCTTTAAAAATATAAATATATTAATTATTTCTAAAGGAATGAGTAAATATGTTTACAATTCGGATTCATTCTAATCAGAGTTTAAAATCTTCAACAGGATAGTGAACTATTTACTTGGCTTCAATTTGTCTGTCTTGTACATGATTTGACAGAACTAGTGAAAACTAACCAAAAGCAGAAATCAGCTGAGAGGATAGTCAAGAAGGAAAAAGGAAGAGTTGTGGGAAATGATATTTCCCCACCAGCGGCTAGGCACGCATACATTAACGGCATAAAGGCAGCAGGGGGAGAAACAAAAGCTGTATGCTGAGGATTTTGCAAGTCTGAATTAAACAAATGGAAAAAAAATGAAATCATTCTGCTTAAACTTGTTCACTAATAAAAGGAGAATTGCTTTTGTTAAATATGCTTGGTGTGATTATCAAGTAAAATTTTTTTCTCCCAGACATCTATGAATAAAACATGTGTTTGAGCATTAGGTAAACAAACAATAAATGGATGAGTTCAGTTGCAACATAATAACATTTTATTTAGAAAACATATATAATCATATTTGTATCGGCAATCCAAATTTAATGACTTCTTTCAGTAAAATTAAAGTGCCTCACAAATAGCATTTTCTGCATAAGGATTGCTTAATCTTTGCCCATTTTTTCTATTTTTTCAAAGACAGATTTTTAAGTTCTCTGCTGAGCTACACATACACCAGATGAAGCACGATTTCTCAGAAAAAATTTTTCTTTTGAATCATCTTAATTTTAGGCTACAGATGTTGTAAAATTAAATTTTAAAATACACTTCTGGGATGGAGGGAGAGAATGTCCCCAAGTCTAGTGTAGCTTGGGCTGATTTGAAAAGGCGCTGAGTGTAGCAGAACCACAGTCTTTGGCTTATTAGCCATTTCATCAGCACAACGTCTTCTGTAAACTGTAAATGAGAAGAAACCATTTACAATAAGGAAAGCAAACAACAGAATGAATTTCCTCTGTTGGTGTTTTATAAGACTGTTAAACAGAAAATGGAGGGAAGAACTCTCTTTAGACGCTATCACTTAATTAAGTAAAGCATCCTAATCAGAGTCCCCTCCAATTGTAATGACTGTAGGGAGTCAAGTACATTTCTGTCTATATTAGAGTATCTAACTGCAATGATTTATTGATATTTATTTTAGAAGTACAACACAAAAGCAATAAAACAGAAGGAGCAGGGAGAGAGGGAACATACCAGTGCTCACTGCAGGTACAAGCAGAGCCCTTCAACAAAATTCCCTATTTTCTTGTGGGAGGTTTTCCTTTCTAAAATCAGAGCACACCTTTAGATGAGAAGCCTTCCCTGCATTCCTTTCCTGCATTTGACTTTTCCAAATATGCGCCGTGACATTTCTTTGTCCATTGGGTGAATCATTGATTCACTTTCTTCACTTTAAGAATCACCGCAAATGAGTGGATGAGCACCTGCTGTTTTCTGCAGCGACATTACTGGATTGCATTCTACACTGATTTTATTCTTAAAATACTGCTTCTCTGTATGGGAGAGAGATTTGAGGAAGGAGAGTAAATATACTGTATAGGCAGGCAGACATTGGCTGCCCTCCAAGCTGCACACAGCATAAAACTGTTTATCTGCCACATTTCACAAATCTCGAAAACACGTGAATAATCAGGCAAGCAACTGGATAAGTGATTCACACTAGGGAATCTAACCAATATCCTGATGAGAGGGTACTAGGATGCTAAGACATTGGGGCAAATAGACTTGTATTGTAGAAACTGCACATAATAAAGTTGATTAGTGGTTCAAAGAAGAAAATATTCTGTACCAAAATGAATTTGAAGAGGTATCCCAGCCCTGTGGGCTTCAGCTGGGTATTTATGTGTAAGTTATCTGGAGAATTGAGTTCAAAAATATACTTTCAGCCCTACCATTCCAATAATTGGGATGGATGTGCATTTGGAACTCCTGTTAGTTGACAAGATAATTTATTTCTGGATACCTGGATCTAAATATTGGAGGTTAGTCCCTTAACTCCCCAAAATGCACCAACACATATATTTGAAATTAAATTACCAAACATGCTTAGAATCTGTTCACTTTGTGGAAGCAAACTTTTCTTAGAAAGTTACATTCATTTTTATAATTGAAGATGAATTGCTACGTAATAAGTGAATAAGTGAAGGCAAGCAAAGGTATAATGATTGCTGTTACTGCTTTCTTTATTTTTCTCTTAATTTCTGTCATTTCCTCCTCTTTTGCTGATCTTTTAACCCCTCTTTTCCCTTTTTCAATGGTTATTGTGTTTTAGCATTTAGTCGCAAAATGGAAGCTCTCAAAGGTTTGGGGCTAACCTCAAATGCATGCTTTGGTTCCTAAGACCTCTTAAGATTGTTTATGAATTTCAGGCTTGGATTATTTCCAGAACTAGGCCTGGTCATAATCACATCAAGAGGAATTATCTGTTTGCTTGATCTGTCTGTCCGTTAGCTTCTAGTATAGATCCACCATCTCACTACCAAGAAAACGTAGGTTTCTCTACATGTAAACAGGAAATACTATTCCAGATAGAAGAGGACTCATACAAGGCATTTAAATTAACGTTGTACACCCCACAACTTTTTTTCTGTATTGCAGAGAGAAAGTCAGATGCTAAAACTTTTTGACATTGGAAAACTGTTAGATCAGTAACCAAAGACATCATCGTCTTAGCAACAGGAAGTCTTGGAAAAGGTAGGTGACCGGAAATTGATGTTCCAAATGAAATTTTGCTACATTCCAGCTTCTTGATTAAAGCCTTGCCTCAAAAGAACCTGTTTGAGTCTGTTGCCAATTGTATCTACCACATTTTTTTTTCTTGCCTTGACATTTTCTCGTCTTCTTGCTTCTTGTCTCAGGTTCTCTTTCTTCAGGATCAGGCACAGAGGCTGATTGAATGGCTCCAATTAGCAGGATTTGAAAACCTGTCAGAATCTACCGTTTTGTGTAAGTCTGCCCTGAGCAGTCTCTTCTTTAGCAACAGGACACTTGCATAATATGTGAGCATCTTTTCTTCCTCACTTCTCCCTGACCTTGTAAAATATGGTAAAAAATTTTTCATAATTTTTAAGTCTAGTTTATGGGAAATCTTGCCACAAACACAATATAGAAACTAAAATGCACTTCTTAAAAGATGTGTGCAGGTGTCAAGTTGTAGTTTGTGGGTGGTCAAGAGTGATATTAAAATTATCGACAACCTTAGCAACAGTCTGAGGGCACAACACATTGACCTACATAATCACAGGAAATTTTACTAAGCTTTCAGTATGAGCTGGATTTTGACCATCTGTCCACAAAGTTGCAGTTGGTTCTGTGAACCTCCATTAAGGTCGACCACAGCTCTTCACTCAGCCTTAAGGAACTCTTTTGGAGGATGTTTTAAGTGATGGTTATTCTAAGTCAAAAATGATCACTAAGCCCTATATACTCTATACACCATAGGAACCTAAGAAATAATAGACTGACTATGAGTGAACTTTTTAATTATAAAAGCAATACAAACAGGATATAAAGTAAAAAAAAGTTCCTTTCTTTTCCCCTTGCCCCCTTAATCCTAGTCCCCAGTGGTAATCATTAATAATAGTTTTCCATATATTTTAGCAGACATTTTTTATTCATATGAAAGCATACCTTCTTTTTAAAACTCAAGCAAAATCATACAATATATTTACTATTCTTAACATGCTTTTATTCACTTAGCAATATATTTTGGTTATCATTCCATGCCCAACACATGGGTCTACCTCATTCTTATAGCAGCTGTGCAGGATATCAAATAATATGCTATTTTGAATATAATCATTCCTACACTGATGGATATTTGGGGTTTTTTTTTAGACTTTTTGCCTTTTCAAATAATACTTCAGCAAACATATGCATATTTTTGTGTACTTTTATAGGCGTATTTGTAGAATTAATTGCTTGAAGTGAAATTGCTATATAAAAACACACTTGCAATTTTTGGATGATATTGCCACATTATTAATACAACCAAAGAGGTTGTACCAACTTGACTTTCACTGGTGGTTTTTGAGAAGCAGGAATTTTGACAAGGACTGAGATGAGTTCTGCGTGTGACATGTCTGCCTGCCATTCCATCTCTTCAAATGTGGCTAAACATAGTTGGGTGGCAGCTGGGATGGTTAGTGATGACCTAGTGGAGAGAGATAATCCTCCTAGGCTTGTGTGCTAGGGTAGCAGCAATGGCTGGGGAGGGGACAGCACTGGGATGGTGAGGGAATGAGCTGGGAACTACGGCTGCCATCAGTTTAGGACCGGGTCTGAGTTTTCATCAAAGCTTGCTAGCAGGCTTCCTGACAAATGTGGGGGCTGCAGGGCAGAATCAGGAGTCATTCACATAGCCCATATGAGAATGAAGATGAAGGTGAATTAGAACCATGTTAGACACACACAATCTGGCACAATCTCCCTCTCTGCTTAGATTCTAATCCAGGTGTGCATTTCCTTTTACTCCCTGTCTTGGCCTGGGCTTCTAAGGAAGTGCTGCTCTCAGGCACTCAGGGACTGATCTCTGGCAGGCAGGAGTCTTCTAGGCTTCCTCTCCATTTTACTCTTCAGCTTCTCTGTGTGCAATTAACCCAGAAAATTTATATGACATTGTCCTGTCACTGAATTTGAAGAATCATCTTCATCTTTGAAACTTCCACTCCTTATTCAGTGTTTCCGTCTGGCCTGGCATTTCATGAGTCCCCTTTTCATCCTTACTCAGCCCTGGTGGTCTAGTGATTAATAGTCAGTGTCCTCACCGCCGCAGCGCAGGTTCATTTCCCGGTCAGGGAACCACATCACCTGTCTGTTGGCTGCCACACTGTGGTGGTTGTGTGTTGCTGTGATGCTGAAAGCTATGCCACCAGTATCTCAAATACCAGCAGGGTCACCCATGGTGGACAGGTGTCAGCCGGGGTTCCAGACTAAGACAGACTAGGAGGAAGGACCTGGCCACCCACTTCTGAAAAAATTGGCCATGAAAACCTGAGGGATAGCAGCAGAGCATTGTCTGACAGAGCGCAGGAAGGTGAGAGGATGGCGCAAAAAGACCAGGCAGGGTTCTACTCTGCTGTCCGCAGGGTCACTAGGAGTCTGAATCAGCTGGACTTAACAGTCTTCATCCTTAAACAGAAACTTGGAAGTATCTCTTAGTCTACACCCTAGTGTAGCCTTTTAAATTGAGGGGTTACTTTAATGTTCTCAAGGTTATAGTTACACTAAGAACGTTAGTTTGTGTTCAGCGTTAACATGCTAGATAGTGTGGTCGGGGCTGTGGATGCAAAGATGAATGACACACAGTTCGTGTCTTCCAGAAGCCCATACAGTAGTGAGGAGACAGTCAGACAGCACTAACTAAAATACAGGCCACTCTTTGCTGAGTGTTAAAACAGAGATATTTAATCAAAATTCTTTGAAGTTCCCCTTCTGGAAATGTATCTTACCTGTGCATACAGATATACCTGTGCAGGTACAAAAGGACACATAGACCCGTTGTCACTGCAGCATTGTTTGCGATGGTGAGAGTTAAGGAACAACCTGATTGTCTGTTGACAAGGACACTCTATATGGTTTAATAAATGCTCTCTATGTACTGATATGAAGTGAACTCCAGGATATATTTTATATGAAAAAATCAAGCTACAGAACATGTATAGCATATGTTGCCTTTTGTATAAGAAATGTAGGAAAGTAAAAATATGTATTAATGTTTGCTTGTGTATGCATAAACACATTGGAAGACCCCATGAGAAACTAATGCAAATGCTACCCTATGGGAGGCATCAGGGATTAGCGGGGTAGATGGGAAAAGGGGGTGAAACAGCTTCTCAATGTATGCCTTTTTATGGCATTTTAATTCTTGAACCATGTGAATGTATTATCTATCCAAAAAATTATATTAAATAAATTTACACTATAAAATAAAATCCCCCCTCTCAAAGCTCTGCATTCTCTGAGGTATTTGGAGGTGCTTAGTTACATTTGCTTGGGATAAAGAACATTACCTGGAACTGGACAAGGAGGCTCAGAACAGGAGAAAGAAGCCTTCTTAGAGACGACTGGATTTTTCTGAGCACATTCTTAGGCCCACCGTCTCGTGGAAATGGCTCTGAGCAGAGCTGGGAGGACTACTCTTCTCTACAAAGTTCTCAGAGATGGAATTTCTTGTACACAGGTCGCATGTAAGACACGGGACAACTTTAGGATTAGATTTCATTCTTTAAACTCCCTACAGGCAAGGCTGTTCTGAGTGGCCACCCCGGGTTTCTCGTGATGGCTTTGTAGAAAAGGCATGATTTTCCTGTATCTTGGGTTGACCCGATTAAGTCATGAAATTGAGCAATGGGAAAATTTTCTTCTTTATCCTTTAAATAAAGGTCTTGTGCTGAGTTACAAATAAGGGAGATTAGCTGTCTTGACACAGAAATGCTACTTTTCTTTGACAAGGATGTGCTCCATAAATTTCCCAGAACACCATATTAAGGTGATTTGGAGAAAAGGAGAGGGATAGAATTAGATCTTGAGAATTCTCTGGTCACTTCCGTGAACTGAGATTACGTGGTTATGAAAGAAGGAGGTAGAGAATAAATGGCTCGTGACAAAAAATTTTGATGATGATTTCATGATTATAGAAGACCGTGTTAGAAGATTGTTGAATGGGACATAACCATCACACAAACCTCACGGGGACAGAAGAGGCCGCTGGTGGGCGGGGGATTGCACTTGCTTGTGCATTTCTGCACTGACTCTCACTGCTGCTACTGCTACTGGCCCTGCCCTTCAGCTCACTCCAGCCCTTTTTGTCTGCAAGACCACACCCGAGTGATATGCCCTGGTTACCCGAGAGCTGCTGGCCAGTGGCTGGAAACATGGAGGTGGGTCAGCATGAAGGCAGGTGCTCACTACCTTCCCTTCACCAGTTTCTTTAGTTCCCCCACCCACACAGTATCATTTAGTCGCTCAGCTGGTCTCAAATCGGTCCTGTGGAGAGGGATCTGAAAAATCCTGGTGCTTTAGGAACCAGACTTCCGGATGTGATAAAGTGACCATGTAACTTGTCTAGCCAAACCTAGTACCACCTTCTTTTTTGAAGGACTAGTGAGTCATGATTTTTATGCGATTACCATACAAATGTGAATGTGTTAAGCGAGCTATTGCCAGCAATCAGGACCACTTGTTACATAACAGAAGTAAGAGGGACTCAGGTGAGAAACAACTCTGATTATAGGTATTTAGCCCAAATGTACATCAGTTGTAACTCCTTAAGAGTGTTTCTTTTAGCAGCTAATTGAAATACTTTATCAGTGAAGGTCTTGACACAACAGTTATACAAACATCCATATAAGAACATGGGGAAATTAAATAAGACTTATAATACACACCTTAACAGAACGATGGCTTAATTTGCACTCCCTTTGTAATTTTAACTAAATATTGTGGTGAGTAGGTCTTACTTTAAATCCTAAGTCTATGGGCATTTATTACACACAATATGAAAATACTTCAGGAGGCCTGTGATTAACGCCGTGGTGCTCAGGCACAGTTTACAGAGACTTTCAATCAAAGACAAAAGGCCCAAGCGAATGATGAAACACAGGAGGAAGATGTACGTGCACAACCAAGGACTTAATTCAGATGCGCTCGTATCAGCCCAGCTCTAGCTCTTGGCTTATCAGAAACGTCTGCAAACTAGTGTTCTCTCTGCACCTGGCCCAAGGCTTCCTATGGGTTAGCCCGTAGGGTAGGGTGGCCAGATAAATATAGGATGCCCACCTGAATTTCATTTCACATAAACAGTGAATGATTTTTAGTATATGTCCCAAGTATTGCATGCGACATCCTTATGCAGACGCGTGCCCCAGCTCCTAGGTGCTTAGTCTCTGAGGCAAGATGCCTCATAGGCTTGAAACCCCAATTGCTTAGGCTTGCTTCCTCCTAATAGAGCATTTTGCTCACACTGCATATTTTCAAAGAACTTTTTAAACATTAATGATTGGAGAGAGACATTAGCTGCCTTGCCACCAACTGTAATATAGAGAAAATTCTAAAACTTACTTTCCTCCTCCCACCCTCCCAATTTTGACTTTTCAAAGGTGTGCCCTTAAGGTTTGGTGCTTAGATTTTAAAGGGCATACAGACGTGAAATGAGATAGGAGGGCTCCTTTCAGACTAAGTTTGTAGCCCTGGGTTGGTCTCTTGGGGTTGTGGTAAAAGTAGCTACTCAAAGGTATAATTTAAAATTTTCTAAGTCAAGCCAAATGCCACCACTACTAAAATCCAGCAACTAAGGAAATGGAACAGCGGCATGGTAGAATAAAGAATAAAAACCGTAGAGCTGGCAGATTTGGGACTGAGGCCTGGCTATGTACCTGAACTAGCTATGAGATCCTAGGCCAGTCATTCAGCCTCCGTGAACTTCAGTGGCCTCCCTGATAAAACAGGAATAGTAGGGCAGCAATGAGGAGGGACACTGTGTGTGGAAATGATTTGTAAACTTCAAGCTCGATCTAGATGTTCGCAGTGGTGATGATGGCGAGGACGAAGATGATGGCCAAGGCATAAAGGGACATTACAGGAAGTCAGTTGTTGAAGAGATATTTTAATTCAGACCCTAAAATTTTCACTACCTACTCAGTTCACAAGAATAACAGACATAAGAGCATTGTTCTTAGGTGGGTTGGGAAAAGAAGAAAACACCAAAAACTAACCCAATTCCGTATACTTTCAGAAAAAAGCTTACCCAAAGATTTTGTGACTAAAAATGGAATGTTTAGAGTAGAATATTTTATTTAGGATCACATTGAAAAATGGATGACAGAGAGGCACACTGAGAAACATTTTGTTTAAAGCCTTTTACTTTTATTTTGGGTCAATATACGCATTCAACAACCAGCCTATTTATTTTGTTAAAGCCTCAGACACATTATTATTATTATTACTATTAGTATTATTTAATTTAACAACTTGGAATTTTCAACGCACAGAGAAGGCTTCCATGAGGTGTTACATGTATCCATTTGCTCAGTGATAAAGCAAAGGGCACAAAAGAAGAGACTGACCGGAGGTCCTCGGGTCCCCTCTTAGCACTTCCACCCTGTGCTCAAGGAGAAGGGTGAATGCTGTGGGACAACTGAGCCTCAGGGCACTGGATGCCAACTCTGACTGAAGAGATTTACCATCGTTTAATTTTACTTCACTTTTTTTACTACACAACCAATATATATATGTGTCATAGAAAACTAGAGGATGCAACAGCAAAAAGGAGAACATAATGTAACTGTCACCCCTAACTCTACCTTCAGAACTTTGGAACACTCACGGGGTATCGATTGGTGTTGCTCTGTGTCCCCACATGGGCCATGAGTGCTTTGAGGGATCAGAGTTCACCCTACTCTGTCCTAACCCCCCAAGGGGGCCCATTATAGTGTTCTGCACAGAGGGGTTCCTCAACAGACGCATCTCAACCACGGTTTTAAAGTGGCCTGGTGAGTAGAATTCCATGAATATGATTCCTATAGTGATAAGATAGGATAGAAATTAAGCCACTAGATTTTAAAATTGCACTCCTCATACCTTCTTTATTTCCCTTCATGGAAATCCCTGAAGTTCTGAACAAAATACAAAACTTTTCCAGAGAAACTCAGAGTATAAGTTTAATGCTAAAAGTCTTTGTCATCAAGCGTTCACCAAATTCTGAGCTCCATCTCTTAGAGGGTTTCAAATCGCTTTTCTTTCACTTTTGATTTCCACACTTGGTCTTGAGGGTGAGTGAGATGGAGTCCCAACTCTAGGCTAACAGTGCCACCCCCATTAGAATTCAGTATCACGTGACCTCACCTGAGCGACTGAGGGCAGGGGAGTCCCGTGGGACCAGCCCAGCCCAGTTACAAACCTTAGTTGTTGGAGCAGAGTAGTTACTCCAAGTACCTCAGGGTCAGTCGCATTTGCCCCGGGCCCAGATTTCCATGGACTCGTTTCTGAGTCCTGGAAGAGAGAGGACTGTGAATAGAAACCAGAAGACCCATCTGCACCCAGAAGACCCACCTGCACCAAAGCCTCTTTTAAGACTTTGAAGAGCAGGCCGATATTGCTTTGGTAACATCTGATGCGGGGAGTAAATGGAAAGAGGCGTTCTCCTCCACTGTGCTCCGGACCACTGAGCAGCATGGCCATCTGTGCTTCCAGGTTTTGGTGGAAGCACCCAGCATTACCTGCAGTGGTGGTACCCAGGAGCGGGGTGGGTGGCCTGGTGCCTGTGCAGAAGGCAGCGGTTCCCAGAGAGGCACAGGCATGGCAGAGCCCTGCAGTGCAGACTAGAAGGAGATAGCAGGTTCTAGTTTACAGTAGATATGGTTGTACCTGCAGGATGCAGTGGTACCCAACAGAGCAAAAAAGCATCAAAATGGCATTTCCATGCGGCTGGCCCGGTGGCATAGTGGTTAAGTTCACATGCTCCGCTTTGGTGGCCCCGGGTTTGCAGGTTTATATCCCGGGTGCAGACCTACACACAGCTCATTGAGCCATGCTGTGGGAGGGTGCCATATACAAAGTAGAGGAAGACTGGCATAGATGTTAGCTCAGGGCCAATCTTCCTCACCAAAAAAAAAAAGGGCATTTCCACAGGAATTATAACCAAGTTGTGTGAGACACAACTGAAGACGTGCCTCTGTGTGTTCAGGAGGACAAACTCGAGAGCAGGCTCCATTTCAGCCATCTCACTTTATGTCCTCCTCCCTAAAACCTGTCCTGAAAATTGTTACTAAGGGATAAAATGACGGTTCTTCCCTGGCATTTGACTAACTCCTCCTGGACTCACAGCCTTCCTCTGGTGCCCGTCATACTTGGTTGGATTCAGGATTCTCCGCCTCCCACTCTGGAACTTCTGGGCTAATAGTACTACTTACCTCATAGGGTTGTTAGGTGGATTAAATGATGTCCTACTTGAAAAGGACTTGGAACTGCGCTGGGCACATAGTAAGTGTCAACTTAGTGTCAACTCTAGTATGATTGCTGTCAAATTCACCTCCCAAACAGGCCCCGTTTTCTGCTTGTGTGCTGTGACAGAGACGTAGACTTAAACTGTGACTCACCATCTACTAGCTGTGTGTCCTTGGACAAATTCATTAACTTCTTGCTAATGTGAATTAGTCCCACAGATAGGGACCATGTGCCTGCCAGACATTGTGGCGGGTGCTGCAGACCTGTGGACGAACAGCTCGACCATGGCCCTGCCTGCAAAGCACTCAACGCCTGTTGGGGGAGCCCAGGCAAGAATAATCCAGAGCTGTAAGGATAGCACACTTATCCAACTGGAGCTGGACCAGTAGTTAATAGATTGATCAAACAAGTCAGTAAATGGGAGAATCATAAAAAAATGTTATCTGCATGCTTTAAATTTCTATTTCAACTTGTGCAGATTAGGGGTTGCCAGGGGACAGGGGAGGGGGACTGGGGAGTGATTACTTAAAGGGTATGGGATGTTCTGGGGCGATGAGAGAGTTTTGAAACTGGGAGGGGGTGGTCACACAACATTGTGAATGCACTAAATGTCACTGAATTGTACACTTTAAAATGATCAGTTATATGTCATGCGAATTTGCCTCAATAAAAAAAAATCATATAAATGTACATTATTTTGCCAATCTTTTGATGTAGGGCTAAGGATTTTTCTTTAGGTATGTGTCCAATAATTGAAGTCCCAGTTCATCTTTCTGGCATAAACCACACCCATATTATATATATATACACACATATACATATACATATATACATATGCATAGATTTCCAGTTTTAATTTCTTTAAATTAGAACAAGAACTTAGATCCCTGCAAATCTATCTCAGAGCAGAATCTGTTTAGATTTATAATTTTTTCCCATTTACAGCTTTTACGTCTATTCATAATGTAACAGCAGTTTTTCAGCAGCTCACATTTGTGTCTTTCTACATTATTTTTCACAGAAACAACTTTCCTTCTGTACTCATATTTTATGAATTTACATAATACTTCATTGAATGACATAGTTACAACAAGGAAAACCAGTACAAAATGTTTGGGACAAACACATCTGACTCTTAGGCAGGCAATTCAGTTCAACTCTAGTGGGAGCAGTTGATCACCTTTGAGCACCGGTGAGGCCAGGGCTGGAGTCACCGTGTTTTACAAAGGAAATGATGTGTATCAAGTGAGTTGGTTAAGTGGAAGTCAGTTTTGAGAGCATTTCTAATACAATGGATGCCTGTAAGAGGGATATTTAACCTGGACTTAGGGAAGTGATTATAAGCCAAGATCTAAAGGTTTGGAAGGACCTAACCAGAAAAAAATCCAGGAGGTGGTATTTCAGGCACCGGAAGCAGCCAGAGAGAGAAGGGAGCACCTACAGTGGAGGAACAGCAGGCAGTACAGCTGGGTTGTGGTGCAGAAGGGGAATCTTGAAGAAGGTCTTGCAAGCCACATCAAGAAGCTTAGACCTGGGGCCAGCCGGGTGACGTAGTGGTCAAGTTCATGCTCTGCTTCACTGGCCTGGGGTTTGCAGGTTCAGATCCCCAGTGCAGACCTACACACTGCTCATCAAGCCATGCTGTGGTGGCGTCCCACATACAAAAACAGAGGAAGATTGGCACAGATATTAGCTCAGGGCCAATCTTCCTCACACACACACACACAGAAGCTTAGACTTTATTTTGGGGACAGTAGGAATCCATGGAAAAATTTGAAGGAGGGGATTGACATAATCAGACTTGCATTTTAGAAAGATCCCTTGGACTGCATTCCAGGGGACAGATTAGAGATGGTGGTGGGACAGAGGAGGGATGGGGATGCCGAGTGAATGATGGTGGTAACCTGAACTGAGTGTAGTTCTGAGGGGGGTGAGGGAGAGGGCTTTGGAGCTGAAGGAAAGAGGAAAGATCTGGTTAAAGCCCAAATGTTTCAGCTTTGGTGGTGGTGCCATTTACTGACAGAGAACATGGAATGAGGTTAGGTTTGGGGGGAGGATGAGTGCAGCTTGAAACACACTGAATTTGAGGTTTAAAGAAGCTGTGGGTTGTGCAACAAGTAGCTAGACGTGTGACTCTAAAGCCAAATCTCGGAGGTTAAATGTGGCCAAAAAGTCAGTAAGGTAAGGAATGGAAAGTATGCAGTCACTTTTAGCAATGAGGACTCCCCTGGTGACGTTGGTGAAGGCAGTTTTAGAAAGAAGGCGGGCACAGGTGCCAGATGGTAATGAGTTGAGGTGTGAATGGGGACGAGGAAATGACTGTGCGTGGTTGATCATTTAGAGAATTTCTTCTTTGAAGGGGAGGACGGATTAGAGGAGTGCAGTAGCTGCAAGATGAGTAGGGAATAAAGAAGAACACATTCAAAAGTTGCTGAGAGAAGTCAGTAGAAAGGTTAAAGTTGTCAATGCAGATGGGAGGGAATAGGAGGGGGTTACATGGGGAAACCCACACTTGTTAGGGAATGCTGTGGCAGATGAGTGAGGGAGCCCATGTAGAGCACTGAGCACAAAGCGTGCATGTGGCTTCTTAGTTCCTGCCATTCTCTGTGCATTCCCCATCCCCTATTTTATCTCGTCCTGTTCTTACCTACAACCTGCTTAGGCTACTTTGGCCTGTGCCCTCTTGGCTGCACACCTGTAGTTTTAAAAAGCTCCCATGTAATTCTGGATGAGGTTTAGGAACTAGTATAGACTGGGCTAATGTCTGGCCGGTTCCCTCTTCCATATACATCCACAGTGCCTACAGGGGATCCCCAGTTGGCAGTCTCACTCTCATCTTCACAGTCTTGTTCAGCGGCTCAGCAGAGACGACGGGCTCCTAACCACATCTGAGTCATCTTGTGTACTCACTGAGCCCTCACTCAAAGCATCTTGGCTTCCTGTTTCTTCCACTAAGCCAAGATGGGAGGCTTCTGTTCATTGTGCAAAAAGCCTCTCTTCTTTCAGTGGCCTTGTTCTAATGCTTATCTTTCATTATAAAAAACAATTATTAATAGGGTTAAATGCTTAGCCCATTGCCTGCACACAGTAGGTGTTCAAACAGTGTTAGTTCCCTTTACTTAGCTCCTGTTTCCTCATTGCTCACCTGTAAGCCATTTCTCTGCCATCACCCCCTCCTTTTATTTTTTAGCATTTTTGTGTATTTCTTTCCAATATTTCTATCCTTTGGAAAAACACAGTTGAAACATACTGTACATATTTTTTCATTTGCTATTTTAATGTGAGCATTTTTCTGCTAATATCATTAACTATGATTTTTGATGCCTGCTACATATTCCATCTCACAGATGTACCAAGCTTCACCTGGCCATTCTCCCATAGTTAGGCATCTCGGTGCTCATGTGTCTACTGATAAATTTTTATTCATATTGCTGATTATTTTCCTACACTAGGCTTCTAGGAGGGGGATTACAGTGGTAGATGTTTTAAGGGGAATGAGAAAGCTAGTTTCGCATTAAGGTTTGGAAGTGATACTGCTGTTTTCTCACCGGCGTAGTATGAACTTTTCAAGTCCCACTGACTTATTACCAAAAAAAATGGCCTTATGAATCTCATTCATCTTTTACATTTTATAAATAGCATCAACTTCATCTTAAAAATATTAGTCATCTAATTGTTTATAGTGTTACACGCTGTTCAAAGAAAACTACATAGATTTGATCCCTGCATTCTAGAAGTTTACAGTCCAAGAAAGACATACCAGTGCAGGCACACATGCTTAAGATTCACCATGCAGGTACAACCTGTAAAAACTACCCCATGGATGGATCTCCCAATGAGACCAGGGCAATCCCATTTAAAGGATCAGGACACAAGTATGCTTACTACCGAGACTGAGGAAGGAAGAGACGAGTGGGGACCAGCAGGGACATCCAGCTTTTGCCTGGGCCAAATATCAAGAACATGCATGTGGTCTGCTGGTCCCTCTGAGGGTCTCTGTGGTAACCTATTTTCTCCTCTCTTCCAGTGCATAACAAGCAGCTGCTCTCAGGAAGGTACTAGAACCACCACCTGCTTGGGTCTTTCACTTCCTCCCCCTTTCCCTCTTGACCCACCTTTCCCATATCACCTTCCTTCCCCCCAGCCCTGCCTCAGGTCCCAGACTAACCCTGCCCTTCATCAGTGGGGGTGTTGGGTGGCACTGGTTTGAGAACTGACAGGATCTCCTGTAGCTAGTCAGTGGGGGTGGGGGGTGGGTTTGGAAACTGCAGGTCCCAACCACGGTTGTCAGACCTCCCAGACACCATCTGCTGCCCGTCTGTCATCATCATCTTCAGGTACTGTGCTCATCTGGCTGGGCCTCCACCTACCACCTCCGCTGCAGCTGTCCCACAGTACCCACCTCCCTGGCACCACAAGAGAGCCCGTCTAGATTCCAGGAGCAAATCCATCCTTGTCTGCCTCATTCCCACCAAAGACAAAAATAACCTTAATACCGACAACAAATATTTAGTGAGTGCTTACCATTATCCATTTAATTCTTGACCCTTCCATTCCCGGCCATGACAAAAGATGTGCTGTAACTTAATCCTGAAGAGATCTGATGACATACGTGGACAAACATGTTAGCACATTATCACTGGCATCAAAACTAATGTCCCCTGTCTACCCAGAACAGGCCTAAGGGAGAGAGAAACTGGAAGCCTGCCTGTCTCACCACTTCTGCACCAAGTCCAGGAATGGTGCTTGCCCTGCTGTGTCCAGCGAGCCGGCCACAAGAAGGAGGTCGTCAGAAGGCAAGGTGTTGTCATGGAATATTCACTAAAATAAAGACACTGACTTCATTCTTCCTGTGGAGTATCCAGTCCCTTTGCCTAGTTTTCCTGTCCTTCCTGAGTCTGATCTGTGTCTGTTTTACTGTATTTCAGCTATGAGGATAGTAGAAGTAAATGAGAAAGAATTTAAATAGATTTTTCCCCTATATTGGCTTCATGCTAATATGAACCTAGGTCTGAAAAGAAGTATGTTGATGATCTGGGTACATAGTCATCCATACTAGCTCTCTTACCCATGACTAACTGTGAGTTAATTATCATCAAATACCTGTCCGCTGAGGGTGAGTTACAAGTTGTGGCAGGTGTTTGGTGAATAATAGTAATGCAATTGACTTTACTGTTTACTCTCTCATCTTAGAGTAATCAGCTAGTAAAACTAAAATTATAGATTGGTACTTTAGAAATTTTTGTTTGTAAGGTTTCTGGCCCATCCATATTAGATTTAAACTTTTTTTCAAATTTATTTTACTAAGTACATTGCCTGCGCATGAATTACATAATCATGTCCTTTCTTATTTATCCATTGGGGTATTGGTAGTGTTCATAAATATGTCTGAATAAATTTCCATGCGCTTGGAGATAATTCTCTTCCATTTGTGGTGAATATTCTTCTTTTGTTTTTATTGTTAGTTATTTCTATTGCTTAGAAGTTTAAACATTTTTGTAACTATATTTGACCATTTGATTTCATTTCTAGTTTTGCTTTTTGCTCCAAGTATAAGAAAATTATCACCTTAAAGTGGGACCAAAAATCCTATTCTTCCCTTAGGGTTCCACTCCCCACTGTCCTAGAGATCTTATGCTGACGTTCTCTGGGCCTCAGAGCCCAGGCCCCATAAATCTTCAATATGTTATTTTCACAAAGTTGAACACTTGTGTTATGACTTCAACTGAGCAGTTACCTGCAGAGTCCATTGTCCACCTGTTTATCCTGGATTTAGAACTATTTACCATGTTTTCTGAGGTCTAGGAAATCTGCAGCTGACTCCGTTCATACCTAAGTTGGTACCCAGACTCACTCATTCACTCACTCATTGATTTATACATTCACTTATTCATTCATTATATGTGCCACACAGACTCCAGGGTGGCCCCCAATGAGCCTTGTTTCCTGGTGTTTACCCTTGAGTGTGGGCAGGACCTATGACTTACTTCTAACCAATAGAATATGATAAAAGTGATGCGATGTCCCTCCTGTGATTGTGTTACATAATAAAAGACTCTATCTTGCTAGAAGACTCATCCTAGAGACTGTCTTTGCTGGCTTGACAAAGTGAGTGACCATGCTGGGGAAACCCACATGGTGAGGAACTGTGGGCAGCCTCCAGCCAAAGCCATGAAGAAGTCAGGATCCTTGGTCTTAGAACCACAAGGAATCTGGCTGGTACGAGCCCCAAATTCCTGGGAATTGATCTGGAATTAGAACACTCAAGTAAACATCAGTTAGAATGTGTTGGATCTTGGATTCTGTCTTTAACTTGGCTGTAAGACTAAAACGTTTCATTTTGTGTCCTAACTTTCCCATTTCTGACCAGGTATGGGGAAAAATTAGGAAGTGGAGAGATTTAGAAATGCTTTTTTTGTTTTTAACAACTAAAGTCCTATTTGATTCACTGTTCTGAGGAGCTGAGATGGAATTATGACCCCACTACTGTGTCTTCTAATGAGAGTTCTTTCTATTCTGCATTTATCAGATGTTAATTATTCATACTGCGTGATTGAGGATTTTGGAGTCAGAGATTCACCTGCAATATTTAGAATACCAGTGGAGGTCTACATCAACACAGAATTTATACAGCAGCTGGTGCTAGTCAAAGCTAATGATGGAATTTCAGTTTAATAAAAAGACCCCCAACTGAGCACACCATCTTGAAAAAAGTATACTTATCAAACAGCTTTCAATCAGTTCAAGAGAGACGCCTTAATTGGGAAGAGGAAGATTTGCAGAGGAGTTTGTCAAGGTGCCAATTCCAGATCAATAGCTGCATGTCTGTTCTTTGGTAGACACAGCTTTGCTTTATATTAAGTAACCACATCTACAAGCTCTCCATTTGGATAAGGAGATCTTTGTTTCACTTGACAATGTTAGATGATATCTTCTTGCTAGTCACCTATGTGCCTTCATAATAAACATGAACAAAATTTAGACTTGTGATTATAAAGGTGATTTTTTTAAATTTTAAAATAAATTTTATATTTTTTGTAACAGGAAAGCAGTGCTTATGAAATTTTTATATTTTCCAAAGCTGTTTTGTTGAAAGAAAATTATATGAGTACAATTAAATTATGGTGGCTTAACTATAAGAATATGCTGAGCAATGATGATCTGGATTCATATAAAATTGTTTTGGAGAAGACTGTACGTAGTAATCTACTAACAAACAAAAAGGAAGGAAGGATTTGGAATACTAAAGAAGAATGTGACTGAGTCATCAAGTCTTAGTTTCCTTATTTGTTAAAAGGAGGTATTCATTCAAACTGATGGTTTTCAAACTGTTTGTAGACGACTGGTCTCAATGGCAGATTGGAGGGCATTATGGACCAGGCAGGGCGGGGAGAGGGGACAGGTGGGTGGTGGAGCAGGAGCCCAATGTGGAGGTCAAGGTGAAGCTCGAGAGGGAGGGCTCTGTAGTTCCCTTCCTCACTTCAACCAGGGTAGAGTTATTCTTTCTCTCTCTCTCCCTCCTTCCTCCACCCCCATTCTCTTCCTTCTTTTCTTCATTCTTTCCTCCCTTCTTTTCTTCCCCTCCCTTCCAAAATCTATATCTATTTACATAGATATAAATTAACATATAGAAATTTGAAGTTTCTGTATAAGATTTCTTTTTGAAAAACAGGGTTCTACTGTGAAAATATAGTTTGAAAATCACTGGACTAGGCAATCCTAAGTCCTCTTCCTTCTTTGAATTCTTTCCTTCTAGTAATTCTTCAATTACTGTGAGGATTTCTTGATCCGAGAACAAAATAGCAAGGGAGATTGGAAATCTTTCAGAACACACAACAAATGTCTATCTTGCATAAATTGTAGTTCTGCTAACAGAGATATGGAACTATGATCAATAGGTCTAGTTTTTCAGAGTAATGTACAGAACAGAGCGGTGCTCACGTAGGCACGTAATCTACTAGATGATGTTTGTGCAGAGTGACAGAATCATGGCCTAATTTAAAAGATCAAAGCTTCTTGCATTTAGAGAATCATATACTGTAAAAGTCGGAGAGATACTCTGAGGTCATTTTCCTCCTTTTATATATTCACTCATCCATTAAATCAATGAATTATTACTGAATTTGAGTGTGTGTCAGCCACTATGCTAGGTGTTGGGGTAATGGTATCTTGTCCCTATCCATATAGAGATTATGTTTTAGTGGAGAGACAGCAATTGAACAAATAATCATACACACAAGCATATAATTACAAATGTTTGTGAGTGCTATTAAGTAAAAGAGCAAGGTTCTCTGAGCTCATATGTTAGAGAACGCGTGAGAACCCTGGGTTGTGGTGAGTGGAAGGGACTTGCCTCCAGCCGTTGAGCCGTATTCTGCAGAGCTGGCACCGACTCAATCACCTGTTCTCTCTGTCTCACCAGCTTGGCTGTGGACATTTAAGCCAATAACCTGGGAGGCTAAGTAGTGGAAGTCAGAAATCTTTGAGCTCCCTTCCTGCCTTCTCCACTACTTTGAAATGTTGGGCAGCTATGAGAGACACCTAAATGGAAGCTTAAAATATTTGAAAATTGTTTTCTTCTTTGGTTAAAGTCTCTCTGTTTGCAATGTGGTTGACTAGAGGCTGAAAATGGTTTGCAGAGGTAACAAAGTCCATGATTAAAGAAAAGCAATCACTTAGTGGCCACTGCAAGACTACTAATTATTAAAACTTCCAGGCTGCAACCAGATTTAATAGCTTCCTTGAATCTATTTTGCTGTGAAACAAATGGTTTTGTTCCTATAGGAGGTCCAGTCCAAAATGTACATCAATTTCTATTACAAACCTTTGCCCAGATAGGTTTGCCAGACCTATCACTTAGAAGAAAACCCATGTTAAACTATCCTTATTAAAATTACTAGCTAACGGCCACTATAATGACCCCATTCTCCTGTTTGGAGACTGAACCAGTTGGGATAGCCTTCAGCCCATGTGGAGAGCAAGGAGTTTGCGGATATTTTCTCTGGAAAGAGTCTGAAGAGTAGGCATAGGGTGGGTGTGGTTGACGGCAAATCCATACGCTTTGGGGATCCAACAAACACACAGCCCAATGGCATCGTTTCATGAACACTGAGAACCTTGACTGCCTCCAGGGATGCTGTCTACCTCGGGGAAGTGCCTGCTGTCGGGCGGCACCAGTTTCATTCTTTCCTAGTGTTTGAGAAGTGATTGACTTCCTCAATCTAAAGCCTAAATCATAGTCAAGGGCCATTAGTTTGGAATGTTTCATTTGTTTTTATATGATCAGATTTGCACTTTTATTATATTTAGAAATTATTTGCACATATACACTATACATAAATCTTTGCATTAATCAATAAGTGGGACTATCGCATATGTGTTGGGGTTTTTTGTGCAGACCATTTTTTTCTTTTTCCTTTTGCAAACCTCCTCCCTCCTCATCTCCTTTCCTGCTGCCCCCACCACAACCCACGTTATCAGACTAGCTCGTATCTTTGCATATTTTTTATCCATGCTCATATAATCCTATGTAAGCTCATATATATGTATATACAAGTATATATACATTCCCATGCATGAGATTTTTGGGACCAGTTTTTAGAAAAATAGGATCGTATTATATACTATTTTCCTACATTGGTCTTTTCTACTAGGAAATGACTTAAGAGAATGTCTCCAAGTCAACTGGCATTGTTCTACTTCATTTTCTACTACTTCTTGGTGTAGTGATTGATTTTGTTTTCAGTTTTCTGCTGTATTGGACATGCTGTGATTAACTCCGTTGTATGTGTGTCCTTGTGTACTGGGGCTTTTATTCTCATAGGATAGCTTTCCAGAGGTGAGAAGTCTGAGTCAAAGGCTGTGGCTACTGAATTTTAATAAACCTTGCCAGATTGTTTTCCAAAAAAATAAAAAGTAACAATTCTCATTTCCACAGCAATAATTAGAGCAGCATTTCTCCCTGCATCCATACCAAAATGGATGTTATTCCTCTTTCTTACTTTTGCAGACTGATGGGTTTAAACCTCACTGTTACTTCATTTTCCATTTCCCTAACTACCAGTGAGTTTAAATGTCTTTTCATAAGTTTATAGGCTATCTGGTTTTGCTCCTTTGCAAGTTGACTATTTTCTTTTTCTTTTGGCTTGTATGTTGGAAGAGTTTTTGTATAATAATCTTGTGGTTTTCATCCATGTTAAATTTTTTTCCAAAGTTCTCATTTACCTATTTTTGTTATCATTTGAAATATATATTTCTTAATGTAGCTAATGATGTACATCTTTTCTGTTACAGCTTCTAGGTTTACTGTCTTATTTATGGAAATTTCCCCATATACGTACATTCCTTTTTTTTACGTGTCCGTTCTTGAAAAATTTTTATTCTTTTATATTTATCTTTGTTTTTAACCCGTCTGAAGTTATTTTTGTATACAAGTTCAACTTCATTTTTCTATATCATTTAAAAGTAACCCACCCTTTCCCACTGAATTGAACTATCATCTTCATCGTGTATTAAATTCTCATATATACTGGGAACTATTTCTTGATTCTATGTCCTGTTCTACTGATGTGTCTAATCCTATGCAAATACCTGATTTGTTTTAGTGCCTTTATGAGATATTTTGATATTTGATAAAGCCTGTGACTCCTTAGTATTCTTCTTTTCCTTCTATTTAAAATACTATTGGGTTACATTTTCAGGCATTTGTCCCTTTAAGTAAAGTTTAAGGTCAATGAGTGTAAGCAGAAGTCATGTGTGTCTCTCCTGGACAGAAGCTTTAGGGACCAGAACATGATTTGCCTCGTCCTCTTTTCCTGTCTTGGTGATGGCAGAAGCACTGGTTGAGATGAAACTTCTTTCAGCCTGGGTTCCTAAGTGACAATGATGAGCAGAATCACCCTCTTGATCCATATTGGACATGTAGAATGAGCGAGAAATCAACTTTGGTTATGTTAAATCACAGAGATTGCGGGGTGATTTGTTACTGCGGTATCACCTCACTCATTCTGACTGAGAGGATTCTTGAGAGGCTTAAGTCAGACAAGACATATAAAACATGTATTCCAAAGTAGCTCGGAACCAAGTGACAGATCAATAAATATTAGCCAATATAATTAAAATTACTAGCAAATGGCAACTATAATGAAGCTACTCATGTCTGGAGACAGGGCTTTCTGGCCACATGGTTTAATTTCAGGTGGTTAAGAAGATACATGTACTAGAAGAGATATCTGTCCTGCCTGCTCAACATCGTAGTGAGAAATTTAACGCCCATAAAAATGCAAATATTTCACATTGATAAGGGGATAGTCCATTAATATAAGGAAGGAAACTTAGAACACATTTGAAGATGATGATTTATATCAGCAATTGTCAACTGGTGACCCACTACACCAAACCTGGGCCAGAGATGTGTTTTAAAATCAGGGAATCTCTCTCTCTCTCTCTCTCTCTCACACACACACACACACACACACACTTCTGGCTTCTGTTGAAAAAACTGAAAGACCTTGCAACTGTGGGATCACATTTCTGCATGGCCCAAATCGAGCTGAGTGATTGCATGATCTAGTTCACCAGTGGACCACCCCCACCCCTTGTTCTATTATCCCCAGTTCACTTCGCCCCTTTACATTTCATACTGGGTTGTGTATGAATCTGACCCCTGGGTATTAATGGTGAATGAAATTTTGATTATTTCTTGAGCAGTAGGGTACAGTGAGCTCTGTGTACAAAGAAGATAAAACACTACAATGGAAGGAAAAGTGAGGTACTGATGCCTAAGCCATTTGGTATCTTTTTGATAGAACTGGTTAGTGGAGGAAGAGACATTTTTCTTCCTGTAGAAAAGAATAAAAATAGATCTTTGATACCTCAGCAGGAATTTTCATTATCAAATCAGTTCCGGACCACAAGGGATAATTAATTCTCTTAGACTCCTCATAGGGTGAGAATTTCAGAAATACCACTAGTCAAAAAACAAACTTAGGAAAACATTTGCAAAATCTTTTGTCACCTCAAAAGAATCTTATTACAACAAGCTTCTGAATTGTCATTAAAACCTGCAAACTGAACCTCCTCCATCTTGTTCATCTGGGAAATGGGATCTAACACAGAAAAGGGATTGGAGACAAAGGTCAGGATCTAGATTGTGAACTTTCTAATTCCTAGGCAATTTCTTGAGCATTATCTAAACCCCTTCACATTCATATCCCTTAAAATCTCTCTTACATTAATCACATTCATCATTTTGGCTCCGTTTTCATTCAAAGAGGAGACATCCTCACATCACTACCCGCTTAGAGTCTGCTGACTGCCAATTTTCAAAGGCAGAATCTCCCAGTAAAAATACGCCCCTTGTTACATGTACAACCAATAAAACAAAACCAGCGTGTACAGTTTAATGTAACTTTACTGCAGACTTCTATGGTACCCATCATTATTTTATTGATCTCCTAATTTAATTCAAGGCATTGGAAACCAAGGCGAGTATCAGATACTGCTCCCCCGTAACGACTGTGTCTTCTGAATTGTCTGAACTGACAGTGGGTTTGAGAGTGGCACATCTTTGGCTCTTTAATGAGATACCCCTTCTGTTTGTTGATTTTTTAAGGGTCATGAAGAGTTGGTTGAGAAAGAAGGGAACAAGGACTATGTGACTTTAGATAATCTAAAACTTAAATTTATCTCATCAGTAATATGTTACTTCAGCTCTGCTTATTTGTTGGGCGGGAAGGAGGTGGAAATAGAAAAAGGCCTGGAGTAACCACGTGGATTGAAGAGGGACCCTATCAAACCAGAGATGAGGACTTTCCCACCTGCATTTTCCTAACACAAACTTTTTAAAAAATTAAATTAACTTTTAATTTCAATACTTGAATACCTCAGAAAATTGCATTGTCACTGATAAATGATTAAAACAACTTTTTCTTCTTTAAACATAATAAAGATCATTTTCACAGACCTGTTATATAGCTTCAAATGGAATAAATACAATAGATAAATGAGCTGCTTTCTATTTTCATTCTAGTTATAGTGGAGGAATTTTTTGGATTCTGGATGTTAACAGTTTCCTTTAAAAAATACTCTGGAAACCCTCTATAAATGAAAGGAATGTGTATAGTATGCAAATTCAGAGTGTGCTGTCCTCATTTACCCAGCGGAATTCAAAATAAGCCTCAACTTGTGAACATATTAAAGCAGATTGAAATGGATATTAGTGGATTTGTAAGGAGAAGCACTCCAGTCAGTCAAACAGGCTATGCATGAGAACTTTGATGATGTTGTTTTACTGATAATTACCTGCCGGCTGTCACCTCAAAGTGGGATTTCATGCAGGTTGCAGTATTTAAATATTACATTCGGAGCCAAGCCTGCAAAGACACTTATACCAATCTGGCCGTGTCCATTTTATTTTACAATTATCTGTGTCTTTCATTGTGAAAAGCAATGCAGTTAACTCCCTTTTAATTGTGTGTGATCTGTGTGGGCAAGAGAACGTTGATACCATGCTCCCGCTTCCCTGGTCCAGAGCAGGTTCCGCCTTCTCTCCCTCCCAGACACCGGAATTACTGGAAAGCAGCACTTCCTTTTCCTATTCCCCAGCGTGAATATTCATCTAACCTCAGAAACTGGTCGCTGGGGCAAAGCGAACACCACACGCTCACACTAACTAAAGGTGGTTTGAATGGAAAGGACCAACTTATGTGGTCCTCCTGGGCGGCCAGTGCCTGTGGGTCTTCCAGCTCTGCAGATAACTTCCTTCTCTCTGCCACCCCCCCGCCACTTTTTTTTTTCTCGTACTGAACTCCTAATTAAATCTAACAGTTTCAAGAGTTTAAACTGTATACCTTTTTAATTGTGTCCTACTTTGTATTGGCTGATGCACAAGTCTGAAAATGGATATTACAGCTTTTTATGATATAATATCACCCTAATTGGTGCTTCATAGGCCGTGGCTGAATTCTTTTCAATTAAGCTCTAACATACAGTAACTGTTTCTCTCTGCAAATGCTGGAAAGCCATTCACAAGAGAGGACTGGTACTGCACAATTCCGAAGTACCTTAATGTGTCAAAAATGTTTTGTGAAGAAAGCTACACTGTAAATGCAATCACCTACATTGGTGTTCCCATTGTTAACCCGGAGTGAAAGTATTGCTAATTGTCCTGCGTTTTAGCTGGGTTTTTAAAGCATTATGTAGTAAGTACACCAGAGGGTCAATTTGTGAAGTGAAATACTTAGCATGCAAAGCGTAATACAAGATGCTGTGTAATACTTGACCTCTCAGCATAATAAATGTAGCAGTGAAACGCTGTGCATTCAGTATTCACTGAATAGAGCCTTCGCAGTGGAACAAAACCAGAAAATGTTCTCTTCATTCCTTTTTTTTTCACTAAGAGAAAATTATTCTTTATAATGGCCATTGCAGCAATTAGCTGGCATTTGGTAGAATAAATGTGCAGAAATAGCAATTTCTTATTTTAAATGAGATTTTGTATGGAGCCTGCAAATTACTTGAGGTATATGAATAATTGTGCCTTAGCTTTATGCTACAGAATAGGGTGTGGGTGGGTATAAAGATTTCCTATTTGCAGTTAAATGTTTAGACATTTTATTATTTTAATTTCACTCGCAGTCTGCCTGCATTGACCCTGCTTTCCCATTGATCATTTCACGTGCGCCTGGAGGCAAGTGTGCAGATGGCGGGAGACTCCCAATTAGTGCGCTATGTTTTTTATGAATGTGACATGTGAGTGCAATCAGGTCTCCTCCGGAGGCAATGGCGGTGTTTAGACTTTGGGCTCCTAAATCAATACAATTTAATAATCTGCATGAAATGAATGTTTATCAATATTCTCTGTGGTCAAATGCAACTGGAAACTTCATTAAATTTTTATCCACAGTTTTTTACCTTATTGAAATGCATTCTTCCAGACATCCATGATTCATCTAATTAGCCTGAAGTAGGGTACTTTTTTTCTCTCTCAAAGTGATTCAGTTAATTATGTCCATACATTCATAATTATAAGGTGGATGAGTTGGGTTAAACTGAAATTATGAAATCTGCAGAGAGATTCTATGAGGTTTAGAGTGTAGAATGTATAAAAGAGATGAATAAAAGTCAGAGCAATGAAATACTTTGTTTTAATCTCCCTCAGCCTCTCGCACCCCAACTGCTTTCTCACGGGGTTTTGTGTATCTATTTAGTCATTTATCATTTGTATCCAACAATTTCCAAAAATTGATTTGAGGCAAGCACATAGTGAATAATATATTTTGAAAAAAAAGCAAACACTACAAATACTGAGACCATTTGACTAAACTGTTAAAAGTTATTTTTAATTAAAAAAATAAAGATAATATATAGTCATTTAAAGGTTAGCTATTAAAGCAGTTAAAAAAAAAGTACTTTTCACCCACTAACCATCATCCCAAGTTCTTTTACCAGATGTAACTACTTTAGCCAGTTTCTTACATGTTCTCTTCCCATATTTTTAAGTCTTTTCTTCTTATTCCAGTCCATCACACATTTTACTTGCATATTCTAATTATACATGTGCTATACAGTATCTTAAGTTTCAAGAATTTTGCTTTCTTTTTCCCTAGGCAACTTTTCTAGCTCAAGAACTTTTTTTTTGTCTTAAAAATTATGTTTGGATTATTTTTTAGCTAAATGAAAGAACAATCTACCCTAATTTTTATTTTACCTAAGACCTAAGCACATACAACTTTTTATTCAAATTAATTTTCTTTCTTCCATTGAGTGATGCCAAAAATTCCTCTGCCAAATGCTATAATGAAGGCAACCACTATCAAATGACATAGCTTGTCTGTGAAGCCCAACCTGTGATACTACAAAATTGGAAATAGCCCCAGTTAGTTCTTGTTAATCTGGATAAAATGATGTTCTCACATAGCAAGCAGATACCAATCCCTCATCACTCTATAAACAAGGCTTGTCCGCCATACACCTTCACAACAAGCCCCAGGGAGGGAGCTGGGTCATTATGTTACTGTCTTTGCCCAGTGGTCATGTTCAAGATCTTTAACAAATTGCAAAGCCACTGGCCAGAAAGAACATGCATGATTTCTCTCCTATTTTAACTCCTCATGATTTTTTCCCCTTGCGGCAAATAAGTCATAATCAAAGTTTTAACATTTGGAATGATTTATAGCAAACCCAGGTAGTTAACTGCAAGAATAAATTTAATTTTTAAAATTACATATATGAAATGAAAGAATATGAGTTATAACTCTTTTCTTTCTAATTATACCTTTCTGAAATGTTCTTCTTGAAACTTTCCAGAGGAGAATAGTGTGGTGGACTAAGGGTAAAATTTCATCCACATTTTTGTGGGGTAGATACAAGTGCCGTTTATTAACTATATGAGTAAAGATACTGGTGTGTTAAAACAGAGAGAGAGAAATGGCAACTGCATTTTTATACTGCTGTTATTAAAGAACAATGCCCTGGGCATGGTGATTGCCTGAATAATTCTTTTCATAAGACATTTCATGCCATTGTGATCATCTAACAAATCTTCTCCACATCCTGAGAGGTAAACAGGGGACTTAAAAGTTCATTAAAAAAAAAAAAAAAGAGGACAGCACAAATAGTGAATATCTGTTGCATATTGAACTATTAGTCTCAGCATTGTTGGAAATTTTATGGTATCATTGCCATAAAATCTAAAGACAATATTTTCACCTGGAACATTTACCAAGGTATAATTTTCTCTTTCAACAATTGAGTAGAATACCTATGCACAGGATGCTACCTGTGTAGAAGATGCTACCTACGTAGGGGATGTTTTGAGTGTCTACATCGAGAAACTTTCTTTTCCTGTTTCCCAAGAAAACACCTTGAAGATGGCTTCATTGTAGTTCACTCAAATTGGGTGACTCCATTTTCCATATCTGTCCTTGCTCTCTTTCGTCCTGCCTCCACTTGGAATGGGCCTCCTCTTTGAGGATCTTCTTCTCACTTCCACTTCTGGTTGTCCAATTCCTTCTCCTCTTTCAAGGTCTAGGTCAAATGTTCTCTCCTCCATGAAGCTTTCTCTGCTGTCCTACCTAGAAGGAATCTTTCCCTCTTCTGAACCATGAGGGCAATCTACCTCTCTACCTCTTGTGTACATTTCATCACCCTTGTTTACTGTAAGTTTCCTGAGAGTAGGATCTATGTCCAAACCAATTCCAGTGCCTTACACACTGTGAGCATTCAACAAATACGTCTTGAGTGAATAAATTTTGCCAGCAAGGGTCTGGGCAGTAATCCATTATTATATATGACAAAGAGTTCCAAACAACCAAGGACAGGTACACATTCCAGGAATGACTTAGTCTATACTCCAGAACACAGCATTGAACTTTTCTGATGTTCTCATAAATTTCCAGATAGCAGGCAATTTCTGGTGCTTTGGATTTGTCTGGATCAAAGACAAACAGGTTCACAACTCAGCTGGGACTTTTGGGACTCCAGGGCTGCTGTGCAAAGCAATTCAGAATATGAATTAGTAATTCATTTTAACCAGCCCTCAATCATGAACATCATATGTATGGACCTTTGTGACCTTGAACAAGCTGTATAACCTTTCTAAACCTCAGTCTCTGTGTCTGTAAATTGGGGCCAATAATGCCTGCCTCATGTAGTTGTTTTAAGGATCAAATGATTAAGTGCCTAATGGAAAGAAAACTGGTACCATTGTGGCAGGGCTGTCAAGAGCCATATGATGCCCTTTCTCTTTATTAGAAAAAGGTGCCCTTTTCCCATCTGTCAGAAAATTACCCTAATAAATGTATAAATCAGTGATGTCTATGAAGTGACTGGTACCCCCTTAGAATGCGGTACCCTTTTGTGCCCCACAACTGTGCACAATGGCCTGGTATCTTGACTATAGCAATTATGATGATGGTGGTGGATCCTTCTTCTTTTCAACTGTCTAAGAAATTCTGGCACTATTTCTATAACCTGAGAAAGTTCTGAGGAATCAGGCTACTTTTGTTAAAACAGATCTCATTGTACAACAATTATCTGAAAACACTTCTTCCTCTGTTACTAAACTGTGTACAACATGAGTGCAGGGGCCAAGATCCTACTTACCTTTGCAGTGCCTTTCCCTAGTGCCTAACCAGAGCCTGGCACATGGTAAGTGTTCAATAAAAGCTGGTTAAATGAATGAATAGTTGAGTATGTATCTCCATCACACTTCAGCTACTTGATTCTTCTCAACACACCCAAGAGGTGACAGGTTGAGATGTGGTATCAGAAAAAATATCACATCCACATGTGTATACACCAAAGTGAGAGCTCATGGATATACACTTAGGAAATACAACTTTCTCTATTTTAACCTTGGATTGTTGAGAGATGGTGTCATTGACGGAAATCAATCTTCCCTTGTACTGGGTATACATTACTGTGATTAAGGTATTTTAAAAAATGTTCATCAAACATCCACTGGTTGCCAATAATGGCTGTGAATCTTTGAGATGCAAAAAGAAAGTCTGCATAGTGCCCTGAATGGTTAGAGCTTGCTGCTTCCTCGTCCTAAGAGGACAATGATGACTCTTTTATTTGTGGCTTTCTGGCCACTTCCCTGGGGTAGGATTCCCGGAAAGATATCAGAACGAGCTTTCGTTCCATATAAAGAAGGACGCTAGTGGATGTACGCAGAGAAGATTTGTCAAATGGTCTCCCCACTTGGATCAGTGTCCCAGGCTTTGAACTTATTCCCAATTTCCTATACTTGATTTTTCCTTCCCTCGACATTAAAACAATTTTAAAACAATTCCTCTACATTGTATAGCCACAATATCAATGTGAACATTTTTTTCAAATTTTTCCTGAACTTATGCTCTGTTAAACCTGATTTTTCTACGTTGTTTAAAGCCTGAAAATTTCAAGGTACACATCAAATCCACCATGCTTCTGTCGGGCCCCATTCTGCGAGAAATGGCCAGGTTCTAACAGTGCCCCTCCTCCTATGGCAAAAAAGTTCGTGTGCAATATGGTTAGATTTCTCACTTTGTCCCCATGTCTGTTATGAGAGACTATTATTTACCCCCATATGACTAGGAGGTGAACTGAGCAGTTGGATGGACTTTCCAAGTTATACTATGATTCTGGGAAAGAGTAAAATCAGAACCCAGGTCTGTTTAAATCCATTATCTGAACTCTTAATCCTTATTCTCCCTTCTTCCCAGCTGCACAGTTTGCTTCACCCTCTCTCCTCCGTGAACTCCCCATGGAATAGTTGAACTGAGGGGGTGTTTGGATACTCTTATGGGAACTGCTTATCCACAGCAAGCCAAACTCCAGGGGCTGTGGGCAATGATGCTCGGGGTATCCAGCAAAACACCACTTTCAACCAAAAATAACTGACCAAAAGTCCCATTTCTACCTAACTCTATGTAGCACGGGTTGTGTGGGGGGCAGTTAGAGAATGAAAGAAAGCTGAGAGAAGGCACAAATATTTCTTCTCACTTCTGAGGGAGGGTGCTCTCATACAGCTAAGCAAGGAAATAGGTTTACACCAGGGAGGTGGGCTCAGGGCTGAAAGAGAGCATCTCCAGCCCACCTGTGAGCTGTGGCTCTGGACCTGGGATACCCCGAGGTCCAGGTACCGTGAACCCCAGTGTGTGCAAAGTGAGTCCATGCCGATACAGGGAGCCCAGCACACAACTCCTGGAGAAGACTTCTGCTTGGTGTTAGGAAAGTACAGTCACGCCCCTCACCCACACAAATTTCCCAACTTGAGGGAGAGAGTAAAACTAAACTATTTAGAGAAACAGGTAAAACCCCTTCTGATAAACCCTGCCACAAGATTCTCTTCAAGTTTTATTTATTCAGCATTTACACTAGCAGTTCTCAATTTTTAGAGTGTAAAATAACCTGGGTGGGGGGTTGTTAAAATGCATATACCCAGATCCTCTCCCCTAAAATTCTGATTCTGTGGGTTTGGGGTGAGTTCCTGGACTCTGCATTTTAGACCACATCCACAGAGATTCTCATGTCCCTCAGCAGAGAAGTAAATTCTGAGAAAACAAGCCTGGAGCGAGGCAAGTGCTCGGAGAGCCGACTTTCTGTGGATGAAGCTTATTAATAATGTTCTCCAGGAATGTTTGTCTTTGGAGAGCTGGCAATGGCTGACAATGTCTACAGCTACTGACAACAGTTTCCTGTACTCTTTCAACACCTGCTTCTAGGAAAACTTTGAGACAGGACTGAGGGTGGGCTGAAGGCTGGAGAAGCTGTCCCTGCGTGTGGGTGAGAGGGCGCACCAGTGTGCTCCCTGCTGGTCTCAGCTGGGCAGGCCTTCCAGGCACGCTCTGCAGGAGATGGGGGGACCCTTTAGCTTCAAGGAGGGCCATCTTCTGAGAGAGGGTTGAGTATCTGAAGTCTTTTACAACAGATCATCCATCCATTCGACAGTTGTGGTGGCTTCATGTCTCTGCTTTAGGCCCTGGGCCTTGCACATGCCACTCTCTTCCAGGAAGGCCGCTATCCCCCAGCTTCGCCTGGTCAAGTTTACTCTCCACACCCGGCCTCCCTATGAGGTCAGTCCCCCCAGCTATGCCCTCACGGCCTCATTAACCTGTGAAATGTGACTCCTGGACTCATGCCTGTCTCCTGCACTTGTGAGCTCTGTGAGGTCAGGGACTGTGTTTTTTTGTTTTGTTTTGCTTTTTTAGGTCTGAGTCGCTTACAAAAATAATTTCCTGATATCCAGTTTTCTGAATGACACTTTGCCACATTTGGCAGTGTACCAGTTTAACAGAGTGGATTATTTTTCTGCTTATAAATTATACAGCAAATTATATTGGATAGAATGTTTTAACAGATTTTGATGATTTCTGTGAAGGTTTAGTTGATTGGTTTTAATTTTGTCTACATGATAGCATTTTAAGGAATGTTTTATTGTTAACAGCTAAGAGTCATAGGATGGTTTAGTCTTTTAGGGTATGTCTTCCATATTTAGGAAAGGATGTTTAATAATCGGTAACCCAAACTTTACTTAAGATTAGTACCTCAATTCTGACATTCATTCCCTTAAGTATGAAATTGCTAAAGAGGGATTCAGAGCAACTAAATCAACATGAAAATCAGAGATTTTAGATACTAATTGCTAGTCATATAAAATCAAGGCTGATATGTCATTCAAGGCATCGGTAAAAGAATGTAAAAATGCTTAAAGAGAAATTCTAAATGACATTCAGAAAGATACAGGGAAACTCTGGTCAACCGAAGCAATGTGATCCTGTATATAATGGTGAAATTTAAAAATTTAATTACTGGAAACAAATATTAAGTCCACCATGCCAGTTGTGAAAAGAATGTTAATCATGGTTATAATTTGAAAAAATCAGAAAATTACAGAAATTAGAGGTAGCTGAAGATGAAATGCTCAATTTTCATTTTCTAGCAAGGAAAAATTGAGATATTTTTACCTGGTTATATGTACCAAAAGATTTGAAATGAAAGGGCAAACGTGTTCAAAGATGCATAAAGGAAATGAGGAGGGTCCGAAGAGGTTGGCATAGTTAAATGAATGATAAAACTTCAAATTTGATTTATATGTTGCCACAAAACTAAAATTTGCAAAAAGAAGGATTTAAAAAGTTGGTTAAAAATTATAAAAAAGCTAAAAGACAGCTAAACTAAGAACTCACCTAGGCAATAATGAAGCAACAACATCCTACGCCAAGGCCAATGTTCCTCTTAGAAAATTGGCAAAAACAATCACATAACAGCTAAATAGTTGAAAAAACTGTAAATGACTTAAAAAAAGAAATCTGTGTGAGACTGAATATTTCTAAGGAAAGTAATAAATTTGGGGTAAAATACAGAATATTTTATGGATATAAAATGTATCCATAAGAAAAGTAAACTACTTGTAGCTTTTGACAAATTAAAATTCCTCAAATTGCTGCTGTACAAAGCAAATGAAAACTGATCACCTAAAACCATCCTATACAAATTGTTGTAAATTGTATAAATAGTTAAAAGAAACATGTTTTTGGTAAATAGTTACATTTGGTAAATTTGACAAATTAGCGATTCAATAAATTGATAACTTGATGAATTAATTTTGCAGGGTAGCTTTTTGGCCAGTTGGCCAGCTTCTTTTATTCAGGGTTTCTTTTATTTACCATTGTATCTCCAAAACATGTTGCAGTGTCTGGTATGCAGAAGGTACTCAATAAATAGTTGATAAATAAGTGAATGAATGAACTGTGCTGGGTAAGGGGAATACAAAGGGAAACAAGACCATCGGGCTCCTGGCTTCATGGAGCTTACATTCTAGTGTGAGCGGTAGTTCAACTATTTTCTGCTACTGGTCATATAACTACAGTGTGACTTCGTCTACATGCTGTACTTGTTCTTGGATTCACAGGAACAGGTTTACTCTATTGTTGCATTATATTTGGGGACCATTTAAATGAAAATATAACTTCATCCACAGAGAGGTGAAAAACTTTTCAAACAGGCCTGAGTGAGGCAATATTACACAGGGTTGTTTGGCAGTAATATTTCTAATAAAATGATTAAAACTCTACAGGTAAGTTCATGTATGTGTGACATTCACACAGCCCTTCAATCTGAAGTGATTGTCAAACAGACGTGAGAGGAGCAAGCAGAGGGGAGGGAGGAGCCAGGCCCGGCCCCTTCTACCCTGTGAATCATGGAGGAAGGGCTAACGCAAATATTCTCTCAGGAAGTCACAGCCGGGCTGAAGTCTTTTTTCCTTTCCTTTTCCTTTTTCTTCTATGCCTTCAACTCATCTCCTTGTCCATGGTCAGAAATGAAAGGAAATAAGGTAAAGGCGAACCTATTCCAAGCTTCGCAGAGTTGCCAGAAGACAGGTAGGGCTTGGAGAGAGAGAGCGGGCACCTTGTGCACGGCCCACGTTGTTGTGAGCTCGTGTGCAACTGGTACAGTGAGAGCAAGAGCCCTTTCCTGTGCAGTGAGTTGGAATTAAGCATGTTAATTTGAGGTCTCTTTCAAGTATTTTGTTTAACTCCATCGGCCTTTAATTCCTTTATATTGCATCATTTAATGTAATGTTATTGATATATGAAGCATGTTATACTTATTAACCAATGTGCAAAATTCCAAAGTACAGATTTTCTGTAATGGGCTAATTACAGGACTTTAAAGCCACCTACTGAGTTTTGCTGAGCTTCACAACAGGTTCACTGAACTGGATAAATTTATTCAAACGTGTGGAAATGAACCCCATTCTATGTGCAACGGTACTGGGAAAACACTCAAATTATACCTCAATACCAGTTTAATGGGTCAAACGGTGAACCTGAATACCGAACTTATCTACGTCTTAAAATAGTGGGAAGCCTGTGGTAAGAAAGGGAAGGGCCCATTCATGGGGGTTTCTCCCTGTTTGTAAACAGTGGCAATAAAACAATACGCCTGGTAATCAGGAGCAAGTTCTCCACACTCAGAACACAGAGCTGGGTTGCCTTCCAATGACCTTTGATAATACACAACTTTCATAACCGAACCTAGGAGTGGAATGGAGTGACAAAAGCTCAGCAAACACACATCTCGAGCACAGCCCTTTCATCTTTCCTGTTGAGAACAAGAGGTGCATTTCTTGTATCATGGTTTAGGAAGAATTCAGCACAGAGTGTTCAGAGTTAGAAATACAAATAAGGTATAAATACGCGGTGGAATTAAACACTCTTTTCAAACCAGCTTTTTTCCCCTGAGCTTAATCAAAACAACAGAAATATGTTGATCACGTTAGTATTAATTCTTCACTAATCCATTCTCAAATGGTTTTCTCATCTGAGAGTTCCGGAAGACTTTAGACTCAAGCTCCATAGCACCATATCTAGAACTATTATCCCATTATAAAAATACAAAGATTGGGGGCAGCACGGGGAGAAAATGGAGAGAGAGAGGTTTGAGAATCTCATCAGGGGCAGAGTTGAAAGAAAAGACCCTATTTCCTATGTTGCATCATTGCCAATGGAAGCACTGTTTTCTAGTAGGTAAATACACTCACATACACATGCACACATGCACACACACAGGCACACACGTACATATACTCATATATGATCATTTATGTGCCTTAGATGAAGATAGACATCGCTGTTATTCTTTGATAGGTTCCTGTAGTAGATCTATTAATTTTGTCATGAAAGGGAAAAAGAATGTCATTTCCAAGCCAGAAAGCATTCTAGTGTTGTCCTCAGGGCACCTTATTTACCGTGTACAATCCACCCAGTGGCTGACAGTTGGGTGTGGATAACCTAATTCACGCTTGTCTCTTCAGGGAGGCGCTGGCGTGCCCAGCTCTGACAGCGGCAGAGCCTGGATTCTTGGCTCACTCTCTGCAAGTGCCACGTATACCAATAAAAAGAGAACTCTGTAGGAAATGAGGTGTGACGCAGGCCAGCTTCACCAAGACTCTCGGACCAGGAAATAAGAATTTAAATATGAAATACTAAAATTTAACACATGACTGAAACAAAATAAATGGTGTACCACTGAAAGCATTTGAGGTAATTAATCAATGCTGTGTTTGTACATATCATTAAATATATTATACTCAGTTTAGATTTGATTTCTATGCTCCTTTTATAAAGAGTTAAAAGAAAATACATTTGAATTCACGCTGATACCGAAAACATGCTCCTAGCTTCTAGTTTTTTGGATTTCAAGTCATTTCCATTAACAAACAGCTATTTGCCCTCTAATAAAATATGTCATTATGCTTTATTCACATCGCACAAAAGAATCACTGAAAAATCGCCCCAGTGATGGCCAATAATTACACATTTTGCTCCTGTGCTAGCGATGAAGAAATCTGTTCATTGGAGAAAGCAGGTGTGGAGCATCGTGCTAATAGTCAATGTGTGTCGTGGTAATTAGCCGCGGCGATGGCTAAAATTAACAATTAGCTAACATGCAATTCTCTTTTTCGCAGGCTGCAGTTTACTTTGTATAATCCTTGCATGTTCTTAGTAATTATTCTGACAGCTTATTATTTTTATTTTTTCTGGTTTGAACACAGCTTTAACATTTGCATCGGGCGACCCAAATGTTCAACAGGCAGGGGAGGAACAACTGCTTGACTAGGCATTTTTCGGAGGCATCCATTTGGTTGTTTTCTTAACTTTTCACTGTTGCGGGGGGAGTGGAGCAAGGCAGATCTATGATTCTTTCACAGCTATTGTCTTCCCCCAGGGCAGCACACTTGGTCATCCTGAAGCTTTTAGAAGGAAAACTGCCCAGTCAGCGGCAATTTAGACCCAGGGAACAACTCCAGGGATGAAGTGCCGCAGTCAAGTTGGTCAAAACACCTTCTTTTCATTCTTCTTCGCTGGAGTGTGTCTCTGGTTAATGCATTTGCTGTCCCCACACAATGCCCTCCACCCGCCGTACTGAGGGAGAGAATGCAGCATCCTGCGTGGACTGTTCCCACCTGGGGCTATACGCTGAGATAATAATATTGCTAGAGCCTTTCAGTGGAGTGGGCCTGAATAAGCCTCAGCCTACACGTGAAAGAAAAAAAATTAAAAGGCAAGGGAATAATTTGTTTCTAGAAAACCTCTGGGAGAGAGTGAGGTGATGAAAGCTCTCAAAGCATTCAAGTAAGATAAATAGTGGCAACAAATTTAGTAAACTGTTGTATAGACTGCATTGGTTTCCTATGGTGGCCAGTAAATTACTACAAACACAGTGGCATAAACAATACAAATCTATGGTCTTACAGCTCTGGAGGTCAGAAGTCCAAAATGGGTCTCCCTGGGCTAAAATCCAGGCATCGTCAGGGCTGCAATCCATCCTGGGGTCTCTATTTCCTTGCCTTTTCCAGGGTCTAGAGGCTGTCCACACTCCTTGTCTGGTGGCCCCTTCAAAGTCAGCCACACTACAACTCTCTCTGCATTCTTCTGTAGTCACATCTCCCTCTGGCCACAGCTGGGGAAGAGTCTCCAATTTTTTTTTTTTTTTTGGTGAGGAGGATTGGCCCTGAGCTAACATTCATTGCCAATCTTCCTCTTTTTGCTGAGGAAGATTAGCTCTGAGCTAAACTAACATCTGTACACATCCTCTATTTTGTATATGGGATGCCGCCACAGCATGGCTTGATGAGCAGTATGTAGGTCCACAACCAGGATCTGAACCTGCAAACCCGGGGCTGCGAAAGCAGAGCACCAAACTTAACCACTATACCACCGGCCAGCCCCCAGAGTCTCAAATTTTAAAGGCCTATGTGATTACACTGGGTCTACCTGGATAATCCAGGATACTCTCCCATCTCAAGGTCCTTAATAATCACATCTGCAACATCTCTTTTGCCATGTAAGGTAACATATTCACAGGTTCCAGGCACTGGACATCTTTGGGAGGCCATTATTCTGCCTACCACACAAACCAATGAAAAACATACATATGGTAAGTTTGTGCTTCTCTACAGTTGTGAGTGAGTCATTGCACATTTAATGTCAGGGAATTGGATTCTTTAGGGGTAGTGGGGGCCGGGACTGGGGGCCAGTGGGTTTCCATGGCTTCTATAGACAATAACTCCTCATGGCCCTCCCGTGCCAGATTTCTTAACTCATGCATGGAGTCAGTGTAGGCCATGCTTTGTCCTGTGGCTCTCAGGCTTCTGAATTCGGAGGGCCTTTTCAGTATCTTGATAAGAGTGCCACCTTTTAGAGTGCGGGCTTGGCCTGGCTAAGCGCTATCATCATGCGTACTGTGCTTTATTACAGTGTTGGGCTGCAGCAGCTGGCTTACTGTGAGAAGGCGTGACACAGATTGCTGTCCACAGAAACTCGGGACAATGGGAAGAAACACCGCCTACGGCAGCCCTGACTTCTAAATGCAGTGATGGGGGCACTGGATTCCTGGGAAGTGCTGAGACCTTGTCCATGCATCAGTGTGAGCTGAATGTCAGAGCTCAGAAGGGCTTCGGCAGACTAGGATAAGTCCAGGGACCTGGGCCTTGGGAGCGGCTGCAGAGGCCAAGGAGTGCCTGGCTTAGCAGGAGAGGTCAGAGAAGTGAGCTATGGCAGAGGTTGGGGCCAGGCTTGTGGTGGTAAAATATAGCAACAAATTCTGTTTGTTTCAGTGGGAGGAAACTGAAATGAGCAGGCCCTGCCCAGAAGAGTTAGGCAGGCAGGTGTCAAACATCAAGAGAAGGAATCGCCACTGAGTTTAATTAAGGTGAGAACTCACAGTCTCAGAGGTTCCTTCTAAGCAGCAAGAAGGGATGGGTTATTGAGATGTGACTTGTCCTAAGAAAATCTCCTCTTCAAAATAGAAATGTGTTGGATTCTTTGCTTTACAAAAGAATTCATTAAATAGGTTGTTGATATAGTGAGCTGACATATCAGAATCTATCCACAAAAAATGAATTGTCCACCCCCAACAGCACATCTGTTGTGTAAAGTGAGCCATCCACACAGATAAGGCTCTTGAGAAATAGTGGACTGAGAGAACTTTTGGGAAACACGGAGCCAAAACTTAAAAATGCTTTGCTAAAATCTCAAGGTGTTTGCTTCAACGCAAGAAGTTGGTCAAGATGTGGGGATGAAGTTCTCCGTGGTGAGGCAAGGTCATCAGAATGATGGCAATAAAGCTGGCAATGTGTTTAAGGAAAAATGTATTCTAATAAGGAGACACGTCACCAGAGGATTTTCCATTTACCTCACATATGTGCTGTACATAGAAGAACTACATTGCTCAGCGCATGCGTACAGCCTTCATTCTCTATGACCCGGCAATGTTTCTTCCCTGCCGCCTTCTCACCAGTATTCAGTATTCAGGTCATTATCTTTGATTTGCAGATGCCAAGACGCATTGAGTTAGAAAATAGTTTGGGTTCCCAGACGCAGGCCTGGTAGAGATGGGAATAGAACCTAGAATTCCTGAATTGTACTCTGACGTTAGTCTCTTTGGGCTGCATGTTCACAATATGGGGGTGAGAGTGAGGTGAGGAAGTTGGCGGGATGTGAACATGGAAGGTGGTAGAGTAGGTAGTGGGGACTAATAGGGGAGAAGGAGAAGTTGGTATTTAGGAAACAGTGAACCATATATGCTTCTTACAGGACAAAGGGCCATGCAACCCTAGGTCTTGGGTATCATGGAAGATTCTCAAAGATGGGCTTCAATGAATAAAAATTACTAAACCAAATGCTACCTTGTGGTCAGGGATGGCTGAGGAAAGAGAAACTGTCAAAAGTCACTATAAAGAAAACAGAAGGACGGGGGTAAGTAGCTAGAGAAGGGACCACTCTTGTCATTCTAGATAGATGTGTAAATGGGGCAATAAAGAGTCAAGTTTATTCATGCTAAAATTGCTTAACTTGCCTACCTGTCAAGTACAGCACAGGACAGAAAGCATAGTTCCTAAAGTGCTCTAGCATCAGAAACATCACACCAGCCTGGAGTGTTTTGTTGGGGACCCAGGCCTCACAGGTATGCAACCAGACCCACTCCCACCCCCTCAAGCCACTCTGCTATCATCTTCAGCCTCATTATCTCACCCCTTGACAGCAGGAGATAGTTCACGATTAGAACACAGAGTGGCCTTGGACTGGAAGTTGGGTAGGTCACTTTAGGGAAAGATGGCAGTATGAATGTATTATGGGTCCATTCAGATCAGTGGTATCCAGTCCAGGGCAAAATATCAAATAGAAAGAATAATAACACAGTGGAGGAGGGGTGTGTGTGTGTGTGTGTGTGTGTGTGTGTGTTCTAGGACCCTCAGAAATGCTCTCTGTTGATTCTTTTGCCTTTGGTGTCAATCCCAATTTTGTGGGGGCTTTCCTCTGCTTCCTTTAGAACATAGACTGGTAAGGCTGCATTTGCTCCTTGGTTTAAGCCAGGTTGACAGAACAACGTCTTGTCTATGGATTCCACTTTTCCAACACACTCTTTGCCACTTTCTTCTCTTCCTGCCAATTACTACTGCCAGAACAAGATATCCAGCACTGTGCTATATCCTTAAGAAGGTTCTCGGCATCTTGAGGTCACTTGCGTGTGGAATCAGGGTCAATGAGGTCATTGGGTTCCTATCTGACCCATGGCTTGTCAACCCGTGACTGATGGGCTTTTTCTAGTATATAGATTTTCCAAATGGTGATCAAGAATCCTAGGTTCAAAGGAAGACACATTAGCTTCACAATAAAGCCATATTCGAAGGGACATCATTGCAAAATTTGACCACTGTGGAAACAGGAATACTACTTACATTAGATCAGAAAAACTTGGCATCAGAAATTTAGGCTTCGGTCCATAAGTTCTCATTCGGGTACTATATGGGCGGCATTGATCACAGGCTATCTCACCTGACCTTTGCAGCAGTTCAGGGAGAAAGAGAGTCCTGCCACACAATAAAATCCTATTGACTTTATGTCTCCCTTTAAAAACTTAAGGCAGTCAGAGCATTTTATTGAGACTTCTAAATGTAGAAATCTAATTTTAAATCTTACCATCAAATGTCTCCACACTAGCACTAGTGTTTTGATGATTTAATGAGTGGCACCATTTATAGGACATAAGGTTACAATCGGAATTTATGAACTGTAAAGAAAGTACCTGTATGCTGACTAACTAATGAGCTTTTTAATGATGAGAAATAGATAAAGCTTAAAATGCAGAATGCTTATCAAGGACCTCAGACAATAGCAAAGTGGAGCAATTTAGAAGTACTTACCAGTGCCACTGCTGTGACAGTGAGAAGGGAACTATTTTCTTTCATTTTAAAGTACTGCTTTTCATACATGGGAGTAATTTCTATATTTTCTTAACTAAAATTAAATGTCCTGGTATAATCCTCTTTTCAATAGAGTTCAAAATATAAATAACCTATTGATGCCACTTGTGATAAGGCAAAAGAAAATGTCTCTACAAAGGGGGGAATATCTGACTGTCAACATGGGATGATGGGATCCTGGGTTTAGAGGAGGTCTGATGGTTGAGACTTTGCTCAGGGAAGCTTTTCCTTGGAGCAGCTTTACACACAGGTGTGCTCCCTGGAGAGGATCCAGGGTCCTAGTTGGGCTGTCACGGCATCGCCCGCCATCTCAGGAGATTTCTAGCAAGTCTGCACTTCCAAAGAGCTTGTCTGAAATTTGCTTGTGGTTGTCTTTGCCCTTATCCTCTGGAGCATAAAGAGAATTAATAAAACCACACCTCCTCTTGCCGTAAGGCCTCTAGAACGTGGTACCCCAGACACCTCTGGGACGTAGCTCCAGCGTGGGAGCCATGAGCCGTTTCAGAGCACTTAGGTCCACAGGCGGATATTGGGATCGGGACCCGGCCTCTCAGTTGTAAAACTCCAAGTCTGAATTCCCGTGACCGGGGAACAGGAAAGGCGGGGACTGCTGTCATGATAGAGTTTGTTTTGTTGTTGTTGTTGTTCTTGCCGTTGTTGTTAATAAGGAACTGGATGGGGCTTGTCTTTTCCTTCTCAGAAAGTGAGGTTTCCATCTGATTGATTTAATTGCTCTCCCTTGGACAACGGAAAGGCCCCCAGAGAGCAGGGCTGTTGGAGTTTTTGACATACAACGCAAACCTACCGGCCCTGACAGCTTCAACCCTCTGGAGTAAATGGGAGAGGGGGCAATGGAAGGAGCAGGGAGGATAAAATTCTGGGGTAGTAATTGCTAGAGGGGAGTGAGGTATGGGGGCAAGAATGAAGTCTTTGGTGTGTCAGCCCTGGATTTGAATCCCAGCTCTACAACTTCTGGCAAGTTGCTTAACCCCCCTGAGCCTTGGTTCCTTTATGTCTTGTGAGGATTAAACAGAAGCCCAGGCAACCTTGGCTTCATCCATTTCAAAAGAGTCAGGGCAGAGTCCCGTCCAGAGAGAGGAAGGAGTCACTGGGTAAGGTCCTGCCAGAAGGCGACTTGCCCTGGATTTTCAGCTAGGATAACTTTCTGTGCTTGTCTCCAGCCATCCTCCCTCCTGCCTTCTGGCTCATCTCATCCCTTCTCTTCATCTCTTAACTCCTTCTCATCTCTTTACTCCCCTTAAATTTTCAATCCTGAAAATTTAAGGATTTTCTGAAAATCCCCTTTGATTTTAAAACAAATCACCAAAAACTTGCCACTTCTGAGTTTAGTTCCAATTATTTGACCAGTAAAACAAAAGTTCTCTCACATCACTTAATTATAATCTACACTTGGATTTACTGGCCTTGTACAATATTTTAATTTAGGATTTCCAAATAAAATACAGAACAACCAGTTAAATCTGAATTTCAGATAAATAAGAAATAATTTTTTAGTATAAGTATGTTCCATGCAATATTTTCATTTTTATTTGCTAAATCTGGCAACCCTAGTTGACTAAATGTGAGCTAAGTTCTCTGTGATAGTATCTTTACTTTGTTACTTTCACATCTTACAAATCCCCAGAAAGATTTTATTTATTGCATTGTATGTCTTGTAATCACACTCATATAATGCAAAGAGGCACAATTTATATCCTTGTTCTATTTTGCGTTTGCCAAGCTCTCCTCTCTCCATGTGTCCATCGTGTATGGCCTCGACCTATATAGACACGAGTTTTGTAGATGGGGGACACCAGGTAGAGCAAAAGTCTAGGACAGTATGGAGGACATCCACACTCCAGGACGTTCGGTCCAGTCATATGTGTGGTGGGTTCAGATCCGGGCACCACCAGCTGGGCACCACAATGCTCATTTCTCCCCCCTTTCCCCTCCCTAGAGCTACAGTGACAGCTGCTGGGCACCTGATGGAGCATCGGAAGAGGCCATCATTGCAGGAGGCAGGGGTCCTACGAGTTGGATAGAATTTGGGGGTCCATGAATTTGGATGGGTAAAAATACATCTTTATTTTTATAATCTCTTTCAATTACAGGTGCAGGCAACAAAACCAGTAACTATCAGGGCCTGTAATTGTGTCACCAAGAGAAATGACAAATTTTTTATGACACATGAAAGTTATTACAGATATTCAAAATTTAATTACTCATCGTTACTTCAAAATTACAGGAGTTGCTAGACCTATCCATAGATCTTATTATGTAAAGCAATAAATCCATTAACAACAAATAATAAGAGAAATTGCTACATATCAGTTTGTTTTAAAAATATTTTGATAACTTTATTTCAGTATAATTGGTTTTCTTTGTAGTCCTGGGTATTTTATTTTATGCATTTAAAAACATTATTCTGAGAAGAGGTCCGCAGGCTTCATCAGATTGCCGAAGGATTCCATGGCGCGCAGACACAAGAAAAAGTTAAGTCGGACAAAAGGGAGACCTGAGCTCGTGTAGATATAAATTTTCCCAAATCAACCATCTCCAAAGCGAAATGGGCAGAACTATCCTCATTTTCTCTTCTAAATGTATTCAAACTTCAGACTGCCCTGTCACAACTCCCAAATTGCCTTCAATATTCCTCTCAACCTGAATTTTACTTGCTTAGAATTTTTGGGGAGTGAAATTTCTGGAGGAGAGGTACACAGGGTTTAGAAAGACCCATGGGAGTAAAGATGGTAAAAGAAAAAGAAATAAGACCAGAGCCCATGTTTACCCTCCCTGCTTGGCTCCATTGTCAAACTCTTCACAATCAGGATCACCATAAAAGCCAATATGCACAAAAAGTATATTAAATAAAAATATTAAATATATAAACATGTTGGGTAGTATAGCACAACTGTGTTTATTTTATAAGTTTCGACGCAGTCCCTGGGCATTTACTATTTGAATGCAACTCCTCTCTACAGCCCTGCCGGGGAGTTTGGGAGCTCAGGAAGAGATGAGTCTGTCTTAAGAGGAGGGAATTGATGTGGAGAAAAGGGATCTTTTCCTGCCCCCACCCCTTCTTTATTTGTGAGCTTCCAAGGTCTCTGGGAAGGTCGTGGGGAGGCAAGGGGCCTAGAGCTGGGGGACTGCGTGCTGGAAAATGGGTTGCTTGCTGGGTGGGAAGAGGGGCTGCCTGATCCTGGCTTGGGGCAGGGGGACTTGAATGAATGCCTGGGGGTTGGACTGGGAGAATAAAGCCACGAAGGGACTGGTCTCATTAAAGAATCCATTTCCCATTTTCAGCAGTTTGCTACATTAACAAGCTGAGCCCTGAAAGGATTAGATCCGCTAAGTGAGTGCCTGTTCTATGTACCACTGCAAAACACATTTCAGAGAGCAGTGGATTCGCCTTGAAAGAGTATCTGCTGGAGGATCAGAGCCCTAGGAAAACAAAGGGGTAAGCCGGGTAAGCTAATAATTCCTGCTGTGCTTTGAGGGCAATGAAATGACTGTAACCCTGCGAACTTGTTCTCCCTCCCCTGCAGTCGGTATAAACATCAGAGCCATTTTGATGATCATATCGACACCTCAGCAACAAGTGCTTCCCAGGTGCCAACAAAATGTCACTTTCCAAAGGGTTAAATGAACCAAAAGGCCTCAACCTCAAATATTCTTGTTCTGCGACCATTTAGTATGCATATCTATTAAACAAAACAATGGGCATAGATTCATATCCTGTCTACAAATCATCGAATGATACAAGAACAAATCTACCCCCAGCTGCTTCGTCCCATGCTCTGCTTTGACTGGGAGGGGAAAGCCAAGTTTCGAGCTGGGTCTGGCCTGACTCAGGCCTTAACTTGTGAGTCCTGCTATTCTAACCCTTTCTCTTGATCTGCTTTTCAGCCTGTCTCGGAGCACACAGCTCGGAGCAGCAGGGAAGTTGCTTAGCAAAGGGCCACCCACTTGCCTATTATTCCTTCCTCGCCTGTGACATGACACAAGAACAAAGTAGACATTAACCGCTACATTAAACCCAGAAAGAAAGTAATCAGTAACCTGTTATTCCCTTAATAAAGGGAAACACATGCAGTGTGAAATCCAGAAGACTAATCAATAGCAGCAGACAATGCAATGTGCCAAACAAATTGCAAATCAATTAGAATCCTTGTTTTCTTTGAAATGGTTCACTATATCTAAAGCAATTACTCCTTCATTAGACCTAATTTAACAGCATGACTGCCCTGGCTACAACTGGCAGCGTCTGGCTATCAAATGGAAGAATGGCAGCTTATTTCTGTCTGTCTGTGAGTCTAGCACCAATCAAAAAAAAATTGAATTCCTTTATATGAGAGAAACTTTTAATGAATGGGTGGATATTTGTCTTAATAAAGATATCGATACCAGAGTGAGGATACATCCCGAGGGAAATTAAAAGAGAAAAGAACTGCATGAATTATTGAATAAAAATCTGTAATTTAAAAAAAGTATTTCTTCTTTTTATGCTAGCTTCAAATAGATAAAAATGGAATTTAAGTACGTAAAATCCTTTTAGCTTTTCAGTCTAACACATCTCTTCATACTGGTTTTAGGACTTCTGAAAAGAGAATCCTTCTGATTCTTATAGAATTTGGAATATTCTTGTAAATGATCACCCAAAAAAGTACCGATTCACTTTATTTTTAAAGATATTTTTAAAAATAGCTTTATTGAGGTATGATTTACGTACAAATTCACCCCTTTTAAGTGTATTTGATGAATTTTGTCAAATGTATACAGTCATGTAACCACCACCTCAATCAAGATACAGAAGATTTCTATCACCTCAGTAAGTTCCCATGTACCCCTTTGCAGTCAGTCCCCTCCCCCAATTCCTGGCCCGAGGCAACACAGAGCTGCTTTCTGTCAGCTCATTTCACTTTTAAGAAAAGTTTCCCATCTGTGGAGGTATGGGACTGGAAAAATAATTGAAATAAGGCTTTTCTACCAGTTTAGCGAAAATGGTTTTGTCCTTATTTGAGGCAGCAAGCAACAATCTCTGAGAACTGCAGGAGAAGATTCAAACTTTTTTGAAAGTAGATATGCTTAAAGAGACCAAACTATTTCTAGAAGATGAAGGAAATATTCCTAAATGAACTGAAAAAATTTTAGTAGTCACAACTTGTTATTAAATCGCTAAACCCCATAGGCTGATATTTCTATTTTCTTCTCTTGGAGAATAGTCACAGCTCCAAGAGTTGTTTTTTAATGTAATATTCCTGAATTATTTTTTTCTGACTATAAAATCAATCCATTTTCATTATATGAAATTCCAACATTACAGAATGACAAAAAGTAGGAAGGAAGGTCCTTATATTTCCATTCCTCCCAATAATTTTCAAAAGTACACAAAGCTATATGTACAAGGATGTTCTTGATAGCATTGTGGTAACAGCAAAAATTGGAAGCTCTGGAAGTTTGAGCCTAAAATTAAGCTACACATGTTCCTGCTTCCCTGCTTCCTTCGTTTGCTTCCCTTCTCACAGCTTCCCCTCCCTCCCCCTAATCCTCTCTCTTCACCTCACATCAAATGGCTTTTCATTCTCTGCATCCTTTGCCTTTCTTCTTTTTTTCTTTAGAGCTCAGTGCAGGAAAATTCTTGCACTGAGGGTACCCATATCTTTCACAGGCCAACCAATCCATCTCCCATCTCCTACTCCTCAAAAGAAAATATTCTGCCAAAGCTTTCACATTCTTCTCATAAATTTGTACTACCCCACAGTGCACCCCATCTTGCCCCCTTTAACCTTTCACTATTAACACTGTCAGTCAGTCAAATTATTTTTTGTGTCTATTGGTTAGACGAACACTCATAACTTACCCTAGTCAATCAATCAATTAATCAATGAGCATTCATTGAAGGCCTGCTTCCCAGTAAAACCTGATTGGCTGGTTCTGGGCATGGATTTGTGACGCTAATGAAAAGCATTGGTGATGGTGGGGGATGGGATGAGAAAGTTATGAAGTTTAATCACCTTCTAAAGGTGATTTAGTTTGGTGCTTAGGCTAAGCAGAAGCTGAAGTGAAAGTAAGTGAGACAGAGAGCATTTCTCCTTTTTAACTCTCTCTGTGCTAACCTTAGAGTGGAAAAGTCTGGACAGACACTGTGGTGGCTCCAATCCCAGGGCTTGGCTATAAATGGAGTGGCCTTGGGAAGGAAGATGCTATAACTATCCGAAAAGTATTTTTTATTATTTACATAAACACGTCCTTAACCTATCGCTATTGATGTTCTCCAAATTTGTGAATGCAGAGAATATTTGTGTAAAGACACTGTGGTCTCAACTATTCATGTGCACCTCCTCCAGTGGTTTGCCATAGCTCCAAGACAACTATCAGCCGACTAGTAGGTGAACACTTAGGCCCGGCCCACGGGGGTGCTGGGGGTTGTCACCCGGTCGTAGTTAAGGAAGAGATAAGTGTTGGTCTCCGGCCAACAACATGGTGACCACCACATAATTAAATACTGAATAAATCAGTGTGAGGTCTTCTAAGGAGAGGAATGGCAAATCTGATCCTTTGTGAGGCAAGAGATAAGGATCTTTTGGGTTTTCAGGCAGTTTCCTAAGAAAGATAAAAATAGATTGGATTTTAAAAGTTCCCACTAGTGAGTCTTGACAGAAAACTGTGCACTCATAATTTTATATCCTGCCATATTCACTGGTTAAGTCACTGCTGGAGATTTTTGAATCGTTAGCAGTCATTTAAATGTTTTTTGCAAAGCAATGTCCAACCAAAATGAACTCTGAAGGCTCTGGTTCAGAAACTTTACATCATCCCTGCACACGGCATGGAGACCTGGTTCTTGCCACTGCTGCACAGATAAAAGCCATAACGGATGGTGACAGGACAAATGAAGCCTGTCCTTCAAAGTAAACACGGCCCTTTTGTTTGTTCTGCTATAGAAAAAGTGAATAGACGGGTCTTTTGCAAACTTTCAGGGTACCAACTTTTTATCCCCTACCTCCCTCCTGGGAATAATCATTTTGGTATTGAATTTTTTTCTTTGACTCTCTTATTGACTATTAATACGAGAATTTTATCCCCCATGGATGAATGTTAACTAATACAGTTCTTCATACAAATGCAAACTTCCTCTTTACCAGCCTCTGGTGACTCGGCGTCTTGCACCAGCGTGGTATCATTCAGTTTCAGTTGCTATAGCATTTTCAAGAACCTCTCTGTTCTTGTCATAAATTATCTTTAAGTGAAAAAAGCTCAAAGGAGGTCTGCAGCAAACTGTATCAAATAATGAATTTGTAAGCAGTAGAAGAAAACACTTATCTTACTTATGCTCTTCTCCCATCGATTGTTCCGTGACCCTTCTTTGGGATACAGATGAGCATAACCCTGAAAAATGTTTGTGTTGTCTTTCTTTAACTGGCAGCCTGCGGGCTGCATGATCTAATAAATATTGGCAGGGCCAAATGAAATAATATAGAAGAGCTTCTCTTCTTTAAAGTCCACAGACCAAGAGACTCTTGTCACTTGTTAATATCTCCATCAAACACTGAAGTGTTAACATATGTGATACGACCACGCAATCAAGTAAGGACCGATTTGTTGACTAATTAAACCAACACAACAAGCTCTTTAGCACCTACAAGTGACAAGTTTAGAGCAGGCAAGTGGAAACTCTCAATTGAGCCCCCTTTTATGAGACTATCATGCCAAATTCAATTCTGACTGAGTAGTATTTGAATGTACTTGACTTCCACCATGTGCTGACATGCTTACAATAATTCATCATGGGTGACAATAGCTCAATATTAGAGATTTATGATATATACAAAACAGTCACAAATGAAATGTAGCCCTAACGTGGGTCTGCTTTCCTTACCCACTGCCTATTGATATTATAATTAATGGTCAATTACTTAGGGAAAAGAAAATAGAAAATAGTCATTACTGGTTTCAGTCATCATTGGATTTTTTTTGGCAAATTCTAGAGGTAAATGAAACCATTTCCACAGTGTTTGGCAGTTGCTTCAAAATAATAAATGGACATAGAAGCCTGATGTTTATGACTCATTTTAGCAATGAGAATGAGCTAATAAGAATATTTTGAAGGAAACTGAATGTAAATTAAGTTGCCTGAGAAGTGGGAAAGCATCCCAAGGTGTGTCTTTGTGTGGGTAGATAACACACACGTTACATCTGGGTGTATATATGCACCCTCCCCACCTACCACATGGATGTTTTATACTCAGTTTCCTTGTTTGTAAATTGAAGCAGCTCCACAAATTTATTTCTAATGTCTTCCCGATCCCTAAAATTTCATGGCCTCTGATCTGATCTCTCCATATCCAGGTTAGTGGAAAGAGAGGCAGAATCCTTTCTATTGTTTTTGGCATGTAGCCAATCCCTCTCCCTCTCTCTTTTTCCTCTATACACTCACTTTTTTTCCTTTATATGCACATATCCCAATTTTCTGTACCCAGCCCCAACCCTCTTCTGACTGACCCCATCCTTGCCAGCTGGGCAATTCCACTCGTGGATAACCAAGAGTTGAGCGTATCCATATAAACATAACACACAAACCTACTGATACGCAGGTCACATTTTCCAGGCCCTTCATGCCTATAAACACAGTAGCACATAAGGCACATTAGCATAGTAGGTCCCCCAGGAGCTGCTGAATTAGCAGGGGAAGCTACAGGTCATGGCTATTTAATCTAGAACTCGCCTGTACCGTGGGCCCAGCTATAGCTGCTCTGATTTAGACAAGCCCCAGATTCTATGCATCCCAGAGCTGCAGGCCAGTAGCCTGTATCCCATGTGCTAAATGCCTTCTTGTGTTCCACTAGCGAAGGAGTAGCTCTGGGCCCAAGTATCTGGCTGGGAACAAGGGTCGGAATCTGGTAAGATACCAAATAGGTTCTCATCAAACTTTGAGCTTGACCTCCAGACCCTAAGCACCCACATCCTGTCCATCAAAAGAGCTGTCTGATAATCCCCCCACCTTGTGATGAAAAGGACTGGCACTGTGCTACCTGCAAGTCCTCCTGCCTCTCCCATCCCTCTCGAAAAGACAGTCTTCTTATTTTTCCCTTAATCTCTGGCTGGATTTTATTCATTTTGAGTAGATAATTTAGTCACATCGTTCAAAAATCAAAATGATATAAAAATAAATTCATTGAGAAGACTTGCTCACCACGTTTCCCATCTCCCTTTTGGTAAATTCTTTTATTAGTTTCTTGTATAGCCTTCCAACGTTTCTTTAGGGAAATGTAGGTAAATGTATATGTATTCTTATTTTTTCCTCCCTTTCTCAACCAAAAGGTAGCATCCTGGTATGCTGTTCTGACCCTTGCTTTTCTTCCTTAATAACATACACTGGAGATAATTCCAAGTCAGTACATAGACCTCTGCATCAAAGATAAAAGCTTTATTCCTGAACAGGGATTCTTCCAGGAATCCTGGCCTTCTTTCTGTCTCAGGGGAACTGGTTGGAGCATAGGAGAGGGAAACTAGAATCTCTCCCTCAGGCCCAGAACAAGCACTCAGGAAACCCTATCCTGCCTCTGGGCTCCCAGCTCTCCATCTGCCTTTGCTGCCCAAGACAACCTCTTTTAAGAGACCATGGGACCTTCTGAAAGGTCACTGCAGGAGAGGATAGTATAGGTCAAGGTACCGCAAAGGCATGAGGTGAGCTGAAGTGGAATCCAGGTCGTTAAAGTAGTCCGACATTCTGAGGAATTCCTCTAGGAACGATAATCTGTTCTTCTGAAGAACTTTTTCCTCAAAACATTTCACTACATTCAGGGGCAGGGCTCACCTCGTCCTGAGTTTTTCTCTATCTGGTCCCTGTAGCCTGGACTAGTTCCGACCTTCTCAGGACTTTAGTTTCTCTAAACCTTCCTCCACTCCAATTATTTTATAAACAATATATATTGCTTGTTTAATTTCCTTCTTTTGAATTAAAAATGACTATATGTTTGTCATTTGTAAGTTTGAAGACCATAGAAATGTATAAAGGAGAAAATTAGCATCACTCATAATACTGGAAGAGAAAACCACTACAGTCACGCGTTGCCTAACAATCAGGATACGTTCTAAGAAATGCGTCCTAGGAGATTTCGTCATTGTGTGAACATCAGAGTGTACTTACACAAACCTAGATGGTATAGCCAACTACACACCTAGCCTATATTGTACTAATCTTATGGCACCACCATCATATATGTGGTCCGTCACTGACTGAAATGTTGTTATGCGGTGCATGACTATGTGAATATTTTGGTATGTAATCTTTTGGTTTTATAAATAGTGATCATACAAAACATATTGTTTTGTAACATGTATTTATTTATTCAATTAATTTATTTTTAGTTCACATAGGTTTCTAAAAAATTAATAGACTTTATTTTTTAAAGTGCCTTTAAGTTTATAGCAAAATAAGTAGAAAGTAGTGTTCCCGTGTATCCCCATAGCCTTTATTTTTTCTTAACTATGTCATGAACATTTTTGCAAGTCCTGTAATTTGATTTCTTAAATTTCTTCATAATATTCCATCACATGTGTGTATAACCCTTGAATCAATCTCCTGTAGTTTAGATTGCTTCTCACATTCCTTATGTTCATTATTATAAACAACATTACAATCAACATCCTTGTAAATTAATCTTTGTCTAAATTTCTGATTATTTCCTAGAATATTGCTGGGTCAAAAGACATGCATTTTTAAGTCTTTTGACACATATCACCAGGGTAATTTAGATCTATTTTAAAAGAAATATAAGGTGGTTATAGAGACTTGGAAAATCAGGCCACTCAAGTTTTCTGTCTTAAGGCCTCAGATACCCAAAGTCCCATAAAAAAGTGAGACACTTCTCCAAGTGAATAGGCATCCCTATTCCGGTCTGTGAGACACTGCAGGTGGGACAGCTGCTGGGGGAATGTAGAGCCCACTCCGGGAATGCTGGGAAATATGGTCCTTTATACCAACAACTCCATGTGGGGCTTCAGCCTAGGAGACTGGTCTGAACTGCAGCTCTGAGTGTAATAGTGGAAGGTGGAGGACAAGGCTTACCCACAGTGCTACCTGCAAACAAGAAGACTTATGTGACCCTTAAAAAAAAGGCAATGTGATTGTATTAGTCATGGTTCTCCAGAGAAACAGAACCAATAGGAGATATATACATACATACAAATGTATATATAAATTAATATTTTAGATATATAAGTAAATATATATCTTAATATATATTTATATTGTACATGTTATTTAGTTATATTATATATATTTATATGATATATTAGTTTTATATATATAATATATATTTGTTATAGGATTTGGCTCATGCAGTTATGGAGGCTGAGAAGTCCCACAAACTGTTGTCTGCGAGCTGGGAAACTAGGAGAGCTGGTGGTATAATTCAGTCAGAGGCCAAAGACCTGAGAACCAGGGGGTGGCTGATTAAGTCCCAGGGTCCGTAAGCCTGAGAACCAGGAGCTCAGATGTTGGAGTGTCTGAGAGCAGAAGATGGTTTTCCCAGCTAAAGAAGAGAGTGAGAGAATTCACCTTTCCTCCACTTTTTTATTCTATTCGGGTCCTCAGCGAACTGGATGATGCCTCGTCAATGCAGGCTGATCTTTACTCAGCCTACTGAGTCGAATGCTAATCTCTTCCAGAAACATCCTCACAGACACACCCAGAAATAATATTTTACCAGTTATCTGGGCATCCTTTAGCCCAGTCAAGTTGATACATGAAATTAACCATCACAGAGATACAGTAATACCTTCTTGATGCCATTATTCCCAAACTGGGATATGTTTATCACTGGTTTTTGAGGGTATATGCATAAAGATATTTATTTTAATGGTTATAAATTATTTTATTTTGTATCAGAAAAATTAGTGATCAACATATCAAACCCATAATATCATGAATACTATTTCTTAGGATGAGTCTTAAAATAAAAAACAATAATAAAAGTGACTTTGTTTAAAGTCCTTTTTAAGAAAACCATAAAGTACATAGTGAAATATTAATGTACAGATATGGCAAAAAATGTGGTATACCAAAGACCGAGGTTTGGGAAATGTTGTTCCATATAATATATGTATTTCTAAAAAGTATAAAATATTTTCAAATTAAATTGCTTTAAAACTTTTAGAGAAGCTCATTAATTTAAAAAAGCCCTATGATGAATCTTTTCATAACTTGAATCATCACCATAATATAATCACTCTTTATTGTAAATGTGTTAAAATTTCACATCTTTGCTTCAAGTCGCTTCAAGAGAAGGACATACCTATTCCAGTTTAGAACATCAACATGGATTTGGAGGGTTACCTAATGTGTTTCCATACATAGTAGTATAGGAGGCACACTATAATTCCTTTTTAAAAAACTAGGTACATGTTTAAAAAGCGTGTGCAGTTTGGAGAACTTTGGGTTTACCGATTGATGAGACATTTCAAAGAAAATTTTAGCATGTTCAAAAATATGGTAGTTCAGGGGCCAGCCCGGTGGTGTAGTGGTTAAGCTCCTGCACTCCACTTCTGAGGCCTGGGGTTTGCAGGTTCGGATCCCGAGTGTGGACCTATGCACCATTTATCAAGCCATGCTGTGGCAGGCATCCTGCATAAAATAGAGGAAGATGGGCACATACGTTAGCTCAGGGCCAGTCTTCCTCAGCAAAAAGAGGATTGGCAACAGATGTTAGCTCAAGGCTAATCTTCCTCACCAAAAAAACAAACAAACAACAAAAAAAGGTAGTTCTCTCTAGTAAATAGAGAAATTAAAAAGTTCAGCACGAGAGTAAAGTATTAGGTTTTTTTACATGTACAGACACGCATGCTTTCACTTTTGTTTCTAGATGCAAATTACTGGGAGAAGGGATCTTTTCATGCTCAAAAAACTGAGAGCTTAGATTTTTATAAAATCCATTAATTTCAGTTTCTTTCAAGGTCCAAAGGAATTTTTTACCGACTGCTGTTGAGATCAGATGGTCTCTAAAGAAATCAATCCAATTTCAATAGAAGAGCTACGCTGTGTTGGGATTTTTCATATAATCCAATTGCCGAATGATATCACGGCTACTTTGATTTAAAAGAAGAAACACAGATAACTCATCGTTCTCAAACCTCTCCATTCTCACCAGATCAGCTGACCAAAAATCCTTCCCTAAAGAGAAAGAATGCATTTTCCATGATCAAGGAAAATCAACATTGATGAAATAACATCTGCACCGATATAGAATGTTATTTATTTGATAATATCCAACGTAGTGCTAATGCTGTAAGTGAAAGCCACGAGAGTAAGAGTGAAGCATAGGAAACTTATTTCTGCATTGTTCCTGAAATGGGACTCAACTCCTGAGACCTGGAGGTGCTTCTTCAGCCTCTTGACTCAGAGGAGCCCATCACTCCACTCTCTAGACTTGGCAGATAGCAAGAGAACAAGGTCATGCATAAAGAGGGCCTTCAGTAACTCTCAATCTAAGAATGTGCTTCTATTGCAAAGGGAGAGGGAAGTGAACTCTTATTACTACAAATCCTCCTAAATAAAAGTTTTGAAGAGTTCACTCTAGCGGATGCAACCAAATCTCTGTATTGACATGTTGTTACACTGGTTTATAAGATATAGGGTAAGAACAAAAAGGAAAAGGTTTTTGTTTCCCAAGTTGCTCAATTATAATTTCCATTAACAATTCTCCACCTCCTTCACCTCTGTCAGTCATTCCCTGCCCACTCCAATGTATTTAAACAGTCATTATGAAAAGGCACTTTCTAGAAGGCTCTTGATGGTTGTGATTTGTAATTTTAGAAATGTCTAGATCAGGTTTCACAAATTGGATTTCTTGGAACACCAGTCCTTGGTGATGTTTATTGGTGTTCCACAAGAAAGGGTTCAATTCAAGACCCAGGGTGGCCAAAAGGCATTCCTCAAACCCCTGACAAACACAGCAGTTAAAGAAACCACTTAAAATGGTCCCAGGCTGCCTTTCCCTAGAATCCATCTTGCCTGATGAGCCAAAGTTAGGATGCCTGATGTAAAAAGTAACTTTGCCATATTTATGTTTCCTTTAATTCTTTGTCAAGCAATAAGAATTACACAAACAACACATGCTAATTATACACAAATATAAAATATAGATATATTTTTAGAATAAAGCTGCTAAATTTCACCACCTAGAAATAACTACTTTTAAAGTTTTTGTCTGTGTTCTTCCTGTTTTTTTCCTAAGCACATATGTGTATACACACACACACACATATTTTAAAAAAATGTAATCATGTCATGTCCGTGGTTTTACAGTTTAAATTTTTTCACTCAATAAACCTTTTACAATATCATCTTTCATGGCTATATAGTACTCCATTTAGAGATGTTCTATGATATATCAATTAATCTCTGATTATTGGATATTTATTACCTTAGAAAGTTTTGGTAGCTTGAAAAAAAATTCCATCAGGTTAATAACTCTAAGAAATAGGTTATAGAAAAGTTCAAAATTAAAAGTAGGAAAAATTGTTTTCTCCTCTTTTCTGCCCTTCAATACCAAAACTATATAACTAAAAAATCAGAATATAGAACATTATTATTTATAACTTATGCCCCACCCAGGTCCAAATGGAATGACAATAAAAGACCTATGTCTTCCATTATTACTTTTAAACTAAAAGCAATCAGCATGCACCTGCATACGGATACCATGTTTTGAAAGCTATGTACCAAACAAACAGCATTTAGGAAAAGTTGGCACAATTTCCACTTCAATATTGAGTCAAGTTTTCAACAATAATGGTTATTAGGGTTGCACAATAATATTATACAATCAATAATCTACAATGTGAAAAAGCAATGAAGTTAAGAAAGTGTGGTTACATGCTGTTACTAGGTGTCCCATAATTGTGGCTGCCATATAATCACAGGTCCTTGTGAAATGCTCTCTCTGCAGTGACTGCCAGCCTATAGGTCTGACACAGAGCCAAGTGTCCCAGTCACATCCCAGAGACACCTGTGATGCCAGTGACAGTCAAGCCAAGTTTCTTACCAATGTGACCTAACCAAGGCTTCCCTGAGGAAAAGGTGACACATCATTCCAACCAAAAGCAAAGAACCTTAATGTTTCAGTTAAACTTTCTGAAATAGTGACTAGAGCTCACAGACTGAAGCTAGTCCCCACTTTCTGTCCTCCTTTATCCCTTTGTAGATGGTAAGAAATCCTGGGTCCCAATTTGGAGGAACCCACTCCTACGCCAACCCACTGTCTGGCATTCCAGATCTTCCACAAACTGGCTCCAAACTACCTTCTGAGCTTATTTCTTACTCTCCCCACTTCTACTTTTGACCCTTTCAGTCTATTCAAAACATGGCAGTTTGAGTGCTCCTTAACCAGCACGCAAGCAAAATTGTGTCACTCTCCTCTCAGAACCCCTCAGTGGCCCCTCCTTTGACTCAGAGTAAAAGCCACAGGCCTGAAATCCTCTACAAGCCCAGCTCCCCATCATCACTTTGAGCTCCTCTACGCCTAATCTCCAACTTGCTTATTCTACTTTAGCCACACTGGCCTCCTTCCTCCTGCTTCCTGAATTTCCTCCATCCATCTCAGGGTTTTTACACGCATCCCATCTGTTTGGAATGTTCTTCCCCCAGATACACACATGGCTGGCTCCCTCAGCCCCTCGTATCTCCACGTAAATCTAATCTTTTCAGTGAGGACTTCTCTGGCCACCCTACCTATAGTAGATTGAAAAATGTGGTCACAATATTTTGTAACTCTTGTCATCAAGACCTGGAATCTATTTCCCCACCCCTTGAATCTGAGTTGGCCTTGTGACTAGTCTGGACAATGGAATGTGGTGGAACTGACATTTGTGAGTTTCAGAACTTAGGCCTCAAGATACTGGGCAGCTCCTGCCTTTGCTCTCTTGGGATGCTCCCACTGCCGTGTGTAGAAGCCTAGGCTAGGCGCTGAAGGATGAGAGCCCACATCAAAGGGGAGGCCTGGCAGGCAGCCTGAATCCAGGTTCCCGACATGTGAGACCATCGTAGACTCTCCAGCCCTGGTCAAGCTGCCAGATGACGGCTGTCACATGCATGACCCTAGGCAAGGTCAGCAAAAGAACCTCCCAGCTGAGCCCAGACCTAACTATTGACCCAGAGAATTGTGAAAAGTCATAAATGCTTCTTGTTTTAAGCCACTAAGCTTGGGGAGGCTTGTTATATAGTAATAAATAAGTGAAGCACTACTTAAGATTTCAATACCTTCTCTGATACTTTTTAAATTATCTGTGTGTCTGCCTCTACTAACTAGAATGTGGGCTCTCTGAGGGCAGGGTTGTTTTTTTTTTTTTTTTTTTCTATTTGGTTCACTTCTGTATCTCTGGTATCTAGAACACTGCCAGTCAATAGGCTCTTAATAAATATTTGTTAAATGAATGAATAGTTGTATAAATTAATGAGTTAAATGTAGATTTGGAAAGGGCCTTACACATCCTCCAATATAGCTCTTTCTCTTTTTTTTTTTGTTTGTGAGGAAGATCAGCCCTGAGCTAACATCCGTAGCTAATCCTCCTCTTTTTGCTGAGGAAGACTGGCCCTGAGCTAACATCTGTGCCCATCTTCCTCTACTTTATGTGGGACGCCACCACAGCATGACTGACAAGCAGTGCGTCGGCAGGTGACCGGGATCTGAACCCGCGAACCCTGGGCCGCCAAGTGTGGACTAAACCGCTGCGCCACCGGGCTGGCCCCTCTTTCTCGCTCTCTCTCTTTTGTTTTTTTTTAAATGAGAAAACTGAAACCTAGAGAGATTAAGTGATGACGTCAGGACTGGAACCTGGATCTTTTCACTCTTAGTACAAAACAAAAGCTCTATTTTTCTAACCATATTTTTGTGTATTAAGCTCCTCTGTGCATTAAGTGGAACTACTAGTATTACAAGTGACTGAAACCCAGCTCAATCTAGTTAAATTAAAAAAAAGGGAAAGATTTATGAATTCATGAAACTGGCAAGCTCAGAGGTGCATCTAACTTCAGACATGGCTGGACCCAGGGGCTCAAATCACATCTTCAATGCTCTGTCACTCTTTCTCCATTTCTTGGACAGACTGTATCCACTAGCAGATTAATAACCAGAGAGAACAGAAATAGTCTTCCCTGACAGCAATTTCAGACAACTTCCAGGGTTGTGTCTGGTGCATATTCCTGAACCAATCACTGGACCAGGGGCATGGCTATCCTCTTAGTGACCAGGCCTGGGTTATGGGCCTATCCCTGTGGATGCAGTTGGGGATCAGGGTCAACCCCATATTCATCCTATGGAATGTGTTCCCCTGGGAAAGGAGGGTTCTGTTAGCAAGAGAGTGGAGGTAACGTGTTCCAGATATGCTTCAACTCTACATGTCCACTTACATTTGGTTCAGATCACTATGTCACCAACTATGGATAAACCCTCCCAGAAAACAGAAAAGACATAGACACCATTGATCTTCCCTTATGAAGAAGGACCAGTAACAAAGCAGGAGACATTTCACGTTGGATGGAAAAGCAGACAGAAGTGATTGCCAAGCTTGCTTCGATTCTCTTGCCTGGCTCCAGCCAGTTTTCTACATGGTAGGTTTCGAATTTAAAGATGGGGGTAGGAGGAGTCCACAGTGTTTGTAATCCACATCAATAAGCCTCCACAGCAACGTCCACAACCTGGAATCAGAGTGAAGTGTTTCAGAGAACCCTGCCTTGAAGAGAGAGATGGGCGGGGGGCGGGGTGGGGGCGAGGGGAAGGCACTACATTTTATTAGGAAAAATCACCATGTTTAACAAAGATTTTGAGAACAATCTAAGATGAGAATATACAAGGTCCATTATAAGACAGAACTGAGATGACAGAAGGGAATCGATATGCCTCAGCGATACTTCAGAGATGTTTTTCATCTGGAAAATGATCTTAGGACCACTTTTGCTATTTTGAAATCCAGCCCAAGCACTTGTGAGAAGATGACCTTTTATACATCGCATTTTGCAGAGAACTATGTATAGTTGGATACAATATCTTGACCTAAAGGGGAAAAATGAAATAGACAAAAATGGGGTTTCCGGGTTTCAACCAAAATGCAGTACATGGCAGAAGAGAGTGGAGGCTGCAAACTTGGCCCAGTAGAGCACGCTGGCTGCAATGTCATTATCTGAAGGATTCTAGACATCTGCATTATTTTGCATGAGCCTCCATCAGCAAGTGACTTAGGACAGGGCATGGAAAGCATTGTTTTTCCATTTCTTAAAACCCTGTTGTCTCTGATTCTTGGCTTGGCATGATTTTTTGGGGGGGAGGTGCTGCTGAGGAGAAAAGGTCATTGATTTCTGAAAGGTTAGAGATTCTTTTTTCCTTTAAAAGAACATTTCAGCTTGATATTATTTTAGTATTTACCACTCTGTATTGTCTTAGACCTCATCTTGGCAAAGGGCTCCTACACAACTGCCACTTTTAGCATTGCTGCCAAAAGGCGCCCTTTCACAATACAGCATGCTGTGCTTTGGCAGGAAATCAATAAAGTGAAAATCTGTTCTCATCATCCATACATTTACCATCACAATCAACAATCAAAGGCAAGACCTGGGTTCTTTATCCACAGGCTCCAGCCTCCCAATTTTCTGCTATGAAAGGCAGCATAAATTAGAACCCTTGGTTCCTGTTAGCTGGGCTTAATGGGTATGATTTATGAACCATTAAATGAGGTTATGTAAATTGATCCTTAGCAGAATGCTAGCGCCCAGGTGACAGGTGCAGCGTGCTTGTCCACAAGGGTTCTGCACAAATCAGATTTCAGTGACATTCAGTTGGAGGAAAGAGAAATATGTTGTCAACAAGGAAGTGATTTAAATAGTGCCCTGGGTTTGTCAGCAATTATGCCTTTCTTCTTAATTGCTGCAAACTATATAAATTCTAATAGGAAATAAATTAGTAATTTACCAGTTAATGACAAGGGGTATAAAGGAGAAGGTTTATATTTTAAAAGCCATATTACCAGTGAGGCCATACACTTGGGTAATTTCACTTATGCTGTTAAAGTTGAAGAGATGCTTTAAAGCAGGAGTATAAACTTTGACACATGACAATTAAAACTATATTCATTGCAACAGAAAACTGGATCCACATAGAAAATGCCCTTGCCGAATTGCTTCATACCTTCCATAGAAATGGAGATGGCACTAGGGTTTCAATTTTTTGTCATCGTTAACATCCTAAGCTTAAAACAAATGATCTTTTTATCCCAGGTGCAAAAAACTTGCTTTATCTTTAAAAACTTTTTGGAAACCTGGCATCTGATCAATCAAGTCAAAAACATGCAATGGTAAGTATATTATGAGAGTGAAGCGGGTGGCGTGGCTCAGGTTACAGGCTTTTTGCCTGCCTGGCTTGTTTAGACAATAGACAGCAATAACACTTTCTGCTGTACTCTTTGTGGTGAAAAGAACAGGCTTTGCGTGCACTGACGATCCCTTCACTTTGAGTCTTCAAACTAAAGGCCCAGCTTAGGAAAAAAAAAAAAAAAAAAAAAGGATCCCTGGGAGAGCATACACAAATTAGTGAAAATGAAAAAATAAATCTCAGATCTATTCCTCCCTTTGGGCTTGCTGCCCCTAATCGAGAATGTGGTGGCCTTCTCAGAAAGGTTTCTTCTGGGATAGTGAGTTCAATATCATCCCTGGCTTTTGTCTGAAGCTATTATTGTGCCTGTTTCCATGAGGCTGACCCCGTAAGAGGACACATATGGATGTGATAGTAATGTTCCCTGGTCCCTGGCAGAGCCTATTAGAACTCCCCACAGGGGGTCTCTACCACTCTTTTTAATAGTCATTTCTGCTTCACAAGTGCGGTTGTTAATGGACAGGGGAGATGATTTGAACCACTGTGGTGCCATACGAAAGAGTGACAACAGGGCAAAGGTCATAGGTTTAAAGAGGGTTGTAACTGTGGCCCACAGGGAGAGGCTCTCCCTAGCAAAGGAAAATATTCAGATGTCATTTGTGAACTTAGAAAAGAGGCCTGAGAGGCCACCAGTGAATAATTACATAACCATTGACATCTACAGATGACTTTAGTGCTGGTGGGTAAAAATAATTTGGAGGTAGGGAAGTGTTATGAAAGTAGTTTTATAACTAACACAAGAAAAAACACTTGGGGATCCACGCAGCGGTAAAGGCCCACCAGCTGTTTCACGTACTAGCACCACTCTTTATTAAGCATGTGGCTGTGATGAAGTTATTTTACCTTCTGAGGGTCTGGATAACAGCCCTATCTCATAGGATTCTGTTGTGAAGATTAAATAAGATAACGCATGAAAGTACCAACATACAGTAAGTGCTCAATATATCATAGTTGGGGTATTTAAAAAAAAATAGAAAGAGAGAAAGATCTCAGATTTCTCTGCTCTAGAACCCTGAGCTACCTGCCCTCTAGATGTCTGTCCATGTAAACACGTCCTTTAATGCCAGGTCTCACGTTCCACTCACCCTAACCGACCAAGCCCTGGCCATGTCCCCCCACTTTTGTCTTCCCTTGCCTCCTATCCTGTACCTTCACAGAAGCGGTTTGTTGAATAAGAGCATGATTCTGAATCATATCATCGGGATTTACATCCCAACTTCCCTACTTGTTAGCTCTGTGACCTTGGACATGTTATTTCACCAATCTGTGCCTCAGATTCCTTCCCTGTAAAATGGGGATAAAAAATAGTACCTACTGCATAGTGTCGTTCTGAAGATTATGTGAATTATCATATGTGATGTGCCAAGCACAGAACGTGGCACATTGTAAGTGCTATGTACCATTATTATTATACTAGTATAATGACAGTGCCCTCTGCCTCTCTTGTCTCTATGTTCAAATGTGCATTTTACCCCCACTTAATAAATGAAGTGGAGGCTCAGTGAGATTAAATAATTTGCCAAGAATTTAAGGCAAATAAGTGCAGAGCCAGCGTTCGGACCCAGGTTTTTCTGATCCCCAAACCGATACTCTTTTCACCATACCTCACAGGTCAAGACAAAACATCACAGGCATGGGGAAGAAATGGGCAGGAATACTTCTAGTAGCACTTCACCTTGTCATGGTGGAAAGAGCACTGGGCTCTGACTCCCAGACTCTTAGAGTTTTAGTTTTCTCACCTATAAAAACAGAGGAGCTAGACTGGAGGCTTCCAAACCATGATGCCCCAAGCCCTTGGGTTTCTTCAAGATTGCTCCGGGGCCACCGCAGAGGGAAGACCTAGCAAGCAGAACCTGGAACCTCCTTGAGATGCTCATCCCATCTAAACAGAGAAAGTACTGGGACTCTGGATAAGCTGTTTGACAATATCAAGATCCTTTTCCGCTCTAATATTGAGTATCTTTTTCAAATTACAGAGAGTGAAAACATGACCCCAATCTATACTGAAATAAGATTCACTTCAATAAACATTTCTCTGGTTCTATTACATGCAAGACACCATGTTGGATGTTGAAAAAGCAACATCCCTCTTCCCCCCAAAATTGTCATATAAGAACTCCCTGCTCTAACCTGAGTGCACTCTCAAGATGCATTTCTTTCAGGAACTGTGTTTTCAATTCACTTAAAAGCCAGAACGTGAAATGTTCCCCTAAAGCTCTTAACCTGTGTACTTTAGATCCCCATTTCCCTGAAGAATATTTTTATTCCTTCCCTTTCTCCATGTTTTGTCAATGTACTTTATCTTGTGAACACAGCTCTGTGTCCTAAACAGCCCAACATGTTGCTAATTTTTCAGTAAATAATACTAAAGTGAACAGCCACTGCCCTTTGGGTGGCAGACTCCAAGCATTGCCAATATTTTCTGTTTGCAGTCTGGGCACCAGTCCTTGGAGGTCCCCCGCCCTTACTAGTCCAAGTCATTTATTCTAGAAGAAGGCATCACTTGCTAATTGAATTAGCCTCCCTCTTTGTGTTTTGATTCAATGGAGATTACCTCAGGGAATTCAGCGGCTCCTCTGTGACTTTGTTCTTGGGAGGCTTAATTCTTCCCCAGGGCTCCAGAGATTATTCCCTTCCCCCCTTCTTATTTCTTGGAAGAGGGATCAACAAGGAATGTGGATCTCAGCGAATACTGCTGTGGAGGACAGAATGCAAATGAAGCGGTAGCTTTCAAATGAGGACTGCAAGAAAGAGTGCCCAGTTAGCCCACACGGCAGTGAGGGGGGCTCATCTTCACCTAGGAAAACTGCTTTCTAAGAATGCCATAGTGTCTGGGAAAGGTACTGTATTGCAATAGTATGCAGCTTTAAGAAAACCCTGGAGACTGATCTTATTATGGACTGAAAAATTTGGAGATTCTCAGAGCCTGATAATGTTAGAATATGTGTCTGTGAATATCTGTCTGTAAGCTCGACTGGCTATCGCAGAAATGTGTGAGTGTGTGTGTGTGTGTTGTTTTCTGTGAGACCATTTCAGCTTCACCATCTAAGCCAGTGGCTCACAACTCCAGCTGTGTGCTGGAGTATCTGGGAAACCTAAAAAAAGGTGACATAGATAGAGACAAATTTAGACTCCATCCTTCGAGATTCAGATTCCAGTGAGAGCTCTGCATCCCCTATCTTTGAAAAGCTCCCCAGGAGATCAGGATGCCCGGCCAGGCTGAGAATCACTAGTCTAAGCAAAATCAGGCGCTGGAGGCCCTCATCATGATATCTTTGGCTCCACTTGTGGTTTTGTGCCCTGCGGAGTGTCAGTCAGTGAGTACCACACTATAATGACCAGGTGTCAGACGGGTTGATTGCATATACAGAATATAGTCATCACTTTCATGGGTCTGTAAATTCACTGCTCAGGGTTTACTCTGAAAATAATGCTACTTTTGACTAAAACACTGCTAACTCCAGCAAAGACAGAACTCTGTTTTAATTGATGCAGTTGATCTCTTTGTGAGGTCATTTATTCCCTCTGGAAAAACGCCCTGCTTTAGCAGGGTTATAGAGTACCAGCAGTCATCTTTAGGAAACTTTAGGCCCTATAAAAACATTTCATGTGACATAATAGATGACATCGAGAGGCCACAATTTCAGTGTTTCTTTTTTTACCGTGAATTATTTATTGAGGCAAGAGATCAATAGATTGCATCAATCTTTTGTTTTTTTAACTTGAAAAGTTGACGCCTACTATAATAGACCAGGAAACTTAATCCTGTGGTTTAGCCCCAAATGAGCAAACTTGCTTTAGAGTCAGACAACAGTGCTCCTGGGCTACAGACACATCCCCTGAACTGGTGCCCTCCTACTCACTTCCGTACACACATAGTCTCTCCTCTTCAACTCATTGGACACAGTCATCGGAATAGGCTTCTTTAAACCGCTTTGCATAATGTCACCTCTTTCTCAAGAACTTCCAGGGGCTTCTTGGTGTCAGTCATTTCAAACTTAAACTCATCTGGCCAGGCAAGCCTTCTAACCCCACAGTGACCACAATTTTTTATTGCTCTTCAACATAGACCTCTTCCCCGCCTCATCAGGCCAAGGAGCTATAGAACTCATTCACGCTTCGTGCTGGACGAAACCCACCCTGCCTAGACCCTGATACCCCTCCCTACTTCTGCCTTGAACTTGGGTGGCTGTGGTAGTGAAACACCACCTTTTTTCAAGGAACCAGCTCAGGCTGCTATCTATTGGTAATCTAAACTCAATAAACCTTCGTGGTACTATGTAAAGTAGACACATGATTCCTTATTTTACAGAAGGGGAAGGGAGGCAGTGAGCAGTCATCAGGACACTTGTTGGGTCCAGAGGGGAGAATAAGAATATGCCTTTTGTCTTTCATACCTCGTACCTCTTTGCCTTAATCTTAAAACCAAATTATTCTATGAAATCATCTCAAACCAGTCTTCAAATACCCGACTAGATGAACTCAACTCATCAAATGTTAAAAATAAGAGGAATATGTTCTATTTTTATGACAAAATTTTTTTTAACAAAAAAGGTCTACTACTCAGTCACTTCTGATTCAATCAGGTAAACTGGGAGGCTGTGGATTTTGTGTGTGTGTGTGTGTGTGTGTGTGTGTGTGTGTGTGTGAGGAAGATTAGCCCTGAGCTAACATCTGTTGGCAATCCTCCTCTTTTTGCTGAGGAAGACTGGCCCTGGGCTAGCATCCATGCCCATCTTCCTCTGCTTTATGTGGGACGCCGCCACAGTGTGGCTTGACAAGCGGGGCGTCAGTCCGCGCCCGGGATCTGAACCTGCAGACCCCGGGCTGCAGAAGCGGAGCGCTAGAACTTAAGCGCTAGGCCACCAGCCGGCCCCGAGGCTGTGGGTTTTTAAGGGAAGTGTCAACAGCCTTCAACAGGTGGCAAAAATCTTTGATCCGAACATTTCTCAACCTTGCCATCCTTTCTCCACTAACTCCTCCTCCTCAGCCCCCTTTTTAAACATGTAGGCTGACCACTGTTAGTATAAAAAGTAAGGATGTAGAGCAGGACTTGGGGAAAATGCCTGTATTTTGAGCCAATTAGATAAGGCTTCCCTAGGCTGAGGGCTAAATGCCCCCAAATGAAGCCCACGGAGTCCCTTAAGGCCCCCTTAGCTCACTGAACCAAATCATACAGTCCAAGACAGTTACCCTAAGACCTAGCTGCTGCCTCATGGTTCTTAACGTTGGTGGGGAAGGGGGCATGAGAGAGAGCAACATCTTTCTCTTCTCCTTTCTTGTATTGAAGAATAACTACTTTCTACACTTCCCCCTGTTTTGTCCTCATATTGCTATTTAATACTATATATGTCAATCAGTGTTCTCAAAAACACTGGTAATACCCTCAAGCAATTTACCATTTCTTCTAGAACATGGCTTCCTGGTTCCATGGCCAAGAGGACTCCACCTTTCTGGGTCACACACAACCTGCTTGCTGGCCTTTAAACCAACAGACCATCCTGACCACAGCCCCAGCACATGAGAAACAGATCTGAGTAATGACTTCCTCTCATTTAAAATATAATGTTTGCTCTTTTAGGGTAACTGGTGAGAATGTGCAGATATGCCCTTTAAAATAAGTCTCTTTGGGGGCCAGCCTGGTGGCATAGTGGTTAAGTTCACATGGTCCGCTTTGGTGGCCCGGGGTTTGTGGGTTCGAATCCTGGGCACGGACCAGGGCACCACTCATAAAGCCATGCTGTGGCAGTGTCCCACATACAAAGTAGAGGAAGATGGGCACAGATGTTAGCTCAGGGCCAATCTTCCTCACACAGAAAAATAAATAAAAATAAGTCTTTTTGTAGGAGAAAACAACAACAACAAACTCATCTGGAAGATGCAGTGACAAAAAAATCAGAATAAATACTTAATTTAAAGCTCTTGTACACTGGAGGGGATGGCTTCAGTTGAGAGAACATAGGTCTTGTGAAATAAGAAAAAATCCCTTCCACCTAGTGGCTTCCTGGGATATTGCCATTATGGTGCCTTTAAACCTGGCCACAGTTTTGAGCCTTGGCTGGTTGGGAAATGTAGCCCATGAAGCTACACTGTAGGTGGCACAGAGGCGTTGGTTCTGCAGAGGGCTGATGCCCACTGTCAGGAATTGTGAGCTGTGGGGCTTTGTCGGGAGAATCAAACTATTCAACGGACACATTTCTTTTACCCTTACCAGGGAATTTCATTCAGGCGATTGAGAACGTTATCAATGTTAAATTCACTGACCAAATTTACTAAATATAGAAGAATTTAAAAGAATATTTACTCCCAATGACCCAAATGCTGACAGTAGAATCAGCTATGGTCTACTTTTAGGAGCTTACAAACAAAAATTAGGGAAAAAATATGGATAAACTCTAGAAAGAGGTTTTTTGGTTTTTGGGTTTTTTAGTGAAGGTATGCATGGTATGGAAATAATAATGAATCTCTCTAACACACATAAAAGTCACATTCTGCCAAATAGCATCGGAAGACACTGGAAACAACAGAATCACTCACTCCCAGCTTCATCTTACTTTCCTTCCTTTTGCTATCTCTTTGCCTCTACTTCCTTATTTATTTTACTTTTGATCTTGTTGTATACATATACATATATTACCTCAAACTCCTTCTTATAACCAGTAAGGTATACATAAAATAAACATAAACTCATACTGTTGATGACTCTGGGACTAGTGTGAGAAGCTTGACATTGCAGCAGGAACATGTCTGACAAGCCACCTCTGGAATTTAACACTGAAGTGGTTTTCTACCAGAGTGAAGGGGAGCAGTTTCTCAGATCATGGGAGTAACCTAGGGCAGCTACTATATCATACTCGCCTTTGGTCTTTTCTGCATATGCTATATAGCAGGGTGTCAGGCATGAGATACTTATTAACCAATAAATCATTCATTTGCACTTGCATTACTTCATGGCATTTCTGCTCAGAACCATAAACAGTCATTATTATTTTAAGGTTTGGTCTCAAGCAATCTATAGTCATATGGGTTAAAAAAAAAAAAGATGTAGATATATGAATATGCTGTCACGTTTCTGAAAACCAGCTGCTTTAGAAGGAGACTGGTTGCATACAAATTTTAGTGAAAGGAAGTTGATACAAAGCATTTTTTCACTGCAGCAGGATTTTAAGCATCTTAAATCCATTTTCTCACCTTTGGATTCGATCCGTAGAATGTGCTGTTAAAGGTGACTGTCAGAATTCTTTTTTCTGTACTTAGCTTTGGAACGCGATCTTAGGAACCTGGGTTCACTTCTCTTCTTTCCACTGCTTACAACCTCCAAATAGACTTTGCTAGCGTTAAGATATTCCAACCACACTATTACACTGTTTGGGGTCTACTTAAGGAGAGTGGGCTTCTGATACATCTGTAACCACTTTGGATAAGAGCCTAGAAAGAGCTGCCATTCTGAATATTGCAATGGCCAGGTACAGAGTACCCCATCCATGCACTCAAAAAGAGTTTTAAAGATAATGAGTCTATTGTACAACAGTTTGAGATCCTCGGCCAAAGAATAGTTGATGGATATATGTCGACCACACCAGGAGTTGTCGTAGACGGCACCATGAACCGCCTTCTTAGAGGTCTGAAGTGAGGGCAGTGACTGGAATTGGGCACACAGGAGCTAAGGGTCAGTGTGAATGATAAAGAAGTTCCCAGACACATGCTTTGAGAGGCTTTGTCAGAGGAAGTGATGTTTAAGCTGAGGCTTCAAAGGTGAGAAAGGATTTATCCAGTGAAGGCGAGCAAAGGATGCTCCAGTCAGCAGGACAGAGGAGGTAAGTGTTGGACACAAGAAAACGTGGTGCATTCAAGGAACTGTAAGAAGGTCAGTGCAGAGCAAGGAGAGTGGGAACAGGTGAGGCTGGAGAAGTAGGTAGAGGCCTAAGTCTGAAGATTCTTGTAAATCTTGTACAAATTAAGATGTTTGAACATTTAAGGACAGTGGGAAATCATGAAGCTCTTAAAGTGACTTAATCACATTTATATTATGGAAAGGGCATCCATCCACGTAGATGGGGTGCCTTATTTTCATTTCCACACATTTGTTGTATGTGCTTGAGGGTAGAGGGGCAATGACCCTGTCCATAGACATGGAGAATCACCTGGCTACACTGGCCTCCTCCTAGGTTCTCAGATACTCCTTTCCTCCTAGGTCCTTTGGCCTGGAATGCTCTTTCTCCTCTCTTGGTTGGCTCAGTCTTTTTTTTTGTAAGGAAGGATTCACCCTGAACTAACATCTGTTGCCAATCTTCCTCTTTTTTTTTCTCCCCAAAGCCCCAGTGCATGGTTGTATATCCTAGTTGTACATCCTTCTAGTTCTTCTATGTGAGCTGCTGCCACAGCATGGCAACTGACAGATGGGTGGTGTGGCTCTGTGACCAGGAAACGAACCTGGGCCACCAAAGCTGTGAAAGCAATGCACTTTTTAACCACTAGGCCATCAGGGCTGGCTCAGTTGGCTCATCCTTATCCTTGCAGTCTTAGCTTGAAAGTCACCTCCTCAGAGAGGTCCTCCCTGACCACCTCTTATAATTACACTCCCCCCCCACATATTCTCTATTTCAGCTCTGTGCTTATTTCCATATATAGCACTCATCACAATATGCAAACTTGGGTTTTCTTGAGGACCTATTTTTTTCTTTCTCCCACTAGTATAAAAAAGTTCCATGGGGGCTGGCCCCCTGACGTAGTGGTTAAGTTTGCGTGCTCTGCTTTGGCAGCCTGGGGTTTGCAGGTTCAGATCCCGGGTGTGGACTGATACACCACTTGTCACGCCATGCTGTGGCGGCGTCCCATACAAAGTAGAGAAAGATGGGCATGGATGTTAGCCCAGGGCCAGTCTTCCTCAGCAAAAAGAGGAGGATTGGCAACAGATGTTAGGTCAGGGCTAATCTTCCTCACATACACAAAAAGCTCAATGGATTGGAACCTTCTACCTTGCCTGTGTTACCCACTGATGTACCCACAGCAGCTGCACGGGAGTCTGAGCACAGGGAGGCCAGTCAGGGAGTCATGGTGGTCTGCACTAGGACAACAGCAGTAGACTAATTCCAGCAATATTATGAAATAGACAAAACAGTCAATAATTGATTGGATGGTGGAAAAGAAAAAAGTAGAGTAATTCCCAGGTTTAAGGGGCTCTCAGAGTTCTAGGCGCCCAAAAGGATTTGAAAAAATATCAATGGTTGCTAATGGAAGTCATATAATAAACTATCTTAGAAAAGTTGCTCCACAACTATATAAGGGTTCTAAATCTATTATTAATGGTTAAACTGAAACAGTGGGTAATAAGCGGAAAAAAAGCATTGATTTATAGCCTGCAGAAGGATTTCAAAAAGCAAGTGATAAATGGTTTTTAGAAGTATAACAATCCATTATTTGACTGAGACTGCTGAACTTAAATGATAATCTTTAGTTACAAAATAGTGTAAAAAGTAGCTTTAAAATTTAACACCAAACCAGTAGAATTGAGGAAGATTTCAGAATAATGCTAATGAATATGCTATCTCTATATGTATAACTGTAAATACCAATAAAAATATCTTCTATAATGTTTGTAAGGCTTGGAAAAAGGAAATAATAATAATAACTTTATAGGTATATATGGCAGTTTTCAGTTTATAAGGTACTTTGTACAAACATTATCTATTTTGATTACTGCATCCTTTGTATAAAATGGGTTTTATTGACCCCATTTTAAAATTACAGAAACTGGGTTCACAGAGGTCAGATGATTTACCCAAGGTCATACAATTAATTAATCATTGAGCAGGACCTCAGGCAGGGCAGATTCTAATATTTACATTTTACAGATGAGAAAAAGTTCTCCAGAAACACTTGCCAGAGGCCCCAGGGATTGTGATGGGTGGAGGCAGAACTAGGAAACAGCTTTTCCCTTCGGCCTGCTCCTTCCTCTGTGGGTCAGCGGGTCAGTGCGGTGCAAAAAAAGGAGACCTGTCACATTTGGGCTTGGGAGGCTCTTTGGAGGCAGATCAAGACGAGCATTGCCTCTGCCCATAGGGGTCACTCTCTGTTGCTCAGGCCTCCCAGTGCCCTGCTTTCTCTCTGTGCTTCTTCTCGGGGTGGGGGTGGGGGGGCAATACTATTGCCAGTGCTGCTAGGGACTGGTGGAACAATGGTGGAGCAGGGTCCAGGCCACGTACTACCTGTGTGACTCTGCTGGTTTCCATGTCTCTCTCACAGTCCATATAGACTTTGACTCATGACCTTTTCCTCATAGCATATCTACCCTATGACCTTTCAGCTCCTGACAAATGACTCTCTATTTGTGTTTCTTATTATACATTCTTGAGAGAGAGAGAGACAGAGAGAGAGAGCATCTAATGAGCCTAGTTCATCTTTCAAAACTAGGACACATCATGGATTACTGGCCTATGAGTGGGCTGCCCTTGCACCAGGGGGTCTACATAGGGCAGGGATATGGGGAGGGCAGTTTCCCTCAAAGTGGGATGTGAGCATGGCAGGTATTTTGAGGCCTGGTCTGTCTAGAACTGTCCAAAGGGGAGATACTTATAATAATTACCACCTGAGTTTACAGGGATGAGGGGGTCATTGTGGTTGAGGGGGGTCTGGGAGACTTCACAGGGACAAAGGAATTTGAATCGGATATTGAGGTATAAACTTTTGGCTGGCCTAGTAAGGAGATGGCTGAAAGGGGGGTGTTATAGACAGAGGAAACAGCATATGCAAAGGCATGGAGGCTTGGCTGAGAGACCACAGCATGCACAGGCAGAGCAAATCATTCTGTATGGTTGGAATGCCCAGTCTTTGGAGGAACGTGGTGGGAGATGAGGCTGGAAAGGTAGGCAAGGCAGGACCTGTGATTCTCAGCTCAAGGTAGTATTACCCCACAAGGAGCATTAGGAAATGTAAAAGACATTTTAAATTTTTTTTTGGTTGTCGTCATAGTGACTAGGGATTGTTACTGGCATTTAGTAGGTGGGACTAGGAATAAGAAGGACATTCTTCACAGAGAAGAAAATTGTTGTACCCCAGTTGCCAACAGGGCCTTCATTGGGAAACACTAGGCTAGGCTGTGAAGGCCTATCAAAGTCATGCCAAGGAATTTGGATTTTAGTCCCAAGAAAGATGATGGTGAGAATAAAGAGTCTAGAGTGGCTTCCAGATTTTGGGTTGGGCAGTTGGGTGGGAGGTAGTTTCAATCTTTGAGGGTGGGATTATGGGGAGGAAGAAGCAAAGGTGAAAGATGGTAGGAAAGATGGTGAACTCACATTGCACTTGTCACATATACATGAAGTTGCCCAAGAGTCGGTCGGATGCACTGCATAGCTCAGGAGAGAGGCTGGAGGGGAGTCCTCAGAGCATCAGGGACAGGTGAAGGCATGGGCATGGATGAGGTCATCCCTAGTGAGTGTGAGTTTCAGATTATTCAAGGTCAATTTTTAATCTCAGGCAGATTTTCCTGCTTCCTATTCAGTGTGTTCACAGGAAATACCAATTAAAATTAATTTCAACCTAAGTAAAACATAATTAGGAAAATAAATTTGCTGCCAAAAATATAATGAACTCCAGAATGACATGTAAAATTGATTTTAGCTCATTTATTTGATACATTTATATGATGCTTTATCTTTCCTAATTCTACAAAACCTAGTAAGTGAGGGCAGGAAATATTTTGGAGATTTCAAGGAAAAGAAACAAAAGTTAGGTCTTCCTCTGCCTTCTTAGGGCTTTCTCCCATTTTGCCTGAGTGATTGGGACTCTGAGTGTGTCTGGTCCCTCATTTAGCTAATGATTTTCTGACATACTTCAGTGGGAAGTCTTCACTTGGTTAGAAGGAATATGCCAGGACACAAACTTCATTTCTGCTCTCTCTTTCCAAGTAAATTGTATTTACTCACTATTGTTAGTCGGAAGCATGCCTGCCCAGATAGAAGGGGCAACACGTTGTGTGATTTTTTATGATCTAGTGATTTAAATCTCAAGTTTCAGTGCAGAAAATCAAGCAACCTGAATTATTGGCACATTAGCCTACAGAGAATAGAGCCATTGGTTAAGATAATCAATAGATTTATTTTCAATAACAATAGCAGTGTGTTCCTTGCCACTTCTAGAAGCACCTAGAAGTTCCTGGGAAGAATCCTATTAATGCAGTTCAGACTAACTTAGATTTTCAGATTGCTTTCCACTGAGTTGATTCAGATTGTATCACTGGGTTTAAATAGACTGGAGTCATGACTCTTTCCTAAGACAATATTTGGCCTGCTTTTGGGTCCTTCCTACGGAGGGTGTGGACACAAAGATTGATTAGGAGCTTTCACTTTCCTTAGATAACCTGCCATTCAGTTGACTGTCCAAGTAAAAGATCCATTTGTAATTGACAGAACAGAATATCTGCACTCCAAGTTCTTGCCAGAGGGAATAACTTGGGACACTCTGGACAGATTCTTATCAAGAACTTAGTCCTGAGAAACAATATTCACATAGGGTCACCTGAAGATATGCAATTCATAATTTCCCTAGATGATTGTTTCCCAAAGTGTCATCTTTAAACTTCCATGAAATGTAAACAGGTATTATATGATAAAAGAATCAAATTATTTTGGTAAAACTCTGGATTAGACAGTTTCTCTACTGAAGGATTTCTTAGAGCATTTAATATATATTAATGTACATATGAATATCCCAAAAATAGATCTGAGTATGCAATACTTCCTAAATATACTTGACCACAGAAATCTTTGTTTTAGATCATTTCACAGAGAATAGCCATGTTCCTCAGAACACACTGTGTTCTAGATATTCTAAATTTTGTCCTTGGATCAAGCCAGGTCATCAGAATTCTGGATACTTGGTTACATTACTCTGGTCTCCCTGTCATAGAATTACTTTAAGGTAATTAGTCTTTGGGTGGTGAACATGATGTAGTCTACACAGAAATCGAAATGTAATGATGTACACCTGAAATTTACATAATGTTATAAACGAATATTACCTCAATAAAAAAATAAAAAATAAATTTAAAGTATGTGATTACCCTATATTGAAGGACATTGTAAAAAATAGCCCTAAAGAATTCACTATTATATCTAATGTAGGGACACCTTGGAAGACACTGTCTATGGCCCAGCCAGTAACTCTTAGAATCCATGGAGACATTTCTCTTAAGTCAACAGTGGGATAGTTGTGCCTAATCTGAGCAACTTTTCTTTTTAAATTCTGTAGGCACTATAAATTTTGTAACTGATTTTTTTTCTTTGCTTTGACTGCTAGGAAGTTCAGAGTGAAAAGTGCAGTCCACCTCTAACAATGCTACGTGACTGTATGGTATGCACATTTACAAATTTTATCTTGGCTTACATATTATTTCTTTCCCATGCTTTCCACTTACTTGATTTCCAAATTTTAAAACCTGGTTCATTCATTCTTTTAACAAATATTTATTTAGCCCCTTCTATTGGACAAGCACTGGTCTAGGTGTTGGAAATAAAATGGTAAAAAAGATATATATGATCTTTGCTCTCCAGATCTTACAGTCTAGGGGTGGGTACAGACTAGTAAATAAACAATACACCATATCCAGGGTGATGAGCACTTGATGGGGAAGGACAAAGGGATATCTAACAGGAACACTGTTAAAGCTGCTACCTACAGCCATCAGAAATAACCTTCTTCAAACACGCTGGCCTCCAAACTGTTTTGGACCACTCCTTCTTCCTATGGCCCAGCACCTTGGTGCCCATCCTAAGCCATGCCCAAGCATAGCAGCCAATTGTTGCATTGCTACGTTGGTTCCTTCTGCTTTGGTGCTTGGGCTAATAATGCTTGCTCTCAATTCCTGGTAGGAGATTCTGCAAAGTCCCATGGCTAAACATACCTATCCTTGGATATTCTGTGTTTCCAACAACCCACTGTCTGGAGGCCCTCCCAATATCCAATAAACTAGACATAGCCAGGGAGAGGGTATAAGGAGGGAGGAGAAGAGCAAGAGGACACACACTTCGGACATACCTGCATTTGGGTGGGAGAAGGAAGAATAGCTAAAGAAGGATGCAGAGGACTTGCTGTCAGAGAGACAGGAGGCCTAGAGTGGCTCAGGGTCATGGAAGCCTTGGGAGGAGAGGATTTTTAAAAGTATCCAGTGCTACAGAGAAGTCAGGAAGGTTAAAGACTGTTATACAGCCATCGTATTTGGTGATGTGACTAGTAATGACAACCTCCAAAAAGCAATTTTAACTGGGTGGTGAGGAAGCAAGGAGTTAAGGATTATACAGTCCAATGTGACTGTGGGTGGTGAGGCAGTGGAAACAAGTACGGACTAGCTTCCTGACAGTTCGGGGAGTAAAGGGAAAGCAAGAGATTGGGTGGTACCTTAAGGGAATAGTGGGGTCAGGAGAAGGTTGATGCTTTTTTGAACGACCAAATGCTTCACCCATATACATCTCTCATCACAAAAGACTGACGAAACATAGCTATGGCATGGTTGCTGGGCACTGGGATAATGTATACAGTCAACATTCTGAAATGCTTCTTAAAAGAGCACTTGAATCATAACCTAAATTTTTAGGAGGGGCAGTGATTTCTTATCCACCATATCTTGATCAAACTTCAGATAGCCCTAACCTAATATTTGAAAAGTGAATAGTTTAAACTCATTTGTTGAGTTGTTCCTTTGCAGTGGGGCAATAGCCAAACAGTGACAACCAGAGAATTTTGTAAGCAGAGCACCTCTGCTGGCAGCAGCAGCCCAGGGTGGCAGCTGTTCTGGAAGAAAGGCATGGGCTTAACAGAGAGAACAGAGAAAAGGCTTGAGAGGTGAGGGCGAGAATGGTCCCCAAAGTCTTCTTAGACTGTAAGTATAGAATATAGGACAGTACTTCAGGTAATGGGGCAATGGAGCCAAGAACTTAGTGGTGACTTCCACACACACACACACACACACACACACACACACACACACACACACACACACACCCCTGTGCTACTGGTGGTCTACCTCCATGTGTGCCTGCTGAGGCTCAAGCTTGCCCACACCCTGAGATCATTCTGCTTTCAGTGAGCAAGCAGACAATAAGCCCTGAACTGTTTCCCCAGATTCTTCGTTTGTCCCAGTCTAAAGGTCTGCTGCCCAGATGGTTCCTGACCGCTTGCTGCCCTCTCACTTACTCCTTCATTTCTGAGTCCTGGCTTCCTCTCATTCCCCACTGTAGATGCTTGCCTTACAGGGGCTTTTTTCCTCCGTTGCTCATCTTTGGGGCCCTCTCCCCACCTTGCCACTTCACCCATCACCCTTACTGTGCCTGCCTCTCCAAGAACCAGCGCTAGCTCATTGGGCCAAGGAGAAGCTAATAACAATGTCAGCAAACTTTAGTGAGTGTTAACTCTGTGCCAGGCACTGTTCTAACTGCTTTATACGAATTATTTCATTTCTCATGTTAACAACTCTTTGAGGTGATGGGTTTACAGATGAGGAGACAGGAACAGACAGTTTAAGCAACTTGTCCAGGTCACACATCTAGGAAGTTTCAGAGCTGAGAGTCTGACTTCAGAGCCCATGTTCTTAACCCTTATATTATATTGCCTCATCTATAAGTTTAGATGAAAAGGACCAGGCATACAGACAAGTTGTCTATACCATGAGAGATCAGAGACCCTGGCAGATGCTGGGTATCAGAAGCATAGAAATCCAGGCCTAGAATCTGGGCAACAGGCCCAAGGCCTCCGTAGACAGAAGGAAGCTCCACTGAATCCTAGGCCAAGAGAAGGTTTCCTTCGGGAAAGCCCATCCAGGAAACAGTGGGGCGGAGCTGGAGAATGAGAAAACACGTGGTGGGATAGGAAAAGGGGGAGTTTAGGGCTATATCTGCCCAATCCAATGGTTTCCTCTGTCTTTCTTGGACCCACATTAGAATCCCCGTCATGGGCTGAACAGCGTCCCTCCCAAAAGATGGTGAAGTCTTAGCCCCCAGTACCTGTGAATGTGACCTTATGTGGAAATAGGGTCTTTGTATATGATCAAGTTATGATGAGGTCCTTAGAGTATGTCCTAATCCAATATGACTGAGTCCTTACAAAAGGAGGAAATTTGGACCCAGAGACAGACACACACACAGGGAGAACTCCATGTGAAGATGAAGGCAGAGATTAGGGCGATATATCTATAAGCCAAAGAAAGCCAAAGATTGCCAGCAACCCACCAGAAGCTAGGAGAGAGGCATGGAACAGTTTCTCCTTCACAGCCCTCAGAAGGAGCCAATCCTGCTGACACCTTAATATTGGACTTCTAGCCTCAAGAACCGTGATATAATAGCTTTCTGTTATTTAAACCACTCAGCATGTGGTACTTTGTTATGGCAGCCTTAGTTAAGTAATACAAACCCTAGAGAAAAGATCCCAATTCTATGCCCAGCTCAGGAATGGCTGAAAGGTTGTGGGCTCTGGTTTGCACTCACAAGTCATAAGTCTCTCTCAGGGACCCCTCTTTTTCATGATGGAGACTCTGGAATAAACAAGAAGGGAAGGGGAAACAAGGGATTTTTGTGAGGAACTTTAGCCTTCCAGAAGATAGATGCACACTAAAGCAGTATTTTCAGACTTAACACGAACTCAACCAGTATTATGCCAGCCATCAGCTGGTAGATCCTGTCATCTGTCCCCAGCAACACAAATCTGCAACAGCTTCATTTGAAGAAATAAACACATTGCTTACAAATCAGCACATATTAACATCCTGCACTGCAGAGCAGGTGGACTAGTTAGGATGGGCTGTGCGACATTGTAGAGGAGATGCCTGATCTTCACGCACAGCTGCACCTCCCAAACTGGACTTTTCAAAAGATGTAGAGAACTAGGAATACATTTACATCCCTAGGAATTAGCAGTCATGGAAAAGCCCTGTGAAATAAAGGTAAGAAAGTTTGGTGCTTTATTTTGATGATCTCTATACCACTTGCAAGGTTACACGTGCAAAGATGGGAGTTTCTTTGCACAAGTCACTTGCATTCTGACCTCTTTAGTTGTCTTTTCCACTCTTCTAGGACGTTGGAGTATGTAGGGCCAGATCTATAGGGTTAGCTTTAGCAGAACACAATGCTTCAACTATTCTTAGTAGAAGAATGCATCCAAGCCTTCAGTTTGTGAACATGTGCCATTATGTGGGAATCTGAATGGGACATTGGTATCTGTAAGCATATTGGTATCCACGAGGAGTTTGCAAAGTCTCACTGGGTGCTGCTCTCATAACCACCCTCTAAGGTCTGCGAGGATTCTGGACACAGCGATATAAAAGCCAGCAATGCTGAAACTCCCAGCCTGTGTGGCCACACATTGACAAGCTTCATCAGAGTCAAGATTTGGTGATCAGCTGTGTCTGAGGCTCAAATCAAGTTGGAGTTCACAGTCTCAAATCAAGTTTTCTCTGGGACGTAGAAACAATCCTGAACCTGGTCTAGCTGAAAGGCATCTAGGTCTTCTCTTTCTTTTAGTTAATAAAAAATTGCCACTAACATATACATATAATATTAATAACCAGAACATATGTTTCTTCTAGTGAAAAGAAGACTGCCAGGGAATTGGGAGGCCTAGATCCTTGTCCTGAATGTAGAACCCTGGGCAATTCCACCTCTCTGGGCCTCTTTCCTCATTTGTAAAAGTTGGACTTGTACCCAATAACCTCAAAGGTAAACTATAATTTCAAAATTTCACAATTTTGTCTCTAATCCCAAAGTACTCATATGATTGAACAAATAATATGTAATTTTTTAGCATATTTTCAAGTAATCATTTTAGAAATCAGAAAGAACAAAATTATTGCTGTCATAATGGAAAACACTCACTCTGCTTTTTTCCTATTATCACTTTGTGATCTAATTTAGATTATAAGCATTTTATTATAAATTATCTGTGACTGTTAATATTGAATAAAAATTCTAATAATAGTAAAACAATGATACAATATCGTTCAATATCCATAATAATCAAATAAACATCTGTTTGGCAGCTATCAGTGGGTGTGAATTGGGCTGAGTGAGAGGGGAGGGCATAATTACCCATGTTGGGGCCAATCCTTTGTTTCAATTGTTCTTATAATTTCAATGGAGCTTTTGTAATATTCCTGCCCAGAACTGCTGTGTCATTTTCTTAGATACTGTCAAAATGGTTGCCTTGCTCCATCCCAGAAGAGAAAATGTTTCACCGAAGTTCAAAACATCCATTTTTATCTGCAAAGTTTATGGTAACATTTTCTATTATTATTATTATTATTGAAAATTAAAGGTGCAATATTCAATATGTTTAGTTATGGAAGCTATAGAACTTTTACCTTTTCACAAAGGGGGGAACACAATATGGCTCTGATTACCTGCCGATTGCGTGGGACAGCCAAGGATTTCAGTGAATGGACTTTCTGCTGACAAGCTCTTAAAAGGTTGTACGTTTGGCCCTTAGCCTTTGAGCACGGTGAACATTTGCCATGGATAGCAGCCTTGAAAACCCTATGGCCCATAACAAAAGGATATTTTCCCCATTTACAGGTGTCAGCCCCAGCACCACAGACGAGTTCCTTTCAGAGCACAGCATACATAAAGCCTGTAATTATCAGCTGCAGGTAGTGACCACCTGCTCATGGAATACACAGAAATGGAAAAAACATGGAAGAATCTCTCGCAAGAATTTTCCTTTTGAATCGGCCCTGAGAGGCCCTGCCTCTGAGGGCTTTAGAGTAGACATGACTTTTAATCAGCCTCCTTTTGCTTACTGAACTGGCAATTTCAGAGTTGGAAGGTAATCATACACAGACAATTATGGCTTCGAGAACTTTCCTAACATATTCAGCCAGGGCACGGCTCCATCAAATTTCATACTACAATATTCTCTGGGCTAACTGCATGCCACTTTCAGAGCTACGATGCATTTATTTGGTTTTCATATTGGTGTTTGATTATGCAGTAGATGCTGTTGTGCACTGCCCGGATCCCCTCAGAGGACAAAGGTAGTTATTCTTTCAGCTACAGGAGCATTGCCTGCTGGAGATCTACAGCTGAGCCCTTCCCCAGGAATTGCCTTCAGCCTAAGAGAGCTGCCTCACACAGGGTACACCCCCTCCCTGTGGTAGCCCATATCAGTGATTGGTCTATGCAGGGATAGAAGGCCCACCCCTTATCTCAATTCTGGAAAGCTCTGAAGAGCCACCCCAGGTTCAGAGCTCCCCAGGGGATCAACCGAAGTCTCTGTTGTGACTGAATTAAATTCAACTTTTCCTCTTGCCCCATCCTGCCTCCCTCACTCCCTTACAGGTTTTGTTACAGCATTCTCCAAACTACCTGCATGCAACCTATAATAGATCTAGGAGAATTTTTATGTTTAAATTCTTTTTTTAGGAGAAAAACATAAAAATTCAGATTACTGATTAAACATTTCAATGACTATCTCAGACCTAGATATGAAAGGACTCAGCTATCCACTGCCAGCTCCCATGTGATCCTAGTCTGGAATAACTTGGGACTCACTGAATCCACTGGACTTTGTCTATAACTCTTAACATTGGGGAAAACTGAAAGTCAGCTTTCTACCTACTTTGCTCCTGTTGTCTTTAGTCACTTCAAGATTTCTTAAAGAAGACTTAAAATACTATCTGATGAAGTTATTACAAGATATCACAAGAGTAATATCACAGAAACTAAGCTGCCATTTACCCTGTTCCCAGGATCCCAGGGAGATGGATCTGAACATAGAGAATGCCTGAAGTCATGTCCAATCCATTCCAATTTCAGGGTGGAGGATGGGGGTGTGTCAACCCTTGGTCATCTCCAAGACAAAGAAACTAAGAAAGTCAGTCACTTCTACAGATGGCCTTGGGGATTTATCCTACCCTAAGATGTGCTCAAGACTATTTGGAAGGTAATAAATTAAAGCTAGCAAAGTTCTCAGATTCCCTGAGAACTGACCCTAGCTTCCTCAAGTCACTTGTATTGGGACTATGTGGGACTGGGCTAGGGCAGGTTACCCATTCTCCAAAACTAGGGTTAGGAATGTGAATGAGGGCACAGTTGCTTACTCGACTGCCCTGTATTTTATGCTCTTAAGTACAGACTGAGTTGATGTCAACTCAACTGTGCCCCAAAACGTTCTATTGTCTTTTTAGAACTCAACAAATCACACTGAAATGGCTTCTTGCTCCTCTTAGAGGTAAAAGGATTCTGAGTGGCAATCTTTCCCTACTACTACTAGACATTTATTGAGTTCTAGCTGTATGAGAGAGAAATCCCCTGACCCTGAGACACGTGTAGTGCAGGAAACAGGACACATGTAGCTCTATTAATACTTTCCACTACCAACTGATTGCTTTCAGACCACTGCCGAAATTGCCCATCACGCTGTGTGTTTGGATGACCCGATTTATGTGAAATACTCATTGACCCGAACATTCTTATGGAACAGGTTCTTTGTCTTTGTGTTCTTCCTCAAAACTATTTTCTTCATTTATTATTTTTTATTATTGTTTACCAACTATTGTAGCAAAATATCCTCTCCTGCCCATCAGGAAATCTACTTGCATTTCTTTTTTTAAAAAGTTACTCATCTATTTTAAAAATTGGTAATATATTCATATGATCCAAACATCAAAAATTATAAAAGATATATAGTGAAATCTCCTCCTGCCCCTATTCCTCATCTGCCCAGAAAAATCTTCATTTCACCCCCAAACTAGGTAGTTTTTCATTTTTACACAGTAGCATATCATATACACTTCTTTGCACTTCGCCTTTTTCACATAATAATATGACTTAGAGATTTTTTTCTTCGTTACTTGATGTCCAACAAAAATCGTTCTTCTTTAAGAATGAGAATATGTACTGAGGGACCATTAGAAATTGCTGGGAACTTTCAAAGATGGTATAATAAGGAAAAACTGGGAAGTTTCTTGGGGTTAGACTGGATGCAGATGGAGCTAGGCATCTTATCTTTCTCAGTAGAGATTTAATAACTAGTAGAAATACTGAAGAGGAAGAAAAAAAGATAAGAGCAAATCAGCCAAGGCCATAGCATGGGAAAAATAAAAAGGAAAAAGAAGGGTCCAGAGCCAACTCTGCCAAGGGCTAGGGTGGAAGCCACACAACCTGAGGTAAGAGAAGATAACTGACCAGGGCATAGGTGGCCTGTAGGGCAAGGGTAAGGCCTCTGAGCAGCCCTAGACCAACACGAGATAGAAAGGAAGAAGGGAATGTCCAGATGGCCCCAGTCACAAGAGGGAATGCTGGATCTATATTCAGAGAGAGTGGGATCAAAGCACATGCACAAGCTTTGAAATCAGAGTTGCATTCAAACTCCACGAGAGTCAAGCACCTTTAGGCAAGTAACTTCATTTCCCTAAGTCTTCTTATCTGTGAAATAGGAATAATAATAATAACCATTTACAGGATGGTGCTAGAGATTAAATGAGGTAACAGATAAAAAGTGCTCAGCACAGTGCCTGGCACATAGTAGTGGATCAATAAATTTGCAGTTGCATTATAACTATTAAGATTAATAAGGGAGAAGAAGATTTCCTAGAGGCCAGAGAGGGAGACACCAGCCATCAGGTGAGAAAAACTTCTGCCTCAGCTGGAGTGGTGACCTTAGGGCCTCAAATGAGGAGGCTTTTTTCTCTGAGGACTAGGAACCATCAAGCACCAAGAGGTGATGGAGGAGCACAGCCTGAGGGCCAAACAGGAAAGACCTTACTTGCCGCATGAGATGGAGGTCACTAGCAAGAAATGACTAGATCTTCCTTGGACTGGAGAGGTAGAAGATAACTTTTAAAATGGTATGCCTGGAAGAGGCATGATTTTTGCTTACATTAGATTATTTAAAGTTATTTGGAAAATTGAATTTAAGTACAATAACTTCAAATTCTGATACAATAGGGAAAAAAACGTTATTTTTAAAACACACACTCACCTACATCTTTGAAAGGCATGTGTTGATGCTCCCTGGTGGTCTAGTGGTTAGGATTTGGCACTGTCTCATGAAAGGCATGTGTCAACTGTGGGCTCTGATAGGTGTGGGCATGGAAGTCTGGACAAAGAAGCTGGGCTGAACTGTTCTGTATAATAGAGGGAGGAAGCTTGTGAGGTTGAGGCACAGTGGGGAAGAAAGGACCTCAGGGAACAAATGTGATCAGGATTGTGAAGTGGTCCACCCTTCCTGATATCCCTACAAAATCTCCAGTGAAATCCACATTGCTCACTAATGCTTGTGGTGTGAATGAATCCTTTCTAGGGGATGTAAACAGGTGCTGAGCTCTGTGTTAATATTGGTGAAAGGTGAAAACAGGGACTGCATCTGCCACCGAACTCCCTGGCATTATTTATGTTGTGACTGTACGTCCATCCATTAAATCAGGCCACCTCGGGGGTTTGCATCTTTGACTGAAGGTGCATCAGGCAGAAGGTTTAGGAGGAGTAATGCTCCTGAGGCTATTCATTCAAGCATAAATATTAATTTAACACTTCATGTGCTGGGTGCTGTGCCATGAACCAAGGTGACAATGATAACAGAGTGTCTTTGTTATCAAGACACTCTCAGTCTAATGAGGAAGAAGGATGAGAAGTAGTGTGACATCTGATGTGATGGGGGTATGCAGAAGGTGCTATGGGAGCACATAAGAGTGGTGCCAGGAAAGACACTAGAAGAAAGGGAAACCCAGTGCTGATGAACAAATCATATATGAGTAAACCATTATGTTGGAAAATATTAGTATTGCCTTGTGAGTTGACAATCCAAAATGAAGCAATTGAGACACAACCCTTCGAAGAGGTGGAAGTACCTGATTATTATTCTTTGGGCTTCCTGGGTTCCCTTTTTTTTTCACCCATCTCATCTCATGGTTTCTGTATTTTGTTTCTGGAGGAAACTGCCCCAAAAAGAAACCCCGCAAAATACTAGAGAACTGGTGGATTTTCAAAAGCAGGTTGAAAGGAAAGGGGTGGTTTATTAATAAGCAAAGAATAGACTCTTTAGATGACAGGTTAGTTCTATCCAAGTACAATGAAGCATGTAGCCAAATTGACTTCATAATGAGCTTGCTTCTTTACTATTATTTTAAATAATAGAATTTGCATAAACCCAGAGTAGAAGGATTTCAGAACAAAGAAATGTATGTATTTTGGATGCATTATTTTTATATACAGTGCTGTTATTCAGTAAGAAAAGGGAGATGAGGTGACTAAATTAATGAGACATTTTATAACTAACATAAAGTTTATATATTTCAGATGAGTAGTGGTCTTTGATGTATAGGTTTGAGAAGATATATATTTAATTCAGCATTTCTGAAACTGATCAAAATATTTTTGCAATTTTCTTTAGAGTCAATTGGAGTTTAAACCAAGAAACCAATAACATCATTATACACTACTTAGAAGTGGTGGTATAGTAGGAAGAATCAGCAAGACCTAAGTTCCAGTCCTGGCTCTGCCATTTGCTAACTGTGTAACCTTGGAAAAGTTTAGCCTCTCTGTGTTGCAGTTTCCTCATCTCTAAAATGGGAATAATAATGTCAAAATATTCAGAATTTCTAAGAGTAATAAGATAATGCAAGTTTCTAGCACTGTGATTGTCACACAGTTAGTAGCTACTCGATAAATCTTCCCTCTCTTTCCCACTTATTGTCAGGTTTTATTTTGACCAAAAATATTTTCAGACAATTTATTTATTATTCTTAAATGTTAAAGCTTTGCCCTCATTGAGGATCTATAAAGAATATGCTATCAATTCAACTTCTAGGAATTTATTTTCTAGAAATACTCAAACCAATGTACAAATGAATATTTATGAGGATAGTCATTATAGAAGACAGAAAAATTATAAAAACAGCCCAGTGTTCATCAGTAGAAGATTGCTTAAATAAATTATGATGCATCTATATAGTGAATGGCTATGCAGTCATTTAAACGAATGCTATGTCTATATCAACATGGGAAGATATCTAAGAGAGCTATTCCTCAAGCAAGTTGTTGAATATCATGTATAAATATAGTCCCATTCCTGTTAAAAAAAAATGTGTAAACACACACATTTAAAAAACCCTGGAAGTATATACCCTAAACTGTCAACAGTATTTGGTGAGGGGGATGATTGTGAGAGACTTTCATTTTTTAAATTGTATATTTGTATAATATTGAATTGTTTACCATGATATGCACATGAATTACTTTTCTAATTAGAAAACAAGGGAAAAAGAGAGTGGGAAAATATTACCTCCAGATTCTGAAGAAAATGCTAACAAAAGGGAATTATAAAATGTTTTAAGCAATGGCTATATTCAGAAGTAGTTACTTTGCATTGGGAGTCTAATGCTCATTTGGAAAGCATATGGATCCTGGCACATTGTGAAAGAATCAGGCCTATCAGTTTAGGGCTACATCTAACGTTATGACTACTACACATACTCTAGTTTCATACCAAAACTATGTATACAATACATACATATCATATACACAGTAGAGTTATACCTTCCAGGTCAGTGCGGTGTGATTTAGGGGTCCTTGGGAAGACTTCCTTGCCAATAGCTCCCTTACTAACTTGTTAGGATATCAGAAAGTCCATCATTAAGGAGTTTAATTTCTTCAGATTAAGGGATTATCTGATATTAAAATTCCTCCCTGAGGCCCCCTCTTATGTGTTCCTACAGCACGCTGTGTACCTCTGTCAGAGGGTTTATATGGATTTTAATGGTCTGTTTTCTATTTTCCCCACAAGACTCAGCTCCTTCTGGACAGAACTGTCTTGATAGCTTTGTTCTCCAGTGCTTTCCCAAGGCCAGGCACACAGAAGGCTCTCAGGATGTTCATCAGTGGAAGGAATGCTCCTAGGAAAGACATCACATAAATAGTTGGCTTGTTTCTACGCCAACTATTGTGACGTTGAATTGAGGAAGTGTATGTGAAGGCATTTTGTAAACTGTGAAGCACTATGCAAATGCACATTATTATCATCATTACTGGAACGCAAATTCTTTCTCAGATAATTTCCAAGGTGTTTATTTTGATGGGTGGAGGTATGACATTGAGTCTTCTCTACCTGACAATGGCAAAAATTTCTGATCCAACCTCTACCTGCTTGCATTTTTTTTTTTCCTGTGGGGAAGACCAGCCCTGAGCTAACATCCGTTGCCAATCCTCCCCTTTTTGCTGAGGAAGACTGGCCCTGTGCTAACATCCGTGCCCATCTTCCTCTACTTTATATGCGACGCCGCCATGACAGCATGGCTGACAGGCAGTGCGTTGGCGGGCGCCCGGGATCCGACTCGCAAACCCCGGGCTGCCAAGCGCGGACTAAACCGCTAGCGCCACCGGGCAGCCCCTCTACCTGCTTGCATTCTAAAGAGTTCAACGTCTTGCAGGAAGAAGGACCACTGTGAGCAGAAATTAACAAGGAAATGTTTCAGTTCTGTAAAAACAGGCATGAGTGAATAGTGGACAAGGATTATATGGGAGCAAGGTATAAGAAAATACATAAAGCATGTCCTGAAAGCCTCAAATAGCACTTTTTCATCTATTCCTGGCTTTGGTCAATGACACTTTATATGAGATGGAGTCTTTGGCTCAGGGCTTTTGTCCTTGTGAAAGGCATGGCTTTGCACTCTAGGTTGCAAAGAAAATGTTTTAAAACTGGGATTTTTGTCATTAGTTTCCCAGGAAACCACTTTGGTTCTGATGCTAATTTGTGTACCTGACTGTTTTAATAGAAAATGGAGTTAAGGGGAGGGGAAGCAGAGGGAAAGACTGCTTTGGGATACTGCCCACAAAGAGGGTGCCAGGCTGGCAGTGCCAAGTCGACTCCAGCTCCACCCTACACTCCGTGCCACTTGGCACCAGGCTTCTCAATTGAGGTCATCAGAGTGTGGGGCTGGGAGACGGAGACTCATTTTCTTTTCTTAGTTCTGACCCCGAGAGTGTAGAGGTTGGGCCCAGCAAACACTCACTGCGGTCTGAGTTAGACGGAGCCAGCAGACAGGCCTGAGCAAGGCAAACAGCTCACGTCTTGGAAGTGTTCTAAGTTTCCTGCTTAAGACATTTTTTTATCTCCTCCCTCAGATGGAATGATGTCCCTAGAGGGTGTGGAGCTTACTTCTACCAAGGCATCTACAAATGAACTGTGTTTACATTTCTGTGGCTTTTTCCTTTAGTGACTAGAACCCCCGTGATGATGGCATTGGAGGGTGTGGCTTTGCATGCCAAAGAATGCAGCATTCTCACTAATGCCTTCAACATTCCCTGGAGAGGTAGCAGAGAGGTAGCAGCATATCTGTGCATTGCAGCTCCAACCACCTGGTGAAGGAGGTGTGTTAGCTGCTGACAGTCCTGCAGCCCCCTTGCTGGCCGTGCACAGCTTGCATGCAGGACCTCACAGTCAGACCTGGCCTCACCACTCTGTGCAGTGCACAAGGAGATCAAGGGTAACAAGGTCTTGGTGAAAACCATTCCAGTGCCATGTGGCCACCAGGATGAACCCTGGACTAGACTGCAGCTTTCACATTTGCAACGGTTCTCCCATAGACCTGGATAGCATCCTCTCTATTCTAGAACCATGCTGTCCAGTGTGGTAACCTGGTGCTACATGTGCCTATCAAGCACCGGAAATGTGGCTAGTCTGGTTTGAGATGTGCTGTTAAGTGTAAAATATACACTGGAATTTTGAAGACTTAGTATGAGAAAAGAACGTAAAATATCTTGATAGGTTTTATATGGATTACATGTTGACATGATAATATTTTGGACAGACTGAGTTAAATAAAAATATATTATTAGAATTAACTTCACTTGGGCCTTTTTACTCTTTTTACTATGGCTACTAGAAAATTAACAGTTACCTACATGGTCACATTACATTTCGATTGGACAGTGGTGGTCTAGAGTGAGTACCATAACATTCACTCGTTCCCTCAGCCAATGTTCATTGAGCACCTAATGTGTTGAAACAAATAAGACCCAGGCTCTGCTCTCAGACACTCCCAGTCTAGGGGAGAGGCAGGGATTTATAGAGCAATAGCCTGGGGCGAGAGCTGGAACAGAACAGTGTGCACAGTGCTGTGGGAGCCCCAAGGAAGGAAAGACATTCTGGTGGAGAGCATCGTCAGGGAAGTCTTCAGGAGGAGTCTTCAGGATACACAGTGGTGTTAGCAGTCAGAGGAAAAGAAAGCAATGATGTGTAAAGAGGCACAGATGTGGGACGTGCCTGGCATGTTTAAACAAAATACAAGTAGTTCAGCAGGGTGCAGCTTTAAGTACAAATGGGGAGTAGGTGGCGGAGATGAGGCTGAAGAGATAGGCCAAGGTTCCAGGTTCTGAAAGGTCTCTCGTGCCATGAGGACTTAGCACTTTCACTGTGGGTCAGGGGATGTCTAACTGTAATGTGCTGAAGAATCACTTGGAAACTTTTGAAAATGCCACTTACCTGGAGACTTCGATCCTGATGAGTTAGGCCTTGGAATCAGCATTTTTAAAATCAGCATCCCAGATGACCCAGCAGACCCCACTTTGGAAAATGCTACTGCAGGTAAGGGGGGTTTAGTGAAGCAGCGACAGGATCATGCCCGCATTTAAGGAAGATAGTCTGAGAACATAAGGCAGGTGGTTAGGGAAAGGTCTCCTGAGGCTGCAGAGCATCACCTGTTTCAGTTATCAAGCTGAAAGTGATGAGGTCTGAAGTAGGACAACAGAAATTCAGATGGGAAGGGGAGATGACTGCCAGAGATATTTACACAGTCAAATCGTCAGGCCTTGTTGACTGACTTGGTCCTTGCTTGTACCCTCGCTTCTTGCCCCAGTATCAAATCTAAGCACTGGTGGTGTTCGTTTATTTTCCCCACTCTAGAACACAAGAGTCTCAGTGAGACCTTCCAAAGCAAAGTTGATAGAGGGTTCAGTTTCCAAGAAAGCCTTCCTATTACCAAGGCATTTTCAGGGGATCTAAGCAAACCTTCCTTGATCTTTTCTAGCTCCCTCTTGCATTCCTGATCACAGCTGCATAGTGGACAGAACCAGAGTAGAGGTGTCCCCACCTTCCCATAGCTTCTTGGCTGCCTTGCCTCCTCATCAAGTGAAGAAAAGATCTGGCTGGCTTACATTTTTAATAGAAGAGGGAATAAAGATATTTACCCACCCTACAAACATAACAGCTGTTAATCTTTTGAGGGGGGTGGGTAGAAACTCTGACGGCATAACCTAGTCATAGAAAAAGACAAGCTTATTAAGTACCGGCACACAATACAAACAATAAATGGAAACGTTAGCAAGATAATGAAGACCTGAGCTTCAAATGGGCTTCAACCAAGGACAGTTTATTGATGCCCACATATATTTTATTTACTTTGTTTACTTGAAAGTCCACTTTTTATTTGCTATTTTCTTGAGAGGGCTGTCTTTAATCTCAATTTCTAAGTTCATTTTCTCCAAGCAATGGGCTCAGAGACTAAGGTGGGGAAGTGGAGTTTTGAAGCTTACCACTTATTTGAGGAGTTGTATGTAGCTGCCATAAGTGATGCATCATCTACCGTCGTGATCAATGCACACAGGCCTCTCTCCCACCAGCCCCAGAGCCCCTTCTCTGGCCCAGACACCCAGTGTCCTTGCAAAAGAATATTCTTGCAACTTGGCTCTTTTCCTTCATCTTTGGCTGCTGCCATTGCTGTATCTCTTGGAGGTCCTTTGTCCTCAAACAGGGCTGTGGTTGCACAGTGGATTTTCTCCATCCCTCCCAAGTGTGTGTTCCTGCTAGTGTTCAGGTTAGAGTATGTGTACTTTCATATTTGGGGGTTTATACCTGATAGGCAGTTGAAAAAGACAGAAAGGTAATTACTTTCCCAAGGTAATGCTCAGTACACTTCTTTCCTCAGATCAGTGACACTGCCAGCCACCTTCTAGGTTGATAATTAATTTATTAATAGCCCACTGGCAATTGATGGAATTCAATATTCATTCTTATTAAAAACATCTAATAAACTAGAAATAGAAGAAAATGTTTATAAAATAATGTAGGGCATTTATCAGAAAGGAATCACAAACATCAAACTTGATGGAAAAAAACAGAGGCCTTCCTTTTGAAGTCAGGAAGCAAACAAAGGCAGCTCTCTTCTGGAGGGTCTAGGTGATGTACAAGAAAAAAAAGATGTAGAAATTTGGGAAAGGAAAGGATGTTATTTTTATTTAGTCTAAAAGAATCATCTAAAAGCAACTGGACTAATAAAATTCAATAAGAAGAACAGGTAAACCATAAAAACATACAAATTAATAGTTTTCTGGGGAAACGTCAAAAAAATATAATAGAGAAAATCTCACGCACGATAGCCCCCGCCACGTGCACAAATGTACATCACAATCTATATTGAAGAAAACTATAAAACTTCACTGAAGTACATAAAATAAAAATTGAATAATTGGAAAGAAATACCAGCTTCCTTAGGGAAAAACTTCTTATTATAAAGATATCAGCACTCTCTGAACTAGCCTACGAATTTAATGCAATTCTAATAAACATCCAAATCATCATTTTTGAAGATTAGGAGATTTACAAGTTTAAGTTTTATATGGAAGAATAAATGGGTGTTAACAGCCAAGAAATTCTGAGGAAGAACAATATTTACATTGAAAAGGAAAAATAACTTCATAATTTCAAAATAGCAGGGTATTGATACCAAAATAGATACATGGATCTTCAGAACTGAATGAGAAGTCCAAAAACAGACCCGTGTGTATATTGGAAATTACAGTATGATGAGAGGCATTTCAAATTAGCAAGGAAACAATGGTCTGTTCAATTAAAAATATTAGACGATTAAGGCTAATTTTTGAAAAAATGAAATTAGAGTCCTACCTCACATCACATCCAAAATAAATTTCAAATGGATTAAAGATTTAAGTGTTAAGATATTGAAACTTCACACTATTTGAAATACATCTATTTTCCTCCTATATTTATTTATTAATTGATTTAGCATAGGATGTGTGGTGGATACTGCAGACACGGCCCAGATTCCTCCTTTAGGATCCAGGTACTGTTCTGCCAGCTTCCAGGGGTGTTGACTGCTAAGGACTCCCAGCTGCATTCCTTGTGTGACATGCCCTCAGCTCAGTGGCTCTCACCTGGGGTCAGTTGTGCCCCTAGGAGACATTCAGCAATATCAGGAGGCATTTTGACTGGGGGTGGTGTGGGGAGGCGAGTGCTACTGGAATTTAGTGGGTAGAGGCCAGGGATGCTGCTAAACATAACGCCCAGGTCAGCTCTCTCCCCCAACAAGGAATTATCTGGTCCAAAATGTTAATCGTGCCACTGTAGAGAAATCCTGACTCGGCCAAAGGAAGCTGTCTTGCCCAGTGTTACACCCCCTCCCCAGCCCCAGTCCACATCAGTGCAGTGACGCAAAAATCTGGCCCCTTTGCCTCAATTTGGGATAACTCAGAGGGGCCATCCCAGCACCAGCACTTCTTACAGGACCAGCTGAGGTCTCTGTTGCAACTACATTGCAGTTCAGTCTCTCCTGCCCAATCCTGCCTCCCTCACTTTCTTACAGGTGTTGTTTCAATAAATTCCCCAATAAGTATCCTGCAAGCAAATCTCTGTCTCAGAGTTTATTTCTCAGGAACCTGGCCTAAAACAGTTGGTGCCAGGGATTTCCTAGGAAACTGATTGTAAAATAGGATTTTGAGGCTGGCTTCTGCACTGTCCAGCTGATAATCAGAACCCCGTAACTGGTGGTAAGTGAAGTACTGCTAGGCCTTGGCATGCTATATCAACGCAATTGCTAGAACTTTTACAGGTAGTGAACTGAATGAGATGCCAGTAGAAGGGAATGTACCGACTGGTACAAAATCTCAGGCGTTTGAGAGGAACAGGAAAAGTACTCCCTATAAGAACTAGGGAATCAATTGACTGTTGCTGGGTATTATCAATACATTTGAGAAAGATAGTGAAAGGCAGAGGGATAATTCATCACCAATTTAAGGCAAAGTGTGAAAGTCAGAGGGCCTCCTTGGCTGTGTATAGTTTCTCGCTTCCTACTGCCAGAGGCAGAAAATGTTGAGGCTCAGAACCCGGATTTAATTTTTCAGGGTGGAAAAAGAAGGTTGACTTCTTAGCCCCAGCAAGTCTCCTATACCAAGATCAGGGCCCTGATTGACAAATGCTGGGATCTGGGGACTTGACATGGGGACACTTGGGTCATTGCACTCAAGAACTTTAAAGACACAGATGAGTCTGAGCCCTCCAGACCTGCAGAAGGGAAGCACTCTTCCCTGCTAAAGGCTGGTGGCCCTCACCCTCACCTGAAGATGACGAGAGGCCTCTGCTTGCTAGATCACACAAGTGCTGCTCAGCATGAACGTCCACCTCCCTCTGGCCGCCAGACCAATACCTAGGGTCTAGTCACAATATAGTTCAGTTGGGGAAGTGCTGGGCCTGTGGGGCAGGAAAGGGATTATATGCTGAAGGATCTTCGGGGCCTAGCCTAAATATATTGACAGAAGCCAGGACAGTATTACGGGATTGGATCCTAAGATTCTGGTTTAAAGGGGGTGGAATGTAAAGTTGGATAAAGGAGAGTATATCAGTATAAGAACACTTGCCTGGGACACAAGATTTAATTCCTAACAAGGACCCCAGGAGACACTGCTAATATGCTGTAGGAGGTTTTGAAAAAGCAGTAGCTCACATTAAATGAGAAGTCTATGACTGATGGAATCAAAAGGCACAGACAAATGGGCATGTCAAAAGAGATATACTAGGTAAGACTGCAAATAAGCACTGATACATAGGGCCTGGAGGACGCTCTGTCTACCAAAGTGATAAGTAACATGCTGGTAGGGAGGCCACCAGCATTGTTGAGAATCTCACTGATGGCTGTTCTCTGTAGGCCATGGCTCATGGTAGTAAATTTATTACAAAACTGGTAATAATAGAATGGGGTTGATAATATGCTGAAAATATAGAGGCTAGATGGTGGCACTTAACTGGCAAAAGCAAGATGAACACTGTTCTTGTAACAAGCAGTCATGTCGGATTGGTAGCCAGCGTGGTCTGACATTCAGAGAGCTATGGAGACGGTTGACAGAACATGATGTTCCCAGGGGCAGGATAGATGGGCAACTGACAAGGGTATTACTTAATTTATACACTCAAAAGAAATCAAGGGTGAATGATCAAGAAGCTAAGAGCAGCCACGCCCACCAAAAAGAAACACAATCCTCTGCCTAGTTTCTGGACCTGAGCCAGTTCTCAGACCCTGAATCCACTCACTGAGTGAGACGCTATGACCCTGCAGCATCATGGCTGGTAAATAATATAAAATGATTCCCCTAGTCCTTCCCCAGTGACACCTATGACCATTTACTAAGGTGACTGTAGAGTGGATCATGGGGAATACCCAGACATTTTGATGACAGACACAGGGTTTGAGTCGACACTAACACTCAGAGACCTGGAGTGTTTGAATAACCCTCTTATTAGTGGGGAATATGTTAAGACCAGACAACGAATGGAGTCCTGACCAGCTCACTCTAGAAGCACTGGGACTGAGATCCGGCCAGTGGTCATTTTGCTGTCATTGAATGTTTATTTGTAATTAACATATTTAGGAGTTGGAAGAACCTTCTCTCTGGTTCATTCTTCTGTGGAGTAAGATCTATCATAGTTGGCAAGGCTAAGTGGAAGCCTGTGAACCTGCTTCACCACCTGCCAAGCTATTAATCAACAGCATTATCACATCCATGAGAATGGCAGAGATCAGTGTCACCCTTAAAGACATAAAAGACCCAGGGGCAGTGATTCCCATCATATCCCCATTTAATTCTCAAGTCTGGTTCAATACAAAAAGTAGATGAATTCTAGAAGATGACAGTGGACTATGGCAAACTCAACCAAATACTAATGTCAACCGCAGCTGCTACATCAGATGTAGTATCCTTGCTAGGGGAGAGTAACATGGCGTTGGGTACATGGCTAGTGGGATCAAAGTGGTGTGCACTCGTGTGGGACAGATAATGTGTACATATACATTCTTGGCCCAGAGTTATGTTAACTCTCCCACCCTCTATCGTAATATAATTTGAAGGCACCTAGAAAATAAGGATATTCCACAGAACACCATATCGGTTCACCATACAGATGGCATCATATTAACCAGATTATTTGAGCAAAAAGTGGCAAATGGTTGGAGGATTAGTTAAGAAGTATGCAAATTTGACAGGCACATCCCTCCAAAATTTAATTTGATCCATAATCAAGACTGATTTAAGTTTCTTCACAGGCACGGTATTGTCCTGAGGGCTGTACTAAGCGAGTTAAGCGAGTGTGAAAGTAGTTACGATGAAAATGCCCACTCTCCCCTATCTGCTCACACCAGACCTGCCTCTAGGCTAGAGTCGAGACTAGCATCTCGGATTAGCCTTGCCAAACACCAGCGGCTGGCCCCTCTGCGCTGTCACCGAGTCTGCAAATAAGCGACAGGTGATCTCCACAGGCTTCTAACAGCCTATCAGGGCACACACAGTACTTCCCTTGGAAAAACTCACTTACGTATCTCATCACTGATCAAATTCAAGTACTTCATATTTACAGTTTAAAAGCCTAAAATGGGTTAGTTTATCATAGCCCAGCTTCATGACACTGATGCATGTGCTTGTACCGAGTGGCTATGAGCTCTGTGCTCTTCGATTTAAGTGCAGGAAGCTTTTATTTTTGAATTTCTACCTACTCATGGCAATACATCAAACAATCAGTTTTAATATCTTTAGGGTTAAGTGCACTCATGTAATTTAGAATTAAATGATTTTTATTAAGCACTTTTACAGACTATCTACATGCTATACAACTCCACTGATTAAGGATCATGGTGACTGGTAAAACAGCAGCCCCCATGAATTAGGGAAGCATTAGTGAAATGCATTTTCTGAATACATCACAGAACGCATTCAGTACTAAGTAACTCAAATGTCACAAGAGAGTCGGAATGAAAACTTCCCTCCACAAAGCAAGCACACAGATAACCCTGTGGGCTATATCGGTTTCTAGTGTCTTATTCCTAGTTTGTGGTCTTTCTGCTTCTCCTGGCCTATATTCTCCCTGACTCCACTCTCACCTCAGCCCCACCCCCCTCAATTCCAAGTTTAACGGGTTCTTTCTTTTTGAGGCTGCTTGGAAATGGGGCTGGGAGTGGGGCGGTAGTCAACCTACCCAGGCCTTGTGCCCTTTGTAAAAAATTTGCAGTCGAGCTGCTCACCAGCAGAGGGCAGCATAAATCTGTTGCCTTGCACATGCTCAGAGAGGCTTTGGGCGTCACCCTTCTCTAAAGGCAGACCCGGGCCTGGGGCGTGTCGGACAGATGCGACTCGGGCACCGTGGGATTCTGTGTGGTCTTGAACCCGATCATATCTCCAGTTCACGGCTACGTGATCACTAATGAAAGGCTCTCTTGCCTACTGTTTCAGCTGGGCGCGGTTGCAGAGACCATATGGAGACACCTGGGCTTACTCAAGGATTCTTTGGAGAATCCGAGTTTCATTTTTGGCTCAGAGGTGTTTTGTTGTTGTTTTCTTTTTGTTTTTGTTTTTGGTGTGTGTGTGTTTGTGTGTTGGGTTTTTCCCCCCAAAAAGGCAAATCAAACTTAAATTCTTGAAAGAAATTATTCAACTTGTGGCTCTGTGAACTAGCAAACGTTTCTCTTTACCTCCATCAGAAGGATATCTAGAGTCAGAAGGATATCTAGATTCAAAAGGATCTTATTGGAACCAGCACCCATTCTTCCAACTCGCTCAAGTGGTTGCTTTTGTAAAGCTGGCACAAGAAAATGTTTCTCAGCATAATGATAGCAGGGGCTGATGGCAGTGTTGGTTCCTAAAGGTCAAAGCCAAAACCAGGCTACTGGGAGAAATATTCGTTCCTTTAAGGAGAATTAGTCTAATAAAGTGAATGATTGTTATTATGAGTTACACTTACTTGACTGGTGACACATCTCTCACCAGTGGGGAGACTATACTTTCATTAAATTTTATTCAGAGAACAAAATATTCCTCTGGACTCTACGGACTGAGTGGAGAACTTCAACACACACCGGGTCCCACCTGAGGCCTTGCTTGAGTTTTCAAGTGCTGTAAGGAGCCAGAGGAAGAAGCTTCCTCCTGAGAGGTGAGGGAGGATTGGTCCGAGAGAGAGCAGTGGGCCTCACCTAACTAGGAGACTTGAAGAGAGGTTTGAGATTGGGGCTGGTGTGGGGTGACTGCAGGGGGGAGAGGGAACTCAGGTGGAGGGGGTATCTCTGGCAGAAGTGGGCAGGTTGGAGGGTTGGGGAGGCACTATCACTTGGTGCTCCTAATCCTGGAAAGCCCTGTCCCTTGACTGGTACAAGGGAACATCTAAATTCAACTTTTATTTCTCCTTGCAACACCCTTTAGACAACTGCCCGATTCTTCACTGAAGAACTTTGTTTTTCTGTATTATCGTCTGGAGGGCTTGGTTTCATGGAGGCTGATAGGCTTGGGGCAGCAGGAGGACTACTTCCTTGAGAGCTTTCAGGGCTAAGGGGAGGAGGGACACTGTCTCCTTCCTATGGATTGCCTTTGATTATCAGAAGCACAGAGGACCAATGACCCAAGATGGTCACAAGCATGAGAGGCCTGCACAAAATAGGTGATCAAGAACTGCATGTTGGGTAGATGCATGAATAGATTTTCTTGACTTATCATATTTAATCCCTACAGTTTCTATCATTACCTCCCATTTAACAATGTGAAAACCAAGGCTTAAGCAGATACATAAATTTCTCAAGATTACACAGCTAGTATATAATTCAGGAGGAGGTGGTATTTGAATTGTGCCTTGAAGGATAAGTAGAATTTCAACAGGTAAAGATGGAAAAGGGAACTTCTAAGAGGAAGTAAGCACATGAATATAAATATGGAAATAGCAAAGCACAGGGCATGTTTGGGGACTGGTTAGTGATCACTTTGGTATTGTAAAAAGGTATGTGCACTGGTGCAGTGGAAGATGAGTCCTGAAATGGAGTTGGAGTAACAGTGAAGTAACAATAATAAAAGTAGATAATATTTATTGAGCATTTAATACATGTCAACACAATTCTAAACACTTAAATGTAAAAAATACATTTATAAATAGCTAACACATGCCCATGCTGAAAAAGTTTAAAGAAACAGAAGGGTATTCAGTGAAGAGTAAGACTCCCTCGAGGCCATGACTGTATCTTCTTCTACCTAATTTCCCCTCTCCTGAGACAACCACTGCTACCGATTTTTGTATATCTTTCTAGAGATTCCTATTCTGTGTATATGGAAGTATATCTGTATATATTTTTTACACAAATGGTCATGTACTAATATACTGTTCTGCTCCTTGTTTATTTCATTTTCAATGTATTAGAGATCAACTCATATTATGGAGCTGCCTCGTTCTTTTTAACCGCCTCTTAGTATCCGTTACATGGATGTGCTGTAATCTCTTTAACCAGTTCCTTCCCATAGACATTTAGGGCGCTGCAGGTCTTTTGCTATCACAATCAACTATGTTGTATATCCTTATATGTTTTGCTTTCAGTTCATGTGTGACAAGATCTGTAAGCTAATTCCTGGAGGTGGAATTGATGGTTTAAAAGGAATGTGCATTTTAACCATTCACAAATATTGTCAAATTGCTCTCCAAAGAAGTTATACTACTTTATACTCTTATCCACAATGTATCATTAAACTTTCTGATCTTGGCGAACTTGATAGCTCAAAAATGGATTTTCACTGTTGTTTTAATTTGTATTTCTCCTATTATGAATGAAATGAGCATTACTCGATATTTTAAATATAATGAAATTTTATTTCACAGAATATAAATAAAAATTATAGTAAATATTTAAATTTAATGTAATGTTTTAATATAATTTAAAATAAACAATTTTATAAAAATAAAATAAGCATTACTTGATATATTTTTCCTCTTTTCTGTAATTGACTGTTCATTTTCTATTTTTAAAATGTTGCAGCTTTGGTGTTTTTAAATTGATTTGTATGGCCTCTTTATATATTAGGGGAATTCACCCCTTAGTATTATATGTCTTACAAACATTTTTTCTCTTAATTTGTCATTTTTCTTCTGATATTGTTTATGGTATTTTAATTTTTTAAAAATGGTTTACTATAGAAAATTTCAAACATATACAAAAATAGAGAATAGATTAGCAAATTTTTATGGACTAAATACCCAGTATTATCAATATGTAGACAAACTTCATTTATTACCACCCCTCCCTACATTACTTCTCTCCCTCTGCCCTGCTGGATTATTTTAAAATAAATATATTGTCTTATGTTATTTTTGTCTATGATAACTATAGTCCTATGGTGATTTTAATTTTTGTGTAGTCAAATTTACTAGTCGTTCATTTTAGGATTTCTGCTATTTAGATTACCAGAAACTCCTTGAGAATATACATAGTCACAACAAACTTTTGAGGTGAGTTATATTTTATTTTATTTATTTTTTTTAAGGAAGATTGGCCCTGAGCTAACATCTGTTGCCAATCTTCCTCCTTTTTTCTTCCCAAAGCCCCAGTACATAGTTGTATGTCATAGTTGTACATCCTTCTAGTTGCTCTATGTGGGACGCCGCCTCAGCATGGCTTGATAGGCGGTGGTGAGTAGGTCCACACCCGGGATCTGAACCAGCGAACCTGGGCCACCCAAGTGGAATGCGCCAACCTCTATGCCACCAGGCTGGCCCCTGAGCTGAGTTATATTTTAAAGATAAGCAAAATTGAGCCACAGAGAAGTTAGGGTACCTTGCCTAAGGGGATACAGCTTGTAAAGGATAGGAGTTCAGACCAAACCCTGGCAACCTAATCCAGGGCTCCATCTCCTGACCATCACATGGCTATGATGGCCATGCTGATGAGCAAGCCTGAGACCTCACGTTGGCACTCAGGTTCATTCACGGCCTCTGAACGGTGCCTGCTTGCACATAAGCCCTCTAAGGCGGTGCACTTTGGAGGGGGAGCTGGTCTGTCACAGATTCCCTTGAGAATCTCATGAAAGTTCCTGGACCCTGGTCATTGGAAGCATGCATATTTACACACACACACACACACACACACTCACAAAACGACACCCCAGCTGTAAGGATAGCCTCCAGGGACTTGCTTATTTTCACTCTGTCATCTCTGTATTCAGCAAGGAAACAGGCTCTCAGTTACCATGAATCTGGATTGGATGCTTATCAGGGTTTTTGCCATTCAGTTCCCTGGAGAACAGTGCAGTTTGATTATATTTGTATTTGTAGGCAGGTGAGGATGACCTATTTAATCAATATATCTAAAGGCTAAGAGGTAAGCTATATTTTTCAGGCTCAGTAACAAAGCTTATGCTAATTTAACCTGACATGTAGCATGTTAGGTTAATATGATTTGGATTACATGTATCATTTTTAGAAATTGATGTTTTTGTTGCTGGTTTCTCCTGACATTTTTGAACTATAATATGGAATGCAATACTTCTCCAACAAAGAAGGTAATTCTCACTAGTGAAGGTAATTAATGGTTATTTGATCATATTACAGCATAGAAATGATGTTTTTGCTACACAATAGGTTTCCTAATTGGTGATCCAAGGATGACCATGTTCATTTTCTGCTGATAGAGATTTCCTACTGTGCATGGCATTATCTCCTAATGCTGTGATAGCAGCAAAGGATGGTCATAGCCAGTAAGAAAATTAATTTACAATGCTTCAACAATCATTATAAAAGACCTAATAGTGCTAATTTAGGTGTAGGATGAGTCATCTAATTAGTTAATTAAATAGGACCTTGCTGCCAATCTCCTACAATGGAGCATACTGTGTTGTAGGTGTGTGACAGAGCTGAACAATGCTGAGGGAAGGTACGTGAATACACACTGACCCCACTAATGCACGTGATGTCTATAGTTATTAAAGCATGAGTGAAAACAATTGCTTTACTCAAAATCAGAACCAAACAACCAAATCTTAAATAATTATTTTGCTCCTATTTTATGAGGAAAAAAATTTGCCAACTTATTTTCTAGCTTACAACTCCCCAAAATGTCTTTAAATCTTGATTTGATTTCTGAAGTTCAAAATGCTCTCACAGGTTTACTACCTTTTGGTTTTTCTTGAACAACATAAAATCACTTTCATTTGGTTGGAAATTACCAACGTCTCCATCTATTTAGCCAGTCTTAGTTGCAATACGTATATCCAATTTATAAAACCTGTATGCACATGTAGGCCATAAACAAAAATGGAGTTGCTCATTTTAATTAGCTTGTGTAGTTGGTGGTCCCACATAGCTGGGGATTCAGAAATCCCAGTTACTTCTCCCCTTTCAGCTTTTGTTATTTCACACTAATAGGTTTTTGTATTTTTAGTCTGTCTTCATGTGAGAAGTACCCTGTCCCTTCAGTGAGTTTAGCTGCTTTTCCCTGGGCCTTACCAGATGTCCTGATTCTTTTTTTTTTTTTTTTTTTGGACTGGCAGGGGCGGGGGGTTTGGGAGGGAGGAGAGTGAGCATTGAGACAACCAGAGCATCACATATTTCTCATTTGAATGCAACATAATTGCTCAGAAAGAACATCTATCTTTACCAATAAGGTGAAATATTCCTTTTCTAACTGTCAGCCTGGAGTAACTAATTTTAAATGTTTTTGTATTATAAAGCAGGAAATGGTTTCTTTTCTAAAAAAAGGTATTGAACATGATTACAATAAAAGCTATCTAATGATTGAATAGAAGTTCAACATTTTCTTAAAGAGTTTACAAAACCATAATAGATTTTCTTTCTGTCAATTCAGATATTCATAGGTCATCCAGCCTGGCCTTCTGCCATAGTGCACCTATAATTCCTTATTTTAAAATATTAATTAACTTTTACACGTAAGTCCTTTAGCTCTGGATACAGTAGTGCCTATATGAAGGAAATAACATGACTGAGGGGAAGAATGGTGTTTCTTGTAATAGGTATTGTTTGCCACGCTGTATCCAAGGGCCCTACAGAAAGTAGAAAAAGACATTATAGAAGAGTGAGCAGACATTTTTACAAGGTCACTTCATTCAGACTGGAAAGTGGCCAGCACAATGTCATTATTTACAACAGGATCTGGGAACACTTGAGGAAATTACAGACCATTTAGTTTTGATTCCATTGTGGGGGGCAAAGTCTTAGGAAGTATTTTAGGAGATTAAATGGGGAACACTGAGAAAAGCACAGCTTGATTAAGGATAGCCAATGCAGTCTTGGGAATGAAAAAGTCATGCTTCGATAATTTTTTGACTTCTTTAAGGAAGTAAATGCCAAGAAAAGCAAATGAATGCCTCAGAATTCCGTATTCTAAATTTCCAGGAGATGTTTGTTAAAGTTTTTCTTGACAAATTAGCACACACAAAGAAGTGGTTCTTAAAATTGGAGAAATGCAGAGACAAAGATTCTGCACTAACTTGTTTTTAAAGTGAAAAGGAATCAGGCAAATATACCTTAGGACCAAAAGAATTTTACTGAAACAAAGACAATATAATAGTCTAAGTCAACTCCATTGTATTTACCACCAACATCAGCTTCATATTTTTTGTGCATTTATTATGTAGTTGTGCAGAATTTTTCCATAAGACAATGGGAAAAAATGAAAATCCCTGACTTTCACGAATATACAGTCTAATAGAGACAACATTGATTTAGATAAGTAGACAGAAAATTAGACAAACATATAACAAAAATGTAATAAGCTTGACTCTTACATTGCTAGTAGTGAGGAAAACATGTTGGTTTTTAAAATTCAGGACAAGCATTCATAGAGTTTCTCTTTGCGCAGGGGAGGCAAGGCTGCCATGAAAAGATGTTTGGTAAAGAGGTAAATCCTATAACCATCAAAGGAACAAGCAGAAGAGGGCATTTTCCAAGCGTGACAGGGATCCTGGAACCATCTGGGAGGTCATCCAGGTGGGCCAGTCTAAGTGGAAGGTAGGGGGAGATGGCCCTAAAAGGGTAATCTACAACTACATGTGAAATAGGGAGTTAACTGAAAATGAATAAGGAATAACCAAAAATAAGCAAATGACATTAGGGTATTGGGTCATACACCTCTAAGTCCTTTCCAAGTCTAAAATACTATGATCCAAGGAGAGACACTGCAGGTTTAGTAAGGATGGAACCTCAGAGAATCTCTTCTAATTAGACAGGGAAGATTTCCTGGATAAAGTGACCTAGGGATGTACAACCTCTTCTAGAAGGCAAGACTGCCAATATAATACAAGGGGAGAAGAGTTCACTCTATAGCTGACATTTATCCACAAGTTACTATGTCCCAGACACTATGCTAAGCATTTAACATACATTATCATTTACTTTCATCCTCTCTAAAATCCTAATAATAGGCAGATACTAAAATTATCCCCACTTTACATTGAGGAAACTAAGTCAGAGAGGGAAAGTAACTTGCTTAAGATTCACCTAGCCAGTCAGTGAAAGCTACCAGAGCCAGTCATTTGAAGCCACTATATGAAAGTGTCCCAATTCGCCTGATCACAAGATGTAATCTGAGGTGCTTGGTGAAAAACAGATATTCCAGGCCCCTCCCCCGAAGCTTTCAGGAAGTAGATTCTAGGATGCGGCCTGAGAAGAAAATTTTTTACAAGCACCCTAAGTCAATCTTATGTTCAGCCTTGTTTGAGAAACAGTGCCCTAATACCACAATGCCTCTCAGGAAACCAGGTTTACTGTATCCCAAAGCCTAGAAAATGCTGGCAGCTGGAAGGCTGTGTGATGGAAGGTACAGAATATCCACCCTTCAAGAGGGCCAGGAGCTTAGAGCCTCCACAGCGGCATCAATCCATGAGGTTGCAGCTGCACATTTGCCTGCAAGACACACTAGCCCTCTCAGCTCAGCCCAGGTAAGCAAACCCTCCTTGGCTTACAACAGGCCCTCTCGATAAAACACAGTTCAGAGAACCGGACTCCAGCATTCTTTTTAAAACTCTTACACAAAGTAAAAACAATAGGAAAAATAGAACCATGTATAATTATCTAGGAAGGGATCCTTTCTGACCAAAAGGGGGGAAAAAAGGAATATGAAATAGAAGAGAGAAGATCTTAAAATATGTAATTTTAGGGAGACTGGAAATGGTTAATACTTTGAACCCCAGTTATTTCTCATCTTTGGTGTCTTTGTTAACAGAACACTTAAATAAATAGATGCAGAGGTCTTTTTTGGAATGAACAAGGAATACATTATAATATGCAATCTATCTTCTTGGTGTAAGCAGTCTAAAAAGATTACACTTTTAATTAAATGCATCAGAACTTCAAAGAGCTGCTAAGGAATCAACACACTCTTCAAGGGATCCATGGGGAAACTACCAATTACACATTCAAATAAACATACCCATAGCAGACTAGGGCTTATGAGTGTTCACACTTCAATCAATTGGACAAACAATGATTGAGCCCCCCTACTATGTGTTAGGCAGTCGGACTACACTCCATGGGAAAAACAAAGATGAGTACAATCACCTCTATCTTAAAGAAACTTACAATTGGATAAATGAGATAAAACATGTACACGAATGGCTCTAATACAAGCGCTAAATATCATGAAAGACTGTAAATAAGTGTTCAGGGAGTCCAGGTTGCTTCTAGGCTCTGAAAAGTCCTCAGGGAGGAGATGACATTCAAGCTAAGACTGGAAGGCTGAGCAGGATTTGTAAAGAGAGCTAATAAAATTCTCATTTTGTACCTTTATGTTCTCATCTGTAGAACAGGGATAATAATAATTCTCACAGGCTACTCTGCAGTGATGATTACAGGGTCAATCCAACTTCACGGATAGTTCAGAAGTAATAGTTAACTCTCAAGGAATGTGTACACTGGCCACTACCTATTATTAACTCATATTTTAACTTTCCAGGGTCACCTTTCAAAGCACTTTAGAGTGATAAAGCATAAGGCTTATAGTGGAAAGGTTACTTTTTGCAAATCCCACAAAAATGTACCATAAGGATGAATGTACTGTGTAGCAGTGTACAAATCTCTGGTCATTTGTATATTTGTTGCTATGTGTTGAGGTGAACCAGGTAGATAAGCTCTTTTCTATGAGTAAAGGGTAAAGGTCACATCACCCTCTGGGCTTGTTCAACACAACGCCTCTCACATCTCTCTGGACTTTCCTGGTCCCACTGCCCTGCTTTGATTCAGGCCTGTATCACGTCATCACTGGAGTATACATCGCACATTCTTCCAAATGATCTCTTGGTGTCTAAGCCTTCCCTCTGCTGTTCTTTTTCTTTTTTTTTTTTTTACACAGACCACCATCACATTAATTTTCGTAACACGGTGCTCCATTCACATCACTTGGCTCAAAAGTCCTTCAGTGACTCTCTCCTGCTCTTCAGAGAGAATCCAGACTCCAGGGCCTGCCATTCTGGACTCTTCACAACCTGGACCCAACGCACTTGTCTGGCCTTAAATCCCACGACACTCCCATGTCTGTGCCTTAGCATATGCTCCTCTCACTGACTAAAACACTCAACCCCCATCTTTATATATCAAAACAGTAACCATCAGTGCCTCTGCCTGGCTCAACTCCAACCCCCCACCAACATTCTGTACATACTGCTTGGTACTGTACATATTTGAATACACAGCTATATTCATCAGGATAAGTAACATTAGCTGCTACAATATAATACAGTAATACCATATTGTTTCCTGCACAGAGCTTTGCTTATTTTATTTTTATTTATTTATTTTTTTGTGAGGAAGACAAGCCCTTAGCTAACATCCGTTGCCCATCCTCCTCTTTTTACTGAGGAAGACTGGCCCTGGGCTAACATCCGTGCCCATCTTCTTCTACTTTATATGGGACGCTGCCACAGCATGGCTGACAAGCAGTGAGTCGGTGGGCACTGGGGATCTGAACCCGTGAACCCTAGGCTGCCAAAGCGCGGACTGAACCGCTGTGCCAGCGGGCGGCCCCAAGTTTTGCTTATTTTAGGCACTCAATAAGTTGTTTAATTTTACAAATATTTATATGTTTATATTATATTATATAAATAATATTTAACATTTATTAACTGCTATGTTTCAGGTGCTGTTTAAATTCTTTGTATGCATTATCTCATTTTATCTTTTCAAGAACCCTCTGAACTAGGCATTGTTTTTATCAAAGATTGGCAGTAGATGGTAGCTCAGGGCCAATCTTCCTCACCAAAAAAAAAAGGAAAGAAAAAAACCCAAATATGCCAAGGAAGGTTTTCTTGGGCCCTGCTTGGGTATTTTGCCCATCCCTGGATCAATCATGATGAGGGAGGAGGATTACATAAAACAGGTACTGGTCTCCCCCACAAGGGTTTGTTATTGTTATTTGCTTGTATAATTGGACTGGTTGGATTATTTTAGTGACTTCTATACTCCCCCACAGTATTAAGCCTCTGATGGTGCTCCTCATGGAGCATTTCTCAGGGTACGCCTTACAGTTACTCTTTGCATGACCACACCCAGCTGTTAAAACCCACTAATGTCTAGAGGTGGAAGAGAAGTTGTTCTCCCAAAAGCAGGTAGACAGGTAGCCCAGACAAGTTGCTGTAGGAATGCCAAATATCAGGCAACAATCTCAATTTGTGTCTACTACATGAAATAACTTAATGGACTAAGAGACTACATTAAATTTATGGAATGCATTAACAAGGTAGGACATAGACACTTAACTGAAAGTATTCCAAAGTAGGACTGTCTCAGCTCTCTGTGAGGGTGAGGTGCAGGGTTAAAATGATCAGCTAACCTCTCCCACTTCTTTAAGCTCAATGATTACAGTTACAGTACTCTACCTGGAAAGGAGTTAAAGCCCAACAATATTTCCAAGATCATTTACTATCTCCAACTTTCTATTAAATCATGATATACATTATTTTGTTATCAACGTAAAACATAGAAATTAGTGCCTTTAATCTCTCTCTAGTTCTTATGAGTCTTCTTAGATTAGCCTGGGAGAGAATGAAGAAGCCTTGGAATAATGATTATGTGAAGCCTGGTAAGAACTGATGTAGCAAAAGATTTCTAAGCCACAGTGAAGGACAATTGAAATTGGATGGCTTAAATTGGAGGCAGTCCAAGACTAACGGCCTTTTCACTCTTTATTTAGATTCATGATATTAAAGGCACAGTACTAATTAATGCATATATAAATAATATTTCAATGTACACCAGAATGCTTTACATACAAAATATTTAAATATATGCCAGAACTCTTTTCACATAAAGGTTTAAATAATGGCCCCAGTACCTTGGCTATTCACACTGTGCTGCCAGGCACTGGATATTTATAGTTCCTGGTATAGATCCTGTTTATACTGAAAATCTTACAGCTGTAGAAGCCACCTGTTTACAATCAGGTAATAGCTGATCAATTTCCTAGTTAGACGGAATGATCTTGCTTTATTCACAATTTAGTATTATAAACTTTTAAAGTCTGTCAACAATTAAAATCTCACACCTAGATGGAAAGCAATAAAGAATTTTATACTAAAGATATTTTTCTTCTTTATGAAAAGTGTTTTAAAATCTGCAGCTTTAATTAAAATTGCACATGTCCTTTGATTCAGCATTTCCACTACCAGAAATAAGCAAAGTATCATGAATGTAGAAAAGAATCTAGCTACAAGAGCAGTGTGGTTTATAGCAGCAAAAAATTGGAAATAAGCTAAATGTACGATAATAGTAAATTTAAAAACAAAGTATGGCATATCCATGCACTAGAATATTATGTAATCAGTAGAAATTATGGAAGAATACACAATAACATAAAAAGATATTCTAAGTATATCATAAGGTTTGTGTTAAAAGATAGTTACAAAATAGTATAATCCCATTATTTAAAATGTACCCATACATATTATATGTATATAAATGAAGAAAGAATGAAGAATAAACATGATACACATCAAGATATTAATAATGTCTGAGTCTAGGTAGTAGAATTATGGATTATTTTCTTTTTTGTATCTTACATGTGTTTCCTAAATTTTCTATAATAAAGAAATATTACATTTATGTAAGAAAAAATAAGAAATAAAAATTATTATCCACAATTGAGGCTTTAGGTATGAAAAACACTTGAACACTGTTGAGTACTCTAAGGAACCCCCTGCCATTAGCAGACTACCTATGCTCCTTTGTAGTGATTTCTCTGTGACTTTTCACACTATTTCATGATTGTGTCCTGGACTTTATCAAAATTCATGAACATATGAAATCTAAAGGAAAATTAACAGAAATCTTCAGAAGAGCTACAAGGGACACTGCTTTTGTGAATAGATGGTCAGCACTCTGGGGACAGACCCTGTGTCCTCTTTCTCATCTTAGGTCTCACTGCTGGGCTTAATAGGGCTTTGCCCCAACCAGTGCTCAATCATTGTCTGAACCAATGTTGAACGAGTGTTAAACTCCTTGAAGTCCTGCCTAACTGCTGACAGCACCCTACAGGGTTTGCTATGAAATGTACATAAACCGTAACCTGCCAAAATGAGAACCCAAAGCTGATTTGGGGGATTATAATTAAGGACAACTGCCTTTCCTTTGTTAGCACTGAACTAGATTTAAAACAAACAGTGTTGGGGGCTGGCCCAGTGGTGCAGTGGTTAAGTTTGCACGCTCTGCTTTGGTGGCCCACGGTTCACAGGTCAGATCCCTGGATTAGACCTATGATGAGCACTGCTCATCAAGCCATGCTGTGGCAGGAGTCTCACATATAAAATGGAAGAAGATGGGCATGGATGTTAGCCCAGGGTCAATCTTCCTCAGCACAAAGAGGAAGATTGGCAACAGTGTTAGCTCAGGGATAATCTTCCTCACCAGAAAACAAACGAATGAACAAACAGTGTTGGTCCCAGAGTCGAATGTGTGTAAAGCACTCACATTTGTCATATCTTAGCTGGTATTTTGTAATATGATTTTAATAGGTCCTCCATTTTTATCTCATTTGCTATGATCCAATGTGACTACAATAGGTTGGATAAACTAAATCTCCCGGAAGAATGGAGCAGTGCAGAACAATTGTCATGATTTTAAAGTGGCATCCCTCTTGCCTAGCCCATTGTCCAATTGTATTTCAACTGCAGACATATTTTCCAGATTAAATTTATTTTGAATCTGTCGGATATGCACAGGAGTCCTTATCTTCAGGCATGCTTTTGCCTTCACTATCACTTCAGTAATTCAAATCACCCACACAGGTCAAGGAAAGTACTGTGAACATAACAAGTCCTTATCCAAGTCCAGCATATTTTGTTCACCTAGTTTACTGCCTTCCCATCTGCCCTTCACTTCTGGAGGACTTGCAATAAAGCAGGAGCCAAAGTAAATGCAGATACCCCACTGCTATCTATTTAACTTTCATTAAGTGAGTCGGTGCAGTGCTCAGGCGCCTCCTCAAAACCAGCCCATCATCTAAGAGTATTTACATAAGACTCTTTGCATTATATTCCGACCTCTGCAACATTAGTATTAACTACTGACATCTGCCAAGTCTGACTGGTAAGTGCTTTACAGTATCAATTCATCCCAAGCAAAAAGCATTTCTGAGAGCTGCAGTGCTCTTGTTAATGCCAATAAGAAGTATCAAGGCTCATATGACACCTAGCAGAAATTAGTACCCACATTCAAAGAAAAGTCTTTGTTATTTCCCAGAGTATTATGTGGACTTTATTGAGATGACTGCATCTGACACCTGCCGTAATATAAAATGCAGCTATAATTAGCCAACTGATGCTCACTGCAGTTTAGGTCGAATCCCTTCTGTGGGAATTATGCTTTAAAATATTCAGAACTCCAAGTGGCTCTCATTACATTTAATTTTAACTTAGAATTAGGTGGTCTAGAAAAAAATTTAGGATTGTAATAGCCCCCTGCTGAATGCCACACAGCAACGTGAAAACCCATAGGGTTTTTTTCCCCTCTGGAAAAAAAAAAAAAATGAGAACAGCAGACTACACTAGAGCCTTCAATTGAAGTCTGGCTTTGCTTAATTGTACTTTTTGCACTCATCAGTCTCTCCTCTTCAGAGCAAGCTACAAAAATTGCCTGAATAGCCAAAGAAAAGTTTCCCACAGTCACTGGCCACAGAAAAACACTATTGTCCTTCCTCACAGTTTGATGGACAACATTTCTATAAATGGGTAGCCAGGCTGTCAATGGTACCCTTGCTGAAAAGGCAAAAGAAGAGAACAGATTCTGCCAATATCTGACAAAGCATGTTAACACACAATCAGGCATTCACTAGTCGGGCAGCTGCCCCGGGACCTTCGTCACACAGGTGCCTTTAAGCCATTTCCTATTCACAGAGAAAGGAAGCAGGCAGGAGATACCTGGGAAAGGAGCAGTCTATTATGCTTGCCAAACGTCCATCTCCTGGGCTGTGCGATAAAAGTAGAAAGAAGAAAAAGGAAACTGTAGCTTCAACTGAAAAATTATAAAACAGCAGAACATTTACAAAACCCATCATTTAAGCTGTGGTGTTTTTTTCCCTTTCCTTTTCTCTTTATTTTTTTCAGGGAGGTGGATTTTTTGTTTGTTTGTTTGTATGACATAGCAGCACTCGTGTCTAATAACAAAGGTCTTTTTTTTCTCAGTGGCTTGTCAAATGCATTTACCCAAAAGCCCCTTCACACACTAAGACTGAAATAGTTGTTTGGTCCAACTGAGTCACAGAGAATTTACTTTTTCACCTTAAGTGATTTTTTTCCACACACACACACATTCCATTTCAGGATCTGTGATCAATAATGTCAAAGCAGTGATGGGGTGGATGATTCTCCAGTAAAGCAGAAACTCTGGACCATCTCTTGAGGAACCACCAAAATAAATACTTCAGGAGAATGATTATCACTGTTCATTTCTCCATAATTGCTTAGACTAAGAACACTAGTTCCACACTGTGCTGATCTACCCAGTCAGGGAAGTATCAGACCTCAACACTCCATTAAGCCAATGGCCCCATTAGCATATATATGACATTTTCAAATTAAAAATTAAATTAAAATTTAATAAGAAATTTTCAAAGTAAAATTTCATGATTACTACCTTGAAGTTGTTGAATATGAATTTCTATTTTATTTTTTCATTTTCATTGTACTTATTACCATACTCTCAGGTTTCCTGTCCTCAAAGTATGGAGCAGAAATGAGGAAAGAACCAGGAATACAATTTTGGGAAGCGATTAAATCCTCAAGGACCTTAGATTGCCTAAATATGACCCTTGGGATACAGTTTGAAGACTGACACACTCACAACCACAACTATTCTTCTAAAAGGCAAGGTGCCATAAAACTGAGGGAACACAAAATCAGTACAGTAACATAAACCAAATGCTATGAATTAAAGTACTACTTTTTCAACGAATTTCTTGAGTGCCATTTATTTTGTACAGCTTCCTCATCTGTAAAAGCAGAGAGTGTTGCTCACCACACACAGTTTTGGGGAGTAATCACTGCTGACAGCTTCTGCCCTTGGGCTGGGAGGAGAGAACATCTGCCGAGTGGAACGAGACCAGTCAAGAATCACGAGCACTTTAGAAATATAACACTGCATTCTCTGACTTAAAATTTACTTTCTTCTTTTTATTTATTTCTAGAATAAAAATAAAATTATGAGATTGACTTTAGTTAATAAATCATCAATAAATTAGGATTTATTAATTTTATAATCCTTACAAATACAAAGATAGGAAACTTTCCTTAAATTTAATTCAATTCAATGATATTTAGTAATTGCTTATATATAATCATTGTCATTATTACTACCATGTCTATTATATGCTTGGTACTTTAAATATGTTTTATTGTTTAATCTTCATAACAACTCTCTGAGTAGATATAATATTATCTCCATTTTACAGGTGAGGAAACTGAGGCTCTGGGAGATAGAGTAGTTTAACCTTCTCTACTTCTCAAGTTGCAGAGCTTGGATCTGAACCTAGATCTGTCTTCTGGTTTTCTTATGAAACCATTGTTCGTGTTTTAACTAATAGAACAAAATAAATTTTTATTTATTCATGACTTGAAAACACAATATGCTCTTTTATTAGGTAGCATATGTACATATTTATATTTTATGATATATGTGTATTTTTTTAAATCATTGTAACATAAGTTAAATCAACCTCTTGTCTCCAGGTAGGATAACTAAAACTTTTTTGGATAAATTAGAGTTTTATTTTTGTTAATCATTTCTAGGGAAAGAGTTTCCATCAGTGACCAAATTTATACTTTAAAATTTTAACCAAAATCTACTTTTACCTCAAAGGCATGGTCTATCTTCCTAACCAAATTGAAACTCCTTAATGTCTAAGAGGAACCCTGTCTTCAGCTTTCTCAAGATTTTTTGTGACAAAACACAACCTGTTAAGAATTCCTTCTTTAGGTGTATCCTAAAAACTCCCACAACTTAAAATATTCTTTTATGCTGGCTTTGGGTGAATCCACAGTTTCTCACTGTTGCCCATCAGGTCAAATATAGATATTTTAGCCCGGTGTTCAAGTTCATAGAAAGCTAACCCTAAGGCACCACTTGAACCTCTAATCTCACCCTTTACTACAGCTAAGCAAATCTCATTGCTGCTTCTTGCTTGCTCATTCCCATTTCTGGCCTCTTAGTTGCTGTGTTTATTACTAGAAATACCTTCCTTCTTTCTATCAATCTAACCTTAAGATTTCATGTCCACCTAACAGTATACTTCCTCCAAGGAAATTTTCTTAACTCACTCCATTCAACACTGATCTTTCACTTAATTTCATCTGCCCTTATTACTTTATCGTTTGGCCTCTTACCATTCACTTGAATGATAAGATAGTCTGCCTCATCCTCCAGTTGTTTCATGGACCTTGGACCTATGTTTTCCACCAAATTATAGCCTCCTTGGGGGCAAAACAAAAACTTGAATCCATAAACAAATGAGTGAAGAGTAAAACAGTTTATCCTAACGCTCCATATAATATTCTTCTACATTTAGTCCTTGAAGAAAGTTATTATCCACTGATATCCTTCTAGTTCTACAACTAGAAAAGGAATCCATACCCAAATCTGGCTTGAACAGAGAATGAGTTAGACAAGTCGCCATCTCCAATCTTTTCTAGGTGGCTGGGGACTCAATAGTGCACTAAATATTTCTGGCTTTTCTCCTTTGGAGCACATGAGGGGATCAACATTCTTGACCCCATTTGAAGTAAGCATAGCCATATATTTGCTTTAGTCAATTAATGTGATCAGAAGTGACAAATACCACTTTTAGGGAGAAGCTTTGATAGTTTGTGCTATTTCCCATTTTACTTTTTCCTTTCTGCAGTAACTGTGGAAGAATGGAGGTCAAGCCCCTTCCTCAGTCAGGGTCCCCAAATGAGGAGGATAATGTACAGCAGAGTCCCCAGCCAACTCATTATGGACATGTAACAGGAGCAAGAAACAAACTTGTGTTGTTTTAAGCCACCAAGGTTTATTACTGCAGCACAGCCTTTCCTATGCTGCCTGATATAACAGCTTACTAAGGTCAAGATGGGACTCAGAATGTCAAGAAACAGGAAGAAGACTGAAAAACAGAATGACTGGCTAAATTAAAGCATCTTCAAATATGATCCAGAACTATATAAGACTAGGCATTTTATTTCTTAAACTAGTGGATGAAGAATCAAGCTCAATAGATCCTTCAAACATCTTCATGTTGAGTTGTTTACAATTTCTTTTCTTTCTCCACTTTGGTATCCATTGTACCTTCAGACTGCACTTTTTTTTTTGAAATTTTGAAACTTTATACTGATCACAGACTCCATTAAAATCTTCACCATCACAAAGTTTAGTGGTTGATTTATATAACTTTTATATATGTAATATTTCTGATTGAATATTAAAATATCATTTGTGTCCTTGTAGGTGTAGCTGCAAAGTGATATGCATATTTTTGGCATTATTTTGCTGTTGGTATTGTCCAGGGAGTCAAAATAAGAAATCACAGATCTGGCTCTACTAATCTATTTAAGAGTTGCTTTTACTTAGTTATGGCATAAATACACATTGTTCTTATTTACTGTTTTACCTAGTTAAGGCATAAATACCCATTTTAAATTTTTATTTGTTTTCTTACATTTGTTTCCAAAAAGGAATATATATCTAAAGTTTCAAATATGAAATGAGAACCTACTGAGTATGCTTATTTTGTTTCTACTTTTATTCTTTTTTAAATACCAATATGCTGACAGATACATTCCCCTATGACTACATTCTTCACCACACATAAGTACTATATAGTTATGAATAATGAAATGATTAAAAAGCATAATGAAAGAACAGCACAACTGTTTTTTATTTCTCACTCTTGAGGGCTCATTGCAATATTTCCTGCTCCATATTAAGTTTGAGAGCTTCTGAGAAGTATTCTTGGAATTTTGATCTTTTGGAAAGAATAATGATTCAATTAGAGTTTTTTTAATCATGATGATTACTTTATGATAATGATCTTATATGGCTAAGATGTTGCACTTACATTGCACTTAGATGCAGCATTTCATTTTAGCAAATTCCAAGAACCACCCATGACTTTATTATTGTACCTGATCTTTACAAGTTCTTTATCCAAGAACCTCTTCAGTCTCAGTTGAAATGGGGATGCTATTTGATAAAGTACAGTGATAACAAGTACCAGCCGAAAAACATGACAAAATGAAGAATATTGGAACCATTTGAAAGCAAACCAGAACTTCCCATTCGTAGTCTTAAGTAATTCACCTTGGAATTGGTTCAGAAACCAGTCTTTCGGAGGTGTCTTGCAATTCCCTTGAAGTTTCATTGGAGAAATTAAGACTTTAGTAACACATATGATATTAAGGCATTAGTTTCCTCCCATCATAGAGGGAGGGAATTAAGGCTACATCACCATCACCACTTCTCATAATATCCTGCTAGCAAAAGACTGAAGCTAGCCAAATTGCTGATAACTTCATTCATTCAAGTGGCAAGACATGAATAGAAATAGCATTTAAAATGATGTTTGAGTGATCATAGAAAAAAATTACATTGTAAAAAGATAACTTTAACCATTTTTTTCTTTTGCCATCCCCATTTATGGTGTTCAATTTATCAATGCTCATTCAACCAATATTTATTGAATACTGACTATGTCAGGGAAATGAAACGCATGGCATTGAACAGAAGTAGAAGGCAGGTTAGGATAAATGTCATAAGAGCAGCATAGACAATGCGAACCCTCTCACTGTAGCTTCCAGTTACAGGGGCCAGAGAAGTCTTGGTGGGAGAGGTGAGTCTTCAACTGAGTCTCAAAAAATAGGTGAGATTTCAGTTGGTGTAGATGAAAATAATAAATCAGAGGAAATGAAAGCAAGGGGACAATATGGGTGGCAGGAAATCAGTATACTGTGGTACCTGCAGACCACATATGCAAAAGGGAAGTACGAAAACAGGATGTTTATAGTCAGCAGAGTCAGAATGTAAGTTGTTGCTGATGATGGTGATGGGCTTGGCGGGGGGGTGTTTAGGTATAGTGAAGTTGTCCTCCTTTGAGAGAGTCTAATCAGGTTCAAGAGGAAGCAGAAAGGAGTGGTATGAGTAGTTTAGCCTTGAAAATAAAAAAACACTTCTTCCTTTGAGATAGGAACCATCCCCCTTTATTAAGAAAGAAGATCCAAGGTCACATATCTATTGTGTGCTTCCTCACTTTCCTCCTCCTCTACCTAAAGTATCTCAGTCTCTAGACCTATCTTTTCATCAATAATACATTCATTTCAACATTTATCGAGCACCTACTATGTGGCAGGAACTGTGCTGGGTGTGGTGCATACAAAGATCAATCAGCTCCATCACTTTGGGCATACCATTGCCCAAACATGGTGCTTGACACATGGTTGATAGTCAACAAAAGTCAGCTGCTTTAAGGTAGAGATAATGAAAAATGAGAAAGCGCAACTAGTTATCTGTGAATTTTTCAGTAACGTAGAATGGTTATTATCTGGGGAGAATGGAAAGGGTAAGTAGTGAATTAAACGTGTGAGCAGAGAGATCTGAAGCACCTGCTAAGGGAAGTGTGCTGGGGAATAAATGGGAGATCAATATCAAGATCATCCGGCAGCAGTGAGAACCCAGTTGGAGTAGGACAGATTGATTTTGCAGTAGGCCGGGGGTACACACAGGGGTATGACTTTCTCCAAGAATACTATTTTAACCAAATTCTCTCTAGTACAGGAAAAGGATCAGGGAAACACATCAGGGTAGGGTGGTGACTGAAGGTGAGGATTGGCATGGCAGAAAGAGAGGGGTTTAAGAAATGCAGAGTGGAGTCTCTCATCTCACTAAAGGCAAGCCCTTTCTCCTCCAAATAACTTGGTGTTATGTGATATTTCCCTCATATTCTTAACCCATAAAAAATGAATTACTATTCTAAACTGTCCTATTCTAAAGTCACATTGCAACATGACTTCTGAAATGGTTCTATCAATAGTAAACCTGTTTCAGAATTGTTTTATTTCTAACAGAATGTCCACAGAAGTGTCCTCTTATGATAAACTCCTATCCTAAGTGTTCATAAAACTATACAAAGGTTAAATGCAAGGTGTTATAAAATTAATATTAAATAAATAAATAATATTTCTTTTTCCATCGTGAGATTTTGGAAATTTCATACTATAAACCCTATAAATTCTTTTTGTGAAGAAATGCGAGACCCTTTCAGAGACATTAAATCTACACAAATTAAAGAACAGCCTCTACTGACTTAGCTACTAAGTCATTTATGCTGCTCGTCATCTAGTCAGAATTTACATATCCCATGTGTCTGCATATTTGAATTGACTATAAGAAAATATGGCAAAACAGCATTAGCTTATTAAAAATGATATGATTGAATATATTATGATTCTAAAACTCTATGGCAGAATTAGTATCTTTTATTTTAAATCAATTTTTGGACACCCGGATTTTCCTCAGTTTAGATGGGCTCCTCATCTTAGATGGAAAGAAGCTGACTGACTCTGGCTGTTCTCAGTTCCTCTCTTTAGGAAGTCAGGTAGATGATCGATACAAGCTGTTATGTAGTGGTCAGGAAAATACCAGTCAAAAGGATAAGAACTCAAAAGCCCCTCGAGCATATGGAGTATCTTTTCCTTCGTGAACCTTAATTTCTCAGCATGGGGCTGGGTTCACACCAGACACTCAAATACTTGTGTGACTAGACTCCATACAACCCAAGGATAGGTTTGTATCTGGCTTGTTCACAGCAGGATCTCCACTGCCTATCAAAGCGTCTGACACAGGAGGCCCAGAAATAGTTACCTTCAACTGTAAGTAATAACATCCTCTTAGGTAGTATCTTGAAAGGGTCAGGCACTGAACAAAACATGCACTTTAACAACTGTCTTAATAATAGCACATGTTATTAAACAGCAAAGAACTTTTGGAACTACTCACATTAAAAAAATTTAGAAAATTGCATCCAAATTATATGTAATCTACATATGAAATCACTTGCAGTTAATGTGTTGCTTAATAGGCATACATTTGTTCGTGTTAATTTGGGGCTTTTTTTTGCCCATGATTTAACTAACTCACCTTTTAGAAAAAGTTGTTGTAAAACTATATTTTAAATCTCAATAGTTTTATCTTTTTGTTTTTTTTTGAGGGGGCTAATGCTGCTGCCCAGGTGGAAGGACAGGAGGTAAAACCAGCTTAAAGGGTTTTGTTGATTATTATCACTGTAATAGTTCAAAGTGATAACAAAACAGATACTATAGTTTGTTATCTTCAGGAAGATTTTCCAAGTGTTTTGGAATCCCATTTGCATTGACAAAAACAATTTAGATGAAATTGACCAAAAAGAGTTCTCCACAATGAGAGTTCAAAAGACGAATTATATTATCCTTCTGTTATTGATAATAACAATAATTTACCGTACTACTTCAGTTTATAGTTTACAACATGCTTTCGCATACTCTAGCTCAATTGATTTGAACAACTTGTAAGTTAAGTCATGCAGCTAATGCTAGCCCATTGATCTTTTTCTATTTCCTTGATTATTCAAGCAATTCATAGTCATTGTAGTAAAAATTAAAATACAGGAAAATACACAGAAAACGAACACTCTAAACCAATCACAGTTAATATTCTGGTGAATTTCCTTTCAGGCACTTTTCTATGCACAATTCCAGTATTGAGTTAAGACTCTATACAGTTTATTATCCCACCTTTTTCTTTTGACATTAGGACAAGCATTTTCCCACTTTGTTTGAGTCTTTAAATATCTTGAATAACTGTATATTTCTAGTTTTTAAACATGTACAAATAGAAAGATATTTTGGATATCTTTATGCTCAAAACTTTTTTTGTGTATTTCAGTATACTTTCTTAGGATAGATTACAAAATTACATTTACCAAATACTAGAAACAGCCATGGGATCAGAAGGAATTTGATTTTATGTAGTCAATTTTATCGTCTTTGAGAACAATCCCATATTTACAATCCTTAAAAATCTATAGAAAGCTTTCCTTGCATCTCTCTTAAATGTTAAAGACAGAAGCCCTCAAATCACAGCTTGCATTCTCCTCATTATGTTATCTAGTGAAGAAAGGAAACATCTAGCTGGGATCTTAGTATAACAAGATATTTAAAGAATATCATCAATTTAAATTATTATTCTGTTTTCAAAAAGATGATGTTAATAATGATAGCAGCCAACTTTACTGAGAACACATTATGTGCATGCATAGTGTGGTAGAATTTTACATGCATTAACTCAATAAAGATAATTGCATGATTGAGAAAGGAGATGAAGCGTAATCACCTAAACAACTAGGTGTGGTGAGCCAATTTATCAACACAGGAAGTAGGTTTCAGCTTCCCTAAAATAAATGTAGAATACAAGAAAAACTGCTGCTAGTCAACCAGAAGATATACCAAGAGACACTTTCTGATCTTGAGGAATGTTGTAAAATCTCTAGTTATAAAGCATTAAAAATGGGAGAGGAAAACAATTAAGAGAAGGAAGGAATGACTGATGTGTACTTTTCAGTTTTTTCTTTTTAAAGTAATAGATGGCTGAAAATAGAAGGGGTAAGATGAGAATACCAATGAGAATCAAAGAAAGGAATATAGTCAGATGACTTGAGAAAAGTGGTAAAAACATAGTAAGCTTATTGTATGTGCTAACCAATGTTCTGAGAAATTTTTTATCTTATCTAATTTTATACTCACAACTCTATGAAATAGGTAGGATTATCCCCCACACAATCCAAGGGAGAAAATGACCAGCAAATACTTAACAGAATATAGAAGTCTGGGTTAGAAATATTAATGAATACATTTAATATTTTCAAAGAAATAAAGGAGGAAATCACTCAGTGGACAAAAATAGGTGATGAAACACACACATTAACCTAATAGTTAAGAAAAACAACCAACTAGACATCTTGGAAATAAAAACTATATTTGAAATTAAAAAACTCAGAATGTGGGCTAAATAGTAGACAAAAAACAGATGAAAAGGAAATCAATGAGTAGAAAGATGGAACTGAGGAAAGCTCCCAGCACCAAGATATAAAAAGACATAAAATATAAAAGAAATGTTAAGAGACACTAGGATACATATTTTCAGGAGGAAAGAACAGAGAGAATGGTGGGCGGGCAATATCTCAAGAGATGATGACTGACAATTTAGCAGAAATTTTTTTTAAAAGATCCATGTCTTCAGATTTTAAAAGTTTAACAAATGCTGATCAAAAGTAATTTTAAAAACCTCATATCTAAACTTATGATGAAACTCATGAAAAGTAAATCATCAAGCTTCCATAGAGAAAACACAGAATACTATAAGGAAAGAGAAAATGTCATTAGCTTTCTCATCAGTAATATTAGTTCTAGAAAAAAACAAAAAACTACTTTCAAAGTACTGAGAAATAATTAAAACAACAAAAAAATTTTGAACCTAGAAATCTTTGACAAGTCAAACTATCACTCAAGAGTGACAAGATAAAGACATTTTCAGACTTGTAAGAATATAGAAAGTTTAACACCCACAAATCTTTGCTGTAAGATGTTTGGAGAAGCAGACTTGTAACTGTAGTGCTTGAAGCAATCTTGGTATCAGAACCACTCTTTTAAATGGTGTTAAATCGGAGTCAGGGAATGAACTTTTCAGAACAACAGAAAATCAGAGGTAGAGCCATTGTCAGGGACATCTGGGAACTGTGTGTGCTTCGTTCAACACCCTCTCCCTACCCTTATGAAAATATAGCCCTGCTGGTGCTGATGGCTTAACATGAATTTGGCTTGCTCAATTCTGGAGGAAGTTACCTGTGGAGAGTACAACCACTCCATGACCCAGAAGGGAGTCAAAAGACCTAATAACAGCAGTGACAGACCTTTACTTCTGACCAAGACAGAGTAACAGGGTCCAGATTTATCCCCCCACTTAAACAATTAGGAAAATAAACAGAAAAAAGAAGCAACTGTTTTCATACATTAGACAAGAGGAAGCATAGGATTGTGATCCCTGAAAGAAAAGAAACAAACAGGTTGAGTCGTACAACTGCACCAGTTTACTGCCTATAGACAGTTTCCAGTCTGCAGCTCAGGGAGGTGGAATGCAAATAAAGTTTGGTCATCTCACTGGGTTAAGGAGATGGTGATCAGAGTTTGGGGAGGCAAGGCAGCTAGAGTTTGTGGAACACAGCACCAGAGAAAAGGGAGCTCCATAAAGAAAGAGAGTTCTGGAGATCTGCAGAGGGGTTCCCTTGAATCTTTGGCTGAGTACTGATACAGGTACATGTGAGAGGAAACTACCCAAGGCTGGAAAGTAATAGGCAGAACAATTCCCAGTGCTCACGCCAACAAGAGTGGAAAGCTCTTGCAATACAAGGGGCATTGATCAGAATACTCAGAATGGGTATCACCTTAGTTGTCAGGCTAAATTAGTCCTGGCCTAAGGCTGCTCTGGACATGCCAAGACAAAGCTAAAAACGCACCTCAAAAGTATCCAGCTGATTAAATGTAACTTAATTGCTTATCAAAATAAAACCTTATTTAAATGAATGCTTTAAAATCCAGGAACCAACAATGTAAAATTCATAATGTCTGGCAATCAAAAAATCAGGAAAATATGACCCATAACTATAAGAAAAATCATTCAGTAGAAACAGACCCAAAAATAAGAGATAATGTAACTAACAGACAAAAATATTAAAAGTTAATATAAATATGCTCTATAATTATGTTCAAGAAAATGCGAGGAAACATGACTATGACAAGGAGGGATATAGAAGATATAATGAAGATTCAAATAGAATTCCTAGAGAAGTACAATATAAGAAATGAAAAATGCAGTAAATGGGATATAGAACAGACTGAACACTTCCAAAGATAGTATCAAGTGAACTGGAAGACATAGCAATAGAAACTATCCAGAATGAAGTACCAGGAGAAAAAGACTGGAAAAAAATGAGTAGACATCTGGGATAATATCAAGTGGCCTAACATACATATAATTAGAGTCCCAAAAGCAAAAGAGAGAGAGAAGGTGATAGAAAAAATATTTGAAGAAATAAAAGTTAAAATTTTCCAAAATTGATGAAAACTACAAACCCTCAGATCCAGGGAGCTCACTGAACCCCAAGTGGAATAAAAATAAAGAAAACCATGCCAAGGCATAGCATAATCAAAACTGCTGAAAACCAGTGATAAAAATGTTCAAAGCAGCCAGAGGAAAAAAGACAGACACACAGAGGACCAAAGATAGGAATTACAGCAGACTTCTCAAGAAACTATGCAAGCCAAAAGATAATGGAGAGACATCTTTAAAGTACTGAAAAAAAAGACCCAGCAGATTTCTTCGCCCAGCAAATATATTAAAAATTAAAAGCAAAATAATTTTTCAGAAAAACAAAAACTAAGAGAAGTTATTACCAACAGATCTTCACTACAAAACAAGTTAAAGGAAGCTCTTCAAGCAAAGAGGAAACGATACCAGATGGAAATCTGGATCTACACAAAGGAATAAAGAGCACCAGAAATGAAGAATATGTGGGTTAATATAAAATAAATTTCTTCATTTTTTGGTTTCTTTAAAGGATAATTGACTGTGCAAGGCTAAATAACAATCATTTTTTGTGGGAGAATATAACATGTAGAATTTTCTAACTATTCTTATTTGTTAATTTTTCCATATTAAATTTAAAATGAACTTCCCAGCTCCAGAAAAAAAAATCTGTTGATATTTTTATTGGAGTTGCATTAACTTTATACATTAATATGGGGAGAATTGTCAACCTCATAATATTTCTTAGCCAAGAATGTGGGAGGTCTTTCAATTTGTTCAAGTCTACTTTGTGTTTCTCAGAAGTGTTTTATAGTTTTCTTCATACAGATTTTGTACATTTGTTGGGAAACTTAAATCTTAAATATTAGGAACTACTGACTTGTGAAAATGAAGACTAACTACCTCTGAAATTAAAATACAAGTCAAAGGGGAAAAGTGGGATTGAATTTGTAAAGCTTGATTTATATGATTTTCTGAAGAAAAAATATTTTTAATATAAGGCAAGCATTTATAAAAATAAATAAGGTGATTAATAACTATAGTAAAATGAAAGGTGAAATGTAAAATTTGCCTTTCTTTCCTCCCTCCAATGAGCCATTTTCCTTTAGTTGGTCTTATACTAAAATTAGCAATTCATATACTGTTTTTCTACTTTTTCTACCAATTACTGAGAGAAGGGTATTGAAGTCTCCAAATATAATTATGGATTTATATCTTTCTCCCTTCAGTTCTATCAGTTTTTGCTTCAAATATTTTGAAGATCTGTTGTTGGTGCAAAAACAGTATTGTTAAGTGTGCTTGGTGAATTGGCCCTTTTAACATTACATACTGCTCTTGTGATACTACTTTGTCTGATATTAAAACAGTCATTGTGGCTCTACTTCTATTGGTGCTTGCATAGTATATTTTTTCCATCTATCAACTTTTAACCTATCTCTGTCTTTATATTTTAAGTGGGTTTCCTTTAATCAGTATATAGTTAGATCTTAATTTTTAATCAACCTGTCAATCTGTCTGTGTTTTAAGTCATTCACATTTAATGTAATTATTGATGTGGTTGGATTAAAATCTATTACCTTGTTAATTATTTTCTATTTGCCCCATCTCTTTTTTGATTCTTTCTTCTTTTTCTGACTTTTTTGAATTATTTTTATGATTCCTTCATATCTCCATTATTAGCTTATTTATACTTCTTTTTAAAATATTTTAGTAGTTGCCTTAGAGCTTATACTTTACATCTTCAATCTATCACAGTCTTCCTTCAAATAATATCGCTTCATGTGCAGGGTAGAAACCTTACAACTGTATACTTATATTCCTCCCTCCTAATTTTTGTGCCATTTTTGTCATACATTACTTTTATATATGCTTTAAACCTACAATAATTTGCCACTATTTTTGCTTTAGATAATTATCTTTAGAACAAATAAAAATAATAAAAAATATCTTTTGTATATCACTTTATTTTAACCATTTCTTAAGATCTTCATTTCATTGTATAGATACAAATTTCTTTCTGATATCATAGTCCTCTTGCCTGAAAAACTTTCTTTAATATTTTTTATAGTGCAGGTCTCCTGGTAATGAATTATCTTCATTTTGTTTACCTAAAAGAAAAAAGCTTTATTTCTCCTTCATATTTGAAGTGGAGACGTGGAGCCTAATTTCTCTTGTTTTGAGTGTGGGCAAGTACATAGTACCTTGCTACTAACAAACAGAATCAGATGGAAGTGACAATGTGTGACTTGAGAGACTCTGATACATTGTTTTCTTATCTTTCCAGTTAATTAACAAAGTATCCTAATTAACAATTTTTATTAAAATTTTCTCTGTTCAAGTAACAGAGGTATAGTTTCTGTTTCCTGAATAAACCTTGACTGATTAGAAATTGGTATGGGGATTCCCAGTAGACAAATCCTCCAAGATGGGATTTCAAGATTGGTTTAGTTGTGTCCTTGGACTTGATTGTAGTGCTGAGCTCCTTGCTAAGAGAAAGTGGAATGTTGTCATCCATTGCATGACAACACAATTAGTCAATATTACTCCAATTTATTTGATCGTGGAAACTTTTGCTGAAAGAAGCATCTTACAGGCCTAGTATTCATGCTGGATTAGCCATTCTTCTCTATTCAATCTATCCTCCTTAATCACATCAAGCACTTTCAAGTTGCTGCTCACATTTTATCTAAACTGAGAATCTGTACTCATCATTTGAGCCTCAATCCATGTTTTATACCAAGTGTTTAGAGCTTTTCCTGACAGTGAACCCAACACCTCCCCAAAGGAACGAACTGACTGTTTGCTTTATACATACCTCTAATACGATCATTGTTACATTATAATCATAGTTGTTCGTTTACATATATGCCTAGCCCACTAGAATTGGAGCTCTTTGAAAGAGGGTCCTTGTCTGATCCATCTTTATACCTCCAATGCTGATCAGAGTGTCTGGCATATAGTAAGTACAATTAATTTGTATAGGCGTCATTCACAAGAATGGTCATGGAGGTTAGCTATATTTATTCATTAAGAAAACTTTGAGCATTTTGAATTTGCTATTCCAGAGAGGATAAACAGACATGCTTCATTATTTGAAACGAACTGTTTATAGCATTCTTACCATGTGTTACAATTTCCCCTCAAGAGTAGAAACTTGTTTCTTTTTTTTCCATTTCACAAATGTGTTCACCTTAGGCAAATAAATTCAGCTCAACAAGCATATACTGAACAATTACTCTGTGCCAGGAACTATGCTAAGCCTTAAGTAGACGAACATGATACACATAAACACTCATAATTCAATGGGGAGAAAGATTCAGAGTCAAATAAATTTCATTATCAATGTAATAAGTACAATAATGGAAGTATATACAAGTTGTAGGAATAGTTTCGCAGAGAAGATAAAGCTCTTTATGAGAAGGAGCGTGAGGAAAGACTTCCCAGAGATTTCTGAGTGGAGTTTAGGGGGAATAGGAGTTTTCCAAGCAGACAAGAGACAGAAGCATAAATAAAAACATGGAGGCAAAAAACAGTAAAGCTTTGAAGAAATAAAAGCAGTTTCAGAAGCATTAAGCACCAGATGGTTTGTGGCAGAAAATGAGGCTGGAAATGTAGGCAAAGGCCAGATCATGAGAAGAGCCTTAGACGTCATTCTAAGGAACTTGGATTTATCCATCAGGTGATAGGGAGCCAGAAGGCAAATAAGATTTATTTTTCCTTTTCTGTTTTAGGAAAAATTTGTTCTACCATACATTGAACAAGCATCTGTTGGGCACATATAATATCTAGGCATTTTGCTGAGCACTGAGAATTGTGCCTTTAAAGTTCTTCATAAAGGACATTTTTGCTGATAAGGTAGATAGCCTAGATTTCACTCCCAATTGATTCTTAGCATAAGCTTGCAAGACAGTGTTTCTAATTCTGTGGCTAATGCCAGGACCAACACTTTGAATCATTTCTGCCAGGCAGCAGATTTTTCAGCAACCCACTTCATAAACTGTAATTAGTCTTCTATAAAGGGCAAATTATTTCCTTTATTCCCTTTCTAAATTTCATAGCTTTCATCATATTTTTGTTATACATTACTATCTACATATTTCTATTTAAAGTCAGCCCAAGGAAATCCACAAACTCAGCCTACAACTCTTCTATTTAAAATAAATAGAAAATAAAAATTTCCAAAATGAAGGTAATAGGTGTCAGGAAGGAGAAGGAAAGGTCCCTGGAAAGAAGAAATAATGCACAAAAGAGTTAAATTCCAAGTATTAGCTAAGTAAGCAATATTAAGATATAAGTGGAAGTCTGGATATCGAAACACAGAATTACATAATTTATATACAAATCCAATGGCCATCAAATAATTCTATATTAGGGGTTCAATTCTATACTAGGGGTTCAAGTAAAACTTGAAATTTCACAATCAGTGATGGCAAAGAAAGGAATGAACAGTGCCTTATTAAAGATGGTATTCTTGTAATATGCAAAGCATGTTCCCAAATATGTTTCATACCAGTGTCCTGAATATTTGAAAAAAAAACTTCATACTTAGATGAAAATAAATGATCTGAAGCTGATTGCTAATCTGTTACAGAACAAAAACGTCTAATTACCCCATTACAATTATTCTCCTCTAACAAGAGAACCAAAGGCAAAGAAAATATGCTAACATTGCAAAGAATCATGAATTTAGGTTGGCTATGGGGATGAGTGTCGCGAATGAGAAGGTTGCTCAACTGGGGATTAGATATGGTGAAATCTTTTTCTGGATGCCTCTAGATGTAGGTTGGATTATAAACTGTATATCTTGAGTAACAAGGGAACAGACAAGATTTCTGAAGATCCTGTCAAGCTTGCAGATGTCTCGAAATGAAAGCCTAATTAAGAGAATCCCTAGGGAAAGGTCAAAGAAGTTCTTTTATTCCCACTGCCCTATCCCAGTTCCTTGATGCCTCCCCTTTCACTCAGCCTACTCAAAAACTGGAGAATACACATTGTGCAAATTTCCACCTTTGCTTCCTCTACTGTAAATGCATTAGACTATTAGAATTAAGAACTTTAACTCCCTCATCCCTTATCTCTGAATTGATAATGTTTCTTTTTTTAAGTGTTTTTGAATAGAGCTTAAAGCTAAAAATTCTTCTAAAACTTTTTTTCAGTTGGACCACAAAATTTGTTTTAATGTTAATACTCTATAAGATTACAAAGTCCTTCAAATATCTTTTAACGAAGCTATCTGAGAAATAACATTTTGGCAAATTTCAATTCGGATTTATGTCTTCCTTATAATTCCAAGGATTGTGTTGCATGCAATTACCTACTTGGGTTAAATTCCTGTTGGAATCACGCTGACAGTGTTTCACTTCTTTGAAACAGTTTTAGTGTGAGCGTCTCTACTGTATCATCCAGAGAATAGCAACGGATGCACGTTTTAAAACTAGACATAATTATTTTGCAGATTTAAAGTAATTAACGTCATTTCTTTGATAGTAAATGAGGCATAATAGAACATTTTATTGTTCTTTTATATACCCGTCCCTCGCATGAAAAATTAGTGACATTAATTTGTGTAAGTTTTAAACAACTTTGTAGCGATGAAAACTTTCTATCCAGTTATGACAATTCTGTGAAAGAGTTTTTCAACATTGAGAAACACGTCAGGGCACCGCTGCATCCCTGCCCAGCGATCTTTCTCCAGACCACTCCACAGAGCCATGTTAAAATTTCAACTTTTAATTTGGGGCTAAAACTCTAACATTTAGCTATAAGTTTCCTCTTACCAACACTCCTAAGTAACATGTAAGAGTCAAGGTAGGCTTCACGATGCTAAATCTCAGCCGACCAAGACTCCAATCACCGTCCCAGATACTGCATCGAGCTTCACGCAAGTCCGCAATTACCCGCTCCCAGTCCCCCGCGTGACGCTATCGCTGCACCTGATTGGTGCAGCTGCTGTCAGTCACATAGAGAGGGTGGGTCCTCAAAGCTCCGCTCTAACGAGACGCTGTGTTTTTACGTCATCGCCGAGCGACGAAAGCGGGAGAGGGAGGAGGTGGGGCTGTGAGCGCACCTCGGCGGCGGCGGGGGCGGCCTACGAAGGTGTCATGGCTGCGGCCCCTGAGCTTAGTCGCCCGAGCATCGGTGACAGGAGCCTGGAGCGGAGCTGCAGCCCCAGCCTCTCCCAAGAGGTGGTCTGCGAAATTTTTCGCTCCCTGCATACCCTGGCTGGACAAGTGAGTGGTGGCCTGTGGGAGAAGGGGTATGGGAACCGTGCGGTCCCTCCCCCGCTTTTTCCTCTGGCGGAGGCGGGGGGCAGCGGGGGGCAGCGGAGGCCTGCCGGGTGTGGGACCCGCCGGAGAGGCTGGGGCCGGGGGAGGAGCCCCGGCCCGGCCGCTGGCGGTCGGAGTGAGGATGGCCGCACCAGCTTAGTTCAGGACCGGTGGCAGACTAGATTTCCTTGCAACTCTTCTCCCCAAGAGTGAGTGAGGATAGTGTAAGTGACAACCCAGCTCCAAGAGGAACAGGCTTGGAGAGAATGCCTGCGGAAAAGCTTCTCAGGGTTTGCGAGGCGCCTGGCGCTCAGGATCCCTTTTCCTCCAGTTCATTCCCTGTAGAAATGGATAGGGTAGTGTGGCCTGAGATTTGGAAGAGCCCTCTCTCCGCCTTGTTTGGGTGATTTGCTCTTGTGAGTCACTTGGTTTCTTTCTTTTTACTTTCTGACCATTGTATCTCTTACCCTTTCAAACAGGGAGGAAAATAAAAGGAGTGAATCTAAAATACTTACAGCATGAAGTTGGATGAGTTATCCCTGGTTGATATTGTTTGCATCAGAACTGTTGTTTAGCTAGTTGTTTACCTGTTAACTAGTTTAACCGGCTGATAAATAGCTTTTGCAGAAGTGTTATAATAAAATTGGGTTTAAATAAAAGTGCTCCCTACACTGTGTTCCAATCAAGTCACTATATCGTTTCGTGATGTAAAATGCAAAACAAATTTTAAGTGAGAAACAACCTGAAAATAGGCTTGTCTGCCTTTAAAGGAATTTTTTTCTCGTATTTCTTGGACGGAATATTTTGTAGTTATAAAAGTTTATATGGGGCTGGTTCTAGTGCATGTAGTAGACACAGCAGGCATTTGTGTCGAAGATAATGGTAACTTCCTTTATGAAAACAGGGCGTTTGTCTGATTTGAGAAAATTATTTTTAAAAGCCTTGGGTGGATGGAGAATCAATTTTTTAAAAGGTTATTTCAGTATTTCTTAAAACACTAATAATATGCTTGTCGTGACTTAAGAGCATTACTATAAGTTAAACATTGTTTGGTGTAATGGAACAATTATTAATAGAATCTGATAAAAGTTGTAACTTTTAAACTCAGTTTGCCAAAGACTTAGTAAAAAAAAATTTTTTTTAGATTTGGGGACAATATTTCAGTGTTAAGACCCAAGACTTGTAAATGGTTTAAAGGTTTGAGAACTTTTTATGGCGTGGAGATTGGAACTTTAAGGTTTATTTATATTCTAATGTCAGGATAAAAGACGTTTATGCTCATCTATAATTTAGGGTTTTTTTCAGAAGTTTTTTTTCAGTGATGAGATATTTTTAAAAATAACATTAAGAAATAATTTTAAACATTTCTTTTGAAATATTTTGCATACTGAATTTTTAAAACTCATTTAAAAATTTTAAACATTCAGATATTCTGTAGGTAACAAGTAGAGATGAGATTAAAATTTATTTATGTCACCTGCCAAAAATGTTTAGAGTAAATCTTAGGTGAGTATATGTGACACAGTGAAGGGTCCATCTATATAAGTCTTAAAAAATAAGATTGTCTCATCAATTAAATATTAACCATTTTGATAAGACTCTTTATTTATTGAGATTTATTGTTTAAAGATGAGAATGAAAGCCAGAGTGCTAATAAAATTGCCCCTGGAGGAAATCACTTGCAACGAGTTTAAAGGATTTTTTAAAAACGTATATTGTAATATACCTAAGTTCATTCTGTACAGTATCTTTGTATTATTAGCTCTCCTTAATAGGAAACACAAAGTTGAATGTTAAAAAGTATTTTCTATTCCAGATTTCAAATTTATTGATTTTGACCTTATTGCTTGCCTCTGGATGGCCCATTTTACCAAGCTGAAGAATTACTTATTAGCTTGGATTTTCATGTTAATTTAATAATGTTTTCACTGAAAATACATATTTAAATAGTCCATATTAATGGCAGACTAATACATTTTTGAGTGAGTGATTTACAGTTACAAGTTCTATAGGGTAAAAATGCATAGAATTCATATTACCAGTAGAGAATTTGTTGAATAAATAGTTGGATGCATTGGGATTGTTTTAATTTGTGACATTATTGTGTGGTTTTCTTAAAAGATCAAGTATCTTTAATTGCACTTGAAGGCTTACATAATTCTGCTGAATTGAAATGAGAATGTGATCCTAACATTAAGATTTATTTTTCTGGAAGTTATTCTTTTCTCTAGAAAATTTGATGCTTTGCTTTGGTTGGGGATTTGCCTGCATTATCCCCAACCTGTGTTTATAAATTTGTTATAATCAACTATAGATCTCTTTGAGGACTGTAAAAGTATGGTAATACTTTAGTTCTATACATAAGTTGTTGTCTAACGAAATCTTTATGGGCATTAAACAATATAAATAAAGATTAATGTGGTGATCTTAATGTAAAACCTTAAATTAATATAAACTAATCTTTGCCAGTGCAGCCTACACAAACTTCCTTTTCTTTATGCTTGTCTAATATAGACTTTAAATGTTTCTGGTCTCATGTTCAAAGGGTAGTAAATTTCTGTCGTATAGTATTCATTCAATATAGTGCATTTTTTTGGTAACTTTGGATCTCTTTGGTTCTTTGTACAGTGATTCATCTTTTTGTTTTATTTTAATCACAACTCACAAGATCTGTATTTGAACTAATGTAGCACTTGTCTTTGTTTTGTAGAAAACATGATTAATTTTTAATAAATGATTTCTGAAAAAACAATACAAATGATTCTACTATGCAGTATATCCTTATAGTGTGCTATAAACACATGTCCCAGAAAAGTTTATGGTGGTTCACTTTTATTCACTCAAAAGACTAGAGATGGAGGTTTCCCTCTAAAATTTTCACTGATTTTGATAATTTTATATTCAGGTTCTTGGTAGTTTTCTGTATATAATTTTATTCTAATAGGTCACATACAGCATAGCCAACTTATAAGAAATTTTCATATAAGCTCTCACACTTTATGAAAAGACTGTTTAGCAAAAGATCTGACCATTCCATTCAGTCTCTGGCCATTTATTTCACTGTTGTGGAAAAGTATGTGGTTTTCAATTTCAGATTTCCACAGCTAAACAATAGTTTAATGTTTTTTTGAATTAGATAAACATGTTGCCATTTATCCCTAGACTTCATAATATGTATGAATAATCTTGATTTTTAAATTATTTTTAAAATTGGTTAAAGTTGAAAATAAAAATGTGATTCAGAAGGTATCAAAGTAATGATATATTTCAGTTATGTGTTTATGAACATATTTAACAAAAAGAAATGTGTATATCAGAACTTTCATAAATGTGCCTGCCCACTCTGTTTAATGCTCTGAGCTAGAAGTAGTAGGATTCCAAATAAGGCAAGCCTATCTTGGCCCCCATCCAAAGGTTTTTAGATATTGAAGTATCAGAAAAGCCTCATTTTTTCATCTTTCATGGATCGTTTCATCTCTAAGATGGTCCCATTACACAGACCCAAGAATAGAATTAGAATGAGATGTCATTCTGTTTTCTTATGAAAATTATACCTTTCTTGGCCTTTTAAAATGGTAACTAGGTAGAGCATTTTAATGTATCATTAAAAACTTGATAACTTGGAGCTAAATAGGCGTGTTACTCTGTAGAAATCTTATTTTTGTGCCAATCCCATATGTACAGCTTAATCATGTAATTTTTGTGATGTTGCTGGTTTGCCCCCTTTGAAGCTTAACCTCCGAGATGATGTGGTGAAAATTACAATCGATTGGAACAAGCTCCAGAGCCTCTCGGCATTCCAGCCTGCTTTGCTCTTTAGTGCACTTGAACAACACGTTTTATATTTACAGGTAAATTTCTTGTTAAAAATTTTAACTCAGTATTGAGAATAGAAATTAATTGTAGTTAAATTATAAGCTGAAGTATTTGTCAGTTCTGTCTTAACACTGTATTAATAGTGTTATTACTAAAAAGTTACTTCAGCCAGATTGGATCCAAATCTGTTAATTTACATAGTGATCAGGATACTTAGGGGAATATAGCCCAATAGGCCGATGTGGGTATGAAGATTGAATGAGTGCAATTCTATTCAATTCTAGACTTGCACTGAAAATTCAATCCAGTTGCATCTATGGTGGGTTATAATTAAGCAATAAGACACGGCAGGTGTGTGTCATGCTATGATAATGATTCCATGCCTTGGGTGAGTTTGGAGGCTCATGGAGTGCTTTCAGTGGTTCAAGAAGTGGCATTATCCCAGCATGACACATCCTGGAGTGTCTATTGCAATTAAACAGTTTCAGCATAGTTTTTAAAAAGAAAGTAATTTCTGTGACATTAATGTCTCATCTTAGTAAGTAGCCAGTCACTATTTTATCTTTCCTTTTTCTTAACAGTTTGAAATAATTCATCCTTTATGTTAGAAGTCAACATTGAATTGTTATTTATAATAGTATTGCTACGTTTTTTAATATTTCAGTTCAATAACTAAACAGTGTTATGACCTTGCTGGTTTCCAGTTGAACATCTCTGCAATTATAATTGATGTGAGTTTGCAGTTTAATCAAAGTATAAAATATGAAGTGTCAGAAAGGTAAGTGGAAGAACTGTTTGGTCAGTTTACTGCTATTAAGATGTTATAAGGTTTCAGAAGAGTGTTTGGTATAGCAAACAATGGAAGCAAAATTGTCGGTATGAAAAAATAATTGAAACATTGACAAGTGTTGGTGTGTTTTGGTTAATGGAATAGACATTAATTTTCAGCCCTCTGTTCAATGACTTTATGGGAAATTTTAGCTCTCTGTTTCATGTTAAAAGTAATAGTTAACCCTAATTTTAAAGGGCAGAAGCAGTGAGCTATAGAACTCAATTGAGGCCTAATTGTGGGGGGGGTGGGAAATAGGGAGTATAATTCACCTTATACAATAGGATTTTTTTTCCCCTGTACTATAGTGATAGGCATCTATCTCTTTTCAGCTATGGGTTTTAGTAGATTTTTTTTTTCCTTCTTGCTCATTTTCTTTCTAAAAATTTAATTTCATGACCCAAGAAGATATCTTGCCATGTCAGGAAAAGCCTGAGTGTTCACTCAGCATAACACCTATATATTTGGTGTCTGTGCTCTCTCATTCACTTTGGCCCACTGCAGTTTCAAGTGGAGAATCTCCAGTGGTACAGTGATAATGCAGGGCTTTGCTGAGTGAGAGCACTGGCTCTCATGTTAAGGAGGAAAATACTAAGCCTTAGTGTTCTGAGGAGGCATTGGAATGACATGTTAATTAAGTGGCATTGGTGCCAGAGGCTGAGGCTTTGATTTGGCACAAAATAAAAGATGAGTGACAGAATGATTTCCTCAAAGAAAATTTTAAATTTCCTCAGGTTTTCTTTTTTTTAAACAGATTTATAGCAAATGATAATGGTCACGATAGCAGAGAATAGCACACACATGTGGTCAGATCTATGTATCCTGATAGCCGACTTTTTATATTTAGTTAATTGATATTAAATATTGCATTTACTTAGCAGAAATTTATATAAATATGTTAAATGTATCATTAATTTTGATCAGTTTGAACCCCAGCAGATGGAATTGTGTTCTTCTCAGCCTTTTTTAGCAAAACTTCAGCCTCTGATTAAAGAGAATACAGCTGTTGTTGAAGAGAGAGGAAAAACAGAAACAGAGAACAAGAATGAAGTAAATGCCAGATTTCCCACTGGCGAGCTACAAGAGGAAGAAAAGCACAAAGATGGTGATTTAGGAGATGTGAAAAAGACACAGATCCATTTTGATCCAGAAGTAGTTCAAATAAAGGCTGGAAAAGCAGAAGTAAGAGGGCTTTTTGTGGGGGGAGCATTATTTTTTAAAATCTTATTGTGTTTGACTTGTTAAAACATACGTAACTTATTGTTTGTAGATTGACAGACGAATATCTGCCTTTATTGAAAGAAAGCAAGCTGAAATCAATGAAAACAACGTCAGGGAATTTTGCAATGTTATTGATTGTAATCAAGGTAACTACCTAGAAGAAGTTAATTTTCATAGGATTTTAAGTTTTCACAGTTGCTGAGATCTTTCATTTGTTTTTAAAAATGAATAACATTAAGAACACAATTTAATTTATTTCACAGGTTTATTTAGAAACTAAGGCAGCAGAATTTCCTTCTGTTTAACAATAGACTGTTTTGCAAAAGCAGTTTTCATTTTGCTTATGCAAAAATCAAATAAATGCTAACATAAAAAAGCTAATGTTTACCACTGGTGAAAAGATTGTTTTCCAGTTCCTTTGGGAAATGAGGATGAAGCATGGGTGGCAGGGTTGCTCCGTCTCACTAGTAAGAAGGAACTAAGCTATATAAATTTCAAGCCTTTGAATACACTTAGGAACTTATGATGTTCATACATAAAGTGAACTTAGTAAAGTTAATACTCCTCAAGAGGGAGCAGTTTTCTCACTACTCCTGAGCTGTTTGAAATGTTTTCTGTCACGATAAAACCAATTTGTCCCGAAGACTATGGTGTCTTATGCTGTTTACTTTCTCTCATAGTGCATATATATATGCTGTTCTTCATCAGATTCTTCTTTTTCTCTCCACTTGATGCCATAGTGTATTTACAGATCTGCAGGTATGCTGCAGAATACAAAATATTGCAAAGCACTGGCATAAATCATACTCAGGCATCACAGTAATAATCAGAACAAGTAGTTCTTAGAAAAAATTATGGAGAAGAGTTCCTAATTGGAATGAACATTTTTCTTGTTGCCTCTAATATCTCTTGGCTAATTATTGTGAACATAGAATTGTCAGATGAATCTAGAATTAACTTATCACATTGATACACTGATTCTCTTAATAATGGAATAATACGGGCTCAAGTTGGGTCCTAAATTCAGCCTTTTCTTCTGTTAACATTATACATGCCTATCTCTAGATTTGGTCTATTTTCCTGTTAGCTTTTCAGAACAGGTGCAACAGTGGCAAAACCTTAGGTACTACAGTCCAAGTGCAAGCAACCCATGAGAAAGGGTTTGTTGAGGGGGCAAGCACATGTGTCACTAATGTTATTCCTCTGTTCTCCCTGCTAACTCTATTATTATAAACCACCAGGGGATAGAAATTGACAAGAATTGAAATGCTCAGCAGGATTCCTTGGCCCATTCAATCCCTTGCTGGCTCAAAACAGTGCTAGCAAGAATTGCTGTGGAGAGTGACTGGCACTCCTACATTCACTGTCTTCATACCATGCTGAATTTCTCACTGATGGGCCAGTTAATCTATATATTTGAAATATAGCTCTGGCATGGATGATAGCTTCTTTTTTTAACCCTTAGCCCCATGAAATGGTAGAAAAAGAATGGAGAAGTGATGGCCCTTTAAACATATTTTGAAGTGTCTCAAAAAAGAAAATGACTCTGTTTAGTATCTTTGTATAAAAGATAAGGGAATTGGTAATTTTATGCACAGTTTGGTTTATCAGCAGAACTATTAAGGAAACTTAGACTGAAAAAATACAAATGTAATGTGTTAGTGTGTTCCTTCTAATACCTCTCCATTTGACCTAAATAGAAACAATGGATTTTTTTTTTAAATCAGATTCCATAGGGAAAAAAAGAATTTTCTCTCTCTTACCATCCATTTTTTATTATAAAATAAGGGGAATTTTACAAGAAATTCACTGCAATGTATGGTTTTACTTAATGTCACTTTAAGTATTATTTTATAATATTTGAAATGTTTATATGTTAACATTATTCCAGTTTCCCCCCGTGGTTTGTAATCTGTTTATTTCTTGATATGAAAGAAACTGTACTCTTCAGCTTAGGAGAAAATTGGAACAAATATTCACAATGTATCTTTCCTAAAATTGCATTTTTTGAAAGGGGCAGTCTGGAAAGAGATAGATGGCTTTGTGATTAGAGATTTTTAAATGAACATTGGAAATCTAGGTAAAGTGGAAAAGTACACGTTATACTTGAGATTTCAAGGTCTTTTTTGTGTGGAGTTCTGAAATAAAAATGTTAAATGTATAATTAATCCTTTTTATTAGATGTTCACTAATTTGATCAGTAAGTAATATCAAAAATGCTATATTTTCTTAAAAAGATATTTCAGTAAAAATAATGAGTTCTATTTATTTCTATGATGAAATAAAATGAATAATGTCTCTTTGGCTTAGAATTAAAATACTCTGTATAATATATAAATTATTTTCTCCAAAGGCCCACATGGTTTTCAGGGATATTCGTATTCATTAAAAATTATATTAAATTATGCCACTGAATGTTGAGGACTTTTCTATATATAAATCTGAAAATTAGATAAGATTAGATATTTTAAATTTTAGAGGGTCAGGATCACTAAGTTTTATCCTGTATGTGATGGTAATTTAGTTACTATTATTTAAAATGATATTCTCTTATTATGAGTAATATGTTAATATGAATTATAGGAAGTTTATCAAAATTTCATACATTTGAAGTTAAGAATATATTTAAACTTGTACTCATCTAAATTCTCCTTAGAAAATAGTTGTGCAAGAACTGATGCCGTTTTTACCCCTTATCCCGGATTTAAAAGTCATGTAAAAGGTAAGTATGCACTCCATAATATCTTCATCACTGATAGAAGCTTATTCTAGATTATAAGCAAAATGGATTGAAATCACTTTCCCTATCTAAATTTTGTTTATTTTAAAACAAAACAAAAAAATCTTGCCTTTCTTTATACTCGGGTGTGTGGTTAGATGGTCTTTATGAAAAGAATATAAAGTACTGTTAGGGAGAGAGACTTGCTGATTTTTGAAATATAAATTTAATAGGCTCAAAAGTTTCTTATCTTTAGTTTCTAGAGTTGTGAATACATATGGACCACAGACTAGACCTGAAGGAATTCAAGGGTCAGCTCATAAACCCAACAGCATGCTTCGAGATTGTGGTAATCAGGCTGTAGAAGAAAGACTACAAAATATTGAGGCTCACTTGCGATTGCAGACAGGTAAGCAGAGTGCTGGGCAGTGCCCCGTAATGTACCTTTGCAGGTGGTTAAAGAAATTCCAATTCATTTAGTCACCAAGTATTCATTGAGCACCTGTCACGGACAACATTGTTCCGTTCTGTACAAAAATGAATAAAGCTTAACCATGACCATCTCCATGACCGTCTCTCTTCTTATCACCCACTGTGCTAGGTACAAAGTATTTATAAATCTGATTGTAGTCCTCAAGGCTCTCTCAGTGAGGATAAACATATAAATAAATAAATGCCATAGGGGCAGTGAACTGACACTTAATGAAGAATGCTAAGGGGCAGTCACTCTGAAAGAATTATGCATATGTCAACTCACTTAATATTTAACAGTACCCTTGTGAGGTATTGGTGCTGTTACCATTGTCAGATAAAGAAACTGAAGTTCAGAGAGCTCAAGCAACATGTCCAAGGTAGTAAGTGACAACTAGAAATCAAACCCAGATCTTAACTGGCTGCAAAGCCTGTCTCCCTCCCCATTTAGTCACCAGATCCTGTTGATTCTGTCTCTCAAATCTACCTCCACAGCTCCTACTCTAGTTGAAGTCACTATGTTCTTGGCCTTGGAGTGATGGAAGGATATTAACTGGGCACTTTGCCACTAGACTTCCTCCTCAAGACCAATTCTCTACCTTGTGGACAAATTGCTTTTCTAAAGCTCAAATCTGATCTTGCTACTCCCCAGCTAAAAATTCTTTAGTGGCTTTCTGTTGTCCTTATGTGCATACCAAACTTAGTGCTTATTCATTTCACAATAGGTATTAAGTGCCTGTTATAAGCAAGGTACTGTTCTAGGCACTGAGAATACCTGTGAACAGAAATTCTAGTACATATATTATATGCTACACTAGAAGAGATGGACTGCAAATAAAGCAGCTTGACCAAGAGGAGGAAAAGGAGATGGGATGGGATGGGTTGTAATTTTAAATAGCGTGATCTCTGTCTCTAATTCCAGCCGCATCTCTGCACTTCCCAACTCCCACTCATTTTGCTGTAGGGCCTTTACCCAGGACTTTTCTTCTGCCCATGCTTCTTCCTCCTGATCCCAGACTGGTTTGGATTCCCCTTTTACATAGTCTCAATAGCACCTCGTACTCCCTGCCCTCCTTTATAGTGTTATCACAGTTCTGTTTGTTTAATATCTGTCTCCCCAGCTAGATAATAAGGTCTGAGAGAGCAAACTGTCATGTTCATCACTTTGTACCTAGTGCAGTGCCTGGCACAAAACAGGTATTCAGGTGTTTACTGAATGAACGATTGCTCATTTCACCTTTTCATATATGTGCCAAGTATGGTGGGGACACGAAGTTAGTGTTCATCTCTCTCAGGGGAGGTCAAGGGATGGTATCACTGCTGAAGTGACATTTGGGCCCTGGAAGGGTTAGTAGGAATTTTTCAGCAGGCAGGAGCAAAGCATTCCAGAAAGAGGGAACAGCATCTGCAAAAAGCACAGATGCACAAAATATGGTTCAGGCAATTTCTGAGTCCAGTCTAGCTGGAGTATTTGCTGGAAGGAGGTAGAAGATGATAAGAGAATGAATAAATCTTTGACCATAATAAGAGATTAGGATTAAAAATTAATCCCCTCCCCCAGAACTAGATGAATTGAAATACAACTATCTAAAACGATTAACTGGTTTATTGAGTCTAATAGTATCAAGTAATTATTTTTGAAAAATATCTTTCGAATGCATGCAGTACACCAAGTGCTATTCTAGACTTGAGGGATGCTGAGATGATGTAGTCACAGTCCCTAGCTTCTAGGACTTGATAATCCATGTGGGAGAACGATTAACAGTGAAGTGGAATGTAAAGGGGCTCTGAAGGAAGGGTATGGTGGGGGCACAGGGTGCCTCCATGTGAAGAGATTCAGGTACTGCTTCACTGACCCAGTGAAGCTTGAACTGGCTCTTAAAAGGTTACAGAGGTGAGGCAGAGGACATTCTAGGTAAAGGGAGCAGCAAGAGCAGAGTCAAATGAATAAGTTACTCTTTTTACCTTATTCGAGAGCAAGAATAACCAAGATCCTAAGATAAAAAACATTCTCAAAAGAAAAAGAAACATGTCTAGTGTTTTTATATTTAACAAGTTGATACTTTTGGTATGAAAGTTTGCCCGTATTTTTAATTGCATAATGATTGTGTAATTATGTATTCCTTCAGTCAGTAAATATTGAGGACCTGTGTAGTCTATTAACCTATGCTTCCTAGGTTTGTGCAGTGCACAAGCTCCACAGCCATATTCAATGAACAAAACATAAAATTCTGTCCTTTTGGAGCTTACATTAGAGTGAAGAAATAGGCAATATATAGAATATACAGAATGTTAGGTAATAGTAATATTTTGGAGAAAAGGAAAGGAAAGAGAATAGTGAGTGCCTGGTCAGGGAAGGGGGTGGCATTGGTATTTTTTAAAGGGTGGTCAGAGAAGGCCTTACTGATAAGGTAACTTTTGAGCCAAGACCTGAAGTTGGCAAGAGCAAGCCTTGTGAATATGGAGGTAGAAGGAACTACAAGTGCAGAAGCTGTGAGGTGCTTGCCCTAGTAGAATAACAGAAAAAAGGAATTAAGTGATTGGAATGAGATGAGTGTGGGGAGAATGTCCAAATTGTGTACAACCTTGTAGACTATTGTAAAGGCTTTGGTTTTTAATCTGAGTGAGATACAAAGGTGTTGGAAGGTTCTGAACAGAGAAGTGACACTATCTGACTTATATGTTAAAGGGATCACTAGCTGCCATGTTGAGAATAGACTCTATGGGAGCAAGGAAGAAATAAGGAGACCATTTTGGAGGTTATGATAATCCATAGAGAGATGCTGGTGATCTGGACCAGAATGGTCACATTGGAGGTGCTGAGAAATGAAAGGATTTGGGATATAATCATAACTTTGAAATTTGAGTAATGTTAGTTTACTATCCCCCTCCCGAGAGAATTTGTTAGATAAGAATTATGGTAAAGCTTCTCTTTAACGTTCTTCTAGGTAAAAGGAGAAAATATGGCATGTAGGGAGAACTGTAAATGGAAGAATATGTTACGACGGATTGCAACCACTGAATTGAACTGTCATTTGTCGGTGTGCATTTTTCTCCTCCCAAGTAACTATCAAAGTCTATCAGAGCTACAATTTGTTCTATATAGGAACTATTCAATGTCTTGTAAAATGAATTTAACATAAAACAAGACGCCTAGCAATATAGGAAGTATATATGGGCCTTGAGGGGAGCTGTAGTGTAATATAGCCCATAGTGTGTAATATGAAAATATGAGCTCAGGATTTCATTCTCTTTTACTCCTGTTCATTTTTTTAAGTTTAAATATTTCCCATTCTTTTGCATAAGTGTCTTTGTATGGTATTTTAAGAATAAAAATTTTAAGAAGGAAGAATTATTCAATAGTATCTCAGAATTTTTTTTAATGTATTTAGGTGGTCCAGTGCCAAGAGACATTTATCAGAGAATTAAAAAACTTGAGGATAAAATCCTTGAATTGGAAGGCATCTCTCCTGAATATTTTCAGTCTGTAGTAAGTATAAGTGCCTTGAAAAACTGAATAAATGTTATTTTATTTTGGGATTCTTCTTCATATAACAGTTCACTCATTGATCTGTTATATGTGAAACACTGTTTCAATAATTCAAAGATGAATGAACATAGTCCTATGTAGGGGCTTACCTAGTTCTTTAAAAATTGTGATTCTGAATATTGTATTATATACTCATTTTTTTTTAAAGGGGGTACTTTCATTGTACATTACCCGCATTCTCAGACTAAAGCCTTTTCATGGCATAATGAGAGCCTGGATGGGGTGAGTCCTGTCACTCTGAACTTGCTGTCTTGTCAAAGCTTCCTCTGGGACCTTGCTCTGTTAGTTCTCCTGTCTCTCTAACCCCTCCCTGTCTGCAGATGCCTTCCCTCAGCTCACACACACTCAACGTTTCTCCCCATCTAAACAAACACACGCCTCAATCTGCCACCCCACCTTTTTCTTTACCTTTCAGAATCACCAGACTTTGAAAGACTAGTCTATATTTGTCTAATTCCTCAACCCTGGCATTCATTCATTCATTCATTCCTACCCTTTTCCCAAGGACGTTAAGAAACAATGTTGTGCTGATAAGTATCTTCTTGCTCACGTCAGCATGTTTCACAAGAGTGATCCTTAGAGTGTTATTTTCCTCAGTCTTCTGGGGTGCTTATACGTAACACCTCCTTTTCTGAGGTTTGGGTTTTTTTTTAAGCAGTGCCATATTAGAAGAACTAAAATAATGTAAAAGTGAACAGGAATCTTAAGTTTTCATGAAAATCTTACTAAAGCTATTGTTTCTGAAAAACCATGTAAAATAGCTCACATTAGCATGGATCATTTTAAGTCACTGGTGAAAAGTAAAAAGATCAAAGATCAAAAATTTAGAGGAAGAGTGTTAGTGATTTACTTCCCTCAAATGTAAAATGAGGTTTATTAAAGGACTAAGGGCTGAAGCAAAGATGAAATGAGGTAATGCCAGTCAGGCACTTAGCACACTGCCTGGCACATGGTGAAACCTCAGTCAGTATTAGCATTTATTTAGTTTCAGAAACCATCTGTGAAGTAGCTGTATAAACGTGGATAAGTCACACAATTCCTCTGGCCTTCGGTTGTCTCATTTTAGAAGATTTGTTGGTTGTACTACATAATTACAAAGGTCTTTCCACTTTGAGGATTATTTGAATGTATCTTCCTAGAAAACTTCATCAAGATTTTATGCCTTTTTCTACAACAATCTACCATGAGTTTTTCCTGTTCAGGCTGCCTTCATAATCAAGCCTGCATTACGTAATCCCTAGGCAGGTTATTTTTCTAGTTGAATTTCATACCTTGTTAATGTAATTCTTGTTAACAATAGAACTGATCTTACAAGAGAGTATTTTAGTAGATGCCTCCAGTGAGACCTTGCCCCATCGTTTATCTCTTCTCTCTGATTCTGATTTATAAAAGCTTAACATATACCTGTTACTAAACTTGGTTAACAAAAGAACAAGCCCTTCAAATCATAATCTTGTTTTTGGGGATCTATTATATACAGGATAGAATTGTTTAGAGTGTTTGGTTAAAGAGGTAGAAGTAGTTAGATTGTAGAGACCTTAAATGCTATACTCAGAAGTTTTAAGTATTTAAAGTTTAAATGCTATTGAAAGCATTCAAGCAGGGAAGTGACTTGTGCAAGTGATACTTAGAAGATTTATCTAATACTGTTCTGGGAGATAAATGAAAAGGGAAGGGAGAGACTAAGAATAAGGAGACAGTATTATACTAGCTTAGATGTGAGGTGAGATCCTGAACTAAGGACATGAGAGTGAGAATAGAAAAGATGAATACAAGACACAGTAGGAAAGAAAAGTTGACAAATATTGATAATTGATTGGATATGGAAAGAGAGACATAGAGCAAGGGTAAGTTCAGTTTCTAGTTGAATAAATGGCACCATCATTGATAGAAATAAGAAAATCTGGAGGGGGAGATATTTTGGGGGGAAATGTGACTTTGAAGTCATAGCAGGATATGCAGATAGAAATATCAGGTAAGCTTTTCAAGATATAGAACGTAACACTTGGGCCAATTGGGAGAGTCTGTGTAGAGGTGATAGTTAAAACACAGAATGGGTAAGAACACTGGGACTGTCAGAGGCTTGAGGATTGACGCTTGGTGACTGCCTAACTGCAGGGGCAGTAAGCATTATAAATGTAAACAGAGGATTGGCCAGGATGTATTAGGTTGCCAGACCTGTGATAAAACCAGTGCTTTTAAAAAATATTTCCAAATCTGTTAATATGTATTTGA